>JAMRMS010000005.1:0-1200000 GCA_030463185.1 Cladosporium sp. BF-F | reverse complement strand
GAGGTTTATTTGATGCCAGATTGGTGAAAAAGTACTGTGCTGTATGGTGTTAGAACGGTCCGAGGATGTGTACTATGGTAGATCTGAGGTTGGGAGCTCATCAACTTATAGGGTCAAGAGACTGGTGTGCCCTAGTTGTTAAATGTCGATAGTGGTGCTGCCTAACGACTAAAGCTTCATTAATCTTTGGGTCCTACCTTTTTTGGTAAATGGGTATCGAAAAAAGTATGATTTAGCTAATCAAATTCCCATGAACATTCAGAGTCCGTTCGTCATGGCGAATGGACGTCGGAGATAGTGCAGCAAGCCTCGTCATCTTTCAAATCTCATATCGTTTCAACACTTTAACAGCGCACGGACGAAAGGACTTTGTGATCATTCTGAGAACAGCTCAAGATACAGAAATTGATATATTTGTCAAACACTATCAATGTCAAAGCAGAGACTCGAAGTATAGACTGTCACCTGATTACAACAGCAACATCACCCTCGTCAGCGTGACTGTATAAAGACCATTCCGGCTACACAGCCTCGAGCAACTATACGACACCTGAAAAAGCTCGAGAACCAGTCGAACCCACTCTCTACCCTCCGCCTGCCTCAAATCACCAGACAGCCCACGCTCAGGTTTCCAAACTCCTCCATTCCCTGAATCTCACTTGAGATACTCGCTGTAGACCGTAAATCCCCTCAGATTCCCCTTCCTTGCTTCCTCCAGAATACTCTGCCAGTTCCTCGCGTCGACAACCACCGGGGCCCTCTCGAACATCGACCACGGCTCCCTTATCCTGGCCTTGATGTTGACTTTTGCGTACTCGGGATCCCACGGCAGATTACGAGTCTCCATACGCGTGTGCAAGATTTGCATGAAACTAGCGTAGGCTGTGTCATTTGGATCCAAAGACATCTTCGTGCCGCTCGAAAAGTCTAGTGGAGACTTGTCGTAGCGGTCGGAGGAAGAGGGAGGCTGCTTTAGCCCGATGGTTTTGAAGGTGAGGGAGACTGTGACGGGTGGCGCACTTGTTGGCTTGCAGGCTTCTGGTGTGGTCGAGTGGGGCGCCGGTGCTGGTCTTGGTGTCGGTGGGCGTGGTGGTGGGGATTTGCGGGAATTGTTGAGGTCTTTGGCAACGGTAATGTTTGTGGCCATTTTGTTTCTCTTGCCTTGATTGTTCGGTTGTCTAGTAAACCGGTACTGTTGATAGCAGGATGATCTGAGGGGTTTGAATTTGTAGATTGGTGTACAGGAATCGAGGCCTTACCAGTCTCCTTAACATCGCGGATGCCCTCCGTCACTTTGCTCAATGATTGCTGGCGAATGGCGATAGTGAAGATATGTGTCAGGCTGACTTCGATGCATGTACTGGAGATCACACTGTTCTCCTGATATGAAGCAGGGCATAGCGTGCTAGCTTGCCATCCCTCTTCCTATGGTCGCAACGTCGTAGAATGTGGAAACAGTCAATATATAGCGTTAGTCAATACCCGTCATTGTAAGTCATTGAATAAGACAGCATTAGAGCTGGAGAATCAATCAACAATCATGATCATCTGACTGTCACATCTCCGCAACAGTAATCGTCACCTTATCAATGTCCCCATTGCAAATCTCCTCACGCATCACTTCCCAACTCTCCTCGTTCAGCCGAGTACCCGGAAACCTAGTAAATAAAAATCGCTCCCACCTGCACTTCGGCTTAAGCCCGCGAACATCCTTCAGAGCATCCACCCGCATAGTGATCGAAGGCTTCAGCTGCTTCAAGCACTCCCAGAATCGCTCCCACTCCATGATATCGTAAACTTTGACGTGGGCTTTGAACTTTCTTGCCGTAGGCAGAATGACTTTAGAGTAGCCATCGTCTTCTAGGACGATGATCTCGGTGTATCGCACGGTGACGGGGACAGTGACGGTCTGTACACCTGGTGGAGGCGTGGTCATAACTTTGGTGTATGTCGGTGGAGATTCACCGAGCTTCTGATAGCGGCGGCGCTTGGAGTATGGTGGTGGTGGGTCACGTTGCGACTCGGCGGTTGCAAGTTGTGATTCTGCGTTCTCGTCGATGTTTTGGAGGCTGTCCGTGATTGATCCCTCGGAACTCGTGCTATTATTCCTTGCTTGGTGTCTTCGGTGCCTTGCGGCGCATACTGTGCAGAGCTCGGGCGAGTGTTGAATTGGGGTTGATCGTCGTGGAGGCGCTGTCATGAAAGCAAATGGTGCATCCATGATGTTGTTACTGATTGACACTGGGTGGATATGGATGTGAGATGGTCGTGCAAGACAAGCCAGAAGCACGCATTCTAATATTTACAATCGCCTTAGATAGTCAATTATCAAATGCCATGCGCCATTAACCAGGTCTCGCGGAGGAGGCCGTAATGACCTACCAGGGTCAGCGCCCGCACAATCCCGTCACCCGCCGCACATCGCCGGAATGCGAAATCATGTGCCGCAAGATGCAATATGAAAGCAATGATATTTTACCAAATGGTAGCTCACATGAATCGGGAGAATCAAACAGTGTACGCAGATGATGGTTCGCGATCAAGCCTGTACTTCTACGACCGTGCTTGAAGCCAGATCTGCTGCCATGTTCTCCACATTGCAGGGGTGGTAAGACCTAAGTGGATTTTATACAAGTCTAGATCATCTCCCTGTTCCACGTCTGAGCAAGACGATGGGAAAGTATCATGCAATCTCTTCAAGATCATATGTGTACTCTTGTGCCGGCGATATTGCGTTCAAGAGTCTAGTTGAACGATGCGCAGCGAGGAATATTATCTTGGGAGGTGCCATTTGCTACCTGTTGACTTTGCCCGCAAAGTCCTTTTGCAAAACATCATCACTGGGAATCTAGCCTTGATCGCAATGCATTCCGCAGCTGTCTGAGCGTAGCTTCAGTCAGAGGAGGTGTGATCCCTTGACGTGCCAGATCTTGGTAATTCGCCAAGACGAAACGCATGATGTCAATGGGCTTCAGATGATGCATGATCTCTAGGGTGAGCTCGGCGGGAATCCTGAACAGTGGAAACAACGCAGGAATGCGGGTTCTTTGTTGGATGTATTCAATGCGTACCCGTGAGAGTGCAGGTGCCATGCCTTTGGCGTGCAGCAATGGATAGTTTGCAAAAGCAAAATTAATGAATGCCTCTGGCGGGAGCAGATCGATAATGTCGAGTATGAGCTCAGCAGGCAGCCTGTAGAATGGATGTTGCGGCTCAGCACGTTGCGAGTGGTCAGGAGATCGAATGACCTGTCCTTGTTCTGAAAGTTGGTTTTCTAGGTCGTCATAGCCTGTGGCCATAGTGTCTGAGATTTGGTATATTACCTAGTCGTTGTGATTGTGTTGCAATTACTCCTCGTCGTCGACTTCACTCGTTGTGAAGTTTAGTAGCAGTATTGGACCGCAAGAACCTCGAGATTCTCCCCGAAACAAACCAAGCAACACCAGCAAGTGCGATGATATATGCTGCAGTCGGGCCCAGGGACCTTGGGAACAGGTTAAAGACGTATGGATCCAAAATCAGGTCAACGTCCACTGCGGGCGGATCTGACATCAATGCCTTGTTGGTGGTAAAGAAATCGGCGGCTGCTCTGACACGTAAGAAAAGCACACTCTCTTTGCTCTGTGTCGACGAGCGGGATGGCTCAGGTCGCTTCCTTTCAGGCTCCTCAGAATACCCGGCCAGGCTCTGAATCAGGTCTGGCGTATCGAAGACTTCAGAGATGCTGTAAGTATTGAGCCAAAACTCTGTCGGTTGCTGATAACGTTTCAATTAGTATATAGAGATGAGGGGCAGACCTAGCACGATGAAATACTTACGACCGCCGCCCAACAGACACGCAGTTCGTATCTTTGCTGTGGGTTAAGGCCCCGGAGTAAGAACCAGTGGTATGAGCCTTGTGGCGTTTCTTCACTCGGGAAAAGCACTTTGAGCGATGTCCGGAGTGAGTTGTTACTATGAGTGAGCGAATGCAGTTGCAGCACGTCAAGGCTCGGGCTGCTACCAGTGAAGCTGATCGCCGGAGGAGCAGTGAAAATTGCCTTTTCGGTATTTGCGAACGCTGAGGCTACTAGCAGAGCCAACAGAGAGGACAAGACAACATGCAGCTTCATTGTGGTTGTGGATGATTGAGGGAAGGGAGGGTGCACTGTAAGGAGTGTGTCCGCGATTCCTCCGGTACAGGCGTCTCACATGCGGTCAGGTGACGAGGAGCATGGCATGCATATGTCGTCGGTATACACGCAAAGTCGCACCTAGCACCGTGTAGTATGCAGAGGCAGAGGCATAGGCACACCCAGGCATACAGCACCCGGCCGTTGCTTTCACTGTGACCAGCGCGGGCACGGCCTCATTCAACCGACACGTGATTGGCCGCACGCGCTGGAGCGCCCACGCCCTCACCGCCCAATGGCAGGAGCGAGGGCCTGTGATCCCTGGGAGCTAGCGCCTCTCGCAAACTCCCGCGCACAACAAGCAGGCGCCCCACAGAGTAAACACCTCGCGACCTTACCTTTCAAAGGCCTCCACCTCACCACCCATACACCCGCCCACCGAGTCCGCCGCGACATCTCCTCGACCTCCACCCACCCGTCCACATACCACAGACACACCGCAAGCATGCGTGAGGTTATCTCGCTCAACGGTATGTTTACCCTCTACCCCTGTGCCCGCCCGCACCCAACGCG
Organism: Cladosporium sp. BF-F; assembly: GCA_030463185.1. Classification (NCBI taxonomy): domain Eukaryota; kingdom Fungi; phylum Ascomycota; class Dothideomycetes; order Cladosporiales; family Cladosporiaceae; genus Cladosporium; species Cladosporium sp. BF-F. The sequence goes on along the minus strand of JAMRMS010000005.1, from coordinate 1,195,315 downwards.
CCTTGACCGCCTTGCCCGCCTGGGTGTGAAACATGGATTTATGCTGACTTTGGACGCGTATAGTCGGCCAGGCCGGTTGCCAGATCGCAAACAGCTGTTGGGAGGTTAGTCTCGAATCCGAAAGAGCTGGCAATGGGACGAGATGGAACTGGAAAATAAGGGAATATGGCTGCCTCAGGGGACATGGGCTGACATGAACATATTGTAGCTGTACTGCCTCGAGCACGGCATCCAGGTTCGTACACTGCTTCACCCACTCCTCGAAGAGAAATGCTGACTCGATATAGCCTGATGGTTTCCTCACCGAGGAGCGCAAGGCCGCCAGCGACGACCAGGGCTTCTCCACTTTCTTCTCCGAGACTGGTACGCCGCAACTCTCCAGGTTCGCCATCCCGCGACGAAAACAGCACTGACCCAAGTACGCAGGCAACGGCAAGTACGTTCCTCGCACCATCTACTGCGATCTCGAGCCCAACGTCGTCGATGAGGTCCGCACTGGCACCTACCGCTCCCTCTTCCACCCGGAGCAGATGATCACCGGCAAGGAGGATGCCTCGAACAACTACGCCCGTGGCCACTACACCGTCGGCAAGGAGCTCATTGACCAGGTCCTCGACAAGGTCCGCCACGTCGCCGACAACTGCTCTGGTCTCCAGGGTTTCCTCGTCTTCCACTCCTTCGGTGGTGGTACCGGTTCCGGTTTCGGTGCTCTCCTCATGGAGCGTCTCTCCGTCGACTACGGCAAGAAGTGCAAGCTTGAGTTCTGCGTCTACCCTGCTCCTCAGGTCGCCACCTCCGTTGTTGAGCCCTACAACTCCATCCTCACCACCCACACTACCCTCGAGCACTCCGACTGCTCCTTCATGGTTGACAACGAGGCCATCTACGACATCTGCCGTCGCAACCTCGGCATTGAGCGCCCCAACTACGAGAACCTGAACCGCCTGATCGCCCAGGGTATGTGCAGTCGATTCCTTGATCTCAAGAATTTAAGCTAACCATCCGTCTAGTCGTCTCTTCCATCACTGCTTCTCTCCGTTTCGACGGCTCCCTCAACGTCGATCTGAACGAGTTCCAGACCAACTTGGTCCCCTACCCGCGTATCCACTTCCCTCTCGTTGCTTACGCCCCGATTGTCTCCGCCGCCAAGGCCGCCCACGAGGCCAACAGCGTCCAGGAGATCTCCATGGCCTGCTTCGAGCCCAACAACCAGATGGTCAAGTGCGACCCCCGCAACGGCAAGTACATGGCCACCTGCCTGCTCTACCGCGGAGACGTCGTCCCCAAGGACACCCACGCCGCTGTCGCCACCCTCAAGACCAAGCGCACCATCCAGTTCGTCGACTGGTGCCCTACTGGCTTCAAGCTTGGTATCTGCTACCAGCCCCCCATGAACGTGCCCAACGGCGACTTGGCCAAGGTCAACCGTGCCGTCTGCATGCTTTCCAACACCACCGCCATCGCCGAGGCCTGGTCCGCTCTCTCCCACAAGTTCGACCTCATGTACAGCAAGCGTGCCTTCGTTCACTGGTACGTTGGCGAGGGTATGGAGGAGGGCGAGTTCTCCGAGGCCCGCGAGGACCTTGCCGCGCTCGAGCGCGACTACGAGGAGGTCGCTGCTGAGTCTGCTGAGGACGATGGTGGCCTTGACGCCGAGTACTAGATGCCAAGCTAGAGGTGTGAATGCCGGGATTTCTTGTTGAGCGAGAGAAAATTATGTTATCAGCCGAGCGCAGGGCTTACTAGGGTACTGGTACTACTGACACTGCAAGCTGCAGTGGATGCGCTGTTTTTCTTTGATGCACCATGACTGTTTAATCGAAAGCGAATTTTGACCATTCTGTAAATGCTGTTTGAGTACACCCGATCAATATGACTTGTGAAACGCTCCGGTTCCATTGCCCTTTTTCGGGACAGGGCTTGATGATACACGGGCATGATAATCTGACTCCACCCTAAAGAGACATTAGGCTGGGGCTCCGATAGGATAGGGACGAAAGCGATGGCGGCCGTTTCTGTAAGGTGGAGGACCACTCAGCCACAAAGTCAGCTGGCCCCTCGCTGCACGTCTGTGGTCAGCAAGCAAGAGGGTGGCAGGCTAGCTAGGAATAGCCAACAACGTTGAGCGCGTGGGCGAAAGAACACAGTGCAGGTACCGCGCGAAAATACCGCTATACCGCTCCTCCTCTGTCCGGGAGAGCATCGCCCTCGCGAGGAGTGCTTCCCGCCTTTGTTCCTCGTCTCATCTCATCTCCTCCCATCACGAATCCAATATCGCCCCACCTGCGCTGCGCGAACATCGGTCTGGGTCGGAGCGCGGCACCGAAGTTGATCTACTGCTCTACTATTTACCTACCATTGTGCCATACTGCCTTTCCTTACAACCTGCCACCGCTGTTGCTTCCACACTCTTACACGCCTCCACCGCCGCCAAAGACCTTGGGAGACGTCACCAGCATGGCGGAGCCAACTACGCCTGACGCCGGTCCTAACTTCGCCCCGCCGAGTCTACCTCCCGGGTGGTGCGTCTTCACCAGCCCTTTACATACCTCACCTGCCTCTTCCCTTCCCTCTTGAGCATTCGAAGCTTGCGATCACCCACCGCAGCCTCCGCTTTCACCTTTCCCACCGCTTTTGTCGCGACACCGTGTGAGACATTAGACCTTGGCACTGACTTGGCGGCTATTGAAGGATCGCGCAGTGGGATAACAAGTGAGTTGTTTGCGACTTCCCTTCAACCTCCCTCGACTACTTCTTCTTGAACTTTCCACTTTGTCTAGTCGTTTTCTGACCTTCCGACCAGATCTCGCAAGTACTACTTTGTCCAAATCAGCACCGGCGAATCAACTTGGGAGGTGCCAACCGCTGCTGCCCCGCAAGTCCCCACGCCTGGAGGCACGCCTGCACAAATGTCGGATCCTTTCTCGAAACCTGGTCAAGGAGGTGACCATGGTAGTGGACATGGAGATGGATATGTCCGCAACCAGGGGAACAACCACGGGAACAACGGTCCAGATGGCGCGCAAGAGGGCGAGAGAGGTTTCAAGGTGAGTCTGCGACCTAGTACGAGGTCCATGGCGAGAGGTGTTGCTAACGGGTCACATTGTAGACCGAGGCATTCAAAATGGCGACAGGTATGGGCGGAAAGCAAAAGAATAGCTCTTCTGGCTTAGGAGGCATGGCACAGTCCTTCCTTGGCGGTGGAAGCTCCAGCGGACACAACAACTCTTCTGGAGGCTCCTCTGGCCTTGGGGGACTCGCACAATCATTCCTGGGTGGAAGCAACAGCCACAACAACAACAATCAGCATGGCAACCAACAACATGGGTCTTCAGGAGGATTGAGCGGACTTGCTGGCCAGTTCTTGGGTGGAGGCAACCACAACAACCAACAGCACTCCGGTAACAACAACAATCATGGTTCTTCGGGCGGTGCCGGCGGGCTCATGGGTATGGCAAGCTCGTTCCTCGGCGGGAACAGCTCTTCGAGCGGTGGTCAGCACGGATCGAACCAAAACCATGGCTACGGTGGAGGCAGTGGTTCACACGGCGGCAACAACCAGCAATACGGCAGCCAGCAACATCACGGCTCTGACCAGAACCAGAGCCATGGTAGCGGCGCAGGTGGCTTCCTCAGCAACCTAACGGGCGGTCACAAGCCGAACAGCGGCTCCGGTGGATATGGTTATTCTTCTTCGGGAGGAGGCTCCAGTAGCACTTACACGGGCTCCGCACCACCAACCTCATACCAGCCTTCCGGCCACTCCACTCAGGGTCATGGCTCGCACCCTGGTGCAGCACCTGGAGGTTACGGTCCCCAATCCGGCTCTTACAACCCGCCTGGTGGTAATCCGTCGTATGGACAACAATCCCATGGCGCTCCACAGCAAGGTGGTTATGGCGGACACCAGCAGCCAAACTCCTATGGTGCACCTCCTCAGCAACAGGGCTCCTATGGTGCACCTCACCAGCAAGCAGGTTCATATGGCGGACCTCCACAGCAATCGTACGGCGGGCCTCCGCCTCCACAACAGCAACACGGCGGCTACAACCCCGGCAGCCACGGCGGTCCTGGTGGACCACCACAAGGTGCTTATGGCCAGCCTCACGGTGCTTATGTTGGACAACAACCTCATGGATACGGCAATGGCGGGTACGACCAGCAGCAGCAGCATGGTTATGGAAGATGAGCATTCTCGTCGGTTTTGCGTGAACATAGAAACATGAAATTGCGACGGAGAAGACTTGATGACTGTACATGAGAGCGCTTGCGCGCATGACTTGAATTGATTGATTGAAGATATCCATTCGACAGCTTTAGGTACGCAAAATGATCGATACGATTTGCATACGTGGACAAGTATGGCGCTCGGACTCTTTCAAAGTACGCAGTGATTATTGTCTTATGTAAAGCTGGCAGAGTCTCATTCGCAGCAGTCCGTGTTCATGACTCTTTAGTGATGCTTGTTTGCACGAAGCGATAGCCGTGCGCGTAGTCATGACATGGAAGCAGCAAATGACGGTGGCAAACAGAGTTTAATATTAGAGCGCATTTCATGTTTCAGGAGCGTGGCCTCTGCCCTGTCTTCAAGCCCAGCCAAGGACTTCTGCTCGACTTGACCGCAGCAGCCTCCAGCGCGAGACATCCGTGCCCCCTCGTTTCGCGGCCCGCTCTATCCCATCCATCATCTGGAGAATCCACGAGACAGACCGACTGCACTCGGCACGCCAGCCTGCTACCAACTCTCCCACACTCTCTCGCCGCGCATACCCTCCACCACCTCTCGCCACCATCAAAACCTGCGGGTTTCTAACCGACATCGCAAAGCGACTACGCACCACCCAACAACTCTCCACGTTAGGCCTCGCGGCGACCCTACTCCGCAACCATGAACCCAGAGTCGTGAGTAGAATACATGCACAGCGATGGTGCCCATGCAACGTCGCTGTGCACAACAGTAGCAAACGGTGAACACGACTGACAGTCTCCTTCCAGAGTATCTATCTCCCAGTCCTAACCCCGGCGCAGACCGCTATCATGCCACATTCACTCGCCTGCTCCACTCGAACCACCACCACTGTCGAACAAACACTGACTTGCGCCCGGCACAGATACGACTACCTCTTCAAGCTCCTGCTTATCGGTGACTCCGGTGTCGGAAAGTCATGCCTTCTCCTCCGTTTCGCAGACGACACCTACACTGAGAGCTACATCTCGACAATCGGCGTGGACTTCAAGATCAGGACCATCGAGCTCGACGGCAAGACTGTGAAACTTCAGATCGTGCGTACACACCACCATACCGAGACAGCAGATAAAGCGAAGGGGCGCAAGAAACTGACAGGGGTTGTTCGTATAGTGGGATACTGCCGGTCAGGAGCGTTTCCGCACAATCACCAGCTCGTACTACCGCGGCGCTCACGGCATTTGTGTCGTCTACGATGTTACCGACATGGACAGCTTCAACAACGTCAAGCAGTGGCTGCAGGAGATCGACCGCTACGCCACCGAGGGTGTCAACAAGCTCCTCGTGGGTAACAAGAGCGATATGACCGACAAGAAGGTCGTGGACTACAACGTCGCAAAGGTACGTGAGCAATCTGAGAGATCAGAGGCCTGCTCCAACAGTCCTTCAGCAGCAACAGCAAGTTCTAATACTTTTTTGCTTCAAACAGGAGTTCGCAGACAGCCTCGGCATCCCCTTCCTCGAGACCTCCGCCAAGAACGCCAGCAACGTCGAGCAAGCTTTCCTCACCATGGCCCGCCAGATCAAGGAGCGCATGGGCAACACCACCGTCAACAACAAGCCCACCGTGCAAGTCGGCCAGGGCCAGGGCGTGCAGTCTGGCAGCGCCGGTGGCTGCTGTTAGAGAGATTTGACACCCCGCGGGTCTCATCATCTTGCGAAGTTGGATTGAATTTGTTCATGACTGGCAGGAATGGCGTTTTTTTCTCTACGTGTACCTCTTCTTCTTTTTCTCCTCAATACACAGACACAGAGAGATGCGAGTAAGGCCGGGTTTGCCTCTGCTGTTTCGCCCGGCTGCTTTAATGGCAGAATAGTCGCATAATTACGGTTTCCTTTTCTCTTCGAGATGTACTGCCCACTGCCCACTTGTGATGTGCTTCCCGAAATTGTACATTTGGGATGACGTGTAAGGCATGTGATAGTCCGCATGCTTGTCTGTGACGTCGGTTTCGGAAAAGAAACCCATGTATACAAGTAAATAGCAAGAATATGCTCTATCATGTTGTGCTGCCTCTCATGAGCCCCTATACCCGTATGTCGACACCTGAGGCAGAAATCCTATCTCCCCGCCAATTTGCGATGCAGCCCCAAACAGGAAGCGCGACTAGCACACCCTAGGTTGCAGGCGCGTCAGGCAGTGCAGTACATCACATGACAGTGCTTCTATCACTACTAGGCGCTTGCATAAGAGTGAAAGTAACCAGCTGCGCGCCGGATCGCGCGGTTCAGTCACACCTCAACCACTTCAGTTGGCCTGTTGTCTTGGTCAAGGTCCCATTGATGATTAACCACAATCAGAAAGCCGGCCACACAGGATCTCGATAGGAAGCATCGCGCCGAAAACACATGTAGGCTGCGTCTCTCTGCGACTGTCTGGATTCTCGCGCGGCTGTGACAAACAAACAAACAAAAATTCTCCAACGACAACAACACTCGTCCCAAAGGAATATACTTGTATATGCCGCTTACCGCGTTCTGGAACCCTATCGAACCACGCCATCATCAACTATGAGCAACAAACAACGCATGCGAGTTTCCGACTTCTCCATTAGCAGCAAAGGCCACTGCTCCCAAAAGCAATTGCCCGCACAGAGGACATGGTCGAGCCATCAGTAGCAGTGCATCGCAAGTTTGTTGGCAACGCTTGCCTATATCGCCACCTGGCTCTGCGCCGACCTCCTTTTCTTGCGAGGAACATCAACAAAGCACTGGACGGGTTCGAGAAAGCGCTGGCGAGGTCTAAGGAGGCTGCTGCTGACGCTATTGCTGTCGATGAGCCAGCGGACGGGGAGATGAGCGCGAGCGAGAGAGTGAGAGCTGGCTGGAATTATCCCACCAAGGAGATGATGGAAGATTTACTTAAAGGTCAGAAGCCGACCTTGAGGCTTGATGGGTTGCGGATTCGGCATTGCGAGAAGCCTGAGGTGGAGAGGTGAGTTATTTGATATGTTCTACGGGATGGTAAGGACTCCTTTGCTGACTTGTGTGGCAGTCGCGATGGACTTCGTTTGCAGAAGGTCAAGACCGAAGATGATTGGCTCCCTGATCCGAGCATTGACTTCAGTGCCCCGTGCTTAATCACGCTGATGTTCATCAACTCTGGCAAAGACCTTAACAGACAGGAGAGGATTCATGTTGACACCCGGACGGGCACTATTGAAAGCAGTGTTGCGGCGACAAAGGAGCGGATCTTTGACATCACTCTCGACGAGGTGTTCTCCATCGAAGTAGAAAAGATTTATGTGACAGTCGAAAGGGGCACCAACGGCAATGGCACCTACCGATGGAAACGCACTATTCCAGCCCATTATCAGCTGAACGTGGAGATCAAGTGTTTGGATCACAGCGATGCCAAGCAATTACTTGGCTTGATGGAAATGAAGTCCGTCTCGAAGTATCGGACTTCTCTCGCTGAGGAAGACGCGACTTTACGAGCATCGTGGTATGATCTGCCAGAGTGCCCACCGCGAGGGAAACTCCTTGCCATGACGCGTACTGATGGACCTCGACACCTGACTAACATGAAATTTGGAGTCGAGCTATCGATGGGCTGGAGTCGCAAGAAAGACTCGCCACTCACGATTCATGCAAAAAAGAGGCGGGCTGCCCTGATCCCTGACCAAGTCCAACTGCCGACGCCCAGTGCGTCTGACGACTCAGGAGATGTCGTAAAGCATTACAGTGTTACCTACATCTTCATGGACAAGCGTTTCCACACGATGAAAAACCTGCAGTGCCCTCTATGCGCCACTGCGATATCAGCCAGAGCTCAACAAAAATTCACGTCCTTCGACAGATTACATACACACATGCTGTTGTGGCACGATCATTTCCACCCTCGTGTGGAGATGACAGGCCACCACCACAGCCAAGGCGTATCGTCCTTTGAATACACAGTCCGCCTCACGCTCGCTCCCACTTCCACTGAAAGAATCGTCCAGCCTAAGTGGCCTGGCGACGAAGAGTGCTGGATAGCGCCGAAGCGACCATTCGACGAGAAGGCATATCTCAGAGGCGAGGACACTTGGACGGGACATCATCAGAAGAGAGCGGAAAGACCTCAACTTAACGCTACGAAGAAGCAGCCCTCGAGCGGGCCGGCTCCTAGTAGAGTTGCTAGGCCTGCGCTGTCCGAGATCAATGATCTACCCGAATTACGCAAGGAAAGGTGGAAGATTCCGAAGGTGCCGAGAGTCAGATTCTACCGAACGAAATCAAAACGGCCTTTCGAAGCGGACGAAGAAGTGTCTGAAAGTGATGAGTCGGTGGACGAGAGCTGGTTACAGGCTCACAAGCGAGACGACATGTCTTCTCTGCCTATCAGCGAAGGTGGGAGAGATTTCTATCAGGACTGGAACTTTGCTGCCAAGGAAGATGATTTCCCTGCTGATCTCTTCATCAGAGAGTGCCTTGTGCGGTTTGCCCGCAGATTCAGCGACAAGATGTGGGACGACGAATATTACGCAGAGTTCATGAAAATGGTCGATAGGCTGCATGCTTTGAAGCTAATCGACAGCGAGGTGCACGATTACTGCAGCGATTGCAGGAGCTTGAGGTCACGTGATTCAGATCGACCAGTGGGTGGCAAGCGATTACGCGACACAGAAGACATGTCGAACAGAAGACAGAAAAAGAAGGCTAGTGGTCAGCCTCCTGGTGGGCAAGGACGCAAGACTTGCTCTTGCGGCTCTCTGGTTGTGAGTGCACGAGCTGCGGTTACTTGCCATAACATCGTAAGTTTTCACGAGTCCTAGCCACGCTTGTAATTTTCCTTGATTGCTAACCTCCTTCACAGCGCTGCTCACGAGTCTTATATCACATGGAATGCATCGGTCTCTCGCGACGGCCAGAAAATTGGCAGTGTGCGGACTGTCACAGTAGAGAAGGAGGAAGTGGCGCTTTATAAGTGCAGACTCCGGAGTACAGAGGTTCTGGATCTTGACTCTGGGAAAGAGTAGAGCATTCATCCACGTCTTATGGTTTTTGTTTTAGCGAAGGCGTTTTCTAGGGGAGGGGTGGGGTAGGGCATATATACTGTTTCTGATTGATTTTTTGGCCGATTTGGTGTTGCTTTTTGGTAGATCATGCTTGGAGGAGAAAAGATGGTTGAAGTCACCGTGCGACATACGTGTATAGTCGTCCCTGCGATGCACAGCTAGACCAAAGCCACTGAGAGCAAATCAAAGTGTGTTGTTGTTCTTCGATCATCACAGTATTTTTCAGAGCAAGCGTTCAGTTTCCATGAAAATGATGATTTCCAAAGTCAGATAGTGGCATGTATCACGTCCCGCATATATCACCCTGGTCTCTGGGCACTGCTAGCGTGTGAGAACTTCCTAGCCTACAGGAACGAGTAGCCCGGTCCTTTTCAAGAGAATGAAAGAAAAGCACACCGCAGTCTCGATTTACCTCGTTAGAAGACACGTTGCTGTATTCATCAGCAAGGACGATAGCAAAGTTTCGCGGAGAACACGACTCTGGGCATTCTCTAATCTCTGGACTAGTCCGTCGGAGCGAGTAAGTGAATCACATACGTATTCTATCCCTCTCAATAGTAACACAATCAATCACGGCAACACGGTCAGAGGAGGTTGTTTTGCACAGGACGAAGATTCACAAATCTGGTGAAAAGACGTAGAGCCACGATACATTTCCAAGGTTTCAATCTGTCCTGCCTTTCTGGTGGCGGATGGCACAGCATAGAGCGTTTCGATGGGGCGTGAACGACTAGCAATTCAAACCTGAATTGGCAATTGAATCGCTCAGAGGGATCGTCTCAATCCTCAAGGGTCGTCTGAGGAACCGATTGATATTATCTCATGTGACGTTTGCTCTTCGACGTCAGTCACACTGGCCATCATCACATCACATTGGCATAACAATGCACAAAATTCACCTTATCCTACGAAATTCCGCGTCCGGAACAGATTACTCTGGCATCAACCTGATTCTCAATATATATCCAACGAAGGAAGAACGAAGTGACTCCCTCACGCTCTGATCGCTTACAGAATGCCGAGTCGGTCATTAATGCAAATCGATCGAAATCAAACGATCCAATGGCCAAATCCTTGCGCCAACTCTTCAGCGATCTGCTCGCCCCGTGAACGTTCCGCAAAGCCTATCGAAATGGACTAGCAAAGGCGAAAAGAGAGCGGAGAGAAGGATTGGTGGACGCAGAGGGCTATGATGGCTACGTGCCTCTCTTCCCGGAGGTCCATAACGTGATCGACGAGAATATTGCCTCTTTTGAGAGCAAGAGCAATGTGTTGGCGACGAAGTGAAAAAGTGACAGCTTCGAAATACGTTGGGGGTCTACTACGAAAAGCTATCTATGCGTGTGCGGGATTCCTTTCCGGCACAGCATTATGTATTTTAGGGTCATTAATCCGTTCTCTGTTCCATATTCCATGTTTCATGTCTTTGCCGTTCCCTGGGCAAACTTTTTTCGGTGCTGCTACCTAGCATTGTATCGTCATGGCTTTGCAGCCTTTTCCCCGTCTACCTTGTGTACCTCCATGGCTCGGGTCCGTTGCTGGGCGCTGGCTGCATTTGCGGGAGCATGGGACCTTGGCCGTTAGGGTTCTGAGCTTGCGCGTGAGCAGTCAACGGTGCGAGGTCCGGCTTCGGTGGGTTTGGGCCCCAAGGTGCACTGTAGATTGCCTGACCTGGGTATGGATGGTTCTGTGGCGGCTGCGGCTGATGGTGTTGATGATGCATACCAGGTGTATTGGACTCCGAAATCGGACTGGCGGTAGGTGCCTTCGGACTTGTCCAAACATGGGTTTCTGGCACCGACGCGCCATACAGCTGGCCGAGGCTACCACGGTGCTGGTGCTGAGGCTGCTGGACCGGAGGCTGTTGCTGGTATGGCGGTTGGTATACGGCGTAAGGCGAAGCATGTTGGTAGACTGGTTGCATGTAGCCTTTGTCTCTCATCATGCGCAGATGAGCACCATCACGTGAAGCGATGCTTGGAGCGTAGGCGAGCTGGTGCTGGAACTCTTGTGGTGTCTGATGTACAGCTGCAGGCCACTTTGACTTCGGATCCTCTTGACGAGGAGGAGGCAGAGCATATGTAGACGGCTGGTATGTGGGCGTTGCGCCTGGGCGTTGGGATGGCGGAGTCCACTGCTGGCTCACCGGTCTAGAGTTCGAACCCGAGCTTATGGAAGCGGAAGGGGTGCGTGTAGGCATTGGCTGCTTAGCTGCAGGATTACCTTGAGAGTGGTCAGCATTTATATTCGCGGCGAAGTTGGGCAGCGAAAGATCGCCCATTGTTAGTGTGTGGAAATACTCACTGACGCCATTTGTTGGCTGCTGAGGTTGTCGAGAGCCCACAGAGGATGCGGTGGCAGGAGTCGGTGGTGCTCCATATGGCGAATGGTTGTATGGTGCAGACTGAGCTGCATTGCTTGAAGAGGGTCCGTGAGGCGGTTGCATCGCGGGACTACCATCAGGGCGTCCCATAGGAGCTGCCGGTGCATATGCATGAGCAGGCTGTTGCTGCTCGTTGTCTGACTGATTTTTCTGGGTTGCGGGTTTATACAAAGCTGGCATGCCCTCCGGGAAGCTTGGCCTTGGTAGAGTCTGCGCGCCTTGCGACTTTCGCACTTCACGCTGGAAGCTCGAATACTCGCCCTGCCATGCCGCCGGCAGGACTCTTGTAGAATAGTATTGATCCTGTGAGAAAGGACGCAGTGGCGGTGCAGCGGCTTCGCTTTCACTCCCTCTTCGTGAGCCTGCTCCTGGTTGAGCGACCGGTTGCCCGTATGGTGCCGGCGATTGCATTCTACCATTAGGAATAAACTGCCCAGCTTGTGTAGTGAAGTTCCGCTGGTTGGCTAGCCTTTGTGTGTCGATTGCAAGCATGCTTGGATGGGGTGGGCCACGTGGCTTGTAAGCATATGGCTTGTCCAGCGCCTGTTGGAATGCGTTCATCGAACCGTAAGAAGGCTGTGTCCGAGGCATCGGAGGTGCTGCAGCCAACGAGGGACGCGGTGCGGTGTAGGCATACGTGGGTTTCGGTGGAGCCACTCTGTCCAAGAAGTTGCTTCGTGGCACATGCTCTGTGCCACCCACTTTGTCAGTGAAGAAGCATTTCGCTTCAGTCGACTTGGCTGAGAGATAGTAATATAGCTGATCTGGCTTCTCTAGGTCAACCTTGACTTTAAGAAGCTTGTCCCTGTTGATGCGGTAACCTGTTGGTGGGAAGTCGGAGTTGTAGAATTCTTGCCACTTGTAACTCGCATCGTCGGTGAAGACTTCGTCTTGGTTGGGCACGCCATCTTGACGATTGCTTGCAGACACGAGCTGTTTGTTCATGCCTTCGGGCATCGGCACTGCGTTTGGTGAAGGTTGGGGTCTCTGCGAGAGGTCCGGATCCAGCACGCAAATGTATTTCCATTCCACCTCGACACGTTCGCCTTCAAACAGCACGTCCACGAGAAGTGTCATCTCAGCAGGCCTGTTCTCGACCACGAGTGCGCCAAACACCTCACGACCAACGAGCTGGACTTGCACAACGTCATTTGGCTTGAGCTCCGCGGCGACCTTCATGACACGATCATCCTTCTCCAGGCTGTTTGACGTCGAATTCTTGGGCATCTTCGGTCGATGCATCTTGCACCTGAAATCAAAGCCTTCTTCGAAGTACTCTTTTCCATCCTCATCGAAGGTTGGAACAGGTCCGGCATCGATTTGTACACCAGCCGCCAACGCGCAGGTAGCGTGGAAAGCGCGGGCGCACTTCTTTGCCGAACACTGGAAACACGCGCCACGCTTCGATCGACAGAAGTTACACTTAAGGTCCAAGCGGGCGCGATCAATGTTTGCAACACCGTGCACCATTTCCTTGCCGTCTTCGGCCGTGATGAACGTCTCCGGGGTGTAGAGGGCACACGATCTGTGTGCTTTCTTGCCGTTGTCAGTCGGCAGTAATGGCTCCCATGGATTTTCGTTCGGACACATGACACAAGGCTCAGCAGAAGGGGCCTTTATGCGAATGCGGATCTTCTTCTTTTGCTTGGGGGCTTCTTGCTTCGTATCACGCTTGCGTTTCTTCGAAGCTGGTTTCCCCTTGACGCTCGCGGGAGGTGTCGGAAGTTTGCTGTCTTCGTCCTCCAATTCAGAATCATCATCAGTCTCTTCGTAGTATTCGGGTGTGGGTTCTCCACGCATCTTGCGCTCAATCTCAGCCACATCAACCCAGACGTTGTCAGCTTCGCAGTTGCATTTGCGAGCGATCCGTCCAAACTCGAGCCAAGATTCAGTGGCAAAATTCACGGATTCGGCGCAGTTGTATCCGAGGTTATAGCCAGAGTGGTATCCATAGGGGTAAGTAATAACGAACTCTCCCTCGTAGTGTACCAGCTTGTTGACTTTGACGCCATACTGCTTCTGCAGAACATCAGGGGAGATCAGGTAAGTCTTGTGGCGAAGGAACTGGTCGCAATTCTTGGAGTCCACGGGCCAAGCTTGCTTCATGGCTTTCTCAAAGCGGCGGGCATCCTCTTGCGAGATAGAATACCACTGCTTCGGTGCTCCGAAATGGATGTAGTTGATGCTGTAAAGATCGACGTCCTCGAGATGCCATGCAAAGGTTGCCTTCCACATGCCAAGGTAAAGATAAGCAGTGTTGACACCTGGAACCTTGGTTCCTAGCACATCCAGGATGTTTTCCAGTTTTGCCACGTTCCAAGTCTCTTCATCTTCATTGAAGAGAGTACCGGGCATGTCGGCTGCGTACATAGGTTGATTGAAACCGAGACTCTTCCAGTAATGGGTCTCTAGTTCTGCACAGCGTTCCGGGGTGAATTCTTCCAGGCCCTCCATCCGGTAGTCAAAGTTCTTGAACGCTCTGTCGTCGATATGATCCACAGACTCGGCCGTGTTGTTGAGACGTCTTGAGGTGACAGTCTTGGTCGTACCACGTCCTCCACCGCGACCTTTCTTTTTGTCGGCTGGCGTGGGTGTCGCCTTCGAGCGGCCTCCGCTTTTCGTGCTGGATCCGTCTGATTCATCTTCGTCCTTGACTGGAGCATTTCTTCGAGGTCGTCCTGGTTTCCTTTTCTCCTTGGGCTTCTCGGGTGTCTCGTCATCTCCGACTTCGCTTGCAGCTCTAGCAGCCGCTGCTACAGCACGTCCTCGGAGCCCTCCGCCACCTCTAACGACCTTCTCTTGGTTACGACGGCGCTCTCCACGCCTTGCTGGCGGTTGGTGCTGGGTCTCGTGCGTCAGGGCCTTCCACTCCGGGAGGTTGTACGAGCGCTGCTTCTCCACGTTCTGTTGTGTGTAAGTGCCAAAAGTACCATTGAACTCCTGCGTGATCGGGTTCTTGATCCTGATGCGTTTGACCTTCTCGTCAAGGTCTGGTAATTTATTGCGCCTTATGACGTCGTGTCAGCACGTGCGCTTCCAAATCATAAATCAATTATGTACTCACCACTCGTCCGGTGGAATAACCTTGACTATACCAGACTTCATGCCATATTTGTCTACCTTCTCGATAAACTTCTTGAAGCTCTTGAACTGCGCCATTGTCGGCTTGAAGACCGGAATGTTGCCTCCATCCCAGTAGTGATCGGGTTCAATCTCCTCGCCGTCGTCCTCGTCGTCGCTCAAATCCAGCTCACTCAATTCAGACTCTTCATCTTTGATCTCGTGGTTCATCTCTTCCGAAGTGGGTGGTGTGAGGGCGTTGGCAGGCTTTGCGCTTGCGCCCGGGTCGGTCTCAGTGGTGGGTTTCGGTTCGTCGTGGTGCGCAGGCGACAGCGGCGCCGTCGCACTGGCAGTCGCCATTTCTGTGTCGCCTACTGCGCTCATGGCGAATGCGCAGGCGGGCGTGTGGTGTGCGCACACGGGCGGGCGTGTTGCGTTCGCAAGCTCGAGTCGTCGCAGGCCCTGGGGTCGTCGGGCGTCGCCGCGAGACGAGACGCGCGGTGGCAAAAGAACGTGACTGCTGTGGGCGGTATGGTTGTAGGAATGCGTCGGGCGCTCAGTCGGGAGCCTGTGCCAGCATCACACGCAGGGCATTGAGTGAATTGCAGTGAGGTGGAAGCAGAGTGACGCAGGAGATCGCAGGAGCAAGTTCGCTCGCTGTTGCCAAACCCGCGAGATCATCCATCCAGTTCCCCGGAGCTGCCCTGCCCTGCAACTGACTAACGTGTTGGCGCCTGAGGCAGCGACGCACGTGGGTTATTGCTACCACTGCTCGATACACAAATATCAACATTCTGAATACCTGATCAGTATTGAAGCCACGCGATATATGTCAATCGTCACCATGGCTGTCATCTAATAGGTTTAAAAGTCGCCACACACGTATGTGCCCATATCACATCGCTGCTCACAGCAGCACAGCCTAGGCCCAGCAAAGCCATCGCTGCTGGCATGGACAGCACACACGATTCTATTCGCAACATCAGGAAGGATGCATAATCAGCAAATAACAAATGAAAGCACTCACATTGGTCCTATCATGTCCCCAGGCGCCTGTTGGCAGATATCCCAAACTCTGTACATGACTACATGCGGGGTGATACAATCAAGAATATCTTAAATCAATCATGCACCTACCCATCAAGCACTCATGTCCTGTCTCAGATGAACCGCAAAGTGAGTGCAGCAGCAACAGATGGTACCTGCAGACATCCGCTAATGCACGACATCTTCACTCCCGCGCCCTCCGTTCTTCCACCTCCGCAAACCCCGGAACATCGGAAACCGTCAGATCGCCAGCCAGGTCAGGGCAGGGCCCGAAGATTGAGCAAGCCTCAGCTTATCTGATCTCGCCTGGCATGGTCACCGGTGGATACGAGCCAGCCGACTCGCCTGCAACGTGCGGAGCAAGCTCAGCGCTTGGCTATGATGATTTGAGCTTCCTACTTGACTGCGGATGCTTGTCCTGAATGTACCTTTGTGAGCAAGGAGGGTGGAGCGGCCGTTTGACCACTCTCATCAACACGGCATCTCATCAACATAAGTAGTATTGCGGACATTATGGGGTATCTTAGATATAGGAGAACAGCAACAAACGCTAAAACGTGAACCTCACCATCCTTTCCTCGGAGTCCTCAGCTTCTCTGCCAGGCTTTTCGCCGCGGGCGTCATGCCTCTTCTACCACTCGTCAGCCCCTCCGCACTCTTGAACTTAGGGGTTGGTGTACGTCCAGGTGTGATACCCAACTTCGCCAGCTCGTCCACTCGTCCCCTGCCTCCTTTTCTTCTGGCTTGGTCAGCCTTCTCTACGAGCCTGTGATGCACGTCCTCACGCTTGCTACGCTGGTGTATCGTGAAAAGGTTGGGACCGGTGTCATCGGCTTTCGGCAGAAGGGCAAGTGCGGCTTCGCGTTCAGCAGCATCAGCTTCTTCGTCAGAGACCGGAACGCCCAGTTCAGAAGGCGTAGGCTCAGCATCCACGAACGCATACCCATTCACACGAGGTGTCTCGGCACCGGTATAACCTGGCTCGGACGCTGTCGGCCTGGGACGTCCAGCAATAGCAGCGTCTATGGCACTCATTGAAGGACTTGGCGGGACCAAGTCTGCAGAGGGAGCTTCAGGTGCGAAGCGTGTACCAGCGTAATTTGTAGCTTTCGGAGCGGCAAGAGAGCGGTCCTCTGAGATTTGTGCTCTGGTAGCTACTCTGTCTTCGACGCTGTCCGGGCCAAACATGAGAGTGTTGCGAGGTCCAGTGCGGTTCGGAAAAGAATCCACCGAGGCGGGTCTATCGTTGAGGTCTCGCGATGGCCGATTCGCAGCCAGCAATTGTCGCTCATCCCCATCAGCATTTGTAGTGATTAAAGCTGTTGACTTGGCGTTCTCTCCGTTCTCGATTCGCTTCTGCTCTCTTTCCCTGTAGGCAATCTGACGGTTGGTCGGTATCTTGTTCCCATTATGGAAGAATGCATAGTTGGCTGCCCGCTTCTCATTCTGCTTGTCCAGAAGCGAGTTGAAGCTCTCGTTGTCTTCGCTAGTGTACTTCGCCTGAAAAGCTCCTAGCGACATAGTGACATCCACCTCCGGCTTCTCCTCAGGCGCAAAGTGATCACCACCAGCTTCTGTAAGCGGTGTATGACCCGGTGTTGCACCAGTCCATCCTTTGGGTGTCTCGCCCGCAGCCGTACTTCTCCTAGGTGTGAAGCTCGTTCCTCTTCCCAGCCTTCTCCGCCCACCTGGACCAGGTGTCATAACTTGAGTCAGTTCCCTCCCAGCATCGCGAATCCAGGACTTGTTTTTGCTGTCCAGTGCTTTCAGGTATTCTTCTTGTGCTTGTGATTCCATAAGTCCAGGAAAGAAGTCGCGAGCTATGATGTGTGAAAGCGCATCGGTATATACGTCCTCGTCCAGTACTGTTGCGGGTCGCTTTTGTCGCTTCGGCGGTGGCGGAGGCGGCATGAGGGCACTATCGTTTGGGCGCTTCATGAGCGCATTTGAATTTGGTTGAGCCATCCTGCCAGAAATGGCTGTCAAATAGCGAAGGTGTGCGCTATGCGAGGTGCTGTTGAAGTGGAAGGAAGCGAGAAGCGAGAAAGGCATCTGGCAGCAACATGTGAATGATCGCTATCGCTATCGCTATCTTAGTGCCGCTTCGTGCCGGACCTTGAGCTTATACGAAATAGAGGCACGCGAGCGAGGGCGCTGTGACAGCTCTCCAGCGCTAGCAGCTGTCGTCCGACACCTTGACCGAACTCGCATAGCACGTACGTTCACACGTTTCTTCTTCAGCTTTACCATTGCATTATTGTCCATTACACACAAAACATCATCAGCCTATTGCTCAATTACAATGGCCGCCGCAACCTCTCCCGAGCCCACCGAGGCATCCTCGGAGAACCCCTACGTCTTGAGCCTCCAGAAGAGCATGCGCGCTATCAACAAGAAGCTCAGCTCTATGGCCAAGACCGACGCCGTGATCAATGAGAACCCCAATGTCTCTCTTGATGACCTTGTCGCTCAACGCAAACTCAACCAGGACCAGAAGGCTTCAGCTCTCAAGAAGCCGCACCTCCAAGCCCAGCTCATCACTCTTGAGGAGCAGGTGCAGCAGTACAAGAAGTTCGACGCAGACCACCAGCAAAAATACCAGAAGCAAAAGCAGGACCTCACATCTATCCACAGCGAGGAGTTGGAGAGGGTGAGGAAGGAGGCGCAAGCTGAGGCTGCCAAACAGAGCGAGGCTGAGCTCAAGAGCAAGCTCTTGATCTTCTCACAGTTCCTGCGTGCTGCTGCTGCCAGGAGGAACGCTGAGGAGGACTCGGAAGAGGACGAGAACAGAGCCTTTGAGGGTACTCTCTTGCTGGTCTACGGCGGTGACCAGAAGGCTGTGGAGACGGCGCTGAATCTGATCGAGGGTTCGGACGAGCAGGTAACTAGCATAGAAGGCTCGCTCCTCCCCGTCAAGTGTAAGTTGCCTTGATAAATTGGCTACGGAATTGCCAGACATTCTTGAACACCGCTAATCAACTGCTGCAGTTGCCCAGGTCAAGCAGCTCGCCCTTGAGCACGCACCTGTTCCTGTCGAAGACAACTACACCGAGTCAGCTCCTACCAATGAGGACCTTCCCACTGGCTCAGACCCAACCACTACACACGCTGGTCTGACCGAGCTCCAGCAGCCCCAGACCAACGGCGTGTCAGCTCAAGAGACTGTCGCATCTACCGCTGAGGGCAACGTCGCCGGCGAGCGCTGGGACACAACTACCGGCGCTGAGAAGGAGAACATTGAGGACAATTACGAGGTTGTCCCCAGGCCTAACGAGGAGGTTGACACTCCTGCATCTGCCCCTGCTGAGGCTTCGCAACCGCAGACTACTGCCAGCTGGGCTGATGAGACCACCGCCGGCAACGCTGCAGGTGAGTCTTGGGACACAAAGGCACCTGGCCAAGAAGCTGCCGTAGACAACAACACTCAGACACCTGATGATGGCTTCCACGAGGTCCCCGGTAGGGCCAGAGGCGGCCGTGGCGGCTTCCGTGGTCGTGGCGAAGGCGAAGGACGCGGTGGCCGTGGTGGACGCGGAGGACGTGGCCGCGGTGGTCCTCGCGGTGGTCGCGGCGACGGTGAAGGTCGCGGTCGCGGCGGACGTGGCCGTGGTCCTCGCGGCGACGGCAATGCCCCTGCTAGGTCTTAGAAAGCCTGCGGAGAGTGCGAGTGGTGCAAGGAAGACGCAATTCGACGCGGAAGGTGGCTACGGGTTAAAGACTGCGGTTTGAAATACGGGTTCACAAAATTAGCGAATGTAAAATTACAGGCGCATATGGGGAACGGTGTAAGCATAGGGTAGCTAAGCATCCAACGAGCAATGTATACCTAGCTGAGACCTGGCGGTCTCACGCTATTGCGGCTTCGAGCCCTTCACGACCTAGCAAGTTCTCTATCATGTCCCACACCACGTCTTATCTACTCCATGTAACGCTGTCTATGTATATATGGATGTGTACTCGGGCAATGGGCATTTGATACATATGAACGTTACATGTAGGTGACTGCACCAATTTTTAGGATATCGATGATGATGCGAGGGTTGGGGTTTGGGGCAATGGCCTGTTCTGAACCTCCTCTTGATTTGCAATACTCGCGCCATATCATGGTGATTTCGAAGCATAAATAATCGTAGGCGTTACGAAAGTCCTGTGACAGCAGTTTGTGGTGTTCAGATGGGTGTAGAAGGCGTTGTTGGCCGTATTTGATGGGTCACCTGCATTCGAGCAAACTTGACCGACAAGCCTTACACACCGCAGTCGATCACTCGGGGGTTCTCTTTGCATGGTGTCGAAAACTACGACAAGAGCTTTTTGGAAAGGTCAATATCATTGATACAGCATGATTCAAAGCTCGTTCTCCTCTCAAACTCTCAGAGTCACAAAAATACACATGTGTCGCGACCACTATTGCTCTCAGTGCTATTGATCTCGTGCTGGTCAGTAATAAGGTATGCATCATTTCAGGGTCCAATTTACGGCGCGTCGTCCGTACCGACGCGTAAAGTACCATCACCGACAACCACATAACACCAACCGTACTGTAGATTATTCCAACATCGGACAATACCACTATTCAGAATGGACGACAACATTGACGACGCTCCCGATACCCAAAACATTGACAACGAAATCCCTCCCAACGATGTCTTCCTCGCACCTTCCGTTACGCGATCTCTAGTCCTATCTGGCGAGAGCTACACATATCAATCGCCGATTCCCAAAAATGTACAAGACGATATGACAGCACCATGTGTCCTCGGCGTCGACGAGGCAGGTCGTGGACCTGTTCTGGGACCCATGGTCTACGGCCTTCTCTACCTCCCACTTACGCTCCACCACTCCCTGCTGGCTGAAACACACCACTTCGACGACAGTAAGGTCCTTACGCCTGCAGTCCGATCCGACCTTATGGAGAAAATTTGCACAAACTCAACAGACTTGTACGAAAACTGCGGCTGGGCGACACGCATGATGAGTGCGAGGGATATCTCAGCGGCGCAAATGAGACCCAACGGAGCGTACAACCTCAACGCACAAGCGATGGATGCCACAGCAGACCTGATCCAGGGCGTGCTGAACTCGGGAGTGAACATCACCGAAGTCTACATCGACACGATCGGCCAACCAGAAGCCTACCAGAAGCGACTGGAGAGGATTTTCCCAAGTTTGCGAATCACGGTCGCGAAGAAGGCTGATAGCTTGTATCCTTGTGTATCTGCTGCCTCAGTCTGTGCCAAAGTATCGAGAGACGCTGCGCTGGATGTGCTATACGAATCGTACGAGGAAGGCGGAGAGGTGGCATGGGGATCGGGCTACCCTTCTGACGCCAGGTGTACGACATGGATGCGGGCAAATATGGATCCGGTGTTTGGCTGGGGCAGCGAGTGTCGTTTCAGCTGGGGGACTGCTAAGGAGATGCTGGAGAAGAAGGGAGCTGCCGCGAGGACGGACTGGCCGGATGCGGCAGAGGAGCCGGGCGATAATATGAAGTTGACGGGCTTTATGATGGGAGGCAAAGAGGATGAGGGGGATGAGCTCGGAAACTGGTATGGTAGGAAGGTTACCGAGGAGGTTTTCTGATGAGATGATCGAGACGAGCCGTGACGATACAATCTACAACGTCACGAAAAACGCCCATGCGAAGGAGTGGAACGATTGGTAACGCCCGTCAGATTGGACAGACGAGACCGTCAGTCATTATTGCCGAATTATCCTGGCATATCGCAGCGACCATTGAAAGCGATACAGACAACAAAAAGTCTATACAAAGCCCGCCAGATCATGCGCGGATCGCCAATAGAACAAAATTGTCGGGCTGTTGAGATGGTTGAGATGGTTGAGATGCATCAAGCTCCGAAAGACAGCAGCAATTAAGCAACTGCTACTCGTGATACCGCGGTGCCGAGGAGCTTTACTGGGCCCCAAGGTTCCCAGCCTGGACCAGCATGACGATCAGACGTAATAAGCAGCAAGTTTATGCACGAAGGCGGCACAGGTGGTACATCTGAACATGCCAAAGTAATAGCAAAAAAATCACACTTTTGTTACCCAGCGGTGATACATAAACGAAGAAAGATGCAGAACCCATCCAAAAAAACAAAAACCCAAAAACCCAGAGGGTTCCCCAGCAATTAACTTTTGTGTCTATTCCCGGGTATCATTTCCCTCCCCCAATCCAAGACGCCAGAACACTTTTAGCTCTCTCCTTTTCTTTGCCCTTGCCTTCTATCTCGGCAGGGTCTTTATCCTTATTTTTGGGACCATATCGGTCTCTCAATCGCCTGATCTGCCCCAACCGTTCTCTCCAACTAGATCGATAATCCGGCATGTCCTTGTTGACCCAAACTTCGGCGAAGACGCACGCGTTGAGCGCCAGATTGCGCACGTAGCGCGGCAAAGAGGCTCCTGAGATCATCTTTGGCTCGTGAGCGGATGAAATCCCGGGGAAGTCGTCGCGGGTCATGACTTCGACGCGGTAGAAGCGGTCGGCTACGGGCGTTTGCATCGTGTGCGTGCGGGTTTGCAAGAAGGTGGTCCGCACTGAGGGTGTGATGACGATGTAGACGTAATTAAAAGCCGAGGGAAACATGTCGAAGCGGAAGGGCTCGCCGGAATTGTTGAATACGATGTTGACATAGTCGTTGCCTGTATGTCGCTTTTTCTTGGCTGTTACGGCCATCTCTTCATCGTGAGGTGAGGTGGGCATCATGGTTGTTACATGGTAGACAAGCTCGGTCACCTCATTGTTCCAGACGATTGCAAATTCACCGTCCATGTCATCGCTTGTGTCCAGACCTTGAGTGTTGAAAGTGGCACCCTTCAGCCTTCTCAGGTGGCCGAGGTGCTCGACAAGCTCACGGTAGTCTGGAGCTCCACTCGAGTTTGCAAAGGCAGCATTTTCTGTGGTCTGTCCCTCGCCGACATATATCACACCAGCCTTGTGAGAATCAAGACCTGGCGTTCTGTCGAACATGCGGATCGCTGATTGTACACTTTCAATATCCGGGAGCTCGATAAGTCCTGCCGCACCAAGCGGTGAATTGGTGCTCGGTACAGTGATGTTGCCATAGAGTTGACCTTGTGGATCGTCCAAGGAGACAGGTACTTCATCGCCGGTCTTGGTGAGGAGCTCAGTAGCTTTGCCCCATTCTTGTTCAATGTGCATAGTTGGCTGTGCAATAGTGGGCGTCTTTGCCTGCGCGGAAGCTCCACCTCGAATTTGTGTCTTGAAAGTGCCAGACGGTCTTCGCACAGTCACCAGGGTCCTGCCACTGCGCAAAGCAGTGGTTGTAGAGATGAGCAGAAGCCCAAAAAGTCTATGTCTCACAGTCAAGCTGCCATCCACCTTGTCGTCAAAAATATCGCCTTGGTTTTTTTCGCTTGCAAAATTGCCGTGTGCAGCCGCAGCATCGACACTGTCCATCAGATCTATGGTAACAAGGGCTTGATCAGACCATGTCTCTTGCCCATCTTTCGAAGTGTGCCTGAACCGACTGGTAACATATTCTTTGATCGCTGGCCTATCGCTCGCTCGGACAGCAAAATACCAGAACACGATGACGTGGTAGGCCAAGGCGAGCACGTATTGAGGCGTGTGCTGAATGTTGCGATCGCTACTACTTCCTTGGTCCGACTTTTGTGGATGCGGATCTGATTCGCTGTTTCTTATGTACTCCAAGTAACTGAAGCACACGCCGAAGATCCGCTTGAAGTCATCGAAGCGGAAGTTGTCGTAAAGATAGGGTAGACGTGACAGCCCAGTGAGAAATTCTAAGACATGTACTGCCAGATGGCGTTGTGTTACCATCCTGTGCATCTTCTGAACGATGTCTTCAAGGTGTCGCATGGTAGCCGACGACAATTCGTAGCAGCAGACAGTGAGTGCATGGATGCAAGCCTTGCTCACCATCTCGGACGAGCCAGCAGTCTTGATGAACACTGCAACCAATTGCCGTTCTTCTTGCGAGGAGAGCAAACCGCGATAGCTGATGAGTGTTGTGAGCAAGTGCACAAACGATGCTGCATGCGGGCCACCTCCATTGTTTAGACGTGAGCAGGCAATGTTGAACAGCAGCTTGGGATAGTGAGGTCTCTTGTAGAACAGAGATAGGTTGCTAAGCTGTTCTGGTAATGTCGCCAGCACAAAGTTCAGACAATGTTGATCCTGACTGGTTGCGTGTCCGTCAATGAGCGCGATAAGCTGATCCATCCATCTATCCAGGGGTAGGTCGACAGCTTTTTGATCGTTCGGCACCGTGGGACCGAAGGGCACGTGGTCGAGACCGTCATCTCCCGCGAGATATACCGCACCGTCCACCGCAGCGCGCAAGCGAGATAGAACTCGCAGTGCGAGCATCCTGGCTTCAGCGGTGAATGCGAAAGTGGCAAGATCCGTGACAGTGTTCACAAGCTTTTTAATAGTTCTGACCAATCTCGCAGAATTCTGAGGATAGGCGAATGCGCGATGAAAGACAGTGCCGACTGCGCCTGAGCACAATATAGCTGCTTGGGCTGTACACGTCTCGCGCTGAGCCTGGGCTGCACACATATCCACCAGACTCTCCCAAGCCAGATCGCCCTCAGAATAGACGATGGAGTCCAGATGAAGTGCTATCAGCTTGCTCAATGCGGTATGATGTTCAGGTTGTGTCGATCGGCATAGCAGGTGAAAGAGATCTTCATGCTGCAATAGTGGAGGTGTTTCCGACGGGGCCGACGCAAAAGGTGCGCTCAGTAAGGCCTCCAGCATGGATTCTGTAAGCGGCTGGTTCGCTTTAACAAAAATGAATGCAACTCTTTCCAGTGCTTTCCTCTCGAGGTTGGAAGAGTATCTGGCAACATGCTCCAGGACAGTTCGTTTGCCCTCATCCTGCGCATGACTGTGGCAGATCTCAAGCACGTCAATGCAAACATCCCAGCTTGCTGTGTTGATCAGTTCTGAGATAGCAAGATCCTCGGTAAATATTTTACTCATAATGTTGAACACTTGTTCCTTCAGAATCTCGTCACTTCCCTGTGAGACTGCTCGTAGACACGGCAGCAGCTGGAATACTGATACAAATGGGGTTCGAGACTCTGTGCGGTCTCCAAGCGGTAATTTTTCCTCTATTAGTCTGAGTGCGCCGGACGCCGCGGCGAATTCTGCTTTGCTCTGATACTGCTGTGCAAAGCTCAAGATGTCCAGTAATGCAGCGATCGCTTGCCGGCTAAGGTGGCTCTGCAGAATGTGTTGGAAGACGGCCCACGCCTTGTCCGCAAGGCTTTTGTGCTTGTTCATCCGGGTACCCTGGTAGTATGCGTACGAAATGAAACGGATTGATGGGAATATGCTGTCAGAAGGCAAAACAGCGAAAGTACCGACAGAGTCAACGAACTCCAGCGCGGCGTACAAGTCCACAGTGGCCCTGGAATTGGCTGTGCGAAACAAGGCAACTCGCAGCAATTTGGTCAGGCCGTCCTGGGTGAACCATTTCGCTTGTCGCTGGAAGGTGTCTTTTGTCTTGTGAAGTGCGGCTTGAAGCGGCATTTCCGTCTCCAAACATCCTACAAGCAGGTCACAGGTGCCAGTCTCCAACGTTGAAGCGGTTCCAGAATCATGATTCGTGTGCCTCTCCGAAGGTCCGGCATCGATACTGACACGGGGCGAATGTATTGTGGACAGCAGGCCATCCGAGCCCAGACTCGAAAGAGGCCTCCACTCGGGCGTGCCCACAGCATCCTTTTCGTCCATATAGCAGGGACTGCTGGCTACCAGGGCTGACAGAGCTCGACCGTTAGAAAGTATAAGTCAAACAGCATTTCCGTGTCGACGCAGGCGGCGATCAAGCAAGGGTACATCCAATCCAGGTCAGGCGTGGCGTTGTGAAGAAAGCGGAGCCGTGGGCAGAGACAATCTCATCGTGCGGTCCAGTGCAGATGCTAGTGGGTGCGAAAACCCTGCGACATTTCCGAGTACGATCGCTTCAGATAGCCCGTAGTCGCCTAACGAGAAGCCATGGTGCAGTGCAATTAGCGAGAGGCAGGTTGCGGGTCCAGAGCGATAGCAGGAAAAGCACGGCAGCCGGCATGGTGTGGCAGGCACTGCGCCCATCTGGACAGCCACAAGGCCGAGAAGGCGTGCGTCAGGCGGGTGTCTGCGATCGGCCCGCCGGCCACGCCCAAGGGCCCTTGGGCCTCGCATAGACTTGCCCTGGCGGGGCCGCTGCATGTGCCCTGGGCGTAGCTGGAGATGACCTCGTACGCCGCGCATGGCTTCTGGCTAGCCAATAACATATTGATTGTGTCACGAGACCGGGCTATCAATACTCTTGGACGGACCGCTACTACGATCACTATCACGAGACCACGATGAACGCCTGATAGCAACGGCCGCGGCGAAAATATGCCTTACGTGAACAGTGCCAATGGACCGCTTCTCCCCAGTAGCAGCGGCGCACATACGGGTGCTTGTGCTGCCAGTCGGACGCATAGAGCGTCAGATCTTCCTCGACTTGGTGCGGAGGCTGCAAGATGAGGCTGCTGTGGTACAACACAAGACATTAGAGGATAATGCGGAGAATGGGGATTTCTTGCTGTCCCCCAGCAAGTCTGAGGAGGGATCTCTGCTATTACACTATAATACAAGCAGTGCGAGCGCCAATACACTCAATTTGAGCCCATATGACATCTTCAGAGAGCCGTTGCTCGTCGTGGGAGTGGTGGGAGGGCTAGGCGATGAAGAGGAGGAAGTACAGAAAGAGCTGAAGGCTGCCACCGACTATCTGCGGGAACGGCATCCGCGTGTGGTGCACCGACAGCTACTGGTGCTGGGAGAGGAGGAGGATGCCAAAACCTTTAACAATGCAATTGTGGTTGATCACCCTCAAGAAAGAGGACATCCCTCGCTTGTGCGAGCAATGCAGACGCTGTCAGTCAACTTCCTGCGCGAGCTGTCCACATATGTGCAAGCTATGCAAGCTTCCCCCAGTATCCCAACACCTGGTCAGACATCTCGATCGTTACAACGCGCATCTTGGATGCGGGACATGGAGACGAGGTCTGCTCCCAGCTCTGGCCACGGCACGCCTCGCAATGTCAACAGCCCACCTCCAGGTGAAGATAGCGCATCACGACCTCCCTCACGTAGCCTCGCTTCGCCTGGAACCTCATTCGACCATCTGCCTAACACGAATTCTGTTGTCAATGCACTGGCGAGATCGGATAGCAATAGAGGAAAACATGCCAGCCAATCCAGTCAAGATCGAGTGCCAACTCAAGGCTTTGGAACGAATACATCCACGGAAAAGACTAAAAGGAGAGGCAAGGCTCGAGTAGGAATTGTTGTGGGTTCTGTCTATATGATGGCAGGGTTTTGGAAGCAAGCCTTGCAAATGTTGATTGAACACACCAGCCAGGCGAAGACACTGCAAGATCTGCTCTGGTATGCAAAGGGGCTGGAGAACATCATCGTCTGCCAATTGTTACAGGCATGGGCTGGATATGGCTTCCAAGTCCCCTCCATATGTCAGCAAGCTATTGAGAAGTCAATCTCAAAGCAGGCTGCTCAACGCTTCTCGACCGATTCTCTGGCAGAGTCCGCGACTAGCGAGAACTCCGCTCGCCGCCTTTCGGGAATGCTACCAGAGCTTGTACGACAAGTAGTCGTTCTCTATCGCTCTAGCGAGGGTCCTTTGGAGCTACCTTCCCTTGTAGTCTGCGAGGCTACAATCCGTGGGTCAAAGCTGCTTGCAATACTACATAACAGTGGTGGTGCTTTGGACAGCACTGCGCTCAGTCGGTTGGTCGAAGGCGGAACCACCGGCTCACAGGACATGCCTCCACCAACCAGCGATCACTACAAATCTTCGTCACTGCAAGGCTCTCGACTTCTTGCTAAGAGCGCAATCGCTGAGGTCATTGCAACCGCGCTCCCAGCCCACGACGACACGATCGCTGTACCGGATCAGCTGACGTTGCTTGGTGGCATCGCCTCGGTCTACTCAATTTTACATATGGAACGCAAAAAAGCGATGACCATCAAAGAGCTTGTTGTCAAATTGACTGCTGCACTGAACCAAGCCCGCAAATTGGGTGCTGCAGAGATGGGCATTCATCCTGCGGCCAGTCTATCAGCTGAGCACGGATCGGAAGCTCTGGCCGAATCTATGCAAGAGAGTGGTGGTATGCTCAGCATGATCTCCGATGTTGCCAATATCTACGGCGTACAACTGATTGGTAGTGCTACGAAAACTCAAGGTGAGACAGACGAATCCGATTCGCGAAAGGACAGGCCGCGAGCTTTCGGTAGTGAGGCACTCAAGTTCAGTACATTACGAGAACTACTGGCTTTATGTGAAGCATCTCCGGATCCTTATGGCATTCTTCGGTTGATTGCGTCCTTCCTTGCATCCGCCGGACCTCGCGCCGCGATTGATGATGCGCCACAGAGCGGTGGAGTAGTCATGGCCCAGGCTGAGCAAGCACATCTGGCAACCACAATCAGCCGAACGATTGGCGTATCGAAACAACTTGGCCTCACAGATACACAAGCGGAATACTGGGATCCGTACTTGCTTCGGGATGTCGCTTTCTCGCCACGTTCGACCGCTGTAGAGCTCATAGACTGGGCCAAGCTGAAGGGTATGAGGCCTTCCTCGTCGCGCGACTCAGCGAACCCACTCTTGTACGATCCTAACGCAAGGCGGCAAGCGACCGCTGAGCGAAGTGCAGTAATCGTTGAGGGAGAAGCCATTGAATGCTTATTAACACTGCAAAATCCATATGAGATTGGGCTTGACATTGAGTCCGTGAACTTAGTCACAGAAGGCGCAGAGGTCACCACGAAGCACCAACATTTACACCTTGGACCTGCACGAGTGCAGCAACTGCTTGTTTGGGTCACTCCCAACTCCAAGGGTAACCTTGTTGTCAAGGGCTGCCGCATCAAAATGGCGAGCTTCCGCGAAGAGTTCTTCCCAATTATCAAGAAGCCATGGTCAGAGCAAAAATCTCTGATCGTGAAGAATATGGGACAACAGGCACGGTCCGGAGACCTGGATCCGAAACAGCAGATCAAGGAAGCTGAACATGCCACAGTCTCCGCAGACGTGATTCCACGCCTGCCCTCCCTAGTCCTGAAGCATACATCACTGGTCGAGTCCAGTTTGATGTTGCTCGAGGGCGAGAAACACACTTTCCAGGCGACTATCGAGAACGTCTCAGATGTTGATGCATCAATTCTAGAAGTCGTCGGCAATGTAGAGGGACTTAGTATGGCGAGGACTTCAAAGTTGGCCATACCTTCTCGTCAGTGCGCAGACCTGCCGCTCAAAGTCATTGGGAGAGCTGGAATGACACACCTGAGAGCGGACGTCTTCCACGCTGGGCCTGAACAGGACGTTGGATACGCACGCATGTTGTCAGTCCCCATCACTGTGACAGTCAATGCCGCGCTGCAAGCCCATCACCTCGACGTCTCGGAGTCCAATGAGGACGATGTCTTGTGCGCATCTTTTGACCTCGGAAATGCTTGGCCCAAATCTGTTTCATTCTCCTGCAGCGTTCTTGACGGCGACAAGTGGGAGACAGAACAAGAAAGCTCCATGGCACCCGGCGAGGTGCAGCGGGTATATCTCAACGTACATCGCTGGATCCACGAGCTTAAAGGCGACCAAAATGCTGATGACATCCGCCGTGCCCTACTCGAAAGAATTCGCATCAAGTGGGAAGTAGACTCTCGCTGCGGCGAAGTGCCATTGCACAACCTCTCGCTGTCAGCTGAGGCAATCGACATCATCCGAGGCCCAGCAATTGCCATCAAGCTCTCCCTACAAGATTCTGCTACCACCTCAACAACAGCAAAATCTGGATCGTTCCTTACAATCCGCGCCACCGTTCGGAATTGTGCATCTCGCAGCGCGCCCCTTCTCTTACAGATACACCCCCGACTGGCTGGTCTGTCGAGTCAAATCCCGGACGAGCGTCTGAGAGCAGTCGCAGGATCACTTTCGCGGTTCGTGGCCGCATTGAAAGCCGGCGAGAGCAGAGACGTAGACTTCGCGGTGTGTCCTCTCTTGAACGGAGCCCTTGCTTTGACGGCTACTGCGGAAGCTGCGGTAAGCTTGCATGAAGGTGATAAATCTACTCCGCTAGGCGAGAGCAAGACTATGGTGGTGAATATAGAGTAGATAACCAGTACATCGATGAAAAGTGATTGATGATCAATCAGAGATGCGTAGAGATGCTTGACGTGCCATCATGGAAATCACCTTTTGCGAGATGCATCATGGCAATTGTGAATGTCCATGATACGAATCCGGTTGCAGACCTTGAGGGCGAGATTATTTATCCAGATCCAAGCTTATTGGCTGAGCGGCGGAATTTCCGTTGTAGATTTACAATCCTCATATCGCTGTTGTTCCGCACTGCATTACCAACCATTCTACCTAAAAGCATTCATTCTACAATGGCTGGATTGACCCTATTTCGTATATAGCTACGGGATCAGTTCATCCCAAAGGGTTCCTTCTCGCAAGCCTTGTCGACTATTGGCCAAACGCCGCATCGAATGCACCATGGCGACCACCAAACAGACAGCAGAGGAGTCAATTCCGGCGCAAGTGGCGATCGAACACGATGATATGGAATCTCTACATCCGATCCAGACAAACAATCGGAGGCCTGACTGCTTCAACAATACTCTCTCGGAAGTCCTCTTCGTCCTGACATGCACCATGGCCATCGCTATGCCCGCCTACGTCTCGGGCCAAATCACCGTGATATCCTCCTTTGTAGGCCGAGATCTCAACATGAGCACCGCGGAGATCACATGGCTTACCTCTGCAACTGCACTGGCCAGCGGAGCTTTCTTACTTTTTTTCGGTGGAGTCGCGGATTTGTTTGGCAGGAAGACGATGTTCATCGCGTCGATGCTGATGTTCGCGGTGTTCTCGTTGGTGGCTGGATTTGCGAAGAACGCGATCGCGCTGGATGTTCTGATGGGTGTTATGGGGCTGTTCTCGGCGAGTGCTGTCCCTCCTGCTGTTGGTTTGCTTGGTGTAGTGTATGAGAAGCCGAGCAAGAGGAAGAACATGGCGTTTGCATGTTTCAGCGGTGGCAATCCTCTGGGCTTTGTGTTTGGGACGATATTCAGTGGTGTGGCGACGAATATCTTCAACTGGAGAGCGAGCTACTATCTTTTGGCGATTCTGTTCTTGCTTTTCTCAGTTGTGGGATGGTTTACGGTGCCTAAAGACCCGAGCGACAAGCAACCTTTCAACTGGGAGACGATGAAGCGATTCGATATCATTGGCGTTTTGATGACCATTGGTGGTATCGGCATGTTCTCGGCAGCGTTGAGCCTTGGTGAAGATGCTGCTCAGGGTTGGCGAACTGGTTACGTTCTGGCGCTGTTGATCGTTGGCGCGGCACTAATGGTCGGCTTTGTGTTTTGGGAGCTCCGTATGTCGAATCCAATTGTTCCCATGTGGATCTGGAAGGACCGGAACTTTTCTCTGTCTCTGGCCATTCTGATGTTCGGATTTCTTGCTTTCGCACCGGGCTCGTTCTTCATCGCTCTCTACTTCCAAGACGTGTGGCACATGTCAGCACTAGAAGTCGCGGTACATGTATTGCCCATGGCTGTGATGGGCATCCTGGTCAACATCTTCGCAGGAATGGTCTTGCACAAAGTCTCGAACAAGCTACTCATGTACGCTGGCACGATGGCCTACACTATTGCCTTCCTGCTTTTGGCACTCAACCGTCGTTCATCCAGCTATTGGGCGTTCAGTTTCCCAGCTTTCATCCTGATGGTGGTTGGAGCTGATCTGGAGTTCAACGTCGCCAATATGTATGTGATGTCTTCAATGCCTCCTTCACAGCAGAGTATTGCTGGCGGGATTCTCCAGACTGTGACGAGACTTTGCATGACGATCGGATTTGGCATCACCACCGCTATTTTTAACGCGGTCCAGGAGAAGCCCGAAATGGTGTCATACTGGGACACGGAGACGCAGCCGTATACTGCGACTTTCTGGTTTGCGGTGGCAGGTTCAGTGATCTCCGTGGGCCTGGTGCCATTTCTGACACTGACCACGCAAGGCGGCAAGGTCGCACACCTGGAAGAATCATCATCACCAGCTAGCAAGCACGAGGACGAGAAGTTGTAGTGTGCAGCTGGATTGCGAGAAGTTTTCTGAAATATAGTTAAGGTGGAAGTCAGGTACACGAATGTATCAAAGACTTGATGCATTGCTAGCTCAAAAGTCTGCGCATGCTCCCTTGAATTTTCAGTGCAATTACCAGCATCCGACTCCTCGCAAAATGTTATGTTGATTCGAGATTTAATAGCGTCTGTGTGAACGATATGCCTCTACCACTAACTATATGATTGTAGTTACTAATGGCCATACTTACCGCGGAGAGACTTTAGGTAGACCGTTGAGAATCAATTGAACATAATTTCAGAACAATCTTTGACTTGTAAAACGCAAGGCATGTCTTTGCTGTGCAGCACCAAATTCTTAATCACAGGTTTGACGAGCTTCGTTTATCGTATAGAAAAGCGAGACCGAATGTTCTTGGCGGCTTGGTATACATTGCTCGCGTCTTGACGAGTGCCTCAGCCAGCCGTGATCGGTGATTTCCACTTCAGTTATCTCGGCGCGTAAAGACCTTTCGAATCATCAGACACCTCTTAGAAGCACTTAAGACTGGAGTGCATTCTTGGTCGGTTCCGATACTTCAGGCCACCGAGATATATCATGCTTGCTGTTTAACAGCGTATCTATCTGAACGGTACTTCGCATGTTCGGAGGGCCCACTCCGAGCTCCGATGCGCCTACTGTGCCGACCGTTGACTGTGGCGTCGCCGCGGTCTTCTATGGGGCGTCACGTCTCATCAGATCGTGGAGAATGTGGATTGATCACACTTATTGGCGATTTGCAAATACGCACCTATGATGCGCCGAGAGGGTGAGATTGAATGACCGTAGTATGGCATGCTGTTTATGACCCGAGAGAGAATTGCAGTTCCAGCTCAAAGCCTGCGCGCACTCTCCTGCATTTATCAATAATGCTAATGCCGGCAACTACCGTATCTCCAATGTGGCGTATTGATCCTCGAGACGATGCCGAGAATGCAGTCTTCTCTATGAAGATGACATGCCTCTACTAACCGATATCCATCTACACGTACTACCCGTCCCACGGAGAGGATACGCGCGGACCTTCGAGCACTGTCTGTGGTTCTGCATCATCTCAAGTCCGAATAAGCGAGGCGGGCGGTGCAATCGTCGGCGCCCAGGATGCCGAGATTGACTTCTTGGGGAGAGATCTCTAGCGCTGCTTGTGGCAACGGCCTCGCTAACATCCGACCTACAGGCTGACGTACTCGACTCTGTACAGCACCACCTTTGCGTCGCTCTCGCACTTCATATCATCTTTTGTACACTGGCTTTCGTCCTTCGTTTGAGCATTTGCATCACTTTCGCATCTCGGGACGTCGCCTGAATTGGGACACAATAATCCTACACGTCTTTACCTCCTGGACGAATACACAACAAACATGATTTGCTGCTTCTCACCAAACATCATCATATAAGAAACACT
Organism: Cladosporium sp. BF-F; assembly: GCA_030463185.1. Taxonomy (NCBI): domain Eukaryota; kingdom Fungi; phylum Ascomycota; class Dothideomycetes; order Cladosporiales; family Cladosporiaceae; genus Cladosporium; species Cladosporium sp. BF-F. The sequence continues at coordinate 1,161,990 of JAMRMS010000005.1, read as the reverse complement.
GTTAGCGAGAGCGCATCGCATATCGAGCCCGGTACCACCTAGCGCGGTAAAACCGCATCTGGTCGACAAGATGGTTTTCGTACGGCAATGGCTCGCCCTCGTGGAAAAAACGCTACTCATTGTGTTTTGGAGGAACTGGTTTAGCACGCTCGTGAGGGCCTTCTTTGCGCCTATCATATTTTTCTTCTTCATCTCGTATGCGAAGAACTTCTTCGTTCCACCGAGCGAGTTCGGTGTCGGATCTCCAGTACCTGTGCGATCTCTGACAGATGCTGTGTCACACGGCAGTGGCGGCCGATCCAACTTCGTCTTCGTAAACAATGGTTTCAGTGGTGGTCAGATCTCTCAAATCATCACCCCCATCTCTGATACACTTTCTGGAGCTGGCCTGAATGTTCAGACTGTCGAAAGCGAAGGAGAACTGCTTACGGTATGCCGGAGCTCAATCCGATCAGTGTCCAATTGTTTTGGAGCCGTCACATTCGTCTCTTCGCCTACAGAAGGCTCGGGTGGAATCTGGAACTACACACTGCGCGCTGATGGCTCTCTAGGAGGTCGTGTGTTTGTCAATCAGGATACCAATGATCATGAGATCTACGTGCTTCCATTGCAGCATGCGATCGACCGACAAATCGCATTGCTGGAAGGTGCAACTCTGCCCGAAGAAGTGCAGACGTTTCCTTATACCTCCAAGAACAACGAGGAGCGAGATGCAAATATCACCAGGCTGTACATGGACTCCATCATCAACATTCTTGGTCTTGCGTATTTCATTGGCTTTGTCGGTGTTGCTTACCAGTTGACTGGACAGGTGGCGCAAGAGCGAGAGTTGGGAATGTCCCAATTGATTGAAGCGATGATGCCCAACAAGAGAAGATGGGAGCCACAGGCTGCGCGTATCTTGTCTATGCACTTCTCGTTCTCCGTCTTGTATTTGCCATCTTGGGTCATTGGAGCAGCAATCGTTTCCACTCTCAACTATCCCGACTCTCCTGTCGGTGTTCTGGTCGGATACTACATCATGGGCGGTCTTGCCTTGACCAGTTTCTCGATTGCCTTTGCGAGCTTGTTCAAGAAAGCTCAGCTTTCTGGAATCACTGTCACCATTGTTTCGATCATTCTTGCCATCATTGTACAAGTTGTTCCTCCAAAGGGAGATGGTGCGGTCTACATCCTGAGCTTGATTTTCCCCCCGATGAACTTTACCTTGTTTACGATATACATGGCTTACTGGCAACAAGAGGAGGTCTCGGTAGACTTGAGCCAAGGGCCACCAGGTTCACCCTGGCAGGTTCCTGGTTATGTGTTCTTCATCTTCTGTGCGATCCAATTCCTGGTCTACCCTCTTATTGGTGCATGGATCGAAAGGACTTTGTTCGGAACAGCTTCGAAAGCAAGGAAATTGAGGCATACCGCCGACGGCAGCCCGGAGACTGTCAAGATCACCGGTCTCAAGAAATATTATCCACAAAGTTGGCTGTACAGGAACCTATGGGCCCGTTTCTCAAAGGATCCGCAACAGACAGTAAAGGCCGTCGATGATATTGACATCACCGTCCTGAGGGGTCAGGTCATGATTCTCCTTGGATCGAACGGAAGCGGCAAGAGTACAACCTTGGACGTTCTCGCTGGCTTGCAGCGACCTACTGAGGGTACCATTGAGATGGAAGCTGCTGGTGGCATCGGGCTTTGCCCACAGAAGAACGTTCTCTGGGACGAGCTGACGGTCTACGAGCATGTCAAAATCTTCAATCGACTGAAAGCAACCACCATCGATTCCAAGGAGACCATGAAACACCTCGTGGCTGACTGTGACCTAGAACAGAAGGTGGCAGCAAAGTCTGGCACACTTTCAGGTGGCCAGAAGCGCAAATGTCAGCTTGCTATGATGCTCACAGGTGGCTCAAGCCTGTGCATGCTGGACGAGGTTAGCTCCGGACTCGATCCTCTAAGCAGACGCAAGATCTGGGACATTATCCTTGCTGAGCGCGGGCGGCGGTCCATGATCTTGACAACACACTTCCTTGATGAGGCTGACTTACTGTCTGACGACGTTATGATCATCTCGAAGGGCAAGGTCGTTGCGCACGGATCTTCTGTTGCATTGAAGCATGAACTTGGTGGTGGATATCGTGTACGCATCTATCACGAGAACAAAAGGGATCTACCTGCCGAGATGGAGCAATATCCTAAAGACATCCAACGAGATCAGACTGTGTACCAGCTTCCTGACTCAGCGACTGCAGCATACTTTGTCATGGAGCTAGAGAAACATGGAGTGCTGGACTATCAGGTCAACGGACCTCAATTAGAAGATGTCTTCCTTAATCTGGCTGGTGAGACCAAGGCAGAATTTGAGAAAGATCAAGTAGACGATCTCAGTCCCATCTCGTCGTCGGAAAATGTTGCACCAAGAAGAAAAGAGCTGAATCTTGCGAAGGGCAAGAATCTTGGCTTCGTGGGCCAGACCTGGGTCTTGTTCCAGAAGCGTTGGATCATTTTGAGACGCAATCCGCTTCCATATCTTGTGGCACTGTTGATTCCCATCATCGCAGGTGGTCTTGTCACGCTGTTCGTTCGGAACTACCAGACGCCTTCTTGCAACCCAGAAGACAACGCTTCGAACAGTCCAAGTTTCTCAATGCAATCACTGCTCCTGCTGGACCAGGTCGATCGCTTCGCTGCTGGACCGCCAGCTGATATACCATCTCAAGTCATAAACTCTTTCTATCCTGGCCTCAATATCAACTCGGTGGATTCTGTGCAAGGACTTATCGACTACATCAACAACAACTACCACAACATGACCCCTGGAGGATTTGTCTTGGGCGGCACTCCGACCTTCGCGTGGCGCGGCGACTATGATGTGTACTATTCCGTTGCCGTACAGAACATGATGGATGTTAGTCTATCCGAGACACCCATCTTCACGAGCTTCCAACACTTCGATACACAGAGAGCACCTGGTTTGGGACAGACACTGCAGTTCATCCTGTATTTTGGCCTTGCCATGAGTGCTTATCCAGGTTTCTTTGCGTTGTACACCAACGTTGAGCGCCTGCGGACTGTAAGGGCTCTTCACTACAGTAACGGTGTTCGGGCTGGACCACTGTGGATCGCTTACACAATCTTCGACTTCTGCATTGTGTTATTGGTGAGCGCAGTCACGGTCATCATCTACGCTGCCTCTTCACCTTCAGCATTCTATGGTATAGGATATGTCTTTGTGGTGTTCATGCTTTACGGGCTCTCTGCAACACTGATGGCATACGTTGTCTCCTTGTTCACGACCAGCCAGCTGGCAACATTCGCTTTCGCATCAGGCGGGCAATGCTGCTTCTTCCTCATCTACTTCGTCGTCTTCATGGTTCTCAATACCTTCATCGACCCTGCGGATATCGATAGATCTGTCGACATCTCACACTATGTCATGGCTGCTATCTTACCATCTGGAAATCTTTTCAGAACGCTTACCACGACGCTCAACATCTTCTCGATCACGTGTAAGGATACTCAAATTGCGCCTTATCCCGGAGACATTAGCGTATATGGTGCATGCATTCTGTATCTTATCATCCAGGCTGCGATCTTCCTCGTCGTTCTTATTTGGTGGGACAGTGGCTACAAGCCAGCGTTCCTGACAAGAAAACAACACCGAGAGCAGGACACCGAAGAGACGGAAGAGGTTGACCCTGAGGTCTTCGCTGAAGCAAGAAGAGTCGATAGCAGCAATGATGAGCTGCGTGTTCTGCATGCCACCAAGATCTTTGGTAGCAACGTTGCTGTGAATGACATCACTTTTGGCGTTCCCAAAGGCGAGGTGTTCGCTTTACTTGGGCCCAACGGAGCTGGCAAGTCCACAACCATGAATATGATCCGCGGAGATACTCGACCAACCGGACGTTCGAGCGACATTCGAGTGGAAGATAGATCCATCATTTCTCAACGCGCAGCAGCTCGAACCAATCTGGGCGTATGTCCGCAACACGATGCCATCGATCAGTTGACTGCAATCGAACACTTGCGTTTCTATGCTCGCGCCCGTGGCGTTCCAAATGTTGAGGACAACGTTGCGAAGGTCATCCATGCTGTCGGCTTGGAACCTTTCAAGACACGCATGGCCGCTAAACTTTCTGGTGGCAACAAGCGTAAGCTTAGTCTGGGCATTGCGCTCATGGGCAATCCTTCTGTGATCCTGCTCGACGAGCCGAGTAGCGGTATGGATGCTGCTTCCAAGCGCATCATGTGGCGGACACTACAGTCCGTGTCTGCTGGTCGCTCGCTCGTACTCACCACACACTCTATGGAAGAAGCCGATGCTCTGGCAGACCGCGCCGGTATTATGGCTCGACACATGCTAGCCCTCGGTACTGGAGACCAATTGCGTAAGAAGCACAGTGATGCCATGCATGTACACCTCGTGCACAAAGATGCTCCATACACCAGCGAGAAAGACATGGCTGCGATCAAGAACTTTGTTCTTAAAGCTTTCCCTGGTGCGCACACTGAAGACCGATCCTTCCATGGCCAATTCCGCTTCAGCTGTCCAGCTGCCATGGCCGACCCAGTTACAAATGGTAGTACAGACGGCAGCAACAGCAGTGTCAGCAAAGGAGGCGCCACCGAGAAAGAACGTTCAATTGGCGTGGCTCAGAGCGGTATCAGTTCCCTCTTCGCGCAGCTTGAGGCGAACAAGCAAAGCCTCGGACTCGAATACTATTCGGTCTCGCAAGCCACACTTGACCAGGTCTTCTTGAGTATTGTCAGCAAGCATAATGTGCAAGAGGAGAACTATGCCGCTCAACACCAGCCAAAGAAGCAGTCGGGCTTGAAGAGGCTATTTAGCAATGCTGGTGTTGGCAAACTCAAGGATATGCTCTGGTGCTTGTAGAGAGACCTAGCATTAGCATCATCTTTTTTGTATTTCACGCGCGGCAAATGATACCCGTTGCATCTGATAGATAGCGAACTCAGTTTTGTATAGATCAGTGTCGTTCCCATGTACTTCTAGCTAAAAGGTCTGCGCATGATACAATGTGTCTTAGTGCTTATACTGGCGACTTTGAATCGAGAATTTGACATTCTCTACCATTGAGATGGTGCCGACGATGTATCAATTTCTCCGAAGGTTCTGCATCTCTACCATCGGCCATATAATCATACACCATCATGCTGACCACGGAGAGGCTATGTGCCGACATTTGAGGATTGATGGTGATATGCAGCGAAGTCTGAACCACTCTGGCGCTCTCTCATGCATGTGACCTCATTCACCCATAAGCAATGCCACGAGCTGTCACAAATGAAGGTTGTATGCAACAAGCTAGCTGATCATCACTGCATTACGCAAGCATACGGCACATACGGCATTGCCGGAAGGTAGCGTCAAGCCATTGAATTACGCTTTCCTTGCTTCGACGCCACCACTTCCCTGAATTGCGATACACGAGTGCGTAACGTAACTTGGACTCATTTAAGCTGATAACACCTAAGCATCTCTCGCACTCGCTAACATGACTTAAGCTATCTTGGTGCCAAACATAATTGCAACCAAATCGCACATATGGCGTCCTCATCCAAGCAGGGCCTAGACCCACAGCAGCCACCATCAAGTGAGCACAAAGACGCCGCCGCCAAAACGCTCGACAACCTCGTCGAGCAATCCCAAAGCGGCGAGCATCCGCACACACCAGTCCACAAAAGCACCTATTCCTCCTACTTCCGCAGCCTCATCTCCTACGACTCTCTAGAAAGCTTCGAGAACGCCTGGCACCTCGGCAACTATGTCATCGACCGCGAAACCGGCAAGAAGTCCTTCGAGCCCATGTCCATCTACGTCCGACTCGGCATGCACTTCCTCTACTATGGCTCGGAGCAGGAGGCTGTGTTGCAATGGAAGCGCACTCAGGGCATGCTCAAGGCTCAGAGCGAGCGCATGGGAGCCGCTTATGATTCGCCTCAGAGCAAGGATCACATCAAACCTTTCATCACCTCTTTCGGCTTGCAGGATAGTTTGAAGGAAATGCTAGAGCCTGATCCTGAGAATTACGCAAATTTCAATGCATTCTTTGCCCGTGAAATCAAGCCTTCTGCTCGACCGATTGCAGAACCGGATGATCCGCTTGTCGTGTCATCGCCTGCCGACTGTCGCCTCACAGTGTTTCCCACTATCGATCAAGCTACCAAATACTGGATCAAAGGTTTCGGCTTCACAATCGAGAAACTGCTCAACTCGAAAGTTCTAGCTAAAGTGTTTGACGGCGGAACCATCTCCATCGCTCGCTTGGCGCCACAAGACTACCATCGCTGGCACTCACCTGTCGACGGGCACATCGAGAGCATCACGGAAATCCCTGGAGCCTACTATACCGTCAACCCACAGGCCATCAACCAGCCCGGCACACTAGATGTTTTCTGCGAGAACAGGCGTTCTGTCATGATCTTGCGCCGCGGAGCGACGTCCTCACCGATCGCCATCATTGCAGTGGGCGCAATGCTGGTTGGCAGCATCAAATACAACCCTGGCATTACGACGGGAGTAGACGTCAAGCGAGGGCAATGTTTGGGCGCTTTCCAGTACGGTGGCAGTACAGTCATTGTGCTCTGTCCGCCGAACGAGATGGTGTTGGATCAGGACCTTGTTGAAAATTCGACGAAACAAACGTGTGAGACCTTGGCCAAGGTAGGTTGGAGGATTGGACGTGGCCCTCTGTCTGAGCAGAAGACGACTTGAGTCAGTTAAGCATGAGATATGAGGTAATGGAAAGCACACCCGAGTTCATGATGGCAGTAGTATGATTGATTTTGTGTATGTATGAGGCCTCCCATATTTTATCAATTGCGTACCCGAGGTACGCTTCAAACAAATCTACCGACTTTTACGTTTTTTCCACGATGATTTACAGCTCATCGTGACCGCTGCCCTTACCGGCAAGATCGGGGAAGTTCATGATCTTGACAACCAAGCTCGTCCACCCGGTGAAATGTTGGGTACGCTGGCCAGCGCCAGTCTCTGGGTTGTACTGCTCCCAAGCGAAGCCAGTCTCGCGCCAAGATTCGTACACGGTGTCGACAAGGTTCTTGCGCAACTCAGTGTACATGGTGGTTGCACGCTTTTGCTGCGGACCGGGCTGCTGCGCAATATCCTGTCACAAGGTTAGCACACGTATACATGGCGATTAGATATAGTCATGACTCACGAGCAAGTTCTTCACAATCAGGTAGTTGAGAGGCATCCAAACGGGGCTACGCCAGTAGTTCTCAGCGGTGCCATAGAATTCGTCCTTCAAGCTCAAGCTGCGGATGCCGTGGTTCGACCACAGCTCCTCCTTGTCGCCAATGAGGTCGAGGATATCGCCGAGGTGCTCGTGGTCAGGGCCGAGAAGTCCAGTCATGAAGGGGAATAGCGAGATGTAGCCCTTGTGGCAAACGTGGATGCTTTCCTCGTAGGCGTCAATTGTTGCATCGCAGTAGGTCTTGGCCTCAGCGTTCCAGTGCAGATCATCCACGTTCCGGCGGATGGCTTCAGCGATCTTGAGGTACTTCGCCTCGTCGTCCTCCTCGCGCAAGAAAGCGGCGATACGGCCCATGTTGCGGCTGAAGAGACCCATCCAGCTGATCAAATCGGTGTGAAGCTCACCAGGGTGCGGTGGCTGAGCACGAGGGTAGTCATCAAGGCCTGAGGTCAGGATGTGCTGCTCAGTGCGTCCACGCCAGCGGTAGCCCTCCTTTGATGAAAACGCAGGACGATCGTAAGACTTGATATCACCGCTTTGAGTGCGACGGTACCAGTAAAAGTGGCGCTGCAGCAGAGGGTAGACAGACTTCAACCATGCTGTTACAGCGGCACGATCAGTAAGTCCTTTCTCAGCCTTGTCGAGAAGAGCCTCAACGGCCATGAAGAGCGTAGGCGGGTTGGCATAGTGAGGGTATTGAACCTGGAACTCTGGAGGTACCTTTGACGCGGCCTCAGTGCCGAGGATCTGCTCGCGGCCGATCCAGCCGTCTTCGTCCATCAGGTTGAACCAGCTGGACAAGATCTGCATGGTGAGCTCCGGATCCCAATCCATGATAGGCAACAAGTGGAAACCTTCGTCCCACAGAAAGCCGCGAGGGAAGAAAGGACGAGACGGCACAGCTGTGAACAACTCGTAAGGGCCCTCAGTCTTTTGCATGTTTCTCGCACGTGCCTCAGCAGCTTCTTGCCAAAAGCCTTCGTTCTCTTCGTCGTATTCGCTGGCGTAGGAACGATCGACAACTTGATCACCGTAGAAATACCCAATGCCGCCAATCAAGTTGCTGAACAGGCTCTTCGAGAATTCCAGGTACTTCGACACGGTGAATGGTGCTTGAGGCTTCAAGACGTCTTGGTACTTTTTGTCGAAGTTCTTCTTGACATTGTCGATTTGCTTTGTCACAAAGTCAGATGAGAATGACATCTCACGGGTCTTCGGCTTGTACAGGATGTCAAACTCGAAAGCTCCTTCGAAGACCTTCTCGACCAAATGAATGTTACCCTGGCCAGGACGATTCTGGATAGTGTATGTCTGCCATGGAGGAGGCATGCTCTCCGCTGTGTACTCTTCGATGTATCCATCAATGGTGGTTTTCAACGATCCAAAGACCAAAGCTTATAAAGGTCAGTTTCAGCACGTAAGATCCAGGAGGTTTTTGGTTCGACACTTACGCTTGATTTGCCAGAGAGCTTCATCGGGAACCTGGAGGGAGTGAACGAAGGTGCGATCGAGTGGCTTCGAGTCACCGGCTGGATGCGTAACATCTGGGTGTGTATTGCCCTCACGCTCGGTGATGGTGACTGTGAAGTCGCCCAGATCGCTAGTCTGACCGCTGAAAACAACGTCTCCTTTGTATCCAAGCTCTTCCGCATCATCGACACCTGTTGCCTCCAAGCTACCAAGACCTTCCAGGCCAAGGTTGAACCAAACGGCTGTCTTGATTCCATCGACGCCGCCTTGACTGCCCGCCATAAGCTCTGCATCCTCTCTGGGTGTACCTTTCACTCTGGCCGCCCAAGCACCTTCGCTGATGGTAACAAAGCTTGTTTCCAGATCGATACCGTTGCCTTTGTCGTGGATAGTCTGCACGCCGCCGGTTCGTGGGTCGTACGAATCCCAGCCATAACCATCCATGTCGGCATGTTGCTCGCATGTATGACGGAGTTTGTTCTGGACTTTGACAAAGTCTTCGACTCGAGCCCATGATAGACTCGCAGTCAGCGACTTAGGAATGCGTGGCCGGATACCAAAGTAGAGGTTCGACTTGTAAGGTCCCCATAGCAAGCTCTCGTTGCTCGATTTGGTGAACACCTCAGACTCTTGCCCAAGAGCCGGGGCGACACACAGAGACGCAAGCAGCGCAGTAGCGCCGTATTGCTTCCAAACCATCTTTTATGCAAGTGTCCCGGTGTTGAGAATCGATCAACACACGCCTGCAAAGCCAATGCCTCGGCACAGTAACTTGCACCTTTTCGAGGCCACGTTCAATGTTTGGCCCAGCTGCTGTACCCCACAGCGTCATCCCGCCCCCAGCTCCGGCGCGCTCTTCCGTACAGAGCCACGAGAACGGGCCGCGCGACCACTTTGACATGTGATAGTCATTGCCATCCTCTCTCTTGAAAGTACTTACCCTTACGAATCGTACCAGTACAGCAGCGACCTGCCAAGCCAGCAGCAAGTCGCGCATCTCTCGGCGTACGCGATTCACCATGGATCTCCTCCAGACCGTCCGGAAAGAAGGCTCCCGCGGCGGTGTGGACTTCAAGTGGGAAGATGTGAAAAATGATGCTCAGCGCGAGAACTATCTGGGCCATTCGCTCATGGCCCCGGTAGGTCGTTGGCAGAAGGGGAAGGATCTGAACTGGTATGCTAAGGCCGACGATGCACACAAGACGCCAGAAGAGATAGCGGCAGAAGAGCGCGAAAAGAGGAAGGAGGAACTACGAAAGGTGAAGGAAGCCGAGGAAGATGCTATGGCGAGGGCACTCGGACTCCCTGTGCCGGACAGAAGTGCGAACACCGAGCCGCTGGGTGAAAGCAAAATCAGTCAGAGGGAAGTGAACCAGGCTTTGAAGGAGGCTCTGGACGACGGCGAGGGCGGGGCAGAACGCGATAGCGGCCATCGCGAGAGGAGAAAACATCGCTCTGGAGATCACAGGCGTCACGATCGCAGCAGGGAGAGACGACGAGACCGCCACGATAGAGACGGCGACAGGTCGGAAAAGCGTAGGAGAAGATCGAGGTCGCGATCGAGGGATCGTGATTATGAGCGCAGACACTCGCACAGAGATCGCTCGCGGTCGCGCTCCAGAGAGCACAGGGGGCATAGATCCAGGAGCCATGAGCGCCGACGCGACGACGATCGCCACAGAAGGCCCAGAGACCACGAAGATAGCCGACCGAGGAGCCCGAGACGAGATGAGAGGCGTCGCAACCGCAGCAGGAGCCGAACCAGATCACCATATCAACATTCGAGATCACGCAGAGGTAGCCATGACTAAGATCGAAAGCATACAGCAAAATTGCCGCTCAATCTACCTCGGTGGCTTCACCGGCTTTCCTACCAGGAATTCCAGCTTGGTGCTCAGCAGTGCCGGGTTGCGTGAAAGTACAGATCCGCCTAGATGGGACAGATCCTGAATCACGTGGAGTCTTTCGATGAGATGGAAAGCCTTTGAATATAGAAGAATGCTATGGTGTATATGCTGTGAGAACCCTACGATTGGCGGGATTTGCGCACATCGGACCTGGTTTCCCAAGCATTCGACACGAGATAAGTATCGATCATGTACCTGCAACTTTGGCACAATCGTAAGCTTCTCGAAGTTCCAGCCAACAGAATGTTGTCCGGGACAAAGACCGGGTTTCAGGTGCAGCCAAGTCCGTGTCCGCGCCTACTCCGCATATCTCCATCCTTACTTCACTCTCGTCGCACCAACGCACCCTGACGACCGCAGCTGATCAGCGCGAGTGTGCAGTATTGGCAGACGTGCGCCGACCAGCCAATCACTGGTCCGATAATTGGTGATCATGCACCTCAGTCGGTCGGAATTCGACGTATTCCACTCGAACCTCGATTTATACCCGGCATGGGCCTAGCTATGTAAATACACCAATGCTCAGTCGTACACAACGACACTCCCTTTCATCTTGCTTGCTACTCTTGACGGCTCGAAATCCTCTTGATTGTTTACCTATACTTTCCTCATCATGGCCCATTTCGCCCGCACAGGTACGGCATGATCTTGACGTACATGTTACCAGGGCACTAAAAAAGAACGCATCTTCAGGCCCCTTTCATAGTCAGATCTTCAGAAGTCTGCATCGCGCATCGGCGAGCTCGCCCACAAACACCTTTCTTGCTCTCCCAGCGTCGTCGATCCTGCCTGCCAGCACAAAGCATTTGCAGCGATGCTACATAGCCACATCGACCAACACACCGAGCCCAAAGAGCTCCAGACCAGATACGCTCCTCGCCCAACAGCGCCTCCGTCGGCCTCTCTCACCTCACCTCTCCATCTACCGACCCCAAATCACGTCAACATTGTCGGTTCTCATGCGCCTCAGCGGGCTGGCGATGAGTGGGACTTTCTGCCTATACCCTTTGCTGTACCTAGCCTCGCCTTTTCTCGGCATTGATGTGTCTGTAGCATCCGTAGTCGCTTCGGTGAGCGGCCTTTCTTTGTTTGTCAAGATGCCGGTGAAGCTGGCTGTGGCTTGGACTTTTACGTTCCACAGCTTCAACTCCTTGCGCTTCCTATCCTGGGACATGGCTCGAGGTATCACGAATAAGAAGGTGGCACAGACTGGGTGGACGGTTGTGGTGGTGTCGTTCGCTAGCGCATTGGCATTGGCCACGCTAGTGTAAAGGAGGATGAAGCCGTCAGGTACCTTCGATGAAGCATTCTCAAATGTCATGACCACCTTCAGTGAAGAGGACACACTCCAGTTCTGGGTGAAATGTCATAGTACATAAACAATGTTCGAGTCTGCGAGGCTAGTCGGATTATGATGAACCGTATCAAGGCAGGGTGAAGCCATCACAAAAGTCTCTATCGCCAATGAATTCCCTAGCGAATAGAGTTCCCCTGCGCTCGTGTATGAAATATGATACACTGGACGATCACCAGCCTGCACATATACCCTCCATGGTTGCTATGATAGTACTTCAATATATGCCTGATATTCAAGCATATGAGAGAGCTCTCATTGGGACGCTTCTTATTTTTTGGTGGTGGTGTCTTGGGGGTTTGGACGAACCAAGCTTACAGCCACATTTGATGATACCACGACAGGAACATAAAGTGGAATGTGCAGACTTGTGAGCTAGATTTGTATGTCTCAACATCATAATACATAAATGCCCAACTGCCTTATGCATGATGCGCGCAAAGTTATGCACGGCCTTGTGTCAGCTGACTCAGTTATGCTCAGCTCTCTCTCACATTGTTGTAGCTTTGAACTACTATAAAAGTACAGACGACTCAGCTCCTCCATTCAACGCAAATAAATCACACTACCTGTCGTTGTGATACTACTCATTATAGTGTATTGCGACAATTTCAAAAATGCCTTCCGGGGGTTGCTTCTGCGGCAGCATTAAGATCGAATACAATGCCGGAAGCATATTAGCAGTCAGTAACCCAAAGCACCAAGGAACGAATCTTCAATCACTTCCAACTGATCTCTCAATACAGGGCCTCTGCCATTGTCTCGACTGTCGCAAACTGAGCGGCTCTCCATATACTTTCAATTTCGTTGCAAAGCGATCTGAACTCAAAATTACCCGCGGCAAACCCAAAGGCATCGTCAAAACAGCAGACAGCTGCAATGAAGTGTTGAACTACTTCTGTGGAGAGTGTGGTAAGCTATGATTGCTTACTGATTGATCAGACGCTGTGCTTAGATCTGGATGTCTGACTGAGTACTTGCTAGGGACCCCAATTTATGGAGGCGCTGTGTCAAAGGATGGCGAACTGGATGCTATAGTCATACGAGCAGGCGTGCTGGACGATCAGGATATTCTGAATCAGTGCAGACCGGTTGTTGAGATATATACGTCTCAGAGGCTGAGCTGGATCGCTCCAGTGGAGGGCTGCCAGCAGTTTGAGGGAATGCTGCCTTCACATTAAGGCTTCTCGGTGATGTGAAGTGTTTTGTTGAGGCGTGGCAATACTTCATTACTACAGATTTTATACAAATTGGATGCGAGCTTTCGAATCTTCGACCTCTCCGAGACTTACATGCCGGAAGCCGCCCAATCCACATTCCCGAGATCATCAAGGAAAGACAAGTCCTCCAAATTGACTGGATAGTTAGGGTCCAAGTACGTTCCAAAGATGTCGTCGATGCCTTCAAACAAGCCTTGTCCAGCATCCAAATGGTTCAGCGCAGCCGCATCGGCTTGATTCGAAGGCTCAGCCATGTCGCGGCGCAGCAAATTGCGATCTGTAGTTGGCAAAGGCTCGACATCGGAATTCTTCTGTCCGTTGATGACAGGTTCGCCATCGTCTCGGCAGGCACTTGCGAAGCCAGCCAGCATGCGCTGATCTTTGGACGGTCGGTGGATGCGGAAGTGCGAAAGGTTTGGAGCACGTCGTAGCTCGTCTGTGACTTTTTGTGCTAGAGTTGCCATGGCATCGGATGAGGAGAAGGTCTCACGAAGGACATGGAGGATGGAGCAGCAAGCTTCGAAATCTTCCCTTGCGTCTTCTTGCTGATGACGAAGCTGGTCTTGTCGGAGTCGCTGATATGATACAGAGAGTGCTAGAGAGATGGCATATGGCAGTATGGGTAAGGCGTGCAGTGCAGGGAGCCGTTCAGGTCTCATCATTCGAGTGACTTGGATCGCTGCTAGTGTTTGCCGGATGTAGGAGGGGGTCGTCAGACTCTGAACATCTCTGACGCCTTTACTCCTATGTGACAGTATCGCTGTCACCAGATAGGCAATGTGTAGTGTCGCAAGAAGTGTGGGCGACAAGACCCAACCATTCAGATCATCGACAATCTCCTCGAAGCCGGGGAAGATGTCCTCCCAACCTGTGACGGTTGGCGGATTACCTGGTCGGTAGAAGCCAATCACATCGTTCATGATGTGTGCAATTTTGAGCAGAATTTCGAAAGCAGGGAATTCGCTTTCGCCCTTCTCAAATGGCTCTATCGCGATATCGTGATCGGCCATAATGATAGGGCGACCATTGATGGCGGCATTGAAGCGATCTAAAGTCCAAATCGTCCAAAAAAGCAGTTTCATAGGTCTTGTGCTTCGAGTCGGAAGACTCGACTGTTGACCTAGATGTAGCCCGAGGGTCTGACAATGGTGCATCGCTTGGGTTACAAACATAGATGCATCCTCAGCGCCATCCGGCCCCTCGATGTGGAATGATATCAGTGCGCTCATTCTGATGAGAGTCAACTTGTCGTAACGCCCCGAGACGGCAAGCGCTCCTTTTACGGAAGATTGTAGACTGCTACAGAAGTCTCTTGGTGCGATAGGGGTATCGGTATCTGGTGCGTGCAAGAAAGGCTTTGCATCATGATCTTTAGCAGCGACAATGCATATGGCATGCAGGTAAGGCTCCGGTACGCTTCCAAGAGCGAAAGCTTCTCGAAATTCAAGCTCGTCAATCAAAGGCAGCATGGGGTGTATTTTTCGGAAGTAGACGTCGACCAAACCCGCCATTTGCGAAGCCGATGGCCTGGGAAGTTGTCGGGCCTCATCGATAGAAGTCAGTCCCGACGCGCCATTCGCACCACCGATAGCAGCATCTCTCTGCCTGATGAGCTCGTTCCATTCTTGCTTGTCTACCCAAACGCCGATATTCGCCGTCGCTTTGGCGCCTGGATGACGCGGATGAGTCGAGTTACGTTCTAAAAACCCAGCTTCAGGATGCAAGTCACTGATGAATTGCTGTGCGGTCGAGTCCATCAGAGCAGACAAGGACATGCGCCTATGAGTGCGTTTCCGACCATTGGCATGCTCATCGGTCAGGCTCCGTGGCGTATCGTTGTCCCCAGAGAACGCCGGAGACGTGTTAGCCGCAGTGGAGTTGTTTTTCGAGGACTCGGTAGCAGGCGAGTTGACATCATTCCTTGCATTTCTCTCTGTTGCAAAGTGAACGCATCGTTTCTTGTGATATGTCAGCACGGCGTTAGCAGCGGCGTAGAGGTAGTTGTACCTTGCGTGAGCGACACGTTTCGCACGCTTTGGCCAATCGACGGCGCTTTGGTCCATCGCCCGAGAACTGCGAGACGAAGGTATAATCCATTTTGCGGATTTAGTATAACAAGCTGGCAATTGTCTTCAGACAACCGTGGCCAAGGCGTCTCCAAGGCGCATTGGTCAACCTCGAGGAGTCACGCTGCCGAGGGACAGCCACTCGTCAGCCAGCGCCACCAAAGCACGTGAGCAGAATACTCGGCTAGCATGCAGCGATGTGAAGCTCCCCGATCTGGCTCACACAGGAAAGAAGCAAGTCATCCTGCTGAGGCTCTCGTGGCCTTGGCCTGCAAGCCTGCGGCTGCTGCTGCGGTGCAGGCCAAGTGGAGACGCGCGTGCTTGGCCGACGCAGCTGATTGGATCTGCATATAGGTGTCGCCTGCCATTTATCTTTTGCCTATATCCCAACAACACAACCTTATTGCATGCACACTAACAACAACCGGTGTGTCCCCTTCTTCTTGTCATATACCATGATAACCACATAATCCACCGAATCTCTTCGGCGACCTCTTATGCTCTTCCAACAAGCCCTGCACCAATCCAGAAGCATCACTCTCTTCACTCCAAAGCGCTGCTGATCCCATTCACCGCCACTCACAACAACAATGACGACCTCATCCAACATCCTCATAGTCGGCGGCACTGGTTTGATAGGCGAACACATCAGCAACGCCGTCGTCTCCGCCCGCCAACACTTCAACCGCATCGCCCTCTTCACCTCCGCCAACACAATCTTCACCAAAGCCGCCTACATCGATGACCTCAAAGCCAAAGACGTCGAAATCATAGTGGGAGACATCAAACTCGCCGACGACGTCCGCGAAGCTTTCACCGGATTCGATACAGTAATCTCCTGCGTCGGGCGCCAGGTCATCTCCGCGCAGATTGAATTGGTTAAATTGGCTGACAAGCATCCGGACGTCAAACGTTTCTTCCCATCAGAGTATGGCACTGATGTTGAGCACAACGCCACCAGTAGCGCTGAGTTGCCACACCAGGCGAAGCTGAAAGTCCGCGCTGCTCTCGCTGAGAGCAAAACTCTGGAATACACTTACATCGTAACCGGACCGTATGCCAACGCCGAGAAAGGCCTCTACCTCAGCGCTGCCTCATCACCCGAAGCTGAAGCCAGCGGCTCCTTCGATGCCAAAGCTAAACGTGCCGTCTTGCTCGGCGACCCAGACGCCAAAATCAATCTAACAACCATGAGAGACGTGGGCAAACTCGTCGTCGCAGCCCTGCTCCATCCCCTAGAGTCGAAGAACAGAGCCCTGCTGTGTAACTCTTTCACGACGACTCCCAAAGCGATCCTATTGGAATTCCAAAAGCAGACTGGCGGCGAGAAATGGTCGGTTGCTTTCACTGACCTCGATGCGCTGAAGCGACTCGAGAAAGAAGCATGGGCCAAGCAAGACGCTCGCGCGGTGCCAATTTCGCTCAGACGAATTTGGACCGAGGGCGGTACGCTGTATGGCGAGCCGCGACAGAACGGGCTTGTGGGGATGGAAGACGGTGTGGATTCGCTCGAGAGCGCTGTAGAGGAGGCGCTTAGGGTGCAATGCGAGTAGTAGCGACGCAATAGGCGTTTGAGGAAATGTTCTGCTGATCGTGCTTGACACGCGTGAAGATTTGAGGAAGACAGTACTGGGACCCAACATAAACCTAGACGTGGATAGCATAGGTAGAGGAGGAGGATTATCTAAGCACGCTCGTAGCTCGGCTGATGAAGACACAAAAGTTCACACTCCGAGATCTAAGTGAGGCTGATGGAGAGAACAAGCTCTTCCTTTCCCTCCCCACTTTCTGCTCTGCTTTCCTGCGCTCCCACATGGAATGTGATGAAGCGATCAATTTTGTTTTGTTTTCCATTTTCCATTTCCAGCTCTGCTTCGCCACCCTTCAGTTCAACTGAGCTCAACGCACCACTCGACTTCTACATCCTACTTCCTTGGCTTCACCTTCCACTCGAGCCACTGCTCCGGCGTCTTGACCAGCAAGTACTGGAACTCCTTTCCCCAACCTCTCGGATCAGCCAGACCTCCCTGACGTACAAGCTGGTAATCCTTAGTCATGACGTCTTTGGCCGTGCCAGGCTCCTCGTGACAGATAGTAAAGCGGCGGATTTTGCCCGCGTTCATGAATGCCCAGCCTGCAAACCAGTTGACGATATAGTCTGTGGCTTTTGTTCGGTCAGTCTGTAACAAGGTCCGGAACGTGGGCAGCTGCTCCGGGGCCAAAGAGATAAGGTCTGAGTCTTCGGAAGGGTTGCCAGGGTAGGTTTCGTCTTCTTTCTCGGCAGGGCACAGGTCCCAAATGGCTTTGAGGAGTAGGAGCTTCCTTGGATCTTCATCGCCTTTCTGATTGGTGACCATGTCAAGAAGCCATGCTTTGATGCCAGGACGGGCGGCGATCTTGTGCCGAGAGGCGCCGAGGGTTTTGCCTGCGTTACTCTTGGCCACACTTTCGATGATGAGAAGTGCCTCTCTTGGGTGGCGGAGGAAGACGTCGTCGGTAAGAAAGGTCACATCGCCCAAGGGGAACAGCCGCTCACACGTGAATGTAGGATCTGGTGTGTTCGCTGCAGCCAGAGCCGGGTCGAAACCGATGGAGAAGACGTGGAAACCGGTGTGATGCAGCAGATGTCCCAGCTTGGGAATATCCCATAGTTCCACGTCCGGATGAATGAGCAGCAAGCCGGAACTGTAGGCGCAGAAACTATTCCAGCTGCCCGGATTCTGCGAAGTTCGTACCTTGCAACTACGGCCTTCGTAATCGGGCTGTGAGAAGCGTTTCTCAAAGGCCTCAACAATAAACTCCATCTCAGCAGCTCGAATTTCCGGCATCATGATAAACACTTTGTCCTCGGTTTTGGTGTCACTGATTTTGAGCAATCTTTCAATATTCGCATAGAACGGGTGTAGGCCAGCCATTTCAAGCGATGCGTTGTCGGCCGCATCAATCTTCGGCTCAGCTTCGTCAGTCGCGGTGGATGCCTCTGTTGTCGAATCAGGCAAGTCCGCCTGCAGCGACGGCAGAAACTTGAATCTTAGAGGCGCCTGAGAAGCTGTATCGCCTGGCCTGTTTAGGAAAACCCACTCTTCTGTTCCCGAGGGGTATATCAGAAGCGTAAATTGGGAAGAGAGGACGACCCTGCAAATGCTCAAGTTCTTGTGGGACTTCGCGACAGCTTTAGAAAAATCGAACAGATCTTCAGGTGTCTTTTCGAGCATGAAGTCTCCGGTAGAAAACCGTGCTCCTTGCTGTAGCGCATCAGCACAGTGGTGCCTCAGGTCGGTCGGCGTGACCTTGCGGGAAATTCGCAAGTGGCGTTGCGACCCGAGCAAGTCAGTCACTAGCGATCTATCCTCTTCCGTGAATGTCGCAAGCTTCGCTGCAACTTTGCTCTCATTGCCCTCGGAGTCCACGGTCAGATCGATGTCATAAGTGAAAGGGGGCACGCCATCGTGACTTTGGGCATGTGATGATGGACGTTCCGAAAATGGAGGTCCATTGGAAGGGTTGTTCGCAGCAACCTGCGTGTGATCGTTGTCTACAACCATCGGGTCGCCTCTGTCAGGGTCGTGTTCGTTTTGCACGTGAAGGTGTGATGGTTCGGCATCAGCCTCATTGGACGATTGCGCATCTGTAGAGCTCGACTTACCCCCAGACAACGGCATGTAAAGAATCTTCCTGGATCCGGGTGGACCAGCTTGGTAATCGGTGAGGCGATGAACAAACTTGCACTCCCACTCTTCCTTTCTACAACCGCCATTGAGCCAGTAATTACACGTGATGTCCTTGGGGCCAATGTTGGGATTATTCGGAGGTACCACCGCCGCAGCAGTCAACGGTTCGAACAAAATTTGTTTGGATCCTGGTAAGCCAGCGCGATACTCCGTGAGTTTGTGTGCGAATCTACATTTGATCTCGTTGTTCATGCAGCGTCCACTTAACCAGTAGCTACAAGTCACGTCCTTGAGATCAATTTGGTAGCCAGTGTCGTAATGCGCGAATTCGCAATTCGGTCTGTGGCATTTTCCAGCGTACCACGATCGACATGTTATGTCTTTGTAGTACAGAGTAGTCTTCTTGCTGGGTTTCGTCATGCGAGGTGGTGTCGGCGGTGCTTCAATCATGCTCTTGCGACTTGCAGTCTCTGGTGCTTGCTCATGAGATGACATAGTCTGTTTGGGACTCATGACCATTGGTTGCCGGAGAATCTGTGACTGAGCATCGGACGACCTCCACGTTGAGTTCTCTGAAGAAGGAATAGCGTTCGAAATGGTAGATCCATATCCGTAGAACGAACGCCTCGGAGGATCACGCCCTTCACGGTGATCGAACTCGCATACTTTCTCTGTCAAATTACATTCTCCACGTTTCCAAGCAGGACAAGTGATGTAGTGATGAGCAAAGGTGCAAAAGCCCTCGGGTTTGCTGCAAACACCATTCCGCCAGTCCCAGCACACCTTGGTATAAAGGCTTCTGTTATCATCGTTGGAGGCAGAGACGATGTTCTCTCTTGGAGGTGATGGCGATCTGGTCCTCCCTCGTGCAGCAGCAGGTGCTTCGCGTCTACCATAAACGCTTGGCATTGCACTCGTCGAAGGACCACTGCCAGTACGAGATCCTGAAGCTGTCACCCGAGACTTGGAAGGATCCGGATCTTCAAATCTTCCTGTTGCAGGATTGAACGTCTGAAGCATACTCACGTCTGGAGCAGCCTCTCTTGAAGCATGCTTTTGAAAGCGGTTCTGCTCAGAGAGAGTAGCATAGCGCTGATGTCTGGGGTCGCTTTCACTGACCCTGCGTGACCTGGGCGCCGGCTTAGGGTTGAAGTTGATGGACACATTGCCAGAAGATTTTCGCTTCGGGGTGTCGGTTGGTAGCACGGGCAATCTCCTTGGGCCCTTGCTGCTTCCCAACACGACTGACGCAGATGATGGGGCGCTCTTGCGAGCAGATGAGCTTGGAAGTGAGCTTTCGGTAGCCCTACGCTGTATTGCAGACGAAGAAGCGGCACTTTTACGCGCAGATGCTGGTCTCTTTGCAGATGATACATTCTTGGTAATCTTATTGGCTGCACTGACTGCCGTGGCGGAAGCAGTTCGTGCAGTCGTTGGTCTCGAGTTCGAGGCTGATGATGATCGTCGACGACTAGCTTGAACCGCTTTCTGTCTGTTCATGCAATCTTCGAGGAGTGAGTCCGCGCCACTAGATTCTTCGTCATCGCTGCTGTCATCGCTAGACGATACTGTGGTAGCCTGCCTGCTGGCACTTTTCTTGACTGTAGTGGCAACACCTTTGCGTTTTGGCATGACTGTCTTGGTACGCTGCTGGGGAGCGGATTGCGGCACATCGTCTGTGGCATCCTGCATGTCGACATCGCGAGCAGAACCAACACTACCGCTTCGACTCCTCGAAACCGACATGCCCAACTTCCTCCTCTTCGCTTTACGTCTCAGACGTCTCTGATCTTGCTCCTGAATGTGCTGCTCCTGGAGCTCGTAGAACGCCTCGACGTCAAAAGCCGGTCTTGATCCGGCTTGAATTTGTGCTTTCTCCTGCTCCCAGGTGGGCAATATTTGAGTCGAGATGAGATTTCCTTTGGGTTCCCACGTGGACATGGCGAGAGGATAGCCTTCCCATTTGACTAGGTACTTCATGACCTCGGTGTCCTCATCCCAGTCTTCGGCAAGAACTTTTTCGACATTGTACTCGGCTTGCTCAACGCTGGACCTGGTGGATGTGACGGAGATGGAGTCCAGGTCTGAGAAGTCAGCCTCCTCGAACGGCGGCGCCATGGCTTTTCAAAGTCCTCGAATCTCCTTTTACAGCAGAGCTCCGTTCCAGAAGTGGCACAAGAGTGGGTGATATCCTGGCGAACATGTGGCAAGCGAAACAAAACGAGGTTCCGTCCACGTTTGCTGTTTCTCAAGTAAGTGACACGAGATCGCGCCGATGCTTCAGCCAGAGAAGTGAAGCATCAGTACATGTTTGTTTGTTTGTTACAGACGACAGCGCACACATGAAGTGGCTGTCCAGGTAACCGCGTTTGCCTGAGTGGCGCGTGTCGAAGCTGGTGAATGAGAGGAAGGTGCGTTCTTCATGGCTGCAAAAGTGGGGCGCTGCTTGCGCTACATGTCGCATACCGAATCAAGTCACACGCCAATACATCGAACGTACCTAACACCCTGATTTCTTGATGTTGATGTACGAGAAGCCTGGTATGTATGAGAAGTTGCAATTGCGGGCACTAGAGGTGAGGTTACAAGGTTTCAACAGAAAGTGACGGCGATTGTTTGGTAAACGCCATATGGGGCGAATTGGCACCACAATCCACGATTGTTCTCCTCGCTGAAGCTCGCAAGAACGTATCGGCTAATTTCCAGGACGACCAAATATCTAAAGTACGAAAATTGGATTATTATACTATGGTTAATCACAATAGAGGAAAATATGGTATATACGCTCGAACGGGGACACCAGAGAAAGTCCACATCCCGACTTATGATCCAACAAGAGGTTCCAAAGCATTACGAAAATTAGACGGGGGAAATTCGTCCAAACTCATCGCTATGCTTGGTAGGAAACCAAACCAAATCCAAAAGACAAAAAGCATTTCAAAACATAAACAGATAACAACAGCTCATTAACTCGTGAAGCAATTGCTTCTTTTTTCCCCTTGTTCCCTTTCTTTTGCTGGCACGGTCGAGTTCCGAACTCAAGTGTATGTGCTGCCTGCAGAAGTAGGCATGGGCCAGTCGTCTTCGGTGATGCTGGACCAGAAGACCCAGATCATGATGACGGAGAGGAGGGTGAAGAGGGTTGAGAAGAAGCCGCCGTTGATGGCTCCGTTGGAGCCATTGCAGATGTGCACGCTGATGACGTACTGGAAGATTTGGCTGATGGCGAAGAGGAGACCGGCAGCAACGAGGTAGACTAAGGTGTTTGTTAGTGATGGTACAAGAGTGAATGCAAAAGGATTATAGGAGACCTACGCATTGGTCGGACCTCGCCAAGGACACGGAGGACTAGGACGGCCTCCAGGATGAAGAAGACCACGATGAAGATGAGAGGCACGAGCTGGTACAGAGTGTACAGCGCATACGCCCTGTTGTTTGGGTCGGTCACGGTGTCCTGCCAGTAGTTGGTGAATGCGAAGCCGGTGTCAAGCGCAATGTATCCCGTGCCGACGAAGAGGGCAGCGGCAGAGCCGAAGATCAAACCAATGGATGCGATCGTTCCGTCGTCGAGGATTTGGTAGCCGACCACAGCGTTCATGAGCAAGATCCAGAGAGTAGCAACAATCGAGGCGATGTGGACAGCCGTGAAGCCAATTCGTACACGGCCATTGAGCGGGAACCATCCGATGGTGAAGATCTCACATATTGAGATGATGATGTAGCCGATGAGGAACAATTGCATTTCTCTGTTCGCCTGTGTCAGTGTCGGTGGCCTCAAACGCAACTTGTTTATTTTCATAACATACCTCCTGCCAACAGCAGCCCTCTTCCTGTTTGATCGCATGATCAAGAACAGCGAAGTTAGGATCGCAAGACCAGCGCATAATATTGAGCCTAGCCAGAGATCAGCGACATACTCCCTTCATGCAAGCGACAACGCAACATACCCAGATTTGCCAAGTGATCGCCTCCGCTCAGGTTGATTCCCTCCAAATTACAACCGCCAAAGCCATCGCCGCCTCTTGAAGGTGAGCCCGCGAACAGGTTGCATACAGGCAGCGTCGAGTGCTCGCTGCCGGTGTCGCGACAGAAATTGTGAAAGTTGCCGTAAGCGGTCGACATGGCTGCGGTAGCGGTGACGCGCAGGTGTGTTCAGATCGATCGCTCGCTCGCTCGCTCGGCTGGTTGGGTGTGGTGGGTTGCGTCCAGTGGTGTCAGGCTGGGAGGTATGGAGAGTGGCTGAGTCGAGGGTGTAGGTGGATCGCGGTCGCGCGGTATGGGGGTCCCTAACAGAGGCGCAGAGGCTGGGGGCACAGTTGAGGTTTCTGGCGAGGATGCTTGCGCTCGCGTGTGAGCGACGGGCGCGTGCGTTATGAGCAGGACGGCACAGACGGCGGCCTTCTCAAACAGCGTGAGGCTCTGGGCTTGGTGAAGCACAGGCAAGGAGCTGGCTGTGAAGCGCGCTAACCTAGCCACCCACGGCCTGCCGTGCGCTGGCTGGCTGGGATCGTCGCTTGAAGCTGTTGACACGGAGTGGGTGGTCTTCGTTGCTTTTTACATGTACTGTCATGATACCTACCGGAAGATGTTCGCGCAGGCGGAAGGATCACAATGCACATGCATGTGATTCACCTGTCAAATGCCATCGCCTCACCATCTAATACTTCCACAGTCTATGCACATCAACAATGGCTGCCACACCATCCCAGAATCTTGCTTACAGTTGCGCGCTAAAACAAGTTCGGATACAAAGGAAATGACGCTGCCAGTAGCGTTGTTCCTTGGGACACGGGTCCGTGCCCACGTAGATCCTCAAGCCTGAACGACATCACAGCACCAAGCTCGAACGCAGCAGGGACCGCGGTTTGCTTCCTTCTGGTGATGGCTGCAATATGTCATCTCGTACTTTAGAACATTCAAGGGTCTGGTCATTCAATGGAAGTGTGAGCGTCACCACCTACTACTGCATTGGTGAAGAGTCGGAGAGAACCTGGGTTCTGTCACAGTATCAAGTAGGGAGTGCAGTTCTCAAGTATAAGTCTGCATACGATCCCCGTATGTTTCGGTGTTCAGATCAGCAGCTGTGGCTTTCAGGTGTAGGCTGTTGCTCGTTTGGGATATCCGTCCAAGATACGTCGCTCCCAGCCGGACGATGTGCCCCTATCATCTGTCAAAATTCACCAACGTTCATAGCGGCCTTGTAGACATTGTCTGCGAATTGAAACACCGTCAGGGAGAGCCTGGATCCTTGCTGTGGTATAGAGAGGCTGGGAGTGTATAGGCCTTGCTTATAAGACTACGCACGGCTCTCGTCTTCCACGCATAGCATTCTCAATGGTCGCTAAGCCCAGGCATGTCATATCAATGCCTATCGGTATGGGCACCTGTATGTTTCTCTGGGCCTGACGTGTTCTCATCGATATCTCAGTGCCATATTTAGCCCAGGCTTGGATTCATACATGTAGCTGCTAACATGAGCATGCGAGGATACGGGGACATGTATGCGCGGGCTTGATACATGTGATATGATCCCGAATTCAATCAATACTCTAACGGATCTTGCACCTTGACACTTTGAGAACTTTTCGAATGCTGTTGTTGATACTCAAGCTATACTACTCGTTCATAGTGGCTCATCTGTTAGTGATACTCGTGATGTTATGGCAGACATTCCACTAAGGAATCGCCTTTGCTCGCCCACTTTTCAAATTGTGGCCGTCGCTGGTAATTAAACAGTTTTGACACTCCAAAAACCGCGTCGATCAGCCATGTGTGACACCCGTGACCTAACGGTTGCTCTCCCCGAGCGCCGCCCATGCCGGATCAAGCTCTGTCTTGACGAACTCGTTGACCTCTTCCAGACAGCTTCTGAGCAAAGCTTGCAACGCCTTCTGGGTTTCTTCGTCCAAGTCTGCAACATCGCAGCCCTTGTCGAAAGTAGAGAGGAAATTCTGAAACACACCGCCGACTGCCTTGGCCATGTCGGTCTTTGCGGACTTGATTTCACGTCTGAAGTCGTCCTCCATTGCTGCGCATGCGTTGGTCCAGACGCCATCGGTCGCGGTGACTTCTTGCTTGAAGACGAGGTGGCGTTGCGCGCCCCAGCCGATCTTGGGCTTGTCCATGATTTTGTCTTTGCCCCCTGTCTAGAGTCAGTATGTGTGAAATGATGTGACAAGGAGGATTGCCGTACCTTTGATCACACGAACTTTCTCGTATACCGGTAGCATTTTCTCTGCCAAGTAGGCATCGTCGACCTCGGTGGTAAATCTGGCCTTGATGACATCGACATCGTAGGTGAGTCCTTTTCCACGACTGGCGATAATGTCCTTGACAACTCGTCTCTCAGTCTGTACGAAGTCGAGGAATGGCTGGATGTTCATAAGAGCTGCGCTATCGTCCGCTGTCGAACAAAATTAGCGGAGGACTTTTTGGAAATATTGGAAGGTCTCACTCCTGATGCCTTTGCACATGTCTGAGAGCACGGTGTTCAAGTCTTCGCGGATTGTAGCCAGCGTGTCGCTTATTCTTTTCTTGACCGTGGTCGAGAAGACTCCAGAGATTGATCCACCAACGATCTTCACTAGCTCGCCACTCAGATTGATAGCAGGTGACTTCTTGGTGTTTCGCTTCAAGCCGTATCTGTTCATCAGAGCCAGGAATGGTGAAGCCCTGTACTGCGCTCTCCAGTCGTCACAAAGCTCGTCGGCGAGCTTCATCCACATATCCTCCACGTGTCTCAGGTGGCCAAGGACATCATGCTCGAAGTGCTTCAAAATACTTTCTAGTGCTCCTTCGATGATCGGTTTGTACCTTCGAATTGCACGGTCGACGTAGGCGACGATATCAGCTTTGCGGTCAGAATTGTTTCCGCAGCTGAAGAGCTCGACTCTGCTGATCGCAGAAGGCAAAAGCGTTTTCAAAAGATGCTTCATCTCGCTCAGTCTGGCCTCATTGGGAAATTGTGCAAATTGCCGACGGACTTCTGGGATCTGCGTCTGCGTGACGGACAGAGTTGGTGCTTGCAAGGAGTTGTGACCAGACAAGTGCTTCTGGTAGTCCGTGTTCGAAACAGAGATGACTGGAATCGGCTCTTGTAACTCAGTGATGTCAGCGAGCTTCTCCTGCACCTTGATCCTGGTGTTTTCGCTCCGCATAGCGATTCTGAGCGCCTTTTCTCTATTCTGCTCTTTGATCAATCTGGCGTCGAGATTTAGTTTCTTCCGGTATAGCTCTGCATCGGCACCATTCGCCAATTGGATCATGAGCGCGTTGGCTTCGTTCTGGAATCGCTCGATGTTCACCTTCAGACGATCGACTTCTTGGCGCTGGGCACTGGTGCCTCCAACGAGAGTGTTGGTATCAATCCAGTCGCTTCCAGTCACGATGATTACGACTCTGCCGTCGCCCTTGCCTTTGGCAGCATTGACTTCTTTGGACACGATTCCTTCGTTGTTTGCGCGAGCTGCACCGACGACAATTGCCGCGTGGGAGCATTGGCGCTTGAGAGCGAGTGCCGTCTCTCTGCGGATGTGGTTATCGGAAGAACCCGGCGCGTCGAGAATGCTGACACCCATCTTGCTGAGGGGATTCTCGAAGTGGACTTTAATCAGACGGACCAGTGGCCAGAGCGAAAGACTGCGCTGACTATCTTCGTCGGTGATTTCTGTCGAGTACATCTCAACCTTCTTCAGCATCTCCTGCGGCGTAGAAGCATGAAGCACAACACACTCCTGGTCTTCAGACAGACGACAGATGAGCTTGTCGGCCCATTTGTTGAGCTTCTTGAGAATGTTCTCGTCGCTTTCAGATTCAGCGGACTTGAGAAATTCGCGTGTTGCACGCTTAGTAGCGCATTCTGTGTGTTCCAGGAAGATCGAGTGAAGGGCATCAATGACCGTGTCACGAGTGTCGATATCATCTTCGTTGTTAGCGGTCCTCCTCTGGCCCACTTCGTCGTCGTCGACCTCGTCTTGGGATCCCGCGCGAAAGAATGCCGCTAGCTCGGCTTCGAAGAATCTGCCCCTTTCCTGTTGGTTGAAGAATTGGATTTCGATCTGGAAACGATGACTTTGATCGGCGAGAGGTCCACAGTATACGTGAGGTACCAGCGTTACACTTGAGCCTGTGTTGTCCTGGAAGATCTCAGTAAGCAGATATAAAAGGTCTTCGGCACTCAGATTTGGCCACTTACCGAGCGGGCAATCATGCCAACGCTGAAGATGGAATTGATCGTGCTGCTCTTGCCTAGGGTCAATCAATATAGATTCCTCATATCGCATCTAGAAGATACATACCGGAGCCCATGTTGCCACTGATGCTCACCATGATAGGTTCAGCGACATCTTCCGTGAGTCGCGCCTCTGTCAACTCGACCAGCTTGATGACAGACGGGGCATCTCGATACTCGGACTTCTTCAACGGCTCGGTGAGGCGGCCAGCAATCCGTTTGATGCCCTTCTTGAGTTTGTTGTACTCGTCGCTTGTCACCACGGATTTGGCAGATTCTTCCTTGCTGACGTCGTAGGGCGGAATCTGAACGGGGCCGACATCGTCTATGTCGTGCTCCATGAACTCGTCTGCGGTGCGCTTTATACCCGCCATGACGAGTCTGGGCTTGCTGTAGATGCTACAATGTGTTGTTGGTGTGCCAGATGTTGTAGAGGCAGGACGGTAGACAAGTGTTGAGGTGGTTAGTTGGTGTTAAGGTGATGCGATTGCGATGTTGTTGCAAGGAGGGAGGGCAGGTATTTATGTTTTGCGCGCGTGCGCGCAGCACGTGAAGCTGGCATCGCGGCGGCGAGACTGAAGAACACATGTGATTGAGCATACGTGGCTGTATCGAATGATGGTGGTGTATGTGAGGGCGTTTGAACAAGTGAGGTGAAATTGAAGGTTTGACTTTGAGACAAGCTTCATGTGACAACACCTGCGAGCAGCCGTCTCAACTACACACAGTTGATACTGACATCGTCTGCACATGCCTTTTCGATGGTTGCTTAAATCATCGACTTATTAGGGGGCCATTAGCAGCATCTCCACGGTTGTTAGAATGATCTCTCAATCTATACCTGAAAGTACGAGTTCAGTACTCATAATGCCGATGGACCACTTGAAATATCTCCATGGCCGCTGGAATCCATCTCTTGATTCATGTGAAGGTACGTGTACAAGATTTAGCAAGGTCTCCAGAGAAATGAAAGGGATGTCAAAAGCCACAGCTGCTGATATAAGCATCAAAATATACAAGAATGTGCAGACATGTGGACTTACGAGCTAGAACCGTATCCAAACGCCGTACGCCATGCAAATGCTTGTTACAATACTCCATCAATCCTTCTTATTAGCAGCAACCACCACCTGCTCCCTTCTTGCCATTCCCGCCGTTATTGCCCAACGTCACCGTCCGATTTCCTCCACCAGCTCCAGGACCTTTGACGCCCGAACGTTTGTCATTCAGGTCGTATTTTCCAGCTTCGATGTTCTGATATATTCTCTCCGAAACCTCCAAAAAAGCCCTCTCGACTCCCTCTCCACTCTTCGCGCTCGTCTCCACATACTGCATGACCTTGTTCTGTTTGCACCACTCCTCCGCCTCTTCCCTTGTAACTTGTCGCTGGTTGGGTTTCCCGCTGTCTGCGGCTACTGTGGATGAAGGAGCGAGGTCTGCTTTGTTTCCTACGAGGACTACTACGATGTCTTCCTCTGCTATTTGCCGTAAGTCGTGCAGCCATGATGTGACGCTGTTGAAAGTGTTTCGTCGGGTGATGTCGAAAACCAGCAGTGCGCCAGATGCGCCTCGGAAGTATGAGCGGGTGATGGATTTGTATGTTTCCTGGCCGGCGGTGTCCCAGAGAGATAACTTCATGTACTTCTGGTCGGGTTCTTTGGGCGCTTGTTGTTGCCCGCCTCTGCCTTTCGTTTTGCTTTTAGGTGCATTTTCTTGCGGCTCTGTTGCTGGTGTTGGATCGCTGCCAGCAGGGTTGTTGATGTTGTACTCCAGACTCGCTGGGGGTCCGACGGGGACTATGCGGGATCCGAACTCGACGCCAATGGTGACATCGTGGTGTGAGACGAAGCGGCCTTCGCAGAGGCGGATGGTCAGCTACAGGCAGGGAATCAGCGCGGGTGCTGGGGAGGGCCTTGCAGGGTTCATGGACATACACTTGATTTGCCTGAGCCCGAGTCGCCTATGGTGACTATCTTGCTGATAAAGCTGTAGGGTTGCGTTGGCTGGGCCATGACTGAGGTAGGGTGCTGATCGACCAGCTATGCTCGCGAGCTCTTTGGCTAGGAGGTGGTCTCGTGATCGCGAGAGTGTATACAGCACAGATGCAGCTTTGTCCAGGTAGCGGGGACGTCAGCACAATGGCAGTGAATGAGGCACGCTACAGTAAGGTACAGCTCGGGGCGGTGGCTCTTGGTCGCTAGCCTGGGACCGGCCTCCACAGCACAGACGGGGAAGCTTCAGAGGGGCGGCGGCGTCTTAAGTTTCCATAAGTCGTCGGCGCGTTCGTTTCCTGGTGCTGACGCTGGTACTGGTAGTCGGTTGGCTGGCCCATGTCGGCCTGGTCTTCACACCGGCCGTGAGCATCCGTCAGCCTCATCGGCTTGACATCATGCAGGTCCCCGCTCTGCCAGCCAGCGGCGATCCCACGCCGTGACAACATCAATCCCGCCTTGAGTGGCTGAGCCGAGTCACAGGTTGCTGCCATCCGGGACGAGACACCGCACACGTGGTCGCTTGGCCATGACTTATACCAGAGCAGTTAAGTCTAGTAAGATGCATAACACGGTAGTTAGTCACTGCTCGAAGTCAGCCTTCGCGCCGAGTCATCGCAATACTTCATGACCCCATCAACAACCAATCGCAACCCCATTCTCCACCACGATTCCCCAAACTGTCTTCTCGAGTCACCCCGAACATTATCCTTCAACGAGCATCTTACACTACGTACAACTCAACTAAGAGGCTCTTGCCCCCCTTTCCATCTTTCAGCAGATACAGGACACGTCCTACACTCATACGCACAACATCTCTACTCAACCCGGCTCGGCCGTCAACAGCAACAATGTCGTCCGCAATCCCTCGTCAAGTCATGCACAACACCAGTGGCAACGGTACACCCGTGCCCAACAGTCCCTCTAAGCCTCCAACCGTCTGCGTCTTGTAAGTACATCTCTCCCTCAGTACCATAATTGCCTCCGCCATCCTCCCCCTCCCATCCAACCCACCATCTAACACCCTCGCCAGCTGCGGCGCCTCCCCAGGCACTTCTCCCGCCCACCTCTCCGCCGCCCGCGCCCTCGGCCGCGCCCTGCACGAGAACGGCATGAACCTCGTCTACGGCGGCGGCACCGTCGGCATCATGGGCGAAGTGGCCAAGACCCTCGTCTCATTGTCCGGCCCCGATGCGGTTCACGGCATTATCCCTGAAGCTCTCATGCGATTCGAGCGGAAATTCGACGAGAACGGCGTTGAAGACGAGAGCGACAAGTCCGCTTCGAGGGTGATTGATGAGAAGTTGTTCGGCCGCACGACGGTCGTCAAGGACATGCACACGAGGAAGCAGATGATGGCGAGAGAAGTTATTGAAGGTGGCCAGGGAGGAGGGTTTGTCACTCTCACCGGCGGCTACGGAACACTAGAAGAATTGATGGAGATTGTCACGTGGAACCAGCTGGGCATCCACGAGAGGCCCGTGGTGGTGTACAACGTCGAAGACTTCTGGACGCCGCTGCTGCAGTGGGTTGGAGGGGCGGTGGGAGGCGGCTTCATCTCCGAGAGCAACAAGGGCATCATCGTCGAGGCGAAAGAGGCGGGCGAGGTGATCGACGCGCTGAAGGGATATAAGGTTTCGGAAGGCAGGTTCAAGTTGCACTGGGGGGAGAAGTGAGCTTGCTATCCTTTGTGAGAGCAGGCAGGTGTCGCACTGCATTTCAGGCGGCTGAAAACGCGGCGCTCGCTCCGGATGATGAGATGGGTCTTGACCGGTGAACTGGATGCATGAACGCATGAACGACGGACGAAAACTATACGAACAGGAAGCGAAGGTGTGACGCGGACTCTCGACGCGCGTCCGCGAAGGCGGTGAGGAAGAAAAAGGCATACAGATAGACTTGCACTTGGCGGCACTGCACACCGGGGTTAATTATTGGCTTGGAGAAGATAGGCAAATACAGCCCGCTTCATGAAGGCGGAGGGCTGCATACAGCTATGTACTCATCAGTGTTGCCAACATAATGCTGCGAGGATATAACGAGTGTGACGGAAGCAAGTGGAAAGGGCAGACATGAAAATGATAAATGATAAACGCTCAATGAACATATGAGATCGTTAGGTGCCACCGGCTTGCAAGAAAAAAAAATCATTCCTGGATATCATCGCTCAAATGTCGCATGCCACCAGGATTTTGACACAGTCAGTACAGTATATCGATGGACGGACACATATGAGAAGGGACAAGGAGAGCAAGACGAAAGTCCGAGAACTGAGGTAGCCGTGATGTGCAAGGCAAATCATGGTCTGGAATCGTAAAATCGCACTTCGATCATCGTCCATGCAGTCGGTGGCAACAGCTACCATTCGTCCTCCTTGAAGAGCAACTGGACCGCTTTGGAGGATGCCTGTTTGCTGAGGACAGATGCGTGCAAGACATTCTTGTAATTGTCGTCATCAAAATCAGAGGCTGAATGGTCGAATCGAACGAACACGAATGGTACTTCGGCATCCTCTGAGAGGTCCTCTTGTTGCGCGAGGACATCGTTGGCGAAAGATTGTTGGAGTTCCAGGGATCGGTCGGCTAAGTCAGCCGGCTCGCATACAACGACAATGACAGCTGCTGCTTGTTCGATGAACGCAGTGTGAGTGTCAGTCATTCCAATCTCGGGTAAGTACGGCACATGACGAAGGCGGCGGTGAAGCTTGCTGATTTCTCGGCCAAACGACTCGAACGGGTCAGTCGCTTTCGTGTCGGCCTCGGACAGGTCGAATTGAGCAGGTGTAAGTACAGGAGTCAGAAGGAGGATCAGAGAAGACGATGGCAAAGACCGAAGCGAGGTCAAATTGGCAGAAGAGAGTTGCATCGCTTTACAGGCGCTGGGTTGAGGGCGGTATCTAAGAAGAGAGCCGAAGTCGAGATCCTTCCAAATGTCGTTCCTGGAATTCCTGTCAACGATTGCTGAATTGATATCGAGATCTTGTGGCTGGGAGACGCCGTAGTTCGGCAAGTGATTGCGAGACTCTTCGGGATGGACTCGGAACACAGGGGTATCAGACCACGATGGAGTGTAATCGGGATCTCTCATAGCTCAATGAAAGGCGGTGCTGGTGAAGTAGAGGAGGGAACGTGGATATCACGCAAGTCTGCCCGAGAGGTCCGAACCAAGAAGAAGTAATCTGGCTCTGGGACTTGCAGGTTCATGGGGCCAGGCCGTGAAAGTGAGCCGATGGTAGCTAAGAGTGGGATGTGGTGATGCTAGTGAAACGTGAGTCGAAAGATTCCACTAAGCTGGTAACTCGTAGATAGATTTGACGGGCGAATGGCATGAGGTTGACTCCCTGGAAGAGCTTTGACCAGGCACCGCGATGTTCAAGAAATAAGCCACCCAACTGTGCACGAGCCAAACAATGTTGCCGGCAAAAGGCAGCTTGTCTGCGATTCGAGTTAGGGCAACGGTAGTTTCGGAGTGGCGCTAGATGAGTGGTGCTCGCTTAAGAAATGTCTGATGCAAAGATGGTTGGTTACGCAGCAGAAAATTGTCGCACAATTGTATAGACGGCTGAACCATGGAAGACGGGATGTCGATGCAATCAGGGTATGGTTGACAGAAGAAGAGTAGCCTACCGTAGTGGCCGGGGTGGGATGCAGCGTGATGGATACACAACGACAGCAGGCCACGGCGAGCATGACCGTTGCAGCCTATCGGCCGACGAAGAGGCGTATAGCTGCCAGTGTGACCTATCACTTCTTTCGCAAAAGGTCGATCAGTGGGTGGTATGTACATACCGGGTAGCAACCGGAAGGTGCAGTGTGTTTCGGCATATCAGGCTGCGAACATACGAGCGATGGATCGTCTCATGCTGATTAGTTGGTAGGAGAAAAGCCCGCATGCCACGCAATGCCTCTTAGGAGTTGGTCTGCTGGGCTGTCGGCCTCATGCAGATGGCCAAACCCCGCAGCAGCGAGCAAATGAGCCCAATCAGTCGTGCAACGGCGGCGTAGGCGAGTGAAGCGACGCTTATAACATGTACCAGAGGCGCTGGGTCTCAAGCAACAGCATGAGCTCGCCGGACCATTAGCAACGCTTCCGCGGTGCGAACTGAACGCGCGAGCCGACGCCTGGGAAGCTGGGCGATGTTGTGCTACAGACCAGCGGCATTGTCTGTATGGTGGAACGGAGGTGACGGACCAGACGGCATGGGGGGCTGCGAGCCGCCGCCGTGCATCACGCAGACGACCGCGCACATCAGTACGCCGTATGTCGCTCGGACGGAGAGAGAGAGTCGCAGTTGTCTACGCTGTGCAACGCGGACCGCGAGCTTCGAGAAGCCGCAGTGACGGATGCTCGTAATGCTGTGAAGAGGGTAGCATCTGACTACGCGCGAAGGGACCAGATAAGATCGCTAGAGCATGGCTGCAAGGATGCATGCAGCACTGGTGATGGCCGCCCAGGCGTGCCAGGTCAGGTCCAGCTTTGGGCTGAGTAGTGCCATCCACCGCTACAGCTGGACAGACGAGATGCTGCATATAAGCCGGGACAATGACGGGCTCTCTGGACGCCATAGCGAATGGTCAGCCCGAGCAGGACCTGTCAAAGTACGAAAACATGACTCGAGGGGATGAAGTCTGTATGTCTGTGAAAGAAAGGAACGTAGAAGGCGACCTTGGGCCACGGACTGCCACTGCGGCCTCAGGCAGCACTGGCACTTTCCGCCTGGAGCGGGTCGTTGGGTGTGTCAATGCGACCGATGATTGCACAACAGGCACACAACCTCAACATACCATATATATCCATCGCTACTTTCCGTCATTCTGCAGTACCATATCTTGAGGCCCAGCCGTGCTACGATCCTGCCATTGTGTAATGGTGCGACGTTTCGTAGAAGCAATACCTCGCGGCCATCTCTCATTCGAAAGTCGTTTTCCTGGCCGGCGGCGAGTGGTCGACGATGGCTTGCCACCTCTGGCACCGTGGCGGTCCAACTTAGTACGAGCATCGCAGCTCGCGTGGAAGGCTTGAAGCTGATAGGGTACAGACTGCTCTATCACAAGAACACAATCTTTATTTCATCGCATATGGATCCGACATTTACGTCTACGAACCCGAGTTTCCCGAGCAAACCATCAAGAATCCTGTTCTCATAGTACCCTCACAGCCCTCTTCGCCAGATCTGAGAGGCTACTTGGACCGCGATGAGCCTCATGCTATCAATTACATGATCGTGCAGAAATTGGGCAAGGATGAAGTCATCGCGACTGTCAGAGACGACGGCGACGTTGAGCTTGTACTCGTCAGACATGTCCTGCACGCCATTGCTAGTCGTGCCAGCGACCACAGCACTACCCAAGATCCAGTAGCTGATAACGTGAAGCCATTTTTCCAAAGGAATGTGGGGATTAGTGCTTGGGGTCTCGCCATACATACCCAAGCTCGGATGATTGCAGTCAGCTCTAACCTTCACGAGGTTACAATTTTCCACTTCGGTCTGGTAAATGAGCATGGCACTACTCAACGGCCTCGGAGCTCATCGAAAGCAGCAAACAACAACGAGTCGCACGCGTTGGACAACGAGCCCAGAGCGGACAATGCCGAGTCCCGACCAGAACGCAAGACAGACGTGACTCGCCAAGTCCTCAACGGTGAGGCAAACATACCACATATTGCCTTCTGCAATACAGGCGATGATCCAGATGGTCGCTGGTTGCTCACTACCGATATCAGCGGCGTGTGCCGCGCCATAGATCTGCACAACTTCACACTCGTGCAAGCATTCCGCTTTGGACCTTCGTTCGCAACATCTCATGCCGGTGGCTACGATCGCATGAATGCTGGCTGGGGCATCATGTTTCTGGACAAGAGGTCGTTTATTGCACAAGACACTCTACAAGATGCGCTGGGTCTCGACGACAGTGAATTGCCGCCAGATTCAAAAAGTGATATGCGAATCTGGGATCTTAGCAAGACTTTGCGCCACTTGCCCGATTACTCAAACGCTTTTAGCGAATCAAGATCGAAGATATCCAGGAACACGGTGGTAGTGCCAACGTCCGAAGCGAATAGTAACGCTAGCTCAAATACAGCCACACCACAACTTGGCAACTCTGTTGCGAGCATGCAGGAACATGAACAAGTCTCAGCCGAAGTGTCTGCAGATGAAGATGACGATGTGGATGATTCAGGCGTCATTCTCGAACCGAGCGCACAACTTCCGTCTCAACAACCCGACTCCGACTCAGTCCAGGGTGATCAACTAGAGCATGGCGCGGAGATGTGGTCTGATCTCGATGATTCTGATGGCGAGGGTACAGAAGACTCCGTCTCGCACACTGCTTACTACAGTGGTGAGCGCATCTGTGGCAATGCACCGCAGTTTGTCCGCACAACGAACTTGTGTGAGGATCTGCCGTGTCCGATTCTTCACACATCGATTCGAAATGTGTATCTATTACAGCCTTCAAGACAACGACTCAGTCAAGATCAACCATTCCTGCCTCCAATGGTCGGTATGGCAGCACCCTTGAAACAAAGCATACTGGCTGAATACCGAGGTCTTAATATGTTCGATCGGCTGAGTATGCACGCTTCCATTCCTTCACTCGGGGTAGTGGTACTCGCTTCTCAGAAAGGTCGCGCGATCGTCATGTCCCTCGCACGTGTACCTCAAAGCATGAGGTACCCGGACGAAATTGATCCTTCGCTTGGCCAGAAAACGAACTACACTCTGCGAGCCGAATGCGTTCTGCCTTTCAAAAGTCAAGAGAAGGCGGGCCAACGACCTTTCTCGCCCTTGCATGGCATTGCAGTAGGACCCATACAAGGAACTGAAAACTGTACGAATGCAGGCAAGACGCGATGGCGACTGATGATGATGTATCAGGATCACTCAATATTGAGCTACGAGTTACGACGTACGAAAAGGGCTGGACTGGGCGTGGAAGACCTTGTTGTATGATATTGGAAACGCGACTGCTTTGTAGCCCAGGGACACTTTTCATTGAATCATTATTAGGATGTATACTGCTTTTTAGGCTGGCAAAAGAAGCCTCTATCGAATGAGATTATCTTTCACAACCCAAGCTTCACACCCATGGCCTCTGCGCACAGCGTAGTTACACCATACCGCTCCGCTTCAGAATTGCCGCCAACCCTCTCCACCAACAACCTGCCCGGCATGCTGCTTCTTTCCTTCCTCAGACTTGCCCACCCACACCTGCGTGGCATCTTCAACTCTCTGCAACCCAAAAATCTCCACCAAGAAATCTTTCGTCGCATCAATCTCCCTCTGACTATACCTCTCCAGGGCTTCCAAATCACCCTTCTTCTCCTTCCTCAAACTCTCCACTTGCCGGATGAAAGCAATCCCACCATCCAGCCCACCGTCAGCCTCCGGCCAAACCCTCTTGAAGATCTCACTATCTTTCACATCTCCATACCAAGCCTCTGCATTACGATAGTCGCCCTCGACGCGATGCAAGATGCCATGTACAAACATGCCTTCGAGCGCGGGCTTCGATTCCATGTGGCGTACGAGGAAATGCGCAGACGACAGGTCCGAGTTGAGGATATGCAGCAGCGCTTCTAGGGCTGGATGCACGGCTAGGGAAGCTATCGCATGGCTTAAGGCTGGGTCTTTGGGGTGAGGAGAGGCAGAGGGCAGGACGGGGTAGGGCTGAGTTGTAGTGATGTGGGTATAGAGCTCGGCGAATGTCGGGTTTGGTGGCAGAGGCATTGTAGTGGAGTGGAGTGGTTTTGGTGGTCTACGGCGTGCACGTTGACTGTGTTAATTGGCGAATAGAGCGATCTAGCTAGCTAGTAGTACGCGGCGTTTTCACGTTCAAAACAGGTTATAAGGCTGCTGAAACATGGAAGGCGTTGCACTAGTTACTTGAGATCTTCGTCGTCATGATCGGAATTTGAGCTAGATCAACTGCTTTTGGGTTGTCTCGGTTGTCAGCCCTGTCATCGTTGTGGACAAGCCATTAACGCTTGTCTTTACCAAGCTGCTGTCTTGCAGACGACAGGTAAAGGACTTGCACACCAGACGGGCACACGAACGCTGGTCCCCAACAACACCAACGCGTCGAGTAGGAGGACTGAACAACATCAGCTCTGTCGTCATCGCTAGATCGGGATTTGACATGTCACAATCCCAACTCGGCCCGCGGGCACAACCCCAGATCGACCATAGCTTCAGCTGCAGGTACGCACGCGCTGCTTTCCGCGGGTCGCGGGTCGTCATCACTCGTCAAGGTAGTCGGAGATCCGTTTTGACCAAGATATCTGGGATGCTTGACCAAGAAACCTTGTAGTTTTCTTACTACCCTCCATAGACTGCGCCTCTTGTTGGTCTTACTCTTGATACTCTTGTTCCCTAACTTGATCTTGACGTCAATTAGAGGCGTTTGTTGCACAATCGCAAGCATGGTCGGCAAACGCTCCATGTCGTTCTGGGGAGGTGGTAACAACGATCAGAGTGGTTCGCGTCCTGCGACGCCTGCATCTCCATCTGCAAAGACCAAAGCTGGACGACGAAAGGCTGGACATACTGATGAGGAATCCGGCATGGGCACCGGAATGGGCAATGCTTCCAATGGAGACGCGACATATCGCCCAGGCCTCATGAACGGCAACCACTCCGCCGCCTCTCTGCGCAAGAGCTATCATAACGACAAGCCGAAACCCAAGGTCTGGCGTTTCAGAGATGCTGTCAACACTGCGATGGAGGACCGTCGCCGAGAACAGCTCAAAGAAGCCATTCTGCATGGCATCAACAGGGATGAACTGGAGAACTTCCGCAAGAGTGACGAAGAGCTCAAGGAGATGAAGAACAAGGGAGTGCGCAAGTTCTACGAGGCACAAAACGAGCGTCTCAACGACTGGCTCGAAGTCGACGCCATTGTCACAGCTGTCGCAGACGATGTGCTCGAGTCGATGGATCCCGACCCTGATCATGATGGTGATCAAGAGCGAGGCGGAGGCTTGCAGACCGCCAATGGTAACATCTACGAGTTTCTGCCTGATGAGGAGAAGGAGCGCCGCGAAAATGCTGAATGGAAGGCAAAGTGGGCGATCAACATCAACGTGATTGCCAACATCATCTTGCTCATCGCCAAGATCGTCGCAGCCTTCTTCTCGGGCTCTCTGTCTTTGGTAGCATCGCTTGTAGACTCTGCTCTTGACTTGTTGTGCACGATCATCGTGTGGACCACCAATCGCATGGTCTCATGGCGCTTGAGCGCTCTGCAGAGAAAATTCCCCGTTGGCCGCAAACGCATTGAACCACTAGGTATCCTGGTGTTCAGCATAATCATGATCATCTCTTTCCTCCAGATCCTCCAGGAATCTGTGGAGAAGCTTATGCCTCTGAAGGGTGAAGCAGAGGCTCTGCCATGGGTGGCCGTTGGCGCTCTTCTAGGCACGATCGTGGTGAAGGGCATCATCTGGTTCGGCTGCATTCCCATCAAGACAACGCAGGTTCAGGCTTTGGCGCAGGATTGCCAGACGGACGTCGTCTTCAACACTTTCTCGCTTCTGTTCCCTTTCATCGGCTACAAAGCCGACCTCTGGTGGCTCGACCCTGCCGGCGCCGGTCTACTTTCTCTCTTCATCATTTACGACTGGGGCCACACTTGCTTTGACAACGTCACCCGCCTCTCCGGCGAGGCTGCGGATGAACAGACGCTCAAGAAGCTTCTCTACCTCGCATACCGCTTCTCGCCTGTTGTTGAAGGCTTCAAGAGCGTCACTGCTTACCACGCTGGCGACTCCCTCTGGGTTGAGTTTGATATCTTGCTGAAGGAAGACACTCCTTTGTCGCTCACCCACGATATCGTGGAGACTCTGCAGTACTGCTGTGAGGGTTTGAAGGAGGTGGACCGCTGCTTTGTCAGCGCGGATTACAGTGAATCTGGTCCGACCGGTCATGCGCTGGACGCTGAGAGGGCCTAAATCATATATATACGACATGATTGCTTGCATAGCTGCATTTGCATGGACTTTTGGAACGTTGGGTTTGCAATAGCATGGCGTTTCGATGGGACCTGTTTTGTACATGTCAATAAATTGCTGAACATACTTGTGATATACACATACACTATGTGAACCTCCATTTCTTATCTTGGCCTCTCATGGTCGATATGGCTGAGGCTCTGGCAACGTTGATTTTGTACTGCGATTATTTGTGGCATTTAGTCCATTTTCCACATTGCATATGTATATGCGGGAGAACTGTATGTCACCCATACTTCTGATAACATGCAGCTTTTGTAATATCAGCAGAATGTTGACTCTCGACGCTATGCTGACCTGTATCGCGTGTGCGTGCCTAATAGGTACATTTTCGAGCTTCTTCACTATGCTTGTGCAGTGTTATTGACACTCCACGGGACGGCCTGGATCAGGATGCTCGTCTTGTGACACGAATCACCCCATGTTATATTCCACGAGTCCTACTGTCATCTCAACGACGATATTCCCGGCCCTCACGTGGTTTTCAGCATGCTTGCTATCAAGATTGCCATACTGGACTGAATCAGGATACAAGTACATGTACATGTATTATGCCTTGCCCCAACCCGAACCCTGTCAAATACATACATGTATCTCTTGGATACATGTAATCGCATACGATGGACGATATTGAATGTTTTTGGTCGGCATCGAGAGTAAGGAGTACAAAGGCATCAGGGCCTTGCATGATAGTCTCGCACAAGGGCTGAACATCGTGCTAGAATTGGACGAGTCGGTTAACGCACGAGTTCGTTCGGCGACCTCTGAAAGCCAGATGTGGACCGGAGCTTGCTCATGCTCGTGTACCATCGCTCGTATTCTTGATGGGTCTAGACGCAAGAGAATATATCGCCCAACACGAGAAGCAAGCCCTGTGGCGCCATTTGAGCAAGTTTGCGGCGTACCGAGCAATAGTGGACTGTATAAAGGGCTGCTCCTCCCCTGGCATTCGCCGGGTTTGCGCTGCACAATCTTAGCCGATCTTTCTCAATGTTTCCACGAGCTGGAGTGAACGAAAGGTTCCTATCAAAGGGTTGCTAACCTAATATGCTGCGGGAGAATATCTTTGCCTATTAATGTAGGGACACTGCTACAACTACCCCAGCGGGCGCTCTTCAACACTTCTTCGATCATCGATATACCACCTGAGCAGCTCGCTCCGAGGGCCGTCTCATCGTGCTACCATCGCCTATGTCGCCGTTCAACGACATTCAACCTTGCTGACTGTGCTTGCCATATGGCTTGGACTTCTCGCTTGCGCAGTCTGAGGCATAGCAGGCATGTGGCTCGTTTCACCAACAACTCCTGCCAAGCTGGCGACCCACACGGGAACACGCGCCGACTTCACGTCTCGAACAGCCTCTACATATCCTCAATATATGTGCTACGCTTGGCAGAAATCTAATTTCAAGGATTCAAAGTACCACCAAGAGACCAGAATGAAGATCTTTGCCTTTCCATGGACGGACTGCCGGAGCTTAACTTGCTTCGATGCCACATCGGACTACACTCGGTGCAATATAGACCAGCCATGACGCCAGAATCTTGGACGCGCCGACTGGAAGCGATTCAGCAATGAGCCATGCGGCTCGTGGTAGACCGTGCTGGGCGTACCGCGTGGGTGTTCGTCTCAGTTTCATGCTCGTCATGTCGAACACCTTGCCCCAAACGGATGTTCCCTCTATTTATCCGTTGCTTGTGTCTCCACAGAACACAGGCGCCTGCTCTGCACAGCGATGCGAGGAGGCTATTGCTGCCCTTTCGCAGTGTATCCACTGCAGAGTCACCACTACCAGGATGTTGTTGAGCCGTCTTGGTTTCGCATGCTTGTAGATTGACCCAAGATCATCACGGCATATCTTACCCGGACGGCAAAGCGTGAGTATATAGACCTGCTGCCACGTTCCTTGTGTCTCCTTCCTTCGAATCAACCCAAATCCTCTTCTTCCAAAACCACTTTCGTTTCTCAGAGACCGTTGACCGGCTCAGTCTTTCGCTCACAAATCTTCAAATCTTCCAAAACCAACCAACTTCATACCACCACCATCAATATGTCTATCAAGATGACTGCCGCCAGCGCTGCTGCTATCCTCGCAGCTCTTGCTGTCATGCCTTCTGTCTCTGCTCACGGCTTCGTCGAGAGCATCACTGCCGGCGGCGAGACCGTCGATGGCACCAACCCTAACTGGATCTATAACGAGGCCGCTACCCCCGGCTGGTACGCCATGAACCAGGACAACGGCTTCGTCGCGCCCGACGCTTTCAGCAGCGGCGACATTGTCTGCCACAAGGAGGCTAAGCCCGGCCAGAGCTCCGTCAAAGTTGCTGCCGGCAGCGACATGACTCTCAAGTGGAACACCTGGCCCGAGTCCCACCACGGTCCCGTCATCGACTACCTCGCCAAGTGCTCTGGCGACTGCACCGCAGCTGACAAGACCAGCCTCAGCTTCTTCAAGCTCGCCGGTG
This sequence comes from Cladosporium sp. BF-F, assembly GCA_030463185.1. Taxonomy (NCBI): domain Eukaryota; kingdom Fungi; phylum Ascomycota; class Dothideomycetes; order Cladosporiales; family Cladosporiaceae; genus Cladosporium; species Cladosporium sp. BF-F. The sequence continues at coordinate 1,120,369 of JAMRMS010000005.1, read as the reverse complement.
CCGGTGTCCTTGATGCTGGTTCCAACCAGTGGGCCTCTGACAAGCTCATCGCCGACGGCAACCAGTGGACCGTCTCCATCCCCGAATCCCTCGCCCCGGGCCACTACGTTCTTCGCCACGAGATTATCGCTCTCCACTCCGCTGGCCAGGAGAACGGCGCGCAGGCCTACCCTCAGTGTGTCAACATTGAGGTCACTGGATCTGGCTCCACCGACCCTTGCAGCGACGGCGCCGACTGCGTTGCCGGCACTTCCCTCTACACCGCTTCTGACGCTGGTATCAAGTACGACATCTACGGTGGTGACATCTCTAGCTACCCCATTCCTGGCCCTAAGGCTTGGGCTGGCGCTGCTGCTAAGGTCAAGAGGACCATTGCTCGTGCTTTCTCCGCTTAAGCGTGTCGTTGCTGGATGTTTTCGAGGTTGCGTCTTGTGGTCTGAGCCTGGTGCTTTGATCGTGGGTTAGATATATAGAAGGCAGTTGTGCAGTGGTCTCGTATTGAAATTTTGTTTGGGAAGAACATGCATGATTCAATACGTGGTTGATTTTCACTCAATATTGTAAGACTGTGAAAGTTTGGAAGTGCACTTCATAGCATTGACATTTGATTTGGGAACTCGCCATATTTGCATGCATAATGTTCAGGTGCTTTACCATTAAAAGTAACATAAAACAAACCATTGGCAAAGACTATGTCACACACTCATCAGCGTTCGAGTGTGACGAGGTCTCTTACAACTTGTGCTTCTTCGCACCGCTAGCGATCTTCGCGAACTCTCCCTGGGGAACGCCGGACAAAAACCTCTCCAAACCTCCGAACACCTCAGCCACGCCCTGCGAGTCCATGATCTCCCTCTCAGGCTTCCTGATCAACGCTTTGATCTTGGTCAACGAGTCACTGACAAGGTGATCGCCAAGCTTGTCGTTGACCTCCTGCAAAACGAGTCCCAGGAACTTCTCCTGCTCGTTAGGCTTAGTATCGAAGATCTGGTTGACGAAACCGCACTTGACAAGCTCCTCCGAGCTGATGCGCTTAGACATGATGAGGGCTTCGTTTGCTTTCGCAATGCCCATCCTCTGCACGAAACCCCTACTGGCGCCACCCTCGGCGACGAGACCCAAGCTGGAGAACGGAGTGAGGATGAATGTGTGTGGTGTTGCGTAGATGAAGTCCGAGAAGCCGATCAGAGCCGCACTAAGGCCGACGGCAGGACCGTTCAGCGCAGTCACAAGGATCTTGGGATGGGTGTAGAAAGCTTGGGTGATGTTGAGGTTGTTTGCCACGAAGGACTGAAGCCATTGCTTGTAGGGGTCGACACCCTCTTGGGCTGCACGTGAGATGGAGACGTCGGCTCCACTAGAACACGTAGTTAGTAATGACAATCATCAAATAGAATTTGCATGCAACCTACGCGCTGAAGAACCTCCCCTTGGCGGTGAGAACGGTCACGAAGACCTCGTCCATTTTGGCGACCTCACGCATGAGTTGTGACAAGCGGAAGTAGAGGTCTTGGGTCATGGCATTGAGCTTCTTCTCGTTGCACAGAGTGATGATGGCGACTTTACCGCGGACCTCAAGGGTCACGGCCTTCTCTGGGTCGATCCCGGACATGTTGGGTGTCTGTGTCTTTTCCCGGAGTGCTTTGTGGTTTGGGTGATGTAAGGAGCAATTGAACAGATGTGCCACGAGAGATGTAGTTTATATGCAAGAAAGATGGCAAAGATCACAAGTAAAGAAAGACGGCTCAGCGTGAGTGTTTGCTTACACGATGCTGTATTAACTGAATGCTTGACAGCCGCTCGTTTGGCGTTCTTACGCCCTTGGCCTGGCGAGGCCAGGCCGAGCTACGCGAAAGTGAAGCAACAAGTGCCGAGGTTCAATCCAACGTTCCCCACGACCATGATGACAGATACGATAAGATAAGATTAAAAAGATCGTGCTAAGCCTCTCTGGGTGTCTGCGGAAAGTGCGGCCTTCTCCGTCAGTGCTGCTCATACATTCACTTACCATCTTGTCTTCTATTCTGGTCATACCGTACCCACGCATGTTGGTTGCCATTCAAATCTGCATTTGATCTCAATACATATCTTTCAAAATGGGTGGCCCTAATCTCGAAGTGTTCAAGGTGAGCATATTTTTACTCCAAGCTCTTTGTGCATAGCCATAGCCATAGCCATAGCCATACTAACACTCACTCAGTTCGGCATGTACATCATGTTCCCGATCGGCATCATGTACTACTTCGGCACAAACCTCGACTCACGCTTCGCTGTACCTGACTTCTGGCCTAAGCCTGGACAAACCCACCAGCTTCCATATGAGCGAGAGGAGATTTCTGAAGAGCTGGAGCGCTTAAAGACGAGACGACTGGCCATTCGCGCACAAAGATTGGCAGCAGAGCAGAGAGGAGAGCCCACACAGCACTTTGAGCACAGGCAGGCGGAGGCCGAGCACCCCAGTCCTGAGATTCTGGACCGCGTGAAGCTGGACCAGCCGGAAAAGAGCCAGGTCGCAAAGGCGAATGGATCCAGTTGGTGGGGAAAGTAAAGAGACTTCAATCACAGAGAGTCGACGTACGAGACGGCTCTACGATAACCAACCATAGCACGATTTTGGGCGTGCTTTATCAGCAGATGGAGTCTTGCCGAGTGATTCTGATAGCAATAGCTTTCAGGATCTCGCTTCGAGGCATCGCAGGCACAAGAGATCGCTGTCTGAGCCCGTCTTTACCTGTCTGCAACAGTATCGAACGCCGGCTATATGCCACTTCACAGTCACAGGGCAATGGTACCGAAAAGCCGCCGTTTGACAACCGGGCTTTGCAGAACCAAGCTTGATTGGAGAACGACATTCAATGTAACAACAATTGTACGATATGAAGGCGCCTAGACGCCTAGAATGAAATTGGTAGGCTAGTAATACATAGAGGGAACCACGCACTGCATTCCGCCATTCTTCACATATTGTATCCCACCGATTTATACAATTGATGATCAAAAGTCTGCGCTTGGATTCTTCGTCGGCACTATAGAACCATGGAGTTATATGCCTGATGGCAGGGGTATACAGCTTGTATGGATATTAATGCATTGTTTGTATTATCTCGAGGATAAGTGCCCTTGATCAGAGGACTACAGCTAGTGCTGTATGCTCTGATCTCAGTGCTCCGAGAGACCCGCCGAGGTTCGCGAACGCACGCCGACCTCAATTCAGCTTGCACTTGCACTTTTTCGCTCCGCATCTCACTTGCCAGTCTCCGTTCCCTTTCATCTCGAACTTCAATTCACCAAACTCGTTGTTGCAGTTGTTGTTAAGACACGCAGCAGGGAGATTTTTCAGCGACCTGAGAAGGCGCTGCGTGGACTCTTCGGTACGCTCACGTCGTTCCACAGCCACCTCTTCCCGATGCTGGGCTTCCCAGACCCGTGCTTCCACATTCTGCGTGGCGCCTGACAACGATTGCTGCAACGCCTCCTTCTCTGCTTGAAAGCTTGCTGCCATTTCCTTGTTCTCGGTCTCGAGCTCGACCATTTTCTGTCCCAGGATTTGGAACATCTCAACAGTGATGTCTTTTAGGCCCGGCTCGTAAAGGGCAGCGAGGAAGTCACCATCAGCAGCAAGCTTGGGCGCGTGAGTTGAAAACAGTGAAAGAAATCCAGCTCGTAACGGACTGTTGCTCGAAAATCCACTATCGCTTGTGGTCCTCTTGGAAACCTCACGAGCCACATTAATGAAGCTGTCTAAAGCAATGTCTTCCTGCTCGTCCTTGGCAACCTGCATGAAACAGTTCATGGCATAGTCGCGCAACTCCGACATGTCGTAATAGTCAGCCAGGCCATAGACGCGTGCGTGGATGACCCAAACATCAGTAGCAGATAGCTGAATTTCTTCTTCCTTGATCGATATATTGACACTGTCGACATCGTTTTGAACGGGAGCAATCCCTCCAATGAATAAGTCGTCTTCAACTGTCAACGATGTTGTCTCTCTGACCAGAGCTTTCATGCCTTCTGCGGCCAAATCCTTCGGTCGACGAGCGGCTTTGTACTGCTTTCTGTACGCAAACTCGATCATGCGCTCCACCGTATCGTCGTCGAACTCCTCGTGCTGGATCTTTCCGGTGTGCTTTTCTTTCATGTCGATGTCGCACAGCTTGGAAATGATTTCTGACTGAGGGCACAGTATGGCCTTGTGAACCTTGAACTCGCGTCCATGGCAGATGATGGTGAAGTCGGAATACTTACCACTTTCCAGAAGCTTGCTGGGATCCATGTTGTCACTGTCCCTGTTACTCTTGCTGGTTTGGTTGGTTGGAATGGTGGTGGTGCCTGCGTGCTGTAATGTGGTGTTGCAAGAAGAAGAGGAATGAGAAAATCGCTCATAAACGTCCAGATGCCACACTCACTGATTCGCGGTGTGTAGCCTAATCTGTCATGTGGTTGCTCGAAGCTCTCACTGCATACATGCAAGCAAGTCACTGGCTTTGTTCCAATGATTCAATGCGAGTTTGTCGGTTGCTGTAGCGCGACATTGAAGGTCCTTGCATATATAGTCTTTCACTGCAAGGCGATTTGAGACCAGCGTCAAAGAGTCCGACTGCATCTTGAACACATATACTGCAAACATGAGACAAACATGGGAAAAACCCCATCGTTCTAATCACTCGATCCTAAGGTACGAACTTGAGCGTTTTTCATCATGATGTACTTCCTATAGGGAGCCTGTAACTTAAATTTGCAAAAGTTATTTGATATCTTCTCGGCAAGGTGACCTGATCGACATGAGATCCTATGCATTAATATCGATTGTTGCGTGATGCAGGAAAGCACTGAGTCTGCGAACATAGGGCGCTCAATTGTGTCCGTCGAACTGATCCTATCTTGAGCATATCCTAAGAAAGGCTATACCCGAGAACGTGCGTACGCCAGTAAAATAGTAGCATATGGTAGAAGATGATCGCCCCAAGTTCGCTTGAGGGCCTGAAGTCGAAGGAGCCGGAAGCCGAACGTTGATGCTGACCGAAGATCCCAACCTGAGGCAGACATGGGCCCAATTGACTATCCTCCCACGCTCAACAGCAGTCGCATTTGACACAACACAGTATCTTAGCTCTGGAACACCAGAAACTGGAGCGGATTGCATCCATCCTAGAGGCAATGCGATAGCCCGAAAGCGACACTCCACCTCGCGTTGCGCGCATATCCCACCCTCAACCAATACAATGTTCTGCCTCCGCAGTTGGGTACCGCTGCTCATCTTCCTGTAAGTGATCTGCTTCGAATGCGCATCCGGTCAGTACTAACATTTCTCCTAGCACAAATGCGTCACCTATCTACGTCCTCCTCTTCTTGACCGGAACCTACTGGCTACAACGACCCTGCGTCTACTGCTCCATTCTCCTCTTCGTCCTGGTCTTCTCACTCTTCGACTTTCACGCCGACTGGTTTGAACCTCGATGGCCTAGCGGCGCAATTACGCCTTCAGAAACGGCGTCCTCATACTTCAGCGGCAATGCGACGCTTTCGGAGACCCTGATGGAAACGGCGGGTATGGCTGTCACTGCGATCAATGGCACGGGAGGCGCACTAGCCAGCGCGGCTATGGGAGAAGTGAAGAGGAGGATGGGAAATGGAGAGGTCAATGCTACTGCTGCTGGTAGTGGATTTGAGCTGGTCAAAGGACTGTTGGAGAAGAAGCAATTCCGGATACCCTGCGTTGATGTGGTCGTGCGCTTATGATGCTGAAGACGAGATGCCACGAACATATCATGACGACGGAAGAATGCCCTGATGTGATCGGGATTGGCATAAATGGCGCATTGCATTGCTTGGAGTTATCAGTTTGGGTGGATTTCGGTACTGGACGACCATATATGGTCGTGCTGGACGGGCAACGCATATGTGCATAGGGCTGGTTAATATCCTGAGAATAAATGTGAGATCCCTACTTCATTCGAAAGGGCTGGGGATTCAAATCATCCAAAGTCCTCGATGTCCCATATTCATCAATATCAATCACGTGTCTCTTCCGCTCCGGCGCCGCTAGGAGAAGTAAGCTTTGGCCAGAAACACGGCTATGGATCATCAATTTATAGGCGAGCAACTATCCTCCTTTCCGTAAACCATCCATCGACGCGTGGCAATTCCCTCGCTCTGCAACACTGCATGGCGCGGCCGTTAGTGGGCACGCTTCGCAACGAAGTCACACTATTATTCAATAATGGTGGGCTGCAGTGGGGCTCCGTCCTGACTCGGAAGGTGGGATTGCTTGCTTCCCCGCGATGCTACCATTCGCATTCATGTGAACCACTTTCTGCCCGGCCTGTTGTTTCTCGTCTTGAAAACACCAGAGCTCGTACACACCGCATCCCGCCCATAGTAAAAGCTTGGGAGAAGTCTAGATCTTGCTCTAGTCACGCTTCCAGCAGCCTCGTCAAGATGGCATCCGACCGCGACATCCTCTCGGACGAGTATGTTTTGTTCAAAGCTGGCGAGAATGTTTGATGCTCGTTGAAACTTCACTAACACCTTTCCCATCCAGCGTTAAGCCGTCCAACTACGACATCTCCCTCTTCGATCTTCAGCCTCACGCGCCATGGTCGTACCAAGGCCGCGTAGCAATTGACCTTGCTGTCAAGAAGTCTACCAAATCCATCACACTCAACACCCATGAGCTCAAGCTTCACTCCGCCGAGATTGCACTCGATGCCGGCAAGACTTCATCTAGCATCAAAGCCTCAAACATCAGCTACGATGAGAAGAACCAGCGTTGCACCCTCTCCTTCGACCAGGAGCTTTCCCAGACCGAGAAGGCCGTCCTTTCGATCACTTTCCAGGGCACCATGAACAACACCATGGCCGGCTTCTACCGCTCTAAGTACACACCTACTGTCGAGCCTTCCAAGGGCGTCGCCAAAGATGAAGAGCACCACTACATGTTCTCCACCCAGTTCGAGTCTTCCGATGCCCGCCGCGCCTTCCCTTGTTTCGACGAGCCCAACCTCAAGGCCACTTTCGACTTCGAGATGGAAGTACCTGAGGACCTGACTGCTTTGTCCAACATGCCGGAGAAGGAGGTCAAGAAGAGCAAGAACGCAGGACACAAGATCGTGAGCTTCGAGCGTACACCCATCATGTCAACATATCTGCTGGCATGGGCATTTGGCGATTTCGAATACATCGAGGACTTTACCAAGAGGAAGTACAATGGCAAGAACTTGCCCGTCAGGGTCTATACCACTCGTGGCTTGAAGGAGCAGGGTAAACTTGCTCTGGAAAGCGCCCACCAGGTGGTTGACTACTTCTCAGAGGTAAGAGGTGCATAATTTCTGAAGGATATTGCTCCGACTAATCACTTCCTAGATCTTCCGCATCGACTACCCTCTACCCAAGGTCGATCTTCTGGCCGTTCACGAATTTGTAAGTCACTCGAAAGCCATGATGGGCCGAAGGCTGATCTGCTGAAGCCCATCATATGTCACCCTCCCTTGTGTGTTGAACGTCGAATGAACAATTCGACTCTCGGCCATTCCAAACTCCCTGCTGACCATGGTTTTTTTTTAGTCACACGGCGCCATGGAGAACTGGGGCCTCATCACTTACCGCACCACCGCTGTCCTTTTCGACGAATACAACTCTGACCAGAAGTACCGCAACCGTGTGGTCTACGTCGTCGCTCACGAGCTTGCCCACCAGTGGTTCGGCAACCTGGTCACCATGGACTGGTGGAACGAGCTCTGGCTGAACGAGGGCTTCGCTACATGGGTTGGCTGGTATGCCGTGGATCATCTGCATCCCGACTGGAACGTCTGGGGCCAGTTCGTCACCGAGTCGATGCAGATGGCGTTCTCGCTTGACGGCTTGAGGACTTCTCACCCCATCGAGGTGCCTGTCAAGAACGCACTCGAAGTCGACCAGATCTTCGATCACATCAGCTACCTGAAGGGAAGCTCCGTCATTCGCATGCTGGCTGCCCACCTTGGCGTCGAGACTTTCCTCAAGGGTGTCTCTGATTACCTCATCGCACACCAGTATAGCAACGCCAGGACTGGCGATCTCTGGAGCGCTTTGAGCAAGGCATCCGGTCAGGATGTAAAGGCCTTCATGGACCCATGGATCTTGAAGATCGGTTTCCCCGTCGTCACCGTCGCTGAGGAACCTGGTCAATTCAGCGTCAGGCAGTCTCGCTTCCTTACTGGTGGTGATGTCAAGCCTGAAGAGGACCAGACCACGTGGTGGATCCCCATGGGACTCAAGACAGGACCTCAAGCTACCGAAGCCAGGCGCGAGCCCTTTGCTACCAAGGAGGAGACCTACCGTGACGTTGATACGGACTTCTACAAGCTTAACAGCGATCAGACCGGTTTCTACCGCACCAACCTCCCCGCACAACGTCTTGTCAGCCTCAGCAGTGCTTTGGACAAATTGTCTGTTCAAGACAAGATTGGCCTAATTGGAGACGCTGCTGCTCTTGCTGTCTCAGGCGACGGCACCACTGCTGGTGTGCTCGCCTTCCTGGAGGGCTTCACCAACGAGGACAACTACCTTGTCTGGAGCGAAGTGCTCTCAAGCCTTGGTAAGATCCGCTCGGTGTTCTCAGACGACAAGGAGCTTAGCGAGGGTCTCCGCAAGTACACATTGAAGCTCGTCTCCAGCGCGACTGACAAGGTCGGCTGGGAGTTTGCTCCTCACGACGACTACCTCAAGGGTCAACTTCGCGCCCTCCTGCTTCAGACTGCTGGTCTTGCTGGTCATGAGGGTGTCGTTGCCGAGGCCAAGAAGCGCTTCGATGCTTTCGTTGCTGGTAACAATAAGGCTATTCACCCCTCGCTGCGTGGCACTGTCTACAAGATCGGCATCAAAAATGGTGGCAAGCCCGCCTATGAAGCTATCAAGAACGAGTACCTCACCACAACTTCGATTGATGGTCGTGAGATCACTCTTCAGTCGCTCGGTCAAGTTCAGACCGCGGAGCTTGCGCAGGAATACCTGCAGTTCGGCTTCAGCGGAAAGGTCGCCATCCAGGACGTGCACAGTGTCGGTGTGTCTCTGGCAAACAACGCCAAGGTGCGTGGTGAGGTCTGGGAGTACATCAAGGCCAACTGGGACATGATCTTTGAGCGTCTCAGTGGCAACATGGTAGTGCTCGAGCGCTTTGTCCGCATGTGCTTGCAGAAGTTTGCCTCGTCTGAGGTTGAGAAGGATATCCACAAGTTCTTCGAGGGCAAGGACAATACTGGCTACGACCGCGGTCTCGCTGTCGTCTCGGACACCATCAAGGGTAATGCGAGATACAGGGAGAGCGATGCTGAAATTATCAGGGAGTGGCTTTCCGCGCACGACTACCTCAAGTAGATGGGGCGGCACAGAACGTCGATGATGTACCACCAAAAGCAAAAATGAATAACATGACTACTACGAATTACATGGTGCCTGTGCACGTCTACTTCTCGTGAAGGCTCTGTCCAAGCCATGCACCCTCGAGGCAACGGTGAGCAGTGAGCAGGGCGGTGAAGTGAGGCTAGGCTGACAAAGCGGGCCTCAGGCCATGTTCCTTTGTTGCCGGTGACCGCAAATAGCAAAGCAATGTGAATCGCCACGTGATGTAGGTCGCGTGCGGGCGTCGCAGAATGTCGCAGACAATAAGCTGGTCACTCATCAAGTATTCACTGCGTCTCCAGGCTTGCACGGTGATTTTATGGTTCAGGCTAAGCAGAGTCATCGCTCATTCACGGTCATCTACCGGCGCATGCAGCTGATAGCACTAAGCGCGCTGACCCTTGCCTTGACTTGACTTAGCCCTAGCTGGCGTGGGGTAACTGCCTGCCAGCTGCTCTCCGACCACTCGCTCATCCACCACAACCACCCACTTACCAACCAACAACAATCAGCCTCCTGCTCCCCCCTACAGACTTCCACCAGCAGCACCATCAACTACCAACAACGCAACGCCGCCATCATGCGCTCCAAGTTCAAGGACGAGCACCCTTTCGAGAAGCGCAAGGCCGAGGCCGAGCGCATCAGGCAGAAGTACGCCGACCGCATTCCGGTGAGTAACAAACAACTCCGTCGTCTTTGCGACGACCCGCACCCACAAGGACCACGTCTATCGTTGAGCATATCGACTGACATCGCTTGTCGTACAGGTCATCTGCGAGAAGGTTGAGAAGTCGGACATTGCTACCATCGACAAGAAGAAGTACTTGGTCCCCGCCGACCTCACTGTCGGCCAGTTCGTCTACGTGATCCGTAAGCGCATCAAGCTCTCGCCCGAGAAGGCCATCTTCATCTTCGTCGATGAGGTTCTCCCGCCAACCGCCGCACTGATGTCCTCCATCTACGAGGAGCACAAAGACGAGGACGGCTTCCTCTACATCACGTAAGCTCTTGCCACTTCCTTGCGTGGGTCACAGGACAAATATGCTAACATGATGGCCACAGCTACTCCGGCGAGAACACCTTCGGTGCTTGAACGGCGAACGCCACCGATGCCAGGCGGTCGCATAATTACACCATCCAGCCAAGCACCTTGTCCCTATGCCCCAGATTTCCTTACGTTACACAGGCGTTAAACCGAAGACCCAGAGTCTTGCTTTCTGATCATTGGAAGGGAGGGAGGAGAGGAGAGAACAGAGCGCGAGAAGGATATTGGCTTCACCAACATGTTTTACGAGAGGACGCGATACCAAACGAACACCCCAGCACGACAAACGACAAACCCCGGCAGAGGACAAGCACGAAATGGCGGTGAACGGGAATTCAACACATCGACAGATGCCGGGTACACGACTCTGACCGCCCTGAGAACCTCGTTTGGGTAATCTGGAATGTGCGCGCTCGTTGTTAGTTTTCCGTAGCTGTAGAATGCTATCTTCTGCCACCCATCCTCATAACAGAATCGCACGTGAATCCCATCTCAAACTCGTGACATGCGACCGTGATACAGACTGGCAAAAGACGCTCCCACGCCTGCTGTGCTATCATACCCAGCAGTCGACCTCCTGACCGGAGCTAAACAAATCCCGCAGAACACAGCTTGTCACTCACCATGCACAGCACCTTGTTGGCTGTCGTCGCGTGGCGGGCAGTGCTAAGCCTCGCTCTCACATGACAACGCCCGGTGGCGTCATCATTCCATGCCTGCGACTCCGCAAACGGGCGGCGGCGGCAGACAAGGGTGCTCGTGCCCCGTGCGAGCGAGCTAGTGTGGATTTGCGCGAGGACCGAGGCGCGATCGTGGAGGAAGTGGTATTTGCGAAGTAAAGTACGCATAACGCTACTATATTGAAGGCATTGAAGGCCTAGAAAAAGTCACGCCCCGATTCTACACATAAAATTCGGCTCACACGCAGTGACAGTAGCGACAATGTCCTACCCTTTCCTCATCTCAAAGTGCGCAGATTCCTTGTCCCCCTTACATTACAGGCATTGAAGCTAATGGTCGCGCAGAGCTATTGATCCAATCTTCTCGGTCTCTGTCGGCGTCGCGGCTGCTGCTGTCAGGATCAACAGGGAAGAGAAGGAGAAGGGAAAGAGCTTCGAGGAGTCCAAGGCGAGTTTGGAGAGGCGCGCTGCGATGGCTTGGAGATTGGTGATGGGTGAAGAGGAGAAGGGGGGCGTGAAGAGTGGATGAGAGAGCTGGAGAAGTCAAGATGATGAAACATGGCTACGATGAATATTGCGATGGTTGATGGGGAGAGATATTCGTGGGAGGACGGGCTACTCGACTCTATCTGTGGATGCGGCGTCCGCCAGAGCACCTTCGTGACCAACGACATGATGGATGGCACAGAAGACTCTGGCACTTATGGAAGAGCACCAAACCATGATATACCCACAGCCTCTGTTTCTCACACAGAAGAACGTTGGCCTGCCCACAAGCACAACTACTCGATCAAGCTGGAATGACCAGGGGATTACATGCCCTCTCCGACCTGCGTGGCGTAGTTTGTTCGAGAATCCAGCAACAGCAACAAATCGCTCAGTACTACATTGGTTGAATCTTACTATACATATAGTATACTAGACAAAACCCAGGAACAACGACACTGCATGCTTAACAAGAACTCAAAACTTGCACGTACTTAGGCGTTTACGCATTGGCTAGCATTTCTTCAATCATTTGTCTATTCCATGTACCTTATGTAAATTAGCCTGTTCCATTGAAAGTTCACCCATGAGTAGGTGAGATGTTTACATGATTTCCCTCGTCTCGTCTTCACTTTTATCTCGGCATGTCCCTGCAAATGCTACCCCGCGAAGCGCGTTCCGCTTGCACGCGACTGCTTTGTTGAGTTGGCGACTTCTTACACTTCACTTACCATTTGCGACGAATTATTTCCTCGCCTTCCACAAAACTCGCTGCTCGAGCACTTGCTCGTAGATCGCAAACATGCTCCAATAATTTCTCACATCCTAAAAACTGCGCCGGATTGCCGGATGCGCAACCACAAATTGACCCCAAATGGCATTGTCCTGGGAGGTCATCGACCTGATCTCGGACAGCGAAGATGAAATCTCGCCAAGTAAGGCTGCAGTGTCAACACTACAGGCCTTCGTGCCCCGAAAAGAAAAGACCACTTCGGCAAATCAGTTTGAGAATAAGAGAGATGCGCCGCTCGCAAGCGCACCGCAACGGCAGCCTTTTGCGAACATGGCTCCGAAGCCTCATGTGAGCACCACTCCAAGACCTCACGTAAACGTCGCTTCGAAACCCAAGGCGGATGTCGCCCCCAAACCTCAAACGAATATCACTCCGAGACCTCAAGCGAACACCGCTCCGAGACCTCAAGCGCATGTCGTTACGCCAAATGCAGTAAACGACTGGACCAACATTCGACCGAACGCTTCAATCTCCGAAATATTGAGCCATGGTTTGCAGGACGTTGCGCGAAGGGCAGGGCTGCACCCACAACAGCAGTCACCTGGCGCCACTGCATTCGGACAGCGAAATGGCCTTGATCGCAACGACACCGGACACCTCCAGCGGCAACAAAAAGCTCCCAAAGTTCGCGAAAGTCCACGGACGCAGTTCTTCCAGTACAGACCTACACCCGCAGACCCTGGAAAACCAAGAGGAGTTGGAGGCGCAGATGAGCGAATACACGAGGAGCGGCAACGAGGATTTGTCGAATACCACAAGAAAGAGTCGGAGCGCAAGGGTAAGATCCCAACCTCGCAATCTATTTTACCGGGAGTGGATACCAGCGCTGGAGCTGTACCGGCATTCAAAGCTCGAGACTCCACGGCTGCACAAGGGATCATAGCTTCTTCGCGCCTACCGGGTGTCGACTATCAAGCTCCGTCCTGGCAAAAGCAGTCTCCTCCGCGTCAAGAGCCAGAGGCGAAGCGCCGCAAATACGGACACCGAGAGGAAGCAGATGATGCCGCTGGCATGGTCGAAGCACGACGGCTTTCTGCTGCTGCTATCCGCCAGGAGAGCGATTCAGCTTCCCACAAGCAGTCGCCTGCTGAAGTAGATCCAAGAGGCATCGCATCCCATACCTTACAACCTCTAAACCTGGACGTGAATGCCAATACAGTGTTGCCGTCGCTCCACGGTGTCAAAAGTAGCAGACAAGCTCCGGTAGCAGCGACAATACTTCAAGAAAGAGGTAGCACAGAGGAGAGTCGCCGTGATGATGCTGAATCATCCTTTGTTGCCAGTAAACCACCGGCACCGAAGGAGTATGTCCGTAACAAGGATGAGCCGATTCTCCTCGACGAATCTAGTGATAGCGACTCGCCAGATGAGATCCCGGCGAAGCCCATGCGTAGACGTCCTGACACCAGAAAGCCAGAGACGATCCCTCCTTCTGCGACTTATCAGACAACAAAATCCGCGACGTCCGTCACGTCGAAGGCTGGCTCTACACTGACAAACGTTTTGCAGACTACGACCCTTGAACAGGTCGATGTAAACATTGTGCGGTCCAAACAAAGTCTGGCGCAGGCTAATCAGGTGCCGGCTACTCAAGATGGTAGCAATCATGGCACCCCGTACAGCATCGAGGAAGACAATCTGCTCGCTCAGCTTAGAGAGGCCGGCACTGGGTGGGATGAAATTATCAAACATTTCTCTGGCAGGACTCGAGGGTCTCTTCAGGTGCGATACTCGACGAAACTCAAACACAGAAAGTCGGTGCCATTGAAACCTCAATCATCAGGCGTACAGAAGCCGGCAATCAGGCGTGCAGAGCGTTCAGAAGAGAAGAGAGCAGTCCCTCGCCCTGATGCAGAGACGCCGACAGATTATGTTGCCCCATCCCGCCGCAATCTCAAGGTCGCTCCCAGAAACGACGGTTTTGTGTCATGGGCTGAAATCAGAGCGATGAGAAGTGAAAAGGAAGAGAATGCTACTGAAAACTCGGCCACTCCAGTTCCAGCTCAAGAAGCTTTTATGCAGACTCCTGGTCTCGGTCTGGACTTCGCCTATCCTGCTTCGGTCTCTCGCATTCTGCGCGCACGAGAATTGGGCAATACAGCCCGCCGTAATTGGTCCTCTAACTCTAGGCTTGATGTGTCGGACGAGCTGCAGAATCATGTCCTCGATACCTTAGGACCAAGGAGGTATTTCCATGGTGCTTCACGCGACGTCACATGCGTTGCATGGGCTGATAATGGCAACCGATTCGCTGCCGGTGCAATTGCCATCGACGACGAAAGGAGCATGCAGTACAACAGACCCAACAACCTGTTACTCGGTGATTTGGAAAAAAACAGCCTGCAAGAGCTTCCAGAACATCACGTGCCTCGTCCTGCTGTAAGTGACATCCGCAATGTCAACTCCCTACGAGCCATGCAGGAGACCCAAGACCCACGACTCTTTAAGACTGTGGCAGCTGTCGGCTTTTCTGAAGACAGCAGCAAGCTCTACTCTGCGGGCAGTGATGGCGTTGTGAGGATGTACGATGCATCGAGTGGGGGGTGTCTCTCATCGATAAAACACGAGGCTGAAGTTGCTCTACTCACCACAAACTCCAATGGTCTTCTCGCGTCAGGTAGTCATCGACCAGATGACAGTAGCATTTCTGTGTTCTACGGCTATAACGATCGACTGGAGACCGTTGCTCGATTCGGTCCAAGTCGTGCGGATGTCGAATCCTCGCTTCCAATTTTTCCTTCTGCGCTCAGGTGGGGAGCTGGTATCTATAGTCATTTGCTGCTTGCAGGATTTGCCAGCGACTCTTACGACGATGACCGATTGGCAGCGGGTGAGATTCTTCTATGGGACGCTTCTGCGGATCGCAAAATCAATCTTCCCACCGCGCGTAATGTCTTCGATGTTGCTTGGAATCCTTTTCCCAGCCCGGGATCGAGTCTTTTCGCTGTCGCTGGTGCCCGTCATGGTAGACATTACCGCAGCTCAATACAGTGCTTCGCGCCAAATCAAGGTCGCGCCTCTCGTGTTCTTGTATGGGACTGCCCAGCATTCGATATCAATGATTTGGTATATTGCCCGCACGATGACAACCTCATTGCTGCAGGTGCGACCGATGGTAAGGTCTACATATGGGACAAGCGAGGTGCGAACCGTAGCCAGGCGCCACTGCATGTTCTGTCGCACGACCAGACTAAGAATGTGCTCGATCACGACCGCGATGTGGAGATAGCAGACACTGGCGTACGGTTTCTCTCGTGGTCAGCAACTGGTAATCGGCTCTACTCTGGATCTTCTGATGGAACGGTCAAGGTATGGAATCCATACCGTGCACCGCAAGATGTTCACGTGAAGGACGTGGCCACTTTCAACTCAGCTGTGATGTCTGGCGCCTTCAGCCCGGACTATCGGGATCTTCTTATCGGCGAGGACGCAGGACAAGTAAATTTACTTTCTGTGGACCGTGAGGAAAGATCGGTGCGAGCTACTAAGAAATTCGAATATTTCCCTGCTCCCGCTCCTATCGTGAATGATGATAAATTCGCGGCGGCACGAGAACTGCTGGCTACTGGTCAGGTCCAAATTCGACCGATGGGCGATTTGCCAGTCAGGCAAGCTGTGCAAGGTTCCGAGTATAAAGGCCCGTTCCTGGCGCCCTCTGATGACTTTGTCGCCCAACTTGATACACAATATCAGCTTGCTATGCAAAAGCAAAGAGACCTTCGCACATCGTTATTTGGCAGACAATTGGATCAAGAGACTGAGAAAGCAATGGATGAGGCCGACAGGCAGGTCCTGATGTGCAAACAAGCTCACGAAGTGGCCCAACAGAAGTGGCTGGACCACAAGACGCTTGAGCCTGCAGCTTTGCTCTTGCAGAAAACGTTCCGCGATGCCCAACCCACGGCGATCGAGGGCCTGGCCGATCAATTGACGAAGAATTGTTCACTTGATTGCAACTACCTATCTGCTGCTGGCGATGAGGACGGGGAGGCGCCAGACAACCACCGCTCCGAGCGACGCATCCCTGGCAAACTTCGTTCGCTACATAGAGTCATCGATACAGCCGACATGACGAATGCAGAAATCCAAGAGGCTGGGCTGACAGGCAAATGCTCCGCCTGCAGAGGCCCAGCCCCAAAGTCCAAGCGTGGCCTTCCCATCTGCGAGCAATGCTCACTCGCAAGAGCAGGTCTGACTGCTCGTTGCGAGAAGTGCGCAGCGCCCGTTCGGCCTAACCTTGATGAACGTATCAATCAGACCATCTGCGAGCGCTGCAACTTCTACTGCTTCCGTTGTGGCGGCATCGCTATCGTCTCACCTACATGTGATACCATCACATGCGAGCCATGTGGGAAGCAGTGGGAAGCGGGCGTCTTGGGTTATGAAGTGATGGGCTCGCACAGTTCGTCTCGTCTTGTGAAGAATTGGAGTCACGAGCAGGATATGGAGAGCTTGGATGAGCGCATGGGGAGGATGTTTGGTGAAGATGAAATGGAGAGACTTGCTGGCGGGTGGAATTGATCCTTTCCCTTGGCCTGTGCATGGTCTCTTGGAATGCACATTGGTGCTCAAGGGTATTGTAAGCGAGGACTGCGACTTCCTCACAACGAATGAAACCAGTGTATCCCCGGAATCATCTCACTGATGAAGTAAGTTTTTTAGTCTTCGCAATACCACCACAGGTAGTAGCAGGGGTATGTATGAAACCACGCGCAGATCCTACCACATCTCACTGGTGGAGAAGAGTAAGTAGACCTCGATTCACGACCGCTGGTATAAGTACTGGAATTCCTGGGAGTATGCGCAGATCGTACCCCATCTCACTGGTGGAGATGAGTAAGTAGCGAAGATAACGCTGAGGCTCTGGAGGCCGCAAGAGAATACTGCCGCAGGATCACAGATGCTTGGAATCCCCACACCTTCCTTGCATTCTTCCGCCACGGAAGGAAAACATAAGACCCCAGCCGTGGGATCACACTCTTGGAACGAATCTCTGATTGAATGGCAGGTCACCAACGTCCTTAAACCGGCATGGCAGGAATGGCCAGACCCTGAGACCGCATTTGATGATGGTGTCGAGGATCTAATCATCCAGCTCGAAGACATACCCGACCAACTGACTCGCATGCCCGAATCCGTACCCCTTCCCATTGCGGCATTCAAAAACATGCTGAAAGGCCAAACGGCGTTGATCCGAACCGAGAACGCTCGAATTTCCAGCAAGTATCAGGAGAAGCACGAAAACATCAAGCTCGATGCGAGTCTCGACCAGTACACCGGCTTCTTCACGCAGGCCATGAGGCGTTGCTACATGCAAGGCAAAGATGACAAGGGTGAAGGCGTGTGCGCACGTGACCAGAAACTCCTTTCAGACCACCTTGCCCGCAAGGATCCTTTCAAAGAGGCAACCAAGAAACTCGAAAAGGCTTTCGAGAAGACAGTATGGGCTCAATAGCGTGACCTTGGTGCCGGTATCAAAAGGATTCTTGCCGACATCGATCAGCAATTCGAGCGGATCCTGCATAGAGGGCTAGAGACCGACGAAGAGGTCAAGGCAAGAGCACGCATCAGTCAAGTGCTCTCTGAACTCATGCCTGACATCGATCGCATCGAGCCTAGTCTCGAAGAGATCGTACAAAAGTATTCGAGAGCCTTGGTCCCGTTCCAGAGACCAGCGACCTGCTGAGACTTATGCGGATTGGCCAGAAATTGAGATGATTGAAGCAAATATCCAACATGTTTGCTCAGTTGGTATATATCTCTTTGGTCGACTCTCGACAGACTTTGATAGTCCAGGGGGAAAGAGCCCGGGACCGGCATTGAACCATTGAGAACAAGGATGAGTGATCAGAGCAAATATTCAACATATTTGCGCCGACGGCATGTATCTGTTCAGCTCAATTTCAACAATCTTGTAGGGAGTGAATGAGCGGACGGCCTTGTAATGTTGAGCAACAGTCCTAGATAGTTGAAGCCAGGATCCCAAACAGTTCCTTAGCCTATGTGTACAATTGAACCTCATACGTCTGCGCGTAGCCTCTCCGTGGGCACTATACTGTACTGGTGTTGTCTATATGTCCGATCGTAGATGCATAACAAGATTCACCGAGAGACTGGTCATATATACTCGACGTGAATCCAAGGAGGGTTGCTGACGTGTACAGTCAATCATCATAAGTTTTCGCCCAGGCTCTCTTTTGAGATTATAGTGTATCTGGATCTTTATCCAACAGTAGAGGCAGACAGATCATGTGAAGACCAATATGTGTTCGACGTTGAATCTCATAAGTCTACGTGCAGCCTCTCGATGGTCACTGTAGTGTTACTGCCTCTGCAACCGATGGTAGGGTCCAGCCCAGCCATGGGAAGACAAATATAAACTCAACCTTGTCTCATATGTCTTGAAGGAAGGTAGATCATGCTGGAGAGCTATAGCTGCTGATATGACCACGGAAGTCATATGCAATCACGGGGATACTGGCATATACTCGACATTGTCGCAAGGGAAGATAGCTCATGCTCGAAATCTATACCTAATGGTATATGTTGGGAATATGCCGCTCCATGACTGGAGCGCTGAGCTGGCTGGCAGTCAAAATTGGACCTGATCTATCCTTTCCTACATCTCTAGTGTGCAGGTATAATGCAAATTCTGGACCGGACCATTACGATGCAGTCTCACATGGTTTCCGATATATTATATCCGCACCGAACACGGGCATCATATACCATAGGCTTACTAACGGCGAGTCTCTAGCGCTCCATGGCTATGTTAATAGCGATTGGGCTGGAGATAAGGAGACCTCATTATCGACTGCGGGCTACGTCTTCACGTTGGCAGGAGGACCGATTTTATGGTCCTCACAGTGTCAGAAGAATGTGACTACATCATTAACGCATACAGAATACTTCGCTACATGGAGGCTGCAAAGGAGGCTTACTAGCTACGCACCTTTATGAACGAAATTGCGGTATTAGATCCGAGGATCTATCAAGCAAGAGTGCCTCTACATATCGACAACGAGTCTGCAATAAGGCTCACGAAGAATCCGGAGTCATATGCACGCACTCGTCATATTGATATTCGCTGTCATCACATCAGCGAGCTTATCGACTCAGGCATTATTGCACTAATTTGAATGGATTTCGGGCAAGGAAAACCTTACGGATATATTCACTAAACCGCTCACAGCACCGCTAATTCAGCTTATCTATCAGAAGCTAGGAATTATGGAACAGTAAACACCGATATAAGCGTAGAGACAAGGTCTCTACGCTTAGGGGGGATTACGGCATTCGAGCCAGGGGGGATGTTAGGAATATGCCTCTTCACACCTTAAGATATCAGTAACTGAATAACCCTATTTGGTTATATAGTGACTAAACGTCCCACGCGAAGGAACAAGTTCTCCTCCCGCTCTGTAGAATCGTAGATAGACCAAGCAACTTTAACCACCTCTTCTTTCTTACAGTATAAGCATCGAAGTCACATACAATGACATGGAAACAAACATATCTTCGATATCATCTCAAGGGAATGTAGATCATGCTCGAAAGATATAGCTGGTAATGCAAGCACCAATATCGTTCGGGATCGCAGAGAGGACAATATGTACTCGACATCATCTCAAGGGAAGGTAGGTCATGCTGGAAAGCCATAGCTGCTGATACAAGCATGGAGACGACGTGATCACGCGGAGACTAATCAGCGAGGGCTTAATCTGCCATGCTCGCTTTTAGTATTCTCGCAAAGGGACCGGACGTGGACTGTTCTATTAAATGCTGTTCTGAGCCACAGTTTTCAACGTGATCAATGACATTCACAACATGCTATCGTAAAGTAGAAAAAAGAGAACAAGAGATTACCGCAATCGCAGACATGCCGTCGGGTTCCTTTGGGCAATAACGCCAGACGCCGTCGCGGCAAAATCCTTCAATTACTCGTTCCTCGTCCGTCCACTGCGCCTGACTGATCATCCTCACGCATTCGCCCGCCTGCATGGAAGCAAAACGCCGGTTGTGCCCGGCCTGCCGATGTCGTCGGGTCCTCCAAACTCCAATCATTCGCAATGGTCTCGTGTACTGTATAAGATTCTCGATATTGTTTGTGCGTTTAGCAGCACTGGCCCTTCTTGCTTGCATCGCCGGGTGGGTTGCTGGGGCCCAGAGGGACTGATGTGCCGGGACCGGGTGCGCTGCTAGCTTCGCCCTGATCGAGCGCCTTAGAGGAGACGATGCGGTAGATCTCTGTAAGCTTGTTAGTGAATCGATCTCCCTGTCTCGCCGCTCACGCGACTGCGGACCGTTATTCGACTTACCTGTGAGTTCGTTCTGGAAGGCCAGCTCAACATTGCTTGCGTCCAAAGCAGAAGTCTCGATAAAGCTGAGATTATTGTCTGCTGCGAAGCTTTTGGCATCGTCAGTCGGGACAGCCCTGAGGTGTCTCAAATCGCTCTTGTTTCCGACCAGCATGATGACGATGTTTGTGTCGGCATGGTCGCGAAGCTCCTTCAACCAGCGTGTGACGTTCTCGTAGGTCTGGTGCTTGGAGATGTCGTAGACGAGGAGGGCGCCGACTGCGCCACGGTAGTAAGCACTGGTGATAGCACGGTAGCGTTCCTGGCCGGCGGTATCCCAGATCTGTGCCTTAATGGTCTTGTTGTCGACCTGGATGCTGCGAGTAGCGAATTCGACGCCGATAGTCGATTTGCTGTCGAGGTTGAATTCGTTGCGAGTGAAACGCGAGAGAAGGTTGGATTTACCAACGCCGGAGTCTCCAATAAGGACCACCTTGAAGAGGAACTGGAGGTGTTTGTTAGTACTGTTTTGAGCGACTGAGGTAGTTTAGCCGTATCCAAGTACAGCAGTAGCCATATCGAGGTACAGTAGAGGTCAGGCAGGCAGGCGTACATCGTACTCGTCGTTGGCCATGGTCGCGGCTGTGCAATATGAAGTGTTGGTGGTGGAGCGGTGGAGGGGTCAGACGAAGGGGACGAGCGGCGGTCTAGTTGGCTTGTACTATGCTCGGCGTCGCTTCGTACTGGCGCTGTTGGATATGGCTGAGCGGCGGACAATGAATTATTGTTGCGCCAAGGAGGGTGTTTGCGGTTGAGTGAGAGGATAGGGATAGCGGGTTGTTTGTCTGCTGCCTCCAACGTTGCGCTGCTGTTCTTTGACCGTCACCTCCCCCAGACTGTCGCGACCCTGGCTGCCAAGCACACGTGACCGTTCCAGCCCATCGCCGCGAAACGTCCAGCAATAGCCAAAGCCGACTTCACCTCAGCATGCACCGCTACGATGGGCTGATAGAAACATTTGATCGGGCAGCAACCGCTGTGCCTTGACATGTGACAACGAAGAACACGAACCATCAGACATTTGAGAGCTGAGCGTCCTCTGAATTTAATTCAGACTTCAATCAAAGCAGTCAATACAACAATCACAAGTCCATACTGGAAATCATGGCCGACTCCGAAAATGAGTATTCCGACGACGAGATCGTTACTGGAAAAGGCCGTGCTGCCGCATCGAATCCCAAACGAGCTCATGCGAGATGGGAGAATCTTAACACCAAAACGCATGATCTGGGAGATGGGGCCAACGGCAGCATGGAAGGCGTGCTTGGGGGGATCGAGGAAGCCAACAAGCGACGAAGGTACATTTGGTCATCCCCTGGCAAAGCCTTTGAATGCTCAGCTAACACTTCGATCAGATTGCTCAAAGATACGACTCCGCTGCAAAGAGGTATCATCCGACACACACTGCTGGTTCTCGACCTTTCAATAGCAATGAACGAAAAAGACCTGCGGCCTACACGATACCTCTTGACCATCACAAACGCTGTCAACTTCATTCGAGAGTACTTCGAACAGAACCCAATCTCACAGCTTGGTATTCTGGGCATGCGAGAAGGCATCGCCACTCGCGTCAGCGATATGAGTGGTAACCCAAACGATCACATCACAGCAGTCCGCAACCTGCGAAGTCTCGAACCAAAGGGAAACCCATCGCTTCAGAACGCCCTCGAAATGGCACGAGCAGCACTCTACCACACGCCTTCACATGGCACTCGCGAAGTGGTTATCATCCTCGGCGCCCTCCTCACCAGCGACCCTGGTGACATCCACGACACCATCAAAGCATGCATCAAAGATCGTGTCAGAGTCAGCATCATCGGCCTGGCGGCCCAGATGCACATCTGCGCCGAGATCTGCCGCAAAACCAACGCCGGCGACGAAAGCTGCTACAACGTCGCCATCGACGAAGTGCACTACCGCGAACTATTAATGGGAATCACCACCCCACCCGTAATGCGCGCAACAGACACAGAAGCCCAAAAACGCAACCAAGCAGCCCTACTAATGATGGGCTTCCCCTCTCGCATCACTGAGGAGAAGGCCACGCTTTGCGCCTGCCACGGCCAACTCACCCGCGGCGGCTACCTGTGCTCGCGCTGCAAAGCCAAAGTCTGCAATCTGCCCGCCACATGTCCCACATGTGACCTGACGCTCATCTTATCCACCCATCTGGCGCGCTCGTACCACCACCTCTTCCCCCTCCGCAACTGGATCGAAGTCCCCTGGCAACGAGCTCGTGAGAAACACTCGACGCAATGTTTCGGCTGCTTAGCACCTTTCCCTCCTGCGGGCAAGGACGCGAACGGCAGCGCAGGCGAAGTCGCGCATCCTAAACGAGCCGAAGGCGCTAGCGAGTCGAGCAGGTATGAGTGCGAGACTTGTCAAAACCACTTTTGCATCGACTGCGATGTCTTCTGTCACGAGGTCGTGCATAATTGTCCTGGTTGTCAGAGTAATGCGTACTTGCCTGGGTCGGAGGAACAGACCAACGGGAATGGCGAAGCGATGGAGACGTCTGCGGCGTAGATAAAGCGTTGCAAAGCCTTGGGTAGTCCAAGCTCCCAAGCATCTCGGGACTAGAAGTGATGTCAATCGCAGCGCATGCGTCGCACAATCAAATTAATCGCGAGTCACAATCTACATCACGCACGTCCAACTTCACAATACATGAGAACAGTGACAGGTTTTGGTGGCCAAAAAGCCTTTTTATTCGTTATCCTACAACTCAAGAAGAAGTAGACAAAAGGGACTCATAGTTCAAGCACGAAGTGTTACACACCCCCATGAAGCAGCAATGCCAACAAAGTCATACTCGAAGCGATTCCTTCCTCCAATGAAGAAGTTTTTTGACTTCTCGCAGAGTGATTTTGCAGCCAGCCAAGAAGAAGAGAGCAGCGGCGCTTTTCACAACGTGCCAGTGTTGCAGAGAAGGAATTGTGAAATGGGTAAGGTACAACGCGAAAAACGCCCGGGGTTTGTGCCAAAAATCATGAACTCATTTTTTGTCATTTCGTGTCCAGGAAAGGAAGTTTGGGGTGAAAGGGGGCCCTGTCGATAGGTATGGCGTCTGGTGCATGTCGTTTGTTGGCAACGGGCACCAGGCTCGCGGTACCGGTCTTAGCCGTCACAAGCAGCAGCGGTGAAGTTGTCGACAGCCAGCACCGAGCTGTTGCAGCAACAAGTCGGCGCTTTTGCGTGAGATTTACAGTCTGTTTAATTCATACTGCGAAGTAGAAGGATGCCGGAAGTAACGTGTTCGCACAGTGGTGAAATGTCCAAGGTAGTGAAAGGGTGTGCTTTGTGGGAATGTGAACGCCGTAACGACAGAAGGAAAAGAGGATTCGCATGCTATTCGCAATCAATTGTGGGACTGCTGACCTGCCAGTGTGTCTTGTGGAGTAGTCGCGCCGGTGCCGGAGGCATGCTTGATGGTAGTGGTGGTACAGCCTGACCTCTGCGGCATCGAAGGGCGCAGGAGCGTCAGGATGGAGTTCGCCGGGTGTAAATGCAGATATTGCGCGCTCTAGCGGCGCCAGGAATGGGTCGTTGTTGGCCGTTAAGTTTCGTCGTAGCTCATGATCTCCGAGGAGAACTTTGTACTATTACAGTCGAGCATGTAGGAGTAAGCACCAGTGCTTTTAGTAGTAGCGGTAAGGGTTCTGTTGGACCTGGACCCCACCAGCTGCAACTTGCTCAGGTACAAACTTGGCACGGTAGCCAATGTCATGCATACGCTCGAAGTTTGGACCACGATTGGTCTGTGAACGGTTGCCGTTGGCAGCATTGCCGTTCTTGTTGAGATTTTTCAGGGCATCGGCGCTTTGAGCATCGAGTCTATCGCCAAGGTTGCCGCTCATGCGCTGCGGCTTGGGAGAAGCAATGTCGCCATTGTTGCCATGGGCGCCGTTTGTGGTTTGGTTGCTTTGACCATATCCTTGCGAAGCAGGGCCTACAAAGCCCTGACGGTTGCCGCGAGCATTCTGGAAGTTGCCATTCGCGAAAGGCGCGGTGAAAGTCTGCCGTGAAGGAGACGTGACTGCACTCTCGTCTGGAGTGACAATGCCAGAGGTGAAGCCAGAAACGCGACCGTCGAACTCTTGAATCTTGGTCTGTAGGCGACGGCCGTATGGCGTGTGACGAATGTTGGGCAGAATGGGACGAAGGTTGTTCGCGAGGGCATGCTTTTGGTCATCGTCTGCGAAGTCAAAGGCAGTTTGAACCACGTAGTTGGCGAATGAATCGCGGAGTAGCTTCTCAAGCTCAGTCGGCGGGATAATCTCCTGGATCAACATCCGACGAGACTCTTCGCTGGCGACACGAATGCACTTTTCCATGACGTTGGAGCTGAACTTCTGCTTGGACAAGTAGACCACGCTGCCTTGGAAGTTGTGGCAGAGAGGTTCAATGAAAAGAGGCTCATCAAGATCGAGAATGTACTGGACGACATAGTTGCCGAATGGATCTTGGACGAGATCGAAGGCGTGGTTGCTGATCTGACGAACAAGCTCACCCTTCTGCATGCCAGAAGCGTGGTCAACGCAACGCTGAAGGACACAGCAGCCGTGGCGGTGAGTACCGACAGGAACACAGTGCTGGCCCACTGCATCGAAAATGAATTGAGCATCAGCAGAGCTCAAATGGTTCAGGCACTTCTGAATGACGTGGTTGCCGTTCAGATCCTGGATCAGCTGTACAACATCGTAGCGCATGGCATCAATGATCATCTGGGTCTGTTGCGGGGTGGAGACGAATTCAATCATCTTCTGCAAAGCACGAGTGCCGTGCTGGTTGAGGGCAATCTGGGTCATGTTGACCATGCAATTGCCAATGAGCACAGTGCGTTGTTCGTTGTCACAGTTCTCCAGCAGCTTCTGGCAAAGATAATTGCCAAAAGGGTCGGTCATGAGCTTCGTGATGCTTGGGTGAACTTCGTCGAAGATCATCTTCAGGGTATTCGGGTCTTTCTCGTCGAGCTTGCGTTGCAGGAAGCGACAGCCGTGTTGGTCGGTGCAGAGAGTCAGAATCTCAGGCTTCAACTCCTCGAAGCTGACATTGTTGAACCTCGCAAGATTGTCCTCGCCACCTTGCCTGCGTTGCGGTCCGTTGCTGCCATAGTGGGCGTTCGGCGCACGCGCAGCGCCGCCAATAGTGTGACCTTGATTGTAGGGTTGCTGGTATCCACCATAGGGCGTCTGCTGGAATGGCGGGAAAGGAGGCTGCCCGTGGTAACCGTTCATGTTCATGTTCATGTTCATGTTCATGTTGCCAAAGCCGTTTGCAAGGCCTTGCATCGGACCCGGCATACCGTAAGGACCGCCGTAGAAGTTGGGCTGGAAAGGAGGCATGACTGGGCCGAAGGACTGCGGGTACTGGTCGTTACCGAAAGTTGGATTGAAGGGCTGTGCGCTTGGTTGGAATCCAGTCTGGTTATCGTTGTGGTTTGTCGCTTGGTCGGTTGAGGCCTGAGGGCTGGTTACGTCTTGGGCTTTTGAGCCAGACTGGTCACTTCCGTTGGGTGCACCGTTGATGTTACCGTTCTCTGTGGGTACTTCGTTCTCGTGAATTGTTGAAGTGGTAGTGTTTGAGTGAGCTGGCTTGATGGCGCTTTTGAGAGGCGAAGTGATGCCAGCGTTGTTGATGCTCTTGAGTGTCGGAAGGTCGTTGGTGGAGTAAGAGCTCACGTTGCTACCGTTTGCAAGGCCACGAGGCGGTGAGGCTCGAAGCGACGGGCGCTTAGTCTCAGTGGCGAGATTGAACTCAACTGAGCGACGGTTACCTGCGTTTGGCTTCTCTTGGGTGGCCAGAACACTACCAATGCCAGCGATGTTGGCGTCGTTGTTTCTGAACGCTGACGGAGGCAAGGATATGCGGTGACGGCTAGCCGTAGCGCGGTCGGTTGTCTGCTGCTCGCCGTTTGTCTGGCTCGAGGCAAGATCAAGCGCAGCGGAAGGGTTTGCAAATGGAGCGATGCCGTTCTCCTCGCGGCGGATCAGTTTAGGGAAGCCGTCTGCGGTGTGTTGTACTTGCAAATAGGCCCTGCCGTCGGCTGGTGAGACCTGAGTGCTCTTCGAGATCGGCCTGATCGGTCTGTCTTCGTCGTCGAACAGGAAGCTGGTGGTATTCACTGGTCCAAGCACACTGGAGAGATCCGGAAGGTTGGATCTCTTGCGACCGTGGCTCAATACTGGCATGGAGTTGCGGTTTGGACTGAGGTTAGAAAAATTAGCTCGGCTACGCAAGAGTTGGTTCCTCAGGAACACCACGTGAAACCCGGGTAATTGTATGCCCGTATCCACATATAGAACAGTTCTCACATGAGATACACGCATGAAAACCAGAGCATGTGAAAGCAAGACACCCGCCGCGTTGAGTCTTCGGAAATACCTCCGACAATAACTCAGTGGAAGTGAAAAGGGAATACTTACTTGGCAGCAGCACGATGCAAGCTCTGGTCAAAGTTGTAAAGGTAGTCGTCAGCCTCTTCTTCGTCGTCCGATTGGCGCCGAGACCCAGGAACAGAGTGTGATGGAAGAGTGCCTGAGGACGTGAATGGTCGGTTGTATTGGAAGCCCGGCGATGTGAGTTGCGTTGAAGCACGTGCAGGTCTATTGGCAATGCCAGGGGGTGAAGTCAAGCTCGCAGAACTGTATCGGTTGGGCTTGGAGAAGATCGAGGGAAAGGCATCGGCGTATTCTGGAGGAGTCGTCGGCTCGCTCTGGGCGATCATTTGAGACACAGCATCCTCATGGCGCCTCTGGTCATCAACCTCGCGGCGTGTTTCTGGGTCAACTTCTGCGATGAACGCCTGGATCCTCCTCTGTTCTGCGAGAAGTTGCTCGTAGTGGCGGTATTTTTGCTCGGACTGCATGCAGTGTCAGCGCAAATAACAAATGTTGGACTGCAATATAGCTCTTTTGAGCTTTGCAGAGCAACGCCTCAGAGGGTAAAGAGTACTTACTGGAGAAAGCCTGGTAAAAGCACCATTCTGTGCGATAGTGGTCAGCTGCCTATACTTGTTCCTGGACACAAGGGACCAGAAATTGCCCGCCATCTTTCTGGCATTCCGTCGCTGCAGATAGGTATATCCGTGGCAAGGTTGCTGGAACCGATCCAAATATACCATCGTCCGACAGCTGAGTTTCCCAGCAAGCCCCTTTAGTCTGTTTGGAACTAGCTGTGCGAACTTCCGGATGGGTATGATGGTCATATTGTCCTGCGCCAGCAATCTCTTCCTTGCGCACCACGAAATGCCTCCATGACAGAGCCCTTTCTGCTACCCCTTGCGCCTTTCTATAGCAAAACTCACCTGCATTGTGTCTCCTGCAGCCATTCGACGCTGCTGTCCGATCGGGGAAAGCGTAGGGAGGGCGTTGGTTGTGAATCTTCGCGTAAGGCCGGCCCTTGTTTCGTTCGAGGTAGTGGTGGTGGTTGTGGTCGAGCCCAACATTCCTCCAACACTACGCCTGTTACTGTTCCTAGGTGGAGAGAGCGGATTGCTCGAGTAGCCCGGGAAAGCGACGCTTTCCTGCGGCGACTGCGGGCCACGGAATGAAAATGCCATATTGGGTGCGCTGCAAAGAGCTTCTGCTGCAGAAGTCAGCCTTGAGGATCTGCCTTCGGTGCGTGGCAAGGAAATGCGCGCGTAAGCGCCTCCAGACGCAAGCGACCACTGGGCTGGGGAGCATACCTTACTCTTGCGGAAACGTGGTTCCTCTTCCTTTACAGAGGCAAGCCGCGAGCCAATGCGGCGGGTGTCGCAGGCTCAAGACAGCACGCACGGTAGCGGATAACAATAAGGACAGTGGTGTGCCTGCAAGCAGCCAGCCAGAGCAGAAGAAGGACGTGGGCGGAGCGGTTAAGGTGCCTTGACGAGACGGCCAGAGGGACGACGTCGCTGCGACTCCACGGCTTGGCTGAGATGCGAGAGCTCACCTGGATTTGCCGCGGGCATGCACAGACGCCGCGACAGGGCTCGCCGTGCTGCCTGGCGAGTCGTCGAGTGCTACGCTACGGCCAACGATTGCGATACCTCTCTAGCGCCCGAATTGCTACTGACTAGCCACTGG
The DNA here is from genome assembly GCA_030463185.1 of Cladosporium sp. BF-F. Classification (NCBI taxonomy): domain Eukaryota; kingdom Fungi; phylum Ascomycota; class Dothideomycetes; order Cladosporiales; family Cladosporiaceae; genus Cladosporium; species Cladosporium sp. BF-F. The sequence continues at coordinate 1,091,564 of JAMRMS010000005.1, read as the reverse complement.
CCTCGCTCGCCGCCAAAACTCCACCAAATCGGCGTGCGCACCCCAGTGGGCTGCGCAGTTGGGTTGATTGACCCTGCATGACCACTGACTGCGGTTTCACATACTCCAGGGTCGAAAGTTCGGCCCTTGCGGCACATCAACCGCCGTGCCTGTGAGAGACATTGCAGGGCCACGTGAGGACCAGCTATCCCGGGAACCCTCCTTGCGACCGAACATTGCTACCTCGTCGCCGTTGACCTTGCGAAATCAAAGGCAACGCCCACCACGTTGACTCGGTTTCATGTCGTACCAATCTTGAGATACCCGAGCGAGTGCCTGGCCTCGCATCCCTGCGGCCTGCACGAGTCTAGCGCCAGCGCCCCATGACGTGCCGAAAGGGTCTCTGCTGGAACCAGCAGAGTCGTCTGGATCCATCGCATAATCGAGATGGCGGGAGCTTGACACGAAGCAGCCCAACGCCAGCGGCGATAGCTCTTTGACTCATCTTCACAGCTCCCATGGCTCCATAATCGTGGATACACGTTGTTCCAGCCGCTCGCCAAACACGAAACAGCGGTCGACGTTGCTTTCTTCTACGGCTTCTAGTTCGGAAAGCCGGCTCTCAGCAAACTTTCATGGTAATCTGAGCACGAACGTCAAAGATACGGAGGTATAACGGTCCTACGGTCGATAATATCACACAGCTGCCAGCGCTGCATGATCTGTGATATAATATCTCCTAGGGCGACAATACTTCGCATTCGTGACTGTGTCGGCAACCCACATGACGGTGAGTGCTCACTGGTACTCCAGAGCTTCACCGCTCCTTCTGGCTTTGCTACTACTGGCGCTAGTTCGTTCTATAGCGATAATGTTAGTGGGGTTATTCGTGGGCGCAGGAGCTACTTTACTCCACGCGGTAGAGGCTCGCGCAATCCGGGAATGCAAGCAAGTGGTTGGCGGCAATTCTATATTCTATTATTGCAACCAATGATGCTCGAGCGCTCACAAGTTTGCGTGCAATGTATCAATGACAGGTAGGACCGTGCCAGAGTCCATGCACATCAATGCGGTGTTCTGGATATCTACGCAGGCCTCGCATCACCAAGCAGTCTTATCGATGACATTATACACCATGCTCGTCTAGTACTCGACTCTGTATGTCATAGTCCCGTGCAAACGACGGCACTACAGTCAGCGCTTCGGAGCTCTGCGCGAACCCGGCGCGCAAACAACGCATACGGACTGATTTCAATGGGTATATGCATTTTCGTACGTGACAGATTCCCGGGCCAGGAGTTCATGCACGATTTATGGCACAGAGGGCTTGGTGACAGTGGTCTGAAACACCGCTTTAGCCTTAAGATTTGGTCACTTTTACAAACGGCGCATTGGGCGGTCTGACGATGTTTTCTAAGTCGACCATGATGCGTAATGTGATGTTGTTTTGCTCTAGCGAATAGTACCGCCATTGTCTTTTCGGAGGAATTTCCATGCTTCAAGCTCATATTCATGAAGATGTGGTCAATGGAGTACTTAAGGTATGTATACAAGGTACCATCGTGATCTGCGCGCACAGGCAATGTATTTCTGCTAGCATTAAGTGAATGTCCTGTAAGTATACCAACACTGCATGCGTGTATGGCTACGGCTTTATGCAGATGGAAGTACTCTACGGTAGTGCAATACAGGTCTCCTCATGGATAGCACCAAGCCATTACCATGCTCAATACCATGTGGTATCCGCCCGAACATATTAGGCTCAAATTGTGCTGATAATATTGTCTGTGATCGTGCAATCAGATTCGTGTTGGTAGAGGAGCAAATTCCTGCCTGAGGCTGAAATGGAGTCGGCGGACGCTGACAAAAAGTGCCGATCAAGCTTTCTTCGCGACTTTGCTGGAATAGCGCGATCCAGATGGAAGATTCCCATGTATTTGTGCTAACAGCGTACCACACCAGTAATACATTCTAATCGCGACCTGAGCGAAAGAGTGTCTCAGCTTCAATATGCCGCCTCGGGCAAAGAGAACCGGACCTACAGAGGTGCCGGAGAATTCGGCCTCAAAGGTATAGCGCCACATGACAAAACTCTTATCCGAACAATTACTCAAGCTCTCGCAGGAAGCCTCGACGGCGGCTGCTACGAAGCAAGCAGCACCAGCAAAGCCTAAGCAAAAGGCTGCAGCTCAGAATGATGACGCGCCAGCGACTACGGCAGCAAAGCCAGCTGCTGCTCAGCAGACGAAGATTCCGAGCAAGAAGCGGGTAGCCGACGAGATGGACTCTGTCCTTAAACCATTCTACTACAGTAAATCTCTCACAGATCCTATCAACACAGCCCGCGACAAATGGAATCTTCTCCCGGCTTTTCTTCGCGTCAAGGGCTTGGTCAAACAGCACATCGACTCTTTCGACTACTTTACCAATGTCGAATTGAAGAAAATCGTTCAAGCCAATTCCCTCGTGGTGAGCGATGCAAATCCTAGCAAGTACATCGAGTTCACCGACATCCGAGTCGGTTTACCAAATCGTATTGAGGACGACATCCATGGCCACCGTGAAAGCAATGTCACACCGAACGAGTGTCGATTGCGAGACATGACATATGCGGCTCCCATCTATGTCGACTACGTCTATCCTAAATCCACTGGCAAGACGATGCGACGGGACGTCATGATTGGCAGAATGCCCATGATGCTGCGAAGTGGCAAATGCGTGCTTAACGGCAGGTCCGAGTCTGATATGGGCCTTTTGAACGAGTGTGCCGTCGACCCCGGTGGATACTTCGTCGTTCGCGGAACAGAGAAAGTCATCCTTGTCCAGGAGCAGCTGAGCAAGAACCGTGTCATTGTCGAAGAATTCAAGGGTGTCATCCAGGCATCAGTTACCAGTCATACATCAAACGTCAAGACGAAGACATACGTCGTGTGCAGCAAAAAGAACCCTCAGAAGATCGATCTACTCATGTTGAAGCACAACTCTTTCACCGAGGACATTCCAGTCGCCATCGCGTTGAGGGCTATGGGCGTACAGTCCGATCACGAGATTCTGCTCCTCTGTGCAGGCCAGGATTCTCAGTACCAGGATGAATTTGCACCTAACCTGGAATACGCGGCTCTTCTCGGTGTTCACACTCAGGAACAAGCTCTTGACTTCATCTACTCAAAGACCAAGGGTGACAAGTTCCCTCGATTCGGCCGCCCAGAGAAGACGCCCAAACAACAAGCGCTGGACAAGCTTGCACAAACAATTATTCCTCACGTAGAAGTGAAGAACCTCAACTTCAGAGCCAAGTCTCTGTATATTGCGTTCATGGCACGACGTGTGCTCCAGGTCATGCACGATCCGAAACTTATTGACGACAGGGATTACCTGGGTAACAAGCGTCTAGAATTGGCCGGACAGATGTTGTCCCTATTGTTCGAAGATCTGTTCAAGGAGTTCACACGCCATCTGAAATTGAGCATGGATAAGACACTCAAGAAGCCCAACCCCACCCGGGAATTCGACCCGAACGATCACATTCGCGCATTCGAATTCAGAATCACAGGCGGCCTAGAACGAGCTATCTCTACTGGTAACTGGAATCTGAAGCGTTTCCGTATGGAACGTGCTGGTGTCACCCACGTTCTCAGTCGTTTGAGTTATGTGGCTGCTTTGGGAATGATGACTCGTATCTCATCACAATTCGAGAAGACTCGCAAGGTTTCTGGTCCTCGTGCTTTGCAACCATCGCAATTCGGTATGCTTTGCACGTCCGATACTCCCGAAGGTGAAGCCTGTGGCCTGGTAAAGAATTTGGCATTGATGACACACATTACAACCTCCGATGAAGAAGAGCCAATTCGCAAGATGGTGTTCACATTGGGCGCCGAAGATGTGACCAGTACATGCGGACAAGAGATTTACGGTGAGGGAGCCTACATCATCTTCATCAACGGCACACCTGTAGCCCTCACCAGAGCGCCGAAGCAATTCTTGTTAAACTTCCGTAAATTCAGACGCATGGGCAGGATTTCTGAGTTCATCAGTGTTCACATCAACCACCATCATAATGGTGTCCACATCGCGACTGACGAAGGTCGTGTGTGTCGACCTCTCATCATTGTCGAGAAGGGCAAGTCACGGATCACAGCGCGTTTCTTGGAGTCGCTGCGAAAAGGCACTATGCACTTCGACGATGCACTCTCACGAGGTATCGTTGAGTACTTGGATGTCAACGAGGAGAATGACTGTAACATTGCAGTCTACGAAGATCAGATCAACATGCACACTACTCACTTGGAAATCGAGCCTTTCACGGTTTTGGGTGCCGTTGCTGGTTTGATTCCCTACCCTCACCACAATCAGTCGCCCCGTAACACCTATCAATGCGCTATGGGTAAGCAAGCCATCGGAGCTATTGCTTACAATCAACATACGCGTATCGACACGATTCTTTACCTCATGCTTTACCCACAGAAACCTCTGTGTAGTACGAGGACGATCGAACTCATCAGATACGACAAGCTGCCCGCTGGACAAAACGCCACCGTTGCTGTCATGTCTTACTCTGGTTACGATATCGAGGATGCTCTCGTCATGAACAAAGCGTCTTGCGACCGTGGCTTCGGGCGCAGACAGGTCTATAAGAAGGTCAGCATGCCGCTCAAGTCTTACGGCAACGGTGCATCAGACAGACTCGCAGACAAGGATCCCAACAACCCTAGGCATAGAAAGATTGGCAAAGACGGTCTCGTCGAAGTAGGCGAGAAGCTCGAGGCTGGTGACAGCTACATGCTCAAAGAAAGCCCTCAGAACCAGTTCCAGTCCATTCCTGCATCGCAGCAGAAATGGTCACAAGCACACATGTCATACAAGCTGCCCGACCCATCATACGCAGACAAAGTCCTGATCTCCACCAACGAAGGCAACCAAACCCTTGTCAAGATCCTCACTCGCCAGACTCGCCGCCCCGAAATTGGCGACAAGTTCTCCTCCCGTCACGGTCAAAAGGGTGTCGTCGGAACTCTGGTCGAGCAGGCAGACATGCCCTTCACCGACCTGGGCATTTGCCCGGATATCATCATGAACCCTCACGGTTTCCCCTCTCGTATGACAGTCGGCAAGATGATCGAGCTCCTCTCCGGCAAAGCTGGCGTCCTTTCTGGTGTCCAGCAGTACGGTACTTGCTTCGGCGGCAGTAAGGTCGAAGACATGGGCGAGCTGCTGCTCAAGCACGGCTTCTCGTACACCGGCAAGGACTACGTGACGTCCGGTATCACCGGCGAACCCCTACAAGCCTACGTCTTCTTCGGCCCCATCTACTACCAATCCCTCAAGCACATGGTGCAAGACAAGATGCACTCGCGTTCCACCGGTCCACGTGCGATCCTCACCCGCCAGCCGACAGAAGGTCGTTCCAGGCAGGGTGGTCTGCGTCTTGGAGAAATGGAGCGCGATTGTCTGATCGCTTACGGCGCTTCGCAGTTGTTGCTCGAGCGTCTCATGCTGAGCTCTGACGCCCACGAGGTCGATGTGTGCGAGAAGTGTGGTCTCATGGGCTACCAAGGCTGGTGCCAGAGTTGTCAGGCTAGTGGCGGCATGGTCAAGATGACTGTGCCGTATGCTGCCAAGCTGCTGGTGCAGGAGCTGATGAGTATGAACGTCAGTGCGAGGTTGAGACTGGAGGATCAGTTCCCGAGAGAGGTGCCGACTTGATTGGAGGTGCTTTGGGTACTGAGGGTTTTCGCCTCACGGGGTTTATGTATGTATTTGCAAGGCACAATTTGATTCATGGGCTGTAAGCATAGCGATGGGCGTTCTTTCATCAGGTCGATGTGATGGGGGTGTGTCTATAGCAGGGAAATTTGACGATGTAACAAGAAAAATAAAACTGAAAAATAAAAATTTCTTCGAGAAACAAACAATCATTCTGGCGTTCAATGTCTTCAAACCCAAAAATTAAATCCTTTTTCCTCTCATGATTCTTACAACTTGCTCCTCAACACTGCCCCCTCAAGCCCAGCCTCTCCATCATAGATATCCCTCTCCAGCGCCCTAGTATTCACATGCCTCGGCCCCAACTCCTCCACCCTCTCGCACCCAAGCAACCTCATAGCAGTCTCCGTCTCCGCCTTCAGAATCTCAAACATCCTCTCCACACCCTCCTGCCCTCCAGCTCCCAGCGCAAATAAAGGCGCTCTTCCAAGTCCCACACCTTTAGCTCCAAGAGCCAAAGCTTTGACAATATCTGTTCCACGCTTGATGCCGCCGTCCACCCAGACTTCGAGTTTCGTGAGGACTTCGGGGCAGTATTTACGGATTTCGAGGAGGGTATGCAGGGCTGGTGGGGCGGTGTCGAGGGCTCGGCCGCCGTGGTTGGAGAGGATTATTCCTTTGATTTGGGGGGAGTGGAGGGAGGCGAGGTGTGCGTCTTCGTGGGTTTGTATGCCTTTGAGGATGATGGGGAGGGAGGTTTGGGCCGCTAGCCAGGGCAGGGTGGCGCGCCAGGTGAGGTCCGGTGCTGTTCCGGCGAAGAGGGCTTTGCCTACGCCGCCTTTGGCGGACTCAGAGCGCGAGGAGGCTGAGTCGGGAGATGGGGAGGTTTGCGATGCTGAGCCGGATTGGACGGAGCTGCGGACTGGGAGGTTGGCGGAGACGTTCTTTTGGCGCTCGTCGTGTTCGCGCTTGCCGGGTACGGGAGCGTCGAGAGTGAGACAGATGAATTTGATTTCGGGGATTTTGTTGATGCGGGCGAGCATCGCTTCGCTTTTGGCGCGGTCTTGTTGGACATAAAGTTGCCAGCCGAAGACTTGGCCTGGTGGCGAGTTCTCGACGATTTGCTCTGGGGTTTGCGATGCATTGGCAGAGATGAGCTGCATGGCACCGAATTTGGCGGCGGCGTGAGCCATACCTGCTTCGCCGGCAGGATTTCCTAGACGTGCCATTGCGGCCGGAGCAATGTAGAATGGGACATTGACCTTGTTGCCAAGGAGTGTGGTAGAGGTGTCGCAGCGGGTGCAGTCCACAAAGATTCGAGGTCGGAGAAGAATCTTGTTGTATACATCGCCGTTGTATGATTTGCTGTAGAGGTTATCACTGGCGCTGTAGTAGTATCCCCATGCCTTTTTGTTGATCTTCTTGGTCGCAAGATGTTCGAGGTCATCAATGTTGAGGCACTCATCCAGAGTGTCGGGGTCCCATTCACGCTGAACAGTCTGTTGTTGTACTTGTGTATTCGGCACACTGCCTTGATCTTGTTCGGGAGACTTCTCTTCCTTTGGAAATGTGCTCTCGTCTATCTTTCCTAACTTCGCCTCAGCGGGTAGGCTGTCCTCCAAGGTTCCCGGAGGATGAATGGGGTCATATTCTTCTGTTGCGTCTGCGCCGGCCAACTGGAGGATGATCTTGCTGCCGCCAGGGTGGTCAGGCAAGAACTTGGTCACATCCCAGACGTTTCCGTAGAGAATGACCCAGCATGATTCTGCGCTGTTGTGCTGTTTGACCTCGTCGTAGGTGAATGTTTTCGCCATGATGGGCGCTGCGCTGAAGGGCGGGGTGTCTTCGCTGTGGCGTGTGTATGGGCGGAGATATTGGCTGGGTCGATGGAGAGGATATGAGAGATGCAGCGAGTACTAGAAAGCAACTTGCAGGGAGACAATGCAGATGAGAAGTGGTCAAGAGGTCGCCATTGCGGAATAACCTGCCGAGTTGAAGGACCCTCGGCAGAATGCGAGGCCGATCGGCGTCTGCTCCCCAAAAGCAAAGGCCGCCGCCTCGCAGCGGTAATCAGAACGGTGTTATTCGTCCGAACCAAACAACTTATTCACCTGATTTGTGCCATCGCTTAACCGCTCAGCTTCTCGGCTTCACAGAGTCCAAGAGTGCGATATGATTGAAGTGAAGCGAAGCGAAGCGTACAAGGAACGCAAGTGTCCAAGTTGCCCTCACACGCAAAGCAGCACTCGTCTCACGTCGCACCAGCCGCGTAAGCAGCAGTGATTGGTAGGAACAACTGGCAGGAATTGACTCCACGCCATAGCAATCCTTTGGGACCGTGATATCTTGACGACTGACCGCTTAGCTGGCATACTATCCAAACAATTGAAGCATCGAGACAAACTAAGGTACTCATCTTCCACCACCACCACTCAACACACCGACAATGATCTCCCTCGTCGCTTTCGACCTCGACGGCACGCTCGCGGAATCCAAGCAGCCACTCAAAGATGACATGGGCGAGACCATCGCCGCCCTCCTCGCCGTCGCCCACGTCGCAGTCATCTCCGGCGGCGACTGGCCTCAATTCCAGAAGCAAGTCGCCAGCCGCTTGCCACCGCACGCCGACCTGTCCAAACTCTGGCTGATGCCCACCACCGGCACTAAACTCTACACATTCCAATCCGGCGAGTGGAAACCTGTATACGCAGAACTCTTTACGCCCGAGCAGCGCGCGCACATCATCTCAGCCTTTGATGCTTCGCTCAAAGCGACCAATTTCGTGCCTGAGCAGACGTGGGGCGAGAGGATCGAGGACCGTGGTAGCCAGATCACCTTCTCTGCCCTTGGCCAGCAAGCTCCTGTCCACGCAAAGGAGGTCTGGGACCCGGACTTTGCGAAGCGCAAGATCATCCAGGCTGATCTGCGCACTCGCCTTCCTGGGCTGTCAATCAACATGGGTGGCGCGACCTCGATCGACATCACCAAGGAGGGCGTCGACAAAGGCTATGGGCTCAGGAAGCTGAGTGCCGCAAGTGGCGTCCCGCTCGAGCAGATGATGTTTATTGGTGACGCCATCTTCCCCGGAGGCAATGACTACCCTGCGAAGCAGATGGGTATGGAGACCGTCTGTGTCAAGAACCCGGACGGCACGCTGGCTGCTGTGGCTGGTATCACTGCTTGTCTGAAGAAGTGACTGCGATCGTCTTGCTTATGATTCTCAAAGAATGTGGGTAGTGAACATAGGCACTCCCAAGTGATTATAGAAAGGACGAGCGGAACAACATCCAATTCGGGTTTTTTATTCCTTCATAAATACAATCATCTTCCAATGTCCAGAACCCCTCGGTTGCGCGTGGGAAGATGGCTTTAAAGTTCTGATCTCCCGCTTCTGAAGCTACACTTGGTCATTTCAGCAACGATCCCCCATCCACTGCTGCTCTCGCTCGTTCCGCTGCAAAGGCTGTCTTCCCCCTTTTTGCTTTGTCGATGACTATTTCATAGTGACATCGGGCCTGTCGCCTTCCGACCATCCAGTACTTATTTGAGGACGACACAGTCTACTGCACAGTGCGCCTCAGCACATCCGATAGATATTCAGCAAAGCCGACGGTCCATACCACCATCACTCTCGCCAACTGTTGCCAACGGTCGGTGGAACAGCCATTCCTGCAGCGTCTTGTTACTCCTTGCCCATGTCTCCAAGACCTGATGCTCTCACGTCTAGGCTCAAGCGTCGACATTGGTTAATCCACGACTTCGTCTAAATAATCAATACCCCCTTCCAAACCCAGCCCCGTAAAAGAAATTCAACCCATTCTCATCAATCTCCGGCCACTGATACAACGGGACCTCTCCATCCGTCGTCCGCGTCTGCTCGCACCAGGCATTGTAGTCGTTAATCTCCGACGCTGCTTCGAAATTGACGCCGGTCGTTTGCTCCGGCGCTTCTTCTTCCAAGTGCGGCCAGCACAGTTTGACGGTGATTTCGCGGCAGTTGGAGCTGTTGGGACACAGGTCGATCATGGCGTCCATGATGGCGACAGAGGACCGGATTTGAGAGCGCCATTCGGGGGCGAGGGAGTGGGTGGGGTTTTGGCGGAGGCAGTGGAGGGGGATTAGGGTGGCGTGGAAGAGGAAGTATCTAGGATACGTTATTGTTAGCTGATGTCGTTACACGGTAGCTTTGAGACGATGTGGCGACGACTTACAGAACATACCATGCGGCCAGTCGGGAATGTGAGCGCGTAGTCCAGTATTCTTCAATGGACAGGATGGTCTCCTTTGCGGCGTCGAGGCATTTGAACACAGCAAGATTTTCGGTGCTCGAGGAGCTCCGTTCGCTGTATGATGGAGAACCCATTGCCCACTTGATCAAAAAGGGGCGGTACATCACGATCCGTAGATTGCGGTACCGCCACTTGGTGATTCCCAATCCAAGTGCGTATTTCGAAGTCTCTGGAGGGAATACTGCGTAGTATGATGGCAGCTGTGCGAGCCATGCACCAATATTCTCGTCATCAAGGGCGATGAGCTCGGCAGCCGTAGGGAATGGTCGGCTGATTAGACGACTGTAGACGTCCATTGTTCTGAGGTGATACGAGGACTGAACACGCAGGTAGGTGTAGAGCGTCAGCCCTTCGATCTCTGGGGCGGAAGTGGCAGAGTCTGACAGGATGTCCTGTGAACGATAAGTCAGCACCCAAACACACAGCCTAAGGTAAAATTATGCTCACCTCTTCATGTAAGTTTCGAGGCAGCGCAGTCTCCACACCAGCTCGAGGCCAGCTCTGCGGCCTGCCATAAGAAACGACAGCTCCTACATCAAGGACACAGAGTGTCCACCACACTCGTCGTCGAATCTCGACCTGTAATGGAGATATGTGTCCTTCCTGGTAGTCCTTGTGGAGACCAAGTCCAATAGCCAACCGCAGTGCGATACCACTATAGTTGTAGCCTGTGTTGGGCTTGTTACGCTTCTGCAAGTACGTAGCTGACAGAGCAAATGCCTGGACAAGAGTCAAATTGCCAGCTTCGAGGTTGTCGGCGAATAGACTCTTCTGTGCTTCTTGAAAGATAGACAAGTCTGTGGCATCCGCGGAATTACTGCCTGCGAACGATCCCAGTGCAGCCACAATATTCGCCAGCATAACCCACTTCTCATTTCGAGGTAAGATATTCGCATACTGAGCACGGAAAGTGGGCTCGTGGATGATTGGAAATGTAGGGTGGTAGAACTGGAAGAAAGCGTCGAACAAATTTTCGACGGCTACTCGTGTCAACATGGACCGAGTCTGGAACCACTGTGATTGATCCAGACGCTGCTGGAACAGCGAGTCGTACTGTTGCCATGGGTTTCCTGCATGGCTGCCTTGTCCATCACGATCGGAGGACAGTACTTGACGAAGTAGGGCGGCTCCCGAAACAGCTCCCAGGTAACCTCTTCGTTCGCCGACGGCTAGAGAGGCCATACCATCGGTAATGGTTTGCGGAAACCCATTTCCGCCGCCAGGGCCCATAGACCATGATGAGGATTCTTGCTCATTCCATTCGAAATCGTCTGCAGTAGCAGGATCAAGATCAAAAGAGTCGTCGGGGGAAGGTTGACTAGCTGCTGCAGCTGCTATGCTGTCACCGCAGCCTTTTTGGATAACGTCAAACGGGTTTTGTGAGTTCAGAGCGGAGTATGAGGCCAGATCCGGTGTCTGCAAGACGGTAGATGGAGTCTCAGGCACTGCATTCTGGCTTTGGGCCAGAGGCGTAGCACTCGCGCCGGGTGCGGAATTGAGACCTTGAGGTGGTATCTTGGTCTTCCCATCAAGGTAATCCGCAAGCTGCTGTTGACTGAATTGATTCCTCAATAATTGTTCTGCCTTTTCGAGCCGAGTCTCCAGTATTGTGAGTTGTCTGATCTGCCATCAGCCACAAGCAACGACACCACTCAGGCAGAATTGCGGAACATCGTACTTGCGTGTCAAGCGAGTCCTACTATGCTTATCATACAGACAGTGGCGTCTGTACCTCTGACACACAGCGCACTCCGGCATAGAGCCGTCACACTTCACCCTACGGCGCTGGCATTCTCGACATGCTCGGGACTCGTCGGGCTGTCCGGTCGACGAGGCTGCTGGTGTCGGGGCCAGCGAGGGGCGACGATCCATGACTTCGGTATGCAAGCCTGGTGGCCCGCTTTCCTTTCCATGCAGAGCGAGCGTGGGAGGCTCGTGAGTCTGTCTGGGATTGCGAGACGATCGAGAGCACGTGCGAGGCGGGAACTCTAATTGGCGGGAGTGGAGGAGTGGTATGAATTGCGGAGTCTCAGGGTTCGAAGCGCAGCGCCCAGATCTTGACGCGCCCCCACCTTGGCTCCTCATGTTCTCTTGTTTCGCCGCGCATGCTTTTGCATCCTTTGCTGTCTTACATAATACGCCTTGGCTGCAATGTGGCGTGAGACCACGCGGGCATCGCGTTATGGCTGACGTCTTTCGTATTGTGTTATCTATATAGTGTTCTCATCCGGTCTCCTGGTAAACACCGGCTAAAAAGTCAAAATCGTTATAGAGGGGAAAGGTATCAAAAAAGTAACAATGTCGATAGCGTCGGCAGCCGCAGGATTCTAACCAGACCAGGAGTCGTGGTATAAGCCTACCACAATCGTCAATAAGGGAGACCATCGAGCTGGAGACAAAGACACATACCCTTCATCAAATGCCTCACCGGCTCGGACTTCAAGTCATATCCGTGTGCTCCGAAGCTATCCAACTGTGCCTCTGTGAAGCTCGTGGGAAGGTCGGTGCCGCCAATATACTTGAGGTATTCCAATGTAGCGCTCAGACATGGCACGTGAGCGTCGGTCTCAATGCCTTGGAGGACAATCTTCTTTAGTGATGATCGATATCTCTTGACCTCTTCTGCGATTTGCGCTTGGCAGAGCAGATGGACCTGCGTGCCTTCAGCATACGAACTCTGCAGGATTTCGGAGATAGCATTCGATTTGATGATACATCCAGCCTTCCAGATCTCCAATACTCGTGGGATGTTGATTCCCCAATTCTCTTTCTTGTTCTCGCGCTCCATCACGTCAAGGCCTTGGACAAAGCACATCAAGGTCGTCAGGTATACTGCATGGCCTAGATGATGCAGAATGTCTGCTCTTTCGTCTTCGGAGATTTGTAGTTGTGTTGGAGCGGTTGTGCCGATAGAGCCTTGGACGGCAGTTCTCTGCTCCACTTCGGATGACGCAATGCGCATGTAGTGAGAGGCAGTAAGACTTGGTGCCGGAACGTGCGACTCGACAGCTTGCACGTTGGCCCAGGATCCAGTGCCTTCAGAGTCGTTCGCATCTTGGACCACGGCATCCCGGATCTGGTGAAGCAGTGAAGTGCCTGTCAGGCTTTGCGTTCGACAGATTGGCCCGCTTATCGAAACAAGGAAGTTGCCTTGCTGTAGATTTAAATTAGTCTTGACCATCTGATAGACTGCGACATTGACATACTAGACCCCCCTCTGCATCCCACGAGTCGAACACGTCCGCGATTTGGGAGCCGCTCATTCCCAGGTTTTTGTCCATGAATCCCCATGCCTCGCATAGTGCGGACATGACACCATGCTCGATGCCATTGTGAATCATCTTGACGAAGTGGCCGCTACCTCCAGTTCCAATGTTGGCAACACAAGGCCGGCCAATTTCGTCTCGAGCGGCAATCCTGGTCAGTATGGGTAGAACAGACTCCACAGCCCACTTTTCGCCACCAGGCATTAGTGATGGTCCGTTGCGTGCTCCATAGCTACCACCAGAGACTCCAAGTCCGATATAAGCTACGCCATAATGGCCAAGTAGCTGCTGTCTCGCCTGAGTGACTTTGTGACTTTCGTTGGACGCATCGATCACAACATCGCCTGTCGTGACGTACTTCTTCAGAGTCTGAACAACAGAGTCGCCCGGACGACCGTTCGGAAGACTGAAGATGAAGACTTTGGGGGAGCCAAGGCTCGCGCACAAGCTATCATAGTCCTTGCAGATGTTGACACGAGCGGATAGGCCAGCGGCTTCGGCGGCCTTCTCTGTCTTGCGCAGGTTTGCTTCCCAGATATCGTGCACCGAGACTTCTACACCGTTGTCTGCGAAGAGAAGAGCTAGTGCCCCGCCCATTGTGCCGGCGCCGATGATGCCTATCTGGTTGTTCGCCAGTCAGCATCATTTTGTTGTATCTTAAGGTGGATCTTCTAGCTCACTTTTGTGATCTCCATTGTTTGAGGATAGGTATGGTCTCTAAAATGTCAAACTGGGTCTTGTGTACAAAGTTTTCTTCAATTGGCATTGTGACCGCATGTGCATCTATATATCACCATTTTGCCTGTGTATAGAAATATGGACATCACGGTCAATGTCAGCCTACTGTGGCCGTTTCACGCACCTGACCTCGATGAATACTGGAGTCTCGCTATCACCGATAGGCTCCATGATGCTCAGGTCGACAGTCTACTCTGTTTCATGCCTAGCAGGTCGACAGGTCGACAGGCTGACTTCTGATGCCCTGACTAGATCATGTGAGACACCGACGATGATCGACCAATGAGAGTCTGACCAAGCACATGTCAGGGAAGTGATTCTTGCTCTGCAGGCTCCGACGGGCCGATTCAGCAAGAGAAGGTCATACTTAGCTGACAGTCGACCTCTCGGCCTTGGCCATGGAAAGTTGGATCTCTCTTGTGATGGACACGGGCCACATGTCCGGTACGCTCCGGCAATTGTGATAGGCCAGGTTGAGAGTCGACCTAAGCACGGGCAACCGAAGCGACTCTCCACGTCGGAGACTACGATGGTTCCGGCACAGCTCCACAGACCAAGACCGAGGGCCAAACCTGCACAGGCTCCTTGTCTGCGAGCCAAGTCGACTTACCTTCAAGATGCTGCCATGTGCCCAGCCATGTGGTGCAAGTCTGGGCACAATGCGGGTTACCCATGGGCACCCCAAGACAACCCCAAGGCGACCCCAAGACTCCGGATTCAACGTGCATAGATTGACGAATATATATACATGTATGAAGAGCTCCTAGCCAGAGTGCTTGTGCGTTCTCATCTGTCTTGCAGCTCATTCTCGTGTGGATCTGCTGTTCCATTCGCCCAACATGACTTCTGACGGAATCTCCAAGTCGGAGATGCCTATGTCGTACACAGAAAAGATGGATCCTGACGACAACTTTGCCTCCAAGGGCTCAGGCGCAGGAGCAGCTGGATGGGCTCCCGACAAGCGTGCGCGTGTGGAAAAGAGTATGAAGCGTAAATTAGACGCCAGGTGCAGCCTGTTTGTCCTGATATACGTGATGAATTACTTGGACAGGTATGTCTTGGAAGACAGATGCTGTACGCTACTCTCCACAGCTTGCTGACTTGCGCTTTTTGGTTTTGTACAGAAACAACATCGCTGCTGCAAAGCTTCGAGGTCTGGAAGACGACTTGCAATTGAACCAGGCGCAGTACCAGACCTGTCTCAGTATTCTCTATGTCGGCTATATCCTCATGCAGGTGCCTTCCAATATCTTCATGAACCGGATCCAGCGACCCTCACTATACATTGGTGTGGTGATGTTGCTCTGGGGCATGATCTCGACCCTGTCTGGTATTGTCACAGGATTCTCTGGTATGGTGGCTACAAGATTCTTCCTAGGATTCGTAGAAGCAGCATTCCTCCCTGGAGCTTTGTTGATCCTCTCCAAGTGGTATACCCGCAGGGAGCTGACGACCAGAAACGCTATCCTGTTCTGTGGTAACTTGATCTCGAATGCATTTTCTGCCCTTATTGCAGCAGGTGTTCTTTCCAACATGCAGGGTGTGCTCGGCCACGCTGCTTGGCGTTGGTTGTTCTGGAGTGAGTCTCAATGCATTTGAAGGGTTGGGACGGTGACTAATACTGTTCTTCTTCAGTCGAAGGAGCTGCGACCATGGCTATCGCCATTGCTGCTGTCTTCATCCTGCCAGATCTACCTTCGAACACACGAGGCTTCACCGCAGATGAATTGGAGGTTGCGCAGCTACGCATGACCGAGGATGTCGGTCTTGCGGACGTTGACCCTGAAGGTCTTGGAACTTTCGGTGGTCTTAAAATGGCGCTTAAGGATGTCAAGGTGTACATCATGTGCATAATTTTCACGCTCTACGTCGTTGGACTCTCTTTCAACGCATACTTCGTAAGTTGAGAGTGAAAAGATTTGGAAGAACTATCGAGCTAACACACCATTAGCCATCTCTGACAAAGACTCTCGGCTTCTCTTACGTACCTACCCTGCTCATGAGCGCTCCGCCGTGGGTCTTCTCATGCATGTTCTCTGTCCTCGTTGCATGGAGCTCCGATAGACGACAGGAGAAGGTTAACCATCCACTCGCGTCCACTTTATCTGGTCAGTACTAATCTTCGCCGCAGTTCTGGCATATTGTCGGTCCTATCTGTGTAGGCCTTGTTGGTTTCATCATCAGTATCTCGACAACCAACGTTGCCGCACGTTATGTAGCCCTCTTCCTCCAAGCAGGCTCCTACGCCGGGTACGCCAGCACTACTACACAAGATCCGCGCATCAGAATACTGACAATATCGCAGCTTCATTGTATTCTACTCGTGGATCAGCTCTTCCTTCCCACGTCCCCCCGCTAAGCGTGCAGTGGCCATCGCTCTGATCAACGCGTTCAGTCAGACCGGCAACATCGCCGGCTCGTATGTGTGGTTCGATGAAGCGAATGACTACCGTGCCAGCTACGGCATTGTCACCGCGATGTTTGGTGCGACGATTTTGGGAGCTCTAGGATTCAGGTTTATGCTTTCGAGGCTTAACAAGGAACTCGATCAGCAAGAGGCTCAGCCTGGTGCGCTGGAGGAGACGGACGACGAGAAATTGCGCTTGAGCAAGGGTTTCCGATACCTTGTCTAAAAGCCTAGGCAGGTGCGGCGATGAAATACTGTATACGAAGCTTCAGATGCTCAAGGCCGTGACGACATTAAGATAACAAATGAACGATATATATGCTCACATTTTCTCTGTGTCATTGGAAGTCCATCATTGACTGTAGATGACCAAGGGTCTACCAGACGAACGCGAGCGTCGAGCAATTAGCAATCTCTAACCTGACGCAGTGTGTCCACAAGTCTACAAATCTCCAGCATCACGGGCTACCCTTTGAGAGTGCATTCTCTTGACCCTCTTCATGAGCCGCTGTCGGTATCTTCTCTCGGCCTTGAACTTGAGGTACTATTGGTGGCCAACTTGATGATCGGGAAAGCTTAAAGGCAGAAAAAGAAAAAAGAAACAAGGTCCATGTACTTGTGTTGTGCTGAGAAGTGCAGACCTGCTCTGACCCTACTATGTACATGTAGTGAAGATGTTTAGGATGACGTCACAGCACAGTGGCTACTGCCCTTGCCCTGCATATGCATGTGTGTCCACATCTTGTTGTCGCTCTGTTGGCAGGATATCACACATGTACACCGTTGTACAACATTGACCAAGGCTAGCATGGCCCACGAATACTCTACCAAGATTCGACAGCATGGCAGCCTTCCGTGGGACTCTGCCCATATGGTCTTGGGCGGCGGCTACGACTTGACTGCACGTGAATCGTTGCCTTCGCCATTCGACGAAGTTGAGGCCGAGGAGACCTACTCTGCAGATACGTTCCCACAGGTTGATGTCCAAGCACAAGTATTTCGTGATGCACAGGAATTTACGAATCACCTTTGGACCACGGCTTCTTCATCATCACCCTATCAATCACCAGCGACAGTAAAAGCAATGGCATCTTACATAAAGACAGCAAAATGCAATGGCGAGAATGCGTGCTTTGTCCTGCGGTGCATGCTGTCGATGCCACCCGAGCACTTCGATAGCGAGCTAGATCTATCCGACACAGGGCGGAAGCTTCTGGACAGCAGTCCTGAAAAGTTTACCGAGTGTTACGGAGAATATTGCATTGCAGGTCAAGTCCGCCAGTCATCCTTCTTCGCGGTCTGTACATACAGTAGCAACGACACAGATGAGCTCGAGAAGTTCACCGCAGCACTCACTGCAGCCAAAAGCGAAGAGCAGCCGGATCTCAATGCTACCACTGACCTTGTCAAAGGCATGAAATTTCACGCAACCTCCATCAGAGAATCTCATAGATTCTGCATCAGTGGTGTAGAGGGTGAAGTTGGCTTATCATGGCTCGAGAATGCGACAGTAGCAGAAGCGTGGCAAGGCTTCCGCTTCGATTACAAGCCTGTACCTCAGATCGCGTTGCTGAAACACTACTCTTCTATTCTGCCCGGAGAGATTCAACGTCCAAAAGCTCACCATAATATTTCATGGGGGACCACCGAAGCGATATGGAAGTGCGCGGTGTTACAGATGGCAGCTCAGTCAGGATCTACTCCTCAGGCGTCCACGGTTGCAACACTCAACAAGATCAACGACAGGCTAGACACAATTACCAACACAAATACCGGCAGTGATTCTGGTGAGATCAAAAAGATCGTATCGACGCTTGAAGACTTGAGAGACCGACTACAAAGAGCGGCGCAGCCTGCCATCAAAGCAGAGCTTGAAGCTATGGCGGCAAGTGACCAAAAGCGCTGCGTGGAGTGAGTGAATACACATCTCATGACCCTGACCATACTAACTCTCGAACCAGAGACGAATGGTCCCATGGTGCGGGGCCCTGGGATAGCTGTGGTGAAGACACATGGCAGTTCGGAATATCCCCATCAAGAGCGGTGGACCTTGGCATAGCCGCTACTGACATCCATACCTCAACCAAGACATGCCAATTGCCAGAAACTGGTCAGCTGAAGACGCAGAAGCCTGATCCTATCCGTCAAAATCTTCCCGGACGAGTGATCATAGGCGCGAGACTTAGGAATCGATATGCTGATCCGCGCGAGGGCGGCAAATGGAAGCGTGTAGGCGGATGGCTTGGAAGGGACACGTTCAGCATCAAGGTGGAGACTCGCCATACAAGAGGCTGCGACTGGGAGTTCACGGTGTGGTCAATACCCCAAAGCCTCTTTGATGACTGCAATCCTGGCCGAGGCTGAAAGCTCATGCCGCCTGAGCCACGTTGACAGCAGTAGTAGGCTGAAGCGGTTGAGAATGGGCTCTATTTTTTATTGATAGTATTGGCGAGCATGTCTTTGCATGTTCTGGAAAGCTGTAATTGATTGCTTCGAGCGCGCGAACCTCGCCCAGGCTCCATCTTGATATCCTTGGTATGCTAGAGGTGGCAATATGTTGTTGGGAGGAAGATCATGACGACAAGCGATGGTGAACTCGACTTGTTAGGCTACCACAATGCTCAACGCCAGCGATGTCGAAACGTCAGTCAAGCCGGAGACTTGATCAGCCATCTCGCGACCACGGAAGCAGCGTCGTGATGTTGGAACAGACTGACCCGATCAGTTCTGTATTGCAGGCCAAGACATGTGTTGGTTTTTACGGAGGTATTGCCTCCTCAGTCTATAGCTTCGCTGCGGGTAAGATCGCGGTTGATCATTACAAGCTCTACTAATTTTGTTTGCATTTGCAGTCGTATTTAAGTACCTGGGTAACTTAGCTAGCCCCTTGAACCCTCCACGACGAGCCCCAACTGGACTTTTGACCTTCTTTGCATGTGTAACCTTCGCTTGTCTCGGTGCACGGTATGATCTCCCACTTTCTGTCTTGATAGCCATTTCTTGTATCTACGCACCACATGACGGCTGGATTTCCTGGGTGAGGCCATTGCCCTGAGGGGTGATCGAAATCTGGGCGGTCTCATCGTCTCCATTCTTCGGGGTCAAAGTGGTACAGTCATAAGGGCCAGCAAGTTGTGCATGGTTTGACCCGACGAACAAGTCGTAGTAGACCTTTTCGCCGTCCGCTTCGGCATCGTCGTCGCCATAGTCGTCGTACGCAGAACCACTGTCTGTGTCGTCGTTAGAACGTCAACTCATCGCCTTGAAGTTCTTACGGATTGCTTACAATTGTAGGAAGCAGAAAATGATTCGACAGTGTTGCCATCTCTCTCGACAAGACCACCGCCTTGCTTTACCACACGACGACCAGTGGGTGTTTCCTCAATTTTGCTATTTAGATGAATAGTCACGACGTTGTCGCCCGTCTTGTGGTGCTTCGTCGCAGTGAAGACATTGCCTGGAGGCATACTCGTTAGTATCGGGTGTCGTCTCCCCTTCATAAGTCGAAGAATGAGACGAACCTCTGTTGTCCCAGAGATGGTGATCAACACCTTGCTTGAGCAAAGAGGGGTCGAAGTGATCGTTAACGTTGCCGTCCTTTGTGTCATGCCAGACTTTAAATCCATTCAAACCTCTTTTACGAGTTGGCAGGATAGCGCCTCCCTTCTGGCCGCTTGAAGAGGCTCGAAAGCCGCTAACGACAACAATCAATACGGCTGCAATGCTGGCCGGAACGCATGCACCAAGCGCACAGCCTGCGCCCCATCCTATTACAGTGAGTGGCCCGACGGCCGGATGCGTGGCAAAGCTCCAATTGAGGGGTAGTGCAAACACAGCGATAGATGTCCACAAGTACATGCCTGCGAAGGCTGCATATGCCTGAGCGGATTTCATCTTGATGGTAAGGAAGCTGGCCAGGTAAAGATCTTCAAAAGACTTTGTTGTAGTAGTTTGAGCAGAGCGAAAAGCTTGTGAGGGATGAAGAACAGGAAATGATTATCGTCGGGTAAACTACTCTTATAGCCTACTGGAGATCGTTAGTGCTGCAACGTGATCAAAGTTATGGCCCACCAATGGGTCGATAGCCGCATTCTTTGAGCACTTCAGCTGTACATGTTGAGCCGATAGCCGCATCCTTTGGGCACTCAAACTGTACCCGTTGAAAACGACTGGATCGGACGTTCCAAGAAATGACTCAACAAATACACCGATGGAGCTTCTGGAGCTTCGAAACAGATGCGTACGGAACATGGCTAGCAGCAGGACCACATGGTCCGTACGGTGGCCATTGAAGTTACTGGCTATGCCTTCAATACCAGGACGAGCTTGTACTGATCGATAATCCGAGGAATAGCTCTCTAAGGAGCGACGTCTGAGGCTCAAGACTAACAACTCAGTCCGATGGCCTTTCTTGAGCTTGCATCTGCTCTGAGCTGGACCCATATTAGTACAAATACCTCATATGTTCCTTCGAAGGCTCGATCCGCCTCTGGGCAGTACCGCGGTCACGCCGGTGGTGGTAGATTATCGGCACTCTAGTGGTTTCGTAGCTCGGCATGTCGTGGTTGTAGATCTCATCGGATGAAGCAGGCATATGTCAAGTTGCGGATACACGGGCTCCGCGGCGCCTTCAACGTAAGTATAGCTTCGACTGTGATGGACGAAGGATGAAACTCATGCCACGACCGTCGTAATGAGCAGCGCCATCCATGAATCGTGATCGGACCTTTCGTGCGCGCTATGGACATTCACCTGTTAATGCCTATCGTACTATGCACCATACGACAGACTTCTCTAACCTTTCAGTGGCAAGCTGGATCACTCACGTCAACTCGAGATTTGAATTGACGACGTCGGCTGGTGATTTGGTTGGACCTGTCCTACCACAGTGACAAGCGAAGCCGCGCCAAGACGGATCGTCTCCTCAAGGATCATCATCGACATCGTCGGCTTCCACTTTGTATGGAGTAAGCCTGGCACTAGAAAGCTTAGCTTTAAAGAGCGATTCCTTCGCGTCGTTCCAGTGCAGGCATCCTTCTCCGAGCGTCGGTCGAGCACAGCGAGAGTGAGCAGATTATCTGCAAAGCTGCGACCGTGAACGGGCGCATCGGTTCATCTGTGCCAACAGCTGGCGACTGACGATCCCGAAGAAAATATCCTGTTATTTTCGTCTCCAAGCAGATCTATGATACTGTACGATATAATCTATGATCACGCATTTCTGTTGGCCATGTCTGCACCTAATACTTCAGGCGAACCGGTGGACTATATCTCACGACTCCTAGACCGACTACAAGAAAGCAAAGGTACGGCACTCACTAGGGTTTGAGCGAATCCTTTTCTGATGGCTATCCAGACGCTGTCCGGATTATTTCGACTATTCTCATTGGGTGTGGCCTACTGGCTCACACGTAAGATCAATTAGAGTCGGGAGAAGGTAACATGCTGATGCTGACAATGTGCAGCCGAACTAGCGTACAAACATTTGGAGTCTACCTTCTCATCAGCTTTGGAATCTACTCTGTGGGACAGACCAGTGCATCAGAGGCATGCGCTGCAGCATGGGCTTTGACATTGATCTTCTCTCTCGCGGCTTATGCTTTCAGAAACTGGCCGGAGTGGCGATCGGACGAGAACGAGGAGCAGATACCTATCTGTGTCGCTGGGGTCTTGATAGTATTTGGCTTCAAGGGATTTGAGCTGCTGCTGTAGATCTATAGACGGTGCAAACAGAACCAATGATGATGCCAGTGTGATTTTGTTAATGTGTGTATAATGCTGCAATACCTCGTACCAATAGGGGTGCCAATGCTACGGTCGTTCCAACACGATTCCATGCCTCATCTGTCGCTCCTCTTTACCAGGCGCACATCCTATGGGCACTTCTCTGCGTCCTGGATCTCCTTCCGCGTGCTGGTGCCCTACAGGTCTAGACACCGCTCACGTTTTCTGAATTCCGTGAATCCGGAGCTTGGCACAACCAATCTTCCTGCGTATCTCCGGGATACGAGAGACTTGATTGCTGGCTGTGGTGACACTGAGGAAGCCCAGGGATCGTCTTGGAAAGAACAGGGTGCGTTGGCTTTTATGGATCACAGAACCTGGCAAATCATGGGTTGCCGCCCTTTTGCCCGGCTCGCGCTGGGGTAGCGACATGATGAATTGAGCGTTTGATAGCACTACTACCAGTCGAGAGTTCTGGAAGAGTGATCGGATACTAATGGCGGAGAACGTGAGCTTGTCTTGCAGAAGCGATTACTTTGAGGGATGTTTATAGAGAGGCTGCCGACTAGACTGCGCGCGGAAAGGTGTGATGAACAAACCCATTTCTCAGGCCGACTCACTGTGCATCCTTGCGGCCTCGGCGCGCTGAGCCCCGTAGCATCTCTATTCAAATAGAAGCCTCACCTCAAGGTCGAAGATATGTGTAATTGATTAGAAGAAAAAGAAACATGCTTATTGCCGCACGCCAATAAATTAGTATACAGACTCGAGTGATGGGGACGTAGATCATGGTTGCACCAGCTGCAAGGTAGCGAGGGGCTGTCGTTCGCAGCTCGGGAAAGGTGCAAAATATATGTGTGTGTTGTAACAAAATTATTGCATGGTGACAATACGTACCGCATACGCAAGCACTACAGGCTGACGAGCTGCCAGGTATCATACTGTGGAATATAAATGCAATGTGCTCCACAACAAGCACATACGACCATAGGTCAGTGAAAACTGGGCATCCCGTCCGCTCTGCCATACATAAGCACTGAACCGGGCGACTAGTACTAGAGTGGGTGACCATCTGGGAATCCCGCCTGTTGTATGTTTTTGATAATTTTTTCTTGCTGCTTTATGACCCCCACATATTCGGTTCATGTCTCAGGTATCCCATATAATGTAGCGAGAAAAGTGAATGAGTCGTACAGTCAACCAGGGAAACTCTCTGCTCAAGTTGCTTGCAGAAACAATCGATTACATTGGGCATTTCGACCATGTCTGCGGTTCCCTCACAAAAGCCTGTCAAAATCATCCTAATAACTCAACGGTGAGATATATCCATGTGCCAATCTCGGGGCACCTTTTCGAGTCAATTTAATTCTTCGAGCTGCCTCGCTATGCGATAAAGACCGTATTCTTCAGCTTCGATTAGCTCTGCGGCCTTATAGAGTCAGAGTATGTCTGCAATTCTCAGCACAGTATCTTGTTCTTTACTTTTGGAGCCTTAACGATGTTCAGGTTTGGCCACCAAGAGAACCTCACTTCAAGCTCGAGAAGATACAGGCAGCGGCTCCTAAAGATCGTTGGAAGCAGTGTGTGACGCTGCAGCGGTGTCTTACCCCGGGGCGCGTCACATACATGCAACTTACATGTACTTCGTGCACTGCGGAGGTACCCCAACTCCGAACCCTATCTCGAATCAACCAACATCTTTCCGATGACAATATCAATGGTTGGCTGGTCTAATATGACCGGAAACATAGTATACGACCTATTAAATGTTGGTAATCGATATTCTGTCTATCTTTGAACATTGATTAGTTGTACATGGATTTTATTTTGTTTTTGACATACTTGAACATTTGGGTTGAGACAGTACGAGCTTGAAGATAGCGAATTCGAGAAACTACTCCCCGCGACACGTGTATACACCTGAATATATGATTGAAAAGGCATTAGTCCTGAAAGCCATTAGTCCAAAGTAATAGGAATGTGATATGCCCAACAATTTTCCACTCTCCGTGGCGCGAATATCAATCAAAATGTTCACGTCCGATGGTAGTAGTGTATAAGCTACGAAGACCTAGTGACTAAGAGGTCTATTTTCTACAGAGTGACAATATTCTATATACTTACGTCCAAAAACAGAACCTGTTAAGAGCTCTCAGCTCCCCGAGAGCGCCCACAATTGAGGTCTCATTACTGATTGTGCTTATATTGATTTCATCTATTTCGTGTATAGACCTATGTACATTTGTGCACTCCCCGATAAGCTTATGTGTATCTGCTATTCGAATCGTGGGAACCATCCACTAAGCATAACAAATGTGCCTCCCACAAAAAAATTGATGATCACACTACTGTGGAACCCACCTGAGATGTTGCTGGCTCCTCAGCGTAAATCCTGTTGGAAAGGTAGTCTTCAGCCATGGAATGGTTTGAAGCGAGAGAATCGAACCACAAGGTTCAAAGCACTATGAAGATGCGATCCAAACCTTACATGTACTCTGATCGATTGATCACGACCATGTACGCGAGAATGTGTTGATTGAGAGCAAAGAGGAGAGGTACTGATGATCATTCCATAAGTAGTCATACATATGTCTATTGTACTCCAATTTGTACACCACGACAAGCGCTAATGTTCGTGCTCAGCCTTGGCTTGAACCTTGCCCAACGCGCCATTGATGTCGAAGTCCTCTGTTTGCGCCTCCTGCATGACAACAGAGTACGCTTTCCTGCATGGCCTGACCTCAAAGAGTCGATCCATCTTGTCAAGTGGCACAGCCTTAGTCTCGGGAATGAGGAACCAGACAAACGCCAATCCAGCAAGAGTGACACTTCCAAACAAGAAGTACATTCCGTAGCCGGACTCGCCCATACCATCAATCATGTTGGGAGTGATGCGAGCGATGATGAACGTCCAAAGCCAGTTTGCCATTGAGGCGAACAGCTGTCCGATGTTACGTGTGCGTTGGCTGAACATCTCAGCGTTCACCACCCATGGTGTGCCATTCCAGGAATTGACATAGATTGTGGTCCAGAGGTATACCATGAACACTGTCGCAATGCCGGAGGATGACAGCGAAGTCGTCGTGGGAGTGTCGGAGTGTACTCTGCTGGTGACAAGAGCGCCGATGATGAACATCGTGATCGAGCCGCCGATAGCGCCAAAGAGCAGAAGCTGACGACGGCCCCATTTGTCGATGAGGATTGTCAACCAGAAGACCGTCACGACAGTCTTGACGACACCGAAGAGGCCGGTGGTCAGGTAGATCGTGTCCTGGCTTGTTATGCCGACTGAACGGAAGATATCGGGAGACTGTGCAGAGTTTGTGGTCAGCTACATGATCGATACATCTCAAAGCTGAATGATCCTTGATTGAAGGGAGTAACTTGTGTCTAAAGGAGATGGACATACATAGTAGTTGATGGCATTCACACCAGCAAAGTTCTGCAGAACGAACAGTGAGTGACCAAGGAAGAGGCGCCATCGCGTCTTCGGGTCTTGGAGTGCCTCTTTGATTGGCTGGAAGAAGCCCTGTGGCAGGTCGCGAGTTTGTTCTTCCATCATAGTGATCTCTTCAAGGATGTAGACCTCATTCGCGTCGAGGTTCCTGATGAAGCACAGGTTGGCAATGGCTTCATCGGTGCGCCCTTTTGTGAACAGCCAGCGCGGGGTCTCTTTAAGGAAGAAACTTCCGATCAAGAGGATTCCGGCAGGAATCAGCTGAATCGCGAATGGAATCAACCATTGCTCTTGACCAGCCGCGATTGTCTTGATCATGCCATAGTTGATCCAGAAACCGACCAAGCCGCCGATTTGCCAGCCGAGTTCGTAGGTACCAACAAGGCGGCCGCGAATAGCTGGAGGTGCCATCTCAGCAATGTATACAGGAATCTACAGGCATAGGTCAATACTGCGACGTCTTCTCAGGGAATAGACAGGCTGCACATACCACCATGGTACATCCACCAACACCAAGACCACAGATGACTCTTCCGGCGTACAATGGTCCTAGACCACTGCTGATCGCCGCAAACGTGATCGCAGCACCAATGATGAAAACGCTAGCTGAGATCCATAGAGTCTTGACTCGCCCGAGGAAATGAGACGATGCATAAGCCAGAGGTGAGCCGAAGAAGGCACCGGCCTGGAATAGGGAAACAACGTTGGCCTTGATCAGCGTTGACTCAGCGGTGCTCATGTTCTGGAATCCAAAAGCATTTCCGAACGAGTCCAGAGCCACTGTGGTTCCAATGAAGGACGTGGTATAGCCAATCATACACGAGCCGAACGATGCTACAATGGCGGAGAGGTAGACTCTCCAATTGTAGACCACGGCAGGGGTTGGCCGGTCTTCGATCTTGGAGAGGATACCCATGATCGCTGATATGAGAAGACAAGATGCAAAGGATGTGAAGGCTCCTTCTCAGAAGCAAGCAACGATGACAAGAAAGAAACACGCTTTTGTGGCTGCAGAAAGTGTAGGCTTGGGAAGGGTAAGCATAAAAGGTGCGGCGCGCACAATGCTTACGAAACGTTACTTAGCTTTTCTGCTGAGATTGAACCCCACGGGCTTGGTATGCGGGTTATCCGGAGAACTGTTGCCATCTCCAGTGCCGGTTATCCACTACCGACCCCATTTTGAGGAGTATGTGAGATAGGGCATGTCGTAAATTCCACAATAATAAACGACAATTAAGGTCTTGTTGAGTGTTCACCCGTGAAGAGGCGCAGAGGCTGTCCGGGAAGAATGTTTAGGCCTCCGAACAGTGGCCGGGGATGAACTCAACGATTGTAGGGCATTGGTTGAACCGTGCGGGAAAAAGTCTTTGCCCGAGACATGACGTTCATCGAGTAGTTCAGCGTGGCAGTTGTTGAGTCGTGGACCAGCGACAGCTGCGGTCGCGGATCTCGAATTCGCCGAAAGTGTATGCGACGTGAGTGTAACGCTTGAACATGCTACATGGCGTTACCGCAAGCTTCCGCCTGGAAGTTTCTTAAGTTTGTGGTAAATCAGGGTCCCTTGGTCACAACGAAGTAGGAATTGGTAGAGTTTTAGACAGGTAAGCAGGCAAATAAGCATTGAAGGTTTGTCCAGGCACCATCGCCGTTTGGCATGACCAGACAACGTGAATTTGCAATCAACATGGCTTTAAGCACAAATTGTGCCTACCTTGCTGATCACAGAATATTCGGAAGTGCAGATGCTGTCTCAGACAAGCATTCTCAGCCCTATCGGTAGGCGCCTCCCTCCCGCCCGGCGCAAGCGAAGCTCGGCTCTCGGACTTTGGGAACTTTTTCGAGCTCGTTGCAGTTGAAGGCTGAGAAGAGACGAGTATACCAATTACTGGACCCGCTTCACAAGTGCTGGAAAACCACAGCGCACCCATGACAACCATGGCGCCTTCATACAAAAAGGACGACGACTTCGTCCTCACACTCTCTGACGACGAAAACTTCCCGGACGAGGAGGAGGACTTTGTAGAGGAAGAAGAAGCGCCTGCACCAAAGACGAAGAAGGGCAAGAAGAACAAGAAAGAGAGATCAGATGCCACGAACGGCAATGCACAGAAGCGCAAGCGTGAGGATGAAGCCGACGACAACGACGACGGTGTGGCCTCCGACTTCGACTTTGAGCTTGAGGATCCTGGCGCGGAAACAATGAGAGAGTTTGATGCGTGGGGCCTAGGCGCTGGCGCTGCTGCCGCTATACAGCAACCACACCCTTCAAGCAGACATGGCGGAGCTGCCGTGGATGTGGACGAGATCGTCGCCAGGAGACTGGGCAAAAAGAGAAAGGTTGAGGAGGCTGAGCCTGCGGTGGAGGCAGACGACTCTGAGGATGAGGGCGACGATGAGGACATTGAGATTGAAGACGAGGAGATGTTGGCAGGAGATGGATTCGGAATGGGTGCTACTGGCGAAGACGAAGAAGATGACGACAACGAGAACGAAGAGGAGGAGGAAGGTTCTGATGACGGCGAGGGCGAGGATAATGATGAGGAAGAAGAAGAGGACGACGATGTCGCAGCGCCTGTGGCACACCCTGACGATGTCGACTCGGACGACGAGCAAGAAGAGCGGGAAGATCCAGCAGAGGTCGCAAAGCGAAACGCATTCTTTGCGCCTGAGCCTACCACGGATGGAGACAAGAACGCTCTGTCAACGACTGACGCTGCATTCCACACTATGGCACTTTCAAGGCCAATCCTCAAGGGTCTCTCCTCTATGAACTTTAGCGCTCCCACACCAATCCAGGCCAAAGCTATCCCAGTCGCATTACTCGGCAAGGACGTCGTCGGTGGCGCGCAAACCGGTTCCGGTAAAACAGGTGCTTTCCTGATCCCCATCCTCGAGCGTCTTTTGTACCGCCCGAAGAAGGTTGCGACCACCCGTGTTGCAATCCTCATGCCTACTCGTGAGTTGGCGTTGCAGTGTTTCACCGTTGCAAAGAAGCTTGCCGCTTTCACGGACATCACATTCGGACAAGCCATTGGTGGTCTCAACTCGCGCGAGCAAGAGAAAGAACTCAAGAAGCGCCCTGATATCGTCATCGCCACTCCTGGTCGTTTCATCGATTTCATGCGTAACTCTTCGTCCTTCCAAGTCGACACAATTGAAATCATGGTTCTCGATGAAGCCGATCGCATGCTTGAGGACGGTTTCGCCGACGAGCTGAACGAGATCTTAGCCACTATCCCCAAGTCTCGTCAAACCATGCTTTTCTCCGCCACCATGACCAGCAAGGTCGACGATCTTATTCGTGTCGGCCTGCAACGCCCCGTTCGTCTCATGGTCGACAGCCAAAAATCCACCGTCGAAGGTCTCGTGCAAGAATTCGTCCGTCTCAGACCCGGCCGCGAGCAGAAACGCCTCGGCTACCTCCTGCACATCTGCGAAAACATCTTCACAACCCGCTGCATCATCTTCTTCCGCCAAAAGAAAGAAGCCCACCGTGTGCGAATCATCTTCGCCCTTTGCGGCCTCAAAGCAGCCGAGCTCCACGGTTCCATGTCGCAAGAACAGCGTATCCAAGCCATCGAAGCTTTCCGCGCTGGCACCGCCAACTTCCTCCTCGCTACCGACGTTGCCTCCCGTGGTCTTGATATCAAGGGTGTTGACTCGGTCATCAACTATGAAGCCCCTCAGTCCCACGAAATCTATCTCCACCGTGTTGGTCGTACCGCCCGTGCCGGCCGGACCGGTCGCTCTTGCACACTAGCCGCCGAGCCCGACCGCAAGGTCGTCAAGTCCGCCGTCAAAGCCGCCCGCTCTCAAGGCGCAATCATCAGACAACGCACCATCGACTCCAAAGAAGCCGACAAAGCTTTCGAGCGCGTCGAAGCGCTGGCCGACGAAGTTGAAGCCGTCATGACGGAGGAGAAAGAGGAGAAAGCTCTCCAAGCTACGGAGCGCGACATCACTCGCAGCGAGAACATTGTCAAGTATCAGGATGAGATTGCTTCCAGGCCGAAAAAGACCTGGTTCCAGACTGGAGACGAGAAGCAGGGCGCGAGGGATCGCGGTAGGGCGGAGCTTAATGGCCCTGAGGCGGTCAAGGCTAAGAATGGCGCGAAGAAGGGCAAGCTTAGTAATAAGGAGAAGAAGAGGTTGCAGGATAGGGATGATAGGAGGGATGGAAATGAGTGGAGGAAGAGCAAGGCTGCTACTACTGAGGCGGGCAAGAAGGGCAGTGCAGCTCCTAAGGGACGTCCTGCGAGTCGCGGAGGACGGGGTGGCGCTCGTGGTGGGGGACGTGGTGGAAAGAGATAGATGCCGGATTTTTCTGTAAATAATACCTTGTCGAATATCAAAAAGCATGGCATTGCCGGCCTTTCTTCTGGATACGTCAAAAGTGAGACTGCACCTTTAATCGATGCTCATAAGTCTGCACATGTTTTCCCTGTGGCTATGAACTTGCTATCTCAGACTCTGCCTGCTGGTATTGGCGTAGTCACTATAAGGAGATGAATGCAGTCTCAATCATATCTCGTCGTAGACAAAGCAAGCTCGAGATACCACAGCTGCTGAGATGACCAGGAAAAAGTCCAGTGGTATCCGCAGACGTATGAGCTAGAACTTCAGCCTAGTCTAGTAATGAAACACTTCACGTAAGACTAACAAGCCATCCATCGCCCTCCCTCTCTCCTTTGGCATTGATGCCACCCCAGATCATCACCGTCGATCTGTCCTTGAGCACATCACAGCCAAAGTACGCTCTGGGTCCAGGGTGCACTTTGCCCGACTCGCCATCGCCCAGCTTCTCCAGCGCAGGAGGCTGCACGTCGACTTCGGCCCAAGCGTTAGTTCCTGTGTCTGCTTTGAACACAGAGCGGATACTGTCTTTCAGAGCTGCAGGGCGCAGAGACTCTGCCAGCGAGGCTTTGCGGCCGGGTGTTGTGGAGGGGAGTTGGAGGGTCCAGAGGTCGGGGTACTGGACTGCTTCGGCTGATACGTCGGCTTGGGTATCGACTACTTGCAGGGTGGACTTGTCGGATGAGGATGTGGGAGGTAAGTCTTCTTTCGTGGTGGGTGGGGTGACGCCGAAGAAGTGGAGGAGGTAGTGCCGGCCGTGGCCAGTGGTCATGGGGAGGATGCCGCCTGCTACACGGGGCCTGGGTGATGGAGTTAGAGGATTTGTGGGGAAGGACTGAGTCTTCCACGATGCTGGTGTCGATGATGTAAGAGCAGGAGCAATGGCGAGTGAATGAATGTGACCATTGAGATTGTTGGTCTCAGGAGTGATGGTAAGCAGCCAAAGGACGCCATTCGCGAAGGCCGCATTAGTGGTGGCTTGCGGAGCATCGAGGAGACGGGTCCATGTCTTGTTTGAGTATGAGAAATGCCAGGTATCTTTCAGTGGCTCGCCAGACTTGCTGAGTCCACCATGGAGCACAAGATCGTTGTCGCATTCGAAGAGCTTGCCTTCGGCGCGAGCTTCTGGTACATCGTGCTCGCCGAGCTTGGGACCAATGAACTCCCAAGATGACTTTGCGGTGTTGAAGAGCCAGATCCGCCCCTTCTCATCGATTGCATCGCCTTTGTCGTCAGCACCACCGAACATGGCTATGCACACATTGAATGCACAGGTCGCGTGACGGGTTCTTGCCGCAGGAACGCCATCAGCGTTGTCGTTGTGAACACCCGAGGCTTCACCACCAGTTTCAGCAGCGGACAGAGAAGGTAGCAAAGCATATTGCGGTTCATGCTGATTCTCAGCTTCAGATTGCGAGAGTAATGAGATCACGTGAATGTCTGTCGTTGCCAGCTTGCCATCCGCGACCTCGCCAAAAAGGATGTAGGCTTTGTCACCGACCACGGTCAAACTGTGGTTCGATCTTGCGAGGGATGCTCTGCATTGTGTCAGCAAATGCCCGTGGGACGTGCATGAAGTTCGATATTCCACCTTGTGTCATCGTCAGGTGCTGTTGCAATCTGTCTGAAAGTTCCCTGCAACGGCATAGTAGGTTGAGAAACCATATATGCAGCGACACCTAGCTGAACGCTAGAGGAGACGACTTCCTCAGCGGCCCAAAGGCCAGCAGCTACTTCGGCCATGATGAATGGTCTTTGTATGGTCGTAGAGACGAATCCAGGGATTATCGCTTGGGAGTGATGTTCACAGGTAAGCAAGGGATGGAGCACGTGAGCAGTGGAAGAGTGTGTTTGGTGGCGTCAATTTGGGGGACACCAGGACGGGATGGAGATTGCTGAATGCGGGAACGAAGCCACGGCGGATGAGGCTGCGATACAATGGATATCGAGGGGTTGGGAGGAGTCTGTCAGAAATGCAGATCGCGGACTAAAGGTGAGCATTGGCACAAGCAGCACTGTGAGCAGATCATCATGATCCACATGGCCATCCCAATTATGATGTAACGAGAAACAAGGTTAAGCTTCTCCACGTGCGGCTGCGGCTCTCCCGCGCCTGGCAGCCGGAAAGGTAAGTGCAAGTGCACGAGCTACGCACATCTCCACGACTCCGACTCCAGCGAAAGCACGCACCCTGCGAGACTGACAACCACAGCTGCTGGTGTCGCGCAGCCATCGCGCATTGTTGGCGCACATTGATACCCGTCCACGCGCAAGCTTACGACACCACGATTTTTACGACTACTCTGCTATTGCGCGACATCACGACACGCTTGCGCGCATCTGACAGCGCACTACTCACCCGACATCACCACTCGCTCTAATAGGCCTGGACTTGCCGACGGCCTGGCTACCCTACCTTCCCGTGGACTGCGCATATTCATCACCATATTTCTGATTCGACACACCGACTTCTTTCATCATGGCGACTGCCCAAGTTGCGCGTCCTCCCCAGGCGGCGCCGCCTCGTCGCCGCGATGCACCACGCCCTTCCTCGACCAAGCGCAGCGCACCCAGCGATTCTGCTCCTGACCATACCATGAAAAAGCGCAAGTTCAGCGAGCCCTATGTTCGCGACAGCCAGTACATCCTGCGCAAGCACAAGGGCAAGCCGCCTTCCATGACCATCCACCTTCATCCTTCACACTTTCGATTCGAGAACCAGGATGGCAGCTTCGCCTATGACTCGCCCATGCGCTTTGTTCTGAAGCATCTTCAGCGCGGAACAGTGCCTCATGAGATCCTGGAGGATTTGCTGTCAGCCAAAGTACAATTCTACGACGGCTGCTTGATTGTGGAAGTGCACAACCATCGAGGTGCAGGAGGAAAGAAATCTGGTCCGCGGGACAAGAGCGCAGACAAAGAGAAGTTTTCCATGCACAACTACAACGAGCACATCACACCCTCACCCTACGGGCCATTCCCCAGCAAGGCGCAGGCGGCAGCCGAAGCTCAGGCTATGGACAAGTCCAACGACAACACACCTGAACGGCCAAAAGGCAAAGAGAAGGACGGACCACGTGTATCAACCGTAGTGTTGCACCCGACTGAGCAGACAAGACATGAAGAAGTCATGATTCTTGCGCGAACTCCCATGTCAGAGATCCGCAACAAGAAGAAAGCGGGCGATTCCAGCACGAGCGCTTCGGATACTGCACCACCTCCGACGCCAAGTGGCTCGTCGAGTACGCAATTGGAGAAGATGGCTTTGGACCAGAGTGAGTTATACTCTTTCCAGGCCGATCAACTTGTCACCACCGAGCCTCCCCTCTACTTAGAACCAGCCAGTGATTCAGACGAGGCTCAAGCCATCCTCGATCTTCTTGCCAACCCGCTGCATTCCGGAAAACCTCCATCTCCCAGAGAGCGCAAGAGAACCACGGCGGAAATGGCTGCCGACGATGCACAGGCTGCAGAAGCCGAGCGCAGGATGCTCATCATGGACGAGCGCATCAAACCCGCTGCAAGAACAGCTGCTGGCGCGGCAACAAGCGACAATCAATCCGCGGCCGCCTCGCTCGGCTTCTCTCGTTTCAAGACCATCGAGATGGTGCGTCAAAACCACGAAAAGGCGGAACGCGAGAAGAAGGAAGAGGAAGCACGACTTGCCGTTGAGAAACGTCAGTTCGAGGAGCAAGCCGCTCAGCAGCAGAAGATGTTGCAAGCGCAGAAGCAGCGCGAAATGTTCCAAAAGCAGCAACAGGCACAGAGGCAGTTGGCTGCTCAACAACAAGCCGAAATGATGCGCCAACAACAACTCCAAGCGCAACAAGCGCAGCAACAGAACAACATGATGCAGAACCACGGACACCCTGCTCAAAACAACCTCATGCAAAACCAGCAAGGCAATTTCCAGCATGCTCAGGTCGCTGGCGTGCAAGGAAGCCCTATTCCTAGACAGCAATCCAACACACCAATGATGCAGTCCAGCCCAATGGTTCAGCAAGGTGGCTTTCCGATGGTGTCTCAAGCTTCCAATACCGGTGCTGGTAGTCCACCTCGACCAGCTTCCGCGACAATGCCGCATCCAGGCGTCGCCATGGCGAGAAACGCTAGTCAGCAAGCACCAGGAAGTCGTAATATGACGCCTCAGATGGCCCATACGCCGTCAATGGCGCAAGCGATGCCTGGGCGACAGCCGTCGCAGACACCTCGCATGCAGCCAGGTAGTCCTGATATTGGCATGCCACAGAATACTCCTAACAACATGATGATGCAAGGCGGAGGACAGATGGGGCAGAATTTGACGCCCGAGCAGATGGCTATGCTGCAGACGCAGAGGGCACTTCACACTGGTCAGAATATGGCAAATGGCCAGACGGTCGGTGGCAATTCCGCAAGCATGACCCCAGAGCACATCCAATTCGCACAGCAGATGGCTAAACTTCAGCAAATGTTCCAGCACTATCAGCGCTTGTACCAGGAGCAGCAAAGTATGGGTCAGCTTGAAAACGCAGCCAAGATGAAAGAACAAGCCTTTAATGTCAACCGCAAGATGGTTCAGATGAAACAACAAATGGCACAGCGGCAGCAAATGGGTGCCAATGGAGGCAGTCCAGGGGTCAACATGCAGCAAGCACAACAGCAGATGGGCCATTCTCACCCAGGCTTCCAACAACAACAGCAACAGCAACCTATGCAGCAGATGCATCAGCAAGGCAACATGCAGGACCCCAGTGGCATGAATGTACAGCAACAGCAAGCTCTAGCTCAGCAGCAATTTGCGGCTAGTAACCGACAAGCTCAATCGCAGCTAGCAGCACTGTTCCAGAAACATGGCGGTCAGCCTCCTCCCCAGGTCATTGCCAATCTCCCTCCGTATCTCAAGCAGATGCTCCTTCAGCAGCAGACCCAGAAGCAGCAGCAAGCACGCGCGCAAGCGCAAGCTCAAGCTCGCATGCAACAAATGCAGCAGTCGCAGCAGCAACACCAGCAGCAAAACGGTGGAGGCGTCGGCAACGAGCAATACGTCCAGCACTTGCAACGGATGCAGAACCAATTGGGTATGCAAATGGGACAGCCGCAACAGCAGCAGACTCCGGGCGGCGGTATGGGCATGCAGATGGGCATGAACAACATGCAGCAATTCGGCGGACAGCAGCAGCAACAGCAGGGTCAGAACCAGAATGACCCGCTGAATGCACACTTTGCTGCCATGGCGAACACTCTTCAGCGCGGCGGACAGGGAATGCAGTAGGATTCTAACTCTGTTCCGCATGAGGTAACGAAGAATGACCCGTTCAACATAATCCGGAGAACCACATATAATCTGGAGATGCAAAACCGTGCCACTCCTCAGAGCACGTCATGGGGAGTGCCTACGAGAGCAGCATTCCCTCTCGCAGACTTCCTGGCACATGAGGTACAGCTGATATCGCAAATCTTCGTGCATACCAGCCGCGACGGGTCGATAGCGTGCGGCCTGCATCGAGCTTATCGCAAGCGTGATGATAATAAACTGTTCTACACGGTCAACGGAATGCAGACTGAGTCATATTCGCCCGGACAGAACATCTGGCTAGAATTTGGGTTGCCAAGTAATCACATTGACGCGCTGTACCATGACAAAATACTGAAGAGACTACGTGCTCTGAAGCCCGATGCTCGAGAGTGTATCTTGAGGGAGGCCGCGACAACGCCGCTGGACTTGGTCATCTATGACTTATTGGACGGGAATTACGAAATTCGACCAGGAATGGGAGGGCCGTCGCATGGTTTGAGGACTACACCAAAGCAATCGTCAAAGTTCTCGAGTAGTCCTCCTGCACACTCAAGCACAGCAGTGGCGACGAGCCAGCGTTCGCCCAATCGGAAGACTGATCTGAAGGAGGGTTTTGAGCCGCCATATCGTGCGCAGGATGCAGGCAGGCAAGTAGGCAGCACGCCGAAAGCGCCTGAAGCTTCGATGCGTACGCCAGTGAGTATTACAACGCACGCGCAAGGCCCATCCCTAAGCGAGTATTTGCAACAGCGCAGAGCAGAACCAACCGTACCTGGAAGCAATCCGGGTGAGGCATTCCTCCTTTCACTGCTGACCGGGCCCGGTAAGAAATGATCGGCAAGGGATTTGTGTTGAACAAGAGATCCGTTGGCGAAAGGGAGCACTGTTTGCTCGCCCGAACAGCTATGTGAGTTTTCACGGCAGAGTAGGATTGATGGTACTTCCTTTTGCACAGATCAAAAGTATGGTACGATAGAGACATGTGTACTAGAGTGGTGAATCGGCCCTCGAAGTCGATGGCATGCTTGTTGAGCAGCGAGCGTTCTTTTTGGATGAGGTAATTGGGTGTCACTATTGCACAACCGCGAGATGTATACTAGATAATTACCTAATCTTTCAGCCTGTAAGCTTAGTATTCATCAACGATTACAGTTCGCCTAAGCAAGGCGGTTTTAGCGTTAAGCCAGTGCTTCAAGCACGATGATGCGCGTGACGGGGCATCGAACGCCCCCCCACGTCGTTCACTCCCACTCTCGGCTATCGCCAACCAACTCTGGCACGTGTTTGCTCGCACTCGAGTGCACATGCATTTGTAGACCCACACGTTAGCAGTCGCGTGTTCTTGTTGAGGTGGACATACCTACATATATCATTGTTATCGCTGTTACTGCTGTACATACAGTCGCTACTATAATTGTGCCCTTGGGCGACATCACTACCCGCCCGCCTTCGTTGAGCACGCGACCTGGGTTTAGCATTCTCACCACGCCTCACGATAACTACCATGCAATAGTCACTACGACGTAGCGCATCGCGAGCACCAGACCTCAGGAATCCCGGAAGGATTTCTGAGTCTTTTGTGCACAAACAACATCATGAAGTGCCAACCTCTTGCTGGGCTTGTCCATGTGGCGCTGGCTTCCGCGAGTTGGACAAAGGTATCCAGCCATTCAAATCCCCTGCGCATGCTGTGGTCATTGTGAACGATAATGCTGACCCAAATCAGAATATCAACTATCGCTCGCCATCAGAGCACCATCCGGGTCTAGGCATATCGCTCCACAAAGTCAACAAGCGTAACACACCAGACAAAACCTTCCAACCTTCAGACCTCAATTTTACCCACGGCGTGGCGTCTGGCGATCCATACTCCGACTCGGTAATCCTTTGGACTCGCATCTCACCGCAATACGAGTCCATCAACGATGAAAGTGTCGTGGCAGGCGACGTCCCTCTGTACTCCCACGGCCCCGACCAGACGATTTCCACAGCGCCCGTCTGCGTCGAATACAAAGTCTCTCTCACCTCCGATTTCGCCAACATACATTCCAGCGGCAAAGCCTACACTTCGAGCGACATCGACTACACCGTGAAAGTTGAAGCTACCAATCTCCAAGCCTACACCCGCTACTTCTACCAATTCAACGTATGCAACAGCGACAACAAAAGCCCGCTCGGCAGGACCAAGACGGCGCCCAAAGTCGACGACGACGAGGTCGACCAGGTCAATGTCGCTGTGTACAGCTGTGCGAATTATCCTTTCGGTTTCTTCAATGCGTATGGCAATCCTGTCAGGAAGGATAGCGTGGATTATGTTATTCATCTTGGGGACTATATCTATGAGTATAAAGGTGATGGCGACTACGGGAACGGTGCGCCTATCGGTCGAGTCCCTAAACCGGAAAGAGTGATTCACTCGCTTTATGATTTCAGAGAGCGACATGCGACGTACCGCAGTGATCTGGATCTTCAGCTGTCTCATGCTGCCTTTCCATGGATTGCCACGTGGGACGACCATGAGGTAAGAAGCAAGACTTTGAGAGCCATGAATCAACAAGCTGACGAATGTACAGGTTGCTGACAACACCTACCGTGACGGCGCTTCCGATCTGGCTAACAACGAGGCCTCCTTCATTAACGATGGCGGCTGGTCCATCGACCAAGTCAAGATGAACGCCGTCCGAGCCTATTTCGAGTAAATCGCCATACCACATTACCCGAAAACTAGCCACAAAGTAGCTAACATTGTCTAGATGGATGCCCATCCGCCAAGTCGAAATGGACGACAACCTACGCATCTGGCGCTCCTTCAGCATCGGCTCCCTCTTCGACCTCTTCATGCTCGACACGCGCCAGTACGACCGCAGCATCACAGACCTCTACTGGAACACCGACTACATCCACGCCATCTCCAATGATGCCGGCCGCACCCTCATGGGCTCGCGGC
Source organism: Cladosporium sp. BF-F (assembly GCA_030463185.1). Classification (NCBI taxonomy): domain Eukaryota; kingdom Fungi; phylum Ascomycota; class Dothideomycetes; order Cladosporiales; family Cladosporiaceae; genus Cladosporium; species Cladosporium sp. BF-F. The sequence goes on along the minus strand of JAMRMS010000005.1, from coordinate 1,053,423 downwards.
AAGAAAACTGGTTCTTGAACCAACTCTCCGCCTCAGCCGCCCGCAAAGCAGCCTGGCGCCTCATAGGCAGCCAAACAGTCTTCAGTCGCGTCAACCAAACCGTCGTATACGGCAATGTGAACCCCTTTAACTACGACCAGTGGGATGGGTACGTCGGCAACCGCAACCGAACCCTCCACCACCTCGCCAACAACAACATAAGCGACAACATCGTCATCTCAGGCGACAGCCACGCAAACTGGGTCTCCGACCTTGTCTCGGACTACTCCGCCGACGGCCATAACGCTGCAGGCTCATCATACCTCGGCGTCGAATTCGCCGGCAGCGCCATAACCTCTCCTCCCCCAGCAGGAGAAGCAAACGTGCCCGCGGCAAACATCGAAGCCGACCGTCTGAGCGAGTCCAATCCTGAACTGCAATGGAATGAAATGTGGTATAGAGGGTACTTCGAATTGCAAATCGCGCGGGAAGAAGTGCGAGCGCTCTTCTTTGGGACACCGTCAATCACCACGCGCAACTCCCTCGAGATCCCCATAGCCAACTTCACCGTCCGCAAAGGCGAGAATAGGTTACAGGAACCTGTCGGTGGAGGCAAGGTCGAGACGGGCAGTCTGAAGGGCGGAGAGAGGGCGCTGACTTACTTGGCTAATGATACGAGCACGGGCGAGTGGAGTGTTAGTGAACACGGGAGGCAGGTGAGTTCGCACAATTTCACTACTACTACGATGACGACAGTGTCGAGCACTGGGTGGAGGAATTCATCCGGGATTTAGCACGCGGATGTTATCTTGCTTTTAATATGTGCGCGTGAGAGAAGCCAGGCTGATTTGATGTTTGCTTTTGTGAAAAAAGCACTGGCTCGACGGCATCATTTGGTAAGAATAGTAATGATGCACACCACACAAACACACATAAACACGAAGCGACCGAAACGAGCAAGCAAGCATTCACGAACTTTCCAACGAAGCATAATGTCCCATCAGAAGAGACGGGAAACCGAAGCTGCAGAGGCTCTCTGAAGATTCCTTTCGCAAGCAACAGACGGCCCTCGCATATGATAGGATTCTTGTACACGACGATCAGGCCACGACGACGACGAGCACGAAGCGAAAGGCCGGAGTAATTGGACTGGTGGAATTGCATAGAACAATGGCGAAGGGACACGACATTTCGGGCTCACGGTCCAGACCCAAATTCGTACGATCGAACATTCAACATTAAGGGCAGATTTAGATACCAAAAGGATAATTTGATACGGGGTGTTTCTCTCATCTTCTTCTCATCTCTTCCTCTTTCTCTCTCTCTCTCTCTCTCTCTCTTCGTCTCTCTCAACCATTTCGCAGGTTATCGTCCCCGTTCCGCGGTTCATGTCATCCACACTAAAAACAGTCCTTCCTCCCTCCATCTCGTATGTAATTCAGGGCCGTTTCCAGCCCCTCGTGACGGCCGCAACTCCAAAAGCATTCGATCGTTCCTCTTCCTCTCAACCCCTCTCGCTGCCCGCCTGTGCGTAATCAAAAGAAAAGGGAAAATATAGTCTTACCATTTCGTCCATGATGATCCGAAGAAAGTGTGACGCGCAACGCGTGCAGTAGTACTGAAGAAGGGGTATGTAAGGCAGAAAAAGGCAACAAACAAGCGAAGTACTTGGATTCTTCTCTCGAGCGACATCGTTGGTCGGGGTTGCGGACTGGTGGTGTCGTTCGGAGAAGAGGCTGAGGAACTAATGGACGAGAGCAGACCGTTGCTTTTTGTCGATTGGACTCTTTGCTGCTATCTTCGAAGAGATAGCTTTTTTCTGCTTTGTCCGAAATTAAGGCAAGCTTGTGAAGGTCGGAAAGTTCCAGCAACAGGTCGAAAAATGCATGACAGTCATGGTTATGTTGCGTGTCGAGACATATATATGCGATGATCCTGAGATCTGCTTTTATCTGAACCTTGCGGAACATCTGCCCATGACCTCGCCCTGACAAACCAGCTCGGCGTTGAACTCGGAGCCATCGAGAGTGAGGTAGATGTCGAAGTACACACGGTAGAAGGTGCCTTGAGGTGTGTCCATGCGCTCGAAGTCCTTCTCAAGGTTCTTGCTGCTGAGATCCGAGGTGAGGGTAACGATTTCCTTGATGCCTAAAAATTCATGTCAGCACAGGCAAAACTGGGTTGAACAAATTTGTGAATGACTTACGAGGATCCTTGGTGTACTCGGGACACACATCCTCGTCGCAAGCGTAGAGGACATCCTCGTACATGAGCGTTGCGCCAGGTGCCACCTGTCTGAAGAACGAGACCTTGACAGGCTCGCCAATCTTAACTCTTTGACCTTTTTGCACGAAGATCTGGCGTGTGTACTTGCACCTGTCCTTGCCATCGAGAGAAGGCACGCGGTACTGCTCTGGGTGGTGGCCTTCCTTGAAAGGCTGCAGGGTTGCCATGAGGTAGTGGCGACGAGCAACGCGAGATGTGATGACACGCTCGGTGATACCAGCAGTGACCGCACCCTTCACGATGGCAGCGACGGAGTCCATGGGTCGAACGACCTTATTTTGGAATTGAGGCGGAACGTGCAGCTTGATCTGCTGGAAGAGGTACTCGGATGCACCGAAACCACCAACAACTAGGACGTTCTGTGATTGCAAGGTCAGCTTCGCGTATCGCGCATCCATATTCCCTCCAAAAGGAGCTTACCTGCAGAAGCCTGTTTTGCGCCTGAATGGCAATAATTTGGTTCCTAACGAGTTCCAGAATTCTGTTGACCACAGGCTCAAAGCACTGCAGGATCTCCTCGTTCGTGAAGGTCATGTAGCCCTCCTCAATTCCAGCCTCGGGGAATTCAGCTTCGATGCCAACGTCAACGGCCCACTTCTGACCATTATTCCTGAAGTCCGCCTTGATTCTGTTCTCGAAGTCCATAATGCACTTGGCGTACACCTTACCGGCGGTCTTGGAGCCGTCTGGAAGCTTCATCTTCCTGATCTTTGCGCGGAGGATGTTTGAGAAGTTGCGGTTCAGCGCTGTGGAACCGCAAGAATCACCGGAACCAGCTGTGCACTCAGCGACGGTGAAAGGTGACTCTTCCTCGACTTCGTATGCGATCAAATCGACGGTACCACCACCACAATCGACAATGAGGATGGCATCGTGAACCTTCAAGTTCAGCAGACCGGTCTTGGCGCAGAACATGGCAGCAGCTTCTGGTTCGGTGATGAGGGTGAGACGGTTGTCGTTCTCGTCGCGAAGGAAGCCAGCTTGGATAGCTGCTGCTCTTGTCGCGGCCTTTCCAGCGTCGTTCCAGATAGCGGGCACAGTGAGGAAGTACCTGATGTTGCGCTCTTCTCTGTTGAACACCTCACCCAAGCTCTTTTGCAGCTGGTTACGCATTGCCTGTCGCAACTTGAAGAGGTAGTCGGCGGCGACATCGATCTCGGACTTTCCAGGAGGAAGGGGAGGGAGGTTGATAGGGTCGATGTATGTGTTTCCAGAAAGCATCAGCTGAAGCTTGAACCACTCCACCTTTTGCACGCCAGGCTTGGGGTAGCCGGTAGGTGCTAAGGCATCGGCGATGTCAGGACCCCAGCCAACGACCTGCTGGTGCTGATCGTAGTAGAGGACTGTAGGAATCTGGTCGCGAATGTTAGATCATGTCACACTGTCGCGTGAGCTCAGCAGAAATCCTACCTTCTGCTTCGTCTGAGTGCCTGCGCCTGGCCACTCTACGATGATATCCTCCTTGGCCTCTGTGTTAGTGGCGAACGCGAAAGCGACACCTGAGAACGTTGTGCCCTATGAACCACATCAGCAATGCTCTCACGAAACATACAATCGCGCGATCGCAACTTACGAAATCAATGCCGACAATGAGTTGCGCCTTGCTACGGTTGTTCCCCTCGACTTCTGCCAAGCTTCTTCCGTACAGTGCGTTGGTTTGCGGCGCGCCATAGCCGTAAGCATGCTGCTGTTGTTGCTGCTGCATTGGGTAGCCGGGCGGGGCGGGCGCCTGCTGCTGTTGGCCGTACATGTGCTGCTGGTGCTGAGGCGCATAGGCGTGTCCAGCGCCAGTGTTGATGGGAGGTGGTGGCATGGGGCTCGTCGGTCTGCCTTGGTTAGGATTCGGCGCACCCAGATTGTTGCCCTGATTAGCGTACTGATAGGACGGCGGGCGGCCGAGCGGCTGCTGCTGTGGGTTCATGGCCAACGAGGTGGTCGAGGCGGAGGCAGGCGCGGTGGTGGTCGACGACGGGGCCTGGTGCGAGGAGGTGGATGTAAGGCTGGTGTTGGCGGAGGATGTGCCGTTCGAGGACGAGGCGGCGGGCGGCTGAGGAGTGAGGGTTGTGGTGGAGGTGTTCTTTGGGGCTTGTGGAACCGACTTCTCACTGCTGGGTCTGCGGGTCGAGCCAACTAGTTTTCGGAAACGGGAGTTCATGGACGACATCCAGAGAGGAGCATTCCTTGCCGTGGCCTGGAGGGGCGGGGCGAGGAAGGCGAGGTAGGAGGAGAGGAGAGAGGCGCGGCGAGCGAGCGAGGGGTGGAGTGAGCGAGCAGCAGGCAAGCGCGAGGAGGAGCAGCAGCAGATGCGGTGCTTGTCCTGCAGGTGAGATGGGCCACAGCGCGCGCGGCTCTCAGGTCAGGCACGTTCAGGCAGGCAGGCAGGCGTGCAGTGCAGTGCAGTGCAATGCGCAGGACGCAGCAGGCAGGCAGGCAGGCAGGCAGGCAGGCGAGCAGGCCGATCGCGCGGGCGAAGGTTTGGGCTGGCTTGCTCTTAGATTGATTGCATATAGGTGTCGGCGGGCGAAACACGGGCAGTGAGGGAGTTCCCAGGATGCACACAGGCTGCGAGCAGGGCGGGCGGCAGTGCAGGCGGGATGCCAAGGGCGGAGTAGCAAGAGAGGAGAGGTGAGGCGAGGCGTGTGCGCGACGGGGGCGGCAGCTGCGTTGCGCTAGGGCGGTGTGCCAGGCACGTGCAGCGCGAGTTGGGACAGTGACACGGCGGCAGTGCAGCGCGAGATACGGGAGATGCGATATGTGCGCGCGCAGTCATCGTTGTGATGGCAGCAACTGGCCGTCCTGTGGCAGGACCGTGGCAGTGGCAGCGGTACGGGCAGGCGAGCTGATGGCTTGCGCCGGGCTGAGCTGACCTGTACACATCCTCTATGTAGCCGTATGCGCATGCATGCAGGTAGCGACTTAGCCTTTCGCAGCCCTCCAAGCACTCCGGCACGGCCCCGAACCCTTGACATGGCTAGCAACATGCTAGTTGCAAATCATCAAAACCTCTCGCCAATTGCACTGCGCCACCCACCGCTGCCCCGGCACATGGTCGCACCGCAAGGGGCAACTGCATGACAATGCAAACACTTCCACCATCACCACCACACGTCTCATCTCGTCCGTGAACGCGTGGGACACGGTTGCAGCGTCTGTGTGTAGAGGCCTCTCGTGTGCCGAACAGCTGCTGTCATACTTCCCGGAGACATGTCGAATAGAGCCTCTTAGTTGCATAAGCTGGGCACGTAGGATCCAGATCTCTGCCTTCCGAGCCCAAGCTGACATTGTCGTTATGATTGCAAGCTCGGCCTCGGTCTCTTACTGCCCGCCAGATGTGCAATCGCATTTGAAATCGTCGACCTGTTCCCAGCGCCGCCTTCCCTCCCCTGACACACAGACTGCTCCGCGCCGCGACGCTCAATCGAACACGACCGCGCCCGAGTCATGCCTCACGGACCCGATCCTCTCGCGGGCAACAGAACCATTGGACAATGCTCTCCGGAGCTTCCTGCAGCGCAGCATTCGCTGAGATGAGATATTCCATTTCTTCTACCAATGACATCCTGCACTTGGAATTTGATTGGATGTGCAATCGATCCATGTCGCTGTGCCGGCCCCCCATGTGTACATGTACAGATTGTCCGTCGTCGCCCACGATCCAACCCTAACAGCCTGCCTGCCTGGCCCATGTCTCTGGGGCTGAATCTGAATCTGCTCTGAACGAAACCTTACCCGCGACGGCTGAGCCAATAGAACAACCAGATCGCCTTATTTACCAAGAAGCCACTCGTATAGAAGTTCGCTACACATAAGCTCGTGGCTGCTTTCGCGAGGGAGCAACGTGGCAGCCATCTCTGCCTTGACACAAGTTTCAATCCATGTTCACACACCTGAACATGGGCGCTGCATTCTCTTGTCATAATTTGCCTGCTGCGGGTTTGTAAAGTTGAGACCCCAAATCAAAGAAGCCTCAAACATGGCGGCGAGACTTTTGCGTCCGCAGCCTCAAGGCTGCTTTTGAGCACTAGTCGTGAGGGTCAGACCAATCCTCTCACAACATAGAGGGTGGCTTGTGACAAGCGAGGAACGCGGCAGTCCGGCAATTGACTTCCAGCCACGAATATTGGTCGACCAGTGGCGGCGTCTCCGATCAACGTGGGACGCGTAAGGCTGAGAGGAGGGAGATGATGACATGTAGTGCAGGGAGGTGCTTGAGGCGGGCAATTGGTACCCACATGTACCTTACTGGCGCCGCGACAATTGTCTCTTTCGGATATCGTCAGCCTGATAACAATTGTGACTGGGACCGGACTGTGAGTCTCAATGTGTGTATATTTGCCAGGACCCGTAGGCCCCAAATTAAACAATCCTTTTTGATTTGCGATCGCAGACTATCTCGCTAATACAGTTATGGAAATGACAGCAATGCCGCCTCGTGCTGGTGGGAGGCAAGCAGCTTATGTAAGTGGGGGAAAGTGGTATAACAAGGGAAAGCCGTGGTGGGCAGTGCAAACCAATCTCAACGCCGTCCAAGAAAGAAGAGCCAAACGAATGCTCTGCGGGAGGGCTTCGTCCTGTCCTCGCCTTGATCATCATATTATTAACCTCGGAACCCCATTGCCTGCTTTCCTTCCTGCTCGATCGTGTCACCCTCGACTTCTCGGCGATTCTGCCCTTTTTTGTGTTGTTTTCGGTTTTGTGCCAATCCGTCTTGTTTTTGGAGAGGCTTCTGGATGTGGAGTGAAGCTGCGCAGTCAGCTTTGAGCTGAGCGAAATACTTACCGACCCTTTCAAGAATCTGGCATATCTTTTTCCGGATTTTCTCATTCGTCGCTCGGTTTCGCCCCGGTTTTTGTGCCGCATTTTCGCGGTAGTTATCGCGTCGCTAGATGTCATGAAGTTGTATGGCCGCCTGTTATCCGGGCGTTGGTGGCATGGTTGTGGTCCGTCCGTTGCCTGTAAATCTCGCCGTGTTGTAGCGCTGGAGCTGCACGTCAATACTAGACGCGGCGAAACGTGAGCGGGTTTCACCTCAGGTAGATCAACAACCATCAAAGAATCATATCTCTCAACCTTGATACAATCGCTCAGGGTGCTTTGCCATTCGCTGTACCATTAGCCAGACCGACGGCTGACTGGCGGCGCTTAGCAGGGTCGTTGTTCTCCTGTATCATCGCATTAGCTGAGAACAAAGTTTCGAGAAGGACACATGGAGCGTGCAAATGACGAGTGAGAGCGCTTCACGTGAGTTCTGTCCTCGATATCACGTACGTCGAGTCCTGCACCAGAGACTGTGCGCTTGTTATTCGCGGTCGCGGTCGCTGGTGTTGGTGCTGGTGCTGATGCTGGTTGGGCTGTGCTCTTGGCGGTCTTCGATTTCTTAGTCCGGGTTGGCCGAGTTTCGCCTTCGCCGAAAAGATCTGCGGGAAGATCGTAGCTGGATGACAGTCAGTATGGGCACTCTTAAAGCTACCTCAAATATCAACTTACTTGCGAACATGTGTCACGCGAATTGAATTGGTATCCGGGTTGTAGAGATCAGCGCTCTGGACAATGTTCTTGTAGTCGTGGATCGCGTAGGAAATATCCAGTGACTTCTGGTTCGGCTTAAGATCAATGCCAATGTAGTACGTGGTTGTGTAGATTTTGTCCTTGCCATCGCTCGCGGTTTCGGTCTCAACTGCACCGTCTCCGTTACTGGTAGGCACAGCAATGCCTTCAGCATCAGTCTGTGCCACAGCTTGTGTCTCGACACTTTCAGATGTCTCAGCGGTTTCGCTCTCCTTGATCTGGTGATCGAGACCACCTGAAAGAACATGGTCTGTCTGTGCGCCTGGCAAGCATTCATGCACACGATCGAAGCCTTTGTTGAAGGGATGTGCGAGCTCGACACTAACTTGAAGCTCTTCCACCTTCATGATCAGCCTACGGAGACGAGCCTGACAAAGACCTGCCCATGCCTGTTGCGCCTCTTTGGAGTGGCTGGCAGACACGACCATAAGATAGTGTTTGTAATCCTTTGTGAAGAATGTGTGCTTTTGGAACAGGTCCTTCCACGGCTTGGTGTTCGAGCCCGTAATCTCCTGTGTGATGTCGAGACCCCTCTTAAGCTCTTTCATCAGGACCTTGAAGGTTGAAGGACCAATGTTGTGGGTGGAATTCATCGAAGGATAAGCCGGTGTGATGATTGGCATGAGATGCTTGCGATCGTGGAAGCTCGTATTAGGATCCCACTCGCGAAGCTGTAGGGGCGCATCCTCTCTGTTTTGAAGTCTTACTGGGTCCGGCCACCTCCAATTTGACATAAGCCAGAAGAAACGTGAGACGATACGCGGGGCAGCGGCCTTTGGGTACAGCTGGCAGACCTTTGCGACCATCATAGCATAAGCTACACCGCCAGGGAAACCAACAATGTTGCCATAAATCGCTCTTCGTTGCGCCCACAGCTTGACGGCGCGGAGAGCAAGGCGGAAAGGCTTGGTTTGTGGGACGACCGCAAGAATGCGATCGGTCACGCGAGTACCGTTGACACAACGAAGATCAATCTCGTTCAATCCTCGAAGAAGGTTGTTGTCGGTCATTTGCAAGGAGCTTGGTACGGAAGCGACTTGAAGATTGGAGAAAATGAGATCAATGCTGATTCCATAGAGCTCCATCTTAATGATAGGGACGCTAGCATCCGGGACGGCCGTCATCTCAGTGATATCGCTCGCTTGTATGCTGTTCTTGAGCAGGTCCGGGAAGTATTTGAAGAAGTCCTCGCGCGTAACATGTTTGGGCGCAACAACCAAAGTATCGATATCTGATCCAGGACCATAGACACCCAGGCTGTAACTGCCGTACGTGAACACCTTGCCGCCAGCAGTCTCGAGGATGGCAGGCGGGAGCTTCTTCGCCCTGCCGACGACCTGCACCAGCTCTTTTGTGAGCTTCTGAAGTTGACGCAGAACATTCTCTCTACATTGTGTCAGCCAAAACCTCATCGATGCCGAGGTGTCGCAACTGCTTACCTCTGCTTGCCCTCCTCGGGCGACTCAAAGTTCTTCTGCGCCTTCAATTCGGCCATCAGACGATCGCTGAGCTCGAGATCCTGTTGCGTGGGCGGATCGAGCGACAATGGCTTGAAAGGCCCTTGCTGCTCAGAGTCTGCCATCTTGAGCTGTGTGTGTCCTTGCTCTTTCTTCCTGCTGTGCTCGTGTGCTCCCTTCTCCCGTGGTAATGAGTGCGCGCTTGGTCGTAACGTGGAGGGATAAGCTTAGCAACATGCGCCGCTCAATTTTGGATTCCGCGCACGCCGCGCCGTTGTACAGACAAACGGTGATGGTCTGGATGATGAGAGCTGCTGAAGACGAACGGCCACGGATGAAGGTCGGGCGCGCATGTGCTACAGGCGCCTGGGGAGCGTTCGGCGCGTACCGTGGCGTCGAAGTTAAAGAACTCCAGGCTCCACTCGCTAAATCAGGGTCCGCGCGACTTGTCACATGTGATTGCTCGCATTCGAATGCCGCTTTGTGAATGCGGTTCTTCACAGGAGCGAGGGAAGTATCGTTCGTAGATTGAGGTCTCACGTGGATGATTGTGGCTTTGGGCTTGTATAAGTTGAAGCATGAGCGCACCAATTTTGGCAGGAGTATCATGTGCTCCATGTAATTTCCTTGCGGCAAAAAAACGACTCTTCCATTGCGTCCACGAAACTATATTGTACGTTGTACGTTGACTGTATCACTATGCTACAATCCCATGTCGAGCGTCAAAGGCCCAGGCTTGACATTGATGCCTGGGTTCATCATCACAAAAGTGTTCAGACATGACTTGTCATCGTTTCTATCAATCACTTTAACCCCAAACCCTAATATCCACACCAATCTGCCAGCGCGTAATGTTGTAGAACCGTCTCTTGTTGCACACTTTGCTCATGTGAGCGTTTCCATTGTCAAGTCAAAACTTTGGGGTATCTCAGAAATCCATAACGACACCAGCAACGATCTTCTCCAAATCCGACTTCTCCAACCATCTTTCTTCGCTTTGACTTGCAGCTCCATTCTCCACATCTTCTTTCTTCGCCAGCAATGATCTTGCGATCGTCTCCCGGATGTAGATCTCAAAGTACTTCTCAAGTACGGCTAAGGCATGCTTGTCGATCTTCGTGTCTTTCGCGGCGAAATGCTCGTGCATTAGGCGTAGTAGCAGAGCTCGTGGTATTGAGGGTACCTCGGATGAGTGCGAAGGAACAGGAACTGCGTTGCCTCTGTCTGGCGACGCTGGCGCAGGTGGAGTATCATCATCGTCGTCTGATATCGCCAATGGTGAAGGTTCCTTTCGTGCTGGTGGGCGACCTGGTTTGCGCTTTGCTGGTGCTATGGGTGGAGGAGGTTTGACGGGCCTGGCTGTAAGAGGATCGTCTGCCAAGTCGTCGTCTGATATATTCATTACGTCCTTATGGGAAGCTTTATTTCGCTTGCTGCTGGTATCGTCGATCGCATCATCATCGTCGTCCTCGACTATTCGTCCCTTACGTTTTGCACTAGTCGCGTTGGCACGTCCAAACATGCCAGTACTTACTGGTGCAAAGCCAGATGTCGTTCTCTTGACTGCATCGCCGTTGCTTTTGCTCGCTCCAGTGGCATTTATACTTGGAGTTCTGCTTAGTGCATTCGAGGCGGGCTCGCTATTCGTGGACGCGACGCGAGGCACTTGACTAGGCCGCTGTGGCTTGAAAGGCGGTCCTTTGCTTTTTGAGGCCGGGTATCTCACCGTCTCTTTTGGCTCCTTGCGTGGTGGCATAGAAATGTGTTTGTGAGAGTCTGACCAAGAAAGATCACCAATGGGTGGGAAGATCAGCCGAGGCCTCGCGCCAAAGCGCGTCATCACATGTTTCAAGCCTCCCTCCCTCCTCAGAACTTCTGTTTCACGTCCTGTCTATCAGATAAGATTGATCCATCGTGCCCTGCAAGGAGCCGTGCATGTGATCAGGTCAATACAACATTGTCGCATCCTGCAGGCACACAATATCCTGCAATGAAAGCAGAAGTGCCTCGCTGAGCTGGATAATGTACCATCTGGCGAAGTCACTGTATCTCCATGCAACGAGCAAAGAGGGTAATGAGTGACACGTCGCACGACAACTCGAGCGCAGATCGCTGACAGCAACAACCTTCCAGAATACTCAATCCTTCTTCTCGGACTCGACAATGCTGGCAAGACTACACTGCTTGAGCAGATAAAGAGCTTATACAACCCTGAGCATAGTGCGCGACTGAACACCGTTCCGACCGTTGGACAGAATGTCAGCTTGGTCAACCTGGATGAGTGCTATCTCAAAGTCTGGGATGTAGGCGGACAGCACACACTGCGCAACCTTTGGCAAAGCTACTACAGCAGCTGCCATGCGATTGTCTTCGTAATCGACAGCACGGACGTGGGAGACGCGGACGTGGAAAAGATCAATGAGAGTGGTGCTTCTGGGAGTGGAACAGTGGACTTGGGACGACTAGAGGAGTGCAAGATCGTGCTTGAATCTATCCTGGAGGACCAACAGACTGAAGGCGTCCCACTACTGGTTCTGGCGAACAAGCAGGACGCCGAGGACTGTGTGGAGGTGGTCAGGATCAAGGAGGGCCTGGTACGAAGGGTCATCGAGGGAGAGAAGGGTGATAGCGTCAGGGACAGCAGAGTCCTGCCGCTCAGCGCCTTGACTGGCACAGGTGTGAAAGAGGCTGTGGACTGGGTTTGCAGCCGCGTCAAATGGAACAAGGAGGCGAGACCTCCTGTCATGAGGTGAAATGGTGGTGCGCTGGCGCGGCACGAGATGTTAAAAGGCTTGTTATATGATACCCATCGAGATCAAGATTCTACAAGTTCTGTAGCGACCATCAAAGATTCCATGTATCATACTAGTGCACATGATGCAAGGCCCTTTAGTGCGACTAGCATCAGCGTGTATGTGACTACACCGGAGCGCCGAGCAATACTCATCGCTGGCTGTTCACATACAAGGATTGCTGGCTATTTATTTCGATCCATTGCACTGTGTTCCACGCATGAGGCTTCCATGCCCGAATGACTATAACTCGTCACACCACCAACGTCCTACCGGATACGTGGAATTGACCTATAACACCCGATGACTGGTCGCATCCTGATCGGGATTCAAGCCACCCTTGCGACGCGGAAGCGGGAAAGCCTCGCCCACGCGCCTCACAGCTTCCGGAAACACACCACCAAACGGACTAGGCGTAACCGGCAGCCGTCTACCGGCATAACCGTACCGCATATCTTTCTTATCGAACAGCGCAGTATCGCCTCGGAAGCCTGCTTTTTCTTGCGCCCTTGTCTCGTCCTGGAATCCTTGAGGCCTAGGCGAACAGGCCCGTCATCTCGTTTGTTCGCGCAGCACTTACCCAGCAAGGACCCCCCCCCGGAAGCAAACGAGACGACACAACGCGGCTGGAGGGAGTGGCGGTGTGCTGTCACCTTGCATCGATAGAGTAGGGGGAATTGTCGTTATCGTCGCTCGTTGGGCGGTGACGCGATGGGTCTCATGGAGGTAAGGTGCTTTGAATTTTATTCTCCTCGGCGGCTGCCTGCAATATTGTCTTGATGATCTCTGGACGATGTCTGCCCATTCTGCGATTTTACGAGCGCAAGACGTGTCGCTGGTCAATTTTCCTCCCAGAAGGTCAAAGGATGTGCGGTGGCGCTGCTGGTAGCCGGTACATCGTAATGTGATCAGTCACTCCCACGAGAGTAACGGTGGTGTTACATTTTCCAACATTTGTGTAAGTCTATCAAACCAGCAGAATTCCTTCCGTGTGCGACCTCGGTGAAGTGCATGTGGACATTTACATGAGAAGCGTCGCTCGACGCCTTCCACTTGCCTGCTGCATCGACGAACGCGAAAGCATGAAAAACGTCCGACTCAAGACTCTGACATACCCATCTCTGCGTAGACCTCGCCATGCATACGCTGTTCAGCTCCAACATCCTTAGCCCACCGCCTGCGCCGCTAGCTCAACAAAACCCCTTTGAGCTGAAGTTTCACGCATCCTCGACAAACACCGATTCGACAGCATCTGGATCGTCTTTCTCAACGCACAGTTCACCAACAGAGTCCAGTATATTGACACGTCGATTGCAGGAAGACAGACTAGCAATCGAAGACTTCCGTAATGTCGAGAGTGTGGCTGTGAGGCGGAAAGGCCACCCGAAGTTGTTGCTGATGGGCCAGAGAAGGTAGCAAGATGCTGACACTGTTTGTGACCAACCAGTAGCTGACATCGACACAGGAGTGGCAAGTCATCAATCCAGAATGTTATCTTACAGAAGATGCCTCCGACAGAGACGCTGTATCTTGAGTCTACCAACTCAGTGAACACTGTTGCCATGCAGTATGTTTCGTCTAATCGAATGTTGAGACTGAAACTAACCGTCATGTAGGTCCTTCGCTCAGATCGAGATGACCGAAGTACCCTCACAGCTCTCCATCGAATCTCCCGAAATCGCATATTCAGACGCCAACTTCCGAGAACTTGGCGCCGTTGTCTGGGTCATCGATGTGCAGGACGACTACCTCAGCAGCATCAACTCGCTCGTCCACACAGCTGGCTTTCTCGCAGAGAACTACCCACGGGTACACTTCGAAGTGTTCATCCACAAGACCGATGGCTTGAGCGAGGAATATCGCTACGATGCTTTCAGAGAAGTGCGCCAGCGAGTGCAGGACGAGTTGTCAGACGTTGGCTTCGGTCACCGTGAAGTCGCCTTCCACCAGACAAGTATCTTCGACCATTCGATCTATGAAGCGATTAGCAAAGTCGTGCAGCGATTACTGCCTCAGTTGCCGGCACTTGAGGCACTGCTCAACAGATTGTGCTCGACTTGTGGCATGCAGAAGGCCTACTTGTTTGACACCGTGAGCAAGATCTACGTCGCTACCGATGCCAGCCCGACATTCCTCAAAGATTACGAGGTCTGCTCAGACTATGTCGACGTGATTGTCGACATTAAAGCGCTCTATGGATGGCAAGCTTCGTCGAAGAAGATGGGCAGCACACGATCAAGATCGACAATCGGTGCCGACCCTGAAGACGATGGCATTGGCGAGAGCATTGTCACTTTCGAAAGGAATGGCGACACTTACATTTATGCACGAGAGATCACGGAGTAAGTGTTGCCCCTGCCGAGATTCAACTTACGTGAAACGTACTGACATGAGCTAGCCATCTCTCGTTGATCTGCCTGATGGGAAAAGGAAGTGGAGTCGACAAGCGGGTATTGATCGACTACAACGTGAGTCTGCTGCAAGATGCGGTGGTGGAGGTGTTCAGGGTGTAAATGAAAACAGCAAGGGCAAGCGAAATGCCAGGCACACAATGTCACACGGCGGCTACAAGAGAACAAGCAATCGGTTCCATCATGGGACTCTTGTATCTACTAAATTCTTTCGATTGATGTTCGTCCAGAACCTCTTCTTAAAATGCGCACATACTGATGCTTGCTACCATTCTTGGTTGTGTTGCTATTTCACCAAACTCACGTCACCCACTGCTGTAAAATCTCCAGCTGTTCTGGCCGATCATATCCTTGAAAGGCGGCAATACACAATTGTAATATGCCTTCTCGCTTTCTGGCATTATTACCGAAACTCTGCCATCCTCAGCCGAGAAACTCTTTGCGTCTAACAGATCCACGATATGTCTGGCAGCGCGCCCTGGAAGTATTAATCGACGCCACAGCGGTTTCCACTGGGATTCATGCGCCTGACGCGCCCACGATACATACCGCAAAGATTCATTGAGTCCAGAGTTCTCGACCGAGATCACACCAATAATGCGGTGTATGCTACGCGCCTGCTGTGTTTGTCGCCTGCGTTGTAAATGAATGCATGGTCGAACCCGCGAGTAGGAATACCGAATGTGTCGATGGCGACAAGATCGAGCAAACGAGAGACTAGTATCAATGAAGATGAACTTTACCGGGCCTGGTCAATGTCCTTTCGACTTCTATTTTTACAAGTGTTACACAGCACCTCAGCTGCAAGGGCAGACCGATGGGACCTGATTTGGAGGACCTTTCACCTATGTGTACCTCGACAAGTATTTGGACATGTAGTCCAAAACGGTAACGCCTATGTATTGAATCATTTCGATCAACGCCTGTCCAGCCAATTGTCTTTACTTGTAAATACATCGAAGTCCTTCGTCGTTCCTGCTGCCCCACCAACTTTCGCTTAGCATTGCTTAGTCAGTCCTAAAGCAAGCAAGCTGTTCTAAACAAACTAGTTACATCCGTGCAACGGCGGGCGATAATCATCCACACCTAGTATGCCTCCTCGGCCTCTAGCACTCTTACCGAAACTCTACAATCCCAAACCGAGGCACCTGCCCCTCACTCGCCCAGCACATTTGAGATACTTTTGGTCGCGCCGCCCTCCCAGACCTGAGACATTCGACACGCAGAAGCGCAGCGGTGCTGATCTCCGAACGGCAGTGTTCAAGGCTTCCATTATCCTCACTGTCCTTCATCTGACCTTCGACTGGTATTTTGGGCGGGGTCCATTTGCTAAAACGAAGCCGACAACGAACAAGACACAAACTTCGACTGTGACGACTACACCTGTTGACGATGTCGTCGGAACCGAGCGTGAGGAAACGGGGAGCGGGGCAGGATGTGAGCAGTCAGGAGACCACGCCCTTGAGTGGTTCGACGACGGTGACGAGCAAAGGAAAGAGTAGCACTAAGAAGAATGGCGGAGTGGGTGTGATGGATGTACTGCGGGTCCTGGGAGGTCTGTTCCTGCTCAATTGCCTGCTGAGCTACTTCATCACGAATGACTCTGTCCTTTGGGGTTGGAGGCCATGGTTCATAAAGCCTGGACAATTGACGAGATACTTCGTAGGTTTTCAATGACACCACTGGAAGCTACAGAGAGAAACTAACAAGCACAAACAGCAAGGTCCCGTCTCCCTCACCGACGCCGAGCTCCTCTCCTACGACGGCAGCGACCCCTCCAAACCCATCTACCTCGCTCTCAACGGCACAATCTACGACGTCACCGCCGGCCGCAGAGTCTACGGGCCCGGCGGCAGCTACAATGTCTTCGCAGGCAAAGACGCCGCACGTGGATTCATCACAGGATGCTTCGCCGAGGACTCGACCCCCGACCTTCGCGGCGCAGAGTGGACGTACGTCTCTGTGGATGTTCCTGGCTTTGAGGAGAAGGATGTCACTGCCGAGCAGAAGAAGACTAGGGAGCAAGAATTGCGCAATGCGAGGAAGAAGGTCAAGGAGACGCTTGATGGGTGGACTAAGATGTTTACCGGCGCTGGTGGGAAGGACTACTTTGAAGTTGGAACTGTGAAGAGAGAACCGGGATGGTTGGAGAAACTACCCAAGAGAACTTTGTGCGCTCAGGCTCAGAAGAGCAGACCGAAGCCAAAGGCTGCCGGTAAAGATGCTGGCGCTGCTTACAGGCCCGCTCACTGAGAGATTATCGAGTCTCATCGCTGTAATTCATATTTCTCCGTCGTTTTGTATGTCGTGTTCTTTCAAGTGTGTATGTTGTCCGAGTCTTTTCGGCTAGTATCTGACTTGTCCAGGGTAGAGTAAGCGCAATATGCTTTGTGTGATCCGTCGCCATGGGTGAAATTTGGGCGGATCCAGTGTATGGTGGGTTCTGGTACATGTCTGCTTCACAGCGGAGCTGGCGTGGGAGAAACGGAGAAACGAAAGCGGAACCAAGTTCAGCGGTAAAAAATTGTAGCAAGTGTTTGATATCGAACTACCTGCTGCAAACCGCTAGCAGTCCTCCATACGCCGTGATATCATGCATAGCCACTCAGTCCAAAATTCATCATCTAAGCATCCGCAACGGTGCGAGCTGTGCATGTGTTAGTCTCGTATTTGACGACGAATGTCCTATTCCCAGTGCGACATACTGTAGATGTTGCAGGTGTTGTGGCCAACAACCTTCTTGATGGTACCCTGAGCCTCGAGGTCGGCAAGGGCCTTGCGGGCGAGGGAGCCGTTGATCTTCAGGCGATCGACGAGGACGGCGACGGTGATGAGGCGGTAGGACTGAACGTCCTTGTTGAGACGCTCCTGGAGGGCCTTGTCAAAGATGACGGCGTGGACGGCCTTGTCCTTCACTGTTCAGCGGATCTACGTTAGCTTTTGTTCCGGACGTTGTCGTGTATCGCTCGTTGCGCTCGTTCGCAGATATGTGTGTTCGTATTTCGATGGCGTGTTCATTGTGTCGTCTGATGCGCGTGGAGGATGGAGATAGAGATGGGAGTTCGCGTACCCTTGCCCTTGGACCACTTCTTCTTTTGCTTTCCTGCGGGAGCCTTTTCGTTCGTTAGCAACTGCGCATTTCTGCTGCAAAGAGGCGTGGCGGGTGCATACCATTTTGATTGTCTGTCCGTGGGGAGTGGTTCGGAGTCGCTGAGGTCGGGCTGGCTAGTGTAGAGCAGGTGAGTGCGGTTCGAAGAAAATGGGCTTGGCGTGGTCGCTCTTTCCAATCCAAGCGGGGGCGGCAGGGCGGCAAAATTTACACGTGACCCCATGCTTCACGCCCCCAGGAAATAAGGTCCGGGCTAGATCAATGGTCTTATGGCGGTGTACGAACATTGTGATCCATTGTGAGCAAATTTACAGTGTTTGATCGGTTGAAGCTGCTATCCCGAGGAAGGGTATCATTTTCACGTATCGTCCCTGAAGCATCGCATCAAACCAGATGAAAGGAAACGGCAAGCCCGCTTGCCCGCCCAGCAGAAGTGAGCACAATGTGTGGAAGGGTAGGATGTCTCAGGACCTCATGTGATTGATTCGGAAGCATGCCTTGTAGAGGTGCTCTTCCATCGATCGCAATACACACAGCACTGATTCTCTCCTCACTCGTCCACACCACCCTCTGGTGGCATGCTCTGGCGGACAGTCCTGTGGAAGCCCTCCCCAACTGTCGACCCAGCATTTTGGTTTGGAATATTGCTACCCTCACCAGGTGCTACGCTGAGACGCACAGCAGCCGCGAACGCCTCGTTCTCGTCAAGTCCGCCATTGAGATCTCCATCGTCGAGTATCTCGGGTGATTACCTCGGGCGTTGCTCTCCAGTGGGACGAGGAGTCATGAACAAGCCTGATTCTTCTCTGCGCATACGAACATAGCGTTGCATGCTCAAGTTGGGTCGACTCTTCCTCTTGTAAGATTGAGCTGCAGCCGATCTGGACCTTTGAGCTGGCGAAATATCTGCATCGCTCTCTGCGTCCAGGGAGTCGCCACGACCACCACTCATGGAGAGTTCCGAGTCCGAGAGGACGGATCCTGCGGCTGGTTCGCAGCGTGAGCCAGGTCGCCTTTGCGATGTTGTCTGGGTTGGAGGTGGCATGCGCCAGTCATCGTTGTCATCGTCGCTATCGGAGCTTGGAGCGGAATCGTCATCAGAATCATCGTCCGGACTGTCTGGCTTCTCAATACTTTCTCTGGGAACATTCGAGTTCTCCGAGTTCTTCGCCTTTCGATTGCTCCCCTGCTTGATCGCGTTCGACTTAGCCTTTCTCGCTTTGTCCAGTTCCTTCAGGAGCATTTTCTGCTTCTGGCTGCCGTGAAAGAGCTGATCTTTGATCACCGCGATTTGTCTTGGATCCTTCGCAACCAGATAACGCCACGCGTCGTAGAGGATCTTCTTCTGCAGCATCAACCTTTCTGCTTTCGAATTGCTTGGGAAGTGATCAGGTTGGAGGAATGGCTCCCATGCTACTTGTCCGTACATTGGCTCCTTCTCGGTTGCTTGACCACGGCTGTGCGAGAAGATACCTATATCGGGTATCAAGTTGGGATCTGTGACATCTTCCGGCTTTGGGATTGGTTCGTAGTATGCTCGCGTCCAGTTCTCCTTTTCGCTCCCACAGATGAGTCGACCATGCTTCGTATCCATGCTCGCGTTGCGCGTTTGCTGCTGTGTAGTTGTTGTGACTGGGATTGATATCAGTACACCAAGAGTGATCAGTACCAGGGCAGTCTGCACTTACTATGGCCCCGCTTGCTAATGGTGTAACTCTGTTGTGTGGTTTTTGTCGACGGTAAGATGAAATTTGAGAGTCGAGAGAAGGAGCGAGACGAGGCAAATACATATCCAAAATCACATGTCTCTTCTTATGACCTCCAGGTGCCTCATTCACGAGCTCACGAGCTCAGTGATTGTGCGTGAGTGAAGGCATCTTTGTGTCTGAGTGAACCATGAAGACCGATAGCATATGCAAGCTAAAACCGGGACAGCTTAGGCTACCATTCGCAATGTTGGCACGGTGCAACGGGTCTCAAGCGTTTCGATCCCTTGGAGACTCTTCGTTGTAGCAGCTTGCACTTGCTGGACGAGTATCGGATCGGTGGACTGAAAGAAGAATGTGGGCAAGATCAAGACCACCACTACAGGCTTATATACTGAGAATCCACAGTCGGTGCTCGAAAATTTACGAATCGCTTCTCTCGGGTACTTATAGTAATTTTACATGGATACCTCGTGGTAGAGGCATATCGCTCGTATGGTAATAATCTGTTTTATCTGTTTTCGGCTTCGTCTCAGGGGTCGATACATTTTGAAACAATACAGGCGATTGTCCGTAGACTCTCGATCTAGAACTGTACGTGCCACGGCACGCTTACGTGATCCATGGCAAAGTCGAAGAGGGAACAAGCATTATGACACTCTGCTCGTGGTCTCGTGCTGCCCTTTGCTACAAGCAGCAGACTTATTAACAACCTCAGCTCACTTCCTGAATTTCGAGCATACACACCACCGAGTTCATTAGCCTTTCATATTTCTTCCCACAATGTCTGAAAACTTTTGATCGTTGTTTCCAACAAACAGTAAGTCATTGTCATGAGCCCTCCGTACTGCCTCGCATCGTCTCATCAGCATTCGGCGACATTGGCGAAGCATCGAACCCCGAATCCACACCTCCCACATCAGCCATCTCAATGTCCCTCCCTCGCGGCTCCTCACTCTGCTGCTCTCCCTTCTTCCTCTCCAGCGGCTGCAACGGCGTATTCCTCCCCTTCACACGCGCATCCTGCATCTTCCTCTCGACTGAAATATAACACTGAAGTCTGCTGATCTCATTGCACAACCACGCAATCTCTTCTTTCGCCGCCCACAAAAGCTCCGCGCAGTCCTCCGCGCTCATCTCATCGATATCCGTGGGGATGAAATCGTCCCAGTTGACAGTTCGAGTGGTGTAGTAGTCGGCTTTGAAGACGCGAATGTTGTATTCGGTCGTCGCTTCTTTGACGAGAAGGTCGATTTGTTCGTCGAGATTGTCGCGGATTTCATAGGTGGCGGCTTGCAGGGCCGCGCGAAGGAGTTCCACGCAATGCGATGTGGGAGTGACGGTCATTCGAGAGTCTTGTGTTTGCGATCGCAACCAGGCTTTGAGCTCGTCGTATTCGGGGTGAGAGGGGTTGTGCTCGTAGGCTAGGTCTTCCCAGTCGTGGATCATGTTTGCTTTTTGGCGTGGTACGTAAGTGAAGAGTGGAGTGTTTGTTCTGATAATGGATTCAGCTCGCGCGATGGCGATGTTGTTGACAAGAGATGGCAAGGTGTTGCGGTCTGCGCATGGTTGTAGGTGCGAAGTATCAAGAGTCAACATTGATCGTGATGTTGACGCGCGTTGCGATAGCGACGTGTTAGTGAAGGAGTGCGAAGACTCACTCGCTGACTCGAACAAATTATTGCATGTGCTTACGAGCCGGTGATCTCAAACCATGAGAAGAAAAACGTGAAGTTGAACAACGACAATGTGACGCGAAACGCATCCGCCAATGGCTACGGTAAACTCGAATCAGCGTCAATATCGATGAAGGCCAGGAGTTTAATTTCATGAATGCCTGCTGAACGCGGCTGTTGTATACATCTAGTTCTGTCATTTATGTTAAAGTATTGAATCATATTTCCACTCGAACCATCATGCTTCGCATCATCAACCTCATGCTTCCTGACCTCACCCTCTACTGCTCGTAGCAGTTCAGGTTAAAGTGCACGGGGAAATGATTCAATCCAGGCGCGTCCTTCCTGACATAGACTGCAGGACTCCATCCCAAGCAGTAGAAGTTTCCGCAGCCCGACTGGTCAATCTGGACTTCGACACGCTGCCTTGGGTCACTAAGAACGTCAGTCCAAATTTCACCAGGTCTGCCGACCTGCATCTTCTTGGTGGACCATTCGTTGTAAGGGCCAATGCTCAGCACAACTGCGCACCCAGGCCTGTCATGCGTACCCAGTCGCGTCCAGCCGATGCAGCTCTGAGCATCGAAGTAGTCGGTCTGCTGTCCATAGGCGTACAAGCGACGGGAGAGGACGAGGTCTGGCAGAAGGCTGCGATTGCTTGGATGCATGCAAGCGGGTGGGGCGCGCTCCTTCCCGTGAATACCGTACATGTCGCCCCAGAAGACTGAGGGAAGACCCTCGGCGCGGAGAAGGATGAAGGCGTAAAAGATGGATTTGAGGCGCGGGTCAATCGGAGTGGCAGCCGCTTGACCTGGCTGGGTATCGTGATTGGTGACGAGCGTGAGAGCACTCTGCGGCCTCTCCTTTACGAGTGAGCTACGCATGATTGTTCTGAGATCAGCATTGGGAGATTTGCCAACGACGTCTTTCGACACACGCGAGAAGTCGGATACAAGGGGGGCGTCGTAGGCGTAGGTGCCTTGGCCGACCGTATCCAGCCACCTCGTGATCTTCGCTGTCTTGCCGGTCCAGACTTCACCGACAATGAAAGCATCGCGACCACGCTTGGCCCTTGAAGCTTGGTGAGCTCGAGCTATCCAGTCGCGAGCAAAGTTGTATGAGAAATGAGCAGCAGCATCGAGTCTGAATCCATCGAGGCCATTTTCTTGTACCATCCAGTCGGCCCACCTGAAGAGGTCCTCGCGAACTTCTGGGTGCTTGTGGTCGATGTCTGAGAACATCAGATAATCAGCATTGCCATGTAAATCGTCCACATCTTCCGCCCAGCCCTTTCCTGGTCGCTTCATGGCGATCGTGGATTGGGCGTCGGCCTTTTTGCTGCCAAAGAATTTCTGGATACGGTGCATGCCCTTCTTGAAAAGATCTGGGTCCTCACGGCCAGGCTTGGGAAAGTTCGCAGGGTCGTCAATGATCTTGTAGATTGCATGTTTCTCGGCACGTTGATCCCAGTCTGTACCGCTGAAGTGCTCTGCCTTCCACTTCATCGAAGAATATGCGCCTCCGCGATTGTCGTGGTTGTAGACGATCCAGGGTGTGATTTTCTTTGGAGCAGAAGTCTCGATTCTGCGATCATTCTCATCCACCTCTACAGCCCAGCACTCCATGGTAGTATCACCCGCAGTCTTATGATTGAGCACGGCATCCCAAATACCCTCCACACCATTGTTATGCAGCGTCGCAATCAAATCTCCCAGCTCTTCTTTGCTTCCCCATTTCGTATTCCTCCTGCCTTTCTGATCAAACTCGCCCAAATCCCAATGATCGAAACAATCGTATCCGTTTCCGTTGCCCGAAGGCTCGTTCGCTTTACAACCAGGCGGCAGCCAGAACATATTCAATCCCAGCCCAGCCAGTGAAGGCGCAAGGCGTGTAAGGCGAGCATAGTGGGAACCGTGTGAATGAGTCTCGTTGTGTGACGGCTTGTCGCTCTTGACGTGCCATTCGAAAGTTTGGAAGAGCGTTCGGTTGTCAGGCGTTGGGTATGCCATTGTATGTCCAGATAAGTATTGTAACGTGTTCCTCTATCCAGGGGTCAGAGTATACAGTCTACAAATCTAAAAGGCCGAGAGCCCCAATCAGGCCATGTATCGCAAAAGTATCAAGGGCATTCGAATACGGACCGCCCTAAATACGTCAGTCTTCACGGACCCACATTCGATCCGCAAGCAATGCTCTGCCCTGCCGGGCGGATAGTAAGGCACGGCGGTCAACCGGCTAATATCTTGGCCATTGCGATCACAAGCGCTCGGCGCTGGATTTGAGACGGCGTACCGACCAGGATGTGTCAGGAGGCTTTCGTCACGCTTTGCTTGGTGATAATGCGGTGAAGGAGAGGCGCTGGGCGGCGTGCGCTTAGGAACGAACCCTTGGAAGCTGACGACGGGAGACTCCAAAACTCAATATACGCCGATCTGCCCTACCACAGTAAGGCTAATTCAGGTACCAACTGTAAGGTACTGCAAAAAGTTATGCATGCAAAACATTGCAAAGACGCATGCAAGCACAATTTTTGGTCGCGCAGCTGGACAAAGCAATGTCAAGAAGCACGTAGGAAGATCATATGAACACAAAAGAGATAAATGCTGCATTACATCTACGCCCGTAAGCGTAGCCCGTGTACCTATGATACAAGTTGTCCCAAGGTTCTATCGTCTATTCAACAGGCAAAACAGAACATTGCCCACCAAACAGTCATGCATGAACGCTAGAACCAAAAAATATCATACCCCACTCTTCGATGGATGGAGCGTCGTGCTTGCGCGCGATCTCCAACTTTTGATGCTTCAAGAGAATTGGCTGTATCCTCTATCACATTCGTCTAACTTGGGCGTCTCCGAGGAAGCGATAAGCTTACTTGGCGATCTCGACACCACCGACGGCACCGATGGCCTGTTGATTGTGTTAGTGGAAAATACTTGAAATGGATCGTGAGGCTGAAAGCTTACCTTCTTGATGTCACCGTAGATGGCGAACTGACCGGCGGTGAGGGTACCGACCATGAAGAGACGGGCACCGATACCACCGAAGGAGCCCTTGAGGCCGAGCTCCTTGGCGATCTTGATGAGACGGCTGGTGGTGCCCTCACCAGGAGCACCCTGGGTCTTGTTGATCTTGGAAAGCATGGTGTCGGCGGGCTGGGAGACGACGGCGGCGGCCATACCGGCGATGAGACCGGAACCAAGGTTGACGGTGGTGTTCATGCCAGAAGAAGCGGTCTTCTTGTCGACGAAGTTGTCGTAGATGTACTCAGCAGTCTTCTCGTACACGACGAACTTGGACATGGTGTAGGGGATCCTGTAGAAATGTCAGTTGTGATCGCGTGTTTCTGGAGGATGTAGTGAAGACATACTGCTTGAAGAGAAGGGGGCCAAGACCACCGTAGAAGGCCATGAAGCCCTCCTCCTTGAGGATACGGCCGAAACCGCCAACAAGGCCATTGGCGAAGGTGGGCTGGGAGACGAGACGGATACGGGTGGCCTCGAGAGGGCAGAGGGCGAGATCAGCGAAGAACTCGGCGCAGGCGGCGGAGGCGAGGTAGACGGCGGTGCGGTTGTTGGCAGCGGACTCGTAGCCGAGGAGGCCAATGGACTGCTGCTTGAAGAACTCGTAACCACCGAACTTCAGGGCACCCTGGAGGAAGTAGCCAGCGAAGGTAGGGCCGGCACCAGTGAGGAGAGCGCCAGCGCCCTCGTTCTGGATGACCTGCTTGAAGCCGCCGATGAAGCCGCGGTTGTAGGTCTGGGGGTCGAGCTGAATGCGGGTCTTGACGCTGTCGCGAGCGCGTTAGCAACTGATGCGCACACCATTGGATCGCGCGCGCAATGGGGCGCGCGGGAGAGAGGCTTACACATCGACGGGGGTGAGACCACCGTGGGTGATGGAGCAGCAGACGGCACCGGCGAAGGCGAAGCGAGAGTAGAGGGCGACGCCGGAGAGCTTCTCGGGCTCAGCAGCCTGGATGTTCTGCTTGATAGCGTCGACCTTGACGCTACCGGTGGAGGTGGGAGGGGCCTGAGCAGACATTGTGAAGGCGGTGCTGGGTGGAGTGGAGAATGTGGTGGTGGTGGAGTGGTGGTGATGAGGTATGGAGAGGTCAGTAGCAGAGCAAAAGAGCCGCCATACAACTTTTACGAGCCTCCCTCGCCTCCGTACCGCGCCGGGTAGACTAGGAGACTAACGGTACCACCTCGCCCGTTGGGCCGTTCATCCCCAACCCCTGCAAGCATGTGAAAACCCTAACCCTCTGTCGGATGACGATCGACCGATGACGAGTGTTTCCGCTGCGATGCGACACGTGCGAGTCGGCTTGAGGCCGATTGTCTGTACTGAGGACGGGCAGCGGTTTGACTCGTCCACGAGCCATTGATCCGTCAAATAACAAGCCACGTGATCTCTGTCATTGACATGAAACATCCGGAGGACTCACTAGGATGCCTCCCAAGAAACGTGCAACGAAGGAGTCCACGGGTGCAGAACCGGCATCCAAAGCCCGACGCCAAGACAGCGGTGGGCAACCATCATTGTGTAGCGAGCCGGGACACGCGACTGAGGGTGCTTCAGAAGGGCAGATCGAGGCTGAGGCTGTAAGGCGATGAATGCTCACCCATGTAGCTACGTAAGTACTAATAAATACAGTCTGCTCCCAAACAAGATGAAGACCCATACCGTTACATGTGCATAGCAAAACCGTGGTGGGGAGATGGCAACATTCCCGATACTGCGGAGATCCAAGGCTTGCAATATCACGGCAAGCCTTCTGCCGATCACCCAGACTGGCCATGGACTCTCATGGATGGAGCCTGGTCTGTCGTAGACGAATGGCGGCGACGGACAGACTACTGCAACCCTGATGCCTTCGGCATGCACATCTACAACGACTTCTATGGATATGGTTTGATGGAGTTGCAGGAGAATCTTGTGAGTCTCCCATTGAGTCATGTGCGCGTGTGCGGAATATCTGACCAAGGCATCAGCTCGTCAAGTTCAACAAAGAGTTCACCAAGAAGCAGAAGTCCGTGGAGGCAATGTGGACAGTCGTTGCGGGAATGATGCACTGGATGCTGAACAAGGCTAATTGATTTCATAGTTGAAGGACTTTGAGTCAAGGCACGGCACACAGAAGCGGGCGAATGCGAAACCCAAAATTGGAGGCCTGGAGTACGACATTACGAAGATGTCGAGCAGGGAGAGTGCAAGCTACAATTTTGACGATGTAGACCCTCTGCCGAAAAATATTCCCAAGGGGGCGCATTATGAGTTGCAACGATAGGTGAATGATGTATCGTCTGTATGTATTATTGAGAGTAGTGCAGGCACTGCAATTGCAAAAGTGGCGAGCATTGGACAATGGAAACAGCATAGCATAATCAAATGGCGGCTTTGGCGTCTTTCTTCCAGATACCTGACGTGATACCGCCTTCGGCCAACAGGCTCTTCGTAGGAGCTTCTGCGCTTGTTAGCAACTTCATCTCTGGGTCTCCCTTCTCCATCTGTGGCAAAGTTTTTGTCAGCTCATAATCACGACATTCAGACACATTCATCACTTACAGCTCGCTGGTAGCCCGGCCTGGCAGCCACATCTTGTAGCCAACGCACGATGTTCGGATACTTGGACAAGTCCAGCAAAGGTCCCCAGTACCTCTGCGTCGTCAACGTCCACACAGGCATGATGTCCGCCGCTGTGAAGTCATCACCTGCGAGCCATTTGCTCTCTTTCAGGCGCGAGTCCATCAAGCCGATAGCGTCGTGCAGTCTCGTCTCGCGGAACTTCCTCGTCATCTCATCCGAAGCAGGCCACATGCTTGCGGCCATCTGGGGCTGAAGCGTGGCGTTGCTCCAGTGAAGCCAGTACAGGTACTTATCGTAATTCGACTCACTGGACTTGACGCTCAATCGTCCGTTGCCGTGACGTTGGATGATGTATTCGACAATAGCGCCGCTCTCGCTGAGAGTGACGTTGTTGTCGGAGTCTTGAATAAACGGCGATTTGCCTGTGAGGTTTCCGGGCACGGATTTGAGCGATTCTGGGGACAGCATGGGAGAGCGGGTGTGGATCTTGAGATCGTAGGGAATGCCTAGTTCTTCGCAGAGGAAGACTATGCGCTCGGATTGGGAGATGCCGAGGTGGTGGACTGTGAGGACCATAATGAGAGATTGTTCAGAAGACTTATGCTGGTCTTCCGATCTTGCGAAGTGTTGGAATTTGTCCGGAACTGTAGTTATCCTTGGTCGAAGTGGTAATTAAGAATTCAATGGAGGATTAGGAAAGACGTCGTGATCACAAGGGGGTTCAATATATACTTGCATAAACGTTGCGAATGCGATTCATAAGTCTCCGAAGCCTGTTCCCGTGTCGATCGATTGTGGCCTCGGATCATCATCGACTGCAGCCCCCCCACCTTTGCGAACTTACGCACGTATGCACAGCGGCTGGGTTAGAGATACCATGTTGACCACTGAAAAATGGACGTGATCAACTCCAGCGTTACGAGAAGAGGGTGACATTGATATCAGGCTAATCTGCTGATCCCGTTGGAAGCCTGATCTGCCCGTGATGAGTCCTCGTTCCAGCAGACTGATGTCCTCACTCGGATCCTGAGCTCCTTTGCGAGAATACATGACTGCTCGTGCGCGGATTCGCAATTGTGAGTCGGAGCCATTCAGTTCGTTAATGTTCACAGACGATGGACGAGCGTGATTGCTGGTCGTGTTATGACATGATGAAGATACCCTTGAGGTACATACCTGTGAGCCAAGATAAGATTCTGTTGCACAACAGCTTCGACAACCCAATATCGTCTTTGGTTGACAGAGTCGTACTCTTCAGACCCAAGAAGCACACAAAAGATTGCGAGCAGGTCTGTATCAAATCGCTGACACATCACAATATAGGCATGGGGACCTATAATAATCGCTTGACCCAGAAGTGTACCCATCGTCTGACCCAAACACCTAACCCTTATGGAAAAGACTGCCAAGAAAATTGGATGTGTTGTCAGACTTCTGATCTCTACGTGAGATATATGCATGAGTGTGTGTATTCTATCGATGTGAGAAAGTTTGTCAGAAGGTCATCAAATATCGTTAAATCCGCTGCGTCGCGGGATTTCGGGTCCATAGCAGAGTTGCTGCTCCGTCACCGTCAGGCGTTCTTTGTGGCACTTTGGACTTTGGTGTAAATACGAAACGGGGTTAGACTGGATGCGAGACCCACTGTTTTCCACATTGGAGCGCTGTTGGCTCTCTAGTACCTACAACATACACCAATTTCGTGGCTTCGGACATTGGCCATAACACCACTGCTCTCCGCTGTATCTGTGTGCGAGAATGCGAAATTATATGAAAGGAGTTCTTCAGGCCATCATCCACGAGTTTCAGACGTCGGAGTTAGGCTCGCAACAATGTCCGATGTGTGTTGCCTCTGACGACACTTAATTGTAGCTCTGCTGTCGATCTCATACACCTTGTTCCTATCCTAAACAATATATATCACGACTGCTATCAGCCGCTATCTTCGCCATAGATATCTCCAAGACTCGGCACTCCAGCAACAACATGCCCGCCAACAACTACATCAAGAACATTGCCATCGTCGGCGTAAGTGACTGTACAGAACATCATCCGTAGTACGACTGCTGACAATATTTTCAAGGCTGGCGGGAGAAGCGGTGGCTTCATTGCCAAGTCCCTACTGGATACCAATCGCTTCACCATAACGGCCATCACCCGCCCAGACAGTTCCAGCGAGCTCCCGTCCGGCGTCAAGGTCGCAAAAGCTTCCAATGATGACCACGATGCACTTGTCGCAGCTCTACGCGGACAGGATGTCCTTCTGATCACTCTCAGCGTCCTGGCGCCCGAGGGTACCCAAGCGAAGCTTATTCGGGCTGCAGCTGACGCGGGTGTGCCGTGGGTCATTCCGAACGAATGGGGCTTTGATACCACAGACGAAGCAGTCGTCAACGATATTCCGGGCAGCTCGAAACATCCCCAAGCCCGCAAAGATATCATCGATACCGGTGTCTGCAGCTACATCTCAGTCACCACCGGCTTCTGGTACGAATGGTCGCTGGCAATCCCACCCTCCTTTGGCTTCGATTTCCCAAGCAAGACTGCCACGTTGTTTGACGATGGCGAAACCAAGATCTCAACGAGCACGTGGCCTCAGGTAGGCCGTTCGGTGGCAGCTCTGTTGAGTCTACCCATCAAGCCGGAGGGCGAGGACACCGAGCGCTGTTTGGAGCACTTCAGGAACAAGATGGTCTATGTCAACTCGTTCACTGTCAGTCAGAAAGATATGTTGGACTCAATCCTCCGTGTCACTGGGGATAGACTCGAAGACTGGACCATCAAGAAGGAGCCAGCCAAGGAACGCTACGCTTCCGCGGCGAAAG
This sequence comes from Cladosporium sp. BF-F, assembly GCA_030463185.1. Taxonomy (NCBI): domain Eukaryota; kingdom Fungi; phylum Ascomycota; class Dothideomycetes; order Cladosporiales; family Cladosporiaceae; genus Cladosporium; species Cladosporium sp. BF-F. The sequence goes on along the minus strand of JAMRMS010000005.1, from coordinate 1,024,025 downwards.
CTTTGTATGCTGGTGAGAGGATGGCGTACGTTGTGATGATGTACACTCGCATCTTCTTCGACGACGGCAATGGTAACTTTGAAGCACGTACGGGAACCTCGAACAAGCTCCTAGGCCTGCCGCAGGAAGATCTCGATGAGGCGACTGCTCGGTCTATCGAAAGAGCCGAGTCGCTTCCATGGGCAAATTCGGCACTCGTTGAGGGGAGAAAGCAACAGGCGGCAAGAGGTGAGGCACTTTGAGTAATTGTGTTGTAATTAACAAGTCTCCGTATGTCGATACGATCGCAGAGGAACGATCTGGGGCACACTGAGGATTTTTCGTATCATTCCGAAGCGAGCTGCGTGCATGATTGCAATCACTGTTAGTCGTGCGTCGAGTACGTAGCTATGAAACATGCTCAATTCTACTCAGCTTCCAAAATGCCAAGTGATCCTTTGACGGCATTTTCATATAAAGTGCGGTAGTTTTGTTCCCGCACTGCTATACGCGTGTAATCGCACTCGCGTTGCCTCATATGCCTATTGGCTATGGATAGAATATAAAGAGCCTCGCAATGCTACCTTGATTGCGTGAAAGACGGTCGGGATTACTCAGTGGCAGTGTTTGAACCTGCGCGGGAGATCTTGGATCGAGCGAGAACAGCTGTAACATTCCAAGATGCGTCTCATTGCTCTTTACTCTTTGGCTACCTGCCTGATGCCACTAGGTCAAGCCTTGGCTTCGTATAACACCACATACACAGGCTACCCTCCCGATTATTGTAAGGTGCCCTTTTACCCACACTACTATTAGTCATGATCTCACTCAATCAGGCATCGGCAACAGCACTTTCCCGATCTCCCCAAGCCCGCCAAATAAATGGGCCTTCCTACTCTACCGCGCCTTCGAACCGCTAGACATCTTCGGCCCCTACGAAGCCCTCTTCACGCTCGCCCGCACCCATCACACCGAGATCTCATGGCTTGCTGAAACTCTCGAACCCGTTTCAACAGGCCCTCAGCTCGCTGCCATGAACCCCAAAGACTCCAGCGCATTCATCGGGATTCCGCCCACGCACACATTCACAACGGCGCCCTTTGATATTGAAGTCTTACTCGTTCCCGGAGGCCTTGGGGCGCGGGCGCCGAATCTAAATGCTTCGCTGGAGTATATTAAAGAGGTGTTTCCTAAGCTCAAGTACCTCATCACGGTCTGCACGGGCGCAATGGTCGTTGCCAGAACGGGGCTGATGTCAGGCGTTTTCGCGACGACGAATAAAGCTGCTTGGGACAGTGTTGTTGCGACCGATCCGACGGCGCATTGGATTCCGCATGCTCGATGGGCTGTTGATGGGAAGATTTGGTCTTCGAGCGGTGTCTCTGCGGGTATTGATGTGACGATGGCGTGGATCGCTTGTCATTATGGGGATGATGTGGCGACGGCTATGACCAAGTAAGTACTGAATTGAGCTCGCTGTTTTGAGATGGTGGAAACTGATTTGCGTATACTGACGATGTCACTAGCTATATGGAATATGAAAGACACACCCACAGTTACTGGGACCCATTTGCTGAGATCTTCAATGTGACTGCGCGGAGAGGCGAGTAGGAGGTATGAGACTGCTTTCATTTGCAATACGAGCAATTCCAGAGTTTGATTGTAAGCCGGCCGGTTGCCGTAACACGAAATACATCGGATAGTAGACTTGTAGGTCTCGCTGCCAAGAGTGAAATTCTACGTCGAATGTCAATAGACAAAATCACAATGATACTCAACCGTCTACTGAGACTTCTCGAGATCCTTCGAAGATGAAGTCGAAGCATTCTGCGCCCCTTCAGTGCCATGCGGCTCGATTTTAACTTCCAGACCTTCTGTTGCCAAAGCCTGTTGTTGCTCGTCTGTAAGCATATCTTCACTCAGAGTCATCTTCGGTCCAGTGAACCTGAAATAGTCAGCATGAATTGGATACAAAATCGAAATAGAGGAGGACCAACCACTTTCGCGCGTCAATGAAATAGTAAGCCAATGCTCCGCCCCACACAGAACAGTTGATCACGACAGTATAGTTCATGGTATCGGGAGTTGGATTGGGTCCGCCTGTTGGGAACATCGATAGGACAATTCCGAAGACCAGGAAGACGATAGCAATCCAAGCAATAGGTACACTCAAGCGACCAGTGTAGAATGGACCAGGCTTGAACTTCTTCTGTCCCCACATGACGCGTGCGAAAATGGGCATAAGCCAGGCCAGATTGTTACCAGCGACTGCCAGACTGAAGACAGCTGTGGCCGCTGCTGGACCGATAATCGTAAGGAGCCCGAGAAGGATAGCAAGGATCACACAGAACCAGATCGCGTTGAACGGAATGTAGCCCAGCTTCTGATTGATCACGCGGACGTACCTGCTGAGAGGCAGGGCGCCATCCCGCGAGAAAGCCCACATTTGTCTCGACGCTGCTACCGTGATGCTTAGTCCCATGAAAAACTGGACGATGAACAGAAGAGTCATAAGGCCAATCGCACCGCTTTTGCCGACGGCATCGTAGTATATTTGTGCCATTGGTTGGCCGAAAGGAGTTGTGAGGAGCGATTCCAAGTCGGTGGACATGCAGGCTGCTAGGACGATGACTATGATCCAGCCGAAGAGCCAGCATGATCCGATGGACATTAGAATGCCGTAAGGGACGGCGCGTGTTGCGTTGGCAGCTTCTTCGCTCATGTGGACACAGCTATCGAAGGCGCCAATGGTCTTGTTCGTGTTAGCTTGTCGCTGCTCGCATCGCGGCGGTCACCTTGAGACTGCAAAGACTTACCCAAATCGGACTCAGCCATGAAAGCATGAACGCCCACCCCGATGGCCATGTAGTCAGGTTGGCTGTTGTCGCGAAGATCCATTCGCCATCATTTCGTGTCTTGGAGCGCCCGATTGGCAAGGCAATAATTGTGGCGAATATCAGCACGAAGTTCATCACGACAAAGGCTGTTTGCAGCTTGCCCATCACCTTGCTGAAACTGCTTGCGAGGATGCCATGACAGATCACACAAGCAAGAAAGACCGCATAGGTTACTCCGTGCGAAGGGACGAAAGCACCGTCTGTCGCTATGACAGGAACGCTCAGAAGCATGAGCGAGAAGCCATAGTCGATGGAGCAAAGTCCGCCAACTAAGCCAAGTGTGTTACTGTATCCCACGAGGAATGAGAATGCGTTCCGCGTGGCTGGCGATGAGAAGTAGTGCGTCCACCTGGTACGTTAGCAAAGTGGTCAACACCATGTGCTCAAGCCACGCGTACCAATAAAGCCCACCAGAAGTAGGCATTGCACTTCCCAGGTCTGCCATTGCGAGGCCAACAAAGAAGATGAACATGCTGGCAAGGAACCATCCCCAGACCATGCCGACAGGGCCGGCAGGAATAGAGTAAGCCAACGTGCTAGCTATGGATGGCATTAAACCCATGATACTGAAGGCAATGCCAAAGACTTCGATCATAGTGAAGTTTCTAGGCATCACTTAGCTTGACATGCCACGCCGATCGTACCTGCAGCAATCTACCTTCGCAATTCTTGTTTGTAGCCAAGGCTAGCGAGAACAGCGGCATCGTCCTCACTCGTGAGACCTTGATCGACAGCGTCTTGAGATGCGCGACGCTCGGTTTCGGAAGGGAGTTTGGTTGACATTGTGCTCTAGACGTAATAATGATACTGAATGAGTGATGGGAAAGACGAGGGAGAGGGTCTCGTGGGTGCGAAGACGCTTATTAGATATTGCTGAATAGATAGCTTTACAGGGCTTACTGGCACACACGTGAAGGGTATTGATAGCCGAAAGAGCTTATCACTCATGCATGGTGATCCTGGCACTTCCAGTGGTAGAGATAAGGCGAGCTCCCAAGTCGGCATGGGTGGTACAAGTACACCAACGGCAATCCGTCCGTGGCGACATTGTGAGAGGCTAAGCTATGCGCTCTACCAACGTTCGAACAGTCACAAACACCCAAAGAAGAGAGCCATTACTTTGATGATATGCCCGGGGCTTTTTGAAAATGTGTAGATGGTTATCAATGTGTATGTTGAAGAAGCAAGAGAGTTCTGGGGGCGCGAAGTGGCTGCATTTCTAGACTACCCCGCGTTGACAAGCGTCACAGCCGTGTGGCTCGCGCGCGTTTCAATATTTGTCTGGCATCTGTCAGAACACAATTGGCACATCTCGAGAAATCGACACAGCACACACATACACGTCGATATGTCATTGTCAAGACGCATGGTGAGATACTAAGACAGACCGTTGATGCATGCCGGAGTAATCTTCGCTGACACGACGCCAGCTCTCCAAGGAGGAGGAGGAGGCGATGGGCGAGGAGAAGGAAGTCCGCAAGGAGGACCAGGACAGAATCAACCGTTTCAGTCGTCTTCACAGCAGGGAGAAGTTGCTCGAAGAAGATCTGAAGACCAAGCAGGTGAGTGAAGATCACGTGCAGAACGCCACTGCAAACGCTAATACTTGACGCAGAAAGATAAGGAGGATCTGGAAGAGATCTCGTCCGAGCTAGAGCTCGCAGATGAGGACGAAAAAGTACCGTGAGTGATTGGTGTATTCCTTGTGTGTCTTGAAAGCGACTAACAATTTTTTAGATACAAGATTGGCGACTCGTTCTACTCATTACCGCTCCCTGAGGTGCAGGATCGCCTCTCCGCTTCAGTCGACAAAATCAACGACGAAGTCACCGCCCTCGAAGAGAAATTGAGCGAACTGCGCGAGGAAATGGGCGACCTCAAAGCCGAGTTATACGGGCGCTTTGGAAGTGGTATCAACCTGGAAGCATAGACGCATGCATGTACAGTACCACCCTCAGCCCGCAGTCTCTCAAAGTTTACAGCTGTCCCGCGTTCAATTTGTTGTAGGGCGCTTGATGTGCAGCAGCAAGCTTTCCACTTTGCCCGCTATCGGCCCTCTGCAATTGATCGACCTTGCATGAATTACCGCTTCTGTTGAAGAACCCTCGGTTAATGCTGTTCTTGGCCCCTCTCAATGTGCATCATACCGCAATTGCTGACGAAGATGAAACGCTTGTACTGTGCCGAAAGCCGTGATGCTTGCTTGTGTCGTGGCACGCCTCTATGGTATGCATACGTTCGCTAGGATGTTACCCCCTTCCTCATTCTTTGACATGTTCTTGACGAAGCAGACACGATCTTAGCAGTATTCTCTCAAAGACATGGAAAGTCTCGCGCAAGCATAGCTGAAGATGCCAGACCCCGACGATGAGGCTCCTTCGCCTGAGAACGCAACAAAATCTCAAATACCGCTGAACCTGGTGCGGACAATCTCCTCTACCTCAAGACGAGATGCCGTCAACAAAGCCGATATCGAGAAGCAATTGGATCTCGAGAAAGCAGACAATGCCGGCGACATCTCTGGAAGATCTTCGTCTCGCACGAGCCAGGACGGCAATGAACATTACGAAGAAACGGGTAGTGGCAACAATACAATCGTGTCCTTCAGTCGCAATGATCCGCTAAACCCATATTGCTGGCCATTTTCGAAAAAGCTCTACGTGACACTGACGGGCATACTCATGGTCCTGAACAGCACGATTGGATCCTCCATCGCCACCGGCGCTTCCTCACAGACGGCTGAGCATTTCAATGTCACGAATCAAACCCAGCTCGTTTTGCCGACATCAATGTACTTGGTCGGCTATGTTCTCGGACCCCTGTTCTTCTCACCACTCTCCGAGACCTATGGCCGCAAGATTGTCATGATCTCTACTTTCGTCATCTACACTGGTTTTACACTTGGCTGTGCCCTAGCGCCTTCGTGGGCGGGTCTCATTGTGATGCGCATGCTCGTTGGTGTTGGTGCTAGCACTCCGGTCAGCGTGATTGGCGGAATCTATTCGGATATATATGGCTCTCCAAAGGCTCGTGGGAGAGCCATGGCTCTCTTCATGGGTGCGACCACTTGGGGTCCAATTCTGGGCCCGGTGCTCTCTGGTTTCATTGCTGTGGTATCGTGGCAATGGGTCTACTGGCTTCAGCTTATTATTGCTGGCGTAACGTGGCCGGTCTTACTTATGGTGCCTGAGACATACGGACCGGTTGTATTGAAGGCGAAAGCGAAAGAGATGCGGAAAGAAGGCAAGAAAAATGCGTATGCTGCGACTGAGCTTGAGAAGAGAGACATGCACGAGCTCCTGGTCGTGATCCTGACGAGACCGGTTCGCATGTTCCTGTTCGAGGGTATTGTGCTTTGCAGCTGTTTGTATACTGCTTTGGTATATGCCATATTCTACAGTACGTTCAATCTGTACGAGACCTGGTTAACCATCTCTAACAATCCATGCAGTGTTCCTCCAAGCCTACCCCATCATCTTCACAGGAGTCTACAACTTCAACGCAGGCGAGCAAGGTCTCGCATTCCTCCCCATCGGCGTGGGCAGCATCATCTCATGCGGCATATACCTAGCGTGGGATGCCTACCTAGATCGCGCCAGAATGCAAGATCCACCTCCAAAGTGGTACGGCAAAGAAGAATACCGTCGTGTCCCCCTCGCTTGCCTCGGAGCTCCTCTCCTGAGTATCTCCATGTTCTGGCTCGGCTGGACCGCCAAAGCCTCCATACATTGGATCGTCCCTGTCCTCGCGGCTGTTCCGTTCGGCGTCGCGTATCTTCTCATTTTCATGGCGTTGCTAAACTATCTTGTCGATGCTTATGAGATTTTCTCGGCGAGTGCCATGGCTGCTGCCTCGTGTTCGAGGAGTCTCTTTGCGGTGATCCTGCCTTTTGCTGCGAGGCCGATGTATGAGCGTCTTGGGATTGCGTGGGCGTGTAGTCTGTTGGGGTTCGTGAGTTTGGCGCTGGGAATCATCCCTTTTATGTTCTTGAGGTATGGTGACAAGATTCGGGCGAATAGCAAGTTCTGCAGGGAGTTGGCGAACAAGAAGGCGGAGCAGGAGAAGGCCACCAAGGAGCGATTCGCAGAGGAGGATGCCATAGCGATGGAAGAAGGCAAAAAATCATAGCACGGCTGCGAAATGCCATGGCAGGCCGGGCCTTCGAGGATTGGCGATCGATCCATGTGGTCTCTCCACATCGGATCTGCTCCTCCTGTCGCTCGTGCTCCTCTAACGAAATCTTTTCCCAAGACCTTTCCGGGCCCAATTACAACAAATCTACTGATATACTAAGGCAGAATGATGGCAGGTGCCAGGGACACCGCAATGAATAACAATGAACACGAAATTCGCTTTCACTTAACGATAATGCCAACAAAACTCCCATCGCTCTTAAAAGTCACACTCGTCAAGCTCCCACCTCAATCTGACCAAGTCGACAACACTCATGTGAATGTCCATGTCGAATTGGTATTTGTTCTTCTTCAGATCATTCAGCGCTGGACCCATTGCATCCAGTAGTTCCTGCAAGAGGTCGACGTTGTCTTTCAGCCGCCAGACTTTCCCAATCTCAAGTTTCGGAGCGGATGTGATGACTTCTTGTCTTTTTCTAAGACGCTTCAACGCATTTTGGAGTGAAGTGTGCAGAAGCTTGTGGGCCTCGTAGTACCCTGCCGAGGCGATGGAGTAGCTCAATGTTGGCTCGAGGTCGATGATCTTGGATCGGAAGTCGTCGATGTTGGTTTCGAGCTCTCCTCGTGAACTTCCCACCAAGGCCATGTAGTGAGCCGAAGCTGCTGGCTGAAAACTGGGAATGGTCATGAGGTCTGTTGTGGATTTCCGTTGTGTGGTTCAACAGAAAGGGAAGGAAGTTCTGGAACATTCCTGTGCTTTCAATTGCATTTCAGGTGGAAGGAAATGTGTTTGCTTGTCTGACTCTCACAGACTTAAAGCAAATGCATCGATACAAAGGATGTCGTAGGCTGCAATGTCTCAAGACATCTTCACTGCGGTTGTCGGATATATGTGCGTAGCCGCGTACATTCACTGGTCTTTGTTCTTGCGGGAAACAATTCTGCAGGAGCGCATATTGTTGTGGCAGCTTACATGATGCATCTTCTCGATATAGAAGTACATCGCTACAATCTACGTTTCACAAACTCTCAGGCACGAAGGGTCTGTGGTGGCGATTTGAAGTGTATTTCGGTCTTTGAAACTCAATAATTGGTAATACGGAGGAACTGTTGATTGACATTGATCCATGAAATTTTCTTCTCATATCAGACGTTGTCTATTAATCTCTGATCCAAGGTCCTCCAAAGCTGCGATCAATCATGCTCTGAACTTGACTGGGCGTCATATGGAACTCGCCGCCTGGACGATTGTATCTCTCGTCGTTGTCATCGACATATCCACTACTGGTCATTGACACAGCATCATCGTCTGGCCTGTCTGGAATCTCAGCAGAGTCGTCATACAGAGCAATGATGCGATCAATTTCCGGGGCGATCGAGATGTCAGGCGCGTCGCCTCCGGAGGTAGTGCAGGAGTAGAGCGAAGACGCCCTCGGCGTCCTGTGCTTGTTTGACTTCTCCTCGTCGACGTCTTGTTGCGATTTGGAACCGATCATCATGCGCGGTCCTTTCTTGCGCTCTTCCCTCAGCTCGCGATCGAGGGCGCAGACGTAGCTAGCAGTGCCAGGACCGAACTCGTTCTCCTCCTCGTCATCTTCGTCCTCTAATTTGTGCTTCCTCCTCGGATTGGCAGCAGCTTGCGCACCCAGACGAGTGATGCGGAATTTCTTGCCGAGATCCCACATGAGGTCCCTGGCGTCATCTTTCCTGGCGGCGTTTAATCGTGCGCTCGCCCATTCCATGTACCAAACAACTCGCTTGCTGGTCTCCCACAGATCCTGTCTGATCCTGCCGATGAACAGCCCGGCCATGGCGACTTGCGTTTGGAAGTCGCTGGCCATTCTGACAAGTCTGCAAGCACAGCACTTTGGCGGCTTTTCTTTGAGGAAGACGCGGCGAGGCTCTCTGTCGAAGCGAGCTTTGAAGACTTTTGGGCCCATCCAGAGCACGGCGAGGTGCTGCACAATCTCGACCATCTCGCGCTTCTGCGAGCTGAGCTGCCCACGGTCTGCCAGTGGGCCCCAAGTCTTGGGGATCTCATCCTCGATCTCCTCTCGCAAGGCATTGAAGAGGCTGATCACGGGCGATGCCGACAGCTTGCTGTGCAGGCTGCAGAAGCTTGATAGGAAGGGGATCTTGCTGTGCAGGTGCGACGGCAAGTCAGCGATGGTCTTCTTGATCCTCTTCTGATATTCCGAGCGTGTCTCCCCTGGGTTCTTAGGGATGAGGACGGGCGCTATCAGACCGAGGTCGGTGCGAGTGAGGTCGGTGTACTCTTGAGGTGGAAATTGAACCTGTCGACGACGATGACCGTGATGATGGTGGTTCTGCGAGTTAGCCCTACTGCTGGACATGGTGTAACCGGCACCGATGTGTAGTCAGGTTGAGTTAAGGTTCCTGAGGTTTGAGTATCAGTGCGAATCGTTGCAGTAAACGCAGATGCCATGTTTATAAGATCTTGGGACATTTCTGTCACTCACAAGTGCCTGTGAACAAAGAGAAAGTCGACAACACGTTGTGGGCGTCCACAATGGGATTGTTCAGGCGTTGATCATTGGACACAAGATAATTGGCTGTACCTTCGATAAGCAGTGAAATTTTTGTTTAAACAGTGAATAGAACAATATTATTTGATCTCTAAAAATCAGTCGATGTAAGAGTGATCTCAAAGCCACCCCGAACGCCAGATGCAAATCGCTTGAACGCAGGAAAAGGCAACATCCAGTTGTCGGCCGGCCATAGAACAAAGGCTTTCAAGAAAATCAAGTCAAAGGGCTTTTCAACCATGCGTAGTGCGCCTGATCGGGACTCGAGAAGTCGGTTTCTGACAAAGGAAGCAGCAATAGCTTGGCGGCTGGCCGAATGCTGGGTTGATGTTGACGCATGCAGGGTGCTGATATTGTGTGCAAGACTTGCACTGTACTAATGCTTGTCCATGATACTGGTTGTCGCCGCAAGGGCAACGGATGCGCACTTGCTGTTGCTGTTGTTGCTGTTGCTGTATTTGTTGCGGCACAGCCTGGAACGCCGGCTGCTGTGATTGCTGCTGATCCATAGTATACATATTCCAGTCGATTGCCTGCCCGCCAGTTGACCCTTGAGAGAGGTTGACATTGCTGAAATCAGCGGGCGGAGCATCGAAATTGAAAGGTTGCTCATCTTCTGGCGAAGATGTTGTAGCGCCTACGAATGATTGCGTGCCGAAGTCCATTGGACAGGTATCGATCATAGAGTTGTGAGAAGCAGATTTTTGCAATGACTTCTTCGAGCGTAGTGAACCTGGCTTCCTGATACTGCCCTGGCGCTTGAGTTGGGCAGCAGCGACGAGTGCAGCACGAGAGGGCTTGAGTCTCAAGGAAGAACTGGAAGCAGATCGTGGCAAGTTCAAGCCTTCCAGGTTCTCAACAGGAGTGTCCAGTCGAGCGATTTTAGGCTTTCGCTCTTCGCCGTTTGTGAAGCTAAACGAGGGATTCCGGCTTGATGGACCAAGGCTCGCGTTGGACTCTCCGTCGCTCGAGTCACTGTCGTAAAGGCCAGGGTAGCGCTCGCGTACAGACTTTGTCGGGCTTGTCGACGCCTGTGGTACGGCTCGTGCAAGACCATTTTCATCGATGGTTAGGACAACAGAGGATCGCTGAACGCGAGGCTTCATGGCTTCCGAGATCGAGTCTAGAGGTGTCACACCAACACGTTTCAATGGCGATCCAGAACGTGTAGTCTGACCCATGCTGCCAGGAAGGCCAAGAGAATCACTAGAACCCGTGCTTGATGCAGAGCTACGTGGTCTTGTCGTGCCAGTAGTGTTGCACCTTCTGAGCATCTGTGTTGGGCGAGTGCCACTTGTAGGCGTGGTAAGGGACGGGACCGCACTGTCTCTACGCTTGCTGTCGACCTGCTCCATCGTGGGTCGGACCCTCGCCACACGGTTGGTATCACGCGATTGAGTCTGTGCCGGTGAACTGTACAGCAGCGAGGGATCGACGCTTGCAGAAGTTTGAGACTGCGAGAGCTGTCGAGAAGAAGCGTTGCGCTTCATGGCAGGTGCAGCTGATGCTGGACGTGCATGTGTCTGTTGAATAGAGAAGCTGTTCATCGCAGGAGTGTTGAATCCCATCGACTGCACTCCTTGTTGCTGTTGCGGTGTCGCGGCGTTCTGCGTCCATGCAAGTTGCTGTGCGGAAGCGTTCAAGCCGAAAGGGTCGTCGAGCGTGAGCGATTGTGTTTGTGCAACGTTCTCCACGGGGCTGGAGGCATCCCAAAAGTTGTGTGAATGGGAGTGCACCGGAGCAGTCATCGGACCCATGTTGCCAAATTGTTGTTGCATATCAGGCGACAGCTGGAGCATGGGGAACTGCATTGGGGTCTGTTGTTGATGCGCGGGCGCATTCGATTGCAAGACGTGTTGTTGAGGCGTCATGAATCGTCGGGATGCGATTGTAGAGGGTGTACCGAATGCAACATTCTGCACCAGTTGAGGCTTCTTGACTGAAGTGCCTCTTGTTGGGGGTGGGGTTTGCATTTGGCTGGGATCGCATTGGGCGAAGGTCATGTGTTGAGGAGAAGGCTGTGCCATGTTTGCATATGCATCGTTCGACTGTACGTCCTGCGCATATTGTACGGAGGTGTTCATGTTTTGTACGCCATTTTGTGCTTGCATGGCAGCATAATAGTTTGATCGAAGGGTTTCAGATGACGATTGCGGTCGCTGCACCGGAGTGCAGGTCGAATACGTGGTTTGTTGAGGCGTGCCATAGCCAGGTATCTGAGGTGTGTTGAAGGCATCTTGGAAATGTGATGGGAACGTCGCAGTCTTCGGCGTCTGTATAGCGTTGCTGAAGGAGCCAGTAGTCGGCGTTGCAGTCGGACTTGGGAAGGCCCATTCGTTGAGGCTTGATATTCAGGTCAGCTCGCTGTACCATCCTCACGTTTTGGAACGGTTGATTTCCTACCCAGAAAACGATTGATCAAACTCCATGTTTCTAAACTACAATAACGCAGGTAATTTCTCCAAGATGATTGCTACTGTCCTCCCAACAGCATCTTATCAAAAGCTCAATCCTAGTGCCCGAGCTCTTAGATCTCGATCTGAGTGCTCTGTCAGCCTGAGCACTTAGAGGGGCTGACAACGGGTTTTGCAATCTGCTGTCGCAACGGCCAAAGTTTCTGCTCCGAGTGTCAAGTGATAGACAGTGTCTCAGTTGCCCTATAGCACAAATACTGTGCCGATAGAGATCCGACTTGGTGCGGACCGAGAAGCTGCCTGGGCACGGAGGGGCTCCGGGCGGCCTTTGCGGATCTGATGAGCAAATAACCCACTTGGGAGTGCGGAAAAAAATCTGTTGACGCGCCAGCAATGCAAGAAAATTGCTCGGTTTGCAGCAAGAACGAGAAATCGAATGGGACGGCAGCGCTTCTCCTGGCAGAGCGTAAGACGGTCAAGGTAAGACAAACGCAGGTACGGTAGTAGTAGTACGGAGTAGACTAGAGCAGGGAGAAGACACGACGAACCGCTGGGGGCCGCCAGCTACATCATTGGTAGCGGTTTGGCACGCTAGCTTGCAGGTACACAGGGAGGATGGTGCAAGGCACGCCGCCAGATGCTTTTCGGCTCGCATGCAGTGGCCGGCCATGGCATTCCGCTCGTGGTAGCAGTGGGCAAGACGAAGGCTGGCAGGCGAGCTGTTGGCGTGGAGATGCCGTGCGGATAGCGGGAATGGCATGGTCTGAGCGAGAGCTCTGGATCCAATCGCCGAGTATGTAGCACTGTGCCACCAGGCATCCACAGGCGAGGAGGAACAAGTGGCCGCCGGCTGCAACGGCAATCCGCGCTGCGTGCTAGAGGACAGCAAGATAAAGCATACTTCCAGCCCATCGTATCGAGCGAAGCAAAGGCAGCATGGGCTGCCTGCGTTGACAGCAAGCCCCTCCATCATGGCGAACCGATTCGCCGGGATTTTATGGGTCTATCGCTACGCGATCGGCCAATGGCATTATTCGCCGGTGAGCTTGCATCTGGGCTGCATCGCCGTTTGGACATCGGATTTTGAGAATCCCATCCGATGCTATGACAGACAGACACACGGCCTTGCACGGTCGCTGCTGGGCTGATGCTGTCGCCCTGCAGTGTTCACATCGAGCATGGATGGCAATTCCCCCGCCTCCCTATAGCATTGTCGATTCCGCTCCTGATCAGCAGAGAGCTTGAGCCGTCCGAGCAGATCGACACATGTGAATTCGTCCGAGCTTATACACTAGGATGCTGCCCCTCCTTGCCTGGGAACTCACCAACTTTGCCCCAGACCGGAGCTGAGATCGAGCCGCAAGGCACGGGAAAAGCAGGCGACCGCCAGGCAATCATATATACTTTCGCCAGATATGCACATAATTCACTTTGCCCCTGCAGCTGCAACGAGGTGCTTGGTTGGCTGGCAATTGTTTGCCCTCAGCTGCAGTCAGCTGTGGCTTTGGCCAGAGAACTCTACATAATTCGGTAGGCGACAAGCAATCTGTGGCCACAGGTCTGGGATGCGTAAGGCCTCTTGTAAGACGTCCGCGGACAATCGCGACATATCGCTCTAGCCGACGACAAGCCTCAGTAGGTTTTCTCAACGTGTTATTGTGGTAATGTAGCTCCAGCTTGGCTGGCTGAGCGGGCTTTGATCCGCTAGGTGTTTTTGCTTTACCCTGCCGAGACAGCCCGCAGACTATTAGATTGGCTCAGCCAATCCAAGACAAAGGGTGCGTGAGCGCTGGCAGAATAAGGGAGACTTTTGTTTTGTGCTCAGAGGGAAAGTCTGTCAGCAGACGTACGAGACCCTGCACTTCCCTGAAAGGGAATGAGGACAGAGTGCTTATGAACACCCAGCTACAATAATGTCTGTCATCGCTTTGTTGTTGAGCTGTATCAAATTATATCCACTCCCCGGATCTCTCCACGGCGTCTGCGGACTGCGCCCCGACGATTGGCAGTGGCATGTGGGGCATGCTCCGAGTGACAATCCACTTAAAAGATCATTGAATCGTCACCAAGGCCGGTCAAATCCGTGTTACCTGCAAACAAGGCGTCCATCTGCAACTTGGACAGGTCGTATACCCGCCACGACTTCCCGCCGTCACCAAATACCACGCAAATTTCCTTGTCTTTGCGCCCGCCCACGAGGAGTTTCTCTGGCTGGAACGGTTCGTCGGCATCAAAAATGTGCACAACAGTCTCGCTGGTGAGGAAAGCCGGCGCAGTGGTCAAGCCGCTTTCTAGCATAGCGACTTTAAGTGAGCACGTGCCGTCTGCCTCAGAGCGTCGTAGTGTTATGCAGCAATTGTTGGAGACAAAGCTTGCGTCCAGTAGCTCGGACGGCGAGTCATGCTCGCTCTGAAGCTCGTGACTGCCTATACTTGAATGCTTTGTATGCAGATATAGCGTGCCCCTGTGCACTAGTAGGACACCGACAGTCAGATCGCCATTGTTGTTGGCATTCATACGTATGTCGCAGGCTCGAGCATCGCTAGGAATTTCCGATGGTCCATCGAAGGATTTAGGCGAAGGTAGCATCTTGCTCTGCCAGGCTGTGATGCGGTCAAGAACTAGGCGTACGCGTCCCGCGAGAGACACTGTGATGGCTTGTAAGTTCAGTGGCACCGTATTCGTATTGGCCTTCGTGGTCGAAGCCGCAACTTCGGACTTCTTGAGAATGTTCTTGGTGTTCTCGTAGCGTATTTGTTGCAGTATTGGTTGTTTGAAGAAATCGTCTCGGTCTACAACGCCCCTCAGTTCGGGCAGCTTCTGGACGTACGCAGTCAATGCGCTCTGCCTCATTGTCTCGTTAATATATCCAAGCACAAGGCTATGATCGATGCTCATGGCTTCTTTCTCCTCTGTTTCAAGGGCGCTTTTCGAGAAAGGTCCAGCAGAGCCCACCTCGATCTGCACACGCAACCACTTACTGAAAGCGCGGAATTGCTGCCATTCGTGGATGCAGATAAATTGCACTTTCTGCGCCACCAGACGTAATGCATCAATGCCCTCGAGGATGTCGCTGAAGAGTGAGGGTTCGACATCGAATATTGTGCTGTGCTTGTGAAGTTGAGCTAGACCACGCAACGAGCATACTGCAATGCTCATGCGGTCCAGGGCAGGAAGAAGGTTGACAAAGACGTGGTTTTGGATGCGCGAGTACATGCCTCCTATGGCAGTGTCCCAACGCTTGTGATTAGGCTCTTTGACAATGTCCGTAAGCCACTCGAGCATTACTGGAGTATGTTGTCCGGTCATAGCCAAATGGCAGAGGTTATAGGCCAGGTCTCCTTGAGGCTGCTCAGCTTCTGACAGCATCATGTTAATGTTATTCATCAGTCGCGTCGGAAACTGCAGCTCAGTTGTGTAGTCGTGGGTGATACATCTTATGACCTGCGAGATATACGCAAGGATCGATTGCACACGCTTGGTGTCTCTCGCGATGACATAAAGTAACGGACCGCCAAGGCTCGCAAGAGGTAGATCTTGCGTTTTGAATTGTATCTCGCCTTCAGGGGTGTGCGATAGCAAAACATGTGAGCCGGTTCGAGGATGAGAAGTATGTTTAAAGGGACGGGAGTCGACTTTGAAAGATCCTATAGGAACTGTATCGTCAAGCAGAACCTTTACATCTCCAGATTCAGTATACACGATCAGAGCGTCGACGGTGTCATGAGCGGCAGTCTTCTTGACTTCAAACACGCCATCCGTTGTAGCCTGTGTCGTGAACCTTGCTCCCTCCGGTCCAGATCTTAGACCATGCGAAGGTATGGCGCTCAACCTAGGCAGTAGCTCGGAGGTGTCCAGAGTAGCGATTGCTCGCGGCAAATCCGCCAACTGCCTCGATACTTTGACGTCTTCTTCATCTTCCTCGTCTTTCAAGCCATCCGCCCATGCCTCCGTGTTCAACTCGCGATCTTTTGTGGCAGCTGCTTTGCTATCGGGACTTTGTACTTCATGCTTCTCCCAGCCGAAACCATCAACAGCCGCAGCGCCATTCTCGTCGTCATCAGGTCCCCATCCAGGCTCCAAGTCCAACTTCCACTCCTCTTCGCCTAGACTGCCCGAGATCCTGCCCTCGCCGACCAGTTTCCCGCTACCGCCATCGTGTACACCCCAACTGCCGTCGCTCCAGCCAATGGCCAGTAGTGATCCGTCCGGCTTCCACTTTGCTGCGCTGACAGACACCTCGTCTGGATCTTTACATTTGACTGTGAAAGCGATCTGGCCGTTCAATCGGTATACTACCACATCACTGTCGGCAGTGACGATGGCTATGAGGTCGTGCGGGGAGCAGAGTACGCTCAGCTCCGATTTGATAGGCGTTGACGAGCTTTTGGATGCGAAGAGCGGCAATTGAGGCGGCGCAGGGTCAAGTGCTCCTAGCGACATATTCGAATTTGTTGTCACAAGAGCTTTGGGAATTATGCTGCTGCTTCGTATTGATCGCAAGTTAGTTACGCTTGCGAGGAAGACGCGATGTTTTACTAGCGCGGATTTGCGCAGACACGCTGTCAGGTGACGAATGTTCTTCTTGGATGTCACTACAATAGATAAATTATTAAAGACACATTACTGTACCGCATCGTGGCTACATTGCATTGCACAAGAACATCGACGTGACTATGACTTATAGCAGCACTGGGAAGAAAGAAAAATGGTTGGAAATGTCAGACAAACGTAAGCTGTTAAACCATTGCTTCTGCTGCTTTTCGCGCCAGACGTCTAATCTTCATGATCCCGTAGCCCCATACCCGCTCGTGTTCAAACAATGGTATAGCTCTCTGCAACGCTTCTAATCTCCTTCGCAAATCCAACGTCCTGGCCCTCGTTCAGCAGTTCAACGCTGCTCACATCAACGTCGACCCATGGCTGGCTCTTAGTGAAGCGTACGCTGATGGGGAAGAAGTCGTCCTCCCCACCCGCGTCAGCCTCGAACTCGAACGAGCCAGACGGGTTGCTATCGTCAACATCTCCAATGGTCCAGTCGATGCTATCACCACTGACCTCGTACACAGCGTCGAACGATGAGACAGACGGCTCCGATGTGGAATAAGGAATGGCGACGACGACGTCTTTGAGTGCGTCGGAGCCAGTGAGCTCGTATTCGACTGTGATGCTGTAAGTGCCTGATCCGGATTCGGAAGTCCAGACCGTGAAGCGAATAGGCGGTTCTTCGACATCATCTGGCTTAGCAGAAAGACGCCAGCGTACAACTTGGATGCTGTTGTTGGCAGGGAAACCCTTGCTTGTGTCGGTGAGCTGGACAGTGTTGCTTGATTTGAAGGCGGATTTGTCGACCTTGGGATGGGCGTTTAGCTGAGCACCCTTGGTGTCGCCCATGGCAAGGTTGAGCTTGACTTGTGTAAGGCTAGGGTCCGAGATACGCAGCTGCAGGTCACCCTTCACTTCGAAAGATTCGACGGCACCTTCACGGCTGAATCTTGCGGTGATAGCTTCGGCTATAGTGACGTTAATGCCATCGCCGCTGGTAGAAGCACGGGGTGCTACCGCAGACTGCACTGGTGCCGCCTGTTGTGCAGGAATCCCAGCCAGAGGAACGTTCGCTTCGGCCTCCTCGCCCAACTCACCGCGCACCTGGTCGAACATGCTTCCGGTCTTGTTCTTCTTGCCGAGCTGCATGCCCTTGCCTCGTGAAGCCAAGGGTTTGCTGAACTTCTCGTTCTTAGCAGCAGTGTAGGAGTCGTAGGTGTCTGGCATCGACGGGGCCGCAGGTGGAGGGGTGTATGTGGGGTATGAAGGCTGGCGAGGCATCGCAGTGCCACCTCCCATGCGCTGGGCTCTGCTCATCTCCTTGCGCTGCATTTCGAGTTGTTTAGCCTTGCGCTTGCGCTCCTCAGTAGCCTCAAGCTCCTTGTTGCGTGCGATAATCTCCTGAATCTTCTCCTCGTGCGAGTCCATATCCAGGAAGGTCTTGATCTGGCTGAGAGTGAGGTTCTCCCGGTATCCTTGTGTCACTACTTCGTCAAAGGCAGACAACAGCTCGAAAGCGCAGCGGCTGATCTCTCTCTCGTCCAGGCTCTTGCATATCGAACCAACGACTTGGGCGAACAAGT
This sequence comes from Cladosporium sp. BF-F, assembly GCA_030463185.1. NCBI lineage: Eukaryota > Fungi > Ascomycota > Dothideomycetes > Cladosporiales > Cladosporiaceae > Cladosporium > Cladosporium sp. BF-F. The sequence continues at coordinate 1,005,928 of JAMRMS010000005.1, read as the reverse complement.
GTAGCGTAGAGATGTCCTGGAGAATGTTCGATTGGCGGTTTGTGATGAGGACCATGTATAGCTCGTCCAGCGGCTGGTATACGAAGCGGACATTGTCCTGCTCGACGGTGGTATGTTGCGAGGCGGTGTCTGCGAGCTTGGGGAAAGATGCCAGGAGAGCCTCCACCCTTGATCGCTGCATCTGACGGAACTGCCTGGCGAGGATGGGCTTCCCTGAGCGGGTGGTAATGGCCGCCGAGAGAATGACCTGTATGTTGATGAGCATTGGGTTGCAAGATGCCGGCACATGTTTCTTACCATGTTGGGCAATCTTCTGTACGGATCAAATGGAGTCTGTTCTGGTCTCGAAGCTGCTGTATGTTTGCTCCAAGTGTTGCTTTTGTTCGCGCTCAGGTACAAATGGCGTCCATGTACCCAACTTAATCGTTGCGATCTCCCTACCCTTGCGGTCACGACAACACTTGTCAAGCGGGGCCTCAGGCATTCACTACCCCAGAAGCAGCGGCAGGGTCCGCGATGCGAGCGAGCTTAATGCTTCCGCTTTCAGTCAACTTCTACTCTCATTTAAATACTTCGACGCCTACGACACGACACGCGACACGCGCCCAAACTACCAGATATCGGCTTGCAACAAACTGCCGCTTCCCACGCACGATCTCTCAAGACTACTAATACTAGCTGGACTCCCCTTTTTGGGCCTTTGTGCCCCGCGTAGCAAACATGACCACAGCCACGAGCTTCAGTTCACTCCAGGCACCCCTTGCTGAAGACAGCATGGAGATGTCTTCACCTGCACAACAGATATACGACGATGACATCGAAATTGATTTTGACGAACATGTCGGCGGCGTGGAATTCACCGATGACGAACGTATGGCCGACGACACTGAGCAGCTACGTCCTGGCACTGCGACCGACGATATGATGGAAGATGATGCGCCGTCACCTGACGTCCAGGCGCCAGAACAGGAAATGCAAGATGGTTTCGACGCTGTAGCTTATGAGCAAGCCGATCCTGATGACGAGCTCATCGACTACGACGAAGACGAGTATCAGGACATGGGTCAAGGTAACGAGCAGAACGGCTTTGAACCTTCAGCGCCCGAGATTACTCTTGAAGACCGCGAGCCCACAGATCCTGGCTTCGACCATGTAGACGAGGAGATTGTCCGGGAGGCCGAAGTGCCAGTCCCAGTGGCAGAAGTTGTAGTCGCTGAAGAGAGCATCGCGGAAGCTGTTCCTGCAGTTGTTGAGACCAACGCTGCTGATTCAACGACTGTACCTTCTACTGAAGAAGCGTCCACGGAAATTCTTGGTGACGACACCGACCAGCAAGCAGCAGCTCCTGAAGAGGTCGTTGAGACTGCGCAGCCTGTTGCGGATGAAGAGCAGCAGGAAAGCAACAGTCCAGCGACGCCACAGGAGGTCGAACCATTCCCAGAACTTCCAGAAGATTCTCCAGAGCTAAAGGAAGCTACGTCAATCCTGGATCCGCTTGACACCAATCTTGATGCCGCAGATGACGTGCCTGGTACGCCCACAGACACGGGGCTCCATCCGATGGTGATCCAGTACGGTGATTGGGAATGGCCTCTGTTCAAGTCCAGGAGACAGCCGGAGGGTCTTTTGAAAGATGACAACCTTGCCAGTGTCGCCCTCGCAGACCTTCTCAACAACTGCAGATCTCGTCTTGCCCTGAAAGCAGGTGAGGACATTTCGGAAGATCAGGAATTTGTGCTCCGGTTTGATAGTACGGGCTTGATTATCGTCGAGGTAAGCACCCAATCTGTACCGATCAGCATCACGTAAACATGCTGACAGGTCTCTCAGAACTCACCATCGGCTTTCAACACCAGCCTAGACGAGATTCTTGAGGTCTTCAAGCAATTGTATGTCAATGATGGGGCACAAAGCATTCCTCCTTTCCGACTATACCTTTCTCTGCAGCCGAAGCCCTCCAGTTACCTCACCATGCTCAAGCAGGCAGCTGCTGGTGGCCAGGGTATTTCTGGCTTTGTTGATGTTCCTGCCGAGGAGGTCCCAGCACAATATGAAGAGTATTACCATGATGGTGACCAGGATCCGACGTTACTCGGCGATGCCTCCGGTATCGATTACGATCACCATGCGCACGATGAGGGCCAGGACGCCATGGCAGAGCCGGAGCTCAATGAAGCTGACTATCATGAGTATGACACATCATATGAGAATACTGAAGGCGGTCAGGAAGCTCAAGAAAGTTACCAACAGTACGAGCAGTACGATGAAACCGAAGAAACCAGATATGAAGGCTATGGAGGAGGCGACGAGACTAATACCTCTGCTGCAAATGCGGAACATCCAGATGACGCCAAAGCCTTGGAACAGACCGCAGCTTCACCGCACGAGGAGACTGAGAACCATTCCGCTGTGTTCGATCACGAATCTAAGCAAGCTGCCGTCGAGGCAACCTCAGCAGCGGTCGAAGATAGTATCACCCAAGGCGGCGAGAATGGTGAAGAAGAACATGGTGAAGAGTCGAACGTTGAGTCTGTGGCGAGTTCGACGACGCTTCGTGCAGATCAGGCGAATGACGCCGTCGGTGAGTACCAAGGCGAAGACCTGATTGACTGGAACGAACCCACTCTGACAAGCGACTTCTCAGAGGACGGCACAGACGAACATGAAGACGATTTTCCTACGTTCCTCACCGAGCCTGACCGGGAAGGATCCGACTCGCAGTTGCTTGCCACGAACGATGTTCAAAAGACATCTGGCGAGCGCAGTGCAGAAGCTGATGACCTGACAACCACCAGCGCTAAACAAGATCTTGAGGATGGCAGCCGAGAGGATCGAATTACAGAGACCACGCAGATTGACACCGAGGCTGATGTGTCACATGCTTGTGAAGAGGCTGATGAAGCCAGTACCTCCCTCAAAGACGCTGAGGCTGGTCCAACTGCAAATGTCGGCCTGGAACATCCCCAAACGCATCCTCGTGCAGAATCAGGCTCGACCACCGAGCAGGCCAAAACCCAGCAACCGGAGGCCCAAGCAGTTGATCAACGCGACCCAGAGCCTTTAGTCACAAAGTCCGACGTTGAAGGCCCCACGCGCGACGATGAGGACTACATCGACTTTGGTGATGAAGATGGCATCGATTTCGATGATGACACATATGAACAGCACGAAGCTCGCAAAGCTTCGGAAGCAAACAGTCCAATGTCTCCATCGCCATCAGGTAAACGTCCATTCGACGAGACAGAAGGCATCGATTTCGCCGAGCAACCTGAGCTGAAGAAGGTCAAGTCATCATGAGATCTTGCAAGATTTGCACGTGGAAGGGTGGTTCACTGCCCCAATACGTGAGATCGACCTTTCACCTCGCGCTCGAGCTGCTCTCTTCTCTATTTGACGATCATGTGGTCTTGGTTCGATTACACTGTTCGGCTGCTCTGCCACCGAAGCACTTCTGGACGATGGATTGGCCGCGTGCTGCCCGATTGTCCGCTTTACCTGGACCTTGATGATGCCATGCCATAACATTTTAACAGCGCCGCCGACCACGCGCAGCAAGAGCCTACTTATTTGACTGACTTTGACAACAGGCAAACATAATGCTCCCGTGAGCAACTAATACTAACAGGTAGGTGAGTACCAAAACAACCCTCTACCATTTTCGAGCAGCAGCATTTTTGAAGGAGAACGCCTTTTCAACCACGCGTGTATTCTGCACTATCGGACATGCAATCGTTCGTTCCTATGGATGAATTGTGGTTTTCTATCATCGGAGTTCTGCGTATATACCCTTTTGCACGCAAAGTGGCGTTTGGCAGACATGCTGCACGCGGGAGCAGCGATTTTGGTTTTTGAAGTTTGCAGGCATCTGAATATAGTCGATTCAATTCTCGTTTACAACATATATGTTCTCCTCTGACAATCAAAATTATATGGGTTGGAGAGCTGACATCCACGCCGCAATGTCCAAGTATTTGCTGAAGGTGGTTACTGAGCTCTGCTTGGCATCGCGTGTTCTCCGGCTTGTAGATCAATCGAAAATGTTGTATCCTGTAAGCTTGCTCGAAATCGCGGAAACATGCTTGACTCACCTCGCCGTGACTTATCAACTATAATCACGCCCGCATGAATTTCTATAAGCCAATTTCATGCACAATGAAGCTTCTTCTTCATGACTGACCGATTCTCGAACACTTACTCTCCTCACCTAATCCCACGAAGACCCAATAACGGCTTCCTGGATCCCATGCAGCGCCTAATGAGCATGGTCGAGGAATATCCGCCCCAAGATACCCACACGCAATGGCAGCAGATCAGACAGGATAATCATCAACCTTTCGAGCTCAAGATGTCAACCGACAGGGCAGTCGATCTCTATCTGCCATGGCTCACGGAAGACTTTCGCACATTATTGCGACTCATTCAAAACAGGGGAAACAGCCAGGCTTTCCAGTAGTTGCAGAAAGTCTGCGAGGACGTCGTGCAGATTGCAGGCATGCCTAAGCAGCTGAGGTATTAATCTGTGGAAGTGATTGCTCGATTAGTACAAGAGAGATGGGCTAGGAGATTTGCTGTTTCGGAGCTGGAGTTGAGGGTGTATTGATCATGCTCAGGTAGATACAAGGAAATCTAGATTTTGTAAGACGCCGGTGTGTTGTAGATCTATTGATTGTGCCGAGAGGAAGAGGAATGGATGAGTATGACTGAGCAGGATGTGTAAATTTCATTGTTTTGAGTCAGTTTTCTCCCTATGGCGTGCTTAGAGCTTCCTTGCCACCCAGAATGAAGGATGGTACTGATGCGTCAACATACTGCGATCATCCATGATGTACCCGGAAGTAACTTCTGACCGCTCGTCGTGCGCAACCATTTCAAATCCGCAACGCTGCACAAGTGCAACGACTTCATCGTTAGAGAGCTCGAAAGATCCTGGGTCACCAATTCCAAGATTCGCCCCGCCCTCGGATTGTCCGCCTTCTTTCTCTTTCTCTGCTGGTGTAGGTGTAGACTCAAAGTGCCACAGGAGTGGACCGCCATTGACCCAGATTCCGCCGGGCTTGAGGCAGTGCTTGATAGTCTCGATGTAATTGATGACATTCGGTGCTGTGTCGATGAAGAAGCAAGTTGCTACAGCAGCGAAAATATGCTTGTAGTGTGGTTCGCGGTATAGCACGCAGAAATCACCCGAAGACATCGACATACGCTCGCTGAACGGTAGCTCAGATTGGATCTCTCTTTGCTTCAACTCGAGGTAATCTTCAAGCTGGACATCAGGAATCTTAAATGCCCTTAGCTGGTTCGCTCTGTTGGTGTGGTTCGAGAAGCTGAGAGCGAAGGGATATAAAGTATGTTGGCCTTCTTTTTGAGTGCCATTGAGGATGTAGTTGGAAGCAATGAGCTGGTGATAGCTGATCTCATTGCCCTCAACAGAGTATCCATCAGCTGTAAGGTCGAATACAGTCCTGCCAAGTCCGGCGCCAGGAACAAGTACGCGGTGTTTATGCAATTGCGAGGTCGGTAAGTCGGGCAGGTGCTCTCGCAGAAGGCGCTTCATCTTGCTCAGAACAGTGTCAATCTCCTTGTAGCCTTCTCCCGACCAATCGCGGTACAATTGTCTGATAGTTGAGCGAGCCTTGTCGAGATCACGCGGAGTGGCGGTTCCTTGCCACGTATTGTCGTTAGGGTCTATACCATACATAGACAAGCCGACTTCTAGCATAGCTTCAGCGATATCTGCATTGGAATCAATTGCATCGTCTACATCGCGGAAAGTCTGAGGCAGAGAGAAAGGTGGCTCTGAAAGAAGATCGATGTGGGCTGAGGGTAGGCTATAGAAGGCTTGACGACGCAAATGGGTGACATTGTAGTGTGCTGATTGACGGTATTGTCTAACGAGCTTCCATGTGAGATACTTGTCCAGATATAAGAAAGGGTTGGCGGGCAGAAGAAAGACGTCGAGTGTGAGGTCTTGTACAGCTTCCATAAAGACCTACCTAAAGGAGTCGAGAACGCTATATAGTACACGACGCTCTTCTGGGTCTGACAAGGGATTGATCTCCTCGTTTCGATTGTCCATGTCGCCCATGATATTTTTGCTCGTTAAGCATGGCCTAGAAGGTAGCGCGAGCATGAATCACTGGAAGTCTGCTGTCCCCTCGTCGCCAAGGCGGGGACCCAGCTTCATGACCTCACAGCTAAACACGAGGACCATCCCGTTATCAAGACACGCTGTCAAGGCTGATCGTTCCAATCGACAACCAGGAGCAACAACACAACAATGGCTACGTCCACAGCTTCTCACCCTGTTACGAATGGTGTGGCTCCGTCCGCGGGCGAACCGCTCGAGCTCGCATTTACACTCCCTTCGAATCCGCATACCCAGCTTCACCTACAGCTTACCCTCCACTCTACTACTATTCTCTTGTTCGTCACGACCACAACACCTGAGAACAGCTCTCAAGCCACTCCTCTCGGCTCCTTTGTCTACGCCTTGCCTGATCGCTACAACCCTTCCCAACCACTCAGTACACCTGTCTATTCGATTGCGCACACGCTTGACTTTACCCAGCGCCTGGCAAAACTGCTGGCGAGAAAGACAGGCCGAGCTTGTTACGTTGGAAACAGTGCGAGCTTTAGGGACAGTGTGCAGGGTGGCACTGTAGAGGAAGAGATGGAGGCATTTGGTGCGATCGTCAAGGTTGTCATGGGTGAGATTGGGAAGACTAGTGATTGAATTGGGTCTCTAAAACCGAAATATCATGGGCTCGGACATGAGAGCGCAAGGGTGATACCAAGAGTCTTGAGTTCTGCAGCAGGAGACTCGAGCCATTTCGATGCGCGCGCGGCTAGCGCACAGATTGACTGGCCGGCTACGGTGGCACTTCAGCACTCACAGCATAGCATGGACATGTGCGCCACAGCACGCTTTGGCGATGATGTATAACACATCTGCGATTTCTCTCCACGACGATTGGGAAGACTCTATTCAGCTGGAAGATTTTATGCTGCCTGGTATGCCACAAAACAAGATGTTCTCTATACTTCATCCTACTGGTTGAAGAAGCATAGCCAACCTGAACCGCAGGATCTCGAGAACGAGTGGTAGCAACCCTCCCTTTAGCTGAGGTCAGCTGTTGGAAATGTTTGTGTGCCAGGACTTCTCCTCGTGACAACCAGAAATCCAAACGGTAAACCCCAGGCTTCTCAATGACGGATTCGATCTTGAAGCGCACTTGTCGACCTGGCACCGTACATGTCTCTATTTCTTCTGGAGCATCACCAGTCGACTTCCAGATAGCATCAGTCTCGTCAACACCAGTACACATTTGTTGCATCAATGAAGACTTCATGATCTCGGAGGCTTGCTTTAGCTGGGTGCTTGGTGTTTCCAACATGCTTTGCTAACTTGATAGGGCCCCTCACTCCTTCCTGGTTGCAGGAACGATTCTGCTGATCATGTGGAGCGCCTTCCTTCTTATTCGCAGCTGGCTGCTCCTTCCTCATCGATTGAAGTGAATTCACTTCAACATCCGATATGGTCTAGTGGCTAGGATTTGTCGCTCTCATTCATCGCAAGATGATCAGTGCCGACAAGGCCGGGGTTCAATTCCCCGTGTCGGAAAGTTCTTTTTGCTGGTCTCATCGCCTTCGGATCTAAACAAATGCAGTCGGACAACATGGTGCAAAAGCTGTACCTTTTTGGCTGGGCTGTCACGTTGATGGGTCTCGGTGCAGATATGTCGCTATCCATGGCTAAAAAATCACCTCGTCGGGTTCTGGGAATCGGCTCTCCTCGCAATGAGACTTGCCATGGTTCAGCCGTTCGAGTCCCCTTGCGACGGCAAGATCGATTCGCAGCCTTGGACAGACCCTTGTTACGATGCGTCTTTCGACGGAGAGCTCCCTCGAAGTTGTGTTCTGCTCCATGCACGTTTCGGTTGTCAAAGACTTGTCATCATAGTCAAATCTCGACTTCTGGGCACCTTTACATCACCCTTGATCTGATATCGGCCAGCGAAGGACAAAATCAGATCATATCAGTCCGAACGATCGACCAAACACCCTCCAACCCTCCTCTCCGCCTCCTGCTGTTGTCTGCCAAGCACCTCTCTCGACGCACAGACCACTTCCGCTTCCTCCGGCGCTACTCGCCCAATTTTCGCCGCAAAAGTCTGGGAGAAAAACTAGCACAACCGCCCATCCTTTATACACCCAATCTACGATCCCAACAACATCATTAATACCTCCGCCGGGGTAGCTCAACTGGTAGAGCGTGTGGCTCTTATTAACAGCAAAGAGATCAACCTCAAGGTCGTGGGTTCGAGCCCCACCTTCGGCTATTCCTATATCACCAAGCTCTCATGAGCAGCTGTCCTTTTTGCTTTTTGCAGGACAGCGGAAAGCTTCTGCGCTAGAGCAAGGTACGAAGTGTTGAAGTGTTGATGTCTTCCGTAGAGCATACAGCGTCGTACCCTGTCATAGGGACATCTGAGCGGCAGCTATGCTCGTTTTGCTACAGTGATCGATCGTACTATCGTATCGCTGATTAGAGGATTTTCCATGGATATTTGGTCAAGTCTAATCGGAGTATGTGTCCAGCCAGCTTCATGACATGTTACTGACACATGCGAACGACCGATGTTGCATCTGTAGCAAAGCATATCAATTTGTGTGGTTCTTAGAACCTCACAATATCTCTCTGGCGGTTGTGAGTATTCTTGAGTCCAAAACTGAAGATAAAAATAGCTGTTGGCTCGGAAATTGTATAGCTTCTCGATGGTGCTAATAGTATATTTGAAGTCTATACCTGAAGGCGCAAACAAATACGATTGCGGAATTAATGTGGCGTTTCTCAGTGTGTATCATTGACTGAGGATAGATACATGGTTGGAGTAATAAGCTAATTCAATCGTAGTGTTTGTATCGTGTTTCAATAGCACGTCTAATACGTTCGTTACCATGCATGAATTGTCGACCCCGGATCGATTCAATGGTCATGCTATAACGAACCCAGTCTGCAATCGCTTCGCGCTCTAGGTGAGCAGCCTTTAATTTCTTCTCAATATTGACAGAAGTCGACAATAGCAACGAGTTGGTTTGCAACAGCAAGATACGTCACCCGCATGCGCGTTTGCGTTTGCTCATGCATGCGCACGTTCTGGTGGGGCGCCTCAGTCGCCCATATTCAACTGAGCTTCGGTTCACTCGCTCTTGCTTCTGCTCCTTCTCCTTCTCCTCGGTGACGGCGACCAGGTGGTGCCTTTCGATCTACCGGCAAGCGATAATCGCCGTTCGCTCAATACCTCTTCCCTTGAGCCGGGTTGTCTTCAAAGGTATTCTCATAGCTGGCACCTCACTGCAACCCCACGACTACTGCCATCCTGAACTAGGTGTCTAACGAGTCAAAACTTTTCGGCAAACGATGGTCCCGTTCACTCGGCAGTTCTGTCCCCTTTCATTGCTACTCGCCTGGTTCGCGACGAGAGCGCTGGAGTCTCAGGACTTACTATCTATTCTGGTTGCACGCACACAGTGTAGACCAAGTAAAGTTTTGGAGCGAGGAGGAAGTGAAGAACTGGAGTTTTCTATTTCTCTATTTTGGTCATTCTGGTTTTGGTTTCCAATCGAACACTGCCACACTATCTGGAGCTCTCTGGTATGACATTTCGACTGTCACGATGCTTCAGACGACCTTTGGACAATCACCTGCCTTCTCAGTGGTGCGCCTCCAAACACATGGCACGCTCGTCAAGCACACCATACCATGCGGGGATTCGGAGAGAATCACATAGCATGTGAGGCTCTACATGCTCAATAAACTGACAGTCCCTGCGCATCGGCTTTCCAGCACTGTATCTCGGTATCCTGAAGTTTAGCATGGCGAATGGTACCATCTGTGAAGGCAGCGAAGTAAAGCATGTGATCCCAACGGCGCACCCCTGCTGTACGACACGATAACACACTCGAAGTGACCATACGACCGCGCAGACTGGGCTCTCTGTCCCCTAAACAAATCTGTCCCCTAATCCGACGCAGGAAGAACGCGAGACGATCTTTAGTTCTTGCGTAATGGCGGACGAGTCCAATTCAACACCAACAGCACCGCTTTCGGCTAATGTCCAAACCGACAATGAGCAGCCCTCTCAAATAATTTGCCTGGAAGGTCGCGATGCGGATGTCATTCCAGGACGTCAGCAATCGCCCGATCCGAAATCCTTCTATAAATGCTGCTGGTCATGCTCATACATTTGACGGACAAGCCGCTCCTATTGCCAGCAGTTCCATGAACTCAGCCCTGTTAGTCTGTCAAGTATTGGCAGAACAATCCGCATACTTTCAAAGTCTTCCTCAAGCCTCCGTCCCACGTGCCCTGTGACAATAGAGCGGCCAAATTCTGTTGAATGATTCGCTCCCGCCCGCCATTTATGAGCCTCAAGGACGAATCAAGCGACGAACTCAAGCTGGGTTCTACGCATTACACTGGTCAAGACAAACGAGTAAGACTGAGTCCATCTCGTTCTTCGTCGCAGAAGTTCCAGAACGCACTCAGCCTTTCACCAGGTCTCTCAGTCATTTTGCAAGTCATGATATTCGTCACGGGAGGCGGAGTCAACCCATGCAGAGAGTAGTATATACTAGGCAGAGATATCAATTCCCCATACCAGTCCTGTGTCCCTTGATCTCCCCCGTCTCATTCATAGACGTATGGGACAATTTAAAGAAGGTCATCCAAGTGCCAGATCATACGAATGTGCTGAAAGTTTGGGCTGACGTGATGGCATTGACCTCGTAACTGGATCCCACAACGCTGGGCATCTCTCTTGAATTCTCGTCATATTGTGATCGAATGATCAATCTATCAGTCTCACCGGACCGCGAGATGATGCCGGCTATAGCAGCTCTGCGCGCTCTCAGCGTATCAGCCTTGCGCACCCCATTATGAGCTAGAGCATGGTGTCCTGCAAATCATGAAGTGTCACCACACTTGTCAGGTGTAGAGAACACCTGTTCGTCTCGGAGTGAACTACAATTGTTGATCACGTGCTTTCAAAGCGTCGTCGCCCTGCGCGGCAACATTCTCGCCGTTCTCGCATTCCATGACCTCGACTGGATTTTTGCCTCTCCACGTCAAGTCTGTAAAGCGTACACACTCATCCAGGACCTCAAGCCTCGTCCTCCTCTCTTCTTTACTCAGCGCAATTTCGGGAATTTGCGTCCAGCCGTGCTTGCGATCTTCGTATCGCATGGTCTTCATATCCTTGCCTCGACCCTCCGCCTCGACTTTCTTCGTCCATATCTCGCTCTGCTCCCAGAGCGTGTCCAGTCCGGTAAGGATGAGCAGAATTTTGGCGTTCTTATGTAATGCTGTAGCGGTGTTGACTAGTCCGGGCGAAGCGCGGGGATGGCCTGCCATCTCGCGCGAGACGTAGGTGGCAGCGAGGTGGTCGTCGATGTCGAGCTTCTTTTCGCCTTTCTTTGACTTCGCGAGAGTCATTTGCTCATTGAGATGGCGCTCACCGGGTAGTTGGCGAAGGTCGAGAGCCGGATAGAGGAGCAAGAGTGGTACCGGATGAGGATAGTCTGCGGGTATAGGACAAGACCATGATGGCATGCCCATGGTCGCATCCACGTCGATCCCCATATTGAGCGCGATGTTGCCGCCGCTGCTTGCGCCACTGAAGGCTATGCGTGTACTGTCGAGATGGATGGTGGGAGGCGGTGGCGTAGGAACTTTCCCCTTGTCCCGGTCCTCTTTTGAACCGATAGTTCCAAACCATTCCGCTTGGTAGAAGCTCGCGATACTTTGCCGTAACATGTCGTAGCCGGGCCACTGAGGGTTCAAGACTGATTGCACGACATCATCGGCGTCCTCTATTGCTGCAGGAAATTTGTCGAATGGTGCCATGCGGTAGTCCACTCCAATGACAATGGCGTTCAGTTCGCGGCAAAGTCGTGAACAGAAAGGCGCTTGTTCAAGACAAGACCCAAGATAGAATCCTCCGCCGTGATAGTCCATGACAACGGGGAACGAGTTGGGCGTCGGCTCTGTAGAGCCGGAATCCTGTGATGGAAACGTCACTGGAGGCAGGAAGACAAATACCTGTACTGTCTTGCCGCTGTGTCGTGAGGGCAGCAACAGCTTGTACGGTAGTGGTCCATTCGGATTGGTCAAATACAAGGCTTCCAAAGGCACAGCTCGTGGGAGTCGTACCAGAGCGGTCTTCCAGAGCGTAGAGAAGGATTCTTTGCTCCACCTGCCAAGCTTTTCGCGAGCATCTGCACGTAGGCCTGACATCTCGATGGTTGTGGTGGTATGCAAAGCGCGTCCGATAATGGACCCCAAATTACTCGAAATGTTATGCCACTACCTGAGTGTAGTATAAAGGTTGCTGCAATGTCTCAACAACTTCGGAGCATACACCCACAGAATCTTGCGAAGTGTCACAAGAGTATAGCTCGGTGAATTGCGAATTGGGTACATGTAGTGAATTTGGCTTAGATATGCAGTAGTCAACACGGCACTGCACCATGCATTGAAGAAGACCCCAAATGCGTCGGTGACGTCAGGCTTACACACTCCTACCTCCAGTCCTATTGCCAGACGGCTATGAAGTCCGCAATGACATTCTCAAGATATGTACCGTTCGATATTTCTCTACCACTCTAGCTCGATGAATTGCTGCCGTCGCTTGCACTCTCATAGCAGACGGTGTGCCAAGAAACTCGTGGTTGCCAATCTTTACTAGTTGCTATTGCTGCTTCTCGCACTGTGAAGGAGCGCCGCTACATTCGTTCGCTCCAGACGAACGAGCTCAGTGGCACTGACCGTGGATGCTTCGATGTGTGTGACGGTCTACCGCGGCTGCGCTTCAGACACATTTTGTTCTTTCTTTCAATTTCAGTAGCGGGATCAGAGCGCAGTACTTGTACTGAACAGTAATACCGAGGTCATTCTTCCTTGCGATGGCCTGTCTTACGTAGGCCTGGGTTTATGACATGTATGCATCGACTAAGATGCTTGTTGTATGTTCCTAAGCCTTACTACTGGTCATACCGCTAGCAAGAGTCGAGTTAATTTCTATACTTGGTTACGGGAGCAATGATATGGATATACAAACTTATGTTCCATCATGCTTGTATTTGAACATGTGAACATCACCGAAAAGGTAAATGGGGGTTACTAGGGTTGTGTTCGCTGAGACTGCTCAACACTGTATCGCTCAGCAGCGTATGTGAAGCACTCATGATGTGGTATCTTGGTAGTCACTTGATATCCAAAGGGCTACTCTGATACATGTATATACTTCTTACTGAAGTGTGTGGTACAATGGAGCAGTTTCCTTGGTAATTTGGTTTTTGTCGATTCAGCTCACGCCAATCGACCACATCTCCTTGGAGAGGGACAACGCTTGTCCGCAACCTCACACTTGTCATATGACAACCTGCAAGATAAACGACACGTGTGCCGTACAAGATCTCAAAGTCACACATACTCTTGATTGTCCAAGCGCGTGATATCATCTGAGGCTTATTGTTGCGAGTAGAACATCTGCTGCAAGCTGGATCTAGAATGGGTTGAAGGCAATGCAGTTGGTCGAAGTATCATGATCCAAGCAATGAGATGACTAAATGCGGGTATTGTATTGCATAGCTTAGCATGTAGCGCATGCATGAGGCGGCTCCCTTACTCTTACTGTCTCCAAAGGAAGGTGCGCCACACTGCAACTTCCAAAGTTGCATCGTCCAGCTCACACAACACCCGTCTACACACGCGGATCGAATGCGCTCACTGTACATTGAAAGCCTCACATCTCACTCAAATACACCGACTCACCAGCTGAGGTGTCTACGAGGATGGTGACATTCATGCTGCCTCCGTCAGCACCCGATCGAACTTCACTCCTGTGCGATGGCGACGCAGCCGACATCGTGATCAAGTGTGGAGGCGAGACCTTCTCCGCCCACAGATCAACAGTCTGTCATCAGTCACAGACGTTGCAAGACGCTTGTGATACCGTCGCAGATGTGGGTAGCGCTGTGCCTGGCTCGGTCTGCGAGAGTTCAATTGAAGCTGACTAGAGCGACACGTAGGACGCCACAGCCATCATCGAAGACGATGCGTTCGACGCTCCGACAATGAAGCGCATGCTTGGTTTCATGTACCACGGCGAGTACGACGTCGAAATCGGGCAGAGGATTCTTAGGAGCGGCGAAGACGACATACCTACAAAGCTGGAAGTGCTTTCCCATCTCTTCTGCTTCGCCATAGCTGAGAGCTACCAGGTCGAGGCACTCAGCAAGAAGCTCTCGCCGAATTCTCCCACTGCCTGCAGATACTGCCACCGACAGACTTTGCCGATTTGATGGACATCGTCGCTGCCCACACCCAGGCCAAGCCCGTCAACGCTGCTCTGTGCAAGGTTGCATTCATTCGCCAAGATGAAATGGCAAGCTGTGGCAGATTCGTGAAGGTCCTTAGATGTGATCACATTCCTGATACCTTCGGCCCTGGGGTGGTGATTGATCGAGCTCGTGTCACGGGCGTATATCGATGAACTGAACGGTAGTCTAGACTCGATCAGATGCAAAGCCGTGGAGCCGTGGAGACACATAGCACGTGCGCCAAACATATGTCTTTCGCGAAGTGAAGCATTGACAGTGAATGCCGCGAGCGCGCTGACAAGGCCCGGCGCTTTAACCTCAGGCCTCCGCCAAGACTCGGCCTCGCGACTGGGTACTTAAGCCAGCTTCCTTCCCCCAATCCATAGTCTTCTTTCCTTCATACTTACCTTGCTGCGTCGGGAGTGATCATAAAGACTCTTTAGACCGACGAAGTCTCCTGCATTGCACAGCGCGGAGAGACATTGTTGTGAGCTGGCTTCGGCCATCTCAGCGGTGTAATTTTTGATGGATCTCCAAACCATGCTTGCATGGTTCACTTATCTCTTTCATCAGTTCCCTTCTGGCTGTGAGTCCAGGAGGCTGGAGAAGGTTGCTTTAAGGATTCTGTGTAGTCGTGACATGATCATAGTACGCTGTGCTCATCCCAAACAAACCTTCTGGTACGCATGCATGTCGTAGATGATGTTGAATGGACTTACCTCTGCACATCGAGCTCCCGGGGCCTGTCTCGCGCTCCAAGATAGCTCATGCCAATCCTAAATAAAGAAGTATTTGGAGACATCTACCGTATCTCAAGAAGCTCTTGTGTTATCGAGTGACGTTCTCCACCCTGCCGACCGTGACAGCATAACTCTGGCTTTGTTTACTCGGGTAAATACACTTTCTCACCCTCCAAGTCACCACGAAAATGCTGTCTCTACCTCTCATACCGCCTCAGGACGACCACTCGACATGGCTACGGACTTCCTACCGCCCGCGCGCCGATAGTCCACCACCCTCGAACCCTCAAAATGCGACTCAGCAGCCGCAACAGCACCGCCAGAACCGGCAGATGCGCGATGAAGAAAAACGCGCCCAGCAAGCACGCAGCCCTCTGGCACTGCTCGCTGCAGATGAAGCCGCCATAGCACAGCGTAAGGCTGCCATTCGTAATTTTGGCGCCTACTGGATCCGCCCGCCTGGAGTGCCAAAGACGCTGCAGGCCATGACCGAGGAAGAGCAAGAGCGCAGAGAGCAAGAGGAGATTGAAAGACGCGAGCGCGGCATGCTCGACATGCAGGCTCAGCAGCAGCTTGCTGAAGCTCAACAGCAGGGCGCTCAGGCTATGGCGGAGCAAGAGGAGCCTGACGCACCAGAAGAGAGGGACCTCGACGATGATATTCCAGAGGCAGAAATCACTGGCGATGTTACGGGAGACATTACAGAGGATATCACGGAAGACGACGTCACAGCTGACGACACGTTCAACGAAGACAGTATGATGGAAGGCAGTATGATGGAGCAGCAAGAACACTATGCTGAGCTCGAAGAGGCAGAGCTCACAGGCGCTGCTCAAGAGGAGGAGGACCTTGGGATCGAGGATGACGATCTGGGCATGGACGAGGAACGAGACTTGGACGACGATGTGCCCGATGCCGGCAGCTACCAGCACACAGACACTGAAGAGGAGGTATCAAGCTCATCATCGTCATCAGATGAGGAGGACGAGTCGGAAGTACAAGACTCCTTTGCTCAGCAGAGTGCTAGACGATCGGCAAGGGTTTCGGCACAGCGACAACAGCAGCAGCAGCAGCAGCAGCTTCACTTCGGTGCGCGAACACCGGCCATGGGCAGCTTGCAGGAGAGGATGCGAGCACAGGTTGGCGCTGCCGACAGCTTGCCCAGAAGTCCAGGCAGCGTCAATCTTTCGAGCTCGATCTTGGAAAGTTCTTTCGTCGGAAGTAGTCCCATGATGCAACGAGCGAATCAGGCAGGGAGAGGTAGAGGCGCTGCTGCAAGACGTGGGAGGTTGAGCTGATTTGGTCCTCTCTTACAAGGGTTTCTGACTCTGGAGGCCACTTTCTATGAATATACCGAGACGATACATGATTTGACGTATCGCACAGCCTATGTTGTCGCGCATGGGTATGCTGTGGACCTCAGATACTGAGAAGCAGCATTGACGCGAATATCATAAGCTGAAGCGCAGCCTTGACCTATGTCTCAATTTGGCATTCTGCTCACGCGCCACGCTTGTCTCCATGTCCTATGGACAAGCTGTATCGCCCGGTCAATCTTCCTGGTCTGACAAAACGCACAATGGTCTGCGCACTGATATCATCCATCTGAAGCGCGCCCGTCTCGATCGATGGTCTTCACCTGACACGTCTTTCGTGACCGTGGCGTGAGTTTAGTAAGCACTACCGACCACACCTTGAGTAAAGATCTCGAAAGCAGAGCAGACTCATTGTGATATCGATTCAGACTTGAAGAAGAAGGTCCACAGACCGACAGCCTAGCAATCGCTTCAATGGCGATATCACTACCTGACTATGCTACCGTGACGCCGTCCTCGAAGCTTCCTTGTAACCAAAGAATCATTTCCACGTTTTTGATGGATCACTGCAGCCTGGTCCCTGCCAATTTGCTCGGACGACAAACATACAAGACTCTCGAGACAAGCGTTGGACATAATCCACGATGAAACGACATTGGAGGAATTTACCGACTTGATCTGGGAGTGCGTATGCGAAACTTTGAAACTGCATGGCTCGAAATATGCACCTCGTACTGGGGACAATTCGCTCGTCGATGTGAAGGGCATGACGGCAGAGAAATGGAAGCTGGTTCTCAGTACTCTGCCCACCGTGGAGCGCTACATGCATTCGGCGATCCATATCTCGTTTTGGTACACAGCAGGGAAGCGAATGACGACGGAAGATGGGAGTCGAACTCGATCTTGTTTGAAGCATCTACTTGGTGGTTTGCTATCAGGTACTAGGATGGTGGTTTTCACATGACCATGACACCTTGGCGATTTACGGTCGATATATACTGCAGAAGGAAAGCAGCGCGATTGCTGTGACTTTTATCAGATGCCTGTTCGAACCTTTCATCATTCTGCGCGAGACGACATAGATGCTTAATGCTTTGTTCCGTTTTTATACGAGTAGATCACTGGCTACTTAAAGCAGATAATCAGCTATGCGCGAAATAAATAAGACAGATACATAGAACAAAAAGGTGTTTGCTTAACATCGTAAGGACTTCATATAATGTCCGCTTATTCTATTGCAATGCCATCGGCCATCGTTATGGGCGCGAAAAGGAAAACCAAAAACATACAACAGGCGGGATTCCCAGATGGTCACCCACTCTAGTACTAATCGCCCGGTTCAGTGCTTATGTATGGCAGAGCGGACGGGATGCCCAGTTTTCACTGACCTATGGTCGTATGTGCCTACTTTCTTTACAAACAATTATGTATTACTTGTACATCAATCGTTCCAGGCATTAAACCTGCTCTAATCATGGATCGACGGGAACAAGTGGGTTTCAAAGACGGCTTTGGGCTTTACCGGAGATCTTTCCATTTGTACACTTCATCAATGCCTGCCATAACCTGTGTAGTGCCTCTTTGGCATTTCAAGAATTGAAGGTGCCTCGAATTGTAGCAGTTATGCTTCCGTGAATGGCGTGGGTTCCGACATGGTGACAATGGAACGCCGTGTTGTGTAACTGGATGCTCATGCACGCGACAAGCTGGGCTGTCATCGCTACAAGGGACTGTTCTGTCGTGGTACATGGGGCTCCGTCTCTTCATTCGATACCGTGCAACTCTCTACGTCCCGGTAAATGGCGACAATTAGAGCCTAGCCGAGATAAGTCTCTCCAATTGACCAGGGCGCCGTGCAGGTTACGCTCTTTCGCCGTAGACGCAAGTCCATCTTGCAGACTTACAACAATTGAACGCGGGACAATCATGACTAGCCTTTGGAAATGGCGCAGAATCAGACTAGCATGCGAATCTCATCTCTGGTATGAATACCTTCCACTGACGCTCATCGACTTAGACTACCTTGGAAACGGGGAGGTGAAATTCCCGTCACATATGGGCGACGTCAGAACCCCAGTCGCTACCACTGCGATACATTCGGCAGATCTCTCTCTAGACGTGGAGGAGCTGCTGCACTTTCTGCCCTATGTCACAGAAGCTGGTGCAAAGCTCATGGATAGTGAGGCTACGATTACCCTCCATAGCCAACCAATATCCCACCTCTACAATGGAGTCGATGAATTCAAAGTTGGCGGGCGCTACTTTGTTATGCCGACGAAGGAGAGATGCCCCCTCTGCTACCACGGGCTATCCTGCTGTCGATTGGCTTCCACCGACATACACACGTCGTAATATATGGCAAGAGTATTATGACATCCAATACCTGGCAACAGGTGTAGGAAACTAAGGAGACTGTGTAGGGACGATTGCGGAGCTTTCAATGTACGAGCCGACAGTGCAAGAGCTGGAGGCGGCCGCCACGTCTGCAGATGCACTGGTCGGGGAGTGGACTCCCAACTTACAAACGTTTGAATGGATTCTCTGGAGAGATGGCGATCGACTTCTGGGAATGGAGATGCCTCGTACAAGTAAGCAGAAAGCCTTGCTTGAAGACCTAGAGGAGCGACGACTCGAGCTCTTAGGTAACCCCCCCAATATAGCAGAGGCGACTTTGGAGATGAACATGAATGGCGCGAAGTAAGACAACAACCGCTACTTGGCGGAGCACTTGATTTTCGACGAAGGAAGTTGGCCAACGGCTCTTGAAACGCTTTATAGGACGCCTGTCACGATTCTCAACGCCCTGGGAGTGAGTGCGAAGCTCAGAGGACTTTCTACAGGCAGGCGCCGGGGTCTCACGCTCCTTGATTGCAAGGCGTCGGTGAGAGAGAAAGGTAGCATGCATTCTTTGCTGTTCCGCGGACGCATTATGTTGTTAGCCCTCGCTTGGCTCTAAAGACGTTGCCATTTTTGACCTTGCGAGCTTCCCTTTTCTAGAATCGTGGGTTTGCTTCAATAAACATAAAGCGTACTGACACCAGGATTTTCAAGCACGAGTTTCTGGTTTCTCCTCATCAAGATCCAACGCATGACCCACGCGGAGACAATGACCATCAATGAAAATGCAATACTGGCCATGAACGCTGTCAAATATCCAGGAGAGTCATCGTCTGGCCAGAGGTATGGAGTGTAGATCGACGCAAGGTTGCCGAATGTGTTCGCCATCGCAATCGCGACGGCTTTCTTCTCGTCTGTCTCTCCACAGCTTGCGGCGGTCCATGCAAGAACGATGTTATTGACGCCGTAGGTCGCTCCGACAAAGATCACGATGGCTACATAGCGTGCTGCCACGTTATAGGTCGCAGCAGCGATTGCAAAACCGGCACAAGCCACTAGCTTCGAGACTGTTGTGTGCCATGTTCGTTCGTTGAATCGTCCGGAAGACCACGATACAGCCACACTGATACCGCCAGCTACGAGGTATGGTGGACATGTAAGAGCGAGTGTTGTCGTAGTATCGAATCCTAGTGTCTTGACAACAGTCGGCAAGAAGTTCTTGAAGCCGTTGGCGGCGAGATGCATGTTGTCCATGAAGCAGAACAACTGCCCGGATGAAGAAAGCCACATTAGCGAATTGTTCCGGACCTCTTCTCACGAGGTGTCACTTCACTTACCCAAACCTTCTTGTCGACCAGACATTCACGCAGGCCCTTCCAGACGCTGGAAGCCTCCGATCGTCGATTCGTCACATCATCGAAAATGCGGCGGTGAGCCAGTTCTCGCTCTTCGGGCGTCAGCCAGCGGGTCTTGGAAGGACTGTCTGGAAGAGTGAAGACAGCGACGAATGCTATGACAATCGAGATGGCGCCTTGAATTATCTGTACATATCAGCTGAGGCGACGGAAAGTTATGACCATAGGGAGAGGCGTACAAAAAGCCACTTCCAACCAGCGAGACCATGTCTTCCATCAAGTTGGAACACGGCGGCAGCGATCAGACCCGAGAACGAACTGGCGAGCATGTTGCCCGTGTACAGGATTGCCATGCGAGTAGCCATCTCCTTCTTGGTGTAGAACATGCTGATCATGTATAGTGCTCCGGGGTAGAACTTGTAAAAGTCAGCATGTGTTTTGTCTCGTTTCTAGCAGGGCACTTGTCCATACCGGAGCTTCCGTGATCCCAAGAACGAAACGACAAACCAGCATGCTGTGATAGTCGTGGGTCAGATAAGTCAACAAACTTACGATCGACCAGGCAAGCATGAAGCCTGGCTTCAGAGTTAGTACAACGTTCAGAATCTCACAGGCCTCTGAACCTGCACTGACCAGACATGAATAACGATGGTCTCACTCGATTCAGGATCATGTTGGATGGCACTTGACCAAGGAGATAACTGGTCAAGTCAGCATTGTGTATTAATCATAGGCATTAAGAGACAAGTAGCTGACCCGACAAAGAGGATCGAAACGCAGGTGTTATACTGAGTACCCTGAAGGCCGAGATCTTTAGACAGCGAATTCAATTTGCCGTTGATCATGGCGTTGCGATCGAGAAAGTTGAAGAAGTACATGAGCCAGAGAATAGGCTTGATTCGTGTCAGCCCGTTTTGGTCTATCTTTGCGTTGTGATGGACCTTGTCTGACCATCATGTACCAATCAATCTTTCGTACGAGTTTGATCTCCTTGGGATCGACTTTCTTGCGGGCGCCGAAATCATCTCGTTCCGTGATGACACCTTCGACGCAATCTTTTGTGACAGTAGCATACTCCTCGAGTATCACATCGGTTTTATCGTTGTCCTTGACATCGCGATTCGCAGCCATCATGAATAGGAATGCAGGTTGCTCTAGGGTTGTGCAGAGCACCCTGTGCGAACGAGCTGTACGAGCAGAGAGCCGTTCTACGAGCCGTCTTTCTCACATTCTTATCAGTCCTCAACTCTTTATCTACCCGTGCATGTTCCATGATTCCCCCACGGGGACCCCGCGCCTGTCTCCATACATGGCGCTTAATTGTCCGTCTTGGCTACATGGTAGGTGGTGTACCTGTGAGTTAAGAGTCAGCTATCTTAGCCTTGATATCTAGGAATACCGTACTGCTATTGGACCTGAGAACGTAGCAATAACTTTGAGAGTTCAGCCTTGCAGCGCCAAGTAAGAGCCAAGTGAGAAGGAGCATCCGCTGCCGACGGACATTGCGGATGTGGTGTTGGTGTTGGTGCCTGAGATTCCTCCGGCGGATACATTTCCGCCGATCACCCTCGGTTATCACAAATAGCGTCGAATAAAACAGCTACAAGCAGGGAGAAGCGTGGAAGCACTGCATCTACAGTGGGTGTACATCTTTTTGTGATTTGCTGACTTGCGCAGCAACATTACACCAAAGTACCAAGTTTCACGGCGCGTTGCGGAAATGTCTGATAAGATATGGATGCATAGCAAAGGAGCAGAGAGAGAGAGAGAGAGAGAGAGAGAGAGAGAGAGAGAGAGAGAGAGAGAGAGAGAGAGAGAGAGAGAGAGAGAGAGAGAGAGAGAGAGAGGACTGCAATTTAATGGCTTGGAGCTGGTGTGCATCTTTGGTATCTCGTTACATTGCTATTCTCAGAAACTCGTTCAAGGTGTGTAGTACTTTCGCCAGTCGTGCTCATCCTTGAATCCTAAAACGTCTCTGATCTTCTTGTTGCTCAACGGTGCCTCCCACTCGTCCATCTCTCGACTTATGGGCGTGTTGGGCGCATTCTCCTTGAGGAATTGCTTGGTTGGGATTTTGGTGGTGATGAAACTATTGGTGGCATTGAAAATTTGAAATCCAAGACCAGACTTCTCGATCGCAAGGTGACACATCTGGCCCAAATCCCGTGCGTCGATGTATGACCAGGCATTGCGCTTCCGGGTCATGGGCTGATTGACATGGGTGGGAAAATCACGCTCGTACTCGTGCGGTTCAACGACGTTACCGACCCTCAACACGTAGATGTCGTTGCCGAAACGTCGCGCAAAGGTCCTTGCTGTCTTCTCACCGCAGATCTTGCTCAACGCGTACGAATCCATCGGGTCAACATCATAGTCCTCTTCCAGAGGGAAAGAGTGGTAATCAGTATCGCCCTCACTAAAGCAGACCCCGTAAGTAGTCTCGCTGGAGGCGGTGATGATCTTTTTGACACCAAGCTTCGATGCTGCTTCAATCACATTATAAGTCGCAGTGACGTTTGCACTGAAACACTCGTTGTCCGGCACAAGCATATTCCTGGCGTACGCTGCAAAGTGGATGACAACATCAGGAGGTCCTTCGGATTTGCCTGTCTCGTAGCCAGCAAAGTTGTAGTGCGTTGTCAAGGCGTTGAAGACCTGGCCTGATTTTGTGAGATCGGTCTTTAGTGTGAAGACACCAGCGCTTGGATCCGGGAAGTCAACAAGGTCAAGATTGAGTACCTTGCACGGGTATTAGTGTTGGAGCAACTTCCTCGATGTTATGCCAATACCTACCTGATGACCTCGTTTGAGGAGCTCTGGAATTACATGGCGGCCAGCTTTCCCACTGCCGCCAGTGAATACGATCCTCTTCGCTCCGGAACTCATCATAAATGGTGTAAGCCTTGAATGAGTGCGATGAAGTGGAGTGGAACAAAGGACCAGAAAACAGATGGATGAACACAACAGCTACTATGGATAACGGTCGACTTCTGTGTTTTGCGGAGAAATTACTTTGTACTTTAGTAACATAGGAAATCGTCCTTGGAGTTGTGTTGATGCATGCCGCCTGTGCAGCTTAGCCCTCACAACGTCATCAGTGGCAGGATCTTGGCCCGGCACTTCTTGACCTGGGTTCACGTCGGCCTCATGATTGTCCGATGGCCTTTTGACATCTCCGCCTATGAATGCCGTCTTTCCCTGAGCCTTGAGATATCGTATTCACACGTGCTCACGCATACCCTAGCCATGGATGATGGTTAAGTGTCGCTACAGTAATTCTCAGTCGAGCTTCATCATTGATGCCTCAAGCAATGAAGCAACGAGGACAGAATCTGCTCAGTCAATCGATCGACAACACAAACAGAGCTGGACGCTCCATCCTGTCTTCCATGACTTTGTGGGCGCACGATCCTAAAAACAATCTTTTCTGTACCGAAGTCATGGAAAATATAAGCTCGCTTGTGACAATTGAAAACGGCACTCGCATGCACACGCCTTGCTCGCTGCGCTGGACGCTCAGAAAGGCATACGACTAGATCGTGTTCGTTGTCCAAGGCGAACCCGCACGAACCTTGCCATTGACACTGATAGATCGTTGACCTGGAATTGTTCTTTTCTTCAGCTCGAAGCAAATATTGGACTCTCAGGGAGGCCGTTCCCGATCAATAACCGCATCCACTCGTCGGCCCTCACGCAATAGTGGGGCGACACGCGATCTTCGCAGCCTCTCCGCAGATCCGCCCGAACCTGAGTTCGCACTTGTACGATATTCCACAACGGCTTTTCAATTTCATGGTGTTTTAGTGGCGTCCAGCGTATTCAACGTTATGGCACCAGACTATTGGGCATTGCGAACAATTGTGTGTCTCTCCATGTACAACGACCAAGATTTTATCGAAGCGTCTGGACCTGACACCATGGATGCAAGGAGCTCCAAGGAATCGGTTACGAGCTGCTTCCCGTGCAGCTCTCAGCTTCGTAACACCATCACCGGCTGGGTGCCACGGCGCACGGCTTGATCGACCGCAAGGTTTGCCTACTCTGATCTAACCTCATGCCTTTATGTGCGTCACCATCTGCCTGTTAGTGGTAGCTTCGAAATGATCGACACCGACAGCTGAGGGCACTATTACGATGACAGTTATTTTCGCCTCTCATCACCACAATCGTCTGCTTGCATGCCGACGGTGGTGTAAACCCTCGTCTAGGCACATTTTTCACTTTACGTTTGCTTCTCTTCGAGACATATCATCTTTGTAATTTCTGCATATTTATCATCTCATTTTAGCGTTCTGTCAGCTCAAGCTTCCCGCTACGACGACCTGGGTCGCGAATCCAATTCCGATTAGTAGCTGTCACCAAAGACGCATGGTGCGGAGGGACCTTGAGCTTCAGTTTTCTACATCGAAGAGGGGCTTCTGATACTACCACAAGTCGACATCTCGCGCGTGCCCATCATGAATTCAGACCCATCCGATCCTAGGATGAATTCCGACCGACAAGGGCCATCAGGTCGCTTCTTGAATCTGCCCTTCATGCGCAAGAAAGATCACAGCAAGAGAGAGCTTCACCTGCCTCTAATTGGGTGGGTGCCCAACAGGGTGCGCAACCACATTGTTGCCATGATTGGAGAGTAAGTGCAGACCGACTGAGGACTATCAGTGATTGTTTCTTAATTCTTGCTTCATAGATTTGTCGGCACCTTCCTCTTCCTCTTCTTCGCTTTCGCCGCGACACAGGTTGCCAACGCATCTGCATCTGGTGGAGACAGTTCCAATGGGGGATTGTCCCAGGTCCCAAACGCGGGTGCGCTCACATACATCGCACTGGGCTTCGGCTTCAGTCTCGCAGTCAATGCGTGGGTGTTCTTTCGCGTTTCAGGCGGGCTGTTCAACCCGGCCGTGACTCTAGGAATGGCTTTGATCGGTGCAGTTGGATGGATACGTGCAGGTCTCGTGTTCATCTCGCAGCTTCTAGCATCAATGGCCGCGGCTGGCGTAGTGCAGGCATGTTTCCCAGGCCCTATGAATGTCTCTACCACGCTCGGAGGAGGCACATCGGTAGTGCAGGGCTTGTGTGAGTACAACATGCCGCGAAGGCTTGGACCGTAACTGATATCGAAACAGTCATTGAGATGTTCCTGACCTCTCAGCTTGTGATCACCATCTTTTTGCTTGCCGCAGAGAAGCACAAAGGAACATTCTTGGCGCCCGTGGGCATCGGGCTCTCCCTGTTCATCGCGGAGCTCTCGGGCGTATACTTTACAGGAGGTGAGCTTTGCGTCTCTTCCCAGTGTTGCATTCTTGAAGGCTGATTTTGACATCCCAGGCTCACTCAATCCCGCACGGTCTTTCGGCCCTTGCGTAGCGCTGCGTAGCTTCCCGGGCTACCATTGGATCTATTGGGTAGGCCCATTCCTTGGATCACTCCTCGCAGTCCTCTTCTATCGCTTGATCAAGATTCTCGAGTACGAGACTGCAAACCCAGGACAAGACTTCAACAAACAAGAGGATGCTGCTTTTGAATTCGACGAAGACAACGCCGTCACGGGCGAAGACGTGCTTCCGCCCACGACCGAAGATATGCGAGTGCTGTCGATGTCGTCAAGAGACCAAGATCAGATCCCTGGATCAGGAGGAAGGACAGATACAACCATTGAAAGTATGATGCGAACCTCTTCAAGCAGCGAGAAGCGGCCGCGGTCTGCAGGGCATGATTACGTGGCCGACCATCCGAACGTGGTGACTGGCCAAGGTGGTACAGGAGCTTACCGTAAAGGTCCTGACGCTGAGCGGGGCGAGTTGGGTGGGAGTTACACTGTTTCTGGGCTCAAGCCAACCGCGTAAAGAGTATTTGAGATAGCCGACAAGACATCAACGGCGAGACGCGATTACTCGGTTCTGCGTAGCATCAATCATTTCACATCATGATCTGTGACCAGACGACTGACTTGTTGTTTGTTTGGCGCGGAGTTGACAGTTGGGATTTTGTGCAACGACTCATGTCGAGCGAGGCTGCATCTCCGGTCACTGTATATGACGTACGGTAATATAGCACGGCTCGTCCCCAGACTTACGGCGCCATGTGGGACGAGGGGAATGCTTGCGGACAAGAGGTCTGGGCAACAAGCGTTTTTAATTTCGATCGTTCCCAAAGTAGATGCGAGCGGGTAGATTGGCGAGATAAAACGCCTTCTTAATGCCAGCTGGGATCTCGATTGGGGAGCAGTTAAGAAACTGACTCAAAGCACAAGCAAAAAGGACGCTCCGTCTATAGCCCAGCGGTGGTATTGCGATCGGCCAGGCACCAGTTCTGCAGCGAACGCAATTGCAGTAGGGTTTGTCCGACATCCATTTGTGACGCCAAATGTGCAGAACGCGTGGCATTGTCAAGCGAGGGCTCATGCTACCTGTTCGACACGTAGACATGCCGGGGCATGTTCGCGCGGCTATGGCATCCTCCTGCCCGAATGGCAGGTGAAATAGGGTTGTGTCAAGGATTGCGCCCTGCACCGGCGCGTGCGGCTCCGGCAGATTCCTCCGAGAATCCGTCCAAGCCCCCCTTAGCCTCGATAGCAAAGACCACTATCTTACGTCGAAAGTGCACATTCGAGTCCCGGATGTGCGCAAACGTGCTCGCGTGCTAAATCCGGTGCCGATGTCACACCGTAGGGCGAAAGCACAGGAACCCTCATCTTTTGTTCGGAGTCAAGAATCGATCCTAAAGCCAAATTGGGTTCGCATTTGTAACGACGACCACTTCACGCCCGGTCAAACTACCGATGAGAGACTAAAGAACGGGTACAGAAATTTCGTCCTGCTGATCACTTTGATCAGCGTCTGCGACTCGGAAGATTGACGAACATGGTCCTTGCGATCGGCTTCGACATTGGATGGGGACGTCCCTGTAGCTCGAGATACCCACTCTGTGTCTTCGCAACGCTCGTGTCGCGTCGTACACATATCTTCTGCCGAAGGCCGGTACCACGCGAGCGGTTGATCAACAAGGCTGAGCGTGTGCGCAGCGTCCTTGCACCACCATGCGGGATCGGGCTGTCACCCAGCGGGTCTTCGTGCCCAACGCCGTCCAATTCCCCTTGTCTTCTGCATGTATTGGGTTTGTTGACTCGGACCGCAGGTGTTCCATTTAGGGCCCCAATCTAAGACATCCATCTTAACAAAATGATCTGCTCGTAGAACACTTTCTGCACTCTTTCCTTTCGTTCATCGATACCATCATTCGTTTGTGTGGTCGTTCCTTTCTTTGTCTATCATCTCACTCTTTACTAATCAATTCGACCTCTAACGCTCTCTACAAAATCAACAATGCGCTCTTTCGCTATGCTTGCAGCCCTTGGGGCTGCCCTTACCGCTCGCGCGGCCGATATCGATATGGAGGGTCTGCCCGATACTGGACTCGACACCAGTGCTTGGGTGACTGGCGAGAACCCTCCAATCGACGACATGATTGACGCCAACGACTTCCAGTTCGCGGCCAAAAACAAGCTGAACGCTCGCCGATACGCATATTACCGCACCGCTGCCCTGGACGAGATCACCTACGAGAGGAACATGCACGACTGGGAGAAGGTCAGGATGAACGGCTTTGCTTTTAACGATGTGGCGAACCTCAACCGGAAGACCAAGATCCTCGGTCACGAGTTCGATTCTCCATTCTTCATTGCTCCTGCCGCAAAGGCTGGCTACACTGATTCGGAGGCCGAAAGGAACATGGTCAGAGCCGCTGGTGACACCAACCTTCTTTACGTTCCTTCGATCTCTTCGACTCTGAGCATCGAGGAAATTGGCGAGACTAAGCGTGACGGCCAGATCATGTTCCACCAAGAATACATCTGGGGGAACAGAACCCAATTGCAGGACGAGCTCGACCGCATCAAGGCTGCCGGCTTCCGTGCCATCTTCCTTACCGTCGACAACACTGGCGTTGAAGGTGTCCGCCCGCGCTACGATCGATTCAGAAACTCTTCCGGCTCCACCCACGCCTCCGACACCAGCATCGCGGCTATCAACGAGCTTCGCCAGATGACCGATCTTCCTATCGTTCCTAAGGGTGTCAAGACTGCCCATGATGTGAAGCTGTGCGCCGAACTTGGTTTCCCCGCCGTCTACATCTCTAACCACGGCGGTCGCCAAGTCGACATGGGCGTCACCGCAATGGAAGTGCTGCTCGACCTCCACGCCGACTACCCCGAAGTCTTTGACCAGATCGAGATCTACGCCGACGGTGGCGTTCGTCACGCCTCGCACATGCTCACACTTATCTCCCTCGGCGTGACAGCCGTCGGTGTTGGCCGTCCGTTCTACTTCGCCAACATTTACGGCCAGGACGGTGTTGCCAAGCTCGTTGACATTTTCAACACCGAGCTCGAGAGCACTATGAAGTTGATGGGCGAGGCCAACATCGAGGAGTATCGTGGCAACTCCACTTTTGTAAGTTCGATATTTACTCCAGACCATTCTCTTGAGTCAAACGCTGACTATGCATTTCCAGGTCAACACCAAGAAGGTCCAGCTTGACTACTATGGCGCTCCACTTGGCAAGAGCCTCGACACTAGTGTCTACAGCATTCCCAAGCCTCTCAACTAGATTTCACTGGACACAGTGCTACGATTGCACTTTTGAGCTCATATGGCTCTCATTTTATCAATTTATGAAGCATGGTGGGCAAACAGGAACCTCCGGCATTAGGATTGAGGTATCAGGCTGTGTGGCATTTTCTTCTATTCATGAAGTTTTATGATCCTCATTTCGTAGAGTCTATTTGTACGTACATGTTTCTTTGGTGTTTGAAGACGGACCTCCAAAGGCCGCAATTAATCGTATTATCTTGTCTGATCTCTTCTCTCACTTCGCCTGTTACAAATTCTCCGCGCGACGCGAGCAATGTCTCGAGACGGCTTTCGTTTCGGCGTATTGTGTGGCATACCGTGCATATGAGGGAGGGATCGGCATGTCAAAAAGGTAGCTTTCCACCACCCAAGACGTAGCTGCTTTCTTTCAAGTGTAAAGTTCATAATCGTACAGCCCCAGCTATTTTACAGGCATTGCTTCCATGCAATGTACAATAAGGCCCCTCACTCCTTGATAGCAAGATCTTCATCTTCCGCCTTAGGGTCTTTCCAGAATGCCTTCTCCACTCCTTTGGTCCTGATCTCCCACACGTCCTCGGAGCTGCCAAACTCTTGCTGTCGCTTCGCGTCCCTATCTCTGTAGAACTCCTTGATGACCTCCTGCTTGTCCTTGTCCGCATACTGGCGGACTCGCATGCAGAACCAGAAAGCGCCCCATTGCTCGCTGCAGCTCTGCAGGTGGCCGTACCGGTATATGTCGTTGAACTTGCCGCCTAGCGATTGGCAGTAGAATGCTTGGTCGAAAGCCTGTCGGCAAGACATGCTGCGTGGGTACAGTGCTTCGGGCGTGATATCGAGGGAGCCATCCGGGTGGATGCGACGACCATCGGCGTCTGTGTTGGGTTGTGAGGGTGCTTGTGTTTTGGCTTCGCCTGTCACGGCATCTGCTGTAGCGGCTGTTGTTCCAGCAGGTTCAGGAGCAGCACCGATCTCTCTCAAGAAGGCGCTCAACTCCGAGTCGGCCTGCGCATCACGGGTTTCGCTTGAGCCAAGGTCTTGTCGAGGACGACCGAATATGCGCTGATGTTGCTCGTTGGTCAGGCTGAAGTCGCGCTTTGGTGTAGGCGCATTTTCGCCTTGAGTTGCAGTATTCGACGAGATGTCGCCGGATGAGAAAGGCCACCAGCCCATTGTGAGATATCCTACTTGTCCATTGTTGTCGTGGTGAGCGCAAGTGGTTCGTAGAATTCAAGGACCGAGGAGCTGTCGTCACGTGCGGGGGCTCGTATCCAGACTCACCAACGCGTGCGATCCTTCAGACTCAACTACACAAAATGTAAGCCAAATGATCCCAAGATGGACTCTACGAAGCCCCAGCATCTGCGAAAAGCTGCTTCCATGAGCCTAGTGCATGGCTATTTTGGCGCCACTAGGCGATAAGTGGTGGTAGGTCACTGGGATGCGGCTGAGAATCCAACAACATTAATGTGCAGCGTACTTGTTGGCTCTTCTCGCTGATTACAAACACGTATTTATATAACATTGTCGTGCTCACTGGTGGCACTCTTCTGCATCCTGCATCCAGAGACACCCGTTATCCTTGGTATTAACATCATGCGGCTCCTGAGGTCCAAAACGCTCGGCTTCGAGGAGTTCATGAATGACAAAACCATTCCACACTATGCTATACTCTCACACACTTGGGGCCCAGAAGAAGTTACATACCAAGATATGCGTGATGGGCTCTCGGAAACTGTCAAGCAGAAGACCGGTTTTACGAAGATCAAGTTGACATGCCAGCAAGCCAAGGCTGAAGGACTGGAGTATTGCTGGGTCGACACCTGTTGCATAGATAAGACATCGAGTGCCGAGCTTTCTGAGGCGATAAACTCGATGTTTAGGTGGTATAGCCGCTCCACCGTGTGCTATGCGTATCTCAACGATGTTGAGGTCGTTGCTGGCGCTGCTACGGATCTATGGCAGAGCAAATGGTTCACTCGTGGATGTATGACCTGCTTGTCTCGCGGTTTGGGCTTAGGGCTCTTGTTGAATGTTCCTCACTAACGCTGTTCACTAGGGACTTTACAGGAGTTGATTGCGCCTAACTCGATCGAATTCTACGGATCTGCTTGGATGCACTTCGGGTCAGGAAGACTGCTAGCAGACTCATTGTCAGAAATCACTGGCGTAGATGTTGGTATACTCCGTCGCGAACGTTCGCTGAAGTCAGTATGTGTTGCAAGACGCATGTCGTAAGATCTGATGATGTTTGGTGAGACCAAACCCAACATGCTGATATGCAATCACAGGTGGGCAGCTGGTCGTCAATGCACCCGCATAGAGGACATTGCATATTGTCTCCTTGGACTCTTTGATGTCAACCTGCCATTGCTCTATGGTGAAGGGCACAAAGCCTTCTATCGTTTACAAGAACAGATCATTCACGACTTTGGGGACGACAGCATCTTGGCATGGGACTATTTCAAGCCCGAACGTTTCGACGACGATGTCGATCTTTCCAACGTACTCTTAGCACCATCCCCTGACTTCTTCCGAGAGTGCAAGAATGTACGACACTGTCGGCGGATGGCCTGGAATGACGTGGTCAATCTCACAAACCATGGTCTACAATTCAAGAGTCATTACGTGAATGGATCTACCTTGAAAAGCTTGCAATGCGAAGGTCCGTACCCAAGTAGAGATGAAGTCGTGCTACTCAATTGCTACCACGAAGATAGGCCTGACTTGCGCTACGCTTTGCTTTTACAGCAGCACAGCGATGATGGTTCTGGCGAAAAAGGCTTTGCTGTATGTCCTCAAGCTCGAGGCGGCAGTAGCTTTCAGCCCGATATCATGTGGGCAATGTCTGTTGGTCTGTGTACGCGACTTGTCCTGGTCGATCGCAGAGGCGGACAGACAGGCGCTGGGCGAGAGACTTGCTTGATCACGAGGACTCTTCCGGCTGAAGAAATCAGGTTCAGGGCCAACGTAACCCTTGGATCCGCACATAGGCTCGAGTTCGAACATGTGCTACGACCAGCCAACTCCCACACGGAGGACAAGGAGCAATTCCTTTCTCCAACGCCAATTGGATTTCACGACCAGATGTTCACGGTGGAAGAACGCAGCGGTGACTCTTGGTCATGCACTTTGCCGACTCACAACCGACAGAAATTGGTCCTCGTTGGTGCATGCATACGAGATCGCGTAAGCAATAAGCGCTTCCTACTGATCTGCGGCCACCAAGACCCAAGCATTCCTCCACGGCGGGTCGACGATGGAGATTATGGTGTAGAACTGCGCAGCATTGTTGACAATACATATGGCCCTCTGTCGAAGAACAATGACCATAGCGACGCATTGATGAACTTGGCCGAAGCCATCCGCAAGACGCGCAATACGCCGCATTCACAATACACATTGAGCCTTCCCGGAGCCGGGCTCATCACTGCGACATGTGACATTGGCGACTTCGAAGGTCTGACCATGAACGTCCAGGTCACATTCGTACCTGAAGACCAGAAGGTACTCAGAAGAGAGAAGCGAAACTACTTCAGCCGCCGAATCTCCGGTTGGGTTTCGAGGACGGACTTGGGAGCAACCGTGGGAGATGAGCGATAACGAGATAAAGGCATATTCGATTGCAGACTGTCTCCTCCAAAAGCAAGTACACGTGATGATCGTAGCCATGTCAACATTGAAATCATGTATCGACTGACAACACCCACACTTGTCTCCATATTCTCAGAGGTCTAACACAAATATGTCGATTGACTGTCAGATTTTGACCACATGGATCGGACAGTCTCGAATGCCATATACATACATTATATGATGTGTATATACACCTGTATCGTACATATACATGTACGGACCATTGACTCAAACCTGGAGGTTCAATGTGCTGTAATGTTACAAACCTAACCCTTGGGGTTATCCCACATGCCTTAATCCATCGCTCTCCAGCTTCCAACCTCAAGTGCCTGCTACCAACCCAATTCCTGTACACTCTCGTAACACCTATCGTCAATCTCGCCAGCAACAAACTAGAAGCGAGCAGAGCCCAAAATGTCCTGGCTTTGGGGCTCCAGCAAGCCGGCACGCAAAACACACCCCGACCCACCCATGGTCGCAGCCAACGACCCAGTCTTGCGCGCCCACTTCGAATCCATGCTCGACTACACCGAACCTCCCGCCGTCTTCGCAGCCTCTGAAGTCGCCACAAAGCTATCGGATGACGAGCTCACAAATCTTGGCTATGGTAGCTGGCGCGAAGCTCTGCCTGCTGTTAAAGCTTTGGCGTGGGAGTCGCGCGCGATGGGAGATTGCTTGATCTTTTACCCGAATGGCACGAAAGTGCCGGCGAGTGTGAGCTGGATGGAAGTGGGGCCTATACGGATTAGGAGGAAGGCGAAGGTCTACTCGGCGGATGATTGGGATTGAGGTGATACTCGGAAGCTGTGAAAGGCAGAAAGAGCAAAAGATTGCGGGAGACGAAATGATTTATGAAAGTGTCACTTCTTCTGCTCTGGCTCTTGCTCACTCTCTGTGAGCATCCACATCTGAAGCTGCAGACCAAGGGAGCGCGCGTCATGAGAGCCAGGACCGCTCCCTGTTGAGGGCATCGAAATGAGGAACCAAGAAGACTAGTGGGCTTTGTCGCACACCTTGGAAAATGCATTGAGGAGGGACTAATGAATGTCAGCATCTGGCAATGGTGAAGGCCGATCGTCAAACATACCACGAAGTTGCAGTTCTCCATCGACCCGTATACCGGATCCTTGTTCAGCTTTGCGCTGTTGATACGCGGACTGCCGATCCCGAATGCCACACGAGCAAGCAACCTTGCATCGTCGCGATCAGGAACTGCTACGAGCACTTTGCCAAAAGCTTTGCTGTCCCAAGGCACCTGTGGCGGCTTCTTCAGATCGACTGGATGTCCTGTCTCGCACCATGTGCAGTGGCCACATGCTTGCTTATTCTCGGGAAGTCCATCGCCAAAGTGCTTGGCCAAAGAAAGTGCGAAACATTGCTCCCCGGTGATCAGATTGGTGACTTGATCCATCCGCGCCAGGTCTTGCTGCTCGCGGACCTCCAGTTCCTTGTACACACTGTCTGCTAGGGAGTTTCGCTCCTGCACTGTGCTCGGGAGAGGCTTAAGAACCATATAAACGTTCTCGACACCTTTCGCCTCGAGCTGGATGTAACCTCGTTCGTTCCAATCGTTCAGCTTTGCAACGATAGTGCTCCTTGGAAGACCGCTGCTTCGCGAAGCTGTGTCCACGTCGATATAAGTCCATACTTTTGCCTTTCTTGCTGTCTTCCGAATAGCTTCGCCCGCGGGAGAACGCTCGGCCGAAAGATTGAGCTCCTTGTACTGATATGTAGTGTATTTGGCGGTTGTTTCGCGAATAAGGCCGAATCGCAATTCCAGCTGCGCAAAGATATTCTTCACTACTGTTTCCTGGACAATGTCAGCATGAAAGGCTTGCATCAATCCAAGTGTTCAAAGCCGCAAAACTCAATCCTAGGCATTGCAGATCTATGACAACGAGAATGGAGCGGCTTACTTTAATGTCATTCTCATTGCTGACCTGCCTCAGCCCCACCTCGATCTTCATGCCCTTCCCCGTGCCAGAAACCTTCTGCGAGAAGACTTGCTGAATGATCGAGCGAACGCTCTGCTTGGAGGGCAGGTCGCCGCGCGCAAAGCTCTCGCGGAGATGGAAGTCCTCGGCACACAGGAACAGCATGCAGTAGCTTTGCTTGCCGTCTCGGCCTGCACGACCAATTTCTTGCGAATAGCCTTCCAGACTAGATGGAAAGTCATAATGAATGACGTTCCGAATGTCTGCCTTGTCAATGCCCATGCCGAAAGCGATTGTTGCACAGATAACCATGTCCTTGGAGGCCATGAAGTCGTCTTGACACGAGGTCTTCTCGTCCTTGTCCATTCCAGCGTGGTAATGTCGACTGTTGACCCGGCTTGTCCGAAGACGCTCTGCTAAGTTTTCTGCATGCTTCTGAAGGGTTACATAGATGATGGTCGGGCCTGGGTGCGCCTTTAGGAATGTCAGTAGTTCGGGGTACGATTCGTCTTTGGTCAAGAACGACCGTGCCTGTAGCTTCAAATTCTCGCGGTATGTAGGCGTTCGGAACACGCCTTCGTTCGAAGGTATGTCGAATGCTTTGCAAACATCTTCTACGACTTTTGGTGTTGCTGTAGCCGTCAAACATACTACGCGTTCCGCCTGAATCTCCTTGGCAAAGCGAGCAACTTTCAAGTAGTCAGGACGAAAAGCGTGGCCCCACTCGGAGATACAATGGGCCTCGTCGACGGCAAGCAATCGGACACCACCTTTGACACTTGCCATCGAGGCGACGAAGCCTTCGTTGTTGAGTCTCTCGGGTGCACAGTATACGATGTCCATGTTGCCTTCTCGCATGGCGTCGACTGTGGCGAGATGTTGTTCTCTTGTCTTGGTAGAGTCCATTGCTTCTGCACGAATACCCAGTCGTTTCAGTGCATCGACTTGATCTTTCATGAGGGCGATTAAAGGTGAGACGACCAGGGTGATCCCGCCTTCAGCATGCCCTTGGCGGATGCCATTGACTTTGTCGAGATGTTTGATCGCCACGCCAGGGACCTGGTAGCACAGTGATTTGCCTCCACCTAGCGACGTGTCAGCGATCCAATAATGAGCGAGCAGAAGTTCTATCTGAAGCCTCACCAGTGGGAAACACAACCACTGAACTTCCGCCACTCATAATCCTGCTGATCGCCAGTTCCTGTTTCAGGCGAAACCCAGGAAGCTTAAAACGATTGTTCAGAACATTGGTCGCGACACCAAGAGCCACTTGGTTGGAGCTTGCACCTGTAGTCTTGGGAATCTTGCTTAGTGGCTCGTCTTGCACTCCAGCTTCGTCTCGCGCGTGTTTGAGGCCGTTTTGGTCGGCATTGTCAGCTAAAGCCTGCAATTCGAGCTCATCGTCGTCATTGAAACCGAATTCATCGTCGAAATCTTCAAGACCATCAAGACCATGTTCATCATCGTGATCAGTAGTCATATTTTTTGGACACGCGAGACTGCAACGCGTCATTCGCGTGTGGTTCTGTGACGGTTTTGAGAAGTGGTGGGCTCAGATGGTTACAGGTGGTGGGGCGGGCAAACGCGAAACGAACGTCGGCAGTCGCGACTTCGACTTCCTCCATCACTGACCTTGAACCTCACCTGCGACACTTCTACACCAAGTGTGCGTAGAAGAAGCCATATGCCCGTGCAATTGCCAAATGAGATACGTACAGATGACACCCGACTAAAGCATTCCGTCGTTATTGTATCTGCAGCCGCTCAGGCATGCAGGGTCGCACGACAGCGGAAAGGTCCTTCGCCACCAATATTGCTGTGAATCCATGCGCATCATGCTCAAGAGAAGCAAAGCCAATGGCAAGCGGAAGCAAATCCGAGGGCTTGCAGTGGAATGACCGTGAGACCACGAGAGATGGGCGTTTTCTAGCACAGGCTCTCATCATGGATTCAAGGTAGGTTGAAAATGAGACGTTTTAAACAATATTCATAGCAATTCATCACATCAATTATGTACAATTCCCGACTCCCCAACTCCATAATCAGACTCCGAGGAATCATTTTCACTTGCCCTCGTGGTAGACACGCTCCGCAAGAGGTGCCGATCTGACCATCTTCACCGAAGTGCCAGCGGGCAAGAAGTTTGTGCAGTCTGCAAAGTTCGCCTGTGTGCCAGAGGGAATGCCCAAGACGCTCAACTTGAACATGGCAGCAGCGAAAGCAGATGTCCACTTGCCCTGCTGGCCGACGAAGCCGGCGAATTGCTTGCCGACAGTGGTGTTTTTCTGGGAGAGGTTGATGTCGGAGTCGAAGCGCGCGACGTTGGAGCCGGCAGGCACATTGTATGTCTCGCCGTAGTAGTTGACGTCCCACTTGCCGGGAGTGCTGTCTTGTGGTGCGTTGATGGGGATGGCGGTCTCGGCCAAGTTTGTGCTTGTGGTGTGAGCGCCGATGAGAGCCGCGAGCTCGGCTGCGCTAAAGCCTTTGTCGAGGAAGAGCTGCAGGAGGCTGTCGTGGTCAGAGCCAGGGCCAAAGCCTGGGGGCATCTGCTTGGTTGGTGCTGAGTTGCTGCTATCTGTGCGGCCTACGACGGTCTTGACCTTGGGACCACCTGGACATGTGATGATTGCGACACTGTTGAGAACATGTCAGCTTGTTTTCGTGGCAAGTAAGCGAACGTATTGACATACTTTGAAGCAAATTGAATCAGATCTGCTGCTCCCACAGTGGAGCCGTATTGGCTTCGGTACGATGCGAGTTTGTTGCCGATGAAAGTGTTGTAACTCTGAAGACCGTTGTTTTCGCCGCGTCCCATCTCGTCTGAGCTGAGCAGAAGTGATCCATCTGCTCCACCGCCAGCAGGTGCAACAAATGCGTTCTTGGTCGAGTATGGACCAGCATCGTGGAAGGCGTAGCGAATGGCAGCTCTAGCATCGCCGTTGCACTGGCCATTGCCGTCGAGGAAAGCAGCGTTCAGATCCTTGGAGATCTGCTGCCAGTATGCTGGACAGGCATTCTTGCGCTTGAAGAGGGCCGAGAGATCCGCTGTTAGGTCGGCGAGAGAGGTAGCTGAAGCTGCACCAATGGTTGCAAGCACTACAAAGTTGGAGAAGTGCATGGTGAAAGTGGTTTATATCTGGAATGGTGAAGATCTGAATAGTGTAGATGACTGAAGAGATGTGAATGGGGATAGAGACTGTATGATTCTGCTGGCATCGTGCGGCCTCTTATACCTGCTGTACAACCACCAATTGTGTTAGGCATCCCCGCCGTGAAGACGTTTCTCGCCATGTTTCTCCACGGCCATAGTCTGATGAGCTCTGGCCTGGAGACATTAAAGTATCAAGCATCGTGGCTTTGCTTGGCAAGAGAACTGGCGAGCTCTGGGCTCAAGGCTTCGTGATAACAAGCACAATAATGGCTGGAGCAGGGTACCATCGGCTGGCCACTACCAGCAGGAACACTGAGCCTAGGAGAGCCCGCGATGCATGGCGGAATTGTATGAGAGTTTCACGCCAGGCCCAGCCAAGCCAAGATTCTGAAGGCGGAGGATGCTTATACTTAGGCGTTCGAGCACCCAGGCCAGGTGCGGGAGCAGCTGCATCTCGTCACGTAGTGGATAGGGTGCCGTCATGTAGTGGACAGAGAGCCGTCACCATGATTATTGGACGTGACGGTATCCTATGAGAGTCAATGTCGGATTGTCCACAAGGTCTTATTAGCAGCATATGATATTTGTAGAGGTCATGCTAAGTGAGGATTTGGTTCATGTATGCTTCGGCTTCCCACGAGGCTGACGGACTAGTTGGTATGGCGCTTGTCGTTCCCCCGGGACGCGAGGGTTTCCACGTGTGAGTAGTCAACGGTCACGGTAGTCTAACGGGCGAGGATACTTTGAGGCTTAGGTCAGCTCGCTCCTGACGTTCGCGGTTGGTCGTTCTAGGCTTCACTGAGCCGATGGGGTTTCCGCAGCCTTCAGCCCTAGAACATCGAGCCCAATTGAGGCGCACCTGATCCCGAGCACCGCACCAAATCGGTTTGCTGCGTCGATCATGTAGTGGCCAAGTATAGCCAAGCTCATTGGTAGCATCTTGGCTCACGTATGGCCATTGTAGCGCCACAGTATGCTGCGACGCCACGAGAGCCACGCCACGCGTAGCGAATGCGGTTTGACGACTCTTCGAGGCTCTGACACGCCTTGCGGGACTCTCCCCGAGGAAAAGATGTCTCAGCTATTGTTGGACGGTCTATGGGCGCCACTGGGAGCGCCTGAAGCACGAAAACAGGGCGGAAGGTGGAAGAAGGATCACCTATAAGTTCAGTGTGTGGAGTTGCCAGTCTAATGCTGCATGTCCATCATGTCGTTGCTCACGCCTCGACCTACATCTACGAGGAATGTCCTTGCGTCCGGCGAAAAAATATAGTACAGTTGCTTGCATTGCCGAGCACAGTATTTGAGATAGACATGCGAGTGAGTGAGATGAGGCTTGAGGCTGATTTTAAGGTTCCCGGCATCCCCACAGAGAGGCCCTTGCTCGCAGATCCAGATTCAGGTTTGACGGCCTCGACAGCCTAGATTTCTGGATCACGCTTGGAAGATAGAATTGTGCCGCCCTTCTTAGAATACCAGTGATGCGATTGGCTAGTCTGAGCCGGACGCGATGCTACTTCAACTCGTACATTGTTTTCGGGCTTATGACCCGCTTGCGAATGTCGCCACCTCACCGGAGATGCATTGAATGCTGGTTCTGTGGCGGGACTCCCGCGTGTGTAGTACGCTTCTTAGCGATGGTAGGAGGTAGCTTTTCTCAGACGGCTGACTGATAGTCCATGAGCTCCCATGTCACGCTGCCAGAATCGGGTGAGCGATACCAGGTCAGCGAGTTGTGCATCGTAGCCGACCGGTCGGAGGGCGACGAGACAGGCAGCTGCAGCCATCATTGCACGTTGCCTCAAGGAATTGAGTGACTGTTTACCAGATCGGAAGCATGCCAACATTTCAGCGTTGATCGTTGATACCTGCGACCTTCGACATGTTAAGATGTTCGTCATAATGCAATACTCAGACGTAGGGAGGTCCGTGCCATTGCATCCTTTCCTAAGCTGTATTGGATTGATTGGACGCTTGTATGGGTCTTGCTGCAGTACAGCTACACAGACACATCTTGTAGTCACCATCCGATCGTGCCCTTTATTTCGTAGACGACTGCATGTGCACGTAGGACTGGCAATGTGCATCGTTGTATGCCCACGGCAGGCTGCTACAATTGTTATGCATTCATGTCGAGGTCATCCTGACTGAAGCCACACAGCGCAAGCGCGACGTCATTGTTTGCTCTTCTTTCTCGTGACATCGAATGCGGAGATGCAAGCTGCGGGCAGAAGGCCTTCGTCCATTGTCAATAACAACTCTCCTCGATGAACTGAATTCAAGCCTGCCATCAATATTAGCAATCGACGAGGGACTCCATGCTTCTTGACTCCATATGATGCGCCCTGGGCTGATGCGCACGCTCTTGCCATCACGCATCTTCCGCTCCAGAAATGGCACCGCCATAGCAAACGCTGCAAAAGCGTCCGCAGCGACCTGTAACAACCCTTCGTCCTGTCTGCGCAATTGCCGCTGCTTTGCTCGTGTACAAGACTTGGATCAGCTCAACCGTGAAATCTGGTTCTCCAGTGGCGCTCCGAAAGGCTCTCCAGACCTGGGCGGCGGCAGCGACCACAAGCCACCAGATGAGCGCACTTTGCAGCTAGGGAAGAGTAGGCATATCCATCTGGTATATGTTGACATTTGACTGATGGTCAGCAGCTATCAAGACACTGCACGAGCATCTGCCGACTCTCCTACAAACCCCTCTTCCGTCCGAGATCATCTCACCGCGCATCAGCCTGCACCTCTTCCCATCTACCCATCCACATCTTCCGACCGTTTCCGGCAGGATTGCATACATCGCGGCGCTATGGACAGCTCCTGTAGCTTGGGGACGCATACCGCTGGTCGGCAATGTCAAACTTACCATTCTGTCCGAACGGATGGTGCGCCATGGCGCCAGCACAGTGTCTCACGCAAATAGAGAGGAAAAGCTCATCGTCAAGTGGAAGACGTGCGGCAAGACCGAGCATCGTGATGGCACGGGTGGCATTTACCGAGGTGTCGGCATTCGATCGAAAGACCCAATGGACAAAATTAAGAACTTCATCTCGGGCACAAAAGATGGCGAAACTCATGACGGCGAAGCCGAGGAGTTTTGTGGCATCTTCATCTTCGAATTCGACGAGGAAGGACGTATCGTCAAGCACACGATCGAACACACTGAGCAGGGCGGCAATTGGGACAAAACACGAGTAGTCACCGTGACGGACTGGCTGCTGGGCACTTTCAGTGGCAAGAAAGCTCCAGAGCTGCCTGCTTTGGCCTGGTGTGAGGAAAGGCCCGATGGCTCGCGGATCAGGATTGTGGATCGGTCTAGGAGAATGTGCTGAGTGCACAAAGTGTACCCGAAGGCATTCATTTTGAGGAAACGGAAATGGCAGAGCAAGGGATTAACACTTGTAACATATTCCTCTCTGTGAGTGTATCATCTGTATATATATCTCTGCTTACGACGATCCAGAAGTACCAGGAAACTACACTTTTGTCTGGGACATTGCTCAGCCCCGGCGTTGTGCTTCTTCTCTTGTCGCTTCTTGCCTATGGTCACTCTCCAATACCACGTTAGGGACGAAGAAGCAGCTAGCGCCACAAAGCGCAATCAAAGGCACCATGATGATGAAAACAGCCCGGATACCTTTCATCTTAGCCTCGGCCAATGCGTCCGATGTGTTGAGGTCGGACGGCACGATGTCGCTGCTACCAGGAAGCGCAGAGTTTGTGACAGCATACTGCACTGCTGTGCTTACCGCTAGGCCAGTTACAGCCCCTAGCATCCTCATCAAGTTGCGAGTCGATGTGGCCACGGCGCGGTCTTGTGGTTTGCAATGCGCTTGGAGGGCAACGAGAGCTACTCCGCGTCAGCGCATCGTGGTCGAAATGTGAACTGGGAACGACTTGCCTGGCTGGTGAACAAAACCAATACCTGCACCCTCTATGATGAGAGTCACGACCTCCACCCACACGGGCGTGGTACGTGAGAAATTGACCTTCAAGCCCACACCAAGCAACCAGAAGGCAAAGCCTAGCCACAGAACTGGGCCACACCTTGCAAACTTGGTCATGAGCGGGCCTGAGATTGCGCCCGCCACACTGAGAGTGACAAGCAAGGGCAGCAGGAGTGTGGCAGTTTGCAGCGGCGAGTAGCCGCGGACATCCTGCAAGTATAGTGGCAAGAAGTACAAGTCGACTTGCCAGACAAAGTCGTAGCATGGAGCTTGCAGAAAGAGGATTAGACTCGATCTTTGAGTGAAGAGTCGAAGTGGGATGATAGGGATCCTTGCTAGGCGCCTCTGTATGATGAAGAAGAAAAGCCAGCTGATGGCGCCGATGCAGAGCATCGAGATCACCATGGCGCTGTTCCAAGGCCACATCGATCCACCAGAGTTGATCGGTAACTGTGTCTGATATTAGCCCACCATCGAGTCTGCTTTCTTAAGACAGTACGGTACCACACATACCAAGAGAAACACCATCGCCGTCACGACAACAACCAAACCGAACCAATCTATCTTCTTCAACTTCTCCCGCCAATTGCCCGTGACAGGTTTCAACGGCAGCAAAACCCACATCGCCACGGCACTTGTACTCGCCAAGATTGGAGGCAACCAGAAAATCCACCTCCAAGTCTCGCCTCCCCTACGCAGCATCTCAGCCGCAATGAACGGCCCAGTACAAGAACCTAGCCCGATCGCAACACTCAGAATGCCCTGATACTTGCCCCGATCCCGCATACTCACCAAATCACTAACCACAATCTGCACAACAGAGCTAACACCACCACCTCCAACGCCACTTAGCGCACGACAAACGTACAACCACGTCGGCGTCTGCGCGAAACCACAGAGTGTTCCTCCGAGCATAATGAACACAAGGCAAGTCAGCAAGACTGGCTTTCGACCGAAGACGTCGGAGAGCCGGCCGTAGAGAGGTTGGCAGGCTGCTTGGCCCATGAGATAAGCTGTGCCGGTCCAGGTAATCGTAGTGCCTGCTTTGAGGGAGGTTCCGATGACCGGTAGAGCGGTCGCTACGGCGTTTATGTCGAGCGTGGATGTGAAATAGGCTGTTGCGAGGCAGGCGTAGACCAGCATTAGGCGGTTGAAGGGGAGCCGGGAGGTCTGATCGTCGAGGTCGCGTGCGTTATCGCTGATCGAGCGCACCGTGCTATCATCATTGCGATTAATCGAATCCCGTGCATCATCGTTTGCAGGCAAAGAACTTAGTGCTCGGGACTGATCGAGCTGTTGTTCGGCGAGATGGTGCTTGGCAGGTCTTTGCAGCGTTCCGTCGGGAACGATCAGATCGTTCAGTGTGATTGTTTCGGTCGCCATGTTTGACGACTCCCAGTATTTAGATGAAGCCGCGCGAAGAAAACGAGGTGCCTTGCATTGGAGCATATATGGATGTGCACACGAAGCGGTCTCGGCGGTGTCTCGATACGGCAATTCGCATCACACGTTGTCCCCGCTCGTGAGCCAAGCTCTTGACACCAGCCAAACAAGAATAATCATTGTTCTAAGCGAGGATGAGGCCTGTAACAGTTGTTTCACAGAGCGACGTTCAAGAGTTGAGCGGATGCTATCAAAAGTGGAGTAATCCCAGCGCCCATCTCCATCTGCTTGAATTTATGACCAATCATTGAAAATGCCTTGCCACTTGCCCTTCCACCCGAACACCGCCGACTTGCGCCTGAAAGAGCCAGATGCTATCGACCTCAAACTCCGTCTTGACAGTGAACGCCGTAAAGATACCATTTTCCGTTGCCCATTGGGCTTAGGCCACGGAGCTGTATTTCCAACATCATCTATATCTATACTCGCCCGACTCTATCGAATAGCAAGATTGGTCTTGTTGGTAGACCACCAGACCATGCGCGTGAAGTAATGGTGCGCGAAACTCTCAGTGTAGTAGGAGTGCTGTGGGCCGTGATCGTTAACGAGATTGTGCGCTAGTTCGTGGCACAGTGTGATCCACCAGTAAGCCATTGCTTCGACCAGACCTTCGGGTGTGTTCATGTTGCCCTCGTGCAACTGCTCGAAGAAGCGCAAGTTGCAGAAAATGCTACCGTTACGGTTGAAAGCGATGGTACCGCCTGTTTGATCGGCAAAGATATTGAGAGTGGAG
Organism: Cladosporium sp. BF-F; assembly: GCA_030463185.1. Classification (NCBI taxonomy): domain Eukaryota; kingdom Fungi; phylum Ascomycota; class Dothideomycetes; order Cladosporiales; family Cladosporiaceae; genus Cladosporium; species Cladosporium sp. BF-F. The sequence continues at coordinate 962,345 of JAMRMS010000005.1, read as the reverse complement.
ACTGGGAGTTCGAAGATCGCAGCGCAGTTGGTGAGAAGAACGTTGAATGAAGCAAGAGCTGCTTGGTGTTCTCTGAAGAAAACGTTCGGGTCCGCGTCATGACGAGAAAGGAAGAACTTCATGCCTTGGCCGACTTCGCCAGCGAACGTGAGGTCATGACCTGGTTTGTTGTCACAGTAAGTCGGAGACTCCTTGATCTCCTTGGTTTCTGGGCGGGAGAACAGTGAGTTCGCACTATAAGCCCTAGAAGCCTTGATCGCAGACTGCAAGTTATGCTGGAGAGCCTGAGGGCTCGACACTTTTCCGTCACCAGGACCCGGAGCGCTAGAAGACGGCCTTGGCTTCTGGGTGTAGGGCGGTGGTAGTTCCGAACCAGGGCCTTCTCCTTGGCCGCTTGTCAACATGTTGTTCATCTGTTGATGCTGAGGCGAGTCTTGCGTGGTGTTGAAGCCCAATTGGCGTGAGATATTGCTGAAGATACTACTTGGCTTGCTGTTCGGACGCTCAGGCCTTGTAATTTGTTGTTCAGGAGAATCTGAGAATGATCCTGGCATGCTAGGCTTCTTCTCAGGAGTCTTTCCGTTCTCGAGTTGCAGTTGACTCATGCCCTTCATGATGCGCTGGTCATCAGGCAGCGAACCAATAGCTGCTTGGACATTAGCCTCAGCAATCTTTCTCTGCTCTTCCTCACGTTTCCGTCTTTCAGTCTCGGCGATTCGAGACTCTTCAGCTTTCTGGCGGAGGATGCGATCGACATTGTAACCTTTGGTCTTCAGCCTGCGAAGGTCACTTTCCATCAAAATCTCCAGAGCAAGGAAGTCCTGCTGGCGTGGGCGTTTGAGCAACAGACTCATTATTGCGCGACTAACTTCGTAAAGGTCATATCGCGCAGTGACATAAAGCGTAGCGTCACGCTTCGACTCTCTATGAAGAGCAGCCGTACGCTTCTCAACAAATTGCATCCTATACCCTTTGAGTCTGCGTGTGACCTGTAGGAATTCTGTTCCCTTGACAGTCATGTTTTGTTCCAACCACTTTGCATCGTGCCTGATTGTGTCGGCAGAGTGATCGTGTTGGAATAGTCGGCAGCGTTCAACGATCAACCTTTGCAGACTGTGAGCGAATGTTTGGTCGTTGAGCTGCGCGCCCATGCGCTGATCGTCGTCAACAAGTTTACTGAGATATGGTGTCTCAAGCGCAGCGTAGAAACTCTCTAGTGACTCTTCTTGGGGAGCAGCTAGCAAATTCGGCTGGAACAACCGGTACGTGTGGAAGTCATCAACGATGACCATGCTCGGCGCTGTAGTGAGAGAATACTCTTTGATCAACAGCTCTTCCTCGTCTGCATCGCGTACCTTCTCGCTCTCACTAGCCTTTGCCACTTCTTTGACTGCAAGTAAGCAAGGCGTGCTCCTAAGCTGTTGCCACAGAGACTTGTCCTTCTTGAGTCCTGGTGTATTTTCGGCCATCCTTCTGAGCAACTGTAGGTATTTGTCTGTACCAAGTGTGTCTAGTAAGCGGCTTGGCTGGCGAATTAGCATATATGCTAGCTCTTGAGCGCTTGGCTCATGCTTCGATCCAATGCGAAGGAGGAATGAATTAGCTTCCTGGCCAAAGTTCACAAAGTCGAAAATGTCGCCGTATGTTGCATTGTCACCCAAGAAGACTGTGCGAGGAGAAACGAATCTCACGCTGGAACTTTTTTCACCCCTCTTAGGAACAATTGGCACAATCGGTGAATTGCCCAGCTTCTCTGCGAGATTGCCGTTGGCTCCGATCTCAGCAAGGCGGTCTGCAAAGTATCCGAACAACGTCTTCGCTTGTTCAACATCAAGCGGCGGAGCTTTGATAAGTCGCTCTGCGCAAAGCTCTATGGGCGGGTCCATCGCCACGCCAAAGATAGCATGGTGAGGCAGCAGGTCGGGCCGAAGGATTCTAAATTTCAATACTGCAGCCTTAGGGTTTGCGTAACATTGTACCGGTTTGGCGATCATGTTGTTGCTTTCGCCAGGGAACGACTGCACGGGCAAGAAAGCCTTATCGATTGTAGGCATTGGATACCTGTTGTACCCATTGTGAAAGTTGTTCATGACAAAGTACTTGAGGGCGGCATTCTGCAAGTCGCTGTTCGTAGGCGCCTTGTTCAAAATTCCAACGAGAACAGGTACATCGGGGAAGGGCATCAAGCCTAATTGCCGTAGGAAACGTCCTTCAGGGCTTGCGGGTCTCCATTGCCCTGGCCACTGCAGGACTGGAAGGCCAAGACGGCGAATCTCATCGTTGGGTTCGAACAGATCTGACAAGCGATACAGCCTGCCTTTGTCTGCCTGATCGCCCGAAGTAGGCTCAGCTGGACAGATTGGAGTATCACGAAGTCTCTTAATATCTTCGTTGGGAATGTCGTCCTTAACACTGATCAAATATTTCACCAGATCAACATGGCTCCATTTGCCCTCTTCCGCAACAACACCAGTGATGGATTTGGCCATCAAGCGATCGAAAACGACAGTGAGCTCAATCGTCTTCCGGACACCCAGTGTACCCAAGAACTTTTCCTTAACGCCTTGCAGGCCGGCGATGGTGGGAAGATCATCAAAGAGCTTGACACTGGCGAAATACGACTGCGGTGGTTTGCGCATACCAAGCTTGGTCGGAATGACTGTCCTTGGAATGAGTAACTCGGTCACAGTCTGCTTCGAGCTCAGGCTGAGTGTGTCCCATGATTTTGAGACGACTGGCAACACCTGTGAAGCGACAGCAGGCGTTGTCTCCAAGCTCTGACTGGCTCCGAACCCTTGGCCTTTGCTGTCAATGATCCAGCGTAGCCATGGCACAATCTGTAATTCTTCCCACCCGATCGATGATAGCTGACTTGGTGTCAGACCCTTGGTCAGTCGGAAAGGTATGGTCTGAGGAGGTGATGGAAGCTCGGCAGGTATTTTAGAAGTGTTGACAAAGGTCCGAATCTGACCGAGCTGTATGACTGGGCTGGATGAGAGGTTGACGAATTCCTCATCGATGCCTGCAACGGTGCCGTCAAACAAGCTCTGCACCACTGCAGCGTCCATCTCTCGCTGGCTTGTCTTGTTGCAGGCCCATTTGATGAGCTCCACAACCTGTTTCTCCGTAAGTGCTTGAGCTTCAAGCTCGCGTTTGATGTCGCTTGTAGTTATGTCTGATAATAATCCATACTCTCTGAGTTTGGTTATGAATTCATGTGCATTGCTCATTAAGTCGTCTGGCACAACAGGAATGCCATCCACGAAGCTAAGATCCTCCGTAGCCACACGGACTTGCTGGCTGGGTAGCACACCACGCGTGCTGAGGATGTCAATCGAAGCTTTCTGGTTGCACATCCAGAACGCCTCTTCAATATACTGACCCACGCGCGAAGACGGCGTTGACTCCTCATAGTTGTATTGTTTAAAAGCGTGGATAGCAGATGGCATGACTGCTGCCACGTCCTCTTTTGTGACGCCTTTGGTACCATTGACACTCACAGCACGGTCAAGCTTGGCCTTGAGCTCAGCCATCTCGCCGGTGTAGGCGACTCTGCATGCGATGCCTGCAACTCTCAACATCTCTATGTTCCAGTCACGTACGTAGCGGGCGTTGAGATCGATATTCTCACGCTCGACAGTCGGAATCACGGACGGGGCAGAAATATGCGCAAGCAAGCCAGTTGTCTGAGCGGTAGGGAAACCGATGAAGATTTTGCCGTTCTTGGTAGGCAGCACCGAAGCAAAGATATCACTAGCTTTCTTGGACCCGGCTCCAGAAATTGTCGACAGCGAGGCAGAGGTCTCATCATATGAAGATGTGAGAATAGCGATCCGCGTGTGCTTGGGTGGTGGCTTCTTTGTTGCGCGTTCAAGTTCTTGGGCCAAAGACTTGCCGACAAACGTTTGTACACTGACAGTACTGATGCGGAGAAACACTGTAGCATTGCTGTAACCTGTAAGGTCCTCTGCGATTGCAAGCTGCGCTGCTTCTTCCTCTTTCTGTGCCCTTTTTACAGCAGAATTCGCATTATTGACACCACCAGCAAGTTTGCTAAACCAGCTGCGCAACGAGCCACCAGATTCAGCTTGCGCTTGTTGAGCATTGCTACAGGCTGCTACTTGCTGTTGTCGATTCCATCCGACAACATTCATCCACTGTGCGTCGATCTGTGCGTTCTGATACTCAACGCCAGTAATCTTCATCAGGCCATCTCTTGTCTTGGGATTGACGTCCTTTGGAAGATTGATGTTCGCACCAGGCGCCATCTTCTTGGTCAGCTTAAGGACATTCCAGTCATCCAGGTACAGCTCAATGACCTCTAGTCCAACAAATGTCAAGCTGGTGGCCAGGAATTGACACAAGCTCAATAGCTGTGGTACAGGCGTGGAAGAGCTTCGATAGTCCAACAGGAATGTGGTATCCTTGGACGCTTGTTCGTCCGGAAGTTTTCCTCGTCTAGTAAACAAGCTGTCCTTTTTCCAGTAGAACGCCATGTTCTGATTTCCCGAGCTGACAAACGGCGACTCGCAGTCCGCAAAAACAGAGTAGAAGCCCACACCAAATGCACCGATCTTTGTCTCATCCGGATTACCCTCTGCGATCCTTTTCAATCGCTGCCAATCTGTTTCCGCAAATGTTTCTCCATTGTTGCTGACCATGAGAGTTTTGACGGTGTTATGCAGAAGTACATGCTTGATGTGATCGGACTGGTTCTGTGACTGCGGAAGAGGTACCGAGGCGGAAGGGTTGGTCTCAAAGCGGATTGTGACTTTCGTTGCCTGCGCGTCTGCGGCATTCTGTATGAGCTCTCGAAGGGTGGTCCATTCTCCAGAGTATCTCGCCAGTACTTTGTCGATCAGAGCGCGGGTGTTGACGGTGACAGCCTCCTCGTCGAACTGCGAGCCCATAGTCTGCTCCCGCAAACGGGCATAGTTGCTCGAGGCTGCCATGGCGATGGCGTGATTGTATTACGCCAGGCAAGGAGGCGTGGTATTAGTTCATAAGGGTGATGGATGCGCAGGTGTCGGGCGACGACGGCGGCGGCGTGGCAGTGTGTTCAGGCAGTGAATAGGCAGATAAACAGATGTGGCGGTCGACAAAGGCGGCGACGGTAAGGCGAGAGGCGTACTTTCGGTTAGGCTGAACGACTCGTAGCACGTGAGGCAAAGCGATGGAATGCAACAGAACGCCGTGGATATGCTGTAAGATGTTTGAACAGGTAATGCGTTGGGTGTAGGATTATACTGGCTAGTCTACATGTAACTTACATGTACTGGCACTGCCCAGCCAAGGTGGTGCTGCTCCTAAGGCAGCGTCACTTTACGTAGACCCTGACTTTCGCGCTGCCCCACGCGGAGCCTCTCTCAATCACCACCGAGAAACGTCTTAGCTTTCTGTTTACCGCCGCTTTGCCAGCTCGAAAAGTAGCAGCCCATCCCGCTGTCTTACTACTTCCACCCTCATCCCATCCTCCCCACCACCCGCCTCCCATCTCCTCATACACAATCATGGCCGCCGACCTCCAGGCAATTGCCGGCCAACTGCAAGCCAGTCTTGACCCACAGCAGAGCAGACAAGGTAAGTGCTGGTCACACGTCCATGTCTCGTCCTCGATGTATCAACGCTAACTCTTTGCAGCCGAGCAGACTCTCAAAGCCCAGGAGACCAGGCCTGGATTCTCTCTCGCACTCCTTCAGATCGTCAACACAGATAGCTTCCCTCAAGCAACGAGGCTAGCCGCCGCTCTCTTCTTCAAGAATTTCATTCGCAGGAACTGGGTGGTAAGTGGTTGGCACATACTGGATGGTGGGGTCGCTTTGGCTGACGCTTTATTAGGATGAAGATGGCCACCACAAGCTTCCGCGCGATGAGGTTGCAACAATCAAGAGCGAGCTCATCGGTCTCATGGTCAAGGTGCCCTCAACACTCCAGGCACAGCTCGGTGACGCCATTAGCGTGATCGCCGACAGCGACTTCTATCAAAACTGGGACACTCTTGTCGATGACCTCGTCTCACGACTCACACCCGATAATGCCGCAACGAACAACGGTGTGCTGAAGGTGGCGCACTCAGTCTTCAAGAAATGGGAGCCGCTCTATCGATCGGATGAGCTATACACCGAGATCAACCACGTTTTGTCAAAGTTTGGCGACCCCTTCCTGCAATTGTGGGCGAACGAAGACCAGGTCATCACAGCGAACGAGTCGAACGCACCTGTACTCAAGGAGCACCTAGGCACGCTCGATCTTGTTATCAAGCTTCTCTACGATCTCTCAGCACAGGACTTGCCACCTCAGTTTGAGGACAACATTTCTACTGTCGCCAATCTGCTTCACAAATACCTTACCTTCGACAGCAAAGCCGCTCAAACAGACGACGATGACGAGGCTGGTATCCTGGAGGAAATAAGAGCGGACATCTTCAGGGTTTTGATCCTATACACAAAGAAGTACGAGGATGCATTTGGTGCACACTTGGGACAATTCGTCAACACTTCATGGACAATGTTGACCAACATCGGACCGGAGACCAAATATGACACCGTGGTCTCCAAAGCGCTTGAGTTCTTGACAACCGTGTCAGGAATTTCTACACACGCTCAGAACTTCAACAACGCAGACGTACTCGGCCAAGTGACGGAGAAGGTCGTAATTCCCAACTTGTCACTTCGCGAGTCCGACATCGAGCTTTTCGAGGACGAGCCCATTGAGTTCATCAGGAGGGACTTGGAAGGCTCCGATGAAGATACCCGCCGACGCTCCGCCACCAACTTCCTGAAGAAGCTGATGGAGCAGTTTGAGCAAGAGGTCACAACTGTGGTGTTGCGCTATGTCGAGCACTTCCTGAGCGAGTATGCAAAGGATCGCAAAGGCAACTGGAAAGCGAAGGACACAGCTGTGCACCTCTTCTCGTCAATCGCGGCAAAGGGTGTTGCCACGGCTGCAAAGGGTGTGTTGAGCGTGAATCCCAATGTGGACGTACTCGACTTCTTCCAGAAGCACGTTGCGGAGGATCTCACGACAGCCGACGCACCTACGCTCCTCAAGGTCGACGCGGTGAAGTACCTTTACATCTTCCGCAGCATTCTCTCCGCCCAGCAGTGGCAGGGTGCCTTCCCCCTGCTCGTGCAGCATCTGAACTCGGACAACTACGTCGTCTACACATACGCCGCTATCGCTGTTGACCGCGCTCTCTATCTCACCGACGATGCGAAGAAGCCAATCATTCCCCGGGAGACGATCGTCCCACTTGCGAAGGACCTGCTTCAGCACCTGTTCGCGCTCATCACCAAAGACACAAAGCCGGAGAAGGTGCAAGAGAACGAGTTCCTGATGAAGTGTGTGATGCGTGTGCTTATCGTCATCAAAGATGGTGTTGTACCAATCGCTGACTTGGTCATCACCAATCTTGTCAACATCACAAAGGTCATCCGTCACAACCCATCGAACCCTGGATTCTGCTACTACCACTTCGAGTCCCTTGGCGCATTGATCCGCTATGCTGGACCCACCCACTCCGACAAGCTCGAGGCCAGCCTTTTCACACCTTTCATGGATGTGCTGCAAGGCCAAGTGGACGAATTCACACCATACGTCTTCCAGCTCTACGCATCCATGGCAGCTACCAACCCCTCGCCCACACTCTCCAGCAATTTCCAGGCCTTGGTGCAGCCCATCCTCTCACCTAGTATGTGGGATGTCAAGGGCAACGTGCCCGCCTTGAAGATGCTTCTTGTTGTGATGCTCCAGAAGGGTGCGGAGCAAATTGCCGCAGCCAACCAGACCGAGGCTATCCTTGTGATCTTCCAAAAGCTTGTGGGTACCAAGGCTAACGAGGGCAATGCCATGGACATCATCGAGGCAGTCGTCGCCACTTTCCCTGCTGCAGCACTCCAGAATTACTGGCAGCCCATGCTGCAACTCATGCTCACTCGCTTGTCTGGTTCACCCACAGAGAATTTCAAGCTCCGCTTCGTCCGATTCTACTATCTTGTCGCCGCGCTTCAGGACAAGGGTCTCGGTCCCGACTTCTTCATCTCTGTCGCTGACCAGGTGCAAGCGAATGTCTTTACTCCAATCTATACTACCATCATCCTTCCCGAGACCCAGAGGCTCACAAGAGCCACCGACCGCAAGACTGCAGTCGTTGCTCTCACTCGCACTTTGGGTGATAGCCAGGCCTTTGTCGACCGCTACGCAAAGCGTGGATGGACCATCACATGCGAAGCCCTCCTCAAGCTCCTTATTAACCCTCCCCTTCCTCAGGTTCATGACGATGTCATCGAGGATCGCGACGTGGACGAGCTCGGCTTCGGTGCAGCTTTCACTGCTCTCAACACTTGCAAACGTCCCGCACAAGATCCTCTGCCAGAGGTGACGGACGTCAAGGCTTGGGTTGGCCAGTACTTGCGCGAGGCCGATAAGAGGCACAGTGGCCGTGTTGGCCAATTCGTGCAGGAGAAGCTTGACGACCAGGGCAGAGCCGCGCTGCAGAGCGTCATGGCTGCGTAAGTAGGAGACAGACGAATGCGTGGTTTTACACGAACGAATTGACACGATGGATTCTGGCGGGGAGATAGGAGGTAGGATTTTGATACCAGTGACGTTTTAGTCGCCCGAAAGTGGCATGGAGAGTCCACATACCCTGTAAAGACAAAAGTCGTTCAGCCCGCTGAGGCTAATCTCCATAAAAATTGCATCGTTGCTTGCCTGATTTGAACATGCATCTCGACATGGTATTGGGTGCCTAACATCAAGGTACTCAAACGCGATATGTGTGCACGGCGTTTAGATAAGGTTTATCACCGCTCACAGAAATTCCTTATCGTCGCGGAACATCGAACCCCGCCGAGGCAGCTTCCGTGGATGCGTCACTTCCACCATCTTTTTCTATTCTTGTGCTACGAGCAGCCACATTACATTCCATATAGAGTTCCGGTACAGAAACAATGCCTGCAGCGGTCGAAGAAGAGATGGTCGGATCCACTGACGGCGGTATCGCCACATTGCCCTTCCCACTCATCACGAAGGCGCACATCATGAACTGCTCCTACCACTCGTGGCATCCCAAGTATGCAGACCACTATACGAGCGCTACATGCAAGCAAATAAATACTTACAGCCTTTCAGATATCGCACAATCACACCTAAGGCGCGCCTTATACCTCTCAACAAACCTTTCCTCGACTATCTTCGCGCCGACGGCATTATCCTCCCGGACGATGACGAACCAAATGCGGAGCCAGAATGGTCAGAAGATAGCGGAATATTCTCAGCTTCAGACGATACTGCCCAGGAATCAGACGACGAGCAGGAAGATATCGCGGCCGGATGGAGGAACATTCACACCGCCGTGCAGGACACTATCGAGACTTTGGGCGGCAGGGTGATGCCCAAACTGAACTGGTCATCGCCTAAAGATGCGACATGGATGAACGCCAATAGCATGGACTGCCGGACGCCAAACGACGTCTACCTACTGCTGAAGAGCTCAGACTTTGTTACACACGACCTGGAGCACGCTTTCGATGACACAGTGGACGGCGAAGGACCAGAGGCAGAGTTGACCACAGCTACGATTCCTTACCACTTAGTGCTACGCAAGGCATTCGAGATGAATCCCTCCGTGGAATTCAGGTGCTTTGTAAGAAACCGCAAGCTCATTGGAATCACTCAGCGCGACCTCAACCACTTCGACTTCCTGGAAGATTTGCAAGATCGCCTACAATCGAAGATTCAGGAGTTCTTTGATGTGCGATTGAGGGACACATTTCCGGACGCCAACTTCGTGTTTGATGTTTATGTCCCCAATCCTTACGAGCGTGCATGGTTGGTGGACGTCAACCCGTGGGCGCCGCGGACGGATCCCTTGCTGTTTAGCTGGTTGGAGCTGTTGACCATGGATGAGCCACCCGAGCAGCCGGAAGAGGAGACTGTGCGGATCCCTATTCGATTCGGACCTGCGGATGGGTGCGAGACAAGTGCAGATCAGACGCCAGTGGTAATCGCCGAAAGTGACAAGCAGATTGAGGAAGGTGGAGAGGATGAGTCCGACAGCGAGTCTGACGTTGATGAAGAATTCTGGAGACCTGAGTTCCGTTTGGTAAAGAAAAACGATCCCGAAGCATACAGCTTCAGCACTCCTCAATACAGCGCACATAAGATGCCCAAGGATGTTGTCGACGCGAGCGCTAGCGGAGATGGGTTACGAGAGTTTGCCCGTGACTGGAAGGAGATTCTGGAAAAGAGGCAGCGCGAGGATGCCGAAAGCAGCGAGGACGAATAGAAATAATAGGAAAAATGGTATCTCCTGGCCAAAAAGGGCAAATAACGACGATACTGAGCGATCGCCTCTCAAGTTCCACCTCGCAGTCGTGCTGTCAAGAAGATCGCACCGTCAGACCTTCATTGTCTAATTCACACTTGGTCCTCCGATCGAATACCATCAACTCATCAACAACGAGTGAAATGAACGGCAGTACTTGGACCCACCGGAGCACGACGCTATGCATGCCGAAGCGTTTCAACCCCTCTCTGAAGCGAGACACATTCCCCGCCCGCCAGCATGGATAGCAGCGATGATGTTGCAAATCCTGTTTGCCTCACAAGACGCTCTTGCATACTCGATCGAAAGACGCATCAAAACAATTCCCAGCACTGAGGTACCGAATATGAACATGTATCTTTGAGGGGCAACTCGCATGTTCTAAGCGAATACGATCAGGCCAAGACCTTTCGCAAATCATCGAGCTAAGGATCGTCAAGCACGCGGCCCGAATCATCCGCTGGATCCTGCCGTTAGCTGCGGAGCTCGCATGTGTCTTCACTCGAATAGGACGTGACGGGCTGTAACGGGAAGGCACAGTCTGAGCCAGTTGCATGGTGCATCTGCTTGGACGTCTCTTGATCCCGCTACCTCGCACGTGTGGTGCACGGCACAAGTCATTTAGCACACACGAAAATGAGTCTCAGATTAGCATCGAATCAAGAACACCTTCTCGAATCATGACATGACCAGATACTGGAAGGACATCATGAACACACTCGCTTAGCATGCTAATTTTGTTGACCTTCGCTAAGAAACTCCAGCATGTGTGCGCATTGCCTGTGCATACCTGCATGCATGCAATCGAGAACCCAACCTGCCTTGACAACCGGACGATTGAAGGCGAATACCGTTTCTGTACTACCTCACATCGCAATCTTATAACCCTTTCGAAATTACTCTTCTCCCTTGACAGCAAGTCTACATGACTTAGTATATCGTTGCTTGGAGATTGACGGCTGCATAGTGTTAGCGATCTGATACTTCACGGTAAGTCATACCTTCGGTCGCTCACAACACCCCGCCGATCGACGCTCTCTTCAATGTTCGTGAAGCGTCAGTGGCGTCGGTCTCTTATTTAACTCCGTCTGTAAGCACTCCATGTTTCGACTGCATGCAAACGTACGGATCACCCGGCCCGACGCTTCTGCATATTTCGGTACCAAGCAGGATCCATCTATCCTTGGCACGCGTCGACAGGTAGCCACAGCAAGCCACCGCAAGCATGATAATTGCTTATTGTCAAGTCAGAGGCTCTGGACAATTGCTGCAGCAGGACAGGTAAAGTATCTGCAGCTTTACGAATTTCTTTCCATGAGAAGACAACGAATTTGGCAGCTTGAAGGGAAATAGTTCTTCACTTTCCACGTGGCAACATAGGTCCTCACGTTTGTGATGGGCACGTCTGCCGGCTTTGGACCAATTATAGACAGAACCGGAGATATAACTTCTGAGCCGCCAAGGAGCGATCGACAGGGCGCATAAGTGAACGCCTCCTCGCTGAAACTACTGCGTGGGTCCATGAGCACGCTGTTCAGGATCCGCTATCTAGCGAGCTCAGCTACAAAGGAGTTGCAATTGAACGCCTCGCCGTCATATTATACGGACTTTGGATTGGCTTGTGCTTAAGTCTGCGCATCTCGCCGCACTCTAGCACCGATCTTGTAGGTTGCCGTCAATAGCAGGATCAGCTATACGTAGCCCAAACAGGGCTATCGACGCCAGCCAGCAAGGCCGTTCGGTATATGGCAAGGTGTGGAATTTGAATACCATCGTCCAAATCATAAAGCCATATGAACGTCAATATCAAATTCTATGATGCCATCTCAGGCCTGGCCTGTTGGTGAGCTGAACACACATGAACAACGGAGAAGACAAACATGTCAATCACGTAAAAGATTTTGCAGACAACCCGCATTCAAAGCGTTGTGCCGTGCCGCTGTTGCAGATCTACTACAGCAGCACGACGGCAGCGAGAGTCGAGGCTTGCAGCACAGGACGTATATCCTTGACGATCCGGTCAAATCCGCTCTGCTCAATTGGCTCGCGACGGTTACGAGGTCCTGAAAGGTCAAGCCAGCCACCATATCGGTCTAAGCCACCTGTCGGAGTAGGCGATGTTAGTGACGGCTCTGTGATTGATCGCGCAGTAGTATGAACGCCATTGACGAACGACATACAGAATCTTCCTCTTGGACCACCGCGTTGCCTGATGATACGCCACTGTCATGATTCGAGATCGGACATTCTCCCGCGGTGAAGTCGGGCCAGATGGACGATGCTGCGACGAGATTATTCGAGCCTAGGTCGCTCCAGTCGTCCAAGACTGGATATATAAGTCGACCTGCGACCCTCCTCTTTGCCTCCTTCTCTTCATCACACTCAACTCGATTCAATCAGCAAACCCAATCCAAACCACACCAACTCTCTCTTCCAACCCAATTCCCAAGCAGCAAACATGCAGTTCTCCAAGCTCTTTCTCGTCGCCGCCACCGTCGCCAGCGCCGCCGCAGCTCCCACGGGAGACATCGAGGCTCGTACCACCGGCGGCATCCAATGCCAACACCACGACGGCAAGTGGAAGTATGGCTGGGAAGGCGCTGCGCCCTCTGAGAAGTACACTTGCGCCACCGGCGGTCTCATCGTAAGTTCAGCAACGGCTCCTTGGCCCTTCATTTGATTCATCTCGCTTTGAGACTGATGCATCACCTCATCCAGAACATCTTGACTTGCGTCAACGTCCTCAACGGCAACACTGTCAACGTCGACTTGCTTTCCATCCTTGGCCTGTGAAGCTTTTGACGAAGAGTCCACGCGATTGGTACCTGTTGCCCAGACTCGAGAGGGGGAGTCAAAGTAATGGTTGAGAAGAGGGTGTGTCTCCTTTTGTGTATGAAGGTGTTTCTGCCGGCAGGTTTGGCATGCGACGGCATGCCGACTTCACGCTCGCTTCAAAGATTAGCTAGGATACGATGAATGAATTAATGCGTTCCGGACAATGTTGCTGATCTCCATGACCATTCGGTGCCAGCGAAATGTGCCGTCACAGCGATCGATCCTTGATGTCTACCGGAGGTAGTCGGACTTTGGCAGATTGGAGGCTTCCGAGTGTGAGACGACCCAACACGACTGTGTTGGCCATCCTCAGCTCCGATCAATCTGTTTGTTGCTGAATCTTGTATTTGAATGGGTCGATTCCACCTTCTAAAGACATATGAAACTAACGCTTTGGAAAAGGTCGCGCGTCGAACAAGGGCCAACATGACTCTTCATCCACGTTGTGCCGCCAATGGGCATGTCATCAATAAGCACACATGAACAGAGCTCTAGCTAACGTCTCGGATCGGCGGGCCTGCATGTATGGCATATTCGATCGACAGGACGTTGAGTCTGCTGGAACGTCGCGGGTTCCATGCCTGCGACCTAGAATGTCAGCCGAAGCTGATCCTTGACGAGAAGGTTGCCGTTTACACGGGTCTATGTACCAGCGCTCTGTTGACAGATATCGGCGTGCTGACAGCATGCGAACGCATGGCCAATCACGGCGTTTTCCCGGGGTTGCTTGCTGATCGTGAGGTACCTTATTCTTATTGCAACCTCGCACGACAACTACCTCGCAACCTCTGTCACCCACATCGCCGTACAGATATGTCCATTACTGTTGTCTCTGAACGATTGACGATGCAGCCATTGACCTGGTCTCCCTCTCGGAACTCGGAACAGCAACTTCTCAGAGCAGAGCCACGTCCACAAGTTTCCCCACCAGCAATACGAGGTAGCAACTGATTACCTCCATACCTCCTCTATACGCAACTTCGCGAAGTCACACCAGGCATCCGAGAGCGGAGATGCGCTCACGCACGCCGCACCGCCAGGCCTTGGGTTCATCAGGGTCGAGTAGCTCCGGTTCTTGGGTTCATCAAATTCGGACTGCCACCCTGGCCCACGCGACGCCGATGCCGTTTCAGGCGCGGGTGGCTAGATTGTGGGGCTCGGGCCGCCTTGTTAATGCGAGAGACTTTGAGCGAGTTTCCACCTTTCCCGACCACACGCCCGCTGGAATGGACGACATCATGCTCGCCGAGACCTCGCGAGGCCGTAGAGATGCATACTCCCTCAGATCCAGACGCCGGCTGGCGCCGTGAACCTGCTCACCACACTTGGCGAGACATACTTCTGCAGCCCACGCGCCTGCGGCTCTGCTGACACTCGCCCGCGTTCTTTGTGCATTCCATTCTTACCTGCAGCATTCCTTCGACACGCACTGGCTGGTCCAGCATGTCAGCCAACATGATCGAGCCACGCCACATGGCCATGGACCTCCCCGAAGGCGGTTACATGGTGCCCCATTGGGGTTACGGCGATGAACCACTACCGTGCACCAGCGACGAGGGAACCTGCAGATACCTCAATGGCGTCTACGTCATGCACGACTTGTCCATGAAGTACTCCTTCATAATGTGGGGAGTCTTATTAGGCATTGCTACTGTTTGGGTCATCCTTCGCGGTTGGCGAATGGGAGGACCGGCGCAGCGGGTTGGCGGCGCGATCGACACAGTATGCAACAGCCTGGAAAGGGCGAAACGAAGGTGGTTGTTGAAGGACGCTCCATTGCGGTACTTCTTTGGCCGGACGACCAGGTTACAGGTTGCCATTCTGGCTATCATGCTGGGCTATCTACTCATCTTCTCGTAAGTTCCAGCTATGCGATCATCTTGTAGTCAAGTTCTAACCATTTCAAAGGTTCACTGGATATATCTGGCTGTACATTGAACCAACGAAACCAGGTGGCAAGACTAGGACGACTCTGGGATGGTGGTCCAACCGTGTCGGCGTTCTTGCCTACGCGCTCACGCCGTTTACCGTCTTGCTTGCCAGCCGTGAAAGCATCCTCACCATGTTGACCGGCATTCCCTACCAACACTTCAACTTCCTGCACCGTTGGTGCGGTCGCATCATCTTTGCACAGGCGGCACTTCACACGATCGGCTGGACTGTCGTCGAAGCATACTACTATGGACCCTCACCTGACGTCTACTACTTGTTCCTTACGAACATGTATGCGATCTTCGGTTGTGTCGCTACCTTCCTGATCACGTTCTTGACAGTGTTCAGTATGAAGCGTGTGATCCGCTGGACTGGCTACGAGTTCTTCAAGATCACGCACTCGATCGGCGCGATCCTCTACATCGGAGCATGCTGGGGCCACTGGGACAAACTCTGGTGTTGGATGGTTGCTAGCTTGGTTCTTGTTGCCATTGACCAATCTGCGCGACTTTTCAAGACATGCTATCTTCACTTTGGTGGTAAGAAGGGCGGCATTGGTTTCCGCCGTGCAATGGCCGACGTTCGTACCATTGGCGAAGGTGACGACGTTATCGTTCGCTTGGACTTCGATTTCGAGCAGGAGGCTTGGGAGCCTGGTCAACACTTCTACCTCTGCTTCCCAAGCTTGAGTATCTGGCAGTCCCACCCTTTCACCGTCTCATCAATGCCAGACCCATCGAACAAGGTTCAACACCACACTTACCTTCTCCGCGCTCGCAATGGCCAGACCAAGCATCTCGCTGCCCTTGCTGGACAAAGTGATGTGCCTGTCATCATCACTGGACCTTACGGTCCCGGCTGGCCACGTCACACCACAGACAACGTTCTTGCTGTGGCTGGTGGAACTGGTGTCACATTCACATTGCCGATTGTTATTTCATCCCTTCGCCAACTCATCGTGCCGCAAGCCACAGTGGACTTTGTCTGGGTCATCCGTCGTGCGCAGGATCTTCTCTGGCTTAACTCGGAATTTGTGGAGCTCAAGGAAATGTTAGCAAGGAACCCAGGGTTGCGCATCAGCATCTTCGTCACACGCGAAGATACACCGCACATTCCGTTCTGCTGCAACAGACCTGGTAAACAGCCAAAGCAGGAAACCGACCCTGAGAAGGGCCCTAACACCAACATCTCTTCTGCCTCGTCGGAAGCATCAAATCGCGCAACGTTGCAAGAGCTTCTTGCCGTCGATCAGGAACGCTTCTCCGTCGAGCTCCTAGGAAGTCACCACCCTACTATGCCAATGGTAGTGACATCTTTCATGGAGCGTGCGAACAAGAGAGGCGGCTACATCCAAGTCGTCGGCAGTGGTCCGGACTCGATGGGTAGTGATCTTCGCGCAGCTATTTCGACAGTGGAAGAGAAGGATGGCCTGGACTTCTACTGGGATTCTAGAGAATAGATTCTCACCTCTTCGCAGTTTTCTCTTGCATACACCCAAACCATGACCAGAGGATATTAGAATACTCAGTTGAGATGAATAACAAATGATCATGATCTTCGAACAATCGGTTCACATGTTGATGTCGTGTCATCGTGCTTCGCCTGTCCAATTTCATTTCATTACATGTCATGTGTGCGATCAACCTTCGATCAACCCCTCCAATCTTTCAGCATTGAACTCAACCACGGCATCCGGTCCTCTCTCGACTTGCAGTCCTTGCGGCATTGCCAGTGTCTTGACGTTCGGATTGATCTCGCGTGCCCGCGCGAGAACGGGATCGCTCTGCTCGGGCGTCCACATCGAAGCCGTGAACTGTTTCAACCGGTCACAATTAGTATAGCAGTTTTCGTGGTCAGCCCATAAATCGTTCGAAGGGGAAACGTGCCACAACGTCGGGACGAAATTGTTCGAGAATCGCGGGAGCTGCTTCTGGGCCTTTGAGCGAAGGTTCGTCAGTTGAAATCACGAGACTTGTGTGGATGTAGGCTAGTCTAGACACTGGCTCATCACGACGGGACCGACGGAAGACAGACATACTTTCCGCATTTGCTACATGCTTGATCACATAGCGGTCTTTCACGATCTCGACTACGCGGCCGACGAGTGTCTGCGCACGCTCGGGTGCATGATTGACTGTGACGAGAGTATAAGGTCCTTTGGGAGAAGGAGACATTGTTCTTTGAATGGCAAGTGTGGCAGTCAACGAGATGCATCAGGATCCAGGTATATCTCAGCTGAAGACTACGGAATACCATGGCGTGGAACACAGTACCCCGGTGACCAAAATCTAGGGCCACGTCGTCGCCGTGGTCGGCACGGTAGTTGTAGCTGAGGCGGTCCGGAGTATTATTCATCCACAACGTCGTCACTTCGCATTCATGGCAAACCTAACTCTTTCTGCCTTCACCTTACCATACAGCACACATGTACACGTCAGTCGGAATTGTACATATACGGACAGCATCGAACATAAGTAATTTTGACGATCTACATGTATGGTCATCGTATGGCGTCATTGCCGTTTGAAAAGCTCGAATAATAACATCTACACGCTTTGCCGCGACAAGAGCCTGGCGCCCGCCCAAGGAAGTGATGACAAGGCACACAAGACATAATTGCGATCTAAGCAGATCTGAGGCATGGACTCACATACGCAAATTGGCTCTCTGTCCAAGATGTATTTACAGGCGAGCGCAATGTGAGCGTGAGTTCTTCAATAGGCACAGCCCTCTTTTGCAATACCTTACACAACGTACGAGGATGATCTCATCCCGATACCTCTAGATAAGAACTCTATCTTCCATCACCACTACACAGAAAAGTTGTTACGTTCATAATAGAGCCCCATGGTGAAGGGAAGAAGAGAAAAGGAAAGTCAAAAGAACGCCTGCGCTGCAACGCTTTCATAAAAAAAACACTAAAGGGCGCACGCAGGCTATATCCCAAAAGTGCCATGCATAGAGACTTCAAGCCGCTTCTCTGCACCCTCCGACTCTTGCTATGTAAGTGTGTGATGGTGCCAGGAGGAGACCCGAGGACTCCTACTCCTCCGTTCCGTCGTGCGAGAGAGACAGCTTTCGCTCGCTTTGCGTTGGGCTGGGCGGGACGACCACTGTGGTTGGCGTGGGGAGTTTCTGGTCCTTGCTGCTAGAATCGGGTCGCTCGTCTGCGTCAGCGCCACCATCAGGTGTCGAGTTGATTGTCAAATCTTCTGGCGGACCCTTTGCATCGCCCTCTGCCTCTTCAGCGATCGTGCCCTCTGTCGGTATGCCGGTTACACCAGCATCGACGCTCGAGTTTCCTGTGCGCCGTCTGGCAGCCCTGCGGCGTTGTCGCTCTTCATCCGCGCTCTCACGTCTTCTTCTGACTCGTAGACTGTCGTCGCGGCCCGCGCTGCCTACTCCGCCGTCACCTTCGTCACCACGAAGACCTTGCAGCAGACTTGCAGCACGGTCGGCAACATCCTCGCCCTCGGAGACGGAGCCGGCTGCAGCAGGCTTCGTTTCCTGGTCGGCTTCCGCGGACGCACTCGCAGTCTCCGAGTCTCCTTCTGTCGTCGGAGAAAGGAGGCCGGTGTCTTCTATATTCTCCCCGGTCTCAGGAATCTTTTGACCGGAAGCAACACGGACTTGATGGCGATCCTTCAGCCTGGCTCTACGACGGCGATCGCGAGTATCCCTAGTCTGTGGCGCTGCGGCACGCAGCTTCTCAAGCAGTGTATCCATGGCACCGGAGCTAGGGCTGGGACTGAGAAGTGGTAGTTCGCCGTTGGCGGCGGCCGCGTTCGCTGCTTGAGCATTGATCTGCTTGCGGCGCATGTTGGCCTCGTTGCGGCGCCAAGTCTCTTCCAGGATCAAGTTCTTCTCGTTTGACTTCTTGTATTCAGTGACAAAGTTAGCGAGCTTTCCGAAGAAGTCTCGGCGCGCGTTTTCGTCCTTGTTGTCGTCACCAAAGAATGTGAGAATGTCGTCGTATACGCGGTTCATCTCGTTAAGATAGAGCTGCATCTGCTCGGCCTTGCGACGGGCCTCCTTCATGCTACGCTGCACGACTTGAGCCACGCGATCCTCAGGGTGGAATTTCTTCGAATCACTCAGGCTACCAGCATCGAGAGTTGACTGAACGTTGTTGATGTTAGTAATGTACTTCTTCGCATCTGTCTGCAATTGCTCGATATTCATCTTCTTGGTGATAAGCACACCAGAGATGTCATCAGTGAAGTCTTCGTATTGCGGGTATTGCTTGCGAACGACACGCTCGACGTAGTCCATGAGAGTAGACTCATTGTTGGTGTCCTTGACCATACCAAGACGTGCGAGCGAGGAAAGCTTGAAACCAACGGCCTGCTTGTTCGTGTCGTTCATGTAGTTACCAATATCCAGAATGAGACCGAAGACAGGCATAAGCTTGACAGAGTCTCTCAACGATTCAGACACATTGACAACGTGCTTCAATTTAGCAGAGATCTCATCGTAGTCTGCCTCGTATGTGCGCGTAAGTGACAGCGCACGCATACGGGCCTTCCAGTAGTGGTGTAACTCGTAAGCAGTGTAAAGGTAGATCTGGTCCTCTCGTGTAAGCTCGTTCGGGTCAGCCTCGCGTTCTGTTGCCATGGCATTGGGTCCAGTCCAGTCCTTGGAGTAGGGTGCCAGTTGCTTAGCAACATTATCCGGAATAGTGCACAGGTGCTCCAGCTGAAGGAAGTCCATGACATTGGGATTGTCTAAGATTTCAATGTCGCAGTGGATGATCTGGCGAACAATTTGCTCCGCCTCAAGCGCAGAGAACTTGGAGAGCGAGATTTGCATGGTGTGCATGAGATCTCTGCTGATGACCTGCTTCTTCTCATTCTTGGCCTTGCCGCTGGCCTTGCCAATCTGCTTGATTTCCTTTGCCATGAACAACTTCTCGATTTCGTCGAGAATGCCCTTCTTCGACAACTCCTGGTATTTCTCTTCCTTAAGCTCTGATGTAGGCGTGTGACTCGCCCAGAGCGTGATTTCGGGTGAATCAATCTTCTCCCAATGCAGAGCCTTGAGCTTCTTCTTAGGTCTGGGCGCTGCAAGGCCAATGGTAGGCTTGGGATTGTAGATAGGCGACGGAAGCCAGCCACCAACCTTAGCACCTGGAAGAGGCGGCGCTCCGGGTGGCGGAGGAGGGCCTCCACCAGTGAATCCACCCATGCCAGGGGGCGGAGGAGGTGGAGGAGGACCACCAAAGCCGGGCATAGGAGGAGGCGGAGGTGCGCCGCCAGCGAATCCAGGCATAGGCGGTGGTGGAGGCGCTGCACCACCAAACCCAGGCATGGGAGGTGGCGGGGGTGCACCGCCAGAGAAACCAGGCATTGGAGGAGGAGGTGGAGGTGGACCACCAGAGAAACCAGGCATAGGTGGGGGAGGGGGCGGAGGACCGCCATCGAAACCAGGCATTGGCGGCGGTGGAGGAGGAGGTGCGCCATCGAATTTGTCTTTGGAAACCTCGGAGTCGTCTGGTGTTTTCGGGCTCTGGCTGTCGAGACTGGGATGACTAGGCCCGGTAGTGACACCATCACCTTCGTCTTCAGATGCATCCACCCGTTGAGTCTTGCTTGTAAGTTCGGAAAGAAGACCATTGGCAATGGCAGAGGGGATCTTGGGCTTCTTAAGCTCCACGATTCTCGGCTTCTCGATGACAGTGCCTTCATCGTCGAGGTCGAAGTCTTCCTCCTCGTCCTTGACAGTATGCTGACCGCCAACAGGCTTCCTGTGAATGCCGCTCTTGGATCTGTTAGCAGTACCCAGGTATTGCATATGCTCGGGCAAATTATCAGGAGTGAGGCCGCCGTCACCTTCCATCTTCTCACGCAGCTCGCGTAGTTTGTCAGAGGGGTTGACCTGTTGCCAGACCTTGCCTTCCAATTTGGCTTGTGTCTTTGCTCTCTCGAGCTGCATCTCAAGGCGATCCATAAGCCTTTCTCTGTCCATGATACCCGCCAAACGCGCTGGATCGACAGCCTCACCATTCTTGCCGGCGTTTTTGGCGTGTGAGGCGGCAATATCCTGAGCGTCTCGCAACATGAGATACAACTCTCTCGTCTCGAGCTCATTCCTTTGAAGCTCAATGGCACGAACACGCTGCAACTCTGCGAGCTCGGCCTTGAAAGCCTCCGTCTGTCTTTGTTGAAGATCAATGATGGCGGCCTGCTCATCTAGTTGTTTCTGCAGCTTTGCAACAAGACCGTCTGCTCCAAGCTCGACTTGAGCTTTCATCTCATCTCTTTCAGCGACAGCGGCGTCTGCCACGAGACGTGCCTCATGTGCTTCATCACGAGCCTGCCTTGCCTCTCCATCTGTGTACAGCTTGTCCATCAAGCTCTGTACGGTGAAATTGAGCGACTGCTTCAAATCCATATCCGGGAGTCGTCTATCCATAGCAACGTACGAGAGCATACTGTCGACAAGCTGGAACATACGCAATCGGTCGTCGCTAGCATTGTCACGAATCAACAGTAGATGCTGCATGGCTGATAGGAAGTAATCTCCAGCCCTCGTTCCACCGACCTGTTGCTGAATGACTTCTACAATTTGTTGTGGATCGTTCAAATCTTTGGCCTCGCCTTCGACAGAATCGACCATAGAGTTGCCTTCATGCTCAAGCATGTCCTCGTAGTCGATTGCCTCGTTGGCTCTGTAACGCTCCACCTGCTTGTCGATTACCTCGTATTGGAAATCCTCCATCTTGTGCAAGATACGCTTCAGACCACATCCAACGAATTGGGCGCGGATATGGCATCTCAATTGCAAGTCCCTTTCTGGCGCGTCGACAATCATGTTGACAAGGAACAACGAAGCCACGGCATATTCCATGAGAAGGTTCTCCATTCCAATACCTCCAGAACGGACTTCGTCTGATGCGCCGACCAAGGAACCCATCTTGCCACGACCGTCCACCGTGACTTCAACGATTCGCATCCAAGCATCGAATCTGCCATTTTCGCCTTGTTGCGCTTTGAGATAGTCGAGTGCTTGCAGCACTTTGAGATGTCCCTGTCCGTCTGCCCAGTGGCACAAGAATGTTAACACTTCCGAGACTAACTTCCTTGTGTTCAATCTGGGTGATATGAGAGATGCGGCCAGGGCCATAATGATTTTATCATGTTGTAGTGCATTATCAGCGCCGTATTTGTTGTTCATGAGCGACTTCAGACATTTGACAATGTCGTATTCGCGATCGAGGTCGCGCTCGTGGTTAGCATTGCTTCCTAAGGGCGCCGGGCCTGACTGCTGGCGCTTATTGATTTTTCCCAGCAAGTTTGCGAGCGCCACTTGACCTTGGGCTTCGACGAATTGCTTCACCCATGCAATCGGTTGGGTGCGTAGTGACACAGACAGACTCTGAAGCTGCTTGGGCGAGATACTGTTATCCAGTAGCCTTCGGACGAACCACTCAGGGCTGCCCTCCTCATCAGCGCGGCCAAGAATGCCTCCAATGGCGTCGTTTCCGTTGATTGTAGTCCTCGCGGTAACTCTTCTTTTTTGCTCCGCTTGCCATTCCGCCAATCGGTCCTGGTGCACCAGCGTCCATTTCTTCGAAATCGGATATGCCTCCATTTGTCTTTTTGCTTGTTCTGGTAACGATTTCCAACCACGCTTTAGCATCAAATCCAAGAATTCTTTCTCAATTACGCGATCATCCTTGGGCCTGTGTAAGACGAAGCCGTCGGGTGTGAATGATGTTTGGCTCGAAAAGGCGGAGGGATTAGTGGTATTAAGATAGTCACCGTGTCTTTGCCTTTCCTTGGTTGGTGCAGGTGCCAGTTGTGGTAGGAGGGTGTTGCTGTCCAAGTTTACTCCTGGAAAAGAAGCCTGGCTCGCATTCGAGTGGCTATGGAATCTCTTGTCGTTTGACGAACTAGATCTGATACTGCCGTGGTCGCTCGAGCCTCTGGAAGGCGCATAAGGTCCTCCGTTGAGTGTGATATTGTCCGAATCCAGGCTGCGGTTCGCTGACGATTTTCCATGCGTAGGTGGTCTCGGAGCACTACTAGGCTCGAATGTGGGATACTGGTGGAAATCGACCGTGCCTTTGTTCGATTGATCGCGTGATCTAGTGACGGGCCTCTCAGTTCCGTCCAGATATACGGGTTGTCTGGTATTGCTGCTGGATGCCTCGTATGGTACGCTGCCAATCATGCCATCTGCCGGGTCATAGGGTCGCTGCCCATGGTGATCCGGGTTGATGATGGAGATAGAGCTGCGGTGCGAGTGCCGTGAGGCCACGCTCGGTGCATAGCTCGCGGGCAGACTGGGCGTGTCGGGTACAGGCATGGGTTCATTGTTCGCTTTGTCCTTCTTGGAGCGCGAGAAGAAAGACTTGCCCCCGCTGGACTGGCGCGTATTCTTGTCGTTGGACGAGAACATGGCGGCGGCTGGGCGAGTGTCTCAGTGCCGGTTCGCGCTCCCTGTCGTGCGTGGCCGATCGTTCACGCCGCTCGCCTCTCCCTGGGTCCCTCGCTCGTGTGACGTCCTCCTCTTGCCTGCAGCATTCAGCGTGCTTACCGCCGAGATGCTCCCTGCTGTCCAAAGCCAACTTCCGGAAGCGGTGCAGAGAGGTGAGACACAGCTGCCGCTCTGCCCCTGGAGCGTGAGCTTAAGGCTAGACCGTGGGTTGTCGATTATATGGGGCGTCTACTAGTGAAAGCAGCGCTCAGTTCCGCTTTGTTATTATTATGAGTGCTCCAGCAGGTGCTGTGCTTCCTCGCAGCAGCAGCGGTCGAGTATGGCGGCGGACGGGCCAAGCGGTCGTCCAACTTCAGCTGATTTGCAGTCGCAAAAGGCTGCGCAGGCCAGAATGTGGCGGTTTGCTGGAGAAGTGAGACCTGCTAGCCAGCCCGAGAGGGTCGAGCACTCGCACGCGTGCTCGTCTGGGGTCCAGCAGCGTAGAGAGCCCCTGCGCTTGGCGAGGGAAAGCGCGCTTGAGCCTTCTCCTGAGCCAACGGCCGAGCTGCCTCTCCTTATTGGGCGCGGGCACGCAGTAGTGAAGACGGAGGGTGGGCAAATTAGAGCACCACTGAAGAGTGGCGGCATTTGTTAGCGGCTACGGCATGGTCAGGAGACATGGCCGGCGTGACCGGCGCGATCGTCGTGCGTTTATGAAGAAGCTACAGAACACCAACAGCCCCCAACGCCTTCGCTAAAGCAAGATTTGCGTCTATCTAGTATCTACGCTGACGTGCCCGGCAGAGCAATGGCCAGCCAGCCCTGTGAGTCGGTGGCACCTTCAGCCCTACTGGCTGTACGAGGAGATGTAGTACTGCGGATGTGTCAGCGCATCGTTGCACCTTGCAGCAAACGGGCAAGCTTTCCTTACTGTCAGTACAGACTCGCCCATGCCAGGCTCGTCCTGGTTCAGATACACATATAGGATCATGGCGTGCTCATGACATAAGCATGCGATCACTCGGCCACCCAGTCTACCCACGCTCAACACTTTGCCCCAGTCTTTGCCATCGAGCCGCACTGTCGCCCATCCTTCCTCGCTCCGTCCCTGCGAATCTCCTATCGCTTTCATGCGCGTACTCGGATGGTTTGCGATGCCTTCAGGACCTTCGCCATTCATGTCAGGATCAAGCTCAGGATTATTGAGGCCAGTCCAGAGACTGTTGATGCGCATGGCATCTGTGTTCAGCGCGAGCTTGAGACAGCCGTGCATATTTGCACTGAGCTCGAGGCGTGGCCCTCCAGCACCGCTGAAGCCTCCGCGACCGCCTGCTTTGCCTGTTATGGCCAGCTTGGTGAAACGGTCGCTGATACTTTTAAGTTGGAGTAGATTAGGCAGCGTGATATGCACATCGGGCTCTCTACACCGTGGCTCATGCAAACCTTCGACTGACGTTGCAGCCAGCACACGGATGGGTACATCCTGAGTGACTATTGTCTCACGATCCTGACGACCAAAAAAGTCGATGCTTCCTTCTCGAAAATCACCTGTGCTGCCGAAATCGTCGCCGGTGCTCTCCGGGTTGCCGTTACGATCTCCAAAGGTCGAAGGGTGGCTACTGTTGATGGTTGACGTCTTGATGGTTAGGCTGAGTAGTGGTATATTGTCCTTCTTCGTCAATCGAATGTTGGCTGTGATTGCGTTTTGGGCACTCTTCAACGCCCGTTGAAGTGGCGCAAGTGGCACTTCCAAGTTGATTGTGTTATTTTCCGCAGCAGACTGGCACGTGTAGCCGTCGAATATGGTGTCTTTCGAAAGCACTGCCCATACTTGCGTGCCCTTTTCTGGTATTACCGTGAAGCGGACATCGTGATCGTCCAGGCGTAGCCAGGCAATGTCTCCAAGCGTTCCGAGCGAAGCTGTGAGTTTGGTAAAGGTATGAATATTGATGATCTCGGATCGGAAGCGCATGATTGCTTTTTGTTGAGCTGAAGGAGTGCAATAGCGACTTGAACAACGCAAACAAGGTAAGGGAGTGTGCTGCTTATGCGGTGGTAGAAGACCCCATGATGTGAGATGGACAGAATGATGCTAGCAGACGGTGAAGAAAGGCCTGGTGAAATAGCGTTGCTGCTGCTGCTAAGGTCATAAAGTCAAAATGCAGTGTCGCTGATTCATGAGTCTCGTCTCGTCTACCGTGCCACCCACGTCGCTTCACGTGTCGAGGCTGCCTGCGATCCAAATCGTGGGGTAGCGACGGCAGAGGCTCGGCACGCGCCGCAAGCTTCGCCTGCGCATCATCGCTCAAGTTCCCTGCATTGAGAGGCTTGAGGCTTGTGTCGCTCGACGTGCGCGCCAACAAACAACCATCAACTTTTTCTCTCGAGCGCAATTTCCTGCATCGCCAAAGTCACTGCTACTCTCCAGCCAACATGGCGCCGGGCGTGGCGAAGCGCCGTTCTGGCCGTCAGGCTGCTACGCGCAAGCGATCCAAGTATCTCGACCCAGAGACCGACGATGACTTCGAAGCCGAAGAGGCTAGCGATGGAGAAGCCGACTACTCTCCCGACTCACCGCACGCCACCGCATCTGGCCCAGCAACAGCACCCGCGCCGAAGAGGCGCAAGGTTTCGCGCAAGACACACCGTCCACAGACAAGGAGCAAGGTTGCGAAAACAAAATCGAAGACCCAGACCCGTATAATCGGACAGTCGCGCAAACCACGCACGACCGTCGCTGAGAAGGTCGAGGCTGGGAAGTTCAAAGGACCGAGCGACGGCAAGATTCCAGACTGGACTTCGTTACCACTGGCCATCTTGCGCGATGTCTTTGTCTTTGCCTCACAGCCCTTGGATAGCGACAGCGCGTCGTGGTTGCTCAAAGCGTCACGCACTTGTCGTGCTTTCGCGGAGCCTGCGCTTGAGGCCTATTATTATG
This sequence comes from Cladosporium sp. BF-F, assembly GCA_030463185.1. Classification (NCBI taxonomy): domain Eukaryota; kingdom Fungi; phylum Ascomycota; class Dothideomycetes; order Cladosporiales; family Cladosporiaceae; genus Cladosporium; species Cladosporium sp. BF-F. The sequence goes on along the minus strand of JAMRMS010000005.1, from coordinate 935,895 downwards.
CGCCGGAGTTCCTGACTACTCTTCATCCACACCAGCTGCTAGAGCTACTGCGTATACGTGATGCACGATACATCAACTACAACACCAAGGTCAAGCGACTGAGATTCGAGATGACGATGCTGAGCTATACGGCACACAACAGGCCACTGTTTGATCTGAGTGAGCTTGTCGCTGAGTTACCACAACTGAATCACTTGGAGATCACGAATCCGATCGATAAGATTCCATATCGCCGCATCAGGCTTCAGCAATGGTTCTACCCGCCAAACCTCTTTCAGGTACTAGAAGAGCAAGGTCAGCGGCTCAAGACATGGAGATGGAGTCGGGATATGATAAGCGATGCTGCCCTCGCGCATGATCCTTATCAACTCTTCCCACACATTGCCTCAATACACGAAGGTAAAGCGTTCCAAAGCCTGGAAAGCCTTGTCATATGCGGTTTCGACGTCGACGACAGCATTCCTGCAATAGTAGGAGAAGACGCCGACCAAGTCACTCTGGATATGCCCTGGGTCATCTCGAAATTACCAAAGGTCAAAGACGTCACATTCATATCTTGCAACATTGTTCGCGACGACTTTCTGCAACGCCTGCCAGCTGATCTTGAACGACTCGAGATCACAAACTGTTGGAAACTCGACAGTACCATGCTGTCTGAGTTCCTCATGGCAAAGGGCTCTCATCTGAAAGAAGTCGTGCTGAAGCATAACATCACCCTGAATCTCGCTTTCCTCACCTCTCTTGCCACAGCTTGTCCGCGACTTGAGACACTTTGCGTCGATGGGCATTATTATAGCGAGCGGCAGTCAACGAATGATGCCGACCCCGAATATGAGGAACTCCTTGCAGCATCGCAGGTCCCTACGTGGCCCACTACCCTCCGCCACCTGTCTCTGATGCACTTATCGAAATGGGCACAAGAGGGTGGCACCAACCTCTTCCGATCTCTAGTTGACAGTGCATCATGTTTGCTCGATCTCCGACATCTTGAGATCAAAGCACACATCAACATTCCTTGGCGAGACCGTGCAGGGTTCCGGGACATGTGGACTGATCGCTTACGGCGCGTCTATTTCCGACGTAGTCAGCCACCAAATCCATACCACGGCTCTAAGAGACAGTTCGAGCTATGGAAGCAGGTCAAAATGAAGAACGGAGGTGACAATGTGACCGAGCTGGACTTTGACGCTGCCCTGAATCCAAACCGCATGAGTCATGTCCAAGTGTCACCGCACAAGCCTACTGGAGACACTGATGTGTATAGCTCAGATGTGACAGCCTCGCCAGCACCAAAAGCGGCACGCCGTAGCACGCGTGTGAAGCACAGTCAAGCTTCCACTGAGCCAGAGTCGGTCTCTGACAACGAGTCAGATACGGCACCGGAAGTCGATGGTGATGAGGCTGGTACGGCCTTGTTTGTGCAAGGCATGTGCCAAGTTGTCGATGTGGCCATTGACAATCAGCGGCCACGAGAGAACATGTTCAGCGAGCGAGACTTCCTGGACAGTGAGAGAAGTGGCGACGAAGACTGGAACGAGGAAGCCGAGATTGAGTTCGAGGACAATAGATATGCATGGTAAAGTGCATGTATTATGACGTCCATGGGATCGCGTGCGGTGTGAGCTGGGCTTGTTGAGGGACATGCATCAGTGTGCAAGCACAATTTCTGCAAGGTCGGACGCGATGGCGATTCCTACTTTGCCAATACGCGCAGGAAAAACTGGACTGTGCGACGTGCCACGGAAATGATACCAAAGTACTGTACTACTATCGAAATGATTTTTCTTCGCACCTTCACCTCCTCCGCTGTCATTGCCAATGGTCGCTCTAATTGTTTCATCCAGCTGAATCTTTGATCTCAAAATTGCTCACTAATGTCTGTGTAATTTGACAAACACGAAAGACTGGGAGGTGCGACAGTCACAGATCTTGGTTCATCGAGTGACCCAGTCAAGACCCCATGACCATCGAATGTTTATTATTAGGTGACATGGTAACACGAAGTGTTCCCTTTCCCCAGTAAAACTCTAATGCTGGCAGGGTCGTGCTGCAGGGCAGGAAAGACGTCACCTCAGTGACTGCCCGAGTCAGAGACCGCTGTTCCTGCTCACCTTCACATGCGAGCCTCACTACCACCGTGGAAGGCAATTGTTATGGGAATTGTTTTCTTTAGTATAAATTCAATTAATCTTACGACACTTTCCCCCTGTGCACAACGACACAACCAGTCTCAGTCATGGATCCGTCCAACTTGACCTGCCCTCTACTGGCACTACCTGTGGAATTGCGTCTCCAAATTTATTCGGATACCTTGCTCGAGAGCTCTGCCATAACGATATCGGCTGCCAAGTTAGTAGGGAAGCCTTCAGAAATTGTGCACCGGCTGTACGGATGTGACCGCGCGCCATTTCCTGGCATTCCAATCAATCACGAGCCTGTGATTGAGAAACGATATGATCCCAGCTTGCTATCCGTCACTTTTCCCCCTCAGATGACATTGGATGCACCCTATCGCGATCGGGAATATCCATCGTGCCATCCGCTCCTCCTGGCCAACAAGCAAATCCACAATGAGCTCAAGAGCCATTTCAATCTCATGCACAGCCGCACTGCCAGCATATTCATCTCCTACCCACACGGACTGCACATTTTCACCACTCTCGCGCCCTCACTAATTCGTCAGGCCCGCTCGATCCACCTCGCAGGCATATACACTCCCACTTCTTTCTCGCCGACGCACCGTGCTCATCTTCCTTCCGGGTCGCAGTCCACCGTGCCAGCTGCCCACAATTACAATGGTCGCGTGATCCCAGATTCGCCCACCCAGCTGGCAGACATGATCAAAACTCTCTTTGGACCCACGCGACGACACGAGCTGGACAAGCTCGAGTTACGCATCTACTATCCTGGAGACGACAGCTACAGCACCGTCTGGGGCGACGACTGCTCACCTATAGTCATGGCTCTGCGCAACATCTACGTCGGCGACATCGGCATCACAGTCTATCGTGGGCGCTACGGGACTGGTGTCCATCTCACTGCGAAGATGAACTCGGAAAATCGCCGCGTTGTCAGCACTGTCTGGCGTAGACTCGAGGAAGGCAGACGCGGCGAACCAGTTTGCGGCGAGTGGATCGTCGACCAGGAGTGGCCACATTGGGATCTCGAGGACGATACCAAAGATCCGGATAGTGTTCTAACAAGCACGCCGAGAGCGGAGTCATAGAATGGAGGTCTGAATGAAGGGTGGGTCTGGGAGTGGGCTTGGGCTATGGCACTTGTGGGTGAAGGGTGGTGATTTTCGGCAAAATCTGCCTTGGCTATGAAGATCCCACGGCGTTTGTCTTCTGCTTCTTCTTTTCTTTACCCGGTACCATTGAGCACCAGACGGAATTTTTATGGGCTTTGCCTACTCAATTGTACAGCGGTATCACGATACCCCAACTTCTCCTCTTCTTCAGTCAGCTGACTAATTCTCCATCCTCCAATGGCTGTGTCCAAAGGGCAATCTAGCGTGTATCTTCAGACAAAGCTACCTGATACCAGGCGAAGTAGATCGCGTCAACCCATGCACGTTCCGTAGCACAGAATCTGCAATTCCCAGCCCACCTCAAGATCTTCACAAGCAAGGCCGCGACGCCTCCTCCTCCTCACAAAAGCACGCACGTATGCATCATGCACGCATCGACGAAAGCAGATAATACAGGCAGAAAGCGAGAAGACCTTCGCCTCCCGCCCTCGCATCGCACAGTAGAATGTCGCGCAGCAGCATGGCCATATAGAGTGCGTGCATATTAGATTCTGCAGGGCAAAATTGGAGGTGCCCTCCTAGATGTGAGCGATCTTTCACACACGAGTCCGGCAAATCGCGTGGAGTACATGGACGTTAGCTTCTCATCGCATAGATACACGCCAATGGCTGGGGTATAGCCCTTCATTACGGAGCCATTTCCATTGCATGCTCATGCCTTTGAGCGCTCTCTGCGGCCTCTTAAGCGGCTCAGTGTGTTGGCGAATGGAGAGCTTGCCATGCGGCGTTCGATGCGTGGCTTGCAGGTTGCAGATTGCAAGTTCCGCGAGCCGGATATTGGCTTGGTGAGGTGCTTTCGCAAGGTGAGCGTAGGATGGAAGGGGATGGAAGCAACAACGAGGCAATTGCTTTATCGTGCCAAGTCGCTTGAGGTAGGGGAATTACTGTATATAAAGTTGATAATCAAGTTAAATAGACGACATGCTAATTGGCAATGACGGTATTCTCCTCGACCCACAATGTCTTGCGCTCGCACAACGGTGCCCGCTGATTTGATTGAGCCCAAGAGTAAAAAATTACCATCATCACGCAACAGCTTGCATTGCAGGTAAGCACGCGCAAGCGCACATGCACGCCCGGGATATCATGAACGAATATACAGGCACTACATGTATGCGTACGGCGATCCACGCTCTCGACCCGGCTGAACGAGTAGATGACCCTGCGCTCGCGGCGAAAGGGTGCAGTAGTCGTGGCAGGGTTGTGTGTAGGTATATAGGCTGGACACGCAATCATCCTGAGGTTGCACTTTCGCGGTACAGCGCAACAGGCGTCCAGTACTTGGTTTGGGGAACGCTCCACTCTTCGGGATGGAAGTCAGACGGGCAGGCGGAGAAATACTGTGCATGTAGGGCAATGATGACGACGACTGCGAAAAGAGCGGCATTGAGTAAGGCTGACACGACGCGACATTGTGATGTGCAGCGTCGTTGTTTGGAAGAGAGGAACTGCGAAAGGACGGCAACGCTCATTCATATGACATCAACCCTTAATAATACATCAGTGCCATGCAGCCAGCATCGTGAAGCACGATCGCGATAGAGTGTGGCGCCGCCGCAGCGGTTGAGCAAACGAGACCCCCACAAGCCGCTCTTGTCAATTGTCATAAGTAAACCTTGTTCATGATACAGTACCACTAGTTATTAGTAGTCAGACCTGACCTTCTCGGATTTCTGGTCGCCTTGATTACTGCCGGGTCAATCCTACAGACACCCAAGCCCGCGATCGACCATGCGGGCGTTTCAGAAGGGATTGTCGGTGACGCTGTTATATGCGTGCGTTCATGTCCAATGTATGCACGCCGCGCCCGGCGCTCACATATGCAGCAGCCGGCGTACACCTGCCCTGGCCAATCCAATGATCCCGCGCGCAAATGCCGTGGGGCGCTCGTCAAAGCAACGATGCAGTTCGTAAGAACTGACTTTCGCATGAAAGAGGATCCACTGGCCAAGGGTGAGGAGTTATCTTCTAGGCACGAAGCGAAAAAGAAGAACCTTAAGCAGCGCTAAACAGTGATTCCAACAGGAGAACCACTATTTACAAAACGCTGGCTCGGTGCGATTATTTGAAACACGCACGAGAGAAGGACGATCATCCCCATCAACGGACGGCGATTTGTCTCATGCCTTCTTCAGCTTATGCCCGATTTGGAGCTAGTGCGCGGCGCGGCGAAAGTGAGATTCTTTTGAACGCGCAATACGTGGGGTAAAAGTAAGGTGGAAGAAAGGTCGACGGGCGATCGGACAGGGATTATCTGAGGGATTCGATTTGTTCCCGTGGGAGTTGGGGAGCGCGGCGAGTAAGGTAGCTGAGAGGCGTAGGCGAGAAGCAGGGGTTCTGGTGAGGTTCTTAGCGAGTGAGGCTTTGGTAGGCCTGTGGACGGCTTTTTTTTTTTGTGAGGATCTCGACGTGAGACGCGTTCTACGGCCGAAGCTGGCTTTCAATTGGGTGTGGCTAGTGGAGAAGGCGTGTTTTGGTGAGAGACATTTGTATGTGGGCGGTCATGGCGGTGAAAGTGTGATTGGATGATAGTGAACGCGACGAGGAACAACGGGGAGCGGCTTCACGCAAGATGCATGCGGTCGCTGGAGGTTAGCTGATCTACAAGCTTGATTGGAAGGGCATCTTGGAAAGAAGGGCAGGTATCGGAGGTTAGCAAGCAAGGTGTCATCTAAAGTGAGGGGGACGGCGATTGCCCTCTCCGCGATCTGGAGTGGTACTCCGGTGGTTTCGTTAGCGGGATTTGTTGAAGCCCTTGGCTTTTTCTTGTTCCCTCTAGTCGATGGAATTGTGCAGATGCGCTGGAAGCGCACAAAAAGGCGTTGGGCTGGTTCAGATTTGTGGAGAGGAGAGGTTGAGGCGATTTAAGGCGCGCCCCGTGGGCCGGCAACGTGAAGCTCGAGCCCATGATGCAACAACGGCGAGATCGCGTGAGAGGATGAAGAAGGGCAAAAAGTTACGGAGAAGTGGTGAGGCGATTGTTGAAGACGCGTGAGATGTGGCACACGACCAATGTGTATGGCGATGCTGAGCAGTTTGCAGAGGTCAGGGACGGCACATGCGCTACCTTTCAAGCGAGTGAGCGAGCGAATGATGCAGCCAGCACCGCGGCAGAGGGAAGGCCGCATGTGAAAGTATAAAAGTCCCACGCAGGGGAGCAAGCAAAAAAGTTGGCCGCCGCTCCACGTGCTCCGGCGGCGGTGGTACTGTGGGCGAACTGGCGAGGCGGCGAGACGACAACGACCAAGCGACGTTGTGCACAGTGGAGCTCGCATAATTCGGCAGCGAGCATTATTGCTGGAGGACGAGGGCACACGAACGTTGATGGGTCCTCGTATCGCACCGGGGCAGGCGATGACATGCTGCAGCAGCAGCAGCAAGAACAAGGGCGAGCTACGACAAAGCTACAAAGCTACCTACAGACGAGCCGCTGCAGGTCGAGGGCAGGCGATGGTGGCATGATCGGGAAGTCTAACGCGGCGCGTACATGGAGCATGTAACTACTGTAAGAATGGCATGCATGGCGGCTAGCGGGCTGCGTGTGCGGACGTGCTGCTGCCACTGGGCGGGCCACCGGGACTGGGACATTGGAGGGGGCGGTGGAATGTATTGGAGGCAGCGGGCGGGCAGCAGATAGCAACGACAATCACGCAGCAACCAGGGCACGACGAGGGCAGCGGCTGCTGGATAGATAAGGAGGTGGGCGTAGTGCAGTGGTGTAGCAGCACGGGCAGCAGCATTGGCGGCAAGAATAGAAATGGGTGGAATGGCAGGACGGGCTAGCAGGGAGAGGGTCGGCTTGAGCGTGGCGTTGGCAACGGCGGACCTGGAGCTGGGGCCAGTTGGGGAGGGAGGCCGTTGCAGCCCATACCGCTTGCAGCGACGAGGCGGACGCTTAGCGTATCAACCTGCACGAAGCGCGCGCCCGGAGTGGCTAGAGCGTGCACCTGGGTCTGCGATGCGCGAGGCAGAACGCCTCCGCTAGGGAGAGCAGCGAGCCGGGGCTGCTGCTGTAGGTCACCTCGTAGTAGCAGCAGCAGCAGCAGTCGCAGCGGCAGCCGTAGCAGCAGCAGCAGAGCGTAGTGTAGTGGCCTCTTGTGCCCTGGCGTCTGCATCGGTGCATTGCTGCCCGCCCGTCCATTGCGTCGTCGTCGTCGTCCGTTATTCCTCACACACTGCTGCTGTCCCCTCCACCACCGTCACACCCACTGCCACCACCTCCTCCTCCTCCTCCTCCAAACCACCGCCGCCACCGCCGTCGCCCTATCCACCCGCCGCGCCGCCGTTGCTGCCATCGCGTCGCCCTGGAGTTTGCCGAGCACCAGCCCAGCATTCCCTAAACACACTCCAGGAGAGAGCAGAGCGAGCGCTGCTTCACACCTGCCCGCCCACCCGCACACACACCACACACACACACACGACTCCTCCTGATCGCTGCTTGCTCACCTGCTCGCCGCACCAGCACCGTCGCCCGCCCATCGCCGCCGCCAACGTTCGCTGAACCGCCCTCCTCGATGTGGTTCTGAGACCCTCCGCTTCTCTGCTTCGGCAGACTCCCGCTGTACTACCTTTCTTCACCCTCGACCGGCTGAGACGCCTGCCGCCCAGGTACGCTACCTTGCAAGACATTCTCCCTCTCTGATTCTACCCTCTCTCTCCCTTCACTCCACTCCGCTCTCCACGCACAGTCTCCCGGCGCCGCCGCAGCATGTCTCTAATTGCAGAGCTAAGCCGCGTCCCGGGCCTGTGATAGGGGTCCGCCTCCCCATCCATCAACATTCACCTCACCCATTTGCCATTGATCCCTCACAACGCTGCACGCCACGCTCCTGCGTGCTGCAACTCATCATCGCCATCTCGGGACATCATCGCTGACTGCTGGCCGGTCTAGATAATATAGATCCCTTCCCTCCCGCCAAGCCCTACATTCGATATCCATTAACCCGACTCGCGTTCGCTCTGTCCATCCGCATTGGCAGAATCCATGGCTGAGGTACTGCCGCTTCCCATGCAATCTTCCAGCACTATTACGATGCTGCACTCCCGACCTTCCTCCTCCTCAGACGCCTTCCAGGGCCCTCCACAACAATCTCCTCGCCTCGGCCAGGCACCCAGAAGCATGTACAATGGTCAAAACAACACAGCGTATAAGAGCCAGGCTGCGCCTGTGCAGCCGTATGCGTTCCAGTCCACACCACACCTGCGACAAGAATCGCGGACAATCTCTGCACCAAACGGCGGACAGACCCTCCTCAGCGTGCAGCGACCCGGTCACTCGCAGTCTGCTTCAAGCTCCACTGCTTCTTCAGATGCTTCTTCGGCAAAAGATGATTCCGTGATTGGCACACAGACTGAGACATCGATAAATTTCTCATCGAGCCCAGATCTCACTCTGCACTCTTTCGATCAGCCTGCAAAGCCCTCGCCAGATCGTTACAGGCGAGTTGCAAGACGCACCGACTCCAACAATTCAGTACCCAAATCGTCATCGAACGGTGCAGGTTCCCCCACAACGCCCTTCACAAGCGTTCTTTCGCCTCCTTCGCCACCTATCCAGCGCACGATCAGCTCTGATAGCACGTCATTACCCAAGACAGGGAGCACTGAACTGGCGAAGAGATACCGTAGACGCAGTCTGAACACCATTGACACTCACATTGCCATTCCCAACGGTGAAGGCCCAGCTAGTGCAGGTGCACAGCGACCTGCGTCAAGCCATGGTAGCGGTGCGACATCCACACCGACCACTATTCGTCCTGTTGTCTCCCATCAGCGGACTGGTAGCCGCGACGGATCTGAGGCCGTTCACAGGAACAATTCCACCGCCTCGGACAGCTCGAGTATCAAGGGCAACGACGCTCCTGCAACCCAGAAGTCTGTCAATGTGCCTCCCAGAGGTGCTTCCGATCCCAACAAGAGAACAGCGGCTCCATCACCGCTCTCCAGACAGACAAGTGATACTGCCGCACCTGCGACCATTCCCACCGCACCAAGGCACAGATCTTACGCCTCTGTAACCAGGGCGGCCGTTCACACTCCGCCTAGCGCTGCTGCGCAACATCTTGCGGCCGTTTCAGACAGAGATTTGAACAAAGGCATGAAATCACGGCTCAGGCGAGCATTCTCCTTTGGTAGTGCCCAAGAATTGAGAAGGGCTGATGCCAACGGTGCGCCACCCCAGCAGACAAGAGACCCGCAATCACAACAACCAGAAGATGAGCTAGACCCGGAGCAGATGGAGATCGCTAGGCGACAAGAAGCAGCCGGCATCGGTGCAAGCATCTACTCTGGCCAAGGTGGCTTCACTGGATCCACGGACAATATCTCCATCTCCTCGACGGCTTCATCCGCCTCGATGATGCTGCGAAAGATGGGCAAGGGCGCCAAGAAGAGTGCTAGAAGCATCAAGGGCCTGTTCAGGCCCAAGTCTGTAATTGGAGTACCCGCTGCCGATGGACCCGTGAACTCACAGCACGGTAGTTCTTTGCAACCCAGCATGGCACAAGTTTCGATGGTAACAGTCGAGGCCGAAAGGCAGAAGGTCAATGTCAACGCTGAGTTGGACGACAAGAGTGGCGGAGCAACAGGTTTCCCGAAGTTGGAGAACAATTCTGTGGATGCCGCAAACAACGGCTCCGCAAGGCCGTCCGCAGAGGGTTCCGATTCCTTTACCAGGCGCAGTATAGTTGGCAGCGACAAGGATAGAGCAGAAGTTCTCGCCGCTGTGAAGAAGGGTATCCTGAAGCGTTCCGGAACGGCTTCGCCTACAGGCACGCCTGAAATCCGTCCCAACGGAGACATTCCTCATATCGTGGAAAGCCCTGCCTCTTCGATGCCTAGCACTCCCAAAGATGGCTCTACTCGTAGTGCTTCTTTCAGAGACAATGCGAACAGCGACTACTTCAGTCAACCTCGCATCGCATCGATGACGAACACTCGCAGCATGCCAGCCACACCTACCGGTGGCAAAGGCATCACATTCTCGCCTCGCATCCAGTTCCACGATGCCTGGAGTGCTTCCGACTACGATCGTCGTGGTGATATCGCTACCTGCAACCGTCTAACTCCTATTTTGGCGCAGCAGATCAAGGAGGAGCTCAACACGTTCAAGATGGTAAGTTCGTACCTCAATTTTGTGCCATCACATTTGCTAACAATCCCTCAGGAGATGGAAGTCCACGAACAGAGCAAGCCTCACACCCACTTCTTCTAATGACGACATCCACAACAACTATGCACGCCGGCTCTGGGATTACCGCAAAACGAAAGAAACGAACGACGACGGAATATCTCACCCATCCTCTCTGTTACACCACATGGAACCTGCTTCCAACAAAAACCTCATTTTTAAAAGAATCGACATGCCATCCATCGGCGCACGACTTACCGGCCCGCGGATATCTCTTGCATTGTAAGCTCCAGCTCACAGAGAGCAAAGCGGCCTGGCGGCACCACTTTTTTGTTTTCTATCGGCCTTCGAAAGCCCTTCCTGTCGTTATTGCACACAAAAACTTTCTTGAATACTTTACTTGTTCGCCGCTACTTGAGCGGCCAACAAACCCGCCTCCGACAACTGGACTAAGCGCTTGCATCTTGGGAAAACAACCTGCTCTCTTTTCTTATCAGGTGTTAATTGGGAAATCATGGGAAACTCGGCGAACGCGGAAGAATGGGGCAGGAATCGGAGTTTAATCTGGCTCATCTGAAACTTGTTCTTACTATTCTAAACAACCACCAAAGGGCGGATGTTCCTTTCTCTCTTGCTCTGATCTCGTGCTTTTTGTCTTTTGTGTCTCTCCTTCTTTCATTTCTCAATCACTTCGGTTTGACTCTAGACTTGTGTGCGCAAGAGGCCTGTTTCCGACTCGACTATAGAGAAGTGATGTAATGATTCCTTTGGGCTAATGCGATGCTTATCCTACGCCGTGTCAAGCTTTCCTCTACCTCGTCCTGGTTTATGCTGTATAACCTTGGTAATTCGAAGTCAAACAAGACTCTCGAGCTTTATGAAGTCGTGCAACATGGGCTCCTCGTAAGCAAAAGACAACAGGTGTTTCAGCAAGCTCTTGGAAGTCCCACGACCGCGGTCAAAATCATCTTCACATGCAAACTTGACAGCGCGCAGCGATCACAGAGCTTCTCACTGCTCGTGCTACCCGGTGTTTTGGATGTTCGGACAGAAATTCCGATCGACTACAAGGATCATCTGCTTCTGTGCTACGTACTGCTACTACTACCACCACTACTACACCGCCACACCTGCGCCTAGACCTTCTCTTTCCGATCGCAATATGATCTGCGAACGACATATACGTACCTCTCACCCATTGACACATATTCGACAAAAGCTGCATGCCGCTCTGACTCGCATTCCTGCGATTGGGGCATGCGTACGCGTACGTTACCAAGTAAGTAATGTAAGCCGTGCGTATGCATGCACGCACGTTGGGGCATCGAGGAGCGTTCAGGGCCGACAAACCCTTGCATATACACCTCAAGGGATCTGGATGCACAGTAAGCAAGCCATCGTTCCAAGGCAGTGGTTGAGTGGGTTTTTGGTTTCAGGTTCAAAGGCAAAAGGCCGAGAGAGCTGATTACTGGATGTGGGTATGTGCGGTATCTAGCTTTGGTGGGGAGGAGAAGCAGTAGGAGGTACCTCATAGATTGCTCTGGAGCGAGAGGGAGAGTGGAGCTGAGGGTTTGGCATTCCTTGTTTGGGGCGGATGGGGAATTTCTCGTTGGTAAAGCTGAAAGTGGGGCTTGGACTGGGAAGGTGAGAGTACGGGACTTGATGTATAGGACTAGGATCTGGTGGCTGAGGTGGTCTAGATCTGGAGGGGTGCTCTTGATGCGTAAGTGATGCGCTATCACGTGATCAGATGGCGTATGATGAATTCGGATCTTGCGAGTTGCGTGGCGGTCTCTCAGCCTCGTGACTGTTATTTACAGAGCGGATGTGGTCTCTACCGAGTGTTCTGACATTGTTGGACAAAAAGGCATAGTGGCGCAGCTCGTTTGTTCGTGTTGCCACCTTCGGCTGACGGCGGGGTGACTTCTTGGATGTCGTCAGCGACTTAGATATATTGCTTGATGCACTTGTAGGTGATTTGAACAATACACAAGATACTTGTTGTTCCTTGATAAGATCACTACTGCTAACCTGGTACCACATCCGCCCTCTAATCACCCTGCACAAGCTCGAAAGCACTTGTCACCCTGATACACTCACTCTCGCCACCACAGCCAAGCTATCATGGCAGCTCTACTCGTCCTCGCTGGCGCCGTCATCAACGATCGCATCAAGGAGAAGAAACAGATGAAGCGCAGAAAAGAACTCGACGATGAGAGAAGATACAGGCAGCTTCAGGCGGCGGAGATCGAAAGGCGAGAGAAGAAGGCTGCGGTTGCGAGGAATTACGACAGCGAGGATGAGAAGGACGGCGAAGCTCTTCCAAGATATGAAGAGGTTATCAATAACGGAGAAGGAAGCAGTAATTGCGGTAGTGGAGTGACCTCTGGTATACAGAACGGCAACGACGCGCCACCGGATTATGGAAGACATGGGGCCCAAATTGGGCACAATCCTGGAGTCGGTTTCTCGCGCGAGGTCTTATGAAGGCGTTTTGTGATCTTCGCCAGCAATCTGAGTCCGCAATCTTCAATATCCCAGTCCTTCGCGTCCGACAAGACCAAACCTTGTCTTGCCAGATCTCTGGTCTTCCTTCCGATTATTGTGGTACACCAACCCTTCCTGTATCTTTGACTAGTGTCTCAATGAGAAAATGTGTGACCCGGTCCATATTACTCGAAGATACTATACATATACCACCCTTTTTTCTTTCTTATGCCATCAACGAGGAGAAATGGGTATTTCAGACCCGCCGCCATTATCTTGGAGAACCACACTGGAAACTTGCACAATCACTGTTGTGTTATTGCTATGTCTTTTCTTAGATGAAGAAGATGGAGACGCTTCACCATCGGGAAGTAGCATGAGCAGTCGTCGGAATGACCACCTCAGAGGCTTAGATCTTGGAAAGGTCTACGAAGATAGCTTCATTGGAATGGCTTTCCCATTGTTGATATCACACTTGAAGATCATTTTAACAGATGATTAGGGAATTTGACACTTCGATCATGTATCTTGTAAATGTTCCATGGAGCCGAGTAAGACTTCCAATCTTTTTCGGCGAATTATGTCTATGTTCCATGTAAACCCCTCGTGCCCGCCACGGTTCGTCCAAGGCCAGCAGGATACACTGTAGGCCTCTCCTCGAGCATGTAATCAGACGCATGTGTATACTACCACTCTGTCAACCTATCATCCTGAACAAGGAGGAAGAACATAGTGGAACTCCACTCTGAACAAACAAATGACGATGTCATTTCGATTGCTCCGCTACTGGACCCTCTCTTCGAAGCCCCACCAAAGCCTTCACAGAGCGAAGCTAATTCCGATGCATTTTGGCGGGGTAACGATGAGTTGGCTGCCCCCAAAATTTGATTGACCTCGCCCTTTTCTCAACGCGACCACGTACATCATTGTATCACCTGTTCCCCCTCGCTTCAAACGACCAAACATAAATACACCATGTCTTCCGACGGCTATGAGCTCCTCTGCCTGGAGAACCCTCTCCTTGACATCCTTGGTATGAAATACCCGACTTGCAGTCTAAAGGACATCTACTGACGTATTGCATTGAACAGGTTTCGGGTACGGATCACTCGTGCTATGATATAGGAGGAGGCTAATGCTAACACATACTAGCGATGAGGCTATGCTCAAGCAGTATGGCTTGAACGCCAACGATGCCATCCTCGCCGAGGAGAAGCACATGGGTATCTTCGAGGACCGTCAGTACAACCGAAACCTGCGAACATCTGGCCCATAATAACACCACTGCAGTCCTCCAGAACCGCAAGGCTATCCTCACTGCTGGCGGTGCCGCTCAGAACACCGCCAGAGGTGCCCAGGTACATCACATCACAGGCTGTCTCAACGAACATCCGCTCTAACACTCCACCCAGTACATGCTCCCTCCCAAGTCCGTTGTCTACTTCGGCTGCGTTGGCAAGGACAAGTACGCCGACATCCTCGCCGATGCTGCCAAGGAGGCTGGCCTTGAGGTCCGCTACCGTATCGACGAGACCCAGCCCACCGGCCGTTGCGGTGTCGTTGTCACTGGCCACGACCGCAGCTTGTGCACCGACCTCGCTGCCGCCAACTGCTACAAGCTTGATCACCTTCAGGAGCACTGGGAGATCGTCAAGAAGAGCAAGGCATACTTCGTTGGTGGCTACCACCTTACCGTTTGCGTGCCGGCCATCATGGCTCTGGCCGAGGAGGCTGCCAAGGAGAACAAGCCCTTCGCTCTCTCCCTGAACGCACCTTTCATTCCCCAGTTCTTCAAGGAGCAGCTCGACCAGACCGCTCCTTACTGGGACTACATCGTCGGCAACGAGACCGAGGCCGCTTCTTACGCCGAGTCCCACGACCTGAAGACCACCGACATTCCCACCATCGCCAAGCACCTCGCCAACCTTCCCAAGAAGAACGAGCAGCGCAAGCGTATCGCCATCATCACCCAGGGCACCGAGCCCACCGTTGTTGCCGTCCAGGGCGAAGAGGAGGTCAAGTCCTTCCCCGTCCACCCCATCGACAAGTCCAAGATTGCCGACACCACCGGTGCTGGTGACGCCTTCGCCGCCGGTTTCTTCGCTGGTGTCGCCAAGGGCGAGTCTCTTGAGCGCTCTGTCGACATGGGCCAGTGGCTCGCCGCTCTCTCCATCCAAGAGGAGGGCCCTAGGTAAGTCTAGCAACCAACACGTCCTGATCTGTATTAGCAGTACTGACCCAGCTAAATTAGGTACCCCTCCCCCAAGAAGACCTACTCCCCGTCTTCTTAGATCGCGTTTGATCTGTAGCACAGCATAGCACTGAAGTCCGGATAAAATCGTTCTTGTAAAAGCTAGAAGACGAGTCTTCTGCAGCCGGCGTTTCAACAACCAATTGCCATGGGAAATTTTTGGAGGAAAGAACGGAAGTTAAGGAGAAAAAGATACCCGAAACGCATCCTCCACGATGTTCACGAAATGAAAAACAAACAGCTTTTCACGTACCACCAGGGCCATATTAGCCGACACCCCACCTCTGCAAGATGATGTGACTTTTCCACTTCTCAGCCTGTCTCGTCTGTCTGTCTATCTTATCGCGGCTTAATCCCGTCTCTGAGCTATGGATGAAGCTCCGAACCGTAGTTACACATCAGGTGAACGCAGTGTCGTGCAGAAGGACGTCACACGAACATATGCAGGAGACGCCTGTGAACCGTAGGTGTGTCCCCGTGCGACAGCCACCAGAGCAGATCTCATCAAGGCCCACCAAGAAGGTCGGTGAGTTTATTGTGAAGTGTGCTTGGTCATGTGCGATGCTGTTGACGCATGGTGAGATCGCTTAGATATATTGAAAAGGACGGGAACGACGTATAGGCAAATCCAGCACTGTGGTTTGAACTGGCTATCATGCTCTCTGTTTCAATGTTCCAAGAAGTGTTACACAGACTATCCAAAAGTTCCCTCATCCATATCGTCTCATCGTCCCTGGATGGCAGGTCAATTGCGTATATGCGCTGAACAGTAAGAGGACAGCAACCGAAAAGAAAAAAAAAAGCCGTCAGAACACGAAAAAAGGCAATAGAGAGAAAAACATTAATGCGTGTGTATCGGAGAGCCGGAGCCGAGAGTATGGTAGAAAGAGAGGAAAACCAATGAAACAACCACCCCTCCCATTTTGCACGCCCGTAGGCAGTACAGATAGTCTCTTCCCAAGAAAGTTAGAAAACCCATGCAAGCAAGGAGAAGAACCATTACAAATATGCTCATCCGGATTGCGCCTTCGCTCGTGGTGTATTTCCAGATTTGTGTGCCTGTCCGTCGCCCGTTGGTACTTTAATGCTTTGTATACGTTACACCGATACACCCCCTTTGTTTCGTACGAAGTCAAATCGGAAATAGTCGAAAAGGTGGGCCTTAATTATGCCGAAAGGCTTTGTGACGCGTGCCCGTTACGCCTGGCTTCCAAGTTGTCGCAACCAGTGGAGACATTGTGCTACTTCTGGCTGTTGCTCCATTACCCGAGGGCGTTGCTGGATTCAGCCTCACGCGATGTGTGCCACGTCGATCTCGAGTATTGGTCGCAGTGGATCCAAGGAATTGTTTTTTCATCGTTGTCTTGCAGGTTGGGCAGCAGAGCTCTGAGGTCGTGAGACTGTGTCTTCTCTTTGGTCGGTCGGCGCTTCGAGGAGACGGAGGCAGCGAAGGAGGACTGTGTCGTTCGTTAGCAAGGAGACATGTGAAGTCATCGGACTTTCAGGACTCACGATCCATGATGGTCTCTTCCGCAACTCCCATCTGGTAGTCGACGAGACCGTGTTTTTCCACATCGTCACATAACCGTACCAATTCTCTAGCCAGCTGCTCGAGTGCCTGGACACTAATGATCGATTGTGAATCATGCAGCGCCTGGCCGCTCTGTATCATCTCCTGCGTAAGGTCACATTGACGCTGCAAGGTCGCCAGCCATGCGCGGTTGAATTCGTCCCAAAGTCGAATGCGGTCATCATGTAATGCTTCATCATCTCTTGTAAGTCCTGAAAGCATGGTTAGTTAAGTTGCATCTATCCGGCAACGTTCGCGACGTATCACTTACCCAGTCCCTCGGCACGACCCAGCAGATACTGTGATATCCTGATCAATTGATCAGGCGATTCCCGCAAGCTCCCGTTCTGCGCATTCGTAAAAATAGTTCGTATCGACAGTTGGTATTGGTTGAACAGCTGATCTATAGAATCTGCTTGCTGTTGTGTTTGCGACTGATGTTGCGGCTGCGCAGCATACTGCGACTGCTGGTTGTATGCCGAGTACGTGGCCGACTGCGCAGGGTCAAGCATGGCATAAGATTGTTGTGTCGAGGAACCTTGTTGTGCGTACGTATTTTGCGAATACTGGGAGGGTAGTTGAGGTGTCGCGAGATCGGTAGCCGGGGCACTGGTAGGCACAGAGTTTCCTGCAAGGTAGTATTGAGCTCCTGGTGACTCCCCGAAATGGGAAGGGAGTGTCTCAGGCGCAGCGCCTGGCCGTGACTGTCTAAACGTCGGTACTTGGTCGTATGTTGCTTGCGCTTGTTGTTGGCCCTGCTGCACGCCATACATGACACCGGTTCCATATTGTTGGTATTGCTGTGTCTGCTGTCGTGGCTCTTGTGGCTGATAATCTTGTCCATATTGCTGTATTGGAGTCGCGGGTATCGAAGTGCCTGTCGCGTACTGCACGCCTTGGGAGAAATTGTACAACTGCTGCGCGTCGTGACTCGCACGACTCGACACTTGCGCGGCTGTGGGCGACGATTGCAGGTAGTTGGTCTGTCTGAACCGTTCGACAGAGCCTGGCGTTGCGTAAGGACCGGCAGTCTGTGGAGCAGTTTGCTGTGTCTGCTGCGCTGGGTATGATGTCGGCGCATACTGTCGTCGTGATGGGTCATACTGTTCCATCACAGGGTGGAGCGTTCTCCAACGATCCGGAAGATCCTTGTCGTTACTCTTCAACTGCGAAGCCGGCGACACAGGCGGGGTATCATAGAATACAGCCACGATTGCAGATGCTTGAGGTATATTGGTTTGAGGCGGTTGTGCAGAAGTAGCCAGGGTGTGAGATGGGTCGTAGATCGTTAAGAGGCGTTAATGTGTTCAGCGGCCGGATCCTGGTGAAAGTGAATTACTGGGAAGAGTCGCGGACGTCTGTGAAGTAAAGTTGCTTTTGATTACCCGAAATGCGATCTCGCACAGACAGGGCAGTCAGATGACTTCACGACAGATGCTCCAGAATGATGACCTCGTTTCGAGGAGCCGTGTAGAAGCCGATAAACTGGTAATAGCTTCGCCCTAGAAGCTACCGTAGAAGAAATGAAGCAAGGTCCCGCCCAATGACAAAGGATGTGGAAAGCGCGCGGCCCTCGAAAGAGTGACTCGAGGTCAATCGAGAAATGAGCGGCGTAGCAGGGACTGCGTACGTGCGTGCTTGCGCGAGAGAAGCGAAGTGTGGTTTCGACCAATGCAAGACAGGAAATGAAGTGGCAGAGTCGCGACAACGCTCACAAAAGTCGGCGTCACAGCGCGTTCGTAGTCAGCTCGCACGGCAAGAGCGCGGGGCAAATCGTGGTCGCGCCGGAGGGGAGGGACTGTGCCTGTGATCGGTCAAACTCAGAGCAGGGAATGGACGCCGAGAGAAGAGCGCGCGGGCTGCCACGCGAGCGGAACGGGCTATACGGCGGAGAGTTGGCGACGGTGGTGACGATGAAGGACGGAGTTGGTGGAGGAGTCAGTGACACCCTCTTAGCTCGCAACGGTTGCAGGGAGTACGGTGTCGCAAGATGCCCGTTAGCTGTGTGGTAGGGCTGGGCCGACGTTTGAGGACGAGGCGTCGCCGGCTACCCGGTACTGATGATATGCGTCGGGGAATCGAGGAGAGAGGTAGAGCAATGAAGAAAAAGAGTTGTGGCGTGAGCGAGGAGGGCCGGGATGGGCAGGCACGAGCATGATCGTCGTTGGGCACGTTGGTGAGAATGTTCGGAGCCCAAGTCTGGCGTGAAATGGACAATAGTGCGTCTGGCGGGCGTGATTGGCCAGGCCGGGAGGGACTGAAGATGAGCCAAAAGGTGTAGTCTTGCGGGCGCCGACTAGTGTACCAGGTAGGGTGTCCAGGCGTCGCAGCAGAGCTTCGGCGGGCGTGAAGACGACGGCAGCGCAGGCCGGCGCTGGGCATTGGGCATGGACATTGGGCAGAGGGCAGCGTAGGATGGCAGCGGACGAGTGC
This sequence comes from Cladosporium sp. BF-F, assembly GCA_030463185.1. Lineage (NCBI taxonomy): Eukaryota > Fungi > Ascomycota > Dothideomycetes > Cladosporiales > Cladosporiaceae > Cladosporium > Cladosporium sp. BF-F. The sequence goes on along the minus strand of JAMRMS010000005.1, from coordinate 916,715 downwards.
AGCAGGTAGCGCACTGCCGTGTTACGCCTCTGGCCGCCGCCCGGCAGGGCATGTCATGTTACAGCTCGCACGCACGTTAGGAAGAGCGCAGGACGGGCGTAGTGGATACAGCAGAGATCGCAAGCCCCACGCGGAAGGGCGAACTTAGAGCGCCCTAGCCTGAAGGTTACGAAGCCTCGCTCTGCTGGTCTCGCGGGCCAAAGCGAGAGAGGCGCTGTTCGGCGCCGTTGGTTTGCATAAAGCATGTGGTGCAAAGACAGCGCCACCGCCGCACACCACCACAGCTCGACTTGCCGGACTCATGGGGACTTGCCTGCGACCGGCTGCGGCGCCTGGCTCCCTGTGCAGTGCCGGCGGGAGGCATAGGCAAGGGCCCGAGGTGCGGCGTGCAAGTCGCTGCATGCGTCTGCGGCCGCGAGTGGTGTGCAGTAGTCCAGGAGTCGTCTATTCATGGCAAGGGATGGGGTACCTGCAGTAAGTCGAAGCCAACTCCCCAGACGTCTCGAGTCCGTCTGGTGCTGGTGGAGCGCCACACGTGTGAGCTGCATGAGGCAACGGTCACAGGACGAGCGATCGCCGAGCAGCTCTGCGGTGCCTGCATCGAGTCGCGCGGCCCAAGGTTTGCCAAACCCTGACTGCGGGCAGGCAGCCTGGTGCACACCAGCTTACCTTATGCTGAATGTCGCCACCATCATGAGGCACTGTTGCGGTTGTATCTCGTCAGAGCTCCTCCAAGTACAATGACATGACATGCACACAGCCGCAACGGCGCAAGACGGCAATCCGATATGCGCATCTTGATATGGCCGCGGTGCATGACGTGCCCTGCTTCCAGCGGCCCTGTGCTTTTCTTCCAGAAAAACACGAAACATGGCTCATCTCCGAGCGGCCGGGTTGCCAAACAGCGCAACGGCCAGTCGTGACACGTACTTGTCACTTGTCGACTGCGCTCACGGCGCGCCAAGCTAGGGCCAGGGCGTTGTCTGGAACAAGCCGCATCATAGCCTCTGGCCTTTGCGAGAGATCTCGCGACGTGTTCTGCAGCATGCAGCCATTATTGTCGACGTTGAAGTAAGGCTAGGCGCGACCAGGCTGGGAAGCGCTGGTGCCCAGATGGCGTTGCTGCCCACGCCGATCACCACGCTCGCTTGTTTGCAGATCATGTTGATCGCACACGGGTTGTGTTTCTTGCCGTCACCCGCTTAATATAAAAATGTTGCCCAATGTATGCCCGATGGATACGAGGGCCAGGCATCGCGAGTCGTGGGCCGTTGCATATGCAGAAATCAGTATAGCCCTTGCCATATACCCTCGACAGCAAATAGCGGACAGTGCACCTGCATGCGCCACCAAGTCCTTCGAGAAGGCCCTCAATTTCCCGCAGCTCGGGCAGGTTTTGTTATCTTGCTCGACATTCCCCCGTATGTTAATACCGGGATCGCGCGCCAGCCGCTGTTATATTCGGGCATTTATGCGCATACATTGTTGATCAGGTCGGCAAAGCTGTCGCTGCGGTCAATTGCCTAGGTCGAGTCAGGGTAAAGATGATAGCCGTCTCATTTCAAGACACGGCGGCACAATGTCGCATCAAAAAAGGTCGGAGTAGGCACATGGCCTTCTGGCACTGCGACGCGGCCACTCGTTTGGTCACGTTTGTGGTTCATCGCTCAATTGATGTGGCGATTGCTGTGGTAGACTTTTGCGCGACCAGGGTATTGACAGATGACAGGACTGTCAGATTTACGTCAGTCGAACATCTTCCAAGAGTAGCCTTCACATAAGGGTGGCTGGCATGTATAATCTCGCGTCGGTGAAGTTGGATCGATGGCGCCTCAAATTGTGGACTTCCCGTGTCGCGTCTTGGGGCTTGCAACGTCCCAGTGTCGGAGAATGTTTGACCAAGCCTTCAAGCGCTTACCTTCGACGTGGGATTCATGCTGGTGCATTCTTCCTTTTGGGCGTTGCGCTACCTCCTGCCACCGTTTTTGGTCTCGTTGTTGACGCAATATTGTGTCCTTGTTCGTCATCATCAGACTCCTCTCACGTCGCAAAGGTGTATTTTATCACATTGCTTCTACGTGCCGCATTACTTTTGTCGCCGCTAACGCATCAGAAGACTACCAGCTGCCACCCAATAATATGACCTGGCTGACCTCAGGATCTAGCCTGTACCCAGCCCTAGCCCAGAAACATCCTCCGCCCTTCCCTTGCGTTGCGGAGATTTCTGCCTGATGGTTCCGTACCTTTCCACCTCTCGGTCATCACGTTCGCCCGTCGGCCTTTCCTTGCGTGTGGCAGGCCAGGGTTTGCAGACGTCGATCTTATGCCGTGGGTACATGATCTCCAAAAAGCAGTAGATCAAGTAGTCAATCACGACAACGATGACAAACAATTTTCCCGCCCAGATGCCACAGCCATAGTACCGCTTCAGCCGGTCAATCAAGGCAAATGACTGCGTCGTGCCCGGCTGACCGTAATTTTCCCACTCGCTGTTGTAATATTCCGAATTATCTTCGGCCGAAGCTGAGCCAGTGATCAAGTCGTACACGCGTTCCGTCCGCCGTGCGATGTCTGCCCACGAGTACATCATCTTGACCTGGTCGTGGAAGCGATCACGCCGCACCGCCTTGGTCGTCAGCAGGCCAACCGCTTCAGTCACTCCGCGGACCACATCCTGGACTTCTGGCAGCACGAAGACGGTCATGTTCCCTGGCAGAACTTCGGGCACGCCGCCTACACGAGTCGCCACCACCATCAAGCCACAACTTGCTGCCTCGACGAGGACTGTTCCGAAAGCCTCCGTCAAGCTTGTGGACAGTAGCATGTGACCTCGTACCATCACATCCCGGACTTCTTCGTGTCGAATGCTGCCCAGTAAGACTACGCGAGATCGTCCGCTCGGCAGATACAGTAGTTGCTGGGGTAAAGAGTCGAGCATCTGCTCCAGGTCGATCGCTTTCGGTCCACTGCCAGCGATGATGAACCGTAGATTTTCGTGGCGTCTTAGCAATAGTGGCAAAGCACTGATCAGGAGATCTGTTCCCTTGTTGTAGAACAGTCGGTTGATCACAATGATTGTGATTGGGTCGCCCGGGCCGAGTGTCTGACTCGGGTCTGGAGGAGGCGGGAGCAGAAGACCTTTATCGCCTTGCAGTTGTGGCGATTTGACTTCGTGAGGCTGGAGAGGACGGAAATTGCTCGCTACGACAGCATTCGGGATGACTGAGACGCTCAGCGGATTCAAGCTTGCTCTCAACGTAGTATTCTCTTTGCTGCGCGGCATTAGCCGAGTCTCCATGAATGCGTATCTTCATATACTCACCAAGTGTGTGAGACACAAACGACGTGATCGACGTCACTCAAAGAGAATTTGAGGAGCTTGTTGGCCATAATACTGGCAGCATCGCTGAAGCCAAAGAGTGAATGATCAGTGAAGACCGTCCTTAGACCCATCGTGCGTGCGTGCAGAATGCCCTCATGGCACAGATTACTGAGCGATGCATGGCCGTGTACGATCTGTATCTGCTCCCGAATGAATATCTGCCTCAGCAATGGGAACGAGCTGAAGACTGTCGGGAAAGTCGTGCTGCGGTAAACGACCCAGTGAGGCAAGTGGTAGACCTTGATCCGGTTTGTGAGATATCGAACGCCAGTACGTGACGGGGAATCGTAAGCGTGAGTGATGATAATCACACGATGTCCGCGATCAATCAGTTTCTAACAGTGTCAGTGACCGTGGCGCATATACGCTACTTTCGCATTTGCACAATTAATGCTGTTCGTTAGGGGGAACCACGTACGGATGACAGCTGGTAAATATGACTTTCGACACCTCCTGGTTGTGGATAGAAGAAATCGGATATCATTCTATATACATCAGCGCCTAGTTCTACGATGTTCTACACCAGGTCTGACATACGCGATGTTGTACGGCATCTTTGTGGTGTTCGTCACGCCTCGCAGGCGCTCATCCGGTAGCAGCTCGGTGCATGCTTGATTGCAATACTGCCTACCGCAATCCCACTATGTTAGAGCAAGATCTCAAGGCTTCTAGGCTTGTCTTTAGTTGTTATGCTACTCAAGCTTGCTATACACGTCGTCCTAACGTTGTCCTCAGATGGCTGGCCTCTTGGCGCTGGCATCCCCGAGATCTCCGCGAGCTTCACATGTCAAGCGGGGAGGAAGTTGTTTGAGAGGAAATCGTCTAAGTCGTTCGCATTCCCAGTCGCATATTGTATAATTATTTTCTGGCCGTCGCGCCACTTTCCAGCCAACACTTCCCACTTGGAGGGCTTGCTCAGGAGGCATTTGTTACAACGCTTCTTGAGCTAACATGCCTTTTCCACCAGATGGAGACAAAAAGCGCAAGCGTGAGCGCAGCGAAGAGAAAAAGGCTGATCGCAAGTCAAAAAAGTCACGCAAAGAGGATGTGGTCGAAACGACACCCATTGTACCTGCAAGCGCGCAGGAGACACCTATATCAACCGACAATGGCCCAAACCCCACGGATCCCAAGCCTCAGTACGACTTTTCGCATATCAAGAATATCAAAAAGAGGCATAAGTTGGAGAAAGAGGCTCGAAAAGCAATCGCACAAGCGACAAAAACAGGCGAGGATCCCGTCGTAGCTATCGAAGCTTTGCAAGAAGCCGCTCCGGTCACACAGATTCCTTTGCAAGATGATCGGAAAACAACCAGCAAGCAGGAGCGCATTAGCGACGAAAATGTTAGAAAATTGAGGAAGCAAAAGTCACAAACGCAAGATGAGGAAGCACCAGTAGCGCCTATACCGGAATTTACTGGACCGATTGTGGACATAGATCAAGACGAGGTTATGATCGATGCGACAAATGAAGATTCAAAAACCAGTCAGCCAGCGAAACGTCGGCACAAATTGGAGGATGTATTGAAGCCAAGAGAGCAGAGGCGCAAAGCGGGTGCTGCAGAGAGCGAGGATGGCTATCTCAAGAACTACACTGGTGTGATGGACAAATTCCAAAAGGCTAGGCTACTGGCCGAGAAGAAGAAGGTTGAGGCAGCTGCCGAGGAGGAAAAAGAAGAAGAAGAGCCAGTGATCGAGAAGCGGGACCTTGCACCATTCCCGCAACCTGTCAACGAGCCCAAGATCTTCAAACCGACCTTCTCAGCGCTCCCTTCATGGTTGACGGAGCCTTCAGCGATCTCCAGCGATGCGAAAGCATCGTTTGCGGATTTGGGTCTAGCAGAGGCGACCGTAAAGCATCTTTCGGATCTGTCTTTCCGCGATGCTCTGCCAGTACAGCAAGCACTTATTCCTCTGCTTCTCCAGCCTGGCACAAAGGGCTCCAAATTCATGCCTGGTACCGAGAGTGTTCTTCCCGATGTTGCAGTGAGCGCTGCAACAGGTAGTGGTAAAACAATCGCCTACCTGCTACCGATGATCGAGTCTCTGAAGAAAAGCTCCGGAGCTCACCAGAGACTGCGCGGGTTAGTTGTTGTCCCTACCAGGGAACTTGTGATGCAAGTCGCTGCAGTAGCAGAAAGCCTTGCGAAGGGAAGCAATCTCAAGATTGGCATTTCTAGTGGTGTAGGCAGATTCAAGGACGAGCAGCAGAGACTTACCAGCATAGGCCAGAAGTACGACCCTGTGGCTTATATAGAGGCCGTGGCAACGGCGCACCGCAGAAACAATCCGCCGCCGATTGACAGCGACGACTTTGAGGAATATGCGGACGAGCTAGAGCAGTGGACAGATTGTCAAGAACAGGAACTTCAGGACACCCTCCACGGACTCGTTGATCACATCCCAACCTATTCTTCAGCGGTAGACTTGCTTGTCTGTACACCAGGAAGGTTGTTGGAACACTTAGGGTCCACTCTTGGCTTCACCATCTCTTCAGTGAGCTGGTTGGTTCTAGACGAGGCAGACAAATTACTGGACCAGCAGTATGATGGTTTCCTACAAAAGCTAGACGAGGGTCTTTCTAGGCCACGATCTGAGGGTGAGCAAGACGCGAGGGAAAAGTACATGCACTCAAAGGGCTTGTGGGATGATCGCTTCGAGAGGCGAGTGAGGAAGATCGTGCTTAGTGCAACAATGACAAGAGATATCTCGAAACTCACAGCACTCAAGCTTCGGAGACCACAGCTTGTTGTCGTTCAAGGCTCCGAGCAGGACAGCTCGAGTGCTACTGCAGGCGCAGATGCCAAGGGCGATGTTGAGACGAAGGATGCTGAGACTGGATCATTCGAAATACCTCCAACGCTCAAGGAGTACTGTGTTCCTGTTGGTGATGCGACTGAGAAGCCTTTGCAGCTCCTCGAATTGCTGAGATCTAAAATTCTGGCAGACCAGCGACCGGAGGAGCTGAAGCAGGAGCGATCAGAAGCCGAAGATTCTGCTTCCAACTCAAGCGACAGTAGCTCTGACAGCAGTTCTGACAGCAGTTCCGACAGCGACTCTGACAGTGGTTCTGACAGCAGCTCTTCCGACGAATCAGAAAGCGACGACTCAGCATCTTCATCTTCTGATGACAGCAGTGATTCAGAGTCAGACGACGATAGCTCATCTTCAGTCAGCAATGACGAAGACACAAGCAGCACATCTCCGGCTCCCACAGTCCTCATCTTTGCATCGAGCACAGAGTCTGCTTCTCGGTTGTCTCATCTGCTTCAAGGCCTGCGTCCAGATTGGTCGTCATACATCACAACAATGACAAAGATCACCAACAACACGAATCAACGCACCACAAAGCCTAGCGACCCTGTGATCACAATCTCTACCGACCGCGCTGGCCGCGGTCTAGACACATTATCCGGCCGACGCATCACTCATGTCGTGCAGTACGATGTGCCACGCGCGTTGACCGCTTATGTCCACCGTGTGGGCAGAACTGCACGTGCTGGTACCAGTGGTGAGGCCTGGACGTTATATTCAGACCGTGAGGCTCGATGGTTCGTCAATGAGATCATGAGAGCTAGCAATGTGCGTAGACCTGGGCCTGTGGAGAGGGTCCGCATTGGTTCTGGTAGCGACGAGCTTATGGAGAGATTTGCTGATGTACTTGCTGGCATGAGGGATGCAGTCTTTGGTGGTGGTAAATAGGGTATGGCTACTTGCTGTTACCTGCTATAGTGTATTTTATGGTGCAGGTCCGCTCGTCAACCATTGATCCTGTGCCGTCTACAAGATTTCCGAGTGCGGAACTCTTCTACACTGGATGGATACTATGACTCCACAATATTCGACCGCGTCCAATTGTCTGGCAAATAGTCGTTGTCTGGTATGATCATGATCGTGAATCTGTGCGTTGTATCTATGCTGATCGTTACATTGTCATTGTGTTGTATGTTTGAGTCTCTACCATTCCTGTGAGCCGACTTTGGCTTACTAAAAACGGCGCAAATGCACGGCATCGAGCCTTTACAGCCGCTATTTCAAAAGTGTACCGACGAATGATGAACGAGGATCCCCTCGCTCACATGAACAATGGAAACAATGGGATTTTCAGTCATTCTTATTGATAGAATACATTTGAAGATAGAACGACGGAATCTTGCATTACACCAGCACTAACCCTGAAATTGTCTGTCACAGCAATTTTTGACAATGTCATTCGCAGTGTTAACAACATTTGCATTGTAACCCTGAGTATAGAACAACAGAGAGCCTCAAGCGTCCGAATGATGCTTGTATATTGGCATGGGATGCATGTCTACCCATGGGTGGTTGTGTCTCCATCGCCGCTTCTGGCGGCAAAGTTCGCGAAGCCAAAAAATGCGAACCTGAACTTCTCCACGAGCAATTTTAGAGCTGCAGCATTAAATTCACAATGTCGCTCTACCACGAGGCTGCTGCCATTCTCGACACAGTCAACAAGGGCAAAACGTCTCTCAAGGCTGAGATCTTTGGCAAGAAGACCTGGAAGACGGATGGTAAGGTTTTGTACGCGTTGACGAGTGAGGCGGCAAAATGGAGCAGCATTCTTGCAGAGGTGGTGGAGAAAAGTGGTTTACTTAAGATCGAGAAGCAGGTATGTAATTCCGTGATCACGAGACATTGGGTATCGTTGCTTGGAGACCCGTACTAATGTTTGGCAGTCAAAATTGTCACCTACACTCGCCCTCGTCTTGACACATGACCTCCTGCTGTCAAAGAAAGGCATTGCTCTTCCTGCAAAGCACGGCCTGTGTGCTGCAGTCTCAAGACACAAAAATCGTCTGTCTGCTGAGCTTACGAAGTTGAGGATTCGTAAAGGCTTTGCCACCATCGATGCGCTGCGTGCGAACGTAAATGAAGCATCTTTGCACGGTGAGAACGGCGAAGAGAAGTACGCGCACCCTCGATGGATCAGAATCAACACTCTCAGGACCACTCTCGAGGAAGAGCTTGCCACTACATTCGCCGAGCTCGATCGTGTGTCTACAGTCAAGGGCGTATCGACGAGATCTTCCAAGGCTATCTACATTGATGAACACATTCCCAACCTCGTGGCTGTGTCGCCCTCAATAAACTTCACATCGAGCAAACCTTACCGCGAGGGTAAGCTCATCTTCCAGGATAAGGCATCTTGCTTCCCGGCTTATCTGTTGAACCCTACGAGTGACGACGGCGACATCATTGACGCTACGGCCGCACCAGGTAATAAGACGACACACCTGGCAGCTATTCTGCATTCGCAGAAAGGTGAAGATGCTCGGGTCATTGCTTGCGAGAAGGATGCATTCCGCTCCAAGACTTTGCTCAAGATGACGAAGCTTGCCGACCCGCATGGTGTTATCAAAGTCAAGACTGAACAAAATTTCATGAAGCTCGGACCCAATTCTAAGGACTACAGCAATGTCACTGGTATGGTACTGGATCCTAGTTGTTCTGGTAGTGGTATCGTCGGTCGTGATGAAGGAGGCGTGGTGGTGCATCTGCCTAACATCAACTACATGGAGCCTCCAAGCAAGAACAGCAGAAAACGCAAGCGCAACGACAAGGTCACCAAAGAGAAGCCAGCGCCGGCGCCTGAGCCCGAAGTTGAGGAAAGCGAGGACGTTCAAGAAGAAGAGCCCGACCAAGCACCCAAAGACAGCCTGGAGCTGGCCACTCGTCTCATCGCATTGTCCGACTTCCAATTACGCATCGTGCAACACGCTATGGCTTTCTCTTCGGCTACACGAATCACATACTCGACATGCTCTATTCACGGCGAAGAAAACGAGGGCGTCGTCGTCCGTGCTCTGCTGTCAGATGTGGCCTGCGATGCTGGCTGGCGTGTGATGAGGCGCGAGGAGCAGGTCGATGGCATGAAAAGGTGGCATCGCCGTGGTGAGGTCAATGCAGTGGAGTCGACTCTGAGATCGTTAGGCGAGTCTTCGAACGGTCTGAACAACGAAGAGGTAGCCGAAGCTTGTATCAGGTGTGACAAGAGCACTGAAGATGGAACAATGGGCTTCTTTGTTGCAGGCTTTGTACGAGACGAAGCCGCCATCCGCGACCGCCACATCTCGGAACGGATGCCTATTCCTGGATCTAAAGCCAATGTCGAGACGAACGACGAAAGCGCGGACGAGGTGGAAGATGAAGAAGACGACGAAGAAGAAGAGGAGGAGTGGGGCGGGTTCGACGATGAATGATTCATCCCAGTGACTGGGTCGGGAAGAGCACCTTTACGGGCCAGTTCGTATCAATATATAATCTTCGAATGGTAAGTATTCCATTACTCCGTCCTGATGCTTAACAAAGGAAACGTGTCTGCAAAAGCGTAACTCGTGCCGCGCATAGCGGTTAACTTTTCACTCTTTGATCGTCCTGCAATCTAGTTCCTGGGAAGCTTGTTCTCCTTGGCGACGGTCTCAGCAGGCTCGTTGAGCCTGTCCTGAGCATCGGTGGCACCGCCACGGCCAATCTTGGCCTCGTCCTTGTCGAGAGCGCGCTGGCCGGCCATCTCGGGTGCGTGGGGGTCGATGGTGGACTGGCCGGCGCTGCCGCCAACACCTTCGATACCACCCTTGCCAGCGGACCTCTCGCCGCCATCGCGGTGAAGCTCCTGGGAGGTCTGGCCACCCATGGGCTGGCCGAGGCCAGTGTGGACATCAGCGGAGGTGGAGCCTCCCAGAGAGGCAGAAGCGGAGGTCTCGTTGTATGATGCTTGGGCAGGGGTGTCTTGAGTGTTGCTGGTGAAGGTAGAGCTGGCAGGAGCAGAACCGGCAGGCAGAGTCTGTGCGCTGAACTCAGGAACGGCGTCGTTGCCTACGAGGACACCGGGCTTGTGCTATGAAGGTCGTAAGCAATTGTCACTTTTGATGAGATTGAAGAATAACTTACACCATCGTGGTTCTCACGCTCAGCGCCAGCAGGCTTGGGATTGAACTCGCCAGAGCCGCCAGTGGGCATCTGGTTGGCAAGGGCCTCGGTGTTCTTGTTGGCGGAGTTGGAGGCAGACATTGTTGTTTTTGAGAATGTTCAAAAGTTGTTAATTGATAGTTAGCGTAAGATCGTAAGAAGATATTGTTGCAATGTGTTGATAATGAATTGTCAAACAGAAGCTGAGTTGTCGCGTGTCCCTTTTTAAGAATCCAAACGTTTGAGATGTTTCGACAGAAGGACATCATTAATCGTCACCATGGCGTCAACACAACTTCGATCATCAAGCTCAACAACCCCACCTAAGGATGAGAATCTCCTCTCAGAACCCATTGAGAACCTCAGGACAGACCTTCTGACGTAGACAGCACCTTGAGGGGAGCAACTTGATTGTTAATATCGCGAATTTTGTTAGTACGAATATCATATGCGCGTCATCAGTCTGAGCTGTCAGAACCAGACAGAAATTGATAACTTTCTAAGTCGCTACAGAGCTATTGCCACAAGCGACTTACGTGGGGTCCTTGGGCCCGTCGGGATTTTTGTCGTCTTGTTGCTCGATATCTCTTTTTCGACAGCCTTCTTGTCATATGTTGCCCGCGATGCTGGGGTCGGTAGTCGACTATGTCTCAACGTTTTCGTCAGCACAGGGATCTGGAATCCGCCTGTTGCAGACTGTGAATCTGAGTGAACCTCTACTGATGGCCCCATCGATGGCCCGGTCTTTGTGGTAATTGATCTCTCGACATCAACCAACACCTCGTCCGGATCTGTACAGACTGCCTCGCAGTATCTGCCAAGCTTCTCCAACGCCCTTTGCTCTTCGAGAGCATCGTTCTTCCAGACGCGCTCCATTCGTGCAATACGCATGTCCTTCCAGCCAGCCTTGAACCCTCCGAGTGTACTCTCGAGCATATCTAGACTTGGGAGGTACAAAGCTTTCTTGGCGGCGTAATGCTCTTGCACATAACGTGAGATGCACACTGCGCAGACAAGCCTGTCCTGTGCTTTTTGCATTCGCGAACGGCGTATCGCTATCTTTGCAGTTCTGCCCGCAGAGCTGTACATCTTGGGTCATCACGCGGTGCCCGCATGGCTGGAGCACATGGAGCAAGGCATGACCCACACAAGGCTCTACAAGCTGTGGGCCGTTATATCGCGAGTAGTTGTTCAACAACCTGTTCGACTTACTTCCTTCGTTGACTGCCTTATCTTTGCTGGAGCCGGAGGATTTCAAGGATGATCTCATTGATTCTTGAGCGTCCGGAGTCGAGGCCGACGACGGCTTGACGCTCCGACATCTCACTCCGGGCCCCGAAGTCGTATTGTCAGTGCACGACACTGGCAGCGGCCGACCTATCCGTATTTTGTCCTGTGGTCCAGATCCTCTAGTACTCGCTACATTGCCTGGTTTCGATGCTGCTTGAGGCTTGACAGTAATGTTACTTTTGCAATGCAGTAGGCCCGACGCTACATCCGTGCACGTTGAGCTTCGCGACCCAGATACAGGTATGTTTGATTGAAATTTGGTCATGCTGATATGGTTTTGAACATAAGAGTCTAATTCTGTGATCACGGTCGAGCTGGAATTGGAGCTGATCACATATTTCATGTCACGACGATGTAATCTGCTCCACGATCCTTTGTTGCTTTGTCTGACTATCTTTACCCTTGGTCTTACCTTTACACCCCCGACTTTGAAAGAAAGGATTATCTCATACTGCATCATCCTGGCACAGAGCATCCGAGAGATAAGCCTGGCGTTTCGCAGTGCAGCATCCGTTGGTTTGCCACTGCATGTTTCGATGCTCATGCCAATAGCTGTGAATTTCTGAGTTGGATTTGTCCAACGACCCAGAAACCTCTAACAAGTTGTTTGACGTCTTTATGCTTGCTATACTGGTATCCTCAGGCATTTATCGACGAACAAGTATAGTAGCTATGGATATACTATATGCAGACTTATGAGCCTAGACTGCATGCGATTTCGAGCCCTGCATGCTAGAAAGTTTGCTGGAGGACAAACGGAAAGTCACTCGTCGTTCCATCGGTTTGACGACCTCTCTCCAACTTCACCAGACTGTATCTTGCCATCATGCATATTTCTTGGTTAATAAATTATCAAATGCCATCAGACTGACGATCTCCGCCGTGCAGCCTGATTGAGGCGATGGTACAGGCGCCGTCAGCATTGAGCTAGGTCATCTGAGCTGGCAATGGCACTGTGGCTCAAACAAACGCCAATCTCTTTGTCCACAGTTCTTCACATCCTAGATGCGCGACCGATGCGTCGAGATGCAACAGTCACTGCTCAGTATTCCAGCAGGAGTGAAGATGTGTGTAATCAACGTTGCGACTTCACTGCTGTCATGCACTGTCGACACTGGCCCTCCAGACATTCCGGCCGCTCTGGAGCAAACGCTTCACTTCGTCCAGCGGCTGGCCAATCGCCAGAAGGCCGATGGTGAAAGCGATTGATGTGTTACGACACCTCAGGCGGCAGCTTTCACTTCACCAGACTGGCGACGACATCTCCCTAGTATATATAAACACCATGAATTCCCACATCGGATCCCGTTCTGATCCAAACCACCAGTTCTTTTATCGAGCAAGTTGATTCAATCAATTTCGATTATTCCAAGTCCACACATCGACAAAGAACGAACAGACATTTCCGTTGACCACCATGACGCCCAACCTTGATTCGTCATCGACGGATAACACTGCCACTCACAACACCTACCAGAGCAGTTTCTACGAGAACCTGTCTTTCCGGCCACGAGAGGCCCAAAAAAGGAAGCGGGCAGTTTCACCAGCTCCACAAGACAACGACCCGGCTGCTGCCCCGGAATCCGACCGTGCAAGCACTCATGCAGCGGCCACCAACTCTCAGCAAGACGACACGGAGCATGATGAGAAACGAAGGCGCTGCAACGCTCCTCCGGATGGTATGTCAGCCGACGACCTGCTGGAGATGTTCGGCGAAATGACTCCTGAGGCCGCCAAGGGTGCGAATGTAGACATGGCACTGGCTCTGGAGTCGCTCAAACTCAAAGAATCCGTTGCTGAGCGTGTTGCCCGCAGGCGAAGGGCTGCGGCCGAACCATTCATCCCCAAAAAGTCTGGTCACAAGAACGCCGTGACCCGATGGAGACACCAGCAACGACCTCCAGTGTTCGGAATGGCCAGCCTCATTGGACCCGATGAACAGGAATTGGTCTTGTCTCTTCGTAGGCCAAAGGCCAAGTTCGTTAAGTTCTTGCCTTTCGTGGAGGACCCCGACACTCAACGCGTTACCCGGGCCCAGGCGAAGAAAGTCGTCGTCGAGAAGTTCTGTGCGTGCAGATCTCCCTTCGACGACACCTTGGTACAGTGCAAGTTCTGCATAAAGCACTTCCACCCGGCGTGTGTTGGCAAAGGTCTTCACGGAGAGGACGGACAGCATGGCGACCGACTACACGCAGCAAGACTTAGCGATGCCACCTACTATCGCGAGAAAGGTGGCTTCACGTGCCCGGACTGCGACGAGACGATGTTCATCAAGAAGCGGTGGACAACTCGCAAGTACGAGACAGAGAAGCGGCGCCGAGGAAAGCTGTTCTCCGCGAAGGACTGGCTCGGCGTGGATGGGCGGCCGAGGAAATGCTCCAACTGCAAAGACCAAATTAACAGTAAACGCTACGAGTGTATGTACTGTGAGCATTTTGATCTTTGCCGTCGGTGCTTTTCAGACCCATATATGTCGTCTAAGCACCAGCATGAAGACGGTGATATGGTTATCCGACCAGCCAAGTGAACGGCAGCCAGACAGTCGGAAAGCAATGGTGGTTCTCCAGCGCAATGGGCTTTTTGTCCTCCGAAAAGATGCGTGGTGGTAGTAGTCTTTGAGTAATTCTGGTCACTTAAAAATGAAAACATTCAACATACACCCAACATTCTTGAAACATAATCGTGTGAGATGAATTCAATGTATTTAAAAGTCCAGCTTACTGTGGTGGGTCCAAATCAAGTCCGTCAACCTCCAAGTGGAAGGCGTCGTTCCTAGAATAGCTGCCAGCAACATCAAGATCGAGTCGTCCCCTTTCGCAGTCGTCGAAGTCGGCATCGACGATCAATAGACCACCTTCATCGACTTCCCATAGCGGCCCCTTTAACACGTCGCCTTGAGGACCGATGATGCAAGAGCCGCCGCGAGAAACGAACTCCTCATCTGTGGTCGAGCTCGACCCATCTGCGATAGCAATATCGGAGAGTGACTTCGTAAGAGCGTTGTCTCCATTGGTGGCCTGCTCTTCGGCTGTCGGGAGAACGAGCTCATGCTTTTCCTCAGTCACAGTGAGGGTACTTCTTCTTCGGCCATGAGATCTGGGTGCAGCCGAGCTGAGCTTGGCCAGAGTATTGCTATCGGCCGTTGAGCTCTTCTTTCCAGTGATCCACTCCGGCAGGTGTTTCTTCTTGTTGCACATGTTAGCACTCAAGACAAACGTTCTGCCCTCGCAGCCGACTGTGCGCATCAGAGATAACCAAGCATCTCTTGCATCTGCAGTAGGCGCGAGGTACAAATTGACGTTTTGGCTGTAAAGCGAGTATCGCAGCAAGGGCATGTAGTTCTCCCAGCAGATCGCGGCTGCCATAGTAAGCTTGACACCCTTGATCGTCGTCGTGACGGCGCGAAGAGTAGACGGCGAGCCTTGAGCCCACACAAGTCTTTCCGAGCCAGTAGGCATGACCTTTCTCCTCTTGCCAATGCATCCGAGGCGAGGGCAGACGTAGACGACCGAGCAGTAGAGGCTGCCGCCACTCCTCTCAGTCAGACCGGTGACAATGAAGACTCCAGTCTCTCTAGCGACCCGCTCGAGATACTCCCTAGTACCGTCACCGCGGTACTCCTGGCCCTTTCCGACCTCAAGCTCGCGGTCAACCCATTCATCTCCGGCGCCTCGGGGCGTGTCGCCTAGATCGACAGCGGATCTGAAATATTGGAAGAACTGCTCTTTGCCTTCATCAGAGCGGGCGCCTACAGCCGCACCGAAGCTGCAAGTCCGTGGATATCCACCTAGATAAGCCTCCGGGAAGAGGATCAAGTCGACGCCTTCGCGAGCAGCTAACTGGGTGGTCGCTTTGAGGGCCTCTAGCGTGGCAGCAAGAGTCGACAAGGTATAGGATTGTGACACGGCAAGTTTGAGCTTCTGTGGCATTGTGGCGGCGTACCAGAGACCACGTGGTATTAGTTAGCAATTAATTATAATACATAGATGGGAGTCATGGGAAGAAAGGTAGGAGGTAGACTGCTGGAGAGCTTGAGTCGACCTCAGCCCCACTTTTGTTTGCGGCTCCGTGCTTCCTCGGCATGCAAGCAACCAGAGTGCTGTGCTTTGCTTTGTCCCGCTGTATCCGCCATAACCCCCTCTCTGTGTTAGGGCTATCAGATATAAGGCTATCGTGTCTCCCAAAAAGAAAAGCATCGAATGTTCTCAGTAGCGACATCGCTACCGACGCAGAGCATGGCCGGAGGTAGCTTAACGTTCAGGCACCGAAGCTTAGGAGGAGGCACCTTTAGCCGACATGCCATTGCCGTGCGCTAGTGGACGAGTGAAATACATGGATGGACGCGAATAGGCTTGCAATTCTTTGTAAGACTGCACGTGAAGATTACACTAGACTCACGAGGCGTTACATTGTGGCTAATATCTGATCCTGGAATTTCCCCTACGGCTGCCAGTGGCTTCGCCACATGTGCTGACGGCTCTGTAGGTACATGAGAGACTGACATACGTCGACTTAGCTCATCTTTCAGATCTTCCTTTTGCGGCTCGATCTGAGAGCGTCGCAAGCCGACACCACCTGATGTGGACTTGACGGCAGGCGTTACCATGACCGGCTCCGTGAGGCCGTTGCCTGAACAGCAACACATGTTCATATCTCCGCTTGCCTTCCTTGAGAAGTACGGACGCAGGCACCCCGACGCCTAATTAAGCTCATCCGGGCGGCACCAGATCGTTAACCTCAAACTTCGCGTGTTAGCTTAGCTAAAGTGACAAGCCAACTGCTCTATACGCAATGGAGAGGCTTAAGTGACATCAATGATTGCGGTTGCTCGGGCCTGTAATCTGCAAGGTGGTCGTATATAAGTATGATGCTAATCCGTAGGGAATACATCTGATATCAGGCTTGACAATCTTTCTCACCACCGACCTTGATTTCGATACAGATCACCTTTTCAACATGAGATCGACCTTCATCACTCTTGCTGCAGTATCAGCAGCGGGCTCGGCATACGCCCAGAGCCAAGCATACGGCCAATGTGGTGGAATTGGCTGGTCTGGCGCGACAACATGTGTTTCTGGTTACACATGCCAGAAGCAGAGCGACTATTACTCTCAGTGCGTGCCTGGTACTGCTACAACTACTCGTGCCTCAACGACGACTTCTGGTACGGGAGGTTCGACCCCGACTTCTGGAGGTGGCTCTGGCTCTGGACGTGTCTCGTACGCAGGTGTCAACGTGAGTGGAATAATTCGTCCCTGACCTTGAAGAAGATATCTGACAATGATATCGCAACAGATTGCCGGACTCGATTTCGGTTGCACCATTGATGGCACATGCAAGACAACTGGTGTGGTCGACCCGGGTCAGACTGGCATCAACCAGATGAAGCACTTTTTCACCGATGATGGCCTGAATGCATTCAGAATCCCTGTCGGATGGCAATTCCTGCTCAACAACAACCTCGGTGGGACCCTGGACTCGAACAACTTCGCAACCTATGACAGACAGATTCAGGGTTGCTTGAACACCGGCGCCGCACTCTGCATCGTTGACATTCACAACTATGCTCGTTGGAATGGCGCGATTGTTGGCCAGGGCGGCCCTACCAACGCTCAATTCTCTAGTCTTTGGTCGCAGATTGCGGCTAAGTACAAAGGGAACACCAGGATCGCTTTCGGTCTGATGAACGAGCCTGTAAGTTGAGCCTGCGAATTCAGCTGAAGATCCAAGACACTGATACAATTCTAAGCATGATCTCAACATCAACACTTGGGCTGCCACTGTCCAGGCCGCCGTTACTGCCATCCGCCAGGCCGGCGCTACTGGCAACAAGATTCTGCTGCCCGGTACGGACTTCACTTCGGCAGGCGCCTTCATTTCGAATGGTTCCGGTGCCGCCCTGATCAAGGTCACCAACCTTGACGGAAGCACTACCAACCTCATCTTCGACGTGCACAAGTACCTCGATTCCGACAACTCTGGCACTCACACTTCCTGCACCACCAACAACGCAGACGCCTTCACCAACCTCGGCAACTGGCTTCGTCAGAACAAGCGCCAGGCGATTCTGACTGAGACTGGTGGCGGACCCACGGACTCCAGCTGTTTGACAGCTGTCTGCCAACAGCTCGACGTGCTGAACAACTACTCAGATGTTTACCTTGGATGGACTGGCTGGAGTGCTGGCATGTTCAGCTCTTCTTACGAGCTGTCTGAGGTTCCTACTCAGAATGGCAACAGCTGGACTGATGTCCCGCTCGTCACTCAGTGCATTGCTGGCAAGTTCAAAAGGTAGATGGGCGTGAATCGATTGGGGACATTTCAGAACGGAGAGGAGGACTTTATCATACTTTATAGCACATTAGTTTTGGATACATTGACCTATCTTTCTTGCGCATAAGTGAGCTTGCTCACATCATCATTATTCTGAACCAGGACCGCTGTGTCCGCCATTGGGATATCGTTGAGAGCGCACAGATGCCAAATCGTACAGTATACCCATACTAGCAGTACTAGATTAATATCAATCACAGCAACCACAAAGAACGTAAGTTCAGACGCGATGCGCAAGGACTACAAAGCTCAAGAATTCTTCTCAAACATTGATCATATTCATTTGTGCAAGTATAGGGACTGGGACTACAGATTGTCAACATGTTGTACTTTCGCTTCGCTAACATAGTGTCTGCCTGATTGAAACTCCTACAAACCGCCAGGGGATACCGAAACCATTTCTCCGACTCCTGTGGAGATCGGAGATAAGACAGTGCACTGCAACAGCCTGCCACAAGTTGCTATTTGTCCTCTGCACGACGGTCTTGAGAAGACCAAAAGCATACGCAATAAAGTAATTTTTTTTTGCAGGGCCGATGGAATTATTGCGACAATCGCGACGATGCGAGTATCTATCGCAAACCAGACGGCTCGTGCACCATGATCCACGTCCGTAACATCGTAACATGTCAGTTCGCGTCGGTGTCGAATCTGCCGGATTCCAGAAACGCAAGCATCATTTTCAAGCGTTTGCTCAGTGACCCTGGCGGTGACACATCTGCATGTAAACCTACGTAGTCGCAAACCTCTTCCATATCGCGGAGTATTTGCTGGCGGATGCGTCGCTCATGGAGCCTCTGCTTATCCCTGATCATTTGCACCTCCTCCTTCAGACGCCGCTTCTTGTACGGGATCTGAGACCAAACCTTATCTAGCTGATTGAGACGCTCGCGGAAGATCCGAGCTGCTCTGTCTAATATGATGGGCTCGAGTTCCTCCCAGCTTGCGAAACGATCGGGTTCAGACGCTACCATTAATGCGTTGACTGGTTCACAGGTCTTGACGGGAACCGAGACGGGATAACCTGGTAGTCCACCACCAAGTCCTGGTATGAGACCCGGGAAGATCTCTTTGCTGTCAGAAGGGCCTGTGTAGACGACTCCCAGTGGGGGATGGTAGACCATCCTAAGGCTTTGGGTATGGAATTGTTGCTTGTACCTGTGACGTTGTACCAACAGTCGCGAATGTCGGTTTTGCTTGACCGGACCGGAAGAGAAGTGTTTGGCGAGAGCATCGGCAACAGAAGTGGCGGAATTATAAATGTGTAAGATGCGATGCGACGCGAGCGCGGGTGTCGTGTCTGCGGACAAAGGTGACTGTCCGCCAATATGTTTGTTCAGTCACTTCTTTCGACGAAAGCTAGCAGTGACGCGCAGCTGTTCAGGTCCTAGCTCATAGGTCTGCGTATTTACATGTCTGTTTGTAGTGCTTGTATCAACATCTGTAGCTTTCAACCCTTTTCGTATTCACGTGAGATGTTGCAGAGTTTAAAGTGGTTTGCATGTAATTACTAGACCTCGACTATCGGCCATTTATCCGGATACTCTAGTGCCCACCGAGAGACTGTGAGTAGACCTCACAGGCGTCCCTAATGCCTTGAAATCAAATCACTTCCGCGTGGTGATCGGATATATTCGTGCCAGCACTGCAACCAGTGACATTTGGGCTGTGATGTGGAAACATGATTTCATTTAACTTTCGTACAAGAGTGCGTTTACTTCCTCGAAATGCCACAAGATAGGAGTTGGTCGTTGTCTCGTCCTTTAGATCCTTAGGGAAGAGGTCGAGGTCAACAAAATCGAACGAAATGTGCAAGCGCTGTTGCCCTTCGACTTGCTTGACTTTCAAGCAAGATCAAATCGATCCACGACGCAAGAGGGATGCAAGAACTATGATACCAAGACTGCGGACATCTTACAGACAACAACAATGTCTCAAGCAGGAAGAAATCTCGGTCGACGTTTGCCAGCGGGAGCAGGAGACCGGTACCCAGGGTGCTGCTGTCGTCGCTTCGCAAGGTAGTCGATAGCAGAGGCAGTGGAAGTCAAGGCCTGCGGCGACTTAGTAGCAATGGCCTCGAGCTCAGCAAGACGCAAGCGGAGGCTCTCATTCTCGTGACGCATAGCAGAGTTGTACCTCTTCAGAGACTGGATCTCGTTAGCGTTCCGAGACACAAGCGCTTCGAGCCGCTCCAGGCGCTCGTGAGTGTTGTGCTCAGTCTTTGGCGGTGAAGATGTTGATGACTGCTCGCTGATGTTACCAGCCTTCGGAGAAGTCAAGCCCGGCAGACTGCCAGCTAGTCCTGGAATCAGACCTGGAAATGCTCCTCTGCTGTTGTTGGTGCTGGTGGTGGCCGCCGGATAGACAATGCTGAACGGGGCGAAGTTCTGTGAGTCCATTTTGTGGCTACAGACATGAAGTTGGTGCCGTTGTGGCTTCACTGAGGCAAAAGATGTCTGTCGGAAGCATTGGGAACGGGCGTAACGCAAGATTGAATATATACAAAGGCTTTGTGAAAGCAGGTGTCATCTCTGCGAACAAGGGTGAATGTGTGCCTCGAATTGTTTGCCAAACAGCCTCCTTCGCAAATCGCATCAGTGAAGTGTCATTGCAGATGCATGCTAGGCGCAATAGAGACGCTGAGCAGCTTCCATCCTTCTTCAAGGCACGAGGGGATACTGCATCGCGAATCATGCGGCTGGACGAGGGTTTCTAAATTCTGCTTCATATTTTGGATTCGCCGGCGGAGACATATTACAATGGAACAATAGTATGCAAAGTGACTGAGCTCTATTTATGCAACGGACTCATGTCCGATTGGTTGTTCTGTGACGAGTACCAAGTCAATAGTAGTGTGTCTAAAGTCAACGCTGAGGACTACGAACCAACAGTCCGAAGAAGAAGGATAAGAAGAACGTGCCCTGAGAAGTTGGCACTCTCAGGTACTTGCAATATGGAAATCAAAGCTCTCGATCCTCAATGTTGCACTTCAACTGCTTCATTCAAGGTGCCTTGTGGGATTCTGCAGGCTGCCATTGCCCGATTGCCGTTGCCCGTTGCCTGTTTGCCGACTTGCCCATGACGATGTGAAAACAACGCGAGTACATACCTATACATTCGCAGCTTGCGGGAAGTTCATGTTGTACACGGCGTCGACGAGGTATTGTGCGGTGATACGCTGACCGCCAAAGAAGCGGCCGTTCAGTCCTTTGATGGCGTTCTCGCCACCTTGGATCTGGTCGAACTTGATGTAGATTTCTCCATCAGTGGAACCAGGAGCAACACCGATGTGAACAACTTTACCGTAGCTGTTGGTGCACTCCTCTTTGACGTCTTCTTCGAGTTCCTTGTCCCAACCCGGGGTCTGGGTGTCTTTCTCTGTGTACAAGTTCTTGAGCAGGACGCAACGACTGGGCGCAGCCTCGTCAATAGGTGCTTTCTTCTGTTGAGCTTTGGGAGCAGCTTTCGGTTCACTGTCTTCGACTCTGGCAAGCTTGCGCATGAGCGCATCACGTGAGTAGTTGGAGAAGTTGACGCCAGCGACATCTGTGTCGTCCAGGGCGCTAGCGCCGCCAGTCTTCTCGGCATCCTTACCACCAGCACGATCGAAGTTCGCGGTTCCGCCAGCATGGGCGCCACGACCTCCCATGCCGGAGAACGAGGAGCCTTGGAAATTCTGCTTTTGCTGCTGCTGCTGGTTTTGACCCTGTCCCTGTGAACCGAATTTCTGCAGCAGAGACTGGGTTGTCTCAGGCGTAAACTTATCGTTGCCGAGACCAACACGGATGGGACGACCTGCGAGCTCGAAGCCGTTCATCTTTTCAAGAGCATCTTTAGCCTCGGAGGGCTCGGTGAATCTAGTAAACAATTTGTTAGCTTTGAACAATATGATAGCATGTGACGGAGGACTTACTGAACGAAACCATAACCCTTACTGCGGCCTTGCTCTTCCTTCTGAAGTTGACAGAACTCGAGGTTGCCAAAGGGCTCGAAGATAGTGCGAAGGTCGTCCTCTGTGATCGAAAAGTGGATGTTTCCTACGTAGAGTCTGTGGAAAGGAATGCCATTAGACAAAGTGGCTACGCCTTCGGTGTTGCGGGCTTGACGGTTCTTCTCTGCTTCAGTAAGCTGGGCAATAATTGGAATGCCAAGTAACTTTTGTCCGGTAAGCTGTAGTGCCTTCTCGACAGATTCTTCGCTCTTAAACTCGACATAGCCGACACCTTTGGAACGGTTACTGACACGATCTTTGACGATCTGGGCCTCCTTGACAGGTCCAACCTGGGCAAAAAAGTCTACCAGCTGGTAAGTGCGCAGACGCGCGGCGAGCTGCTGCACGAAAACTGTACGTCTATCACGCTCATCGTCAGTTGGCTCGGGCGGCGTGCGGCGGCGTTCGCGGGGCTCACGGCGGCGATCGTCACGACGCTCAGGGCGCTCGTCACGTCGGTCACGCCTGTCACGTCTATCGTCGCGTCTGTCACCACGGTCTCCTGGGCGGTAGTACCGGTCCTCGTCGTCCTGCCCGCCACGATAGTAGTCGCCTCCATTTCCAGAGCGCTCATCGCGGGAGCGGTAGCTTTTGTCGCGGCGATCGCGGGGACTGCGACTTCTGCGCCTGCTCCGGACACTTCCATTAGCACTGCCTCGGTCACTCCTGTTTCCGTCCTCGCTCATGCGGTCACGGGGATCGTCGCGCCTGCTGCCTCCAGGCGTATACCTGTCTCCGCTGCGCTTTCCATCGCGCGGGGCAGACTCCTTCGGGGTGCCGAGGGACACGTAGTCGGCGTTGTGATCGAGTGGAGCATCTTCGCTCTTGTTGGGGGTGGGTTGCTGGTTCTCGCTTTTCTGCTTCCTCTCTGCGGAGTCGAGAAGCTCTTCGATGCTCTGGAGGTCCGCCATGGTGTTGGTGAGAGTGCTTTAATGTCAAGAAACGTGAGGGCTCACTCGAGCGTATCTGCGCGATGTCGAGCAGATGTGTAAAGGTCCTGCGCTCGGGTGAGGCTTGGGTTGCTGATGCGCCTGCAGGCACGTGTCGGGCGAGCTGGGAGGCCGTAAGAACGCTGCCAGACAAGTGAAGTGAAGAGGTGGTGTCGAACACTGGCGATAGTCTGTGAAGTCTGGATGCTGGAAGGCTTTCGCGATGTTGCGACGGTATGTGCGTCGTGTGTAAGGATGTGGTGCGGCGGAGATTGGTGTGCTAGTGAGGCGTTCGATCTTGGCTTTCCGCGAAGGAAGAGCAGAAGGGACCAAGGCCGGCTTTTCGCTAGCGCGTCATGTCATCGGCCAGCGAGCCGGGCATCAACCGAAGCTGCGCACGTGCACTGATATGCCTCGAGCAGCGACTTCACACCCACTTCACGTTCGTCCTCCAGGACAACGTGAGAGCCGATCACGTGCAATCGTATGACGACTAGCACCTGAACATGACCGAAGTTGGAGTACCACTCAGCTTTTGACATTTACAGGTACCTATGCGTAAAGCCACCACTACCACGGCAAACCTCGCCAATGCATGCGTACCTAAACCAGGCTTATACAACGACTGGAAACAACCAATAACAACAGAAGATTCATGGTAAGACAGAACAGGTAAGGTACTAATCGTGTCAAAGAAGCGATCGTCGTAAATCCTTCTTCCGAAATCAAAACAGATCCGGCCGTGATGGTTATATCCGAAAAGTTCGTAAATGCACAAAAACCCGCCGCCATCAAAGTTCCGCCCCCTGCGACAGGTCGAAGTTCTTGTCGAGGTGCCACATGTCGTCGCTGTGAGCATCCCGGAGCTCTTTGTTGATGGCACACTCCTTCTTGAGCCAGCGCTCCAGGTTGACGATGATCTTCGCCGCCTGCTTCTCGGGGTAGTTGTCCCGGATTCGCATCTCGACGTCCCGCCAGTGGAAGTGATCGTTCCGCTTGTTCCGCTTGGCCGTCTGGAGGTGTGTGCGGAAGTGGTCGCATGCATTGTCTGAGCGACCGATCTTCTTATTGCATTTGGGAAGCACACATGGAAACTTGCGATCTTTACTGTGCTTGTTCTGGTGGCGCTTGAGGTGCTCACTGCGCGCGAATGCAGTGTTGCACTGTCGTCCGTCCTCCTCGATGTAGATGCACACAAACGACTTCCTCTTCTGGGTTCGGTCCGTGTAAACCAATTGATTACCGTCGAAGCTGATGCCCTCGCCTTCCACTTGCACATCAATGCCGGTGCCGTTGAAGTTCTGCCTCTGCTGGAAGGGGTGGACTTTACGTGACCGCTTTGAAGCTCTCCTGCCGCCAGACCTGGATCTGCCTGGTTTCATTTCCAGTGGTGAGATCGGGCTGACGCCCGCCTCTTCTTGAACATGGAGAAACCCGTCGATATCTTCGCAACAATCCATGTCGTGACCGGGCGTGTGGATTTCCTCGAAAGACGAAGAGCATCCGGAGTTGAAGCTGGCAGAGAGATCCTGAGGGCTTGATGAACCTGGACTTGCGAGCATTGAGTAGCGATCTTCGGCGTACCCGTTGTGTGGGTTGACGAGTGCTGGCTCAACAATGCCAGGCGATCGATACGGAGACGCTGTGTCATGATAGTGGTCATGGTACATTTGCGGAATATTGACTACTTGAGTGTCCGCCGCAACATGTTCGTTGTTGTATAACTCTGGCATGGCGTGTTGACTTGCAGACATGGCGTGAGTGACAGGGAATAGAGTCGACTGCAGCCCCGGTGGCTGGTGCAGGAAGTTATTGTCAGGCACGACATTTGTGTGCCACAAGTCTTCTGCCTGCCCGGAGCTGAAGTGTCCGCTCAGATCATTCCCTCCGTTCGGCATCGCTGGGTGAGCTGACCATGATGCATCGTCTCCAAGGTCACAGCTTGTCTGAGCTTCCAGATCAAAGTTTACCCAGTCGTGGGTCAGTTGAGGGTGGCCAGCCGACCCGGGCAAGTCAAATCCTGGATGACCCTGTGGAAATGATTGCATAGCTGGGTGCGAATGATCAGTGACACTGCGACATGGTGTCGATGGCATTGAAAACACTGTCGTGGTTGATGCCGCAGAGTATGGCATGTCTGATGCTGATGGATATACCAGAGGTGGACGACGACTTTCGTTCGCTGATTGTGGCGGCGTGAGCCAACCAGCACACTGCATTGCAGTGTTTGATGTGGGCAGTGGTGCCCTTGTGTCGATGTATGGCACCGTGACGCCACGTGGATGGCGGTGCGGTGTCGATGAAGCCGACATATCTTTGCAAGAAACTACGCGAGCATTAGCCAACTTGTTCGTGTTCAACACAACTCGGGCTGACTCACAAGACAAATTACCTCCTATAGATAAGTGTGTCAGTAGCTGTTCGTGGCTAACAGAGAAACAGAGTACAAGATAGTCGTAGTTTGACGCGTGAGGAATGCCGGGTGGGCGTGTGGCTTTTCAACTTGAGGCTACAAATGCCTGACAAGTAGAGAGATCCCCTCAACTTACCGTTGTGGAACATCTCGATGGCCGACTAACTCAGCTAGAATGCGTAGGCCGCAGGTCAGGGCCGTATAGGTGGGTGAAGGGCTTCTGTCAGCCACTGGCTATGTCCTGTCAATCGAGGCCCACGCAACAATGCCAGGAAGGAAGCGTACCCGAGTTTCTCAGCACCAAACTCCGGCGAGCACCACGAGTAGTGGTATTAGCAAACGATTAATCTTTCCAATAGTAGTCTGGATTGTGCTCGGCAGCAAGGGGCCGATGGAGGGGCAGTCAGGCTGAGTAGACGGCGCGCAGCTACAACGAACTGCAAAGAGACAAGATGGTGGTGTGCGATGCAGAGGGACCTTGCAGAGGAATAAGTATTTGTGCAGCAACCGCAGGCCACAGCACTCACCTTGCAGCCACAGCACTCGCCGTTCTAGTCTCGCTCCAACGTCCCGCTGCTCTGGAACAACGAAAAGATGGAGGTATGCCTAATAGGTCGACGACCTCATAGCGATGTCAGCCCCAGGGAACGCCTCCAGCGAAGGAATGCAACCACCTACTCACCACGCCGCCGAACCAACACGCGATCACACCCTCGCCCGCCAGTGCTAAGATCGCATGGGAAGTGCCGCAACTTATGGTTTGCGACGATTACCATGCCGTTCGAACAGGTCGAACTTCCAGACCGCGATGCTGATTGTTTTGATTCCTTTCCCCCGCCCGGAGCGGTCCAGGAATGCTACCTCAACCATACTGCGCATCTGCTTGTGCGCGCGCACAGACTGTGTATCGTTGAGGACTGGGTCAGAAATCGATTGGATGTTGCCTCGAAGGTACACCCAAAGTCTTACTGCGGCGATCACGGGTCGCGTCCTCTTGCCCGGCCGACTCCCCGACGGTCGAAAGTACGAGAGGCTTGCCGACAGTACGCAGGTAGTCAGTGGCAAGATTACACAGAGCCGTTCATCAGGGGGCTAAGCTGCCGTCTGCAGGTCCTCTGCGCTCGATCGGGGCCTGCGGTATGAAGCTTTACCCTCAGCGGTCGCTATAGATCTGATAGAGATACTTGAGAAGCCTATAGCTCGGTCCAACCTTCCGGGACCCTCATCTGCTAGGTATCTACTGCAAGCCTGTGAGTAATGCCTAGGGTGCCATGCAGCCCTTCGGCTACTTGCTGGCGGCTAAGCACATATGTCAAATGCAACGATCCGCCGATCGATTGACGTCTGCCACGCTGTCAGATGAATGCGATAGATCACATCCAACCTTTACAATACCATAGTAGTGAGCATTCCCTTCGAAAGGGTTGCTGTTCCTTCTAGACCAGCTGCTTCGGGGGATGTAGGAGCTTGGCGAATGTAACACAGCGTCGATGCGACAGGGAACAGGGCGGTTCACCCACAACTCGACACGGCCCACACAAGGGCTCTTGACAGATCGACGCAAGTCGTACGGGTGCCTCGTCTTGATTGCAGGTAGCAAAGTCTTTCTCAACAGCTCGAGAAATCCTTCGCTTCCGACTTTTTCCACATACTGTCGCGGCACCTGAACCAGGTGCTGTCGACCACGGTAGCACTGACGTCCACACCCACCATCACGAAATCGCCGAGGCAGCTGACTTCGTGCCACCCTAGCCACTAACGAACTCCTCCGACTCCGCCTCCGGTCGCAGGTTCATCATCAGGACACCACCACCCAAAAACACAATGCTTCTGGCCCTGGGGATCGCATCCGCGCGTTCCTGATCTTCATGCCGTGCCGGACCCAGCGCGCATCGCAGACCTACGCCACCACGCGCCTGTCCAAACGTTTCAGCAGACGCACATCCTTGTCCCCGAACATCATGCATGCCATAACACGCCCGCCGGACCCGAACGTGCGTCTGCTTGGTTCTGGTCGGGGGCAATATCAAGCCGCGCACTGTCCTGATCCTACTTCCCCTCAATGCAGCTACGAGCTTCAAAGGACGCCGTGTTCCTGAGCTATTTCACGGGTACCCAGGTAAGAACACGACCACGACCGCCACAAGCTGCTACTCTGCGGGCCATAGTCGAATGAACTTGCATCATGTAACCTCGCCGCCGCAATCAGTTCGCCCTTGCACGAATTCGCCGCCATTGGTCACCTCGGAGCTGTTGATATCCCAACGGCTAAATCTACCTAGCTATTCTGACTACACCAGGTGTGACACAAGAATGATCTATGTCTACCATACTTACTCTAGTCTGTAGCAGCGAAACATCCAGACGCAAGATGCACTCCACGGCGGGCCGTTCAGGAACCCAGCCAATTCCATTCCTGCCCGCCTCGTAGGGTTGCATACTGGGGTGGAGAATGCGGGATGTGTCGAGGTGGTGCGGGCTTGTGAGACTGTGCAAGGGTGAAGTGCACGGTGTGTATCGACGGACTGGAAGACTTGCTGAATCGAATTATGGTAGACGGTCCTGAGATCCGGGTAGAGCAGAGAAACTGCAATATCCGTTTGAGGCACTTGTCGGCTGTCTACTCCTTGTTGGGGATCACAAGGCCGGGTGGTCTCGATCTCATCTCAGCTTTCGATGCTTTCTTGAACGCCTTCATCGTGAGCCTTCAGGCAGAAGACACACTGACATGCGCACATACCGGTCAGCCGCTCTCAATGCCATGGCGCCGCTGCTCTGAATGTGACTTCGCGCCACTAGAGCCACAAGCAATGTCTGGGCAGGAGAGGCAGGAGACACAAGAGGCGCTCGGACGCGATGCTTGACATGGCGTCGTGATGAGCGTGCTTGACAAGACTTGTCTTGTTTTGATTGGAATGCTGTGCAGAGTCCATGAACTTCTGTGTGACTCTCGCCATATTCAGCTTGTCAACAAAGCACCATGATGCGCATTGCATGATTCATGTTAGTGATCGTTGTCCGTGAAGTCGATCTCAAGTCTGTGGAACACAGTCCTATCGACTGCAGACGCGGTGAGCAGCATATGACAGCAGACAGAATACAGCAAGCACCGTTGATGCCCCCATGTCTGCCATCCTGTCACGTGGTGTGTCTTCAATGCCTGTCAGCATGTCATAGGAGGTATGCTCCATGATCTTCTGCGCGATAACAACCACAACAAGGTGTTGGCGCAAGCCTCAGGCATGCGGATGGATCGGGTTGCGCCAACGTGCCTGCAGAAGGACTACTGCAAGCAATCTCATCAGTTTCTCCACCCTGCCAGGAACAAAGTACCTAGGTAAGCGCCCACGTCTTTCTAGAAGAAGCATAAACGCGAAGATCACGTTGCTGGCGTGACATGGCATACCTGACGAGAGAGAGTCAAAACACACAAGCACAAGCACACGCACCAAGACGAAAACAAAAGCATGCGAGCATCCCCATCGTATTTCCCATGGCGTCTCCGCGCCCCATCATATTATCTCTGGGGAAGGTTTCTGGCCCGCCCCAAGGCCACGCTACGCCGTTGATGCCGCCGAGAGAATCGCCGCTCCACACGCGCCTGTCAGGTCTGGCTTCTCGTGCTGAGCGATCGTCGCCGGTGCCATCCGCTGCGTGAGGGTCTTGCGCCGTTTTATCGCAGCCACTATCTTTCTCGCCGCTACATAAGCAGAGTGTGCCTGTTCGTCTCGCCTGGCTCTTGGTATACTGCTCGCAGTGCTGGCTGTATACACCAAGCCCGGCAATCGTTCTTCTCCAGTTTTCGTCTCGGCGGCCCGGCACCAAGACGCCTGTCGGAGAGTGGAGGAAGATCCTCGGGCGCCCATTCCGTCATTCTTCCTTCAAGAGGAGGGGATCTCGAACCGCCGGCCTCCGAACCAACTGGAACCACTCGCTCTTCGCGATCATTCCATTCTTACCTATTCTACCTCGTGGACTCGTAACGTTCGACGCCATATCAGCAATACCACCAATACTACATCCGGACGCGCACTCCCATACCACAATGCCTCTCCGCGCACGCGCCAAGGCCTTCTTCAGGCGCTCTCGCAACTCCGACGACACCCTCTCCAAGACCGACTCCACAGACTCCCACGAGCGATGGCCTAGCAATGTCTACAAGCCTGGCGAGCCCATGCCACGGCCCAAATACAGGCAACCACCCAAGAAAGAACACAAAGAGCACTTAGACTCCTTCAGCTTCGCCGACGCCTGGCGACGCAAGAGCTTCCAGAGCCAGTATTCGCCCATGGGCACTAGAGCTCCCAGCCGTCTTCCTAGCGCAGCGCCTAGCAGGCGCAGCAGCTGGTATAGTCGGAAGAAGAGCATGAGCTATGGTCGCAGCGGCAGTGTCACAAGCGTGGACTCGCAGAAGAGCGGCGGCGTAAAGAGGGAACTGTCACAGAAGAGCAAGCGCGAGATCGAGCGAAAGCCATCGCAAAGAAGCGGCCACATCATGAGCAGGCAGGGATCACACAGGAGTGATAGGAGAGTGCCCAATCACAACACCACGCATGCAGCAATCGCGACGACTCTGAGCACGGAGATGGAGCAGGAAGGAGACGACGATGTTTTCAATGGTGAGTATCCATCAGTCCTACCTCTACATGGCGAAGCCCTTTTTCGTACCGTATCACTAACATCATCTAGTCGGCATGTCTCGCGTCCAGTCTCACGAGCGCTACCCGCTCTCCCGCCCTCGCTCACCACCCAGCGGATACGTTGACCAGCCTCTTCGGGGCAACTCCATTCAAGCGCACGACCACGAACCGTTCACCGAAGAGCAACTAGCTCTTGCGCTGAAACGCTCTCACCTCACAGTTCCCGTTCAAGCTTGATACGGGTCAGAGAACTTGCCATCTTGTGCATACGACAACTTATCTGGTACCGGCGTTTTTGTTCTATCTTCCCATGACGGATTGTGCATATGGGCTGTCAGTTTGTGGGTTTTTTTGTTGCTTATGTTTACGGAATTGAATGGACTGCCCGTGTAGATGAGAATTGCGGTCCATCACTCGAAAAGGCGCGGAGTTTACTGGAAGTTATTACTGGGCTGGGTCGAGCAATTCCATGGGATTTGGGTGGTGTTTGGAATGCATCTTTGGCCAGGTTTTTTGTAGCATTACTGCGACTATCTAACGCATCCAATGTCATGAACATATACACTTTACATGTATTCAGCATTTGTCGAATGACGTCCGGACCAGAGTTCTGGACCTACCTGGAAGCCGTGCGCAAGCTGAGGCTTTCTGTGCTATACCTTGAGCTTGTCGTGTTAAGCATCTTCACGATCTCCACGCACGTCTGGAGATCCACGTCACGCCAGCATGCTGCAGGCTGTCTATATCGCAGTGACGGCTCGTGCAATATAGCCTAGCCACCCGCGATGCGGTCGTACAATCCGTTGGTGAATGCCAAAACACCGCGATCAGATCCACTCTCGAAATCAGAGAGTCGCCAAAGGCAAGCATGACAGATCTTGAACTCTACGCATCTCACGTGCGCGCTCTGTCATCCACCATCGACTGGCACAATCGCGTCACCTACGATCTGGTCATACCAGCCCTCGCAGCCCTCACCGTGGGCTGCCAGCGTGATCAGCGCTAAGGCGTCGATCTGCCGTCATTGGCGTTTTTGTGCCCACCTCGTCTGTCTCTCGTCTATTATGTACAGATCTACCACTTAACCGGCGGTTCTTTGTATGCGCAAGCGCCCGACTTGACAGATGCATCGTGTGATGGGTCCGGCGTAAGCGAGATGCAGGTATGCTTGCTTGTTCTGTCGTGAGCAAAGCTTGCAGAGCCCTCCTTCACCATATTGTTTTTTGGCGTGATGATTGACCCGCCATTGTTGATGCCGTGTCAAGGCTGTGGTGTGACTTCCTTAATTTCCAATACTATCGTCTTCTTCGAACCTCTATCAGTCCTACAAACGGACTCTTGAGCCTCCCGCCAGTGTGGCTGTCGGCGGTGCCGGAGCAGCAGCCCACATCCCACAACGCCATGATGCACTATTCCATGCTTGCACCCTCAGTTTCCTTGTTTGAACGCGTGGCGGAACGGCCATATGCATCGCGCTATACAGTACCGAGGTGCGTTTTTCCCGTCTCTTGGGCGGCGCGATCTGCCCACATATGCAGATCTAGCTTCTTTGAGCCTGCTGGTGGCCTTTGCGGCCGTCGATCAGATGCGAGCTGTCTCTTGTACGTCATCGATATATCGCAATGCCCCGCCATACTGCTTGCTCAAGAGCTGGTATATTTTCAGCCTTGATGTGTTTTGGGGTTTCGTTTAGTTCGTTTCATATACATATTACTTTAATTGAAACTTGAAGGAATATACTGTCAAGATGGAGAAGCTGAAGAAGGTGTTGTGAGTGTTGCATGCCATTCAGACTTATCGACTTTGAAGACTGACCATTTTGGTATAGTTCACCTGGCAATGACAAAGATGACGAGATGAGTGAGTGAAAACCATATGAAATAGTGGAGCATACTTGCTAACAATGATCATCAGTGTACGGATCGCCTGCAGCACGCAAGGCAAACGCAGAAACAGGAGCTGTCGGTCAAGGACAAGCAAGCACTAGCCCAACCACGACCCAGCCTCATGATGGAAAAGATCACGGCATCAAACGACAAATCCTCAACCCTGATGGCAACAAATATGAAGAGCAGAAGTTCGGTACAGCCCCAAGTGGTGATCAAGCGACTACCACCCCGAGCACAACCGCCGCTCACGAAGGAAAAAATCACCTGCCACGGAAACAAGAATCGGCTCTGGAGTCGAGAATGGGAGAGCCTAAGGAGGATCGCAGTGTGCAGAGAAAAGTCCTGTAAGTGGTCAAATTCTTATATCGTATATATATACAACGGGCTAATGAATTGAAAGGGACCCAAGCAGCAGCGGGAAGGATGAGTCCGGATACGCTGCCAGCGGCTTCGTCGGCAGCCATACTGCAGCCAACCCTGCCGATGTTTCTCATGGATCGTCGACAAGGCCAGAGTACTCAACACCTGGCAGTGCGCTGAGCATGAAGTCTGGCGTCCTTGGGTCGCCCGATCAGAGCACGGAGGAGCGTGCACTTCACAAGGATGGTATCACACACCCCGAGCAATCCAGCAAACTTGGCCGCAACGCTGCCTCGGCTGGTGCAGGCGCAGCTGTCGGAGCTGGTGGTGCTTACGCTGCCACTAGACCAAGCGACAATGTCAACGACTCCACGCACACTGACCGTTCTTTCCCTCTGAGCGGTGGCGCGGTTGCGCCTCAACATGCTAGCGATCCAGTGTCGTCCACTCGCAGCACTGAATCTTCTGGGCTTGCGTCGGCATCTGGAAATACCACCCACATCTCGGGGCTGAACACAGGCACAGCCGGAGGTACAGGTGCAAGCTCAGGCGATGACGCCCGTGCCCAGTTGGGACTGGCCAGACACAGTGGATTCGAGCACGCCGGACACAGCCATTCATTCCATGGCGACCCTTGCGAGGGAACAACCGCCGAAAAGACCCTAGGTCATGTCCCCGGTCCGCACGCCACTGTTGCTGCGAATATGCTAGACCCTCATGTTCCTGGAGAATTTCCCACTGATGATGGCCTCGACCCTCACAGTACTCGCGGAACTCACGGCGCTACAGGTCTTTCTGGTGCCACTCAGTCGACTGGGTCTTCAAGTGACCATCACTACGGTCGTGATGCTGCCCTTGTCGGAGGCGCTGGAGCAGCTGGACTAGGCGCTCACGAAGTCTTGAAGGATAAAAGCACGACCACTCAGCAGCCATCTACTTCACCTTACACCGCCTCTGGTGCTGGTGCTGGTGCTGGTGCTGGTGCTGGATATCCTGCGCCACTTGGTAGCCACGAGGCATTGGCAGACCGTACTCTCCCCACCCAACAGCCAGCGTACTCGTCGACTGCCCAGCCAGGAATTACATCTGGCTCTCAACCTGCAACTTCATCTACTGAGCATCATTATGGACGTGATGCTGCTATTGCTGGAGGTGCTGGTGCAGCAGGTCTCGGTGCTTACGCAGCGACCAAAGATCACCACGAGCCTTCCAACTTGCAGCAACATCAGAACACATCCGCTGTAGACCCAAGCCTGTCGCACACCGGTACCTCCCAACCTCTCACGCAGAATCAAAGTCCTCAACACGTAGCTGGAAACCCACTGACCGGCGCTAAAGAGCCGCAGAGCGAGCACCACTACGGTCGTGACGCTGCCCTTGTTGGAGGCGCAGGCGCTGCTGGATATGGCGCGAACGAGTACCTTAAAGACCGCAACACAACCGAACCAGCCCGAACTGGAGCCACTGCACCTCACGCCCAGCCTGCAGTTGTTGGTCACAATGCGGCCACCTCGAGCACTGCTCCTCACAACCCCGCTGTCCTGGACAAGACCGACCCCCGAAACCAGTCTGAATTCAACCGCGCCCAGCAAGAACCCCTTGCCCAGAAAAAGGAACACCACTACGGTCGTGATGCTGCTCTCGTCGGTGGTGCCGGCGCTGCAGGCGCTGCTGGCTATTCTGCCCTGCATGATGACCGCGAAGACACTGGCCCTGCTTCCAAGACAATCGGCCCACACAAGAGCAACATTGCAAATATTGTTGACCCTCGTGTGAAGCCTGAGCCCGAGAAGATGAAGGATCACACCACTGCCGGACCCTGGCAGTCGGATACTCTTAACAAGGTCGACCCCAAGGTCACGTCTGACCCGAACAAGGCTGATGTGAAGGCTCATGGCTATGCTAGTGGTGTGGCACCCCAGCCGTTGCAGCAACACCCGGTGAGCCAGGACAAGGAGCATCACTATGGTCGTGACACCGCACTTGCAGGTGGCGCTGGTGCAGCTGGCTACGGTGCCTCTCAGGCATATGACAAGCACCAGCAGCCAAACCAGCCTCTACAGCAGCAGCCCGTCAGCCAGGACAAGGAGCATCACTATGGTCGTGACACCGCACTTGCAGGTGGCACTGGAGCCGCCGGCTACGGCGCCTCTCAGGCATACGACAAGCGCGATCAGCCCCTCCAACAGCAACAAGAGCAGTCGCCCGTGAACCAGGAGAAGGAGCACCACTACGGTCGCGATGCTGCAGTCGTCGGTGGTGCTGGTGCAGCCGGCTATGGTGCTACTCAGGCCTATGACAAGCACGAGCAAGAGAAGCTCGCTAAGGAGCAGGCCAAGGAGCAGGAGAAGCTTGCAAAAGAGCACGAGAAGCAGGCTCAGCACGACGCCAAAGAGCGTGCAAAGGAACAGGAGAAGCAGATCAAGCACGACCAGAAAGAAGCAGACAAGAAAGCCAAGCACGATGCTCACGAAGCCGAAAAAGCTCACAAGAAGGAAGAAAAGGAACACGCCAAGGAGCAAGAGAAGCTTGAAAAGCAACACTCCAAAGAGCAGGAGAAGCTTGCGAAGCAGCAGTCCAAAGAGCAGGAAAAGATCGAGAAGCATCAAGCCAAGGAGGCCGAGAAGGCCGAGAAAGAACGCCTGAAGGAGCAGGAGAAGTTGGAGAAAGAGAAGGAAAAGGAGGACGCTAAACTTGCTGCTGCTCGTCACGACGAGGCTGAGGCCAAGCACAAAGAGCACAACAAGCTGCACAAGACCCCTCCCGAGGAGCGCGAGAAGGGCGGCATCTTCCACCGGATCTTCCACAACAAGCACTATGAGCGTGAGGGCGCCGAAGGTTCGAGGAAGAGCGGCAGCTTTGAAGAGAGCGAGAGATCGCACGGCTTGGGCGAGGGTAGCTCTGCGGCTACTGCTGGCGGTGTTGCTGGTGCGGGTGCTCTTGGCCACGAGGGAGGTCCGTCTAGCACCACCGCTCACACTGCTGGTGGCGAGTCGGCGCTTGGAAAGTCGAGCTTTGAGCAGCCTGGTTTGGGGGGCGAGGGGGATGGCATGGTGACTGACCAGACTACGGGTTTGCCCATGAATGTGGGCAAGTATGGATATGGTACTGGTGGGACTGATGCTAATGAAGCCATTGCTGGGCATTATAAGCAGTAGAGAGTTGGTCCGTTGATGCCATCGCCGAGTCTTTTTTTTATGGGATTATATGGAGTGGACGATTTAACGGCAGATGGCGTTATTGCTTACCTAAATTTCTGGGATGTATATCGGCACAGTATCTTTTTCAACGTGGAATCGTGTTCAATGGTACGAAGTTTTGACGCTCCGACTTTTTCCGATAAAGACTCGATTTTGTGCAAGAGTCGAATCATCGTATTGTGATTCCTGGCTATGTGAGTGCTGTGTTTCATCATCTCCACGTCGAGCTGGCACTTTGCTTGAGGAGCTTCAAATCGATTGCAGGCGAGGTGACGGCGCTCGGTGCGATTGCCTCCAGACTTTGGATGGCGGTTGTCAGTGATCGCCATGATTCCAAACGAGGTCACATTAAAATGTGCCATGTTGATTTGGTGACAGGGCCTCAGAAATATGAGTCAGCCACGTCGCATTATGCGTAAGAGATAGATTCGAGGCCATTTTCGAGCGTTTTGTTTTCTTTTCTCGTGATCATGAATAGTTCGCTAGCGTTTACTCGTCGTCTTCGGCTTGCACGAAGGGGTTCTCGATCTCTTCGCTACCATCGACGGGAGCGATGAGGACGAGCAAAGTACCGCGGGCGACCAAGAGGCCGAGAGAGCGGGTTGATGTGTTGCCTTCTTCGTCTGATAGAAGTGTTAGCAGTTGCTCTAATTGACTAAATGTGACTGGGAAACATACCACGAGTGACCTCCTCGACGTTGTCAAGCACCAGGTTCATCAACTGATCGTAGCCTTTTAGCGTGCCGGTGACTGGAATGTCAAGGTTAGCTTCCACAAATGCCGCTGCGATCTTAGTCGAACGAGCACTCACCCTCACGACCACCGTTAAACTTGACAGTCATCGCCTTGTCCATGTACTTGTTAAGATCAAGGATGTTCTCCTTCTTGCGCTCGCCACCATCCTTGTTGCCCGCACCACCGGCAGCTCCACCACGACCACCGCGGTCTCCACCGCCACGGCCGCGTCCGCCACCACGGCCACCGCCTCTGAAGTTGCCGCGCTCTGACATTGTTCGCGTGATTAGTGCTGTTTGACGGCGGTGTGGCAGGGCTGGATGTCGGCTGCTTGCTGCGGTGGTGGTGAGCTAGGCGAATTTGAGAGGCAACACGTGACGTCAAGTCGGGCGGCATGCACGTGATCGAGGCAGCACGGCACGACACGACATGACACGGACAGCAGCTCCGCCTGCAACGACGCACCCACTGCAGACTCCGAGGCCGAGGCCTGCTCCACCGGCGCGCCCCCGCAGCGGCCTTTTTGTGCGCGCGACGCACCTCCGACCCTGCATCAGGCGGCGGCGGCGGCGGCAGCCAGTCCCACGCACGCCCGGCTGAGTCGAGCCAGTGCCAGTGCCCTCTCGTCGCGCCCGCCCACTCACTCACTCTCGCTGTCACTCGCCCGCCCAATCTCGCCTGCGCGGCGGCGGCGCCTGCTGCCTTGTCTTCCCCGTCCTTCCCTTCCTGATCTTCCCGCCCTGCCTGCCTGCCTGCCTGCCTGCCTGCCTGCCTCAGGGCGGCTGCTGCTGTGCCCCGTGCGTCGCCCGGCGGTGCGCTTTTGGCGGTGCTCGCTCGCTCGCTCGCCCGCCGCATCTCCTGCTCTCGTCGCCGCCCGCTCGCTCTTGGGTTCCCCTCTCGTGCATGCGTGGGCTGCCGCGCCACCACTGCTGGTGGTGTCCTCGCGAAATGCCAGGCCCTGTCAAGCCCTCCGCCCACCAGCCAGCCAGCCAGCCAGTAGGTCCCGCCCGTCTCTCGTCTCTCTCCTCTGCTCCTCGCCCTCGCACCCAGCTTCCCTTCCCTTCTCGCGCCCACTCTTCCCTCTCCCTCCCTCCCTCCCTCCCTCCCTCCCTGCTCCTACTGTCCCAACCTCCGCCGGCCGTCCACCGCTGCCACTGCGCACCTCCACTACCACTGTGTGAGCACCGTCGCATGTGACGGCAGCCCATCATGGACTCGGCCAGCCCCAATCCGACAGCTCCGATGTCTGCAGCTGCATCGCCACCGGACCCTGCGAGCGCTCTGAAGCGCAAGAGAAGCCCAAGCATCTCTTCAGCCAATGCGACGTCCTCTGCTCCGCTTCAGCCTGTTGCGAAAGCTCCCAAGACATCTGTCAACCAGCTCAGCATCAACTACCTGGCTCGCCAGCTACACGAGGACCTCCCTCTGATCAGCAAGGACGACACTCTGCCAAACTTGCTCTCATTACTCGCATCATACACCAGCATCCTCGACCGACACGAGTCTCTGGCTTCGAATCTTGGCGCAAGGCCTCTTGGTCCCATCCTCATCAAGCGCTTCGAGCGTTGCTTCGATGCGCCCCCAAAGATTGTTGCTTCACACCACAAGGGTGCCGCCAGCAACCCGGATGACACGACACACACCATCACTTGGCTCGAGGTCATCGAGTTTGCGCGATCGCACCCTGCTCAGTTTACTTTGAGCACTTTCTCCGAAGGCCGACGGGTCTGTCAATTCTACTATCCGCAAAAGCAACTGCGTGTGCAGATCAGCGAAGAAGACTTCCTCTTCATTAACAGTGGGAGATGTCAGGAGCTTATTCCGCCATTGCCAATCTGGGAAGATGAAGAGAAAGAGGTCGGCACCTGCGATGTGCTCGAAGCGAAGCTTAGAGAGCTTACAAATGCTGCGGACATGGTTGCTGCAAGGACAAGACAGCTAGGCCATCGCTTGAAAGGCAGAAGGACAGCTATCTTGGAAAGGAGAGCAGAGGGTGGAAGCGGCACCCCAGCAAAAGCGAATGCGTTACAGACGACAACCGCGCCCCCCAGTAGTGCCGGCTCCACTTTCACTGCCGTCAATGGTCAGAACGGCAGGATGAACGGCGACGTGACAGATCACAATATGGGCTCTTCCAACGCAGTCAAGAATGATCTTCTGCGCCACTTCGAAGGCTTGCCTCAAAACCAGGCGTCGAGTCGAGTGCAACCACGCCAGTCTATACCCACAACACAAGACTCGACTATCGGCTCGTATCGTCCGCCTGAATTGAACAATGTAGCACATCAAGAGCACCATGATCCGACTGGCTCAACGGCATCCTCGATGTCCCCCGTAACGAACAATGTCTACTCTAATGATGCATCTTACTACAACGACCTTCACCGACCTTCTTCGACGGTTGCACCTCCGAGTCAACGGCCACCATCAAGTAACACCGGGAACTCAGCTAATCCGCCACCGTACAATCCTGTCAAGCACAACTTTTCTCGACCTTTGCCACCGGCCTTGGAGTCTAGTCAGCCTTTCCGACCTCTTTGTCAGGGACACATGGACTCACTTCCGCGTGGTCAGCGTGTGATGCCGCCTTGTGACAGATGTAGGAGGCTGAGAATGGACTGTGTGAAGAATCTTACGAGCTGCGCTGGCTGCACTCGTAAGCATGCTCGTTGCCACTGGCGCGACGTTACTCGCGAGGAGCTTGGAGCCCTCGACATGAGCATGGAAGCTTCGTACAGCTTGGGAGATGATGCTGACGGCTACAGCTACACGAATGGTCAGGATGAGAGCGACGACGACGATGATGACAGCAATCCTCTGGAGGACTTGGAAGCGCTCGAGGAGCAAGAAGAAGGTCTTCGCAACGCAAGGGAGCTTTCCCGCATGGGATGGGAAGAAGGAATCAAATCAACCGCCACCAGCACTGGCGAACCTCATGCAGAGAACGAGCGTGCGCCAGTGAATGGCGATAATGCAGAGAAACAGCATCACGGAGGAGTATCACCGCGCACACAACACAATACTACTACAGCTAGCTCTGGAGCGGAGCAACCAGCTTCAGCGACACCGATCAGTGTCCATCGCCCAGTCATCGCCAATACTTCGCCCGGTGCTGCAAAATACACACCTCCCGTAGCCGCACCTGCCGCTGCTCAAGAAGAATACAGGCCATCCTTTGGCGGCTTTAGAGCCGTCAACGGCAGTACGGTCGGCGGCTGGAGGGAATGAATGCCGAAGCCACCGGCCCACTCATGATTCATGTCGCATGTTTTCGCTTGTCAGTTCTTCATTTCTTGCGGGCGACTGGCTTTTTTCGATTTATTGAGCGGGCTTGCTGTTGCTTTTTTCGCAGGAGAGATTCTTCTGCTGATGTTTTGAGAAGCCAACGAACAAGATGCATGTCGGCGTATATACCCCAGGGCTTTTGTTGTTTTTGCTACCGATTAGGTTCAGGTACACGGAAATCATATGTTTCAGAAAGCAGAATTCACTTTTCCTCTTCATTGGAATTGTATGCAAGGGTTTCACGATCTCTGGCAATACTTGAAGCTCATTTTCATGGCCTGCTAAAAGATCCATGACTGCTGCTGCGCAAGGAATGGCATCAAAGGAGGGGGAGGGGGATGACCTCTTGACGTATCAAAAACGAAAGCCTCAGCAGAACTGCATTGCTACCGGATCAAGCTGTTTCTCGACCTCTACGCTTGCTACTTTCGCCGCCTCGCTCTCAGGCGCTCTCCAAATCATCGCTGCAGCCGGGTGGTCCTCCCTCGGCTCGCGCTGGCCTTTCTTTTCGGTCAAATTCTCGCGGTAAGTGCCACCAGGAACCGCGTAGTCGTTCCAGAAGATCCCGCGACGTTGGAGTTCAGGGATCAGAAGCTCGATCACGTCGGTGAAGGTGCCGGGCATGAGAGCGTAGGCCTTTCAGTGAAGGAACACAGATCAGTTTCATGTTGACGATTGTTTCGAAGCAGAATGATGTTGGACTTACGATGTTGAACCCGTCGACGTCGCCCTCGTTGACCCACCGCTCCATCTCGTCAGCGACTTTTTCCGGTGTGCCGACACACGTTGCTCCTAGCCCACCGACTGCAGCATAATATCAGCAACGGCAGTCCCAAACGACACGACCACGCGAAACGACTCACCCATAATATGCTGCGCCAGCGTCTTCTTCGTCCACTTCCCCCCATTCAAATCCGGCGCGCACTTGATCAGATTCCGAATATACCCCTGGATGGCATTACTCTCCACATACTTCAACTCCTCATCCTCCCCATAAGGCGCCATATCGACTCCCGTCCAGCCGCCGAACAACGCAAGTGCACCTTCGTAATCGCCATACTGTGCCAGGTCGGCGTACTTGGCGTCGGCTTCTTCTTGCGTGCGTCCTAGGATCGGGCAGAATTTCGCCAGGACTTTCAGAGACGCTGGATCGCGGCCGTTGGCTGCCATCTGGGCGCGGACGTCGGCGATGGAGCCTTTCACGCCGGCGGGAGAGTGGGTCGAGACGAAGATTGCTTCTGCGTGGCGAGCTGCGAAGGCTTTGCCGGCTTTGCTCGTGCCGGCTTGCATTATCACTGGCGTACGTTGGGGCGAGGGTTGGCAGATGTGCGGTCCGGGCACGGTGTAGTATTTGCCTTCGTGGTTTATCTCGCGCACAAGAGACGGGTCGGTGTAGATTCCTGCTTCGCGGTTGAGCTGCACGGCGTCGGAGCGCCAGGAGCTGTTCCAGAGCTTGTACACAACTTGCATGTACTCTTCGCACATGGCGTAGCGTTCGTCGTGGGCGGGTTGGGAGGCGCCGTTGGTGAGGTTGCGGGCGGCGGAGTTGAGGTAGCCGGTAACGACGTTCCAGCCGACACTGAAAGGTGATTAGGGTCCTGGTTCTGGGCTGGTGGTAAATGAATACCGGATGATATCTTACCGTCCTCCAGTGAGATGATCGACCGTACTCAATCTG
Organism: Cladosporium sp. BF-F; assembly: GCA_030463185.1. Classification (NCBI taxonomy): domain Eukaryota; kingdom Fungi; phylum Ascomycota; class Dothideomycetes; order Cladosporiales; family Cladosporiaceae; genus Cladosporium; species Cladosporium sp. BF-F. Next base: position 875,660 of record JAMRMS010000005.1, on the reverse strand, counting down.
CGGGCAAGGTGGTATGGTTGTTCGTAGGTCGTTGAGATGGTGCAGCCAAATCCAATGCTTTCTGTGGCTGCTGCCATGGCAGGTACAAGTGACAGCGGTTCGTTGACAGGCCATTGAGCACCAGATTTGATGGCGTGAGCCAGTGTGTTTTCGTAAACATCATAACCACCGAGAACGTCTGCGATGAAGATCCCGTGGAATTTGGCTTGTTCGAGCTGTCTGGCGAGGTCTATCCAATGCTTGACCGAGTTGAACTCTGTTGATCGATCGTCGGGGTGTTTCCAGAGGCCGGGGGATTGATGGCTGGAACCTGCAGACTGTTAGAATACATATTAGATGATTGATTTGATTGGTCCTCGGCAAAGCATACACATCTCGACGAAGGCATTGAGTACCAGCTGTTTTTTGGGCTTGCCATTGGTGGCAGGAGCCGATTGGTTAGAGCTTGTCATGGTCTTCCAGAGTGCAATGTCATATGAAAGCATGCGACGGAAGCTCCAAAAAATTGTATGGTAGATTGTTTGGTCTCGGCTAACGAGCTCATGCGAGCGGGTGGGGAGATGGCGTGCTCAGGATTCTCCCAATATATGTGCGAAATCGGATCAATGCATTGGAAGATAACGATGGAGGCTCTGCGCTTCCAAAGTGCGTTCATAAATAGTATTGCCAAATAAGAATTAAATCGATTGTCTTTGGCCCAAAGACGGGCAGTCCATGGCACGTTCTTGGCAAGACGGCTTCGATGTTGTTGTAGATCACAGACTCAGTCCGGAAAGCAACGATGTACCAGTGAGCCTAACGATAAGACGATATGCGTTCGAGTTCGAAGATATTCCACCGGATCCTTCACTTCTTTCACTCGTCGATCCTCCTGTCAAAATGCAGAGTGAAAGCGAATATAAGTACATGTATTTGTACTTGTATATCAGAATGCCTACACTAACCCTTGGTGTTCCCCATTGGGTCAGCCTCGCTTACATATGTACATGTATCCTGCCATCGATACAGAGTCAAACGGTACGTCATGCATGGGCATAGGTCTCAACAAACAGACGCAATCCAACGTCACTTCCACGGCTGTCAACCATACCGTCTGCAATAGTGATCCACACGCTCAAACATACAGCGTTCTGTCAAGCGTATCACCATATTGAGCCGGTCCAGGTTCAGAGCATCTGTTATTCGTGAGCCACCAATACGACCATGATCAGAAGCGACCCGAAGTCAGGGACCGAATCCACGTCATGTCGTTTGAAACTTGGTCACAAGCACATCGAGCGGGCCACAAGCGTTGCCCGCGTTGCAGCACAGCTGAATACGAGCACGTCGTACTGAAGCACATGCTGTAGTAGCGAGGCCATCAACGTCTTGTCCAATGCAACCAACGTCATACACTATGCTAAATGGTTGTTTAGTATACCGAAGGATTGGGCAAAACAAGCCTCACAAGCTTTGCACCAAGCAACTGAGCAAGTGTCGGAAATCGGCAACGTTAATTACATTGAATCCTCCAGAGCCTGTGCCCTCAAGGCACATGACAGCAGACGCCGCAGGGGAGCAGCTGGCTAGATACACCATCCGTTGCTTCGCGCAAATATCTTCTCCGGCTCTGAGAGCTTCACACATTCGTAACTTTTGGAATGAAATCATGTCTCAAATCAAAGATAAAGTCGTCAATTTTTTTCAAACAGCCAAACCTGGAGAGCCAGTCTTGAACGCCCATCGAAGCGTCGCAGCAGAGGAGCTTTGGCCCGCTGCTTTGCAAGGAGAAGCTGACATAGCAGCAAGTATCTTGCGATCATTCTTTATCGATGGAATCATCATTCCCTACAGGACCTTAGGAAAATGTCCACAGGAAATAGGAAGAACGCTCATCACGGTGTTTGTGCCACGCTGTTGACACAAGCTAGGTACTGAAGAACTGTTCTGGGCTTGCTATCATCCACGTACTTCATGCTGGTCTGCACTCTCCCTCTGCTAGCGGAAGCGGTGTGATCGTCTCCAAGTCAAATGCGGGCAAATGGTCGGGTGCTTGTGCCATCCTCGTTGATTACGACCTTCCCCAAAAAATTGACGTTGCGGACATCGTCATCGTGCTCAATGACGAAGCTCACTTGAGTGCTATATCTGGCCCAAACGCGATGCTAGGGAAAGTTCTCCTGATCGAGCCAGGCCCGATACCACCGAGCGACACGCCCACCGGCCAGATCCACAACATGCCCAAGAGAAACGATGTGGCCTTCTTCTATGCCCGAAGCAAAGGCGAATTAGCTGACATAGATCTCAAGCACGTGGTCATCCGCCCAGCGGATGCGGAAAACGAGCGATTCTATGGCGTGAATGGCATTTCTCCGAGCGAAATCTTGTCAGGCCAAGTTAGCACGCCGTCTGGTGCTTCGGGTCTTCTCAATAACACCCTCAATGCTATCGTCCAGAATAGTCCGCATCTCAGTGGTCTGCCAGGACCAGGAAAATGCCCAGGGGATTCTCGAGTTAAAGCACCAGTAACAGTAGGATCTTGAGCGAGATCGAATATTTGCGGACTCGATGCATGGTCAAGGGTGCATTTTAGTATTTCAGCCTGAAGTAGCTCTGCGAAAAGTTCATCGCGGCGGTGCACCTTTTCATAACCGCCACCCCGTCTTCTCATCAGCGACGTCCAAGTCTGGGCCCGCTACCTCTGCATCAGATCTTGTATGGTGGGCTGCGCTTCATCTTTGCGCTTCGAAACGACCGAATTGTATTATGAATACCTTGTCATGAGCACGCGTGCAAAAAGACAAAAACATACAACAGGCGGGATTCCCAGATGGTCACCCACTCTAGTACTAGTCGCCCGGTTCAGTGCTTATGTATGGCAGAGCGGACGGGATGCCCAGTTTTCACTGACCTATGGTCGTATGTGTCATTGACAGCATGCAAACAAAATATAATGTGTAGCGTGAATGTGACATGAAGCGTTATCCATTCATCCTCTAATCAATCACATCGCCACTTGTGTCTTAGTTCCTACAACCTGGCCTCCACCTCGATTTCTCCATTAGCGTCATTTGTTGCCTTCACACTCGGTCGCACGGCTGCCTCGAACACTTGCATGAACCGGCACACATCGCTGAAAGTGTTGTACAATGGCGCGGGAGCGACACGAATGCAGCCTGGCTTTCGCTTGTCGCAAATAATGCCAGCGGCTTCTAGCGACTTGCTCACATCCTCCATGAGCTCTTCGCGGAGCAAGACGCTCAGTTGTGCGCCGCGGCGAAGTGGGTCCAAGGGTGTGATAATCTCGAAGGGGTAGCTTCCATCGAATGTGCGTTCCGCGATTTGGTTCAGAAGATGCTCTGCGTATGCTGTGAGGAGAAGAGATTTTGAACGGAGATCTTCCATCGAAGTTTGCTCGAAGACCGAAAGTGATGCGGAGACGCAGGTCAGGTCTACGATGGATGGGTTGGATAACTGGAAGCCTTGTGCTCCTGGCGTGGGTCTGAACTCTGCAATCATGTTAGTATACTCGTCCACGCAGAGAGTGGGGCAAAATAGCGCTCACTGTTGTCCATCAAGAAACGGGAAGACTTCTCATGACCATACCAGCCCTTCAAAGCCTTGTTCTTCGCACTGTCACCGTGCTTCTCATGCACGAAAGCACCAGCAATGGCACCAGCCCCAGAGTTCATGTACTTGTAAGTGCACCAGCATGCAAAGTCCACGTCCCAATCGTGCAGCTTCAACTCGACATTTCCAGCTGCGTGAGCAAGATCCCAGCCGATGGTAACGCCGCGAGAGTGAGCATGCGCTGTGATTTTTGGGATGTCCAGAAGCTGGCCGCTGTAGTATTGGATGCCGGGCAGGAGGATCAGGGCGAGTTCATCCGCATGTTGGTCGATGAGAGACAAGATACGCTCTGTTGAGATGATGTAGTTCTGGTCCGGCTCGACCTTGAGCATTGACTCGGCAGGGTTGAGGCCGTGGAGCTCGATTTGTGATTCGATCGCGTACTATGCACATAATTAGTCTTTAAATTTTCTTGCAAGGTTGAGGTTACGATACTCACGTAATCACTGGGGAAAGGTCGCCACTCGAGCATGATCTTGTGCTTCTTCTCGGTTGGCTTGTAGAAAGCAGCCATCATGAGGTGCAAGTTGACAGTCAGTGTGTTCATGATGACAACCTCCTCAGGCGCGGCTCCAACGATCTTGGCACACTTCCTCGAGCAATCCGCTGCCATGTCTTGGTAAGGTACTAGGGGAGAGTCTTCGAGCTGTGTGAAATGGCCTCCTACGGCGATCGAGCCCCATGTCTGTAAATAAGCTCCAAGGTATGTTTGGATTGCCTTTGGCTGAAGACCCAGAGAATTGCCGCAGAAGTAGATACTAGAATCATCCTCTGATGCCGCTGGCGCGCGTGTCTTATCATCATCAACAAGAGTCTTGCGCTTCAGTTGAGCCTTTGTAGGTATCACAAATTGGTCTCTGAATGTGGTGGTAGAGTTGTCCAGCGACTGCGCAAAGTCCAGAGATTGTGCGTTTTCAGGCCATGCGACGGCTTCGCCACCGCGCAGTTGATTGATAGCTTGCTGTGCGTCCATCTCGCTGCCGTGAGAGTGCTATGTGGTGTTGAAGTTAGGTGAAGGCAAGTGTGTTGAAGAAGAAACACGGCAGGCGACGTATAAATGCTAAGTTCTGTCTGCAGTTATCCGACGATGATAGTGAATGGCATCCGACCCAACGTTACCACGACTAGAAGGTAACTATTGGGTAATGCTGCATCCGTCGAACATTCTGACTGCCAATACTTACGAGCACGAGTCGCATTGTCATTGGTCAAGCACACTGTGTATGAGGGGCGTTGCAGGAAGTAACGTAACACCTTCCTATCTAAGATCCGTCACTCTTTCAATCCATGTTCCGAAACCTTAAGCTTCCGACGGACCCTCTTCCGAAGCACTTCCGTGAAGACTTCCGACAGATTTGGTATCGAGCACGAGAATGATATTGAGTTACGAGATCGAAAACAAGAACTGGAGTGGGCCGTCCTCGGCGACATCATATAACAGTACAAGTCTCGAAGAAAGTTTAGCCAGGTATGTTGTTCACTTACGCCGTCAACACGAACACAATTCCATTCATTAACCATGAGCCCACATAAAGTCGATTTACTCCCCTCACCGTTGGCACTTGCCTCGTATGGCATCTCACAGAACGGGTTTCTACCAGCACAAGCACCTTTGCTTCGCTTACCTCATGTATCTTACGAACCATGGGAGAGGTTAATGGGGCAGCTCCCAGCGCTCCTGAAGGCTGGTCGTGTTCGCGAATACGTCGATGCACTCCCAGTCCTCGATACAGCTCATCTGCACAACGAACCTGAGTTGCAAAGATGTTATTCTATGCTTGCGATGATCGCTCAAGCATATATCTGGCAAGGTCCGCAGCCATCTGAGGTAGATCAAGTCTATTCGGTAACATAGTCTGTCATTGGTAAGCTAACAAACAACAGCGATTGCCTCCAGCGATTTCTGTACCTTTCCTGCAGGCTTCAGCGGCGCTACAAGTCGCACCAGTCGCTACTTACTCAGCGCTGAATCTCTGGAACTGGAAAGAGATATCAGGCACAGGGAATCTTCACCAACCTGACAATGTGCAATCTTTACACACATTGACGGGTACCGACGACGAATCATGGTTTTACACGATCTCAAATGCCATGGAAGCAAGAGCAGGACCGATCATCGCTAAGAGCTTGGAAGCAATCGAGGCTGCCTCACAGAAGGACTCAGCAACTGTCATCGACACCCTCAAATACTGTCGCGAAAGCATAGACGAGATCGGGCGGCTCCTTGAGCGCATGGACGAGCGCTGCAGGCCACAAGTCTTTTACCACGAGATCAGACCTTTCCTTGCGGGTAGCATGAACATGGAAGCGGCTGGTCTGCCAAATGGCGTGTTTTACGACGAAGGCGACGGCAAGGGCCAGTGGCGAAAGTACCGTGGTGGCAGCAATGGTCAGAGCTCATTGTTACAATTTTTCGACGCCATCCTCGGTGTGAAGCACGATCGATCTGCAGGTTTCAGCACAGAAATGCGCAAGTATATGCCGGGTCCCCATGCCCGATTTCTTTACGATGTCGAATCCGTCGCCAACATCCGCCAATACGTGGACAGCCATCAGAACAACGCGGCATTGTTGACCGCATACAATGCTGCAGTGGCGAGTCTGAGTGGATTCCGTGACAAGCATATACAGCTGGTCACGAGATATATCATATTGCCGAGTAGGATAGCCAGACCTGATCCGACATCCGCTCGCACTGACCTGGCTACTTCTTCGACGAAACTGGCCACGGGGAAATCATCGATCCAAGAGCTGGTCGGTACTGGAGGTACCAAGCTGATGCCTTTCCTTAAGACCTCGCGAGATGAGACCTTGGAAGCGACAGTGGTCAGATGAGCGAGCATGGAATGCTACCAATTCGGATTTAAACGCCAGAAATCAACAAAGACATTGGCTTTCCGGACCTTGCACGGCGAGAGCGGACTATCCGATTTGATCATACATCGGGAAGAGCGGAATGTCGGCCAGAGACCCGTCAATTGTCTGCCGACCAGGTTGCAGAAAGTCTTGAAGGCCTTCGTCATTTTCATTCGACCAAGGCAAGGCGAAGAAATCCGCATCGTAGATGGCCCAATCGAACGGATCGCCTGTCTGCAACTGTTCCTCTGGCCCTCTTGAGGACACAGTCGGCATTGCTTCCGCAGTGGGTCGCGCTCGAGGATTTGATGCCGTTCGAGCGGACTCGAGCGGTAAGAGACCGAACAATTGTGATGAGGCTTGTTTGCGCTGAGATCGAAGCTCGAGTTCGCGCTTTCTCACATGCTCCATGGAAGTATTCAGCAGCGCTTGCACGATGACAGAGTATTGACGAGCATGCGGATCAGTGATAGCGAAATAGTCGAGGCAATTTATTGATGCCTTGCAGTGCCCTTCGAATGTCATTCCAGAACGCCCAAGCACGCCAACAGCCAGAACAAGCGAGGTCGTGAAGAGCCATGACCTGATACCATGTTAGTGACACCACGTCAATCAACCATAATGATTTATCATACACGACAAGTGGCATTCGTCGAGGCATGCGGCCCGTCTCGATAACGCCCTGCAAGGTATCGACAAACGCCACAGCAGCATCAAGCGCTGCATCAGCAAACTTCTCCTTTTCGACATGGTCGGTCCCGTCGTTTGAAGTTCTCATAGATGTTCCAAGATACTCATACAACTCGTAGATCAAGAACGGGCGAGTCAATAGCATGATGCCGTAGTAGTACGAACATAGTGTTTGACAAGCTCCAATAATAATCTCGCGATCGGTAGTATCTCGAGAGGGCTCGTTGACTGTTTCAAGGAGCAGTCGCAGCCATTTAGAGGCCCAACCTTTGAGCTGATGGGAGACGTAATTAGCAATCCGCAAGGAGATACGTTTGCGTGAATATACTTCTACGACAACACGTTCGATGATCATGAAGATCTGAAGACTTGCGTCCAGCATATGGAGACTGACGTCGATTTGCGGTGTAGCGTACTTGACCGTGCAGTCGACGTCCGAAGTAGAAGGTGGGCGACCCAGCAGGTTGCTGATGAGCTGATCAACCACCCGGAGACTTTTCCAGACACGATCTCTGCATACAAAATTAGTCACTGCGTTGCAGTTCACATTTTACAGCGCGTGAAGGTGCCGACAAAGCATGCTGGGCTTGCTACCATGGCTGCGGGTGTTGATAAACCTTACATGTTTATAGCCGATCTTCGCATGCTCCTCATAAGAGCATCGGAATGAAATTGTAGCGAAGCGAAATGCCAATATGGGCGGATTTAACATCTCACTTACCTTGTCTTGTGTGTAGCTAGGCCAAAAGAAGCATTTACTTCTGTGCGATGCAGGCCAATAGCATATGCTGTGCGCGCAGCTAAGGCTTAACAATTGTTAGCAACGGAAAGCTGACAAGACCATGAGCCACTCGACATCAGGAATACGTACAGAAGTACAAGTAAGCTCCATTTGGCTGGAATGCTCTAAGCAAGTATACTGCGAGCAAAGTAAAGCCTTGGACGGTAGAAAGATGCATACTCGACGTGAGGTTTGCCATCAAGGACTTCTTTGCATGAGTGAACCATGCTTCTGCTTTGTTATCATGCCTTTCTTGACTACCGATTGCGAGAACAAGATAGTGAACGGCAGATGAGGCACCACTAGGACATGTCATAAAGCCAGTAGCCCATCTGCTCAATTCCTCCTTGAGCTGCTCCCGCTCGCATAGATCAACGAGGCCGCTTGTGGCAGAATAGAACTCTTCCAAGAGACTGTCTAGCTCGCTAGGATGCACCGTCGGTACAGCTCTCGCTGATTCACTAGTTGTCTCCGGCTGTGCAGCTTCAATGAACGAGTCCCGCGTTGCATGCACCGGAAGGACATCACCATCAGTAGCTATGAGATGTCGTACGGTCTGCAAAAAAGAAAGAGGAGCACAGTCTCCAATGAAGATGACTTTGCCTTGTGCATCACGCAACAGTCGTGCTTCTAAGGGCACGGCCGTATCATGTTGGTCTGTACGACTCAATGTGGGTGAGGTCGAGGGCTCCGGATGATTACTGCGGGGCGCAGAATGTACGTTCGGCTCAGGATCAGAGTATCGCCGTTCTCTCTGTGTTTCAATGGCAGGTTCACCACGATTTGCTGGCGTATTCGTGGAAGACTTCGCCTGTCGGGACTTCGGACCTGAAAATGTGCAAGAGTCGCTGTGATTCTTGCGCTTGCAGTAGGAACAAGGCTGGAGACCATCACATTTGACCTTGCGCGATTTGCATAGATCGCACGCAGCTGGAGTACGATCGAGGCGTCTTCTCTTTTCCGGTCGTGCCGCGCTCATGGTTGTTGACGTCGGATGGTGTCGCGGAGAGGATTGGCAGAGGACGGAAGGTAGCCCAAACGTCGGAAGACTCGGCCTTCGGAAGATTAAACTCTCGGAAGGGGCGCAGGACGTCACCCAAGCAGGCAATCCAGGCAATACATGTAGTCTGCCTTGTCTTCCTTTGTGTGCACGAAGCTTGATGAATGAATTAGTGTTAATTGCATTAGTATGCCTACCGACACACCTAGTGTACTGATCATGAAAGCATGCAACAAAGCTCACCATGTCGTGGTGCTGATGAACGAGTCGGCTTTCAGCGTGATATGCATGCATTCGAAATTCTGGTATCGTAGTATGTACAGGAACCCGCACGTCGTTTGGCTCATCAAAATTGCTTATCTTGGCATTTCAGATCCATCGAGAGGGTATACATGGTCGGGACTATGACTTCACGTTGGGGGTATTTGCGAATGTGTGTCTTGAGAGCTCTAGTGCATCGCAAGCAGAGGATAAATCGGCAAGTTTTGTGAACCAGGGAAAGCTGGAATGAGTGTTAAGAGGAGAGCTTTCATGAAGTCGAGCTAACACAAGCTCGCACGCCCCGTCTTTCATATCAGCAGGGCCAGTCTCCGCGCCCACATATTCTATATGTACATAATCAGATCCGGTCCCAGAACGCCTTGCTGTCATCTAGAATGACCAAAATTGTAACCACCAAATATAATCTTCTGAGAACTCCCCGCAATGCATCATCGTGCGACAACTACTGTGCTTCCTTTTTTGTATGTGTAGATGTGTATTTTACATTATCTTGTTGAAGGCCGGGATAAGGGTCTGGGCGAGCCAGAAGGAGAAGGTGAGCTTGGGGCCGGTCATGAGGAGCTTGGGGAGCAGGCCCTTGAAGAAGGCGGACGGGCCCTCGTACTTGAGCATGTTGGCGATGACGCGAGCGCCGGTCTCCTTGATTTCGAAGTTACGGTTCTGGATGCGGGTCTTGACAACGTCGAGAGGAGCGGAAACAATGAGGGAAGCGGAGGAACCGGCGATGGAGGCGACAAAGTTCTGGGTCCAGGAAGCGCTGTTGTAGTCCTCGAGCTTGTACAAGTACTGCTTGGCAGCGGCGGAACCACCGAAGAGAGCAAAAGAACCAGGTGCGTTACGAGCGGCAGTCCAGCCCCAACCTCTGTACAGACCGAAGCCCTCATCGGCAATAATCCTGAAGAGACCGCGGCCACGGAAAGACTCGGGGTTTGTCTGCCTCTTGATCTTGAGAACGTCGAGCGGGAGCAGGACGATCTCACCAATGCCGACCAAGCTACCAGCGGTAGCGTGCATGATGGCCTTGCCGTTGCCGGCGCCGAAGGAGCGGTCGAAGAAGCTGCCGTGGTTCTTGGACAGGTAGTCGCGCACGAAAGGCTGACCACCGTACTTGTAGATACGCTGGAGGATCTTGTAGCCAGCGGCGTAGCCGAGGCCAGGGAAGAGGGTGAAGAATCGGCCGATGGCGGGCTTGCTGGCGGCGTCCTTGAAGATGACCTGGTTGAGCTGGGTTGCGCTGGTGATCTTGCTCTGGTTGGACATCAGACGCTTGGCGATGGTGTCGACAGGGTGGAAGACGGCAAGCTCAGCGATACCGGCAGAGCCTAAGACTCGGTCAGTACTGATGCGATTGATGTTGTGGCATTGAGTGGCTTGTCATACCGGCACCGACGACACGAGCCATGGTTGACTCTTTCTGGCCGCTCTTCGCGGATGATGCGATGGGGGACATGATTGCGGTGTTTGATGTGGAATGGACGCCGGGAACGCCTGTGCTGGTATAAGAAAGCAAAAAGCGACAATGAGGTGTAGGGAAAGGCGATGGAGTCGAGATGCGATATCGTTGAGCACGCGAGCCAGAAATGCTCGGTCCACGCTCGAGGGTCAACTTTTCCCAGGAGGATCAATGAATTCCCCGATTCAGGCAAGCGCGACAGCGCCGATGCTCGCCGAACTCTCTCAAACTCCGCATCCTTGATGCTTCCTTAGTGTGCACTGTAGTCATTGTTCACAAAACGTGATAACTCGGTCGGTCGAACTTCGCTCGCTCTCGTGCCAGTCTCCATCTGCGAGCATATGTTCTGGAGTATGTTGAGGTTGTCCTCGGAATCTATACCGCTTGGAACGTCGAAAAGTATGACCTGGACATGCTAGAGCTAATGGTCAGGGACAGTTTGTATGTAGACAATTGGACGGGACTCCCATGCTCGTTGATCACAAGAATGTATTCCAAGCAAAGCTCGAGCTGGAATTTTCTATTGAAAGCGGTGTCATGCTCAAATATGGCTTTCATGTGTGCTTGTCCTTCAATGTTGGCAGACTTGCTCAGGTTTTCATTGGGAACGACAAGCATTTCTGCTCTCACTCAAGCCTTCGCCCTTCATACTCCCAAGCGGCACCGCATGGCTCGAGGGAGACCACCGCATGCCTTCTTTGAGGCTGTTGTATATGAGAATTGAAAGCATAGATTCGCGACGGATACCCACGGAAATTTATGTTTCAGTGCTTTACCTTGGACAGACTATCGTGACAACATGGCAACGCGGTTGTCTATCCTCCACATATCGGACAGCAGTCTCGATGACCAGAAATCACATGTCAGTCGACATTTCATTCAATACCACTCAGTAGTGAGACTTGAACGCCACATCTTATGTTGGTCCTCTGGGTGATCTACCGCTAGTATAGGATGCCTAAACATTGGTGTCTCGCCTTATGTGGCGTGCTTATCAGAGTCAGCGTTATTTGGTGAGACACACCAGAGCTGATGGTTTGCTTCACCAGGATGCTGAAACTTAGAGCAGTGGATTGATATGGCTATCAGGGTCCGATATGTTATGGACGAGTGGTGCTAGCAAGCGCGCTGCGCGAGTGGCACTGGAGATGATTCTTGTACCTAGCTTCCAATGAGTGCTCCGGAACTCGCGCGACGACGTGGTGTGGTTGTGCATCGCGTCGCGTGCAGTGCTTCCAGGTGGAACAGAAACACGTTCCGCGTTGTCACTCCTCGCCAGCACGCGTCGCATCAATAATAATGCTTACCGTTGAGCTTCTGAACTGCATGCAAGCCATGTCATGCGGACTTTGCCGTGATGTGTCGCAGATTCCTGACCGGAGCTCCTCACCATGCAGTCCTGCTTAGATACCAGCCGCTTGTACCACAGGAAATCTATCTTTATCTCAGGGAAACCAAAGGTTACACCCCCATGACAATGACACTTGGTGGCACAAAGGCTGTATTCCTTCGTCTGAAAAAGGCATGCAAGTAAGAACTTTATCCTTCGAGGCAGATGCTGAAAATGCGCGCAGCCTCCGGTAAATTGGCCCGTATATGGCTTTGGAACTTTATATTCACGAGTCTTCGATCGTGGTACTCGAGAAAGGGACGAAGAGAGATATGTTCGGAGCTGCGTCTCAGCCCAGCGGAAGTCCGCCAATGGAGCGCCCATCCGCCCGAGCTTAAAGACATCCTTCACCCTTTCCGTCGATCGCTCGTGCTGGTAGACTGTCTGATTGGTCTCCTTCACACTTTGTCATGATTGTCCCGTTGAGATATGCTCCATCGGCATGCAAGCCGGAGGCTTTGGTCGCAGCCCTGAAATCCCTGACCTCCGGGCTCTCGAGGATTTGATGCTGTAGGATGAGGTAGAGAGTGTGGTAGAGCTTGGATCTATGGTTCGCCACCCCAGCCTCGACCAGATGTTGGCAGATCATTGCCATGGAGAGAGCCAATACTTGCATGTCCTATACCACGGGGTCTCCAGCTTACATTGACGGTGAGTGGTATATGTATGGCGCCCTCCTCTCGCGCTCTGAGCTCATGCTGAGGTGAGCGTATCGGGTGTTTTTGTGCTGTCACGTCTGAGCATTACTGTCGTGGAACCTTGGACGAGTTCTGCCCACGATATCTCATCTCACTTGCCTCATCTTCAAGAGATTCGTCTCCCTTCGCCCTCATTATCTTCCCTTCCCACACAAACGAACGTGATCGAAAAGGCATCACCATGTCGGCCGCAAAAGACACTGCGACTGATGTCGCTGTCGAACAACGAGCTGCCGAGCAGCTCAATGTCGAGATTATCCCTGGCACGGAGGTGATGACTGACATTGGCGACTCCCACCTTGCAAAGGCTGGAGGGAATGGCTCGGTGTAAGTCGAGACGAGTTATCTGAATCGACATCATTTCCATTGCTAACGCGGGAAAATAGTCTCGTGCCTCACCCGTCTGCTAACCCAGACGATCCTCTCAACTGGACGAGAACGTGGAAGCTTGTTGTAGCCATCTCACAATTGATCTACGTGTGGGTCCTCGTTTGTTCAGCACTCAGTCTGGCGCCCATGTTCCCCTTCCTGGCTCAGGAATTCCATCTCAACCAGCAACAACTGTCGCTTCTGACCGGACTCAACGTCATCACACTGGGCTTCGCCAACGTTTTCATTGTCCCTCTTTCGAACATCTTCGGTCGCAGACCGACAAGCATTTTCTTCGGCGTCCTGGTCGTTCTGACCAACATCTGGCAAGCCTTAGCTACTAGCCACCAGAGCCTGCTGGCAGCCCGCGCTTGCAATGGTGTTGTCGCCGCGACTAGCGAGACTATCATGATTCAAGTGATCGCTGACATGTTCTTCCTGCACGAACGTGGGTTCTGGGTCGGCACATACTTCACGCTGTACTTCAGTGGCGCCTTCTTGGGCCCGATCATGGCCGGCAACATCGCTGCTCACCACGGCTGGCGATCGTTCTTCTGGCTGTCAGTGGCGCTGGCCGCTTTCAGCACACTTCTCCTTGTCTTCACCTTCCCAGAAACAAAGTATCACCGCTCTGTCAGTGGCACTACTGTCGACCAAACTCAGGAGAAGATCTCTGCGGACCGCCAAGCGAGCGCTTCCGACGACTCTGAGACCAACAGCAACCATGCTGGCACCCACGTCGGTCGCGGCAAGCCGAGCAAGAAGCAGTTCATGCCTGTCCAAAAGCTCGAGAGCAACTGGCTCTCGTTCATCGTTCGCGACCTGACCACACCGATCATCGTCTTCTTCAACCCCATCATCTTCTGGTCGGCACTCATGTTGGCTGGCCCTGCCGACCTTCTCCTTCTTTTCAACCTGACCGAATCTGGTCTTCTCGGCTCTCCAGCATACGGCTGGTCGCCAGCCGCTGTCGGCTACTCCAACTTTGCGTTCTTCGTCGGTGGTCTCGTCGGTGTTGCGACAGCCGGTCCATTCTCTGACTGGCTGGCTCGCCGCGCCACGATCAAGAACAACGGCATTCGCGAAGCCGAGATGCGTCTGCCAGCTCTGATCCCCTACGTCTGCTTCTTCATCATTAGCCACGTCGTGGGCGCCGTCGGCTACCAACGCCTCTGGCCCTGGCAAGCGATCTTGGTGTGCGGCTTCGGATTCTCTGGTCTTGCTGTCACTTCGATTCCCACCATCTCCATCGCATACGCCGTCGACTGCTACAAGCCTATCTCTGGCGAGATCATGATCGTCGGCACTGTCTTGAAGAACGTGCTTGGTTTCTGCTTGAGCTACTGGGTCTTTGACGTTCAGGCCATGTCTGGCTGGGTGTCTGTTTACATGGTGCAGTTTGCCGTCTCCATGCTGCCGGTGGTTCTCGCCGTGCCGTTGTACTACTATGGAAAGAACTTGAGGAGGTGGACCAAAGACTCTGCTCTTCACCGCATGGAGGCTTTGATCTAGGCAATGCGACTTATCTGTCATGTCCAATTAGGATAATCGTCTGTTTTTTCGTTTGTTATTTGTTTGGGGAAGGGGATGGGGGTGGGGATAAAGATACCATGGGAAAATAGGGGAGTTTGTAAATTTGACATTTAGCTATAATTAGGCAGCAAGTATCACCCCTCTCGATGACACCAGAGTGCACTAATAAACAACCCAACCCATGTCCATCTATTAGTACGAGGCAATGTGTCGTGGCGTCCTGGCCTGCAGGGGCACACATCAAAGGTTCCAATCCATGATCCAAAAGGCATCCACCGACTGCGCGACGTCACATCCGATCTTCTTCCAATACCATTCCATCTCCTCCAGTGGAGAGCTACACAGCCCACTCCATACCGTTTGAATTACATCGACCTAGGAGCCATGACCACCGCACGCCAGAATTGCAACTTGTCGGCGAGCTCCTTGGCCCTGAACAGGAGACTCCAGACAGCAGCACGCTGCTCGAGGCCTACAAGCAACTCCCGAAATTCCACTTCCCCAACTCGCAAGCCTCTCAATTGCGAATCGTGGCTGCCAACCCTCTTCAGAAGACCAGACTGCTGCGCCTGGTACCAGAGCTCCCTGTAAGCTGTCTGCACCTCGTTGCGTGCGACTTGTGACATGTGCTGACGGGCTTTGCTCCCGGTTGAGCTGGCTTTGGCTAGGCTTGGGAAAGCTCTGTGGTTGAGGATGGCTAGGCGGTTGAAGAGGGTGCGTAGGGTGGTGTTCAAGAGTGCTTCGTCGGTGGGTCCTTCGCTGGAGAGGAGGGAGACGAGACGCTGGAAAATGTTGGAGACTTGGCGAAGCTGGAGTTGCAGGACGGACACGGTGTTTGGGATGGTTGGCTGAGGGATGCGGCAGCTCATCGCGGTGATGGCCGGGCTGCCAGATGCGGTGTTCTCGGCATGGTATCCTGGGTTGGGGTGAGAGATCACATCACAGAGCTGAGGAGGACAGAACTTCTGCTCGCCCTTGAGCGCCTCAGGAAGGAAATACCTGAGCTGAGTAGCAGCTTCGCTCTCGCTCGGCTCATACTTGACCAATGGGTGTTTCTCGTCGTCGTCTGAATCGCAGTTGCGACAGAACTCGCTGACGCCGGTGCAGTTGCAACAGTACCTCACTAACTTCTGTGCCCTAATGAGGGCTTTCCGCTCCTTCCAAGTCAAGCGTTTGAAGTTGGTAACTTCGGGTGTGCAGATACCACATTCGAGACGTCTGTGGCCGCAATCTATACATCTGGGATCGTGGGGAGAGTAGACCCTAGGTGGGTTGTTGGGGATGATGGTTGGGTTGGGGTTGGCGTTGTTATTGAGGCGGTCGGGGGAGGTGTTGTTGGAGTTGGAAGTGTAGTTGGAGTTGTTGTTCGAGCTGTCAGGGCTGGATTTGCCGCGCGCCATCTTTGTCGTTTCGCTTTGGGGATGATCGATCAGCGATCCTTTGTTCGTTATGAGTGTATTGGTGTTTTGAGCTTCTGAGGAGTAGATAATTCTAGCAATCCACAAGCTATAGTACTGCTGCCTCTTCTTACATCTTTCTGGATACTGTCGAGCTCAACATCGTCTCTGCGACTGGCCTCAGGAGACAAAGAAGCCTATCCCACCAGTCTATCCATTTTAGAGAAAGATGTCGCAGTTTGAGATGTCTCAAATGTCTATTCTAGTATTATCGCGCTCGGTCTCAGAATGCAGAACAATGACATTGCAGGTGCTCAAACAGATTTGAATTGTTGCTGGTACCAGAAATATTGTACCTCAGCCGTCTCACTCAGGGAGGAACTTTGCCCATTCATCGTTTCAAGTTCCTCATAGCGAGCGTAAATCAATAATTGAACCCAAGACTCATGGATGAAAATCTCACAAACAGTATCGAAATACACCTCTAGATCGTTCATCGCCACTGAACCTCGCTTTACATGGCTAGGCAGATGGTCTGATGTTTCGCACATGTCTGTCTCTCTACTTCGGTGGTTGCAAACATCGGCAACTGAAAACTCCTGGTCATGTGCATCGAGGCTGTGCATGTGACCAGTTGGAGGCAATGAGGCAATGCGTTTCATTGCGAAAATATGCCGAATAGATCCTGACTGAGAAGTCAATACACAGCTTGACATGAAGATGGGACGAGTATTTGCGCAAAATTGCGATCGTGGCCAGATGCCATCTTGAGATGTTGTGAACATTCGACTGCTCCGAAGAGATTGGCTATGATCATCAAGCAGATTAGGCGACAGCGCACATCTTCTCGACGATACGATATTGGGCCATAGGCTTCTGTATCGTACGCTTTGGGATGATGCTCTCCTCGACGATACGTTTCTTGACGATACGTTTCTCGACAATGCCTGAGTAGACAGGACCTTTCTAGAAGATCTATTCCTTGTCTTCTCATATAGACTGCTCTGATATAGTTATCAGTGGTATCTCGTCATTCATCGCCACTGCAAGAACATCAACCAGCTCTTCCAGCAACCAAAAATTCTAGTACATCTCGTACCCACAATTTTCATATTCCCTCACTGTGAGCAAAAGTCATCATGGTGATGCTATTGACTTTTCTGCTCGCAACATCATGTGTCCTCACAGCTTTCGCTCGCGAACGACCGTTGAAAGACAAGAAGTGCATCTTCGTAAAGGTGAAGACACAATCTGTGAACGGAAAAGCTTTGTGGGAAACCAAAGAAGACCTTGATACTTCGCAGCGGGACTGCAACGAGTTCTGCGAGAACGTCAGCTTCTATGCTACTGGCAACGCGCACAACGACATGAGGTCGGCCACCTGCTTCAAAAACGATGGCAAGACCAGCCCTTACGTCGACGATCAAGGCCACAATCAGTCAGGTCCGTGACACAATGTGCTCACTATATGATCCTAGCTGATGACACATAGACAGTATGCCCGTTGGAACAGTGGTTTATGGTGCCGGTCAATGTGTGTGCGATGATCCGATGCTTAATGACTTTGTGATGGATTTCATAACAGAAGCTCTTCCAGCGATTGGAGAGGTGAGTGGCGGGAGACAGAGCAAGTCGCATGAAACCAGAAGCCGGCCACTGGAATTAAATTTTAGAGAGTGGAGGATCATGGCTGAGCTAACAGTCGAACAGATATCTTGCAAGGTATGGTACACCGCTATGGATGCTCTGCAGGAAATGGCATTCACGGCGATCTCCGTACTACCTCTCGGACGTGTAGGAGCAGCCGCAGTGGGCCTCGCTTCTCAAGCAGCGGAAGTGATGACTTGGACCTTCGCAGATAGAGGCACAGCAGAGAAGCATTACGGGGACTGGGCACGAAACCCATCTGGCAACGACTCAGAGCCTAGCGCGGGCAATAAACAGGCGTCAATGATGGATACCGTTTGCGGCAACAAGCATACACCCCCTGACGCAGAGAAGATCTTCAACAATATGCAGGATGCTTTTGGGCTTGCATCAGACTTGGCTTCTGCTCCTAAGTTGTTCAAAGGCGCTGCCAGAAGCTGGCCACCTCCATTTGCGCGAGGCTCGGGAAGTCTCGGCGACGCTCTGGATTTCATCAGAGATCTATCGAATGGACCTGCTGCAGAAAGCTAAATTCGCTCTGACAATCGAGATGGGTCGGGCACCACTGTGAGAGTGAGGGAGGTTGCTTGAGTGTATGAATTGGAAAAAGCCTGTCATCGCCGTGGCTATGCCAATCATAGCAGGGACAATCAAAAACGTGGCAAGGTTCCAAGTGCAGTGCCAGAATACAGTGGACTTCATGTATTAGTATGTGCAAGCTGGCTAAGACCAGCATCTCCGTCCACAATTGAAAGGCAGACCAGGATTTTGCTCCTTTATCGATGCACCTTTGGCCCCATATCTGCTTCCTATCTGCACATATAATCTCTCATGGATGGCGGAGGTCCGGAACGATGTTTGACGTGGAGACTCGTGTCCCAACAGAACATCGAAAGACTTAGGAGCTTGTGGTTAAATAGGCATATCGGAAATGAAGTCCACCTGCATGTGCCGATCACGCGCGAGTGTCAGCCAGCCATGCTGATGTCATTGTTGACCATCTGAGCTGGCAAGGTTTCGTGGAGAGCAGTGGCCATTTCGCGTGTATACTCGCCATACCAGTCAAGCACTCGTTTTGTAGGAGATCTCGATATGCCCGGTATCGTAAGAAAAATTTTGATGTAGGTGATTCTGCAAGTTGGGTACAGCTTCGCAGCAGCGCTGACCGTCTCACAAGATGTGCGGCAGCCGAGGGCCTTCTTCTCCAGCCGATTTCGCCCAAAGACCGGAGACCAGATAGCAGTGCCATATGTCTTCAGTACGGAAACAGCCAGATCGTACCCTCGGCTGAGAAGGTCGAGGATGAGAGCAAAGGCCGCTCGATCGAGGTCCATGGCGTTATTGGTAGAGATTCGCGAAGCCGCAGAAATGTGATGGCCTATCTGACGGCGAACCAGGATTACTTGACCTCGTCGCAACGAAGTACCTGATCTCGATCACTCAACGCGAACAAATTGCGAGTATTCGTGGCAAGCCAATATACTCAGTCAAAGACGTGACCTTGATCCCACTGGGCTCGCAGTCGGATGCCGAAAATGCCATTTTGGTTGCCAAAACTGCGCTGAAGCAGGGCAAGCAGACTTCTGGAGAAGATACGGAGGAGAGCGACAGCGAAGATGATGCGGAAACTGCAAGCGTGACCGACGAGACGCCCGATCAGGCGACCGATGCTTTCAATGCCACGGAAAATACTGTACTCAAGAAAAGCACAACCTTCGTCAAGGATGTCGTACAGGATAAGGGCCGCTATGGCAGGTTCGCCAACAGGTGGTTTTCTAAAAGTGGTTGGGCTGTCAGTGGAAGGAAGAGGCAAGGCATGAGCGAGGAGGAGAAGCTTACGGCGGAACAATCACGAGAGGCCGACAGGATATTGCCATCAGATGAACAAGCGTCGGATACTGTTGATGCACCCGAGACGGCAGAAGTCCCGGCGACGAAGGAGAGCGCACAGGATATCCAGAACTCACCCACAGCCAAAAGCACTGTCGAGAGCTTAACACCACGAATCCTTCGCAGTGCGAGACTATACTTCAGCTCGAGTAGTTTCTTTTTCTCTTACGACTACGACCTTTCAGCCAGCATACAAACCAGCAGCACCTCAAATCTGCCGCTATGGAAGCGGTTTGACCCGCTGTTCTTCTGGAACCGCAACCTCTTATCGCCAATCATCGACGCTGGACACAGTAATTTCGCTCTCCCGCTGCTGCAAGGCTTCGTTGGGCAGCGAGCATTCTCGATCACTCAGACCAAGGGAGATACTGATGAGGTGATTGATTCGTCAGACATCCTCTTACAGGACATGAATACACCGAACGATAGACCAATCGAGGAAGGCACGAAAGACTTCTTCCTGACTCTGATCTCAAGAAGATCCGTCAAGCGAGCCGGCCTACGATACCTACGACGTGGTATTGATGATGATGGCAACGTTGCAAACTACGTTGAAACAGAACAAATCCTGTCGCCTCAAGACTGGGACCCGGCCAGAAAAACATATTCGCTCGTGCAGATTAGAGGGTCCATACCGCTTTTCTTTTCACAGACGCCTTACTCATTCAAGCCAATACCTCTAATGTTCGGCTCCGAGTCATCCAATCATGCTGCTTTCAAGAAGCACTTCAAAGATGTCGCCGCTCGCTACGGAGAGGTGCAAGCGACGAGCTTGGTGGACAAGCATGGCACTGAAACGGCTATTGGTCAGGCGTACGAAGATACTATGAAATGGCTCAACGACTCGGGTGGATTGAATGGAAGCAATATCGGGTTCGAATGGTTCTACTTCCACAAAGAATGCGGCGGGATGAAGTTTGAGAATGTCTCCATCCTGCTTAATACTCTTGAAAAAGCGCTTCGCTCACACGGCTATGCTGTCCGACAGAACGACCAAGTCGTGGCCCGACAGACTGGCGTCCTGCGCACGAATTGCATGGACTGTTTGGATCGTACCAATGTAACACAGTCTTCGGTTGGCGGCTGGGCTTTGCGGCAACAGCTCATGGAAGAGAACCTGAACATCGATCTGCAACACGACTCAAACACTTTTTGGTTCAATACTCTCTGGGCTGACAATGGCGATAACATCAGTAAGCAGTATGCTGGTACAGCAGCACTGAAGGGAGACTTCACACGCACACGCAAGCGCAACTGGGCAGGTGCATTGTCTGACTTCAGCTTGACGCTGAATCGCTATTATAACAACATCTTCGGTGACTACTTTTTGCAAACATGCATTGACTACTATCTTGGACACGCAGGACCAGGCGTCTTCGATGAATTTGAAACAGACATGATGAGTCAGGACTACGCCCTTGACATGCGCCGTGTGCGACAGAATGCCATCGACACTTGTATAAAGATCGTCCTCGAAGATCCGAAAGAAGATCTCGTCGGCGGTTGGACACTCAGCTGTCCACACGAAGCAAACACGCTACGCAGCTTACCATTCGAAGAGTGCGTCTTCCTGCTTACAGACACCGCCATCTACTTCTGCCGCTTCGACTGGACAACTGAGAAAGTCGGATCATTCGAGCGAGTTGAATTGTCAGACGTTACTGAAATATGGAGAGGAGCTTATATCACAAGTACTCTTGGCCCAACTCATACGGACGAGGCCAAGAATGTGGGCTTCGCGCTACGATACAAGACGAATGGGAATGCTCTTGTTCGGACCAACACTCGCTCATTGCAAAACGAACACGCCGCCGACGATGAAAACGCCAACAAGAATGAGCTTGAGAAACGGAAGGCGCCTGAGAAAGACGAAAGCAGACTACTTGCCTTCAAGGCGTTGCCTCCAAAGGCTTCGGCCTCGCGACGCGATTCTGAGGGAGAAGCATCAATGAGTGAGACCGAGCTCGTTAAATTCGTCACCAACGAGCTGCAAAAGACTCTTATCAAGGCCAAGGAAATGGACCACCTCGAGCTCGAGAAAGTACCAGAAGTCGAGGAAAGAGATGTGTTAAGTGTGTCGGAGGCCCGCAAGGCCACAGGCTATGTTGAGAGTCTTGGCTA
Organism: Cladosporium sp. BF-F; assembly: GCA_030463185.1. Lineage (NCBI taxonomy): Eukaryota > Fungi > Ascomycota > Dothideomycetes > Cladosporiales > Cladosporiaceae > Cladosporium > Cladosporium sp. BF-F. The sequence goes on along the minus strand of JAMRMS010000005.1, from coordinate 853,944 downwards.
CTCGTTGAAGAAAATGGTCTGGTCGTAGGAATGCTTCATGCATGTTGTCGATCTCATGACGCTAGGGATGTTGTCCCGTCTATTATACAGCAGCCCCGCGCACAAAAGCATCCTTCAATATTGTGTTCGATTCTTCCATCAATCATACGGCTGATCTGTCATGCAAGATGAGCGCAGACAAACACTTGCATCGATCGCCGCATCCTGTGTATAAGCAATGATGTAATACGCTAAGCATTTAAGTGTCTTCGAGGTCTACAAAATGCCTTTCTGGCTAAATGTGTCTGATTTGTTGAAGTCATAACAACATTCTTCGATCCTGGTAAGACATCATTACTTACACATGAGCTTTGTTGATCTGAGTACCACGTTGTGATACGAGATCTTCACTGGAAGCTGAGCTCTTCTGCCATCGCACTTTTTCCAGCATGTTGACAAGTGGATTCATCGTTTCACTTGTGGTCAGCCATGCTGCCGCACTGGATGGTCCAGTCGGCCGCTTGCCCGCCATGGGCTACAATAGCTTCAATGCCTTCGCTTGCAACTACAACGCTTCTATCCTGGAAGCACAAGCAAAAGTGATGTACGATCGTGGCCTGGTCGATGCCGGCTACAAGATCTTCTCCTCCGATGACTGCTATGCACTTAAACAGCGAAATGCCACCGGACACATGGTCGATGACCGAACGAAGTTTCCGGATGGCATTGCATCCTTTTCTGATCACATCCGAACCTTAGGCATGCGACTTGCCGCGTATGGAGACAACGGGTACAAGACCTGTGCTGGTTATCCTGGGTCCTACGGGCATGAGATGCAAGACTTAGAGACGTGGTGTTCTTGGGGCATGACCTACTTAAAATACGACAACTGCTGTAAGACCTGACTGGGTACATTGTTTAATTTCTCGACTGACGTGGCACCCAGACATCCCGGCCGACAACGTAACCCAAGACAGCATGATCGGCCGCTTCACGCGAATGTCAGATGCCATCGCCGAGTTTGCACCTCGCACGTACGTTACTTTCCAATATTCTCTTTGCCAGTGGGGATGGCAGCAGTCCTGGGTCTGGGGGCGAAGAATCGCTCAATCGTGGCGCAACACAGGCGACATCAAACCATGGTGGGCCGAGCTAGCAGCCATCATCAACACAGCCTCGTTTCATCCCGAAGCAGCCAACTTCTACGGCCACAACGATCTGGACTTGCTCGAAGTGGGAAACACAGACCAAGGCAACCCACCAGGCAACTTGACGTACGACGAAGCGAAGAGCCACTTCACTGCTTGGGCACTTCTCAAGTCGCCTCTGTTCATCAGTGCTGACCTCCGCAATGCTTCTGAGGAGACGTTCGAGATTCTGGGAAATAAAATATAATCAAGATCAATCAAGATCCTATCGTGGGTGAGAGCCTGACACCGTTCCGCTGGGGCGTTAATGAGAACTACGTCTACAACGCAACACATCCTGCCGAGTATTGGTCAGGCAATTCGAGCTATGGCATTATGTTAATGGCCTTGAACAGCCTTGACGTCTCACAGCAGATGTCATTCAATCTTACTGAGAGTTGGGCTATCCGCACTGGGCGGCAGTATAAGGTCTATGATCTCTGGAGACATGAGGTGACTGGCGTAGCTGTCAGGTACGCACGCTACCTACTATCCTGAACAGACAATGTGGGGAGTATACTCACATCAGAGCAAGGAACATCACTATTGATTTGCCGCCGCATGGAGTCGCTGCGCTTTTGTTGAATGACGACAGTCCAGAGCCGGAGTCGCTCGATGGTAGCTGCGCTCTTTACTATCAGTGTTCTGTGAGTTCATCATTCGTCGACTTCCACGTTATAAAATCTCACTGACTTCTACCTTATCAGTGGCCAAATGGAACATACATCTCGAATTGAGTGCATCACAGTGTGACCTCAAGAAAGCAGCTACAATATATTACGAAAGTTGAACCATAAAGGACCTGTCGTAACAACATAGCTTTTCGTGTTTATATCATCGCTCGAACGCTTGCAAATGCTCATCTCTCCCAGTATTCCCTCTTTATTTCTCCTCCTGTGTGACAGCCATATCCAACACCTCAGCAACAGCCCGTCCCTTGGTCTGCGTATTGATAAACTCGCCCAACATCTTGAACGCTCCGGGCTCCACGAAACCCACACACTCCCACTCCTCGCCCATAACATCCTGCGTCTCAACCTGCTCGACGAAAGACAGAATCTTATCCTTGACAATACCCTTTTCTGGCTCTTCGTCACCGCTCTTCGCGATGATCTTATAGTTTTGCTTGAGGATTGTGGTGGGGCAGGTGATGCGCAGACGCATGCGGGCGCGGGCGACGGGGATGGGCTGGTGGGCGATGAGAGCTTTCATGGCTTCGAGGGCTTGCGATTTGGCGGATTTGTTGGTGCTCACGCCTGTCCATTTGGGCTTGTAGGCGGGTTTAGGCGCTTCGCCGTCGTTGTCGCCATTTTGCTTTGAGGGTGTGCTTGTGCCAGATGCGCCTTGGTCGCGGCTTTGGCTTCTGTCTTCGCCTGCGTTGACTCCAGCACCCTTGCCTGCTTGTCTGCCAGAGTTGCCACCTTGTGATTGCAGTTGTTCGAGTGCTTTCTCAATCATGCCGGATGTGTAGACTCGTTTCGTCTTAGGATCCACCAACCTTCCCGCCACAATCTCCACGACCTCTTTGTGTACTCTTTCTAGCTCCTGCTGTCTCTCCTTCTCGCCGACCTGCAATTCTCCCTTGGTCAAGATCTGCAGGATGATCTCATCTCTGCTGACGCCTTTGCCGAAGGCTTTCACCAGGTCGTCGTTGGGCGCGACTTCGCCTTTGGAGACGTTGAGGAAGACGTTGGGGATTTGCAGGACGTTGTCGAGGTCTGTTTCGTGGCCGGCGCGGTAGGACTGGACGGTGTTTTTGTAGCAGGCGATCTCGAAGCGTTTTTTGCCCTTTTTTAGGCGGACCATGGAGACATTTGTGAGTTTGATTTGGTTGGAAGGCTGGTTGATCGGCATGATTACGGTGTTTTTATTTTGTTGCTGGGTATTCAGTGTTGGTGCAAAAGTGTTGCGTGTCTCTGTAGCAAATACTCTTATGTATTGACTGCGGGTTATGAAGACGATTTTGTCACGATGAGTGACGCAAGCAATAGACTTCTGCCCCAGATTTATTCACATGGCGCACGTGCAAAAATTACCTTAATTGCTTCCACTGCTCTTCCCATCATCACGTGAAAGACACAATGTACAAATTTGAACATGATCCAAGTATTTAGATTCCCGGCATACAGACGAATACTCGTGCGCCATTATCAGCGGCATGAAATCACCTGGAAGCCGCCAGCTGCAGAAGGACATCACCCCAAGCTTTTGTAATCTTTATAGCATGGTCTACCGACAGCAAGCAGCAATTCACCCTCGCTCTCACAATAGAGCTTGACTGCTTTAGAAAGTATGCCGGTAGACGTTGAAGATGAATATCTGTTCGTCGTCTCGTGCCAAGAGACTTGCATGATCAGCCGACGAAGCTGGCAGCAGCAACTTTGTATACACCACTTCCTACGACCTTGATAGCCTTTGACACTCTTGCACAGAATCGTCTCGGCTGCATGGACGTTGAAGGGATGACCGGCTTGATGGGAAGTGGCTATCTCAACGTCCCTGACATGCACGCACGCACGCGATGTCAGGTACAGCAAAGAGTCACGCAGCAAGGCGGCTACGGCAGTCTCAGAATGGTGGCATCATCGGACGACAAGCGTGACCAGCCTCTCGGCCTCGGAAGCTGTTGAAAGCAGTCACGAGATCTGCTGCGGCTTAAGCTGTAGCGTAGCGTTAGCGCCCTTGATAAGGTACCGCGCGCCCGCGTATCTTGCTGGCTGGGGAACCGTCCGAGCTCGGGGTGCCGCATCATCATCGCTCAGTGCCTGTGCCTACTCCAGAGTACCTTGATACTCGCCCTCTTCCTCTTCTCCTTCTCCCCAACCCAATCACCCAGCCCACCATACTCATCGGGTCACCCATTATCATCATCATCAGAATTGCAATCGTAAGTAATCCGCCATCGAAACGCCCAGCAATGGCAGCCCCCGGCGAACCCTCCAAGCTATCTTCACATGCTGCTGCCTGTGCAGCGGCGCCGTGGGAGTGTTCCGGGCATCACCATCTCAGTCGCTAACTCCTCTATCAGATGAAGGTTGCAGCATCATCGCTCCTTATTGGAGCTGCGGCCGCCGCCGTCACACCGCAGCAGCAGCCGCTCAAGGCTCCCGAATCGTTCAAGCAGGCCGTCGAAGCCGCCACCGATAAGAGCTTCTGGTCCAAGTCCTTCAAGAACCTCGAACATGATCTGAAGCACCTCACCGACGACGCTCGCGCCGTCTGGGACGAGGTTGCCATGATGTTCCCTGAGGAGATGAGCAAGGCTTCATACTTCAGCATGCCCAAGCCTCACGAGAGGAAGGCGGACTCTCAGTGGGATTTCCTGACCTCCGGCAAGGCGATCCAGGACGTCTGGGTCACCAACAGCAATGGCGGGGAAGAGCGTGAGATTGATGGCAACCTCGAGGCGTTCAACCTTCGTACTAAGAAGGTTGACCCGTCCGTCTTGGGCGTCGACAAGGTCAAGCAGTACAGCGGTTACCTTGATAACGAGGAGGATGACAAGCACCTCTTCTACTGGTTCTTCGAGTCTCGCAACGACCCCAAGAACGACCCCGTGGTCCTTTGGCTGAACGGCGGCCCTGGCTGCTCTTCCCTCACTGGCCTCTTCATGGAGCTTGGCCCGTCTTCCATCGACAAGAACGGCAAGGTCAAGTTCAACCCTGCCTCATGGAACGCCAATGCCAGCGTCATCTTCCTCGACCAGCCCGTGAACGTCGGCTACTCTTACTCCAGCAACACTGTCAGCAACACCGTTGCTGCTGGCAAGGACATCTACGCCCTTCTCACTCTGTTTTTCAAGCAGTTCCCCGAGTACGCCAAGCAGGACTTCCACATCTCTGGCGAGAGCTACGCTGGTCACTACATTCCCGTCTTCGCCTCCGAGATTCTTTCTCACAAGAAGCGCAACATCAACCTGCAGTCTGTTCTGATCGGCAACGGTCTCACCGATGGTCTTACTCAGTACGAGTGGTACCGCCCCATGGCTTGCGGTGAGGGTGGCTGGCCTTCCGTCCTTGATGAGTCTCAATGTCAGGCTATGGACAACTCTCTTCCCCGCTGCCAGCAGCTCATCGAGTCTTGCTACAACAGCGAGAGCGTCTGGTCCTGTGTTCCCGCCAGCATTTACTGCAACAACGCCATGATCGGCCCCTACCAGCGCACCGGCATGAACCCCTACGATATCCGCGCCAAGTGCTCTGGCAGCGACCTCTGCTACGATGAGCTCGAGTGGATCCAGGAGTACCTCAACCGTGCCGACGTCATGAAGGCTCTCGGCGCCGAAGTCAGCACCTACGCTTCCTGCAACATGGACATCAACCGCAACTTCCTCTTCCAGGGTGACTGGATGAAGCCATACCACCGCCTCGTCCCCAGCATCCTCGCCGAGATCCCCGTCCTGATCTACGCTGGTGACGCCGACTTCATCTGTAACTGGCTCGGCAACCTCGCCTGGACCAACGAGCTCGAGTGGCCCGGGCACAAGGACTACAAGAAGGCACCTCTCGATGACCTCAAGCTCCTCTCTGATGACAGCAAGATCGGCTCCGTCAAGAGCTCCGGCAACCTGACCTTCATGCGTCTGCACGCTGCTGGCCACATGGTGCCGTACAACCAGCCTGAGGCCAGTTTGGACATGCTTAACAGGTGGATCGCTGGTGAGTGGTTCGAGAAATAGACTCAATCGTCTCTCCGAGATATGAATGGGAACATCGGAAGAATGCGTCGCGACGCATAGAATGGCAGATTGTTGTCAGTCAAGGCATCTGTAGAGTATCGCATAAGACTGTATCTCTTTTGACTAAACACTCTCAATCTTGTAGGATGTGCTTCTGTTAATGATCCCTTCAAGTCCACCACTAGGTCTGTATAATGCCTGTGTTTCTCTTGGTTTCTCTTGCACGATGCATCCTCAACTTTTGTACTTTGATAACGAGCCGTTAAAGCAGGCTTTTTTGAATTGCTCTGGAGACACGTCATTGTACGCGAAATTGTTAATTCGATTCATATACATTCATATATTCAGTCATGATAGATGTGGGGCTTATAGACGTAGTAGTCAACCTCACTTCAATAGACTTCGCATCTTTTCAATACTCCATTAACCTCAACTTCTTGCCAACCTCTCTCCTCTGCACAACCTTTTCGCTAGGTCTCTCGCCAGCATTCTCCTTGGCTTTCAGAGCTTGCATCAGCATGCCTGCGTCAAAGAAGCCGTCTGTAAAAAAATATACACGTTAGTACGTGAATCATCGCTAAGGAGGGGTTTCCAGAAAACTTACAACCACCCATTTCATCATCGCTACTACCAGCAACGCTATCTTCTTGCACCTTTTCGCCACCACTGGTGTCAGTAATAGCTTTACCTCTGTTCTTCGAGCCCTTCTCCTCCGCTTCGCGGGCTCGGCTAGCGGTCTTGTCGATACTCGTGCCACGACGCTGGGTCTGGCGGAGCAGCTTGCGGATTTCGAGGAAGTACGATTCCAACGCGTCGATGAAGCGTTTGGTTTGACGGTGCTTGCTAGAAGCGCAGATGGAGATGCTACCGTCTTTGATGATGTAGCCGATGCCGAAACCTTCGCCGGACGTCGGGCCGAAGCCGAAGTGACGCAGAGAGGGGTTGCCGCAGTTGGAAGTGCTGAGGATGGTGTTGTTGATTTTGTCCCAGCCTGCGTCGGCGAAGATGGCGGGAAGAGAAGCGGTTGGGCGGGAGGGTTGGGTACGAGAAGTGGTTGCGGTTACGCGGAGGCCGTCGTCGGAGTCTTCGCTGAGGACTGAGCTGCGTTTTGGTGAGAGGGAGGGGTTGGGTGAGGATGTGGGAGAGGAGTAGCCGTTTGTGCTATTGTCGTCGATGCTGCTTTGGTCGGTTTCGGCTTCGGCGTCGACCGAGCGCTGCCAAAGACACATCAAGGCGTAAAGGTGACGGTCCTGGCCTTGAGCTTTGGCGCATTCTTTTGTAGTGGCGGTGTGCTTCTCGCAGGCCTTTCGTAGGAGCTCAACCTTCTGTGCAGGCGGATTCTCGCCCCAGAAGTTGCGAACGAAAGCGGCGCTCTCGTGTGTCACTTGACGAATAGCTTCAGTGCGACCATGGTAATAAACCTTCGTCATTGCAGGTTCGTACATGGACTCCATGCGTCCGTACAGGCCGTAGTAGGCGGCCTGGAAAGCCATCTGGACAAATGCGTCTGGTGAGAATCCCATAGCTGTGATGAAATTCTTGCCATATGCCATGAAATCGAGTGTCTCAAACTCATTCTGCTGGATGAGATCTGCAAGTCGAGTCTCTGCAAATCGCAATGCAGTGGTGAGTTCAGGTACCATGTCCCACTCCAGCTTGTGAGGTGTTGTGCTCACATCACCAAACGACTCCGGGTCGCGTTTGGTGGGATCCGGGGAGGTTGAAGCCCACAGCGAAGGTGCAGCGCCATTAATGCTACGAGCAAAACGAAGAATGGTATCCGTATACACATCTGAGGCAAATCTCAGGACAGTGTGGCCATCAATACCGGTGTGTTCGAAGTTGATGCCAGCACTGCCGTTCTTGCAGACAATAATCTGAAGCTTGTCATACCATCTGTTCGTGCATGTCCCGACTTGAACACCCTTGTGCACCTCGCTGGTGCCACAAAGCATATTCATGCAAAGCTCGGGTGTATCAACCGGCTCCGTGTAGTCGAGACACAGAATGAACAGGGCACTGTCGACGATGTTGAGACAATCGCTATTGTTGGAGCCTTCGTCTTTGCCCAAGACCTCTCGTAGGCTAGACCAGATTTTGCGATTTTCAGTGCTTAGGACACCCAAAGCGCCTTTTGCAGCGTTTTGAATCGGAGTCTGTTCAGCATCGTTCACGATAGCTTGCAAGTTCAAGCTGACATCTCTCTCGGTCATGATGAGATCATTGTTATCGTCCATGACATCGAACCAGTAGAACTGCCCTTTGCACAGGACAACGATATGTTTGCTGTTCGGGTCCTGTCCGATTTGACAACCGTTGTCTGTAGGAATGCGAGCTGTACCGAAGAGGCGTGAATACTGGTACATGCATAGCGGCTGACCCCTAAGCGTGTCTGGTGGAAGTTCTTCCTTCCGGACAGCCCTTGCGAACGAAAGAGCAGATACAACCAAAGAAGCTGCACGTGTGACTTGGTTGTTGCGTGCCGGTGTTGGGTCATCTTCCAAAAGGAAGAATGGATTGAGGTTGAGCACGACCGGGTTGTCGAAATTGAGATATGAATCATACCCTACTCCCGTCAGCAAAACGAAAGCGGTGAAAACGAAACATGGACTTACAGAACTGCTCGATGTAGCTACTCTTGCCTTCTGCGTAGCCCTTTAGCTTTTCTTGTAGTGCTGGTCCGTCAGTGTTCAAAAACTCTGTGACGGCACGTTCGGTATCGGCATGCTCTCTCGCCGTCTGTAGTGGATCGAGAGCCTGGAGATACTTCCTGGCGGTGTCTTCCAGGTTTGGAATCGGTAACTTGGGGAGGCTGTCTTGTGCGGCAAAGGTGATTCCAGGTTTCGATGCCTCGTCCTTGGACGAAGCGAGAGGTTCCTTTTTCTCCTTGCTAAAGTCCTGTGCGATTTCTTTGGCGTTTGCCATCGATCGCTTTTGATCAGACACCATTATGACGGAATCTTGTCGCGAGCGTGGGTTGAGTTGACTATCAAGCGGCTGAGGCGCAGTGAATTGCCTGCCTGCAGACATGACCGGAGTAAGCATGCGAGTTTAACTCTGTAGAGGAGACACCAGCGTGGTGACGGAAAGACCACGCAGGGCTGTGCGGAAGAAGTAGTGGCAGTCTTGCTGGTATAAGTTCGGCATAGGAAAGCCTTGAAGACAAGGGAGATCAAGATTGACTAAAGGGAAGGAAGGGCTACAGTGATGGGCTGGAAGGAAGATATACGTGATAGTACGTCCCCGCAAGTGGCAGACACCAGGCAAGACATGCGGCAGGTAGAGGCGCAAGACTGGTGAAGATAGCCCCGGATGGCATGTGAAGCTTGAGGCTCAAGCGGTTGCCGCAGCCGTTCCGCCGATGCAGAGCCAGAGGCCGACCCCACGCCGGCCGAAGGATGGAGGAATACAAGAACGCGGAAACGACTTACTGACCTGATGTGTGCGCCGAGATGGCGATAGGAAGCGACTGCGTCAATGATCTCTGATGGCCTAGACAAGACGCAAGGGCCAACCAGGCTGCGTAGTGGCCGGAGGATAAATGCGCGGGCGTAGCGAGGATGTATGGTGGACGAACGGATGAAGTCGCACTAAGCTTGCAGGAGCACGAGGCGCGCAGGGGTAGCTTGGGCTGGGAAAGGCGAGAGTTCGAGTTCGGCGCAGTGCATGCAACGGTAGTGCAGAGAGGCTCGTCAGATCTGCTTGGGCGCACTCGCTTGCTGGTCAAATGCACACGGGGGAGCGGCGCGCGTGCGGAACAAGGCGATCGATTAGGTGCAGAGGGACACGCGGAACAATGTGTCGGCAGTAAATAATAGCAGTCGGCAGTCGACAGCAGAGACAGACGAGCACTCGAAATCAATCATCCAGCACGCGACCCTCGGACCTGCTGCTGGGCAGCGGCGTGGTCAGCACTCGGCAAGCAAACATGACGTTGGCCACGATGCAGCGCAAGAAGATGTGGAGTCCGGGGCAGCGGAGATGGAAGAGCACGAGCAGCAAGACTTCGCCAGCCGAGAGCATCAGCCAAGCTCGCAGCGACTTGCCTCCGCCCGACCCAGCAGCACCACCACACCCCCCTGCCTGAGGCGATACATCGGTTCCAGCACGTCACCTGACACATCACCTGACTGCATCCAATCTCGGACGTTCTGGCGGCATCGCGACGAAGATGCTGCCTTCAGCCAGATGACCGACTTGCTGACCGTCCTGCCGCACTTCGACCCTCGCCCCTACACACACGTGCTGCCCTCGCTGGAGAAGGCGCTCATATCATGCTCCGATCTGCTGACCCTCGACGCTGTCCATGTCGCCAAGCGCGCACAGCTGCCTCCAAGTGAGGTCAGAAAACTGGCAGATGCTGTCGTTCAGGCGCTTAGCCATACGCCCTTGGACGCCAATCCATCACCACATCCAGGAGACCTGCAAGTGCCTGGCGAGACGCCTGCCATCCCCTCTGTCGAGAGTGGCAACTCTCTAAAGCATCAATGGATAGTGAGCACATTGGATGACAGACTCGACATCGCCCTCAATGGCGGCATTCACTCGGGATATCTGACCGAGATCACCGGCGAGAGGTAGGCGTGCACACAACTCGACATGTAGACGTTGACTAATAAGTCAACAGTGCAGCGGGCAAGACCCAATTCCTTCTAACACTGTTATTGGCTGCACAGCTTGATGTCAAAGACGGAACCCCACGCAATGCTCTCTATATCTCGACAGAAGCTCAGCTTCAGACTACTCGGCTGAATCAGATCCTTGAGACACATCCAAAGCTCGTAGATCTGCCACCGGATCAAAAGCCCACCCTAGCTCGAATTCAAAGCACTCATGTCCATGACCTCGAAGCCCAGGAACACATCTTGCAATACCAGGTCCCGGTTGCAATTTCGCGCTTCAACGTCGGACTCATCGTGGTCGACAGCATCGCGGCCAATTACCGTGCAGAATTTGAGAAAGGAGGCAGACCTTCGCACTCCCTGGCCAAGCGCAGTGCTCAAGTCACTCGCTTGGCGACCCATCTCCGTGACCTTGCGCGACATCACAACATCGCTGTGGTGGTCGCCAATCAAGTCGCAGATCGGTTCGAATCTCAAAGTATGCTCGCTCCATTGAGCCAACAGCAGACTCAGACTCCACGCCCGGTCTCACCTTCGCAGACATCGTTAACGCAAGCACCAAACATGACTGTGCCGTTGATGCAATACGAGGCCTTCCTCTCCACGTCTTACCCACTTGCGCTCGATCACCAACAACGCTTCTTCACTGGATGGGGTGACGACCCTTCGCCTCATCACAATGCCACTCTCAAAACACCGTCCCTTGGCCTGACCTGGACGAATCAGCTTGCCACACGCATAGCTCTCGTTCGTATGCCAATTTACGAAGATCGCGCATACCAGCCCGGCGAAGATAAATCGATTGCCGGCTGGCAACGGACGATGAAAGTCGTCTATAGCGCTTGGAGTGGCGCAGGCGAAACTGAGTACGAGATTTGGAAGGGTGGTGTGAGGGCAGTTCGCGATGTATCAAACGAGGCAGTCTGATCAGCGTCTGCGCCCGAGAGGTCTGACTAATATTCGAGCTCAGTCCTCTAGGCAAACATCAGATCAATTGTCTAATCAGGACACCTCATTGTGGATAAGGTATTTCACCGCCAGTTCTCGATTGTCACTGTTGTGGAAGCTTGTACATAACTGTGTGTAAAGTCGTCGAGCTGTTGGTTCAATGGTCGAGTGTACGTGTACTCGTCCGCAACAGCTCTTGTAGCTACCACATCTGATCCACAAACAGACGAGATCGACCTCGCAAGACTGAACGTGGAGAAAATAGGAAATCCAAACAAGACTTTCGAGCCAAATATGTCCAGCGATAGCATTTCGGCAATTCGGCCAAGCAGCGAGGACACAGAACATTGTCATCTCTTGTTTAGAGCTGCGAAGCCAGAAATACTAATTTCGAATGCTCGTCAACGAGATTGACGACCCAATCCTGAGGCATACTACCCTCCACGTCGTCGGGATGTGGAATGTGGCAACAGCACGGATGGTTGCGTGAGCGATCGAATGTCTCAGCCTTACACCCAGAAAGCATGTCACGGAGGTGGACATCATCAGTGTCTTTGATCGCAGCATCGCATTGAAAGGGTTCTCGAGCTGAGGATCTATGGCACATATTGAGGAAACAACGAAACTAGGCTGGTTCAATACATATCTGCAATGATACTGTATAAAAACAATCCCGACTCAAGTTCTAAATTCGCTACGTCTGTCGTCAAAGGCGCTGTCATCAAGCCAAAATCCCAGAACTACAGCCTCCCATCGATCTTGATTGCAAACACGATCATCGAAATGAAACACCCTAAGCTCCAAATTGCCAGCGAAGTCTGGCAACATGCCCTTAGATCCCAAGAAAACGCCATGCTAAATCTTCAACGAGCCCAATCTCGCGAGACCAACTCCAAGCAAATGATAAAGCTTCGACCTCTCAAATTTACAAACTTACCTTGTTGCTCGTCCCATCCCAGCTCAATCTCGCAACAAACATACTCCTCCTCTGCCCCACAGCCTCCTTGCTCGCATACCCATGGAAAGCCATGTGCTTGCCATCCCAATCCACGTCTCCGTGGCCCGGTCCCCAAACTCCACTCGGCGTGCCAGTCACAAGCAACGGAGCCTTAGCTTTCTGATAGTCGCCATCGATCCTGTGTGAAACGGCATAGCTGCTGCTGTACTTCTCTGAAGTGTAGCACTGGCTGCTAAAGTGCAGGACGTACTTGGGCCCATCGGCACCATCGTAGCGGACGAGAGAGGGGCCTTCGATGAGAGGTCCGTCGGCGGCGTCGCGGTTGAGGATTCGATATGCTTGGCCTACGGGCGTGTAGCCGTCGGCTTGGACTTGCTGGATCACGATCCAAGTGTCACGCTGAGGCTCGACCATATTGTTGCACTCGCCGCCGTTGCCAACCGCGTTGCCGTCGATTTTGTAGAGTAAGTAGCGTTTGCCGTCTGCGTCGCGGAAGCCACTGGCGTCGATGGCGCCGCCTTCGTTCGTCGGACAGGCCATCGGAGAATCGGATACGGAGTCGTAGGGGCCTTCGATTTTGGACGATTTGGCTGCGCCGATGCAGTGGAAGCGGCCGTTGCCGGCGGTATTGGTTGTGGCGGAGAAGTACATCATGAAAGAGCCGTCGTCGAGTTGGAACACATCCGGGGCCCAGACTTTGGGGTCGGCGGTGTTGACCCAGGAGGGAAGGTTGCGGAGGGCGTCATGGTTTTCGTGGAGTTGCCAGGTGGTGAAGTCGGTGGAGGTGGCGTATTGCGTTTTGATGTTCTTGTAGTCGAACAGGGACTGGGTGCCGAAGGCGTGCCAAGTATCGCCGACTTTGATGATGGCCGGGTCGGGGAAGTCGGACTGAATGACTGGACCGATGACATCTCGTTTGCGCACAGGTGCGGCAAGGGAAGTAGAAGTCAACGCCGAAAAGGCGGTGATGGCAGATAAGAGACGCATTATCGTGACGATGCTGTGGTCAATGTGATTGCGTTGTGTTTGAAGAGATTGGGTTCTGGTTCTTTGATGAATAGAGGCCAGGGATTGTGTTAGGCAGTTATGTCTCAGGTTATTGATGAGGAAGGGAAAGGTTCAAGACCCAAGAGAGTACGAGAGATTGATATAGACTCTACGGACTTGGTCTTGGGCCAGCACATGGCCTTGCATCACGAGTGCAAGGCCCTCCACAAGCCGAATACCATATCATACCGGCCTGCTACCAGCGTCAATCACTGCACTCCACAACCCGGGCACTGTAGAAATTTGATCAACAATGACGTCCGTGGCATCCGAAAACACCACGAGACTAAGGAAATAGGTGGTCATGGGACATGCCAAGGAAACGAACGACATAGCCGGGTCCTGAAGCGGCTGCGCTGCAAGGCGGATCCGTGGCTTTGCTGTAGATGGAACCTCCGGCTAGCCAAGGCCCGGGACATGCAGCCGCGATTCAGATTTCTGCCGGCCGAGGGCACCATATAACAGTAAATGTGCCGCGCGAGGAATGTAGGAGTTCTAGCGTGGTGCTACCTCACTGGCGCAGACCCCGAGGTTAATATAGGCAATCCTTTGGCGCAGCCTTGCCATCATGGGAGGAATTCGTGAACCCGAGAAGGGTGAAGGTATGACATGCGAACATGACATCCTCCAGTTTCTACTCAAGAACAAGGGTAGACTATTTTCGATCTTCACTGCTGCGATCCGAACGTACCTGCGGCTTCGCGCTAATACAGCGTGGCCGTAGCGGTATTTGTGGCTAGCAAACCACAAAGGTTACACGCGCTAAAGGACCAAGAGTCAACTGTAGGACGCGATGCCTGTCGCCTCTCTAGGCGCATAAGGCCAGCAAGCACTCGACTACTAACACCACAGCGATCGTCAGTCATCCGAACTAGTAGATCACCTCGGCGGAAAGGTCACACCGCCTTGTTGGGCTGCATCGCAAAGTACAACTCGGGCGGACGTCCCACGCCATCACACCTGAAAGGATCTCGAATCGTACCAGCGATCTTGTTCTCCAGGATGTCGGCATGACGACTTCATCTCGTTACTGGGTTGTCTTGTGGCATAGCGGCTGGTAGCCACCAGCACGACACCAAGTGAAGTGCGAGCACGGAATGCGGGGACTCGAAGAAAGCATTCACCCGATCCGGCAGGATGGCGCAGAATGCTAAGTCAGACACACACATGCCACCGCGCCGGAACTCGCTCGTGCGCTGTAAGATCTGCACGACATCCGGATCATAAGGCCCGGGCGTGCACGATGACGCACATACTGAAGAGTTTATTGTCTGTAGCAAACGCCAAGTCGAGCGAATCTCACACGACATGCGACCAAGTGGTGGTCAGCTGTTGTGAAAACCGTTAGGCACTATACTATAGTCTGGCTTTTGCGTGCCGCCTGACTGACTAAGTATAAGGTACAAGCACGGCTCCATTTGAGGATCGACAATAGCCACAGTCGTGCCGGACTTTCATCTTTGTTAGTGAGAAAATGCACTTACATGAGGAAAAGTAGTAGATTTTCTCAAGGGCTAAGGCGTCACGAGTCTTGCCTCGGCTGAACCACTTTTCCGCTGATCCAGACTATTCGTCGAATACGCAAGGTATCAACACGAAAGGGTTCACTGAATTTGATCATCTTATTTGGAAAACGGAAAACGTTATTGTTGTAGTGAAGAAATTCAAATGCTGTTTTCGAAGGAATGGGAAGACATTTTATGTTTGATGCCCGACTGTACTGTCCATTAGACCGATAGCAACAAAGAGAGTCGTAGCGAGATGTTTGAAAGTTTGTGGTTTTTCCGCGTATCCCGCTCTAGAAATGAATGAGTTTGTTCTTACTCGTACGCCTTAATCTGAATCAAGAATCGTATGTTGGAGTCCAGTCCTACCGTGACCAATAACGCCGTCTCTTGACGCCCATAACATTAAAAGTCGTTCTAAGTCGTTAGCAAATGATACCATCTTAGCAAAAGGGTAATGTCAACGATGAACGTCTAACTTCCAACCCCACCACCATGCTCCCTAACCTCTTTCTTCTCCAATTTCGGCACCTCCCGACTAAGCAACATCCTCAACTCAGGCGAGATGACTTGCTCCGGTTTCTTGCCATTGCCATTCTCGCTCGTCGCCCTGTCTCTACCCGAAGCACTAGCACCAGCAGCCGATCCAGGCTTTGCAGGCGAAGGAGGTGGCAACGGTAATCGCTGCCTCATCGTAGCAGGCTGCGAAGGGAAATTGCTCTTCTTGTCAATCGCCTCGACCATTCTTTGGAAGCGTCTGAAAAGTGCTTCCGCTCTGGCGAGAGTTGAAGGCAGATCGATGGTTCCGGACAATTCGTTGACATATTTGAGCACTTCGTCAAAGCCCTTGAGGTGCTCAAGGATGACATTACGGTGCTTCTCGAGGATCGCCATGGCAATGAAGAGGTGGAAGTTTGAGCTGTAGTAGTCTGTCCAGAGACCTTCCCAAAGGCGGAGGATGTCGAGCCAGTCAAATTCGCGCTTGAACCAGACGAGGAGCATGCGGAAGAAGAAGAAGAAGTTGGTGCTGTCGAGGCGTTGGAGGTGTTCGTAGAGTTTCGGATCGAGAAGTTGGCACAGATGGTCGAGAGTGAGTAGTTGGAGGCGCATGCCGGATTGATCGCGCAGGAAATTGCGTTCCATGCGCTCCATGAAGCCAACGAAACCCCAGAACGCGATTGCATCATCTTGTTCGACTGCGTAGATGGGGGCGAGAAGATCGGACATGCCTTGAACGTAGCCGAGATCACGATTGTATTCGTTATAGGTCAGAAGCAAGTCCTTCATCTGCTCTAGATGAACATTGGTGCCAGCTTCTGCGAGTGGTGAATCTGGATCGGGATGCGGGATGTCTTCGCCAGCAAATAGTGGTATGTGTCTATCGGTGCGGTGAACGTCTTTTTCTACAGAGGAGACAGCATGATCAGTAAAGGTGTCAGTGGCAACATCAGACAGTGCGCTTCCGTCATGGATGAGAGGAAATAAGGATGCAGACTTACCAATGCGCATGCGTTGTTCCTTCCACCATTCTTTCTCTTCCAGGGAACCCTGGTCATCGGCCAACCGTTCCCACCAAGCTCCCTTCAAGCGAATGTACTCATCACGAAGGCTGTGCATCTTCGCTTTCCGCTCATCCTCTGATGAGTCCCATTCGTACACGCCAAGCAGGAACAGCCAAGCTTCTTTCCGTACATCGTCATCCTTGGACAGGCCACCATGGAATATACGTTCCTTGACTTCCAGTTGTGTCTTCTCCAGTCTGCCTGTGCGAACGTTGAAGAAACTCTTCCACTCCTCCATGGTCACTGGGTTGCGCTTGTCCTGCAGACTGAGTGCCTCAGCGTCAAGCACCTCGAATGATCCAAGCTCGGATTCCTCCATTTCGAGAATGTCCTGAGCAGTCCATATTCGCTGACTACGCTCCTTCTCGGCCTGCTCTGCGATACTCATTGCCCACCTTGCAAGATACAATCGTGCTGAGTCGAACTCGTCGCCCATGCTTTGCACCTGCGGGCTCTGCATCAACCGCCTGATAGGAGGAGGAAGGTTCTTGTTCTCTTGCACAGACTGTGCAGTCTTACGTGTGAAAGTCGTCACCTGGCTGAGCTTCTCGAGTACCGTCCATCTCGCTTCCCTGAATGCTTTACCCAATGGATCCTCCTTTTTCTTTTGCTTCGACTGTTCGCCTTTATCGTTACCCTCCAGCATATTACGGACGTTATCCGTAGTAGGTCGACGGGTAAGACCGAATGCTTTCTGATCGTCTGCAGTTGGGTCGACCAAGTAAAGACTTGGCTCATGTGCACTTCTCTCGAGACTGGCATGGTTTTTCAGCCACTTCATGATCTCGTCTCCACCCCAATGCATACCGCCGCCAGACGAGCTGCTGATGTCGAAGGTTTCGCGTTGTAGCCTCTTGCGTTGGTTAATCGTGCTCTGGCACTCGTTGTCGTGGAAGAAAAGTGCTGGGAAACTCTCTCCAGCTCTTGAGTTGACGACGATGCTGCCGTGCCACCAGCCCGAACTCGGTGGGCGGAACAGGATAGAATATATTTCGGAGAGAGGAATCGAGAAGGGATGTGCCCCAATGGACGCGCCATGTGTTGTCGTGACCGGAGGCGGAGGTACGAGATCCGGTCTGTGAGGAGGACTATCTACCTCAGACATGTCGGCTTTATCGTACTTCTCTCTTCCCTCTCCCAAGCTTCCTTCGGGTAACCAGCATAGCAACAGGTTGTGGTTATTCTCTGATCTTTTCCTATCACTGCTACCTTCCGCAGTGGCCGACGGGTGTGTCACAGTTGTTCGCTTTGCTGCATCTCCAGCAGCTGGCTTCTGTTCCACTATAGCGATATATCCAGCCACATTCTCCTTTGCGGATGCTGAAGGATGAACGTAGACCTTGCTCTTCGCATACAGCAATTTAACACCCTTGTCGCTCCGTGAATGCCTGATCGCACTGTATCCGCCTTCCTCGTCATCGCTCACATCGTAGAAGCTGGCACTTGGTGAAGGCGGGCTTGCTGGAGCATCGTGAGACCTAGACATGCTCGCTATCGACTGTGTCGAGAGGTTGAAATGATTGGTATTGTGATCATACACAGGCACGGCTGATCTGTAGCAACTGCGTGAGTATGATATGGTATATGTGCGAGGCTGTGTAGCAAGTAGTGATGGTCTGGTGAGTTCCGGAATGCTCGCGCCTGATCCAATTGCCTTGTGACGTACATGTACTAGCAGGGCGGGGTGTTTGTGGCGAAGATCAAAGTGTGGCGCAAGCTGTAGGCAACAGAATTCCGTCTCAAAACGTTATTGGGGTTACTAGGGTTCAACAACCGTCATGACTTTTGCCATGATTCTCAAGTAATTTGTGTTTAAACATTGCGGTTCGTCAAGTGTCACTGGCAGGGAAGTCGCGTAATTCCAGCTGATGAGCATAATACATCAAACCCGTTGTGTCGTTCGATTAGAGCAAGTCAGCATTGGAGCCCGATGAGCGTCGTCCATCTGTACGATACAGACATGAATGACATCCAACCTCAGGACATGCTTCAATTCATGACCATGATATCTGTCATGGGTCACTCATCGCGGTGATAGTGTCAAGCAGACTGCTCTTCATCGCCATTGAAACATCCCACCGGGTGACTCTTGTGACGCGGAAATATTCATTTGCCTATCCAGGGCAGGATCTAGATTATGTATTGACATGTATTCGCTCATCAGCGTTTACAAACAAGGCACCTGTGCCTCTCTCACAGCTCGATCTATCGCGGGATCTCTAGTCACACTGAACATCGCCTTCATCCTTACCAACCTCCTCGCATAACTCTCAAACCACTTTTTCGAATGCCCTTGCATCAAATCTCTTCCGTCAACACCTTCATTAGCCCCCAAACTGGCGTTCACCCACTCCACCAACTCCCTGACATAGCCTATCTCCTGTTCCTCCCCCCTCATACTGTGAAATGGCCTCCCAGCACCTTTCCTCCTCAACCGTTCCTCATACTCGACTCGCATATCAGGCTCATTAGGCAAAGCCACTCTACCGCTAAAGACGTTCGCAAGCGCCACTGCTTGGAACTCGAAGAAAGAGAATGTCGCTGTGTGAAATGGAATGCCGACGAAAGCCAGAGTCGGGTCGGGGATGTAGAAGATGTCTTTGTGTAAGTTGTGTGTTTGTTGGCCGTCTGTAATTAGGACTCGAGAGTCGGCTTGGGCTGAGGTGAGAGTGTCGTCGTGGAAGGAGCGGAGGAAGGGAAGAGAGGAGTGGTAGCCTGTTGCGAGGATTATGCGGTGGATGTTGCAAAGCTGTGTACCATCGGTGAGCTTTACAGTGCCTGGGATCGCACCTTGATCTGTTGCGGTATTGGACTGTGTCAAGGGCTCGAATGATTGAATCCCTGCCACTCGAGCGGCGTTGTCTGGCAGCAAGTGGCTCGATAGATCGTAAGGTCCGCCGCGTGAAGATTGAAAGACTGTTTTTGCGACTGTCCCAAGCTCGCGTGCAATGTCCGTCGAGCTCACGCCTGCTCCAATGATGAGCACGTTCTGATCTTTGAAGCTGGAGGCCCGACGATAGAGCTTTGAATGTTGAATGCGTTCCGGGAAAGCCGCCTTCCATTGCTTCAGCCCGGGTAGGTCTGGAATGTTTGGTGCATGGTAATGACCGTTGGCCACAACGACGGCGTCGAAGAAATGTGTTGCGTGCGAATATTGCGACCCTAGAGGCGTGTCGTCAAGCGTCGATGTCTCAATCTGCCAACCATTGCCGTGCTTCTCAATGCTGTCGACCCGAGTATCCAAAACGATAAACTGGCTTATGTCGTTCGTGGCAGCGGCGCTTTGAACGTACTCTGCAATCACACTCTGGCTCACGAACTCCTCAGTACCAGGCTTCCACTCTTGCTAAAAAGATCGAAAGGTCGAGTCAGTGCAAACTCCTCATATTGCGACCAAAATCCGCTGTTGACACTCACACACTGCATCTCCATCTCGTAAGTAGAGACATTGTTCCTCAAACCCTCGTAACAAGGGCCGGGAGGCGCAAACTCCACAGAAGCAGCTTGCCAGACAGCCCGATCTTCATCAACGGGACTCCCGGTCTTACTATCTTTGCGCTTGGCTCGGAATTGTTCGTACTCAGGCGAATCACCGACAGAAGGTAGAACAGATGGGTACGCGGCGTCTTTCGACTTGCGCTCGTCGAAAACCCTAGAGCACCATTGTGTAAGCGATCAATGTATTTAAGGTTGACGATGAGTTGCAAAACACATCGGGAACGATGTACGTACCAAACCCCTCCAATGTGTGAATTGCGTTCAAAGACTTTCACTTCAAGCCCAGCTTTCCTGAGATGAATGGCAGTGGCCACACCACTAACGCCTGCGCCGATGACGCCTACGGTCTTGACGTCGAGGTGTTGATCCCCCATGATGTATGTCGAAGGATGTATGGTGGATGCCTAGCTGTAACGATCTAATACAGCAAGACAGCAATGTATAGAGTCCACTTGAAAGCGTGAAACGAGTCAAGTGAGAGAAGGTACATACCAGCAAATGTTACTGTCAAACGCAGTTTAGATGAATTGTCAGCAATCATTAGCCGACACAATCAGCAATCGTCAAATGCAATTGCGCAATGCGTCCCCGCTATGTTTTGACATTTGATGGAACCAACAGGGGAAAATGCCATAGCAGGTAGCGATTGCGCCATAGCTGGTCCGGAGCCGAGTAAGCCGTTATCGACGAGACAGCTGCACTTGGTCTCGCCGACGCACATATTTTAACGGTATGCAATTATCTAGCAAGATGGGGCTCAAGTGAGTGCGTTCCTTGCTGTCCCAAAGGTCAGATCGAGATATATCCATTGTGCTAATGTAGTTTCGCCAAGAAGCCCTGGTATGAACATCTCAAATACATTACGCTACAAGCAGATAGAAGAAAGGAAACAAAACACGTGGTTCGCTACATTATACACAAATAGACGCAACCTCGTTCATCCACCGCAAAAGTGTAGCCAGTGTGCTCGGTGTAACTCTGCATTACGAAGTTTATTGAGAGGTCAAGTGGTCGACCGCCTGTTATCATGGGTTAGCTGGAGGTATGAGGACGATCAAGTAGCAATGAAACTCACCTTATTGATGTCGTAGTCGTACTTTTCCAGCGCCTCGAGTGCTGCTCCGCGCGTGTATCCCATGCCGGTCAGACGCTTGAGGATGGGGTCGTCGTGCTCCTCGCCAGGAGTTATCGCCGGCGCAATAGGCTGAGATGCAGGCGCGCCTTGCTTATCTCCTGTGGTGGGTTGTGGCATGCTCTGGTGGGCTGCGGCTCCGTTGGTTTCCCATGGATCATTGGTGGAGCCGCCAAAGGATGTGTCAATGTTGCCAGTCGCGGAGTTGTCAAGGCCAGAGAAAATTGCATCCCAGTCGTGGGACGAGTTCTGCGGTCCAGTCGGGCTGGAGACCGATGCACTCGGTGAGAAGCTAGAGAAACCATTGCTCTCGCTGAGCTGCTTAGGCGTTTGATGCGATTCGGCCATAGTAGTGGTCATGCTTGCGGCAGGCGAGTCGAAGGCGCCGTTGAACTCCGAAGCGTCACGCGAGTGGTTGCCAAAGCCAAAGTCGGCGTCAGATCCGCTCTTGTCGGCTTCCTTGGCCTCGGCAAGGTCATCAAAGTCATCAAAGTCATCAAATTCGTCCTTCGCGGCTGGAATGGGAGCAGCCTGTGTCTGCGAAGAAGCAGGTTCAGCCTCGGGAAGAGTGCTCACAGGCCTACTGCGAGCATCATGGAACTCCGTGCCGGTAGTGCTCGCGGGTGTGCCAACAGAGGGAGGGAACAGTGATGTCTGCGGTGTGTGCAGGCTCTTGTCGGTCTCGGACCGTGAAGGAGCCTCACCAGCCGGGACTGTCGGCGACGTAGGATCCTCACGTGCCGGAAGAAGGCCGCCAAATTCCGGCGGGAAGTGGTTGGAGTCTGAGCGCTCACCACCAAGAACCTGCTTGTCACTTTCTTCATAGGTTGGTGGTGACGGGGCATCGGTGGCAGCCGGCAACGTGCTACCAGCGGATTGGTTCGAGGTGATCTCAGGTCTTGCCGGGGCAATCTCGTCGGATACCGCTGCAGGCGCCGCTGGCTCGATGGTGTCTTCTTGTTCGAGTGCAGGGCCATCTTTCTTAGCAGGCGGCGAGGTGGTGAAGTTATCACCGAAGCCTTTGTCAGAGTCATCATCGCTGTCACTGTCACTTTCATCCTCCAAGTCCAGGTTCTGGATTGGCGGGAACTCGGAACTGAAGCCTCTTGAATGAGGCTTGTTGTTCTCATTTGAAGTCGAAGCGAACGGATCCTCGGTCGTGGCCGACTGATCATTGTTGCCGAAGCCGGCAAATGCAGAGTCAAAATCATCCTTGTTCGTTGCGGGCGCGGTAGATGGCGTGGCAGTCGTTGTTGAGGGACCAGAGATCTCCTTTGCGGCGATTTGCGGCTGAGCCTCGTCACTGGGGAAGGCACCTGGCGCAGATTCGGTCACAGGCCCTTCGTGGCCAGGGAAGCCACCGGGAATGTGCTCGGTCAGCTGTTTTGGGCTCGTCACGCCGGGCGTCTCGATTTCTTTCGGGGTGTCGATGCCTCCTGCGCGGCTTGCAGGCGGCACCACTTTAGTAGATCCGGTTTCGCTCTCAGCACTTGGGCGTAGACCGCCGATTGGCAACTCTGTGGGCGTGAATTGGCGGCTCTCGGGTGGTGGTGGCGGTGGTTCATCGGCACTAGGAGCTTCACGCTTGGCATCGCCAAAAGGTGGCGGAGTGACAGATGGGGTTGGTCTTCCCTCAGACGACACAGAGTCAGCTAAAGTGGGCACAGCTGCAGCAGCTACAGGCGCAGAGCGGCCAATGAAGCTGGTCGCAGGTGGAGTAGCACTGCGGCTACCGGGCTGTGCGAAGGACGGACCAAAGAGCTGGTCAAATGCACTTGGAGTGGGAGCACCAGCCATCGCAGTGGCAGGGCTGACCGAGCGTGAAGCATCGCCAGAGTTCATCCTAGCAAATGGATTCGTAGCGCTCAAAGTACTAAGAGCTGGGCTTGTCACCTCTCTGCTAGCCGGCGCAGACTCTGCAGGTGGTGGACTAGCAGCAGCTTCGCGTTCGAGCTCAGCCTTCTCACTCTGCAGGCGTTCGTGCTCGCCTTCGTTCGTGGCTAGTTGCTTTTTGTTGATGCTGACCCTACCCTTCTGTTGCCTGGCATCCATCTTCATCTTCTCCAGCTCAGGTTTAAGCCTCGAGATCTCGGCATTGAGCTGGTCGATGCGCTGCTTCAAGTTTGCATTTTCGGCTTGGTCGGATTGGAGTGCTTGCAACACATTCCTATGCTGGGTAGTCAAATCCTGATAGGTTCCTTCCAACAGAGCAAGCTCCTGATCCATCTTCTTAGTGGAATCGCGAGAAGCGGCCAATTGTTGCTCTAGGTCCTTGACGGTTCGGACTTCCTGCTCATAGTGTGCCCTGAATTGCTGGAGCTTAGTTTCGAGGTCTTTCTTACGCGCGGCTGTAGCGTTGAGGTCGGCCTGCGTTGTCGCCTTCTTAGCCTGGGTCTGTTCCATCTGGTTTCTGAGATTTCCAATCTGATTGCTCATGTTTGCCAACTCAGTAGTGTCGTTTGTGATCTTGCTTGTCTCCACCGCACTCGTTTCGTCTTCACCAAGCAGATCGTCCATACCAGCAGGTTGAGGTGCCCTGGGCTGTTGCTGCGGGAAGCTGCTTACAGCTGGACCTTGGGAGGATGCCGCAGAGCCGCCTGTGTTCTGGTTCGCAAGACTGGCTCCAAATGCGGAGGTTGGCATGAATGGCTTGAAATGTGAGCCGGCTTGCTGTGGTTGGGGCTGGAAGCGCTGTGGACTGCTTGGAGAGGTAGGCATGCTGGGGTTGAACGGATCTCTGGTGGCCGAAGCTCCTGTGCTCTGTGGCTGCAGAGCAGGCTGCTGTGGTTGTGGTGCAGTCAATTCATCCAGACCGAAAAGGTCGTCAGCAGCAGACTTCGGCATATTGGACGCGTTGCTGGCGTTGTCGAAAGCTGGAGCAGTGGTCTGTTCCGTCTGCTGCTGCAGGTTCTGCTTTCGCATAGAAGGAGGAACCAGAGCCGGTGGGAGGAAAGCGGGAAGAGGTGCGGCGTTGGGCATTCTCTGCTGTCGAATCAGGTACATAGCGACGGCAAACTCGTCCTTGGTCAGCTGTCCTTCGCTGTTGATATCCGCCAAGTCCCACACCGATGCAAGTGTATCTTCCGGGAGGCCAGAGTCAGAGAAGAAACGCACTGCTTGTTCGCCAGTAACGATGCCCCTGCGTTGTGTGTCCACAGTGCTGAAGAATTGATCATACTTGGCCTTCTCTTGCGGGGTGATCAACCATTGTGGGCCGGTGGTTTGTGCTGACATAGGCGGAGGAGTGCCATAGGTGGGCGGCCTTGCAAGTGGGCTCTGGGTCCTGTGAGGACCACCAACAGCACCCCCGGAGAACTGTCTAGGAATTCCAGCAGCACCAGATGCTGCTCGGTTGCCTGGCGGAGGTGGTGCACCCCGCCTAGCTGCCGCTTGGTAGAACGCAGCAGGGAGGGTATTCGGCAGGGCTGTCATTGATCTTGTCTTCATGCTCGTGAGCAAGTGCATTGCAACGATAAACTCCGTCTGATCGAGTGAGCCTGTTTGTTCCCTGTCTGACAGCATCCATATCCGTCCCAGCACCTCATTTGGCAGTCCCGATTTCTCAAAGATCGCCTTTGCCGTTCCCGCATCCAATTGTCCATTTTGAGCTCCAGACTTCTCAAACAACCCAGAGTATTGCTGTACCTTCTGCGGGTCAAGGGGTGGAACGCGAATCGGTGGTTGGCCGCTCAGTTGTGGCTGCAGCGCTCCAGCTGGTGCACCGCTCTGGGACGGACTTGCTGGTGTTTGTGCTGCACTTGGTATTTGTATGCCATCGAACTTTGGTATAGGACCTGGTTGAAAGGCGAGCTCGGTGGTAGGCTCCCTACCGGCTTGGTAGTGCCCGATGAGACGCAGAACGATGCAGAAGCCGGGCCTGGTGAGCAGACCGCGGTTCTCAGTGTCTGCAATCTGCCATATCTCGCCGAGGACCTGCGGGTTGAGAGTGGTGCGTTCGAAGAAGGGCACGGCGCGTTCGCCAGTAACAACGCCCAGCTGGTCGGTATCGGCTAGGTTGAACAGGTAGGCAAAGACGCGCTTCTCCTCGGCGGACAAATTGAGGATCGCGGGATCTATGTTTTGGTAAGCTTGTGCCATATTCGATTGCATCTTTTGCGGCGTACTAGGATCATTGCTTTCGGACATGGTGTCAATAGCACGCTGGCATCAGGAGGCAGCACCGCGAAACAGGTCGGAGGCGCGCGGCAACGCAGAGGATTTCGCTGTACGCGGCACAAGAACAGCAGTACGGTATATCAGGGTTCAAGAGTGGTCAACGGCGGCGATATAAGCAGATCGGGTGCTGCAGGTCGTGAAGAGAGTATCTGTAGCTAGCATGCACATCGCCATCTCCCCAGCCAGCCAACGGCGACCACTTGGCTGGGAGCGCGAGCTTGGACTTTGGTGACGTCGCGGACCGTCTTTCCGTCTATACATTCATCATGATCTCCGCCATCGAACACATGTGCATCTAGCGTTTCACTAGCTATATCCCACCATCGTTTGTACTGGTCACTTCGAAGGAGGCCCGTATGGCAGCCGCTCTCTCCATCTCTGCTGCAATCAACTCGCCGACGGAGCCGAGGCTCCCGCTTACGTCAGGGGTAGAGCTTCCAGATGGCAACATTGAAATGTTCACAGCAACAGCATATCGATCAGAGAGAAAGAAGATACATTTATCGTAAAAGTCTATCGGGAAAATAACACCTATAGCAAGAAGAGAAGCCGTCCAGAATTTTCCGCCAAAATCATCCAAGCCAAATCTAAGTCCCAACTTTCCCACCCATGCCGTCGGTTGACGCTACCAGCAGTAAGCAGTTGCTTACTTGGTCGAGATAGTAGTGTACTGGAAGTTGTCCATGAGAACAGCAAGGAGAACCTCAGGAAGCAGGCCAACAGTGTCGAAAGTCACACGGTCGACATCGCAGAAGCCATCGTTGAGCTGAACCTCAGCCATATCGGCTTCGAGCTGCAAAAGAGGCTTGCGGAAGTCGGCCTTCTGGGATGCAACCTGCTTGCCGTTGCGGTAGCCAGTGATGTTGATGGTGCAAGAGAGAGGGACGCTGAGAAGAGTCTCCTGTGTGGCAACGACGCAGCCGAAGTAGAAAGACTTGAAGTTGAAGGAAGTAGTGGTGCTGTCGTCGTAGTCGGTGCGGAGCTCGTGCTGGCCCTCCAGGCTGTTGACGACGTCGTAGGCGAGCACGTTAGGGGCAGACTGAGGGTGGATGCCGGCAAGGAGGGGAGTGGCGGAGATGACGCCCATGTTGGAGTAGTAAAGGCCCTCGTGGGAGCCGAGAGAGTTGAGACCGCGGACGGGTGCGCCGTCGATCAGACCTGCGGGGACGTTGTCGAACTTGTGGATTATTAGTGGGCGGATTGGAGATACTTGGGAGCACAAAAACTGACCTTGACCAAGTGATCAACGCTGTAGGTCTGGTAAGAAGTGGGTGCGGCGAAAGCAGTGCCAGCAGCGAGTGCGGCGATGATGGTGGTGAAAGTCTGCATTGTGATGACGAGTTGGTCGTAATGAGTGTGTTGTAAAAAGAGTAAATGAACGTGAAAAGAATGCTGAAGAAGCTGTTGCTGAATCGTTTGAACGTTGGAAGCTGATAAGATGGACTGTTTGAACGGCGCGAAGAGCGTCGTCTTATACTTTTCCAGCTACCAAGTTCCTCACTCCTCGCTTAGCCTTGGTGTCTATCTTCGCATACCATGAATAGGAGCCGCTGCTGAAAATTGTGTTGCCGTGGCCGTGGGCACATCAGAGCACAGGCGAGCGGGTGCTAGAAGCTGATAGCTTGATATGCAGCACGCACCTATAG
Organism: Cladosporium sp. BF-F; assembly: GCA_030463185.1. Lineage (NCBI taxonomy): Eukaryota > Fungi > Ascomycota > Dothideomycetes > Cladosporiales > Cladosporiaceae > Cladosporium > Cladosporium sp. BF-F. The sequence goes on along the minus strand of JAMRMS010000005.1, from coordinate 827,006 downwards.
CTCTGCTATATCAACGCCCGCGGCTTAAGTGCCATTATGCACTTCTGCCCTACCCGGCACGCACGCAAGATAATGCACAAAAGTGCGCTAGCGCGATAATAAAGAAGCAATAATCGCGTTTCGGGAGTCCTTACAGGCTTGGTGCCAATAATAGACTCACTAGAATGCCCTGGCATTGTAGCACAGGGGTTCGTTTTCTGAACCATGCTCGCACTGTTTGCGAGGATATCACTGTTGCCAGTGACCGGATACTGCATTTGCCGGATTGATTGAATACCGAGGATCTCAAGGCACCGATGTCAGACGAGATGCAAGTGCCGGCAGTGGAATGCTACCAGACATCCGCTAGAATTGTGACTGATGGAAAGCTGGTGGAGAGATTCTTGAAGCAAGCTGCGCCACCAGATGACGAGAAACTGCCATCCAATGTACTGTAGATGGCTTGTCTGCAGCTTTCCTGTCACCTGCACGTATGGAATATGTTTTGGCGCTGGCAGGGTTCGGATGTGATCGGCACCTCGCCCGAGTTCTTGGTAAACTCGAAGTGGGTTCCACGCGCCGCTCCGTCCGGCACCAAGAGCTCGGTACGCAAGAACCGCTCTCGGAACGAGCACATCGTATGGGAACATGAACATTCGGACGAAGTTGCCATTCTGTCTGCACATGCTTGGTTACAAGCACGACTGATATGGATATGATGGCGCTGATATGGCCGAAGCATCTAGCACCGTACTGTCATCCCCATGTCCCTCGTAACCCGTACCCAAAGGAATTGAGAGAGAGGAGGGAGAGTAGGGAGAGAAGAGGATGACGCCCCACATCGGCCTATACCACGTCGCGATATCGACCAAAGCGAGATGAACCTCCGCAGCATCCCTTTGCTCTTACAGCCTCGGTACTTCTGATGGAAGCCTGTGCGATGTATGATCATATGTAACGAAGTGCACATATGCTTTGCTTCTCTAGCCACCTCCAGAGTCAGGAATCTGCGAGATCCGTCTGCCGAATCTCCTTGTCATGTCTTGTAGAACATCCTCGATAGACCCTTTGTTCTTGCATATGTCCTCACATAGGATTATCATCGAAAATCTCACGCACAGTCGATGAAAATATGTTGTGGAGCCGTCGAAGTATCCATATACAATGGGTGTCTCGTGGAAAAGCCCAGAAAGCACTTACAGAGGCATATCATGGCGGACGCATCACTTGAAGCATCAAATGGTTTCGAGCAATTTCCGTTGTCGACCAGCCTCGCTACTTCTCGAAAACTATCCAGCAATGTTAAATACGGTCTTCATGCCCTGATGAACTTCCGCCATTCTTCATACAACAAAGACAACTGCAACAGCCCGTCATGCTTCTCAACTACTGGTACGTCCTCGTCACACTGTGCCTTGCTGGTCGTGCACTTAGTGAGGAGACTGTCTACAAGACCGTCACTGCTGCTGATGGCGACAATGGTAAGTAAAGTCCTTCCAGGTTATCCATGACAGTTCGTGTACCTGACTTGGAGTAGGCGGTCGCGTCACCACCATAGCGACTTCCGACAAGCATCACCTCAAAGACGGCCTCCAAAAAGCCACTTCCAAGATCGACAAGTTCTTCAACGGGGTCACGGTCACCAAAACCATGGAAGCGAGCTCCACTACAAGCAGCACTCGTGCCCCAACGGCGCGAAAGGATATTTCCTCTTCGACCAGCAGCTCGACTTCATCCTCTTCCACAAGCTCTTGGACCAGCAAGACAACTTCTTCCAGCACCACCTCGTCGACCACCAGCAAGACCACCAGCACCTCTTCCACTCCTACGACCACGTCGACCAGTAAGATCGACCCTGTCAAATCTGCTTTGGATTACTTGACTGCGACTACCACGACTACTAATTCGAACAATGACAAGGCCAAGGCAACTTCCACGAAGACTTCGGGTGCGAACAGGCTGAAGATCGGCTGCTGGTGAGAAGCATGTGCGAGAAGATTGGTGAATTTTCTGTATTGATGCTGCGATGATCTTATACATTCGATAAGCTTGCCTGTACTTCCGAAGAACAGGCTCATGTTGGAGCTTTGTGCTTGCTGCCGACATTTTGTCATGCTTGACTTTCTGCTTTCGTGCTGGCCATGGATTATGCGAGCGTACCGTCCTACTTATTCCATAAATTTTGTAATTCACACGGTGCGATTTGACTTCATAAACGATGGGTATCTTATTGCCTCTCCCTGTGTATTTATGTTTCAATGTGCTCAAGCTTGCTCAGAATTTGATAGATTGCTTGGCCGGACACTCTCTTTCTCTACCTGAAGCTTCCGTGCAGCTTCCATTTCTTCGACCAAGGTGTGGCGAGAAACCAATCCTGCATGACCAGGGTTCTTGAATCCGGCCTCGAGCTGTCGTTGGTAAGAGACTTGACGGAGTCGTTCCGACTCTTTCGGAGTGAGGTGCAGCTAGTCAACATTAGCGGCTGCGGTGACAACATACTGGTAACCTGGGTGGACTCACATATATTTCAACACCAATTGCGTGAAGGCCCAGCGCCAGCCAGCCGGCCATGCCGAATGACAGATTCATGGCTGACATCAACTCGACTGCTGAACCACCAAAGTTGGCGTTGACTGCTGCAACAGCCTCAAGACTTTTGCCGTCGATGAGACTGGAGCATGCTGGGTACTGCTGTACCAGGCTTTGTAGGTCTCCAATCACATCCAGGAGCTTGGCGCAGCTCTGCACCGACCAGAAGTCACCAGCAGAAGAGATTATCTGGGCAGCGATTATCATGATAATGCGTAGAGTGATGATGGAGGAGAACTGTCGAGCGTCAGTGGACCAACACTCCCGATGTACGGGTGATATGCTCTTACGTAGAACCAAGTTCTAAGCATCCAAGCTCTATGCTGATCAATCTGCAGAACCTTAATGTTGTAGTACGCGAGCCCAAGTCCAATTGTAGTTATCATGAATAGTGTTCCGATCAAAGCTTGCGTCGCCATTGTGCCACCGAAAGCTTCACGGGCGATCATTATAGCTCCTGCGTTTGAGACCAGAGCCAGCAGAACGATTATGTAGCCATTGATTCGGTGGACGAGCATCAGTTTGTGACGGACGATCGGAGTGAACTGGAGAACCACGAGTAGACCAGCAGCTTACGAAAAGGTTAGCAGATTTCGAACCCTAATATTTAGAGCTTTACTTACGCAAAATGCAGAACAGGTGAAGCCTAATACCAATCTTGTAGCGGTCAAAATTCTGATAGTAATAACATTCGCCTGGAGCCGCATGATTCGAGCCGTCGTTGGGGCCGCAAAAGACGCCGGAGATGTCTAGGTACATGAGCCGCGCGAGAGTAAATCCTAAGAGCGCCCCAGCGAAGATGAACCCTTTTGTATATTAGTGACGCTTTTTTCTTTGAATGTGGTTCGGGATGCCTTACACAGAACAAAGTTGTACCGTTTTTGAAATCCAACAGCATTGTAGACTTTCTTATACATAGAGCGTTCTTTGGCTGGGCCATCGGACTGTACTTTTGCTTTGAAAGGCATGTCACCGAACCGTGTCACCGGCGGCTGGTATGAAGAGATTGAGTCAAGGAGGCTGAGTGAATAGTCTTCGGACTGGACGTGGCCAAGGATCTGGCTCAAGATATCAACTACCTGGGAACGTAGCAGCTACTTATCGTGATTCCGCCGCGTGCATTTCCATTGCATAGCCTGCGAATGTTGGTCATCATTGCGACGTGCCAAGATCCACATGTGTATCTCGCAGTTCTTCCCATACCAGATGCAGATCTGCAAGTCCCAAGCTGTCGTAGTGCTGGCAGTGGTAACTCGCAAAGAAACCCGCTTCGGGCTAGATTGGGGGCTGATCGCTCGCAGTGGCTGAGCGAAGGCACATTTGGCTGCGAGATGTTACGGCCGTATGCAGACTTGCGTTTTCTTACAGCCGTTAGCGTGACGCGTTTTCGACTGCTGATATGGAATGTGGATAGATTCGAGAGGAGGATCCAAGGCAACACGGAGGTAAGTAAAGTTAGACTGCTTGTTGCCCTGAAGCACATTCCTGTGCAACAAGCAAGCGAGGGCGCGTCAAGCCCCACGAGTTCTCCAAGTCGTGGGCGAACTGCATGGGTGCACGCACTTCACAATATCACCAACAGATCCATCAAGTACTGTGGTTTCTGTCGCACTCAAGCACAAGCAGCTTCTCATGCGGATGAGAGTAGTGGAAAGTTGCTGCTGCCCGTACCATGGTCACAGCCTCGCTCACACGATGACGCCTGCTCAAAGTGACAGGGCACATTATCCCCCAATCAACAAGCATACATCTGCAAGCACGATTCATCATCAAAGACCGACCCGAGATGTCAGCCTTGACTCGCAGCATCGCTGTGCTCGCCGCAGCCTAAAGCCAGCAACTACGCGTGTACGGCGAACGACCAGCAACCACCGACAGCTCGCCACACCATCCAGTACCGAATGATCTTCGATAGATATCATCACGCCGATCTACACCTACCAGCGCAAAGCCATACGCGGCTGAGTAGTGCAGCAACGCGCCTTCAACACCATCCCCGAGTTGCCGGCTCCGAACAAGAGCTGCCAGCCAGAAGGCTAGAGCCACTGTCGCCATTGCCCACACGGTGACCAATCTCTCCTTCTCGAAACCACACATGAACATCGACCATCGACCATTTCGTGAGCCTTGATGTCGAGTGTCACCGCCGGCCTGCTCACTTCGGAGGCGCCGGGTGTTTGCTCGCCGTCTTCAAAGGATCGGCAGCAAAGTGGCGAGAATGATGGATCGCCTCGTTGAACGATTCGCTTCAAGATATATATCGGCTTGCGGACAAAAAGTGCCTTGACTGTCAAGTTTGCCATGGTACGCAAGAAAAGACTCCCATCTCACGACAATACCGTGGATATTGCCTCGACGTGCATTGCGGCGCCGATATTCGAGCCATAAAACCCCTGATGGCTTCGAAGGGTCATCTTTATCTATTCGCATGATTATGACACTCGAGAGCTGGGCTTTCTTTCGCCTGCGTCTGGCAGAACTATGATAGAATGCAAGAGCAAGTCCGACGGCCCCAAAGAGTGCAAGACTCAACACAGCCAGAACCTGGTTCCATATGGGGTCCGGTGGAGCATGTCGAGAAGATTGCTCTCAGTGCAAAGAGCTCGGGGAATGTCTTCAATGGCTTCAATGAGCGGCCGGTGAGAATGTCTGCTTGATATAGTCGAGCATTTCGCGTCTCGCGACCTTCCTACCCTCCATCATGATAATATATCACGCTGGAGAAAGCCTTTCCGGATGTACATACATCCCAAAATTGGATTCTGGACTTGGCGAAGAGGACCTGGAACCCGGTCGGAAACCTGGAGTCTGGAACCTGGAGCCGGGGAACTATCTGGACGCCTGGACTGGACATATGTACGATGACGGTGTTGTGCTGTGGCGGATCGTCAACCAGCCATCGCCGATCAAGCAACTCAAGATTGTGCTCGACGTGTTCCTCTTACATCTTGCATCAGACTATTCCTATGCGATCGTGCTAGGAGGTAGCCCAGCTGAGGAATTCGCTCCCTGATATAGTGATTGCCTCGAAGTCGAAGGGCACAGCTACTGTGAACCTTCGGTTCTGCTGTGTTTTCGGAGAGAGCTCGCTAGACGATAGCTCTATACTGCCAGACGTTCGGACTTCCACCAAAGACTCTTCGTATCCATGCTGGTAATTGCTTCTTGTATCACTTCTGGCGTAACAGGCTTCTCAGGCGTTCAACCAAAGCTGATACCACTGCTGCTTTGACTTTTACCGCGAGCGCTTGATTCGTGAGATTGCTAGGAGTGTCCACTGCTTCTGGATGCCATGTAGCCCTTGCCAGCAGATCTTGTCTTTGCATAAAGGCACTTATCAGTCCCAGCGACTTCGAATACTTCCATGGTCATGCCTTGGCGAAGTGGCCTTCTCCCCAAAGCAACCATACTTGGCCCACTCAAGCTTGCCCAATTGTATACAGCCTCTGTGTTTGGAATTTTGAGTCGCATGCGCTCTTTTCTCGCAGGCATGTTGCTCGGAAAACCCATGTCTCATCTCGAGCCCGTAGCCGCTGTTATCCTCACGGGCACTGATCACCGCCTAACGCATGGCACGTTCTTCCCTGTCCTGAGCCCGTAGCTACGATCAGCTTAGATTGCGGTCACTGCGCACTCTTTGAGGCCTCACGCAATCCTTGTACTCTCACGCACGCCAGCTTGCACTTGAGACTCTTGACAAGGACAGGCTTGTAGCCCGTCTTCTTTCGCAGCACGGCGCAATTTTCTTGTTGCTCTAGTAGAAGCTGGTGCATCTTCAAAGTCACGTTCCATGCCTCGAGACTTTGTGTAGTGCGTCCTGGATCTTTGCGCGAGCATAATGCTTCGCCAGTGGTATGCATACGCGCCGTGGCACCATCCCTGATCGCTCTCGATGTGCCCACCTGGGCTCTTCCTCGCGGTGTGAGTCGGACACCTGCTCGCGTGATAGCGAAGGTCTTGCGTTTGCATCGTCAGGCGGAGCGGCGTGATCTAGTGTGCACTCTTGAGTTGGACGTTTGCCGGCACTCGGACTACATCGAGGCATACTGTAGCAGATTCCAGTGTATTGGAGCGTGCTTGAGGTCCCGTTAATGAGAATGCCGCCTGGGAGTATCGCCGTACAATACCGCTTCGTATGCCGTTTTGTACAGTTTGTGGCGCTAGGCGGTCTCATCGCCGCCGCGATGCTCCTCGGACAGCCTTCGAAGCAATCATGGCAATGAAGATGCGTGCCCGACCTTCGAAAGGTACTTCAAGTCGTATTGCCAGCTCGAATCTGCGTGCTGGTGCTTGTTGATCTGGCGGGCGCCCGTGCTATGCGTGAAGCGCTGCCCGACGGCTTGCTCGCCAGAAGATGTTTGCCTTCGCCCGCGAGGAAACAAGAACATCTCTCTGTGTGCTGTCGGCGCATCATCAGAGTATTCGTGCGGTCGAGAATGATTTCAGTCTACGGTCACTTGCAGCGCGTGCGAACCAAGCGCACACACAATGGTGACACGTAAGCAAGTGCAACCACTACGAGTGAATTCTTCTCCAACACCTTCGCGAGCGAAGAGGTTGATGAAAACACCTGTAAAAGGAAATGTGTGCTGCATGAACTTGATTATCTCAAAACCGCCACAGAAAAGGCGATCTTGAGCGCGGTGCGCTCAGCCTGAGGGCAAAGGCGCGGCTGAGCTGGCACCTTGAAGCAGCTTGGAAGTTGCAATTGTTATCTTCCAATGGGTTGTTCTCGGCCACAGCGTATGATGAGTGTGTGCACAACCAGCGACATCGAACGACGCCGTGCAATCCCAGACACTCAATGGCCCGCGACGAGACCAGATACTTAGAGAGGAGAGGGCAAGAAAAGTAGGCGGCCAGAGCGGCTTACTTATGCCTGGGCTCGAGGGCGCAGGGGCCACGCTCTTGGCGTTTACTGCTTTGAACAGATGACGAACCACTCTCGCAGTCGGCCAGGCAGTTACCAATCAGAGGCACTGGGACGTCGTCGACGTTATCTGCCCAAGGCCACGTGCAGCAAGTCAATGCGGCTCGTGAAACGTACGGGTCATGTTCACTTCTGAACTCATTCTTGCTTTGAGATGTGAGCTTTGAGAGACGCGAGAGTGCAGATACTATGCCCTCGCGAGCCTATTGTGGTCATACTACGGGTTCAACACCCATGATATGAGCATACGAGGCTTGTGATGCTGTAGGAGGTGCTGTTGTGGACAACTAAGCTCAGTACAGGCTTCTATGGCCGGCCAGCCTCTTTGAGGCGTGACAGATGATTGTTGCGAGACTGCCGCATTGCTCTGCATGAGGCGGAGCCTGCGAGCCTGCCACTGCGCCCGTGTTTACCGTGAAGCGCAGTAAGCAAACGCACCTGACGTCTCAGACCTCATATGCTTGCACGAGCAAGATGTTGTGAAGTTAATAGCTATAAGGATAAGCTTTGGGCTACTACGGTGGGTGGCACTGACAATTGGGCGTGACATTGAGGCGCTTCAGTAGTCAGAAGCTGTACTTCCATTGCTATTGGAAGACCTATGCATATGGATGTGTAAGTGGCCCATGTGGTTGCGGCGCAACCTCGAACTGTCCCCGCCGCTTTTGTGGGTCACCGTACCTGGCTGCTATTTCAAGCCTCTTACAGCCATGACGGGGTCAGCCAATGTAAACGAGACGATCTCATGAGCTTTCAGCAGGGTACGAGAGATATGTGTGCTCTGAACAGAATCCAGCTGGTAGAAGAGACTCGATCGATTCTATGCATCGCTCAATCGCGTTGATGCGATGGATCCATAAACTTGTAGACGCCAACAATTGCTGGCTTTCGTGACTTGGCAACTATTTGTGGTGATTCTGCAGTTCAAGCAACAGAGCATTGATCTTCATACACCGCGAACCTGCAGCTTCGCTCGCGCTTTGTGTCCCTACAGTTTTGCGGCAACTGTACTTTGGTGGTGCCAGAAACGCTCCGCCATAATCTGCTATAGATAGTCTATGACACGGTCTGGGCGACTACGCTACTCACGTATCGGACACGCACAACGCTGTGATCATGATAATGAGCAAATGTCTACAGAACTTGCTATAAATTTTACAATTGGTTGGTACAAGAAATTTACTTGTTCTTTGCGTCCCACGGAGCAGAAAGTCCGCGCGTTCGTAGCCGTCTGGTCTCCCACCGCTCCCATCCGGCGTCGACCAAGTCCTCGTTGACGAGAAGGTCGCGCATTCTAAGCCATCTGAGAGGACTAATGTCGAGAAGATTGTCGACGAGTCCGTAATGTCTTCCGATTGAGGTGACCATAAACCATGCAACACCGCATAGAGAACCCACGGCAAAGCCAGCATAAACCTGGCGCGGCGTGTGGTAATTCAGATGACTACATGATTGATTAGAGCCTGCAGAGGGTGTGAATATGACTTGATGTTAATACATACATCCTACTCTGCGCAACAGCCACAGCGCCTCCAAGCGCGGCAAGTGCCAGACCAACCCTCTGCCACATAGGCGTGGGCACATGAGTCTTGCTCTCGTTCGTCTTCCACGGGTCATGGCGAACAACCACCCAAAGTCCAAGGTAAACGGCAAAGAAAGCCACAAACTGCGCGTGGCTGCTGGGCATCCCGTACCCTTTCCCCATCATTTGTGTAGGCCTGTCCTCCCGAATGTACCTCTTGAGCACCCAGTTCAAGCCCTCGCACGCCATCTGTCCCGCAAACATGAGCAGGATTTCCACCTCCCTCGATGACCAGATCAGTGTCGCATAGGTAATGCACAGTGCCTGCGGGACCAGAGCGAGGTAGGCGCATGCGTGGGAGAGTTTGGAAGTTGGGTCGTAGTGGACGTGCGTGAGCGACAGAGAAGCGAGAGGTGGGCCGTTCATGTTGACTGTAGTATTCGCCGAGTCGACGGTAGTGTTTACCGGATTTCCGGCGTCCAATTTGGTCTGTAGACCGGTAGGTGGGCGGTGTCTAGATACGTGGTTTAACGCGTGAAGTCGTCGTTGCGAACTGCGCGAGTCAAGCGGTACCGTCGATCGTCGGTCACAAGTCTGCGTATACGTTCCCTCCGGAAGTCGTGTGTTCAATTAACAGTCGGGTCGCTTTCCGACACTATGCTAACTCAGTATTATTAGACGATGGTTGAATCATCGCTGATAACGCTGTAGATAGAGAAGTTCTGTCCTCATTAAGACTGCATGAGTACCAACGTGCTTAAATTTATAGCATTTATAGAGACTAGGGTGCTGTCTCCTATCTCATCAGTTCGATGCTTGTACCTATAGGCATTTGAAGGTCGCAGCTAGAAAAAGGACAACACTGTCCATCGAAGTACGACAAGAGTCTCGTGAGACTTGCATCAACGAATGAACGCTAAGATTATCTCCTTTGGAACTGCGCTCGTACTGTCGATTGCACATCTTGGAATACTGATTGCAGCTATAGGGACAATGATGATGTCTCGATCGCAATACTGTCAGGCATAGCTTGAAACAATCTTTAGCAGCCATAGAGAGGGCAAGATTGCACATACAAGTACGATACACTTACCATCCATTCTAGATCGAGAAATTGCTATAGTATGGTAGCCATAAACAGATTATCCTGACCTCTTCCAATACTATGTCCATAAAATCCTACAAAGGTGGACCAATGTGGCATCATCTTAGCCACAGACCAAGTAGTGCTATCTCTGTCGATCATATGCTCTTACTACAGAGCATAGAAATATGAGGATCAATTCAGCCGCAAAGTGAGGATGGATATGTGCAGCTTGTCAGAAGTATCGATATATAGGAGGAATGGGCTAAAGTTTTACCGAATGACAAACTCAGCATCATCCCCAAGCTCATCGCTATCCCACCCATCTTCCTCATCGCGCTGCGCCATCTCAATAAACCGCTGAATTTCTGCTTCTTCCCGTGCGTGCTCCTGCTCCGCAGCAGGAGCGTGGCGGTGGACTGCCCCGTTCGCTAGAGCTGGTCGCCCTCGTCCACGATCTCTTGCGCCGCCTCTAGCTCCTCCCATTCCACGCTCATGGGCACGCACAGCTGCACCCTGTGCATTTGCCGCAGGTGGTCGGAAAGGGTTGCCGCGGCCTCTCCCTCGTCGTGCTCTCTCGGCTGCAGGAGCAGGAGGGGCTATTTCAACCGCAGCAGGAGGGAGAGCAGGAGGGGGTGGATTCACACCGCCATTAACATCGATTTGCTCCAGGCGAGCCGCCAACTCTCCATCTTCTTCTTCTCGCCTCGCATCCTCTTCCGCCTGAAGAGCTCTCGCGTCAGCTTCATCTGCTTCTCTCGCCACCTCTCGTGCCATCTGTTCCCAATGCCTTGCTCCAACAAAAGCCACCTCGCCGTTCTCATTGTCTCCGTTCTGTAGATCCCATAGTCGCTGGTAGCAAGGAAATCCAGCCCGATTGAAATGTTGATAAGGGTTACCCGGGTCCAACCAATCACCGCACAAATAGCAGAAGTGCGTGTCGCATTGGTAGCAGCGCATGTGGTTACAGCCTTGCGTCTTTGAAGTCGGTGAGTTGCAGTATGGGCACGGGGAGGTGTTTTTGGCAATGTAATCGTAGGAGGCTTTTTCTTCAGCCGATAGTTCCGTGGGGTCACGTGGGTGACAGCGCTGCAAAGGGCCGTGCCACGATTTATAGCAGGTGCGGCAGAATGCAAGGCGGCATTTGGGGTTTTCGCAGATTGCGAGGCGATCGTTAGGGTCGTAGCTTGCGTTGTCTGATGGTTTATCCTTCGACGAGCCTTCATTATCGGAGGAGTCCGGATAGTCGGCGAGGTTTTCGGGTATTGGAGGATATTTAGAACTGCGTGCTGGGTGCTTGCAGTGATCGCGTGGGCAGTAGATGGTGTTTTTGTCGGATTCAAGGCGCTTTTTGCGCTTCATTTCGACGTAGCGACGGGCTGTTGGCTCATCAATGCCCATAGCAAGGAGCTCTCGCGGATGTAGTGGCCGTTGGACTTTCCGTTGGCGGACTCCACCCAGGTCTTTGCCACAAAAAGGATCGAGACACCGTACTGTGGCGATGTCGCCTTCCTTGATTGCGTTGTTATAGAAGTCTTGAAGGCACTGCCGGCAGAAAACATGACCGCAGCGCTCCAATTTGTAGCAAGAGACACCTTTCTTTGGTTCCAGGCAGATCCCGCAATCGTAGGTATCTTGGTTGAATACCGAAAGCTTCGTCGACTTGTTGAATTCTGTAAGTGGGCGTTCGAGCGTGTCAGGCAGCGTCAAATGGTCGAGATCAAAACCTTGTTCGGCAGCTTGTTGCAGATAATCGATGTAGGTGAACAGTATCTGACATCTACCGTATTCTTCCCAAAGCACAGCAACATTTTCTGATAGCGATTTCAGTGTTGCTTCCGGCAGCCAACCATGATCGGTCGTCAAATTTACTGTTGGAGGATGTTCTGATGGGTAGCCGTCGGGTAATTCGATGCGTGCCTTGACTGAGGGTAGATGTGAGAGGTAGATGTCGTGTTCCACATTTGCTGATTCTGCAGCCACAAATCTGACGAGCAGTGGCGTTGATGGCGTAACGGGCAAGTCGAGGGACGCTGAATGACTGCCTTCGACTGCCAGCTCGGGGTAAATAGCTGTGATTGTTGAGAGTTCTTCCTCGCGTTCATCATACGCGTCTGCCATCGCTTCTGCGGTATCAGTGTCATCCACTGATCCCACACGACACTTGTGAAACGTGATACTGTCGGCTTCGCTAGCAGCTCAGCATCACCCAAGATCTGTCGCGAAATTGACTGCAAGAGATGTTATGACGCAGCCTTTACTCGCATAAATGTGTGCATGTGACACATAGTGCTTGATGAGGAGTCTGTAACAATCAAGAAGGTGCAGGAGGGAAAGTTAATATTATCGTCGAGATAACCACTTCAGTTACTCAGCAGTAACTAGTGCAAGCGTGGCCACCGCCACTGGTCTGTGTGTCTGTATTCTGTCAGCGTTCTAGAAGACTTGGACCCGCTTGAGATCGTGGCTGCACTTTGACCTGCAGCTCTCGCCCATAAGTCTACATGCACATATGCTCGAATCCAACTGAGACTCTTGACTTCTTGTTGCTTGTATTAGAGAATTACTCAGAGCTATTGATACGAGCATAGTATTAGCACGATCACTCATGAAACATCAGTGATATCTCAGTGATATCGGAATAGTGTATAATCGAGGTTTAATTACTACACCTGCTGATACGGGCAAAGTAGCGATAGCAGAACCACTGAGTTCCTCGTCAATTTCGATGTTTCACGGCCTATATCTGATTGCTACATCGCTACGGTTGCTGATATGAGTATGGCGGCGATAGAAAACCCACCGAACTCCTGGGGATCTCTCAATGGTGTGGCGTAGGCACAGCTGCATATAACGGCACAGAAGCGAGGGAATCATTGGTTTAGTGATGATATCTCGATGGTGGAAGATTCAAGCTCCATAGCCGCGGATATGAGTTCAAAGTACTATGTTCCATGTAGATTCGTAGACACTGCTTGAGGGTACTTGAGGGACACGATGCGAGCCTCAATGCTTACTGCCTGTGTAGTGTACATCTCGGTATTCATGCTCCATTACATTAGAGCGCGCTGCCAATACGCGGCGCAATGCTGTGATCTTCTCCGTCAGACACTCTGAAGACCGTTCATGAATCGTCGACCTCCATTCCCTCGCCGCTCTGCTCTTGCTCCTTGTTCTCGAATGTGGTCTCCAAGTACTCTGCGATATCCTGCCCCTCATACAGACGGAAGTTCTCGCCGATACCGCTGACACCCAAGCTTGTGTTGTCAACAGTAAGCTCCTTGTCCTGCGACAAACTCTCCTTCAACGCCCTGAGCGCATGTTTGATCAGCTCCTCCCTCGAGCTGCCCTCAAACTCATCGATGTTTCTCTCCAGATATGTCCTTGCCATCTGACTCCTCGCGCCAATTCCGCATGCCACCATCTCCTGCGTCACGCCGCTAGGCTGGAATTCAAAGAGATGAGGGCCTCGGGCGTCGACACCAGCAATCAAGAGGCCTACACCGTAGGGCCGGCGGCCGTACTGCTGGGTGTTTGTCTGGGCGCGGTCTGCGATGCGCGAAGTGATATCAGAGAGAAGGATGGGGCGGTCGTAGGTCAGGCGCGAGGAGAGGGATTGTTGGCGCATGAAGTTGGAAAGGACACGGGCGTCGGATGCGAGGCCGGCGAGGGCAACGCCATAGTGGGTGTCGATGGGGATGACCTTCTTTTGGTATGATGAGAGCTCTTCTGCGTTGCGCTGGGCAGGATATCAGTATGTTTGTGGTGAAGGTGGGCTGTGAGGTTGATGGGTAGCTCACCTTGATTGCGGCGAGGACGGCGTGTGTTTTGCTGACGATGCCGACGACAACTGAACCTTGCTTCACAGCTTCTTGTGCATACTCGACCTGGAAGATGCGGCCTTGAGGAGAGCTGGGAGATATTAGCAAGAGGTTCTTGAGATGTAGCTTGAATGGCGGGCGGGCTCACAATGTGACGGAGTCGTTGTCATAGTTGTTTCTGAACATCTTGCCGAATGCGTAGTATCGAGTCTTGTCGGTGAGGGTATTTCAAGGAATCTGACAAGGCCAAATGAGGTTGATGCGAGGCGGTGTTGTTGGTAGTGGTTTAGTTAGTGGTGGATTGGGCTTCTTGTTCTCCAGGCGGCCAGTCGACGCGAATGATGAGGTCGCTGTCACCAAACGCAACTGAAGGCCCAAGCTCCGATCGCTGGCAATCAAGCCGAGCCAGCCTCACACGAGCGACGACGTCAAGCCTCCAACAACACTACTCCACCACCATTGACTGTTGTATTCACATACAGCACCTACACGTGATCGCGTAGACCTAATCGTACTTGCTGTATAGCAGCGACATACGTAATCCAGCTCAACCACTACTGCAGCGTACACGGCGCAACCAAACCGCAACAATGGCTGGCGTCAAGACCATCATCGTCTTGTCCTTTGTACGGCAATACTCCTGGAACATATTCCCTCGCATACAAGATACTAACATCTCTGATCAGATCCTCGCCATCGGCTTCATCCTCGTCATCCTCTCTTCCGCCCTGTACTCGAACTACCTCACCCTGCTCGTGGTAGCAACCTACGTCCTCGCGCCCGTGCCCAACTGGATATGCAGCAAAGCGCAAGCAAACGATGATTTCATGGACTCTGGTAGCAGCAGTGTGGTGGAATTAGGAAGGTTCTTGACTGGGTTCTTTGTAATCATGGGAATGGGTACGTCATGCGCATCGGAGCTCAATGCGTTATCTGGGTTCGAAGACCTGCCGGAGAATGATTGCTAACAATAATACAGCACTTCCTATTGTACTGGCGCACACTGAGCAGATTCGTGTTGAGGCGATGGTTATGAGCATTATTGGTGGTCTGCTTATCTACGGCACTATCATCAGCTTTACTATGTTCTTCCGAGAGCAAGAAGAGTTTTAGCCGCCTGTCTCTAATTCATCTGGATTTCCATCTGGTTGGACGAGCACTGGCAATTTCCAAGTGCTCCTCGGCATCAGTGTACATTTGTGTAACATTGGAATTCTCACACGTCCGCATTTCAAATCATTTTTGTCTCAATTCGTGATCGTCGACGGATTGCTTCGGCAAACAGACTCCCGCACCTAGAATACGATGGCGGCTTTCTTTCGCCAGCTTCACGAGGCTCATACAAAGCTTTTCTCAGCTCAGAAGAGGCATGCTCTAACCCTGACCAGCCTCACTCCAACCCAAACTCAGAGATCTCCTTCGTCCTCGCCCTCGTTGACCAGATACTCGTAATCATCATCAACACTCTCAGCATCAGATCCCTCGCTCCCCTTTAACTCAACATCCTCATCTTCTACATCTTTCCACTCATGCTCCTCACTGCTCTCCACATCATCGCCACTGGTATCACTCCCACTATCCTCGCTCCCCTCATTGAGCCACGTGCGAATCTCTCGATCCTTCTTGACCGCACGCCAACGATCGTCGGGATGCACTGGCAGACACCAGAACTCTCCCTTCGAACCTGGGATCCCGTCATCGTCCTGGTCGCCGCCATCATCTTCGTCTTCCTCTTTGACCCAAGTGAAACACAACCTTCCCTTCTCCGCACACTTCTTACAAGCATACCGTCCGTCGTCTCCAGCCCTCCAATGCGTAGCTTTTCTCGCAACTTTCCTTGAGACGCAGAACCTCTTCCATTCCCCACGCCTGTTCCGCCGAGGGCCATGCTGCGTTTTCTGCAGTTCCCACGCCCACTCTGCTCCCGCTACGGTCTCCCAAAAGTCGACCTGGCGTTTCAACGTGCGCCAAAATTGGCTCATGTTGGACGTCAGGTCGTCGGATTCGTGATATTCCATGGTTGCGTCTGGGTTGGTTTGTTCTTCACGTTCTGTGGGGTAGGAGACGATGAGTTTGAAAGGGAAGGGAGGGATTTCGGCGTAGATAGGCTTGACGTCTGGAGCAGTGGCTGAGGGGGTCTTTTTGGTGTCGTTTCTCGGGGCGTCCGGCTTCTTATTTTCTTTTGGAGGTCCTGGCTCTACAGGCTTGGTGATGGGGTGCTGGAACTTTGAGGAAGGTTTCGATGGAGGCATCAGCCATGCTGGTCTCGGGAGGGGTGACTTGGAGGCAGGCTTGAAGATTGGCGGCGGACGGTCTTTCTTGGATGGAGGCGTGGTGAGGGTAGTTTGACCTCGTTCACGTCTTGGTGGTTCTGCTTTCCGTGTTGATTTCGCGATCTTTCTTGCTTTCTTCGGTGCAGTGCTTTCCTCAAGGCTTTGTGAAAGGCGAGACGTGTCGAACGGACGCTTGCGTTTCAATCCGGCCGAGGGCGAAGCTCCTGGTTTCTTCGCTTTCTCGGTGCTGATATTTGCGTCTTTGTTCTTTCTCCCTTCGACTTTGACGGGAACCGGTTCCTCGTCGTCGCTTTCTGATTCTGGTAGGTACTTCCGCTTCTGCTGTGGTCGCAATGTCTTGGCCTGACCATCGCAGCGAGCATTTTTTTCGAGTGCCTCATCGAAGTCTGGTCCCACAGCCTGCTGATCTACAACGGACGCCAACTGTCCGTGGTGTCCAGTCTGCCGACTGCCTCCTCTCAGAGCCTCAAGCTGCGAGCGAAGGAGTTCGTTCTCGGAAGTGAGTTGGATGACTTGGTTATTACTATGGTTGAGCTGTTGTGACAACTCTTTTGCGACGCGCTCCATTTTGTCTGAGTTGTTGTTGGCGTCGTTATTGCTGTCTCTCATGATTTGACAAATATGTTTTGTGGAGCAAAGTCAACAATTTGATGTTTCTGCAAGCGGTGAGCGGTCGCCGGGTGAAGTTTGTGTATGTGGTCTTGTTGTGTCAACAACACGGTTTTTGTGTAGGTGATCATGTGCATTGCTAGCACGTGCGCGTGTGAGACTGGATGATCGGATATATCCAGGCTTCACTTCGCCCAGCGCAATTAACACGTGACAAGGGCCGAGTTTCCGCGAACTGGTGATAGAGATGGCGGGGCACGGAACCGACGCCCTGACAGAAGACTTCAGAAACAGGAACAAGCTAGTATAGCGGTCAAGGCAAATGAGAGACTTGCCGTCTCGTGAATATTTGTTTTTAGCAAATTGGTATCATATCATGTGAAAGTGAAAATTGAGAGCGATGCCCACCTTGACAAGCCTTCGAAGTACATCTCCTCCATCAATCCCACAGCAACCGAAACCATCCTTCTTCGAGACATTGTCCCTAGCATTCCTATAGCGACAGCTTGCTCTTCACTCCGGTGGGCACCTTCGCCAGGACCATCTCAACCTGCTTCTCGGCCTGTACAGCGCCCGCCATGTCGCCACCACGCACAAGAGCATCTCGGTAGATACCATCACCAACGCTGACCCACAAGCTATCTTGCGACCTGCGAGCGAGAGACTTACCAGCACTAGCGCTTTGCAATGCTTGCTTGCCCATGATGCCGTCGAAGAACTGCGCCGTCATCGTGTTCATGATGATTGCCATGATCCGGACATTTTTGATGGCCTGGGCTGGGCGAAGGGCGGCTTGTATGCACTGCTTGATCTTGATGATTGAGATGCTGGGATCAGGGTCATGGGCGCGAAGAATGTGCCAGGTGGAGACGATGGCTTTGTTGTGGTTGTTCTCGCAGTATGGTCCAAGCTCTGCAAGGAGTCGTTCTGGGTCTGCGGGATCTTGACTCAAGAAGCGCATGATGGAGATACGGTTGAGGGCAGCGAGAGCTTGTACATCCCTTACTGCAGTGACAGCTTTGTGTGGATTTGGCTGCAATGACAGCTCGGGTGCTTGGTAAAGTTGAAGTGCGCCGACCTCATCTCCCAAGGCCTGCTTGCACATACCGGCGAGGTACAACAGTGAGCAGGTGGTGTACTCGTCGTGATACTGCGGGATCTTCGTCAATTCTGCATTGAGAGCGTCAATGGCTTTCAAGGCCATACTCCAGCCTGCCCGTCCACAATAGGCGAATATCTGCAGTAGTTTGATTGCAATTGCAACTCGTTGCCGCATGTCGATAAAAGCAGCTGTCGCTTTGATGGACATGGCTGAGGTGTCAACAGCAGATGCGTTGAGCTTCAATCCTTCCGCTAAGAAGGTCTCGCTTTTACGGTCCTCTCCGTTCTTGCTCATCATCGCGATGCCACCGAGCATGAATCCGACCATGTAAAGTTGACTCCTAGAAAACCACACGAGTGCGAGCGCAAGCTCTCCGGCTGATGTACTTCGAAAGATGCCACCAGTATCCGCTTCGACATCGCTGCTGGACCGTACTCCCAGTGGAAGTGAGAAGCTGCCATCTGCAGTCCAGCCAGTATTCTTGGCACGAACGTCCAGGCTTTGATGAAACTGGGCCATCTTCTGGGCAGTCTGATCGGGAGGAGTCGATTGCATGAAAGCACAGGCAAGGTCCAGGATGTCGATGGCGGCACGCAGCTGCGGTATCTCCTCCATCACAGGAGCCGTCTGGTGTGTACGTGCTGCAGCTAACGATCGTGAAGCAAGATCAGCGGCCATGTTGTCGCCAGATTGGAGATGAACGATGGCATCAAGCGTTGAGGCCGTAATCCGCACACCAGTATGTTGATGTGCATCCGCATGGTCGTTTAGAGCCGCAAGGTGTCGTAGAACAGTCGAGGTATCGGATGGGCCTCCTGATTGCACACTTAGCGACACACGTAGGAAACGAAAGGCGTATATCCACGGTGTGAGACCCATGGTCTCCACTTCCTGGATCAGCTTCTCCAAAGACCTTATAGCTGCTGTAGCATTGGTTCTGTGCATGACGCGGACCAAGAGGTGATGCATTGCATACTTGGTATCTGTGAGTCGGTTTCTTTCGCAAAACGTGATGCCCTTGCTGAGGGATTCTTCAGTGGCTATCGTGTCTTCAGTCTCTTCGAAGAGGAGATTTGCAAATCTCAAGCGAACTCTTGCCTCTTTTCGAGCATCTCTTAGCCGAAAGGTCGTTATTAGTGATTCCAGGCAACCCAAAGCGGTGGCGATGAGCTTATGGTATTGTGAAAATTCCTCCTCAGTGGCGTCTGACGAGCATAAGCGTGCACTCATTGTGTGAGCAGCATTTACATATTCTTCAGAAAGCGAGAGCAACACCGACTGATAGTCAACTTCAGGCGAGGACGGCGTTGGAGGGACGACTTGAGAAGACACAAGCTCCGACAAAGGCGACGATTCAGGATGCTTCGGAATTGCCACATATGGTTTTGGTGCAGGTCCAGATGGGTGCTGCTTTTGCGGTTGCCGGTGGCTAACGACAATAGTATCACTGTCATTAGACTGTCTCCTCTTTGCTGACGACTGCTGTGGGGTTGGTCCGGCAGCCATATCTACAGATCGATATGCCGGTATTTCCACATGCGTGAGAATCCTCGAGTTGGGAGTCAATTGCGGAGAATAACCAGATTGCGAGGTCCTTTGTGGTGTCTGCGTTGAGAGATTGGGCATCCCTTGTTGGAGATTCCTATCCGATTGCTGGACTTGATGAGCGCGGCCTTGATCATACAATTGTGAAGGCGTGCGTTCAAGTTGATTTTGTTGCTGCTGCTGTGGTGGTCGTGTGTTTGAAGCCGGTGTCCTCTGCTGGGGCTTTGAAGATACACTGTGCGATCTTTGTGGGTTTGACGCTCCTTGAGGTTTTTGGGAAGGCGATGGTCGAGGAACTTGTTGCGATACACTCTGCTGTCTTTGCTGATTGGGCGGAGCCTGGAAATGCTGTGAAGGCGATGATTGGTGACTTTGCTGCTGCGGCCGTGAAGATACACTCGGTTGTCTTTGCAGAGTTCCAGTCACTTGAGCTTGTTGTGCATGCGAGGGCAGTTGCTGCTGCGGGTGCGATCGCACTTGTTGTTGATGAGGTAACGCTCGGGGTTGCTGTCGCTGCTGATTCGCTGTAGCATAGCCTGCCTGGCCGATGGCCGTGTGATGGCTTTGTATTGGCGAGGAGGAAGCTATCGCTTGCCTCGGATCGTGTCGCCCCGGAAGATAGGCTTGCCCATTGATTTGTGCCGATTGGGCTTGCCTTTGAGGAGGTTGGTATTGAGTCGGATGGCTTACACCTTGGCCGTTTTGAGGCCAATAGTGTTGCTGCTGATATTGCTGCGGCTGTTGCTGGGTTGAGTCCTGCAGCTGTCCGGCGGAGAACTGCTGTAGTGGAGACGAGTGTTGGTACTGTGGCGTCTGTTGAAACTGAGGTGTTTGCTGCGGAGGAAACTGGAAATTCTGCTGCTGCGGCGGTGGGACGAATTGTTGTTGGTAATTGTAATTCAGATTTGCATTTTGCCACTGAGCCTGGAGGTTTTGCTGGTTTTGCTGGACAAGTGGATTTGAGACGGAAGGCGCGATGCCTTGCTGCTGCTGCATCTGCGCCTGGCCATACGCCGGATATTGCCCATAGCCGGACTGCTGGTAAGTCTCATACGGCGACGGCATGCTTGCGACTCGTCTACACACTTCTTGGTGTCATTTTCAGCTGGTCGTATGTCGTACACGCCTCCCAATCCGCCCTCACCATCGCCTGCATCAAGCAGCCGACGTTGGACTTGCGCGCGTCGCGCTCTGCTTCTTCAGCCACACGTGGCGCAAGCAGCCGAGGCCGAACTTCGAAAAGTTCCAAATTTCCATGGTCGAGATCGCTGCGCATTCTGATCTCCTCGTTCATCCCTCACATTTGTTGTAAAAATAACACCAAAATGGCGCCCGCACCCACTACGAAGAGCAACAAGGCTCCCATGAAGGGTGGCAAGAGCGGTCCCACCAAGAGCGTCTCGTCTGCTAAAGGCGGCTCCGGCAAGCCGTCTGCCAGCAAGATCAGCAAGAGCAAGAAGCCTCAAGGCCGCGTCAGCGGCGAGCAGGTCAAGACCAAGTCTGCTCACGCGCAAGCTCAGGCCAACAAGAAGAAGAAGAAGGTGTATACTGCTCAAGAGCTCGGCATTCCCGAATTGAACGGCATTACTCCCGAAGGCGTTACCAAGCCGCCCAACATGAAGAAGGGTAAGAACTTTGTCGACGACAGCGAGGGCATGGCTGCGATCATGGCCATGGTCATGGCAGAGAAGGACGGCAACATTGAGAGCAAGATGCTGAAGGCGAGGCATCTGGAGGAATTGAGGGAGGCGAAGAAGGCTGAAGCCGAGAAGCGGGCGCAGAGCAAGAAGGAGACGTTCGAGGGTCGCATGGAGAACATCAAGAACTCTGAGAGGAGCAGCAAGAAGAAGCGCGGTGGTAAGGGTGGCGAGGTCGACGAGGCGCCCGAGTCAAGAAGATCGATGAAGAATGGCGTATTCAAGGGCTTTGGCAACGATCCTCCCCTTGACAAGAAGCCTTCCAAGAAGAGGGTCAGCTTCGGTTGATGCGGAGGAGGCTTGATGAAGCTCTATGGTCTATTCTTTTCTTTCACAATGCTCTAGCCTGCTCCGCCGCGAGAGTGGGTCTAATAATTACTACTGGTCACTGCCGA
Source organism: Cladosporium sp. BF-F (assembly GCA_030463185.1). Taxonomy (NCBI): domain Eukaryota; kingdom Fungi; phylum Ascomycota; class Dothideomycetes; order Cladosporiales; family Cladosporiaceae; genus Cladosporium; species Cladosporium sp. BF-F. The sequence continues at coordinate 805,439 of JAMRMS010000005.1, read as the reverse complement.
AGACATGCGCCTTCCTCCTCATCGGATTGAAGGTGAACGGCGTCTTGTGTCCACCCTGCGGACCCTTGGCCAGCATCTTATGCGGCTCCAATTTGTCAAAGTCGACGTCTCTGGCCATGGCGTTCAGGAAGTTGACGGCCTGGAAGAATGGGAGTGTCAGCGACGCCAAAACAAGCTATCAAAGATATCACGGGAAATCTCAAAATCACTTACTGGCTTCGAATGCCACCTCTCACCACCAAACTCAAACCAACTCAAATGCCCACCACCACTCGTCGCGCACATCACCACATACGGGTTCTGCTTGATCTCTTCGTATGGCACGGCTTCATCGCACGCAATCGGATCATCCCTAGCATGCAAGCACATTGTAGGAATGCGAATCGCAAAAACGCTATCAGCACTCGTCGCATCTCTATAATAGGCGCCTTCAGTCGGATATCCCCAAGTCGCGCACTGGAATTCTCGATCGAATTCGTGCAGGTACTTGATCGAGTGCATCTTCTCGGTGGTGATGGCTTTGTTCTGCGTGACTTGTTCTTGGTGCAAGTCGAAGAGCGCCCGCATCGATTTGCCCATGGCTTTGCTGTAGACGTTCATTCCTAGCCAGGAGCGTTGCAGGGATAGTGAGGCGACTTCGAGTTTCCATGGGTTGGAGATTATCAGGGCTGCGGACAGGGGGCAGGAGGAGCCTTCTTCTCCTAGGTACTAGAGAGCATAGAAAAGCACGAATCAGACAATTTGATCTCAGAGAGTTTCCAGGTTCGAGGCAAAGACGATTTGTCGTTCGTTATTGCTGCTCTGCATACCAATACCCTGCCATGTGATCGTGATAATCCATGTGAGCCAAATAGCTTGAAGAAAGGAAAAGAAAAGGAATCACCTACAGTCGTCAAAATGTTCGCTCCCAGCGAGAATCCCACGCCAAACATCTTCCTCCTCGGCCACTTCTCCCTTGCCCACTTCACCGTCTGCCTCACATCCCACGTTGCTCTAGCATTATACAGCATACTGTTCGTGATCTTACTGCCCGCGCATCCACGCGAATTCACTACCAGCACTTCCCACTCGCCGCCGCTCGAACCGCCTGCTTTGGCGCCTGCAGTGCTAGGCGCAACTAAAGGCGCAATGACGTGGCGAAGGTAAGTCTCGTACGAGCCGCCAGAGAGGCCGTGCAAGCAGATCAACAGCGGTTTGCTATCGTCATCGTCTGCGCCGCCTAACGAGGAGAATTCGGCGTCTGTGAAGTACGTGGTGCGGGGAGGGAGGTAGTGGTGTCCCACTCCCGTTGGGTCCTCCTCCAGCCCTTGATCCTTCTTGATGTTTCCCTCCTCATCCAACTCTTTCGAAGCAGGCGGGGGAGCGGAAACGACGTAGTCGACGGTGAAGTGGCCTTTGAAGTCTGAGGAGTTGGAAGCAAAGGTGCGGCGTTTGTAGTGGATCGGCGGGCCGTCGAATTTCATTGCTGTCCAGAAGGTTTGGAGGTGGCCATTGGGGAGGAACGGGTTGAGGTTGCAGGGTGGGACGGCGTCGGCGATGAGTGAGGGGAGGGCGCGAGAGGGACCATTGCGAGTGGGCAGGACGAGAGGGTCGTCTGAGTGGGTGTAATCTATGGAGCAGGCTCCAGGCAAGTACGAGAAAGCCATGGTGGTGGACGAGGAAAGGAATACGAAAAGTGGTGGTGAAGGGACAAGTGGTATGGCCGTTGAAAGAAAGTTGATGGCGGAGTTGGAACGTTGCTTGCATGTGCTTTTGGGTAGAAAGATGCCGAGGCATATTTTGCCAATAGCAGTACTTACGGCCGATAGATAACTATACAGGATCTGGAGTGTCTGTATACTAGTTAAATCCAGCAGTGTCCAGCTCATATCAGTAAAGGTCTGGAAAGCAAAATAATATTTTCATGTGATCGCGGTTTGCTTGTAGCAATATCTACGTCACTGTATCGATCTCAAACGGCGGATCCCGCAGAGCCGCAGCCACAGCTCCCAGTTGCAGCAAGCGCTGCCAGCCTCGAGCTCAAGCATACCCGACCTCACGCGACAGTCCGATCTACTCGCGCAAGACTGATAACACGCCACCTGCGAATCAACACTACCCTTCGCAATCAGATATGGAATCCGACCGCCTCTTCCGCTTCCCCAAGCCACAATGGCTTAACAGCGCCAACACGCGCACAGCAGGCGTCTACCTAGCTGGTGGTCTTGTATGCGCCGTTCTCCCTCCCACCATATGCAGAAGCACATCCACTAACAGCACGCAATCAGTTCTCCGTCGCCCTCTTCATCCTAATCGATGCCGCCAGCTTCTCCAAATCTGCCCTTAACGGTTCCGTCTTCCACTTCACCTTTGTCGACTGGATCCCAGGCATCTTCTCCGCCCTCGGCATGATCGTCATCAACAGCATAGACAAGACGCGCCTTGCGGGTGATGGCTTCAGCTACAGTGGAGATGGTGTCGCGTGGAAGGCGAAGGTCGTGCTGTTCATGGGCTTTGCCGCTATGGCTGGAGGACTTGCTGGTGGTGTTTGTGTGATGGTGCTGAAGTATGTCGTCAATGAGGCGGCTTGGCCTGCGTTGTGGATGGGTGTAGCAAACGTTGTTGCCAATGCGTTGGTCATGCTGAGGTATGTTTCTCTTGTGATGTTTCAAGTGGGAATGAGGTGGGGAGCATTTGCTAACGAACTTACAGCTCGGTTATCCTATGGGTCAGCCAGAATATGGAGGACGACTACACTTACAACCTGGCTTTGTGAAGATGTGGAGATGTTTTATGTGTAATATTCTACTACATGGTGTATCATTGGCTCATCACATGTCAATTGGACACAAAGCTTAGAGAATTCACGTGTTTCATGGTTGCAATCTTGCATTCTGTTCACATCAACCTGCTCGTGACCGCTAGACCAACACATGCATGACACGCACGTGCTGCCAGAAACTCCTCGTGCCAGCGATGACAGTTCATTAACAACGACATCTCCGCTCACACGACTACGACACCAACCACTGCCCGTCTATCGATCAGTGCAAGCAGTCAACGGTTAACTCTAAGCCAAGTGCGCGATACAGCACGAGTCGCCATGGCCGACCAAAAAGCAACCAGCCCCTGCACAGAGAACGTACGCAGTACAGAAGATCACGATCTAGAAGTTCACGTCGAAGAACCCGACTATACACCACAACTCACGCCACCCCCAAACGCCCCAGCCGACTCTCATCAGGTACGCACCCAAATCAACACCAACAGCGACGCTTCCAACAGCGACCACATCACAACTTACACCCAGCCTCAATATGCCACCTACCAAATTCCATCCGCCCACATCACGATCCAAGCCCTCCAACAACAACTGTACGTCTCCGAGCAAAACACTCTCCACCTCCACCATCAAGCAACCCAGCACATCCGCGAACTCGACGCCCTCGTCCACACGACCTGGCAGCGCAGCGCACACCTCGAAGCAACCGTCGCTCACCTCGCTTCCCAGCTCGAGAGAGCAAGCGCTTACAATGCCACGCTCAACGAGCACGTGCGTACCCTCCGTTTCGAAGCAGAGAAGAAGGAAAAGCAGCGGAGAGCAGCTGTGGAGAAGGAGAAGAGGACTGCTGCTGCGAACGCCACAGTAGCGACGACGCCGCCACCGCCACCGCCGCCGCTCCCGATGTGGGACGAAAACACGCTGCTGGAGCACAATCGTAAGACGATTCGCGTGTTGCGAGGCGAGATCCGCGGTCTGAAAGAGGGCAAGAAGGGGCTCGAGGAGAGGTTGGTTGCTCTTGGAGAGAAGTCTTGTACTGATTTTGCGGATTCGAGGAAATTCTTGCGATGGGCTGAGATGAGGGTTCCGAGGCATGTGCTCGAGGAGTTGAACGAGGTGCTGGTGGGGAAGGAGAGGAAGATTGTGGGGTTGGAGGTTATGCTTGAGAGGGAGCGGGAGGCGAGGTGAGTTTGCCTTGCCTTTGATGATGCGTCTTTACCCCTTGCGGATCGGACGTGGCTGACCTTTTCTACTTCTTGTTAGGTCAACGCTGGAGAAGCAGAAGTGCACGAAGTGCGAGCCTGTGGTGGTGATCGATGACGAGGGTGCTTAGTGAATTTCTAGCATTGGCATGGGTGTATCTCATTGGCCTGATGTCGATGTTGGTGATCGATGGACGTCGTGTGTGAGCATCGTGTGTTGGAGATGAAGATTTCGATGATTCGAGCCCTTTGCTGCCATGCCTACCATGAGTTGAAGGTGAAGCCAGGGCCCTGGGACTGATTGTGCTGGAGCCCTGCTTGGATTGTGTTTACAAAGTACGTGCGAGTACAGTTGCCAATGGTGAAGATGACTGATTTTCAATGTGGTCTCCATTATGTAGATGCATATATTGCCATGACCCTTCCAATACTCAATTTCCACACAGTGGGTTGTCCGTCCCCATGATCGATGCTCGCCTAGAGGTCTCAATACTTTGACATGCAGATTTTCTGTTGATGTTGAATTGTTCTTCTATGTGCGCGTTATTGAATCTTGGCCGGGTGTATTGTAAGCACACCGAAATAACCGGTGTCGAATAAGATGCAATATCGGTGAAGGTCAAGCGTGCTTGGTGCTCCGTCTCGATGACACAACTATACATTTTGTGCCGAGTATATGAACTCGACATTATTTCTGCCATTTAGCCCCCTGTGCTACTTTCCGTACACGCGACTTGGTCATACTCATTACTGTATAGTACTGCTATCGCAGACTAGCCCAGCAGATCCACTCGGGCTCTGACCACAACTACAAACTAGGGGAGGGTCTTCTGCCGCTTAAAGGCTCAACGGGCAACGTTCTTCGTGGAATCATGTACGATGACAGATCAGCAGGATGGCAGACGATATCCTGGTGGCACTGGTGGCTGGACATTATATACAGTAGCTTGAATATGCACATAGTCCATCTATTCGCAGCCGACTTCTGTAAGGCAGTCGAGAGCAAGACCCTGTCGGCAAGTCCAGCCGCACACTTGCCGGACGAGCGCCCAGCGAAGGCTAAATTATGGAGCCTCAAATGTATCGGCAAGTGAAGCACCCCGCTTCGCTCGTGTACTTGTCTCGCCTGTTTATGATGGTGGACGCTTTTGCTCGCCGGCGGGGGCGCTGAGAGGTGAAAAAGAGGCAGGTCCCACTGCTGCCACGGACGGCAGTTCGAAAACAGTGTGCGAGCCGCGTTCAAGCGCTCAAAAGCCAACAACGTGCGACCGGCCGGTTGCGAACGAGCAAATCTAACGAGCGGCCGAGGGGCACTCGATGACTGCCGAATGACACTGGTGTCTACGCTCCGGCAGGGTTGGGCTGGGAAAAGGTAAGGGACCGAGTGATTTCTTTCCTTGACTGTAATCCTCCTGCATCGGACGAAAGACATTCTACCTTTCTCTGAAGAAATCTCCTAGGGTTGCTCCTGTTTCCTACACTTCCTATACCCCTCCTCATAGAAACATCCTTACGCCCACCAACATGCCTGTCACCAAACTCCCCTTCCACGCTGACCACATCGGCTCCCTCATCCGCCCCGAGTCCGTTGCTACCGCCCAGGACAAGGCTTCCAAGGGCGAGATCACCCAGGATGAGCTCAAGAAGGTCCAGTCCGCTGCCATCTCCGACATCGTGAAGAAGCAGATCGACCACGATGTCCGCGCCATCAGCAATGGCGAGTTCGACCGCAAGTACTACTTCTCCGGCTTCATGGAGAAGCTCGAGGGCATGCGTGAGATCGAGAACGTGCCCTGGGACCTCGCCCGCCTGAGCGCCCCGCCCATCGCCGCCCTCAAGAAGGCCGGCAAGAACTACCCCATGGCCGTCGTCTGCGAGGGCAAGATCAAGTACAACCAGAGCCCGTACCTCGAGAACTGGCGCCAGCTCAAGGCCACCGTGCCCGCCGACAAGGTTGGCGAGTGCAAGTTCACCATGCCCCCTCCCTGCTACTTCCACCTGCGCCTGGCCCCCGGCAAGTGCTACAGCAAGGAAGCCTACTCCAACGACGCCGACTTCTTCGCCGACCTGGCCGACGCCTACCGCAAAGAGTTCAAGACCCTCTACGACGACGGTCTCCGTAACATCCAGATCGACGACCCCACCCTCGCCTACTTCTGCTCCGACGACATGCTCGCAGGCCTCAAGTCCGACGGCGAAGACCCCGACAAGCTCTTCGACCTCTACCTGCAAGCCCACAACGACACCCTCGTCGGCAGGCCCGATGACCTGCACGTCGGCCTGCACATCTGCCGCGGCAACTTCAGCAAGAGCATGCACTTCAGCGAGGGCTCTTACGAGAAGATCGCCGAGCGCTTCTTCAAGACTCTCAACTACGACACCTTCTACCTCGAGTACGACAACCCTCGCTCCGGCGGTTTCGAGCCCCTCCGCTTCTTGCCCGTGCACAAGAACGTCGTCCTCGGCGTTGTCACTACCAAGGACCCTGTCCTTGAAGATAAGGAGACCATCAAGCAGAAGGTTCTCGAGGCTGCCAAGATTATCGCCGAAGGCCAGGGCAGGAGCGAGAAGGAGGCCATGGAGAACATTGGCATTAGCCCGCAGTGCGGCTTTGCCAGTGTTGCCATTGGCGCCGACGGTATGACTGAGGAGAAGATGTTCGCCAAGCTCGCACTCGTCAAGGAGGTTGCTAAGGAGCTTTGGCCTGATCGCGCTTAGATGGTTGGGTTGAGGTGGCGCGGCGAGATGAGATGGCGATGGTCATCCTGTCGATGAGAAGAGTGAAGTGGTTATACGATTAATGATATTTCAACATGAACAGCATCGAAGCGGGCGCGTGGGTTGCTTCCTAGAATAAGAGCCTTGCGAGACGAGAGAAAGACAAAAGAGGATATAAGCAAAAGGTGGTAGACTGCGGAGGCGATTTCAACGGCAGCCTCTGTAAGCGAAGGTCTACCATACCAGCTTGAAGAAGATACAAAATAATACCAGAAATGAACAAAAACAATACAATATTTGACCATCAATGTCCTTTTCCCGGCTAGCGTTTCTGTGACAGGTTAAGCTAAAGAAGGGTAGCTTGGAGTTTCCACTTCTGCCCTCAGCGTTGTGCTGCGCCGTCAGCCGGACCATCGGGCGGTCGTTGATGTTCCGATCTCACCTACTACTACGCATGCGCATGGGGAGATGTATCAGGGACTTATCAGCCCTGCTCAGCCCTGATGAAGAGCCTGTTCCATGACCTCTCACCTTAATCTCTCGTGGGCACATCTGCAAGATGAGATATCACGCCCGCATGATAGCAAAGTTGTCAGGTTTGAGACTAGAAACCCTCGCATCGGTGGGGTCTGGAGGACCAGAGACGAGCCTGACGTGCAGCCAGGCTTCCATAAGTGTGGCGTTGCCTTGTAGACCTGACTGTCGGTCATCGCCGGATTTTCTCTTTTCGTGGAGTGTCGGCACCCAAGACTCTGATCAGCCACATACGTGTTTCCCGTCTCCAAGAATCTGGCATTTCGTGCTGGGTTCTCGTCCTTTGCCTCGGCGCGCAGATCTGATAGACTCATGCGCGTGATCTGAAGACCTTAGAGGACTTTGCAAAGCACACAGCCTGCCTCCCCGGCAGTCATCTGATGGTTCAATCGGGCCATCTTCAGCCGTACTGGCCAAAGGAACGGGTCTCCAGCGCTACATATTCACATGTGAACGCTCTAAACCCCTCCTCGATCTGCCACATGCTCGAGACTCGCATGATCGCAGGATGAACGGCGTCCAATCGAGGGAGCCAGCTCCACCATCCAGCTACACAAGCAGCGACGATTGGCATTCGCGGCGCTTTTCACATGCGAATTCGATAGATACCTTGAGTTGAGCACCAATGAGCGTTGAAGGGCATCTATCACATGAAATGGTTGTTGCTATCTACATGCCCGGCGTACCTGCCTTGAGACCCAGCAGCTCAGCCCATGAATGAGGTCAGACAAGCCACGCGGGCTGGGAGGTGTCTATTCTGCTGCTGCTGGGGTTCAACCGGCCGGCCGACCATAACATACGAAACGCTATTCGGGCAGGCGTATAACACATCTTTGCTTCTGTGTGCTCAGCTGAGGTCACCCGAGGTTACGTACTCGCGAACTACATGACGGTCACTCAAGAACCCTGCAGTCTGCGAGACGAGACACGCATACGCAGCTAATCGACAACAGAAAAACACAAATTACCTCGAGACAGGGTCCCTATATTTTCCGCAGGTGCCAGCGCACTGACCGGGGAAAAGAGGGAGAGATGGAAGGGCAGGAATTGGTCTGGAAGGCGGATGGAAACGCGTGGGAAAAGTCCAAGCGTCGACGGCATCTGCTGGATCTGTAACAGGAGGCGCGGCGACCCAAGCGAGCAGGACAGATCACAGCAGAGGACCGCGGCCGGGTGGGTGGGCGAGGCGAGGCGCAGGGCGGTGGGGGCATTCTCGCGGTGAGAGGGTTGACATGTTGAGACGGCGGCGGTAGTGCGGGCCTCAGCAGGAGTCGGGGCGGAGCTGGCCAGCAGCAGCAGCAGCAGCAAGCAGGCTAAAGCAGCGATCTCTCAGAGTCTCTCCTCGACCGAGACCCTTGGGCCTAGCTTGACTTGACAGGCATCGAGATGGGTTTTTGCAGAGGCCTTGGCGCAAAGCGGCGGCTCTTCTCGTGGCCAAAGGCAAGGGATCATTTGCCCTGCAGATCCCCCTGGTGTGTGCGCTCGCTGTTTCGCGGTGCTGTCAACAATTCGCCGCGTGCTGTCTGCTTTGCGCGCTCGCACACTGCGCTCGGCGGCGTCGATAGAAACAATTTCCAACGAGATACTCAATCAATACAAGCACTCGCGCACCGATCCCCGAGGCTCGTCGCAGCCAATGGGTAGGAGGGAAAGGTCATGGCGCGTGGGCAAACGTGCAGGCAGACTTTCTCCCCCATACTGGCCGTGCGTGTCTGCACGACGCTAGCCTGTTGGTCGGGATCACTCGCTCGTCGTTGGTCGAAAAATGAAGGGTAACAGACCGCCCGAATATCGCTCGCCGCCACGACTGCCCCAAGACCGCGAACTGGCCTTTTCGGCGGGCACGCCTAATATCGCTGCCATTCCTTCTTTTCACCCTGCTCCTCCTCCTCTTCCTCTTCTCCTCCTCGTACACTCATCCCAGAGCTTGTCCCGCCCTTCGTTGCTGCACCTCCCCTGCGCAACTCATCCCCAACACCGCCAAGCTCGCTGCCAGCTCTGCGGCATCCCAACCATTCTTCCTCCCTCCCCGCTGCTAGAGATCCCTCGAGAAGCTCTGAAGCAGTCTCCGAGCCCTCCATACATCCTCTAGAGCACTTCTCTCGCTCCTACACACCCCGCCTATCAATAAATCCGATCAATCGTTCAAGATGAGCACCACCGCTCTCCCGCAGAGAATGTCTGCCAGACGCACCAAGACCGCCGACTCTGCTCCCTCGACCGCTTTCGGCTCTCCCAACGAGTCCCCCATTGCCTCCGCCTCCTCCACCTCCCTCTCCTCGCTCGCTTCCGAGGATGACTACCAGCAGAAGAAGCCTGCCCAGAAGTTGATTGACGGCTACGGCAACGAGTTTGAGATCCCCGATTACACCATCAACGACATCAGAAATGCCATTCCCAAGCACTGCTTTGAGCGCTCTGCTGCCACTGGCCTCTACTACGTCGCCCGTGACATTGCTACGCTTGTCGGCACTTTCTACCTCTTCAACAAGTTCGTCACTCCCGAGAACGTCCCCTCTTACGCTCTGCGTTGGGCTCTCTGGGCCACCTACACTGTCATTCAGGGTCTGGTCGGCACCGGTCTCTGGGTCCTCGCCCACGAGTGCGGTCACCAGTCCTTCTCTGACAGCAAGCTCCTGAACGACTCCGTTGGTTGGTTCTGCCACTCTGCTCTCCTTGTCCCCTACTTCAGCTGGAAGATCTCCCACGGCAAGCACCACAAGGCCACTGGCAACATGGAGCGTGACATGGTCTTCGTGCCTAAGACTCGCGAGATCTTCGCTACCCGCACCGGCGCCGCTATCCACGAGATGCACGAGCTCCTCGAGGAGACCCCCGTCTACACCACCCTCCACATGATCGGTCAGCAGCTGGGCGGCTGGCCCATGTACCTCTTCTTCAACGTCACCGGCCACAACAACCACAGCAAGCAGACCGAGGGCAAGGGTGAGGGCAGGTACAACGGTTTCGGTGGTGGTGTCAGCCACTTCTTCACCAGCTCTCCCCTCTACGAGCGCAAGGACGAGAAGTTGATTCTCCTCTCTGACCTTGGTCTCGCTATCACTCTCTCCGTCCTCACTCTCGTTGGCAAGATCTACGGTTTCCAGGCTGTCTTCGTTTGGTACATCGTTCCCTGGTTCTGGGTCCACCACTGGCTCGGTAAGCAACCTTGAAATACGCTCCTTTTCCCGTCACATGCAAAACTAACACTCCTTCTCACAGTCGCCATCACCTACCTCCAGCACACCGACCCTTCCCTCCCCCACTACAGCGGTGAGACCTGGACCTTTGCCCGTGGCGCCGCCGCCACCATCGACCGCGAGTTTGGCTTCATCGGCCGCCAGATCTTCCACGGCATCATCGAGACCCACGTCCTCCACCACTACATCTCCACCATCCCCTTCTACCACGCCGACGAGGCCACCGAGGCCATCAAGCCCGTCATGGGCAAGCACTACCGCGCCGATGTTGAGGACGGCTCCTGGGGCTTCATCCGCGCCATCTACAAGACCGCCCGCTGGTGCCAGTGGGTCGAGAGCAACGAGGGTGCCGAAGGTGACAACGCCAACGTTCTCTTCTACCGCAACCGCAACGGTCACGGTGTCCCTCCCAAGAAGATCGCACCCAGCACCGCCCCTAAGGAGGAGTTGCCCAAGCACCTCCAGAGACAGTGGTATGAGCTTTAGATCAGGGACACTTGCAGTATAAATGCTCATTCGTCGCATGCAGAACGCTTGACCCGCGACTGCACTATAAAGAGAGATTACCGTCTCTCAGCGCCTGACGGCCTGTGAACCGATTTTGGTCGACAGCGTCATCGTCAGCGCTACGCCAATGCCAACTCATCCCGCACTCGCTTGCTTTTACAAAGAAAAAGTCTTTTTGATGAACGAAGAGACGGCTGCTTCCGCTTCTCCCTCTTCCTCTTCTCAATCCTTGATGCGCTCAAGCGCGGCGTTCAGGAAAGCGATGGTGTGGTGTTGTGGGGATACAATGATATATTAGAGCTTTGCTTTGGAAAAGATCGCTACAAGTTTTCAAATTCGATCCAAGCTTCAGCACGAATTGATAAATCATTACGATGGAGCAACAACAGCGATGGGATGGTCTATCGTCCATAGACAGAGCCAATTCTTTCACTAGACTATGGTATGCTATGCCGTCCTTGTCATGTCTGCTTTTATATTAGCAATCACAAAAAAAAATCCAAAATGAAAGAATTACTATCACTACTCGATACTTTTCTCATTGCCTTCTCCAATTCGTCAAATTCGCTTACATCTCATGGCCACAACGTCTACACTGTGGGTGAATCACGTGATTGCGGCGGCAAGGCTTTACCAAGCTAGCTGACGATTCGAGCTTCCCTTTCCTTTATTACTCAATTGATATCACCGAGACACATCCATCTCACGAGATCTGCTACCAAAATCGAGTCGATTCTTCGAAACGTGCTGCTCGTTGATGGAATGTCTGGTTAGAACTTGCTGAAACGGCGTGAAACCCACGTGGTGCGAGAGCTAAGGATTGGCAGTTGACAGTTTGCTTTATGTAGTACAGTCTTGAGCTTGAGCTTAAGCTCAAAAGGGACTTTAGGGCAAATGAAATGGTCATTTGTTCTCGGTAATAATAAGCTGCAGTAATGTATCACAGTCGAGGTTCTCTTGCGATCGTACTGTTCTAAGGGACAAACCCATCCGCGATGAACAGCTTTGACTGGCGGTCGTCGATTCGGGAACCCAATCACGTATTCGCGACGAGAAGAGGAGCTCGGCCAGGCCCTACGTCAGAGGGTGAGAGCTCGACTCAACTGCCATCAATGACGGATTTCTACTGTATCAAGTATCGAGCGGAGATAAAAGAGGTACCTGAAGTTTAACATATCAGCCTGATCCCGAGTCAGACGGCTACGCGGCATCGCGAAAGGCTTGGTGTCTTCGCAGCACTACCTTCACCCTGGTATGTGATGAGAGAGAGTCCTCTGCTGGGTCTTGACCTTCTGCGCTACTGATGATGGCATCCAACTCGCTCGTATTTGGAGATCTGATGCCAAGGCTGGCTGTATACTATTTGGACTTCACCTCTTGGGTGGCATGCTCCGCTCTGTGTCGTAGGATACAAGCCCAGGACCACGTTACCGGCATCGCGACGGGTTTCCGCTGAAGCACTCTCTTGTGTCTCTCGATGTCACGCTGCTTTGATCTGCCGTTGCCCGCTTCTGGATAAAATCGATCAACCCATCAAGCTTTTGACGATCTGCAAAGGATCATGCGGGGTGGTCTTCCTAGGACGACCTCACCTTTCACTTTTCTTGCTATTGGTGCGCACCGTCCATTTCGTCCTTGTTGCCATGTAGGACCCTTTGGGCGTCCATGAAGAGCTGTTGCTACTTGCTATTGCAGCTGTTGACTATGACGATCGCTTCCCGTCATCGGTCAGTTGAGGGAAGATTCGACATTATCCGGAGCCTTCTGTTGTTTATACCCCTCAATAAATGTAACACTCGCATTCTGGTCTTCGGTGGGTCGGGGTACTATGGTTATGTGTTATAAGTTGGGGCATCGGTCGTCCGTGCCCTAGAAAGCCTGCTCATCGTTACGCACAGCAGAGTGCCATCTTGTAACATCGGACCAATCAGAACATCAAAGCATCAATCATGCGTTTGATATTGCCACTCTTCACTTCACTAGCCATCACCTCTGCCCTCGCCGCTCCAGGCAGAGGCGGCAGCAAATCCTGGGGACAATGCTCCAACGACCTGACTGCAAAAGCCAAAGCCGGCACATTCACAGGCTTCATCGGCTCAGAGACTCCCGACGTAGCTCAATGGCTCGGCGTCCCATACGGAGCTCCTCCCATTGGTGACCAGCGATTCTTGCCACCCAAACCCGCAGCATACGCTGGCGACATGCTCACTACCTCTTACAAGCCCATTTGCATGCAGAATGGCGGCCCTGGGTCTGGCGTGTTCTGGGAGGTCGTACCAGAGTTCCAGAATATGGATCCTCAGGCCGAGGATTGCTTGTATTTGAACATCTGGGGCCCTACGAAGGCAATTGGTGGTGGTGGGAAGTCTAACGGGAACCAGAAGCAGGAGAAGCTTCCGGTTATTATTTGGAGTGAGTTGACCATAAAGACGACATGAGGAATTGGGGGCTGGCTGACTTCTTTACAGTCTGCGGCGGTGGCTTCCAGGAGGGTGGCGGCCATGCTGCTTACCAGGTTCCAGACCATTGGGTCCAGAGGACGCAGACGCATCTCGTCGTCACTTTCAAGTACGCAGACCATCATTGCTTACAGCCGATGCTTTGACTAATCGCATTCTTCAGCTACCGCTTGAGCGTCTGGGGCTATCCGGGAGCTCGTGCTGCGCCCGTCAACGCAGGTCTTGCTGACATCCGGATGGTGTAAGTGTCCGTCTTGATCGCATGAGGATTGCTTACTGACCGACCAAAAGTGTCGAATGGCTACGTGACAATGTCGAAGCATTCGGGTGAGTATTCATCTCCCCCTCAAACATCACGGTTCTAACAGACTCTCCATCAGCGGCGATCCAGATCACATGGTCCTATGGGGCCAATCTGCAGGCGGCAACGCCGCAAACTCGTACGGCTACGCCAATGGCGAAGATCCCATTGTCGCAGGTATTGTCGCCCAGTCCGGCACCACCAGCCAGATCAACTCGCCAAACACAACAGCTTTCACAACCCTGGCCGCACAATTCGGGTGTGATGGCCTTGATGCCGAAGCGGAGCTTCAGTGCATGCAGAAAGCTGACAACGACATGCTGCACGATGTCATCAGGAACGGCGACAATGTTCCCAGATTTAGTCCTGTTGCCGATGGGATTACTTTATTCGAGAACAACACCGTTCGTCTTGAGCAAGGAAAGGTCGCGAAAGTGGTATGTCGCGTTGAAAAGTCCAACGCCTGGCCGAATGAACGTCTCGATCTGACTGTCTCATCCATAGCCACTCATCCTCGGCAACACCATCAACGAAGGCGCAGCTTTCGCATCGCCCGACTCCGCTCCTCCAATGAACGTCACCTTCCCATTCCTCCAAAGTGTGGGTTGTGGCGTGAAAACCGAGGCAGGGTAAGCTTCTCCCATGGCAAAAGCAGAATTTCGAGTTTGTCCCAGCGCTGACTACCTTTGGCATCCAAAGCTTGCGCATGCTATACGGACTCGAAACCTACCGTTACCTATCTGCCGGAAACTTCTCAAACATCACGCCTAAATACTGGCTCGGAGCCATGCATAGCTGTTGGTTCCCACCGTCCTTTTTCTCTCTTCTCGTCGCTTTTGCTAACTATGCTTCACCAACAGCTGATATCCCTCTCGTCTTCGGCACGCATTACGAATTCCGCGGTAACTCGTCAGAGCTCGAGTGGGAGACTAGCTATTCTATGGAAGGTCAGTTCGATCATCACAGTGGCAGGTGTTTTGCTCATCCAAACGGAGTCAATATCTGACCTGCAAGACAGGCTTCTGGTACTCGCTCGCCGCGCAGACTTCTGACTCGCCCATGGACGGTTTAGGACACACCTGGCCTGAGTTCGGCAAAAGCCAAGAAATGGTCATGTTCGGCAACAAGACTGGTCCGACGCTGATTGTCCCTGGTAATTATTACGACGATGTGTATATGTGTAATACTGTGATGGATGAGTAGAATGAATTGAGTAGGAGCGTTTTGACCAATGTTTGGACACGGCAGTGCTTTGGTGGCACAGGATGATATGCCGAGTTAAACTTTAGTACTCAAGTTCTTCAGATTGAAGACTGAGGAAAGACCTGGCAGATGCCTTCACGAGTATCCGTCAAGAATGCAATAACATACTTCCTCCGCGCATCAAGTAACGGCTTCCTTTGTGCTATACAGTCTGTAGTTTCCCGACAAGTACTTATCTTAGACGATATCCTCTCGAAAAATCGCTCCGCTCGTAATTTGTGTCTTTGTGCTCATGTGTTCGGACCATCAAGATGAAATCCGCGACTTGAATACCAGCGCAGTAGTCAATGCAGAGCACTGTTCCGACTTTTGGATGGGCACACATGGTGCAGTCTCTTTGTCAGGGCTCTGAACGTCTGGAACGAAGATTTGGAGCTGCCTCATTATGGATCTTGCCAGGCCCCGAGCGGCCCGCGCGGAGTGATCAGACGGTTCGCTTTGATATCATAGACGCATGGTGGACCTTGTCATATTGTCACGCCGGACAGATAAGGCTCCATTAGGGACTGGATTAACGAAGCCGAACATTTGGCAGCAGGCGAATGGAGTGTTGCCTTCAAGATCGTGTGGTTGTAAGTCTTACTTGCGCGGGATATTACGTCCGGACGTGCAGAACTGTATTTGTACCTGCGTGTCAGAAAGGCGTATCATCCTTCTCCTGCTGTTCACAAGCGAAGATAGGCAGGTCCATCCGATCGGGCATGCAAGGTCAGCTTCTTCGTCGTGAACGTGGCTAGGAGGGAAGAAAATGGCTAGCCTAGGCAATGCGCCATTCGAGTGAACTCTGCTTACGTGTTCTATGACTCTTAGGTCAAAAGATAGTTGCTTTGCTGAAGAGATCCTGCTTACGTTGTTCAATGAAAGCTGCCAAGTCGATTAAAAGCATGTGTGTGCGACGCCTCAAGGATGAGCCGGAGACGTCGGGTCAGCGTGGGTCATTCGCCGTGTGCCTCCTAATTCATGCGGCCACTCGTCAGCGGCGGTAGCTTGCGAGCGAGAAGGATGTGGGCATGGGCGATTTGTTTGTATGGAGCTCGGTAGCCCCGACATTGACTCGATTTCCGACAACAGGTCTGGTATAGGATTCCGACCCGTTCACTCGGAATTGGTGACTCTGGTTTTTCGTTCATGGGCAGGATTTGAGACTTCAAGACGACCGGAGAAAAAGTACTTGCACGGATATCCTGTGCGACTGTTCCAAGACCGTGGATGCTGTTGCCTTGATAGGATCTTGCAGAGCATCAAGCGAGTTGCGTCCGCATCTCATGTAGGGTGTTGCTGTCGCTTCTGAGGTATAATCGCAAATGATTACGCATGTTCAAAAACGCACTCCGTGAAGCTCCGTTGCAGCGAATCGGAGCGCTAGCCATGCGCCAGCTTATCGCCGCATAATTAGATCCAGTACATGCAGCTGCGATAGCCTCATGCATTGCATCTACTTTGTTTAGCAATCAGAAACTTCTCGTCATAGTCTGCCGGGCCAGGCATCAGCGAAATGCTGCCTTGCAGCCCTGAACGCCGACGTAAATATGGATAGGCCGTCGATCCCTGGTTTGACAGTCCCGGAGGCTCTGCTCAGGGCAGTGACGAGGCTGTAATCGTTGGTACCACATGGTACATGCGTGACGTTTCCGTAGGGCTGTCATGAGGCTGCATCGTGGCGTGTTCGATCTCTCGATCTTTGTCTTACCTGAGTACAGTGACAGTAGGATGGGCTGGTGCCTGGACAGCGGTCACGAGGAATCCTTTCGGCGATACCTTGAAACATGTCAATGGAGCTATTCGTCGGTGAAGGTGCTCTTGCAGGAGTTGCAGGTCAGCTGGATTCGAGCAGGTAAGCAATTGCGTGCATGCAAAATCTCTCAGCGCGGGCGTTCTCAGTCGCAGCTCGCAAGCTGTTCAGAGTATCAGATGGATTGCCGCAATCATTGCTTCGACGAATATCTGTCGTGGTCTAGATCACATCATGCTTTATTTAGCCGCAACACACACCACGCATATTGAGTAGACAACACAAAGCCAATGCAAGTAGTTGTTGTTGGCTACCAAATGCGGTATATGGCACAAACGACCGAAGGTAGTGCTAATGAGCGCTGGTAGGCACACTACGTGCCAGTGTGACTCGCAATGACAACGCCTATAGTACATGCATGCACGCATGCATGCATGCATGGCCAAGCGAGGCAGCTCTGCATGTCATCAGAGCGAGGTGTGAATCGCGCTCGGCAGTCGAGCTACAGTATGCTCCGGCGCCGGCAGGTTGCATTCTGTAACGTCTGTAGGGCTGCAGCAAGCATGGTACAGGACAGGAATCTCGTAGGGCAGACGGGGCCATGGACCTGCGGCGGGAAGGAAGAGGCCGTTGTGCCGGGACGCGCGAGCAGCCAACCACCGCCTGCGGTCGTCTGCGGCACCAACACAAATAGCAGCACGAGCTGGGTGGATGGAATGACAGCGATATGACGCGCAGTGAGCAGAAGAATTGCGATTGCGGGCAGACAGCCAGCTCGAACCAGGTGAGACGTCGCGAAGTGCAGCCCTAGAGCAGCCTCACTTCATCCGCTACGCCCGAAACGGCAGCATGTCCAAAAATAACTGCGCCCCGTTCGCATCAGGTCAGCGCTCAGCACGCTACAAGCACACACTACACACACTCCGCTGCTCACCCCGCCGGCTACTGCTCGCCAGCCATGCAGACTGCCTACATGCGCACTGATTCGATAGCGCCATGGACCGCAGCGCAGCGCTCTTGGCTGCTGCCAGAGAGCGCGCGCTGAGAAAAGCATCATCGTGCGCTATGCTTCCTCGCAACACGGCCTAGCGCGCTGGTTTTAGGTACCTGGACTTGCTAACGCCATGCACGAGAGCCGCTGCCACGCGACAGCCCTGCAGGTACTGTGCTGTAACTGGGTCCCTGCGGCCGCTCCTTCGCGACCGCTTTGTGTATTGCTTCTGGCAGCGGGTCGTGGCCCCCTGCTGGGTGTGGCAGTGTGGCTCGGATGCCGTCCATGAGCTTCTTGCTCGCGGAGCTGGGAATAGCATGACTGTATCCTTCCGGGCTCGCAAGAGGCTTTCGCCGAAGGAGATAGGTGACCAGGCGCAGCTATCGAGCTGGAAAGGATCATTGTGACTGCAGGAGCCGATGCCTCTATCCTGACGACGGCTCGAGTATATGTAGCTCCATCATCGCCACCCAAGATCACGATTTTCTTCTATCATCACAGCACAATAACATCTCCCAAAGCATACAACGATTTCCTTTGTACGCATTGCTTAGCATTTCCTTGAGCCATTCCCTCGACTACAATCAACTCGAACAATACAGCAGCTATCGAATCTACACGCCAAACTTGAGACTCGACAAGCAAGAAGACAGTACGCAAAAGATTTCAATATCTCATTTGTCTATCTCGAGCTCTTTTCCTATCTCCGAGCTCTTTCCCTCTTATCTCCTTTTCCGACACCATCTTCCACATCTTCACTACCAATTTTACTACTACGTTATCAGCAATGGGCCGTGTATGTGCGATTAATAATTCAACGCTTCAACGATCTCGTACTGACTATTCCTAGGGCGGATACAACTAGATCAGCTACTTTTTGACTCCAACCAGATTGACTCTGGTATCGCATCAATTTTTTGAATCAACATCGACATCATCTGAGCGCGCAACACCCAGCATATCAACAACAATTATTCTTAATCCAACATCATTACTCAACAAAACATCAACAACACCAACAAACAACAAACAACTAGCATGTTCTCTTTCAAGGCAAACGACGACGGCCGAGGGTAAGCTCATCAACCCAATACTCAATGCTCGCCAACATGGTACTAACTCTTCTTCTTCTCACAGTGGCTACAACTAAGCTTCACCAACAGCCAAACCCAACATACACACAACTCCACTGCTGGCCAATGGACTCTCCTCTCCTCGTGTCTCTCTCCGAGCCGGTCTCGGAATCTGTCAGCTCTTCTCTACCCGCCATGGATTTATGACAACAACGACATAGATAGATGACGAAAGGAGATGGATCACGATCTTAGCGATGCATTGGGGACAAGGAGTTGATGTTCTTTTCTGGTTTACAGCGAAGCATGGCATTGGATTGGAGTTTCCTCGTTCGTTGTTTTGCACTCGCGAGCCATCAGTGGAGTTTCTTAGCATAGCGTTGCATTGCATTTTGTGGCGTTTGGGGATCGGGATCAGGAAACAGGAAACAGTCGCTACAAAATTGCTGGCATGACGGAACGACAAACGGCATTTTCAGGCGTTTTTTCGGGTTTGAATTTGGATATGATACTTGATAGATACACACACTCTGCCACACGGCAGCAGACGAATGGACCGGTCTCCACTTGCCTTGCCTCTCCTTCTCACTTCCACCCCTCCTCTTACTTCCCCACACAAAACTTCTCAAACACGACCCCAAGAACCTCTTCCACATCCCCGGCCTCTCCCCTCCCGGTAATTCTAGCAAGCGAATCCGCAGCACCGCGCAAATGCTCCGCGGCGAGAACGACGTCCGCCTCGCCACCATTTTCAACAAATTCGTCTTCTGCTTCAGGTGCGGCAGAATCGATGAGAGCAGTGAAATCGTCGAGACAAGCGATGCAGGATTCCAGTAGGAGTCTATGCCGTTCCGTGGCGCCGAGGGATTCTTGCCAGATGGAGGGGTCCGCTTCTGCTTCTTCGCCAGAAGCTGATGAGGGGCTGATGGCGGACGTGAGAGCGACGAAGTGGAAAATTAGAGCGTTGAGGAAGGACTGGATGTTTCCTGGGTCGGAGCTGGGGTTTGTTGGTTTGCTTTGGGTATTCGCGCAGGAGATCAGATGGATTTTCTCCCGAGGGAGGCCGGGGATGGCTGCTTGAGTGGCAGCGATGGCGGCTTCGAGGTGGACAGTGTCTTGCACCATGTCAGTTTTGTTGATCACGACTAGGACATTGCTCTTTTCTTTGGTCAGTCGAGCGGCTGTTTCGATCACTTCGGCATCGAGTTGCACCGTGGCTTTCTCTGCGCCTACACTCTCGAAGCTCAAGACAATGATCACCACATCGCTCTCTTCTGCTCTCGCTTTTGCTCTCTTCATACCCTCTTGCTCTACCATTCCCACAGCCTCGCCACTTGCCCCTTCTAGTGCTTTCCTCAAGCCCGCCGTGTCTCCAAGTCTGCACAAGAATCCGCCCAGATCGATCCCCACTTCTACCACATCTCGGGTCGTACCAGCTTCGCGGCTCACAATCGCCGCTTCACGACCAACAACTGCGTTGAGCAACGAGCTCTTTCCAGCATTCGGTGCTCCGAGCAATGCCAGCGAGATACCGCTCCGAAGCAGCTCACCACGTACCGCGTTCTCCCGATGTGCTAGCAAAGCTGTATGCAAGGAGATAACTTGCGTGGCAACAGAGCCAAGCAGCTCACTGATACTTTCATCGAAGTGCTGATCTTCGCTGAAATCGATCAATGCTTCGAGTTCGCCGCGCGCTTCAAGCAGCAGCTTCCGCCAGCTTTCATATCTAGTCGCGAGAGAATTGGTCGTTCCTCGCACGGATAGACGGCGTTGCTGCTCCGTGCTGGCTGCGAGCGAGTCACCCAGCGCTTCGACTTGAGTAAGATCGAGTCGATCATTGGCGAAAGCACGTCGCGTGAATTCGCCAGGCTCGGCGTAGCGGATTGAATCCAGCGAGTCCGCTTCCAAGGTTCGTGGGATCGCTGCAAGTACTGCACGAACGATGGCTGTGCCTCCGTGGACGTGAAGTTCCAGTAAATCCTCGCCTGTAACAGTTTTGGGAGCTGGAAAGTACAAGACCAATGCACCTGAGTCAAGCACGGAAGATGGCGTGGGCGGCGTGTCAGGGTCGTAGAGAGTCCTCACTGTGGCATAACGCGGCTTGGGTTCCTTCTTGCCAGGACAAAGAGCGCGATAGATAGGTAGACATGCTGGGCCCGAGATCCTGATGATGGCTATGGCACCACGGCCAGGAGCGGTGGAAAGAGCATAAATCGTCGAGTCGCTGCTATGTCTCGGCGATGTGATGGATGAGTATTGCACTCGTTGCAAAGAACTCGGTGGCGATATGTCACTGTGTAGAGATCGAGTATTAAAGGAAAAAGTCCTCCTGATGAGACAATCAGCCTGCCAATGTCCAATATGGCATGATCGAGCCCTGGCCAGCAGAGCAGAATTGCGCGTATTCCATCCGCGCGCCACTGCCTTCATCGACAACAATGAGAGCTCAAGAGATTGAATATACACTCGTTGCAATACCTCTCAAAGTGGAACTGCCCAGTAGAGGTGCAGTCTCTCAGTCCCAAATTTACCGCCCGCATACTCAAATATCCACGCCAACCCCTAGCCAGCCACAGCCTCACCCCACCAGCGCCCAAGCGTCAAGCCAGACTCAAGCCTCACCGTTGCATCGCGCTCCACAGACCACAATCAAACGTCTGCGAGATCTGATGGACAGGCAAAAACCGCGCTAATCATCATCATCAGACACGATCGTCAGCTCCGCGTAAGCGCACGCGCCATCCAACACCCGCGCGACGCCGTTGCGTTTCTATAATGGGGATCGTCAGGTTTACAGGGGCGTGATGGGCAAACGGTCATTTCGCATTCCGTGCGTGCTGGTCGTTCTGGCTGTTATGCGCAGGAAGGATACATGATGTGCGCGTGGGTTTCGTGGATTCTGCAGGCTTGTGATATTCGTGAGCATGCGTGTGCGGCTAGCCACGTTCGGATCAAGCAAGCTTAATGTCGTGTTATTGTGGTAGACAATGTGGTGTTGGGATGTCATTGGAAACGTAGTTTCCGTGCAAGAGTCCAAATGTGTTGTGGTATACATAGCCTATCGTGAACATAACACGCCAGAGGGTGCGCGATCCGTCAAGAGCCGCCAGCAAACTGCGACAAACATAACAACAATCAAAGAAAGTCCCGGAAACCAAAGAAAATTATAGCAATCATTTCTAGGCTAGCAAAGCATCGTGTCTTCGTCTAGCTGTGACTTTAGAGCTATGGTAACAGTAGGAAGAAAACTTTAGTGGCTGAGCCCATTTTGTGGAGGAAAAGAGTCGATGGACGACATGCTTGAACATTGTGTCATGAAGAAGAGAAGTAGAAGAAGAGAAAGAAGAAGTAGGTGTCAGTGTCCTGTTCCACATCAAAACACGCTCTCGGCTGTTGCGCCAGATGCAAAATCACTACCACTTTCCATGCTGGCTCTTCGGGTCTGTTCACCCTTCGTCGAGAAACAATGTGCAAACTCCCTAATCGGGATCGTCGTTGTGAGTCGAGAACTGTTACAGACAAAGAACTGTTACAAACAAAAGCAAAGCAAATGCATCGTCGAGAATTGCCACGCAAGCTGATCCACAGCGAGTCGTGCTCGCATGTTCAATCGAAGACCGTCTCAGCCTGAATGGCGCGTAGAAGAATATCTACTCGGAGTCGTTCCAGTGGCAGGTGGCATCACCACGAGGCTTCTCGACCGAGTATGCGTACGAACTTCTAACGTTACCTGAGAAAGAGTCAGCGAGTGTGTAGAGGTGCCGGAGCTGGTGGGACTTACCTTGAGGCCAGTAGTTGCAGACTGTGAAGTAAGGCGCGACGCTGCCACCAGTGTTGCTGAGACCTTGGGCCGAGCAATCCTTCGTGACGCAAGCGACAGTGGTGCTGTTCTTCCAGACCAATTGAGTCATGTGGCCCCAGACTTCAAAGTCGCCACTGTTAAAGCCATCCTGCGAATCTTCGTTCATGGTTCCCTTGCCGTAGTTCCCGGCGTCAGCATAGGCTCGCTCTTCTCCGTTGTAGAAGAGCTCAGTGATGACAGCAGATACGTTGTCGCCCTTGACACCTGCAGCGATGTTCTGGCCGTATCCGGCTCCATCCACGTACCTATACAATTGTTAGCCACGATCGCTTAATGGTGAGCCTTTGGCAAGAACATACATGCTGTGCTCGTAAACGCAAGTATCAGCGATCTTCTGGGCAGTTGCAGCTAGAGATTCGTTCCAAGTGAGGGCAGGCGATGAGTGGTTGTAACGGTGAACGTTGTGGTGCCACAAAACAGTGCTCTGGTAGTCGGTCGGCTTCGGGTCGGAATCAGATGAGCCAGCAGCCGAGCTAGGGGCAGACTCGGAGCTGGTAGGGGCGGGCTGGTAAGATGACTGCGGCGCGTCGTACGAGGATGGAGCAGGAGCCTCGACGGAAGTGTAGGCGGGAGCCTGCTGCTCGGGAGAGGAAGAGGGAGGAGCCTGCTCCTGGGCGGCGGTCGAAGCCGGAACAGACACGGTCCAGGTAGAGGCCCAGGAGGAGGTCCAGCCGCCATATCCTTGAGGCTGCTCAACAGAGCTTGACTTCGACTTCGGCTTCCTGTGACCATAGTGGCTCTTGGTCGAGGAGTAAGGGGCCGGGGCGTCGGTGGGCGCAACGTCACCTGCAGTGACGGTGACATACTTGGTAGCGTAGACGATGTCAGTCTCGTAGACAACGTCACGCTCCAGGAGCGGCACGGCGAGAGCGCCGGCGGCGAATGCGGCGGCAACGAGAGCGGAACGCATGGTGACTGATGGTCGGTGAATGGTCGGTAGTGGGGCAATCACGTGATGATTGTTGATTGGAACTTTGAATGTGTTTGCTGGGATCACAGATCCTTGGGTGTGTTTGAATTGCTGAACGAATGAGAGTCGGTTAGCGAAGGGCGTCAATGCGATGCTGACCAGCAGGATCGGCTTCGATGTTAGGACAATGACGGGAGGGAGTGACAGGTGCAGATTGCAGGCCAAAAAAAAGCCAACGAGGTCGCGCTTTATAGGTGGCGGCTGGCGAGCGAGGTGGTATGGCAGACAATGAAGGGCCAGACCAATGTCAAGTGAGGTTCATCGGAAAGGCTCGTGAATCTGGAAGGATGCGGCGCATGAACTTACGCAGGAAGGTGTGATGTGGGCGAGACGCAGGTAATGACGGTGCAACGACTGGCGCGCGGGAGGGGTTGATGGCGGGTTGAAGGAGTGTGGTGCAGCAAGCTGCGGGAAAGAGTGACTATGGTGAGAGTGGTGGTGGGTGGTGTGGTTGTCGTGAGGGCGGTGGGCGTGTCGTGGAAAGGGAGTCGTTTGATCTTGTACGATCGCGCGAGGCGGCGGGCCTCAGGGAGCGTTGGCGCTAGCGACGCTACGCCGATTAGCGCGGAGTCGTGAAACACGTCAGGCACACGCCTCCAATCTCACGGTAGGGTTAATCAACGGTGGGCTGGAGCAGGACCTGCGCGCCGGGACGCGGCAGCAGGTGAATGGCAGTGGTCGCGGTCGCAGACGCTGCCAGTGCGTGTTACAGCGGCGTCGGCGCCGGCGTGTTCGGGAGAGCTTCTGGCGGCGGTGGCAGCGAAAGCTGCTCCAGTGCGCGGCTCTCGAGACACGCCTGGGCTTTGTATCGCCGCCTCGTGAGCCTCCTTGCGTCGGCGGGCATTGTGAGGGTGCCCTTGGCAACCTCGTGGAATGACGCCTGTCTCATGCTTGATCGTGCACGCTGCATAGTATTCCTGTGACCACAGTACATGCCACACGGTACCCAAGCTCCCGGCATCCGTCCGTCGAGACTCCGTGCAAGAAAAGGCTCATGCCAGACCAGACGAACACACCGTCTCGCCCATATGCACAGGCCAGGCGAGAAGGTACCCCAGAACTACGCAACGCAGGAACCCGACGGCGCCAGGAACCGGGCTGAAATGGTCGCGTCTCATTGGCGGATTCGCCGCACTCTCCTCACACCACGCGGCGCCTAGCCGGCGATCTCTTTCGCTTCCCTGTACTCAAATCACCTCGGCGGCCAACCACACCGACACACTTGCATTTCTGCTGTGTGCGCTCGGGAGAACTACTTGAGGGTGGGGATTCGCAACGCAGATTACACGGATGAAGGTCTTGTATATGTACAAGTATCATACCTGCAGGGAAGACTCTTGTTTCGACTCTTCCCGACCCGTGTGAGGCGACGACGCACTCAACGTGTCTTTGTTGAGCAAGAGTGGACGTAAGTGCACAAAGTATGGCACATGACCACCGGCTTGGCTGGAGCTCGTGCTGCGTCGCTGTGAGGTGATAACCATCAGTATGCGGGCCTATGCCGATTTTATCGCACACTCCATCTCGGCAAAGGGCGTCATGATCGCCCAAACACATCGCGTAATCAATTCAGATTGGGGAGGGGTGATGCTTATGTTCGCACGCTCCACAGCGGCTTCTGGCCACGAGTGCCTTCGTTTCACATATCTTACTTGCAATCAAGGGTACGAGGAGAGCACGCGCGCTGTTTTAATTGTCGTTACGATGATACTGGGCACTCGCGGAGCTCGTCTGCTTCCACGAATCTGAGTGAACGGAGCGGACGTGGCGAGAGGATCAGCGATGACAGGGGCTAGGAACGCCTGGTCTGACGTGCCCATGTTTCGTGTTCCTTTGTGTGAATATTTGGAGCGCTGCATGAGCCCGACAGCCAGGTTCCACAGCTTCATCACGCTCCTCGTGCGCCATGTGCCTCGGGCTACACTACACTACGGGCGCATATACTCAAACACGGTGAGGATCACGCGCTCCGCATGCTGCAGGTCTGCTTCTTTTCAGCTCGAAAACACACACATTCTAGGTCTTCAAATAGCGAAGGTTGCACGCCAGCACAACATCCGTATTGTTTGCTCCTGTCAACCCCTCTGTCAAGTCTGCGCATATGGCCTGGTCGAGAAAATGCTCCCGCCATCTTTCTCACAGTCTAGACGAAGAAAGCCTTGCGTCCAGAATCTTCAGGGTTCAAGTCGTCAGTCTCCACTGAACCTTGGCAGTTCTAGGCTGTGAGTCTCTCCGCACTCCAACGGTCTGGCTTCTTCACATGAAGCCACGAGCATGCTTGCTCGGCTTCCCAGACAGAAAGGAGCACGAGTGTCTTTGCCAGACAACGCAATAATACCACTTTGTTGCAACTGTCCCTTGCGTGACGCGTAAGCGCTTAACTATAGCAAACCAGCCGGCCATGAGCTTCGGCCCTTGGCCGCGGCCTCACAGAGAGCTGTTGCCTTGCGTGCCATGCTTCTACCGGGCGCTTGTGCATTATATATACGTCGAGCTCTTCCTCTTGTCGCGTATTACCGCCCAGCCCGGCAATGCCTTGCGCCTTTTGGTCGCATCCGAACCGCTGCCGGGTGCATCCATAGCATCCGCATGCTCTTGATCATGGTCTGCTGCGCTCGGACAGAAGCGACTACTCCGTCACGATAAATTCACTGGCGAGAAGAACGCTCATAACAGGACTTCGTGGTGAAATACCACATTATAGCGAACGCATGGGCGTGATTTTGATGTTTCGGTGAATGCACTCGTACAAACTCGAAAGGACTCCTGGTCATGTCTGCAACCACGACATTCGATATGGAGCGCTTACTCGCATCTAACTTCATGGAATCCAAGCGAGAAGGAATCATGTACGGCGGTGCATGGTCAAGATGTTCAGCGCTTCGTACTTGTTTCAATCACGTGATTCACTTTGATCATAATCTTCGGAAAGCCATCCCGGCGCTTGCGTTTCCAATCACACGCCAAAGGATTGTGATCCTTACCGCCTCGCGCGCAACGAAGACTTGACAAGACGAACCGACTGCTTTGTGTGAGTCGCGGAAAGGACAAGACGAGACGGAAATCGTGCACACTATTCCAAAACGCTTATCACCAGATCCTCTCCATGTCCCTGTCTACGCATGTCTGTATCCGTGGCGATAAAGCATGCAGGTCAGACTGTGGCACAATACGGGCTAAGTGTGCCCCTTCGCGCCTATCTCTTCGTCTAACGCAAGCTGTGGCCAGTAGCAATTGTCCCGATGTGTGACCAACGTCACAGACATGCCAGTGCACACGAACCTCCAAATATCATTGGCTACTTACATGTTCTTTCCAAATCACTAATATAAGATATGCATGCACCAGGAGCCAGCATGCGTAGATGGCTCAGAGCCGAGACATGAGCGTCTAGCCAACGCCGCACGATTCTTGCGTGAAAAGCTGTGCTTACTTCGCTGCCTGGTCTCTTGCTCTTAACGTCTGGTACACTTCACATCGAAACAAGACTTGTCAGCAAACCGGGACACTTACGTTTCGGCTGATAGTAGTACTTGGCCAACGAGGATGCTTTTACGTACCAAAAGCCAGAGCGTACATTGGCAGGCTCCAGCAGTAATTTTGCTAGCGTTCACTGCAAGTCTAGGTCTCGGTATCGGACATCACCTGTTCTACGCGTCTCTGGACCAGGTACCGATTGAGGACAGTATCTTCAGCCAGCAGATAACTGTCGCCATCGGTACCGGCTTCGCCTTCCTCTTCAGAGCATTTTTAGCCATAGCCACCTGTACATCTTATTGGCAGATTTTCTGGCACACCGCACTTCGCAAGACTCTTACCATTTCTAGCGTCGATGCTCTGACTGGTGTCTTGGGCTCACTACTGGATTTCATAAATTTTCGAACATTCCTCTACAACCCTGGATTGACCGCACTGGCGCTACTAGCATGGCTTGTACCACTCGCGTCACTTCTACCCCCCGCAACCCTTTCCGTTCTGCCGGCCACGACAACAAACAACACATTTGCTCACATCCCAGTGCCGAATTTTGCCAATGTCGTAATGTCAGAATCCACCCAAAGCAAGGCGGCTGGTGGCGTGTCTATGACCACAGATGGCACGATCGTTCACGGCGCTACTGCGGATACCGCCGTAGACTATTATATCGGTTCTTCTTCACAACTCTCACGTCTCGTCGCCACCACAGCATATCGAGGAGCCGTCCCAGATCACCAAACATTGTTTCCCAATTCGACATTCGAACTAGATTTCAGCGCACCTGCCTTGCAATGTCGACCGATCTCTCAAGACATCCTGAAACCGTTCAACCGCGCCGCAGGATGTGACTTCTTAGGCAGGAATGACACAGACGACCCTTGTCAAGACATGGTCCCCTACGTATCATGGGTGCCTGATGGAAATGCTTTGGTCCCTTTCAATAACGATACCTTGCAGGATCTGCTCTTACCACTTGAAGCTCAGCTTGGGAAGCTATACACTTACAATACATACAACAAACGCTATCTGGGTCAGTCGTCTGGTGGTCCAGCCGCTGTCTTTGTTGCGACCAGAAGTCAAGTGCCACCGTTGACTGACGGTAATTGGGACGTGTTGAACTGCTCCATGTTCAACGCAACATACGTTGTGCATGTGTCCTCGGACTCAAATAGACAGAGCCATGCACACCTCTCCGAGGTCCGTATCATTGACAGCGCACCCTTTGATGCGGGGTCGTCAGGCCGCGACGCAGACAAGTCCGCCTCTGCGGAGGATCTTTCCATGTTCAGTTACATGGGCATGATGGAGAGCTTCGACCAAATACTAGTAGGAAGCATCGTCACCAGTTTGTCGTTCGCAGATGATGTGTACTACCTCGCTCGGCGAGGGCTGCGAGTCCAGAGCCCCAGCCTCATGTCAACCATGCTGGCTTTCTCACGCGAACTCGCGCCTTTCATGAGCAGATTTAGATTAATCACCGAACCCCTCCCACTCGATGATGATCAATGGACGCAGGTCTTTGCAAAAGATCAATACATCATCTCCATGCCGAATGAGGTCCTCACGTCACCGGCCTACAACAAGTCCCTTGGCTCGGCCATCGAAGAACTCTTCCAAAACATGACAATGGCCTTGTTCAGTGACTCGCGCTTTCTGAACGACTCGGCAGAGCTCATCAACATAACTCGATCGTACACGCGCAACACATACTCTTACAGCCAAAGGAACCTGCTCATGTCATATGGTATAGCTCTCTTTCTCACTCTCCTGGCCAGTATTGCCGGATGCACTGCCATCTTGTTTAATGGCGCTTCTTACACCCACAAATTCTCCACCATTCTACGAACGACTGCAGAGCTGGGAGAGCTGGTCGCGAAGAACGACCGCACTGGCGCGGATCCTTTACCGAAGTACTTGTCCCGCGCTCGAATCAACCTTGGTCGCAGCAAGCACGCTTCATTTGAATTGCGAGGACGAACCAATTCACCGGGCGAGCGAAGTGCTATGATCCGTTTGGACAAGGATTTGCCGAAAGAGCC
Source organism: Cladosporium sp. BF-F (assembly GCA_030463185.1). Classification (NCBI taxonomy): domain Eukaryota; kingdom Fungi; phylum Ascomycota; class Dothideomycetes; order Cladosporiales; family Cladosporiaceae; genus Cladosporium; species Cladosporium sp. BF-F. The sequence continues at coordinate 776,350 of JAMRMS010000005.1, read as the reverse complement.
TGGGATTGTCAGTCAGCGCACTCCATCTATTGAACCATAATGTGTCATACAAAAAGTTAGAGGGTGTACATGCAAACAATGTAAGGATGTTCTATGTGAGCGGTATGTGACGGCCTTTGACGCACAGACATGATTGAATGAACATTTATATGAAACCGATTCTACTGCTTCAACTCTTGATAGACGCCGTGCAAGTCTTGTTCTATTGATTTTCGCTGTCATCACAGATGACTCTTACTAGTACATGTGGTCAGCAACGAATCGTAGATACCATCGCATCATCCTACCATCCAGGCCCTGAGAAGACTGAGTGATATAATGCGCCTCTGATGTCAGGGTTAGTGTTGGGTTTCTTCAAAAGCGAGCACAATTACATGTATCCGTATCGATGTTGAGGGCCTTTGTGATTCTAGCGGATTGATGATATGGTTGACTGGTATGACGCAGTCACTTCGATATGATTGAGATACTCAGAATCGTCGCATAGACGGAGAAATGTTGATATAGCTATTCCGAAGAGAGTTGACTATGAATCGCTCGATTGTGTACATCGTTTTAACCAATAAGTATCACTGTAGTGATTCTAATTAATTCGCACGAACATCTCTCAACAAGCAGGACCAATGGCAGATACATGTTAGAAGAACTTTATCATTATATATGATACTATGCGCAACCATATCCTACATATACGCTGACCATCGAACATTCAAACAACCGTGCTCAAATCCAACATCACTTATCCCCGGCTTCGCTTGCCGCTCGCTTCCCTCGGCTCGTGTTGCCGCGCGCCACGCATCTTACGCAATCGGCTTCCCCTTACACTAACTGGCGCAGCAGCAGCCTTATGGGTTATCTGAAAGAGACATGCATGTGGCCAGGCATGCGACCTACCTCTGCTGGACCGCAAGGCTTCTGATTCCTCTAAGAAATACTTGAATTCCACTGCGCAGCTCGTGTTATCTTGAAGCAATCGAGATCTCCAGCGACTTCCTCGTATTCAGCATAGACGGTGCGACTGTCGAAGTACCACACATCGACCAGCATGGGCGCCTTTACCGAAGTTGCGAAGGTATGCGAACGCATCTATCCACCCTCATAAACTAAAAAGCCACACCAACTAACAAATCCCACCCCCAGATCCTCCTCATTCCCGCCCTCGTTGCCTCTTTCCTCTACCTCACCCTCGCCTACGCCCTCCTCCCGCTCATCCGCAAACACCGCGCCCGCTACAACCAATACCTACCCCTAGAAACAATCTCCTCAACATCAACAACTCTGCGCGACCGGTTCTCAGATTTCATCACGAGACTTGCGCGGCCGCCGGGGCGAGTCGTTGACGGGAGAGACGACGCGGATGGAGATGTTTTCGGCGACGAAGAGGGCGAGAGTATGGTTGGATTTGATTATCGGAATCGCGAGAGGGAGGTTAGGGGTGGACGGGTGGAGAGTTTGTGGAGTGATGGGAGGCTGAGTAGGGATTTGGAGGAGGGGTTCAAGGACGATAGTGAGGAGGAGGCGGAGGATGATGATCGGGTAGGAAGGAGATCATGAGAAGGTATTGTATTTGGATATCTGGAGTCTTGGTGGAAAAGGAAAATCGATGTGGGTTGCCTACTGCTTCGTCGAATGGCCCGAAAAGTCCGAAGTGATAAGAGTAATATTGTTTTGTCCGCTAGAGGTAGGCTGATATCCATGTTGTGACCATCATCACCTTGATTTGCCAAACGCAAGTGGCGCATACCGCTATAGAGCATCGAGCAGTGCCACTGCGCTACCTTGATGTATCGAAAATCGCCAAAGCGGAGTGGCGGACGACGTCGACGACACCTCACTGCAACAGCCACGCCATCCATACCAGTGGCCTTGGTTCTGCGGTTGAGTACCATGCAATCCAGCTGTACTTACGACTACGCTGTAGTAAGGTAGTCGATCATAGACTGGTCTCGAGTGTATGTTCGAGTTGCATGTGCCACATTTGCGCTACGAGCGGCTGCCAGCACGATTGGGCATAACGGCATGACGGAACGACAGCGTGTACCCATCAGAGTGTCTGGGCATGCATACTACCGACTATCCTTCACATACACATGAGGAAACCGATGCTAGATGTCCAAAGCTTCTCACAGTCGTCGGTGGTGTCGGGGGTGATGGAACCCTGGGCAGTGTTGTTGATGTCAGGTCATGATGATGCAGAGCCTACAAATTCTGTACAATGTAGAATCGTACTGAAGATCAGTGATAGCATGTGGGGTCTATGCCGGGCCTAGGCCGGCAGCATGCAGAACAGGCGTGCGATTCGGCATGCATGTGTCAAGGCAGGCGAAGATCGTGTGGCCGTTTCAATCGACGTTGGAGCCTCGAAAGCACTCGAAAGTACTACTACTGTTTGCGAATCTCAAGGCAGGACGCTCGGATCAGGGTCTTTACAGTTCGCCCCCACACGACATCATCGCGCTACGTCACCGGTATGCTTTGTGCAGGAGGGGCGACGAGGCGCACGACGAGCACAACATAGTGAGTGCGACGGTGGAACAGGTGAGGCGCGGTGAGCAATGTCAAGTGAGGTTATGCAGTTCATTCCCGCCACTTCCACGTGATCCGTGCGATTGCCAGCGAGTGCTGGATGCTTCTCGTTGCTGGGTGAAGTGCAGTTGCTAGCGCTGGAATACTGCGGAATCCCGCAGAAGCCCCAGCAAAATTTGGCTCGTTTGCTCATTCATAAGAGCTGTCTGCACCACAGCTCACACTTTTTCCACCACTTTCAATCACACAACCACTCTTCCTCTTTGAGATACCCCTTTACGCTCCAAGCTCTTGATTGAGTCTTTTTTACGAATCGCTTTTACGACAAATCCACCCTTAACACACCCTCACACTCACACACATCACAACCATGGCTCCCGCTATTGGAATCGATCTTGGTACCACGTACTCTTGCGTGGGTATCTTCCGTGATGACCGCATTGAGATCATCGCCAACGACCAGGGTAACCGCACCACTCCCTCGTTCGTTGCCTTCACCGACACCGAGCGTCTCATCGGTGACTCCGCCAAGAACCAGGTCGCCATGAACCCTCACAACACCGTCTTCGACGCCAAGCGCCTCATCGGCCGCAAGTTCAACGATGCTGAGGTCCAGGCCGACATGAAGCACTTCCCCTTCAAGGTCATCGAGAAGGCCGGCAAGCCCGTCACCCAGGTCGAGTTCAAGGGTGAGGTCAAGGACTTCACCCCTGAGGAGATCTCCTCCATGATCCTCACCAAGATGCGCGAGACCGCCGAGTCTTACCTTGGTGGCACCGTTAACAACGCTGTCATCACCGTTCCCGCATACTTCAACGACTCTCAGCGCCAGGCCACCAAGGATGCTGGTCTGATTGCTGGCCTCAACGTTCTCCGTATCATCAACGAGCCCACCGCTGCCGCCATTGCCTACGGTCTTGACAAGAAGCAGGAGGGTGAGAAGAACGTCCTCATCTTCGATCTTGGTGGTGGAACCTTCGATGTCTCTCTCCTTACCATTGAGGAGGGTATCTTCGAGGTCAAGTCTACTGCTGGTGACACTCACCTTGGTGGTGAGGACTTTGACAACCGTCTTGTCAACCACTTCAGCAACGAGTTCAAGCGCAAGGTAAGCTTGAAAGTATTGATGAATGGTAGAACATTTGCTAACAGTTTCCACAGCACAAGAAGGACCTTTCCACCAACGCCCGCGCCCTCCGCCGTCTCCGTACTGCTTGCGAGCGTGCCAAGCGCACCCTCTCTTCTTCCGCTCAGACCTCCATCGAGATCGACTCCCTCTTTGAGGGTATCGACTTCTACACCTCCATCACCCGTGCCCGTTTCGAGGAGCTCTGCCAGGATCTCTTCCGCGGTACCATGGAGCCCGTCGAGCGCACTCTCCGTGACGCTAAGATCGACAAGTCCTCCGTCCACGAGATCGTCCTTGTCGGTGGCTCCACCCGTATTCCCAAGGTCCAGAAGCTCGTCTCCGACTTCTTCAACGGCAAGGAGCCCTGCAAGTCCATCAACCCCGATGAGGCTGTTGCCTACGGTGCCGCCGTCCAGGCCGCCATCCTGTCTGGTGACACCTCTTCCAAGTCCACCAACGAGATCCTCCTTCTCGACGTTGCCCCTCTTTCCCTCGGTATTGAGACCGCTGGTGGTGTCATGACCGCCCTCATCAAGCGCAACACCACCATCCCCACCAAGAAGTCCGAGACCTTCTCTACCTTCTCCGACAACCAGCCTGGTGTGCTCATCCAGGTCTTCGAAGGTGAACGCGCTCGCACGAAGGACAACAACCTCATGGGCAAGTTCGAGCTTTCCGGTATCCCCCCCGCTCCCCGTGGTGTTCCCCAGATCGAGGTCACCTTCGACCTTGACGCCAACGGCATCATGAACGTCTCCGCTCTTGAGAAGGGCACCGGCAAGACCAACAAGATCGTCATCACCAACGACAAGGGCCGTCTTTCCAAGGAGGAGATCGAGCGCATGCTCGCTGACGCCGAGAAGTACAAGGAGGAGGATGAGGCCGAGGCCGGTCGCATTCAGGCCAAGAACGGCCTCGAGTCCTACGCCTACTCTCTCAAGAACACCATCTCTGACTCCAAGGTTGCCGACAAGATCTCCGATGACGAGAAGAAGACCCTTGAGGAGGCCATCAAGAAGACTGTCGAATTCCTCGATGAATCGCAGAGTGCTTCTAAGGAGGAATATGAAGCTGAGCAGAAGGAGCTCGAAGGCGTTGCTAACCCTATCATGACCAAGCTTTACGGAGCTGCTGGTGGTGAGGGTGGAATGCCCGGCGGCATGCCAGGTGCCGGAGCTCCTCCCCAGTCTCACGATGACGGCCCCACTGTTGAGGAAGTTGACTAAACGTCTCGCCTCACAATCTCAATCGATGCATCGGCAAAACGGCGTTTCGACTAGACATGGGCTTTGCTTTTTCTAAAAATCACGATGCTACGACCTGGAGGACGAAAAGCATCCTTCTGTAATGTAGTTAGCTTCTTTTGAGCTTTTTCTAAGAAATGAGTTTCCTCTAATCAATATCTGTGCCAAAGTCATATCCCTCAAGTTGTGTCTGTTGTTCCATAGAACGTGAAGTATTAAATATTGTGGGACGATCCGACAATTTTCCGGGACAGAATTAGACACCCGCGTTTCTTCCAAGATTCTCACATGAGGACTTTGCGGACATCCAGGTCGAAGTACATCAAATGATAATTACAAGACGTCGCTCAAGCTTATGCCATTTATAGCGCTGCGACTTCTTAATATCATCATTCTATTCCTCTAGCAGCCTGAGAAGTCCTCACAACAATGCCGCTCTACAGGGTTTACACTGCGGCTAGGTAGATAGTCGCCATTAACCAGACAGAAGATACATGCATATCTGACCTGAGATGCCTTTCAGAGTGAGTAGGTTATCTCAAGGCTTGATATACGAATATCTTCGCAATGGAATCTGAATTGACTGTATGCGCCGCAGAGAAGTTGACGTCGAGTTTTTGACTTATTGAAATATAGATGCTCATAACGAGGCAGGATTTCTGATATTAGCATTTCAATAGTGCTGCTACCAGCCACTTTATGGTATTACAATATTCCTTACATCAGAAATCGCTTCTCTACCTAGAGATCTGTTTGGTATACTGAAGCCCTGATATGGTTTCCAGTTATGATTATTTGTATCACATTTGCGAGATGCCACATTCAAGCAACATGGTTTTTGCTCAGAGTTAAAGAGTCGCCCATGCTACGGTCATCGCTCTTAGCTTGAACTCCTACTACCGTTGAGCAAGTATGCTTCTCCTTCTACCTATCAATATTAAGTATACCTGTGGTGCTATCAGACCTCTTGTTAAGAATAACTTCTATTATAGAATCGAGATCTCGACGAAGCTGCCCTTTCTCGAGAAGTAAGTCTACCCATGCTACTACTAGGCTTCCTAGTGTCAATACCCTCTAGTACTTAATCGAGATGTCTAAAAAGCTACTCCTCCCTAAGACATTGGTCTGCCTATGCTACTCCTAGTCTTCCCAAATCGAAGGACTTCTAATGTATACGTGACATTGCTTCTGCAACATATAACAATTTGAGAGTCTGCATATGCTACTACTAGATCTCCTGGCTAGAGTGAACTCTACTATGAGATTGGAGCTATCTTTACTCTTCCTTAGTGTTGACGAGTCTACCTATGCTACTATCAAGTGTTCTAGCTGAATCATTATTTAGTACAGATGTGGGATTGCTTGTGTTACTTCTTGACATTTGTAGTCTTACCTATGCTAGTACTATATCTCCTGGGCGGAGTGGATTCTCGTATGAAAGTGTAACAATCTCCACTCTATCTCGATGTTAGCGAGGCTACCTATACTACTACTAGGTAATATAGCTATCAAGACGGCTAATATAGAGGCGAGATTGGGTTTGCTCTTCCTAAACGATTCTATGTCCACCGATGCTACTACGGAAAGATTACTATCAAAGAAGCGAGACTGCATAGACGCTCGTCTAGTGTTTATGCGCCTACTTGTGCTGCTACCTCGTACTCAACTCGAATGACTTCTAGTATGAACCTGAACTTGCCTTTGCCGTTTGCTATCACTTGCAAGTCTTCTGGTACTACTGCTAGATCCGATAGATGCAACGAGTCCTATAATGCGCTGGGACTACTTCTTCCCTCGGCCATGGTTCGCATGCTTCCTGTGCTGCTAGCTGATCCATTGTTCGAGTTACCGTCAGAATAGGACTATTGACGCTTTTGCTTGCATATGTATGCATAAGATTGCCAGTACTGCTACCGGATCTGCAAGCTCGAATCTGTGACAATATAGAAGCTAGTTTGCTTAGGCCCTATTCAAGTGCTCACAAGCTCACTGCTGCTACTATGAAAGCACCCGGTTCGAACGGCTCTCAGTACAAGACTAGGATCGTTTCTGCTTGTGTGTTTACATTCAGATCGAAATTACGCTACTACCAGCTGTCCTGAATCGAACAATTGCTAGTAATAATGAGAGATCGCTTCAGCTCATATGTGTGAGTGCTCACCATAGCTGTGCTGCTATCAAGAGTCTTGACTAAAATCCACTCTTACATAGCGATGAGAGCACATCGGTTCTTAAGTACATTTACAGAACGACTCGTGCTATTACCAGATCTCCTTGATCAAATCCACTTCTACATAAAAGTAACAGCACATCGCTTCGTGAGTATATCCCCATGACGACTCGTGCTGCTACCAGATCTCTCAGTACGAGTGTCATGATGTGTAGGGGCGAGGATGTTCAGAGCCTTCCATACCATGCGAAGATATTATGGGGTCGAGTACGACTGGGTCAATTTCAAACTTTCGCATAACTTTTGTATACTCGTACACACCTTTCCAACTATAAGCACATCTATGCGTGGGTATATCTTTGCTCTTTCTCTTCCTTTGCACTGGACTCCCCCCATCGTAGATACCTTTCGAGCTTACTTCGAACCCAACTCCTTGCCAACCCACTTCTCCAGTCCGCCCTGCGCAATAATATCCTGCACATTAGGCGGCAGCTCGCCAACACTCTGCTTCCACTCTTCGCCGTTTTCGCCCTCCTTGATGATAACCTGGCTCCTCCTGACGTCCCAAGTGAAAGTCCAGCCAGTGCGAACGGTCAGGTCAGCCTTAGGCTTGCTCTCAGGAGCAGGGGGAGGTGAGTCCAGACTCTGGCTGTTGAGGCTGGGCTCGGTGATGGGAGCCTTGCCAGCATCGCTTGGGTTCTCTTGCGAGAAAGTGGCGCGCAGACGCTCGATGAGCTTGGGCACTTCGACACCCATAAGAGCGTTGTTGATGCTGTTGCGGGAGAAGATGTTGCCGAAGCTGCCGGAGACGACGAGAGGGATACCCTTGGCCAGGATAGCAGTAGCGGCTTGCTCGCGAGAGCTACCGCAGCCAAAGTTGAAGCCGGAGACGAGGATGTCACCAGGCTTGGCGATGTTGGCGAATTCCTTGTCGTAGTTCTCCATGGTGACGGTGGCCATCTTGGCGGGGTCGGCAGAGAAGCTGTCGTCGTAAGTGTACTTGCCTGGGTAGATGGCGTCTGTGTTGACGTTGTCGGCGTTGCACCAGACGATTTCGCCAGTGACCTTTTCAGGGAAGCCGGGGAGGATCTCAGTGAGGCCGGTGGTGGCAGCGGCGGGTTCGGAAGTTTCGGCACCACCGGTCAAGCTCTCCTCACCTTGTGAGATGGCAGCTTCAGCATCTCTGATCAGCTTGTCAAGAGCGTCCTCAATGGAGAAGCTGGTGTAGCCACCTTCGCCACGGACAACCTGCTCCCAACCTTCGGGCTTCTGGTAGGTACCAGGACCGGCAATCTTGCCTTTCAAGGCACTGGCGGCGACGACCTCAGGAGAGGAAAGGTAAGCCTTGGCATCAGTGCTGCCCATGCGACCCTTGAAGTTGCGGTTGGAAGCAGAAATGCCAACCTCACCAGGCTCAAGCAGACCAATGCCAAGACCGATGCAAGGTCCACAACCAGAAGGAAGCTCTTGAGCACCAGCTTCGACAAGAGCCTGCCAATCACCCTGCTCTTCAGCAGCACGCTGTTCGGGAATGGAGGCGGCAGCGATGTAGAAGTTGACACCAGGAGCAATCTTTGGAATCTTGCCACCATTCTCCTTTGCCGCATCCTTGAAGACCTTGGCAGCAGCGGCAATGTCACTTCTCCTGCTGTTGGTGCAAGAGACGAGGTAAGCCTTGTTGACCTTGATGTCTTGTTCTTCCAGCTCGGCAAGAGGAGTGGCAACCTTGACACTGTTGGGACCGGAGACGTAGGGTGTGAGGGTGGACAGATCAAGGTAGAACTCCTTTGCGTAGGTTGCGTTCCTGTCGGCGGCAAGCGGGTTCTGAAGAAGCTCATCAAGACGCTCGTGGTTGTAGCGGGAGTTTGTGGGGCTGGCAGTGTTGGAGGGAGGAGCGTTGTACAGAGAGGCTTCGGTAGCCTTGGAGCGCAGCCATCCCTTGAGGACGTTGTCAATCGGGAAGAGACCGCTAAGAGCACCCCATTCGGTGGTCATGTTGGCAATGGCAAGACGATCATCCACGGGAAGAGTCTTCATAGTCTCCTCGGTTCCAGTGAATTCGATGGCGTGGTTGAGGACTTCATCGTTGTTGAACAGACCGCAAAGCGCAACAATAGCATCCTTGCCGGTAACACCCTCAGGAAGTACACCAGTAAAGGTGACCTTGGCAATGGGCGGGATCTGCCACCAGGTCTTGCCAGTAGCCCAGATACTGGCAGCATCCGTTCGCACGACAGGTGTACCCAAACAGCCAACACCACCATACATGTTGGTATGGCTGTCACTTGCTACAGCAAGAGTTCCGGGCCATGCGTAACCCTCCTCAACCATGATCTGGTGTCCAATACCCCGACCAGCAGGGTAGAAGTCAACACCTTGCTTCTCAGCAAAGCCCTCAATTTGTGCATACTTCTTCAAGTTCTTCTCCGTCTTGTTCTGAACATCGTGATCCAGAGTCATAACAATCTGCTTCGGGTTGTGAATCTTCTCAGCGCCGATGGACATGAACTTGGTCGCGACAGGCCATGAGTTGTCGTGGGTCATACAGTGGTGAGGCGAAAGGGTGACATAATCACCAGACTTGACGACCTTGCCCTCTGCAAGACCCAGACTGTAGCGTTGTACAATCTTCTCGGTCAGAGTCTGAGGAGTTGTAGGTGCGGCAGTTGATCTGCTCAGAAGCTCAGGAGGCGCGTTCTCGAGCTGTGTGTGGAATGCACTGAAGGGCTCAGCTTGCGACAGGGTGCGTGTCGTCGACAAGTATCGTGGGGTGTGAGAGAAATTTGAAGGTGCGCGCAGACATCTTGTTGTCGCAATGGCTGTCTGTTGTCGCGATACTGCCGGAATCCTGGCGAGCCTTTGAAGGCTTCTGGCGGCGCGGAGGGAGGCCATTCTCGTTTGTTATGCCGTCTAGGCTGTAATGGGACGGTGAACGTGCAACGCAATGGCACGACTGCTACTACAATATACAAGAATAGAAGAAGTGTTTCTCGATGCGGCCAATGACAGATGCGGGAAAAAAGATGAGATGCCGGGTCTGGCACGCAGCATCCGTCACCTCTCGCCTGCTCTCCTCGCCGAAGCTTGCAGAGAATCCGGGGAAGCAGCCGACATCGCATCGATCGCATTAACTAATCAGACCCCTCCCCCTCCATGCTTGAGTCAGAGAAACAGTTAGCAATATCAAAAAAGTGAGCAACATTGGAAAAAAAAGTTGCTGTATAATAAGCTGCCTCTCCTTGTTCTCCGATACATCACCAACCACATCAAACGATAATGCCCGCCCGAGGAGACGTCCACTACTTTGGCGCAGGCCCAGCGCCTTTGCCCACCACAGTCCTTGAGGAAGCTTCCAAGGTGCTGCTCAACTACAACAACTCCGGCATTGGCATCACAGAAATCTCCCACCGCTCACCCGAAGCCAACGCCATCCTCGCACACGCACAGTCCGGTCTCAGACAACTACTCGACATCCCCGAATCAGAAGGTCCAGATGGCTACCAAATCCTCTTCTTGCAGGGTGGTGGAAGTGGAGAGTTCAGTGCAGTCGTCTACCACATGGTCTCGATCTGGGTAGCAAAGAAAGCTCAAGAGCTCGGCAATGATGAGGAGAAGATCCGCGAGGAGGTCAAGAAGATCAAGCTCGACTACCTGGTCACCGGCTCATGGTCGCTCAAGGCCTCTCAAGAAGCTGCCCGTCTGGCCGGCCCAGAGCACGTCAACATCGTCACAGACTCCCGCAAGCACAACGACGGCAAGTTCGGTGTCATTGCCTCACCAGACACCTATACACCCACAGCCTCCGCCGAGGACACCGCCCTGACATACTATTGCGACAACGAGACTGTTGACGGCGTTGAATTCCAGTCCGCCCCCAATGGCGCCAACCTTGTTGCAGACATGAGCTCGAACTTCCTTTCACGCAAGGTCGACGTCCGGAAGCACGCGATAATTTTTGGCGGCGCCCAAAAGAACATCGGCACAACCGGCATCACAATCGCCATCGTCTCAAACAAGCTTCTGCCACCCAACACCCCAATGGCAGACGCAGCACTCCTCCGCAAGCTCGGCCTCCCCATCGGCCCCGTCGTCTTCGACTATCCTACAATCGCCAAAAACAACAGCTTGTACAACACTCTCCCCATCTTCGACGTCTGGATCGCCGGCCAAGTGATGCAGAAACTCGTCGACAATGCTGGCAGCGCCTCCCCACTCATTGCAAGCCAGGAGAAAGAATCAGACGACAAAGCCACAGCTCTCTACAGCGTCCTCGACGCCAGTGACGTCTACCACGTCGTTCCGGACAAGAGCGTGCGCAGCAGGATGAACTTGTGCTTCCGCGTGAAGGGCGGCGATGCTGATGCCGAGAAGGCTTTCCTTAAGGGTGCTGAGAGCAAGGGTCTGACTGGCTTGAAGGGCCACCGCAGCGTTGGCGGTATCAGGTGCAGCAATTACAATGCTGTGCCAGTGGCTGCCGTGGAGAAGTTGGTCAAGTATATGCAGGAGTTTGCCGAGGAGCACAAGTAGAGGGAAGAAGTTTTCACCAGCATAAAAGACCAAAAGTAATGAATGGGAATGAGGAAATCGAAAAAAAAGCTGTTATATAAGCGAGCTGTGAGCCGCGTCAACTTTGAGTGTATAAAATTATGGCAGGCATAGAACCTGTCAAGATGAATTCATAGACTATCGCTCCCCGAAACGATATGCTATTTCGAACAACATCCAGGATTTCTGTTCCCTCCGGCACCGACTGTCAAGTAGCCATTTCCTACAAATTGTGCGCTGAACGCAAGTAGCCAATTCTCACTCATAGTCCTAGCAGAGAGCTCTAGGAGCTCGTACTAGCACCTTGCAACCACGAGATGGGTTGCAATCCAGTAATAATCACTTGCAAAGCTCCAGGTCTTGGCTATGCATGCGATTGTCGCTCAGGTGAGCGGCACACACCTATTGTGCTGCCAGAGGTGTATCTGCACAAAACTGCAGCAAATCGGATACAGTATTAGTCCCAGTCAAGTCCTGGTCGCTTCGGTACTGCAATTCGCGGGTTTGCATCGCACGGAAGCATCGTACCGATTTTCGAAGTCTTCTCGAATAGCCAGCGGTGTCCAGAATAGTACATGCGCGCATTCAGCATGCTTTGACGCGATGGGGCATAGCGATTCCAAACACGCAATCTCAAAAGGGTGTTCCATCAACACACTCAGATCATCCGTCTTCAGCGGCTCCTCGACCTGCTCGAGCTCCTGCTCCGAGACGTGCTTCTACTTCTACTCCTGCTGCGACTAGGACTGCGACTCCGACTAGGACTCCTCTCTCTTGTCGCCTTCTCTTTATTGACCGCTTTCTCCCTCTCCGCCGCCCGCTCCTCTTGTCTCCGCCAATGACTGCCCTCTTCATAATCTTTGCTAATACCCAGCGCGCGTCTCAGCTTCTCGCTCTCTTCAATCTTAGCTTTCGCCAGCTCGTGGACTTGGTGGCTCTTGAGACCTCGTGCGCTAGGGCCGCCTCCATTGCGCGCTTGTTCGGATTCGAGTTTTTTGCGCAGCGCGTCGCATTGGTCGTCTATGGCGTCTTCGTCGAGTCTGTGTAGATTAGAAAGCGTATTAGTACTGGTGCTCTTATATCATCTCTCGAAAATTGACATGCGTGTCGCAACGGCTGATCCGTCCTTACCCTTCCTCTTCCAATTTATCCCTCAATTCAAAGACCTTCACTTCAATCTCGCGCTTGCGCTCGTGCTCGATGATTCCTTGGTCTGGCTGTCTTTGCCTGTGCTTGAGGTCTTCGACGGCTTTGGGATATGGCGCCGCGTTGTCGCGGGGTTTGAGATGTGCTGAGTTGCGTTGCACGTAGCCCGAAGTACCGGAGCCGCGAGGCGTGGAAAGGCCTACGTTGGAGGACATGTTGGGCTGTTGTATGGTTGTGGTGTGGTGAGAAGGGGAATTGTGGTGGATGGAGATTCTGGAGCCGTAGGTTTGAGACGCGGGGTTGAAGCTTTGGGAGAGTAATTGCATGTGAATTGCTTAACTAGATAGAACTTGTTATACTTCATAAGAACGCGTTTTCTGGCCTGATGATATGAATAATAGTCTAAAACTTCATCTTTGCGTCAGAGTCTCGCTGACTGAGCCGCAAATTTGTCGCTCGCTTTCCAGCCAAAATGAGCGGGAATCATTCACAGTCAAACCCAAGCCCTGGACATCGAATGGTTGGATATTACGATAGTACAAGAAGCGGCTGGCCTGTTACAGCGATACCATCGATCTTTCGCAGGCCGTTTTCACATTGGTGTTGTTGAGCAATTATTCATCCCATGAGCTCCACGCAGATGACGATACAGACTGGTTTTGTAAGCGAATGTGCTATCACAGACGGAGCATTTGGCGTCCGCATGAGCGCGCCTCGAATGAGCATCTGCTTTTTTTCCTTGTCTCAAAGTACCTAGAGCAGCTGGGAGGTTAGCACTTGTGTGGCGTTTCTGCGCTATAGCTACTGCTGACCTGCTTCATCATGCGCTGATCTGCTTCACTAATTCAAGCTTTCAGCAGGACTGGAGGATTTGTTGAAAGACTCCGTCTGTCTAGCCGACTTAATATTGCGACCCAACCTACGAATGGACTTGTTGCTATCACGTGTTCAATAATTTCAGCACCATCAACCCCTTGAATGTCTGGTAGCACCAGACCAGACTCTCACGTTAAGCCACTGATGTCACCCAGCCGTTGAAGCGATCGATCGTCGACGGACTTCGAGCTTCCTAAAGCTTGCAGCACGTTACTACATTTCCCACCTTCGCGTAGACACGCTCGCTACACGCGACGCCATCACATCATCATAACATGAAGCTTTAGACTATTCTGCAACAAATGGCTCAGAAGAGAGCTCTTCAGCGTCTAGGCGCACTATCCGCCCAGCTAGCTGGATCGCGTGGCGTCAACGGTACTACTCTCATCAAGAAACGTTGGAACTCGGCCGAGGCTGGCGAAAACAAGTCCGGCCATATCCAGACAAATAATCTGCAGAGTGTGCTCTTCTTCAATAACCTCCTACCTATCAACCTGCAATGGCTCTTCCGTATTCCTTGGACTCTGGAGAAGGTGTTTCCAAAACTGCTGGATCGCAACCGGACCAGCTCCATCTCTGCTGTGAACCCAGTCGAAGTGCTCGAGAATGCCGCAAAGGCCAGCGGACTCTCTGGCATTAAGGTTCTGGAAGTACTGCCACGCCTGAAAGAAGGTGGCGCTTTCGTCAAGTTCTCGCACGATGAAAACACCAACTCGGAAGCTGTATCGGAAGCCGTCAAAGCATATCTCAAGGAAAACAAGGTTCGTCCGTGGTGGGACCCTCTGGCACGTGTCAAATCGAGACTGGTAATAGGAAAGCCCTGGATTGAGGATCTTTTCCGCCTGCCGTCACAACGTATCAAGGTTGAATTCTTGCCAACCCAGCCAGGTGCTGAGGCAGCAGAACTCAGTCAGGAACAGCTCTACTCTTTCTTCAGACCATATGGGAAACTCGTCGATATCATTGCGCAGCCATCTGATTCGAAGATACTGCCGAGATATGCCTACCTGGACTTTGCCCGCAAGCGCAAGGCTATCATGGCTAAGAATTGTCTTCACGGGTACACTGTGACAGAGGCTCAAGGTGGTGGCAAAGTTGGCACTGTGTTCCGTCTCACCTACGAGAAGAAAGCTCGCTTCGGCTGGATCAAAGATTGGATTTTCAACCACCCAAGACTTGTCATCCCGGCTCTTGCTGCTCTCGTCGCTGGCATCACTGTCTCGGTTTTCGATCCTCTGCGAACCATCACCATCAAAGCCCACATCACCCGCGCCTTCCATTTCGAAGACAACGTCGTCTTCCGCTGGTTTAAGAGTCAAGGAGAGGATTTGCTCAGCAAGGTCAAATCACTCGGACAGCACAACGACCCTGGCGATGCAGGCATGCAGGTCGTATGGGATGATCGCAAACCTCAAATTGAACAGATCCAGGCTTGGCTAATGGAAACGGCGGACACCTTTATTGTCGTGCAGGGGCCAAGAGGGTCTGGCAAGAAAGAATTGGTGCTTGATCATGCTCTGAAACATAAACGCGAAGCACATAAGGTGTTGACTCTTGACTGCAAGCCCATCCAAGAAGCTAGAGGCGATTCAGCAACAATCAATGCAGCTGCTGGACAAGTCGGATACTGGCCTGTATTTTCTTGGATGAATAGTATCAGTGGTCTGGTTGACCTGGCTGCACAGGGAGCGGCTGGTGTCAAGACTGGATTCTCTGAGACGCTAGAGAATCAATTGGGCAAGATATGGAACAACACTGCATCCGCTTTGAAAGCCATCGCGCTTGATGGACGCCACAAGAACGACAAAGATGCCAAGCTGAGCGATGATGAGTACTTGGAGAATCATCCAGAACGCCGTCCCATCGTTGTGATCGAGAACTTCCTCCACAAGAACAACGAACCTGGTGCTGCCATGGTCTACGACAAGATTGCTGAGTGGGCAGCACGGTTGACTACAAGCAATATTGCCCACGTCATCTTCTTGACAACTGACGTGTCATACAGCAAGGCACTAGGGAAGGCTCTACCAGACCGCGTTTTCAGACAAATCTCTCTTGGAGACTGCTCCCCTGAAGTCGCAAAACGTTTCGTCCTCAACCACATCGACTTTGTCGACTCTGACGAAAAGGATGAATGTGAAGATGATGATAAAGCCAAGCCTACAGCAAGCCAAAGGCGCAAAGATCTCGGTGAACTCGACGACGTGATCGGCCAACTAGGCGGCCGTCTAACAGAACTGTAAGTGACACATCCAACCACCCAATCCCGGAATTGCCCACTGACAACCATTGCCAGCGAATTCCTCGCTCGCCGCCTCCACAGCGGTGAATCCCCCTCCAGCGCCGTGAAAGCCATGATCGATCAATCCGCCTCTGAAATCCAAAAAATGCACATCACCCCTGGCGCCGAAGAACGCCAATGGACCACCCAGCAAGCCTGGCAAATCATCCGCAGCCTCGCCGACTCCGAAAAAGGCGCCTTGCGCTATAACGAAGTCCTCCTAACCGACGCCTTCTCCTCCAACGGCGAGAAAGCACTCACAGCTCTCGAACAGGCAGAACTGATCAGTGTGCAGTCGCAGAATGGAAGGCCTTATTGCATCAAGCCTGGACGACCGATCTACTTCCCTGCTTTCAAGGAGTTGGTTAAGGATCGGGTTCTCGCGGCGAAGATGGATTTGTCGCTGCTTAGCATGCAGATTGGCGCTGAGAACAAGAGTATTGATAAGTATGAGCAGGAGCTTACGTTACTTGGAGGCTTGCCTAGTCAGGCTGGCGAGCTGAAGGCGCGGATTTATTGGTTGTTGGGCAAGATTAGGAGCTCGCAAGGGAAGATTGAGGGGTATGAAAAAGAGGCTGCGGAGAAGAAGAAGGTGCTGCAGACGGAGTTTTAGAGTGGTGGTGTGATGGTTTTTCTACTTTTACGATGTTCGTTGGCGAGAAAGGCTATCTCAACTCTGTTTTGAAAGCGCATACGAGTAATTTGGCTACGTAAGTGCTTAGTGTAGGATACACGCGAATGCTAATATATCCTCAACAAGCCTCCATGCAATTGTGCCTTGGCAGCGCTCTTGCAGAGCCTGTCCAGCGAGGAGCAGCCCCCGGAAACCTGCCATCACAGGACATCTTCGTCATTCAAAGAGGCTACACAAACGATCTGCCCAGAAAAAAGTAAGGAACGTATCCAATCAGGTCTGGTCTGGTCTAAAAGGTGCGCTGGCGGTCAGTCTCGTGATGGATCCAGCGACGCTCTCGCTGGTCGTTTCATTGGTCGATGTCGCTGTCCATGTCGCTGTCCATGTCGTCCTCAAGTTGGTCGTGGATACCATGCTTTAGATCGAATCCGACTTGCATTCTGAGTCTCTCTATGTGAGCTGCACGGTTCTTTACGGCCTCGCGACTGTTTTCCTCATCTTCATCCAACCAGCGCAGTGTATTCCTACGAGTAGCTTCGATGTTGATACATGCGTCATATAAATTTAGGTAAAGTCAACAACAGCAGAGCCTATCCGTTTACCTCAAATAGAGACCGTGTCCCTCGATCGATAGTGCCCTGGCTTTCCGTCATTATGCTCCTATAACCCCATCAACTTGATCCATCACGGGGACGGCCTGTACCACGGACTCAGACTTAGGCCACCATACCCTGGCTCCCACGGATCATACACTAACGCTCTTCGTCCCTGGCCCCTCCTGCCTCCAGGGTGACGACAGTGATGCGAAACAACAGTATTGCAGCTGTGACCCGGATCGTCCCACTCCTCTTCCTCATAATAGTACGGATTCGTCAAATAAGGGACGGGAAAGTACTGTGGATACAGAATCGGCTGGATCTGCGGTACTGTCTGGACGGGGTAGTCGTAGGTCGGAGGATAGTATGGTGGCAGGCGGTATGGCGGAAGGCGGTATCTGTAGCTTGGACTGTACGTCGGGCTGTATGTTGGGTTGCTCCAAGGAATCACGGGGTAATATGGACTGCTGTAGTAATGTTGGCTCAACGGACTGCCCACGGGTCCATACATGGGAGCGCCGATGTTGTTGTTGTTGTTGTTGTTGTTGTTGTTGTTGTTGTTGTTGTTGTTGTTGTTGTTGTTGTTGTTGTTGTTGTTGTTGTTGTTGTTGTTGTTGTTGTTGTTGCTGTTCACTGGTCCAATTATGTTTCCATTCTTCGAGTTGATGTCGAACATCGTGTGTCTTAGGATGTGCCGCTCTTGCTAAAGATCATCAGCTTAGTAGGCAGGCTATCGCGAGAGGTTGAAATTCTTTACACTTGGGAGATCCTAGTCCGCAGGAGGACGAGTATCGAGTTTGCCAGTTGCGCCGGTTGGATCAGAGGACGTCCTTTCCTGGAAAGGAAGGAAGAGAATAGTGGAAGCACTACGTCGAGTACTATAAGTCCGACAAGTAGCACGAATTGCCTCGTTAGGCGTCACTGTATCACGCCGTGAGGCACATGCATGTGGCACGTGAACTTCAATTGATACATAGCAGGGATCTGAAAAGCACCAACCGACGCAGGCATTTGGGCCAGCTCCGCAAAGGGGATCCGACGGTACACGAAGGAAGGCAAGGATGCCTGGCGTGCGGCCCTGATTCGAAATGTTTGCTTGATTGACAAGGTAATTTTTCCATTGATCGACACATATGCAGTAGGCGCAGCAGGCAAAGCTCGCGAGATCTAAAGATCAAGTGATCAAAAGGCAGGTCACTCGAAAGACCGCCTTTCTCACTGTGGCTGTACCGTGCCCAACATCTGAGAGTTTGATGCCTATTAGGTTATCCAACAGTTCCGCCGTACGTACGACACGGGTCATGCACCCAACCTTGAACGCCCAACTCCAAGAATACGATCTCGTCACACTTCATCGTCATCAACCAATCCCACAAGTCTGCGCTCTGCCAGCTGTGTGATCTTCTCGCCCAAGATATCGCGCTGGAACCTTGAGGCAACCCTGCCTGCGGCTGTGAGCATTTGCCCGGTTCGGTCCCTCATCAGCGTGGCAATCTCCAGTGCTTTCATGCCACGTTCTTCGCCTTCTCTGCATTCGTTGGCAAGCAGTTGCAACAGGACCTTGTCAATTTCACGCTCCAGCGCTGGCACTTCAGCCTTTTGGGCAGAAGTGGCATTCGTGTGCTCGACCAAGTCTGAGACCAGGCTGTGTCTAAGAGCTGTGCGGACGTATTGCTCCTCCAGATTCCTCTGTTGGACAACATCGGTGTCCGCTTCATCGTCGTCCACGGAGCTATTTTCGGTGACGGGTACGCGGAAGTCGAAGTCAGATAACAGTGGTCGAGGGAAGTAAGGCGAGTCTTCGCCACCTTTCAGAATGATGCAATGGAACTTGTCGTTCGCGACTGCGACAGGCCAGTAAGTTTCCTCTTTCTTGCCACCTGCTAGGCGCTCCAAAGCTTTGGTGTCAAGCAACGGCACCCATCGACCCTGTCCAGGTGTTCGCCAGTGCAAGCAGACCAGTAGTACGCCCTCCGAGTCGTATATGCAAGGATCACCTTTGTCGCTGAAGAAGACGCTCTTCAGACCAGCACCAGGTGGCAAGGCTAGCATATCCTCGCTCTGACAGATCTCATCGCGCTTGACGTTCTCGATGGTGTACAGCAGACGTGTGATGCCGTCGCCACCGATCGGGCCGTTCCCGATGGTCATCACGTAGTCACGCCAGCTTGCACACGTCACAGCGGGCGTACTCTTTTGGCGGTACATCTTCAGAGGCACACCGAACAGGCTGTAAATTCGGACATAGCCAGCAGATGTTGTGGCTACAATGCAAGATTCGCTCAAGGACATCGAAGTTACTTCTTCTCCAACTGGGAGCTCAGTACGCCAGTCTGTGCGAGCAGTCCAAGTCTCATGTGGGCGGTAGTACAAGATCGCTGGATGTTGACTCGATGAGTCACATGAGAACAGTGTTCCCTTGTCGTTCAGGCAAGCTTTGTCGTATTTGTATGGGTCGGTAAAATGGAAGTCTCGGTGCAGATATCTGTCGTAAAACTCCACAGTGACGGTGTGATGTGTTTCTTGATCAACAGTCCACACGAATCCAGTCAGGTTCAGACATAAATAGCGCCTGTTGCCCTTCCATGGCGTGCTACCAGGCTGGAAAGGAACATGTATTTGAGGCTGCCATGAGTTGTTGTTATTGTGCCTTGCTGGACGTTTGGGTAAAGGTCCCTCAATCGTGCGTGCAGCACGTTTGCCGAAATCGTTTGGAGCCTCTGCGTAGCCGGCGCCGTCGTCGTCCTCGATGAAAGCTTCATCTTCAGACATAGCATCGGGTCCGAGCAAGTCGTCTAGATATGCATCTTCGGTCCTTGGCCTGGGTTTGACGCCATTTGTGGCTGGTCTGCCTGCATTTCCTGAGATCTCACCCAGAGGATCTTTATTCAGAGGCGATGGCTGCAGCTCAATCTTGAGCAAGTTTCGATGCTCGTCAGGCACAAAGTCTTCTCTCATGAATAGTTCGCCATTGTTGTTGGTGTATGATAGAACGTTATCCGTGGGATGCCATTGCATGGTCAGGATGACATCGCGGATGTCGTCGTATCTGTTTAGCAATCAGCGAAGGGCCGAGCATTCTTGAATGGTCATTACCGACTTCTTCAAAATCTTCTGGGTCCTGGTCTCCCACAGAATCAGGCTCTTGTCCGATGCCGCGGTTGCCAAAAGTGCGCCATTGGGCGACCATGAAGACGCTGTGATACTCGAAGTATGGCCACTGAACCCTTTTTGTGACAGCCAGTCGCTTCTGGCAACGGTTTGGAAATCTGGTATTGGTCAGCTCATGTAAGCGCGCGCGGAGGCCCTGCCAACTCACCATTCAAAGCATTGGGAGCACCAAATGCTCTACCATCTGGGTGCCACGCAACTTTGGCGCTGGCCTCAGCTTCGCTTTCGAGAAGGCTGATGAGACCGTCCACCCTTTTGACGAGCTGAGGTTCCTCGGAGCTGAGTGAATAGACGTAGACAACACCGTCAGTGCATGACACAGCCAGCAAGACCCCACTGTGGTCGAACGAAACGCTCTTGACAGGTCGCAGCTGATCCCGAAGATACAAGACTCTGTGCATATCATTTGTGTTCACAACTTTGACTTCCAGCTCGCTTTCGCATTGTCAGTATGGTTGTGCTTTCAGAAAGATCAATATACGTACTCGCTGGCAACAGCACACCATTGCCCATCTGGAGAGACAGCCACATCTCGAATTGGTAAAGAACATCGGACCAGGACTTCAACCATTGTGTTGGTAGTAAGTGAATACTTTGTGACTGAGCCATCTTCTGAACCAACAACGAAGAAATCATTCCTAGCTGCTACAGCTAGATGGTCTTCCGTAGAGACATCGATGATTGCCGGTTCGTCGGTTGACAAATGCTCAAAGATACGAAGAGCACCATTGCCTCCAGCAGTAACGAGCTTCTTGCCGTTCGGAGTGTAGCTGAAGAATGTAGGTCCAGGGGGATCTTTGGCAATTTGTTAGCATGGAATGGCACCAACATATATATGACTACTCACGAGCCGGGCGTCCTCGTAATCTGGCAGCCATAATGTCGTTGTGTCTTTGGACTGATGTGCCCCTCTTCTGGTTGTCGCGATCCTCGACAGCACTTTGGCGAGACGCGACGAACGCGTAAAGTGAATCGAAAAAGAGTCCGTGCGCGCAACACCCGCGCTTATTTCGCGAGCACCGAATAGCTGTTTCCACCGCAACCTCTCTCTCGTCGCCGCAAAGTCACAAGCCAATTCCACGTGCAAAGCCAATAGTGAAAGCATTGACACCAATAAGTCGCAAAGCTATCAACGTCTCCCAAACACACCGCAGCGTTCTCCTGGACACGACATTTTACACCGCCCATCAACAAAACATCCCTCAAAACAACCCCGCTACTATCGCAAACATGAGCAACTCTGTTCAGGACCAGAACATGGACGAGACCAAGATGAACGACACTCCCGTTGAGACCCCTATTGAGAAGGGCAAGGGCAAGGCCGCTGATGAGGCCATGGACGATGATGAGGATGACTCGGAGAGCGGTGAGGTAAGTCGCATAAGCTTCAAATGCCAATATTATTCAAGCATGGGACTGATCAAGACATACAGGAGACCGGAGTTGAGCAAATCGAAGAGGCCGATGAGGACAACATGGAGGAGATTGACGAGGACAACATCATGGGCAGGCGCACACGCGGTCGCACTATTGACTTCGCCGAGGCTGCGAAGAACCTAGAGGAGGACGATGAGGATGAGGAAGAAGATGAGGACTTCGTCGACGAGGATGACAAGATGGAGGAGTAGAGATCACACACTCACCTTGCATGGTAAGCTCGCCTGGCCGCGGATGAGAGTCGCATTGACCTCATCACGACTCTTCAAGAACATAAGCTGATACGGCTTAGAAATGGGCATCGAAAGCCTCACGAAAGCACATACGGAAGCTCAAACGATCTTTCTCCTGCATTTACTGTGCGCTGAGCCACGGCGTTTTGGGAAGAAGCGGGAAAAGTGCATTGAAGCATCCATTACGGAGTTACGCCAAAAAGTCATGCTAAAGACCCACGCTGGCCTTTATTGAGCATACGTAGATACCACACAAATTCACAAAACATGGTCATGAACGTTTCGTGGTTTCCCATGTGCAGGCTTGCTACTATAGTGATGCAGCTATGTTGAAATGTGGTTCGTGTGAACAGGACTTCGCTCGCTTTTTCCTTACATTCATGCTACTGCACGAGACGACGCAATAATTTGGCCTTCGCTCTGTTGTAGCTGTCTCTCAAGCGCCCGAAGCAAACACGACCGGATGTATTCGTGATCCGAGGTTGCATGGACGATGCGGACCGGAAGAGAGGCGATGCAGCATGTTTTTACGGCCATGTACATGTATCCTTGGCTCTCAGTCTCCGTGTGGTATCAGGCGGCAGTGTATATGCGTGTCATCGATCAGTGTGCTCGTGGATGTGACAGCGAAGGGGAATGTCTTGTCCTGCCGGGTGCGCCTCGAGCGGAAACAGACAGCAAAGTCTTGAGAAGGTCAACACAGCAACACACAGCGCGCGCAGAACATGAAAAACACTCAAGACTTGTCTTCAAATGTCAGGAGACCATGCAATACACCCACAAAAAGATAGATGACCTTTCCACCGACAACAAAGATATTCTCGTTGGGTACCGAGCCACGACCCTAACCCTACTTACCACCAAATGCTCGGGTCGCCCGTTCCCAGAAGGAAGTGGCAACATGGAACGACCCTGTGTGGCCTGAACCGCATCGGACTACATGTACTTTCAAGTACAATTCACGACATCGTCATTAACAGTTTCCTCGCACAGCGCCACAAGCCATGCAATCCTAAAGACAAGAGCGATTACGCACACGGCCTTCTCCGATGCTCTGCTGATAGTGACACACGTGACAAGACCGCCTTTCTCGGCGGTAACACGGCCTGACTCTTCCGCAGAGCCGGGACAGCCTAATTAGATCACCAAAAGCAGACTGCAACTCCAGGGAACGGACTTGTGCAGGCAATATGAGTGTCCGAGCCGACATCGGCTGCTTTATAGTACCCGGGCCTGGTCAGCATCTGCAGGTAACCGAGATGATGGCTCAGGCGGGATGTCCCACTCTTCGCAGTCTCGCGCCTGTCTGGTCTTGGGGCTCGTGTTGAGAAGAGGCGACTCGTGAGCTCTAGAGCCTCAGCAGATTGGCCGGATCCGAGTATTTC
This sequence comes from Cladosporium sp. BF-F, assembly GCA_030463185.1. Taxonomy (NCBI): domain Eukaryota; kingdom Fungi; phylum Ascomycota; class Dothideomycetes; order Cladosporiales; family Cladosporiaceae; genus Cladosporium; species Cladosporium sp. BF-F. The sequence goes on along the minus strand of JAMRMS010000005.1, from coordinate 752,977 downwards.
CGATGGTGCCGGTCGACGTAGAAAGGGTTCCGCTGGGCAGAGTGCGACAGTGGCGAGAGAGATGCACGCCAACATGCAGAAACGCTCATAACGATTGACAAATAAATATATGAGAGCGCGAGACGCGAGTACTTTTATGCTTCATGTACACGCACATATGACCAGGCGAGCGAGACCCGGCGACATGGTTGATAGCTCTTCGCATACAAGAAGCGTGGCATGTCAGACTTCAGCAGCACATACGATCCGCATATCTCCTGCCCCGGCTTCCCCGTCTGCAGCGCCTGGAGGTGGTTCACAAGCCAAAAGCACCTCTCACATGCCAGCGATAAGGTACAGATAGCGACGTAGACCCTCGAAGCTGACTGCACGAAATGACCCACGGAAAAGCCAAGTCATCCATTCGGCCGCCTTCTGGCCAATGGCAGGGTCCTCAGTCAGCGTGCGTACGGCAGATCTGGCAGGACGGCCGTGCAGGCTGCGGGATGTGTTCACTCAGATCGCGCTGGCGAATCGCAGGGCGTGCTTTGACGTGTTAGTGCAGAGTGGAGCTGCGAGTCAAACTGCCTTAGCGGCAGATGGACAGCTGGGGAAAGGTAGGGTTTCGTGGGTGACGGTGGAAAATAATTCGGGAGCAGTGCAATCGGGGGCAGGTGATGGCGATTGATTGGGAGTGGGCGATGATCACAGATCCGCTCCCTGAGCAGTCATGATGTTCATCATCCGCATGAGGGGACGGGAAGGTTTCGACATGGTGTTCTGCCTTTCGAAGTCGCAAGCACACCTTGATGTTTCGTTTGACTTATGGGGGGATTGACGGACGAACAGAGACTAGATATGGCAATCGGCACCCTCGTAACAACGTGGTCTTTGCCCGGGACGAGCACGCATGGCACGACTGGGGACTCGCCCCGGAATCATAGACACCGTGCACGTTTCTGGTGTCTGCCCTGCCCAAACAGCATGGGCCCGGGCCAATGTGATGGTTAGGATTATTGATGCCGCTCTACGCTAAGTGATGTCCCCACCCAGCAAGAGAAAAGGGCCGTCGTTCCCACGACCAGCAGCCTTCCAACTCCCCTCTACCCTCGATACAGTGACTCTCCGCGCATACGCAACAGACCGCAGCGCCATTCTTCGTACATAGTAAGTCAATTGCCCGTTGCTCTCCCACTCTGCCAGCGTTTCGAAGCCCAGCCCAGCCCACGTGCACCGACATCGCCCCCAGCCCCACCATTGGAGTCGATAAGGCCATCGGAGCCCGTCCGGTGTCTTTGTGTAGGCGAACGCATATCGCGCCGTGAGTGGCGTAGTGCCTTTGCGTCCAGTGCATTCACTGCCGTACGCGGTGACGACAACAAAAACGCATCAGACTCGACGCCTTGCACTTGTCCTGCACCTCCATCCACAGACCTTCGCCAAGGTTGAGCTCGAAGCACTGTTATCCGTTGATCGACGCCTCGGCACTGCGCCAGCTTTTTTGGCGCCCTTGCGCGTCCATCACCACGTCAATTCCGGCCTCGAACTTGCCTTATCGAACACCACCGACCGCACCAGTTACCTGCTAGCCCAAATCATTTTTTTTTGTTTTTGGCCACTGCTACTACCACTTGCCGAAAACAACCACCTCGAGCCTGCAACTGACCATATCCCGTGCAATAGCTGCATATCTCTCGCTGCATTCACTGCAGACGTCCATTCCTGCTACGGCCACCACAGCATAAACCTTGCATTTTCCCGAAACACGAACGATTCGGCTTCTAGCCGATAGGATGGGTCGAGTCTCTTTCGCCGAACATGTAGAAGAGCGCGAGATCGACGAGATCGAAGAAGAGCCCACGAACATTTATGAGTACCAGAACACGCCTGAGAACAAGTCATGGGCTGGTGCGCTTCCCTTGAAGCAGGGTCTCTACGACCCGGAGCTTGAGAAGGACGCCTGTGGTGTCGGCTTTGCGGCCCACATCAAGGGCAATGTCAGCCACAAGATTGTCACCGATGGTAGGTCTCACCCGAACGAACGCACGCATTTGATTGCAATGCTGACACGACATAGCACGAAGCTTGCTCTGCAACATGACCCACAGAGGTGCTGTTGGTTCTGATGCACGAGACGGTGATGGCGCTGGCGTCATGACCTCGATCCCGCACAAGTTCTTCCAGAAGAACTTCGCCCGTGAACAAGGATTCGTGTTGCCACCGCTCGGTGAGTACGCCGTCGGAAACGTCTTCTTCAAGCCCGAGGAAGAGGCACTCAAGAGCACACTGGACACCTTCGAGGACATCGCAGACCAGCTCGAGCTGAGAGTGCTCGGCTGGAGAGAGGTGCCGAAAGACACCACCCTCCTTGGTCCCGCGGCAAAGTCTCGTGAGCCCATCATTCTGCAGCCATTCGTCGTACTCAAAAATGCGTACGGTCCTGGCAAGCAGCCCAAGGAGACTTGGGCCGACGAGTACAATACAGGCTACTTTGAACGCCAGCTCTATGTACTCCGCAAGCGTGCGACCCACGTCATCGGTCTTCACAATTGGTTCTACCTTTGCTCGCTCAGCAACAGGAACATCGTCTACAAGGGCCAGCTTTCTCCGGTCCAGGTTTACGAGTACTACCACGATCTTGTCAACGTCGACTACGAGGCTCACTTCGCGCTTGTCCACTCGCGTTTCTCCACCAACACTTTCCCCTCCTGGGACAGAGCCCAGCCACTCCGATGGGCAGCACACAACGGAGAGATCAACACCCTCCGTGGTAACAAGAACTGGATGCGGGCAAGAGAAGGTTTGCTTAAGTCAGGCCTATTCGGCGATGAGCTAGAAATGCTCTACCCTATCATCGAAGACGGCGGTTCCGATTCGGCTGCGTTTGATAACGTACTCGAGCTGCTTCTTATCAACGGTGTGCTCTCCCTGCCCGAAGCTGTCATGCTCATGGTTCCCGAGGCATGGCAGGGCAACGACTCGGTCGATCCTGCCAGGCAGGCCTTCTATGAGTGGGCTGCTTGTATGATGGAGCCCTGGGACGGCCCTGCGCTTTTCACATTCTCCGATGGCCGCTATATCGGTGCCAGTCTTGACCGCAACGGTCTTAGACCTTGCAGATACTACGTTACTGATGATGACCGCATCATTTGCGCATCCGAAGTTGGTACCATCCCTGTTGAACCTCACACCGTCGTCCAGAAGGGCCGTCTCCAGCCCGGCCGCATGCTTTTGGTTGACACCACTGCTGGTCGCATCGTTGACGATGCCGAGCTCAAGAACCAGGTTGCATCCCGTCAGGACTTCCGCGGATGGCTCAGCTCGCAGCTCATCACTATGCCCGCCGTGACGGAGAAACTCATCTCCAAGGGCGTCGACCTTGCCGTGCACCTTACTCCTGAGAAGGTCCAGGATGATCCTCGGCTGAAGGCTTTCGGATACTCCCTCGAGCAGGTCACTCTGATTCTCGCGCCTATGGCTGCCGACTCCAAGGAGGCTCTTGGTTCTATGGGTAACGACGCACCACTGGCTTGCTTGGCTAAGCAGCCGCGTCTTCTGCCCGAGTACTTCCGTCAGCTCTTCGCGCAGGTCACCAACCCGCCTATCGATCCTATTCGTGAGGCAGTCGTCATGTCGCTCGGCACCTATGTTGGACCCCAGGGCAACTTGCTCGAGATGAACAAGCAACAGTGCCACAGATTGTATCTGCCCTCGCCCATCCTCAGCACTGAGGAGTTCAATGCTTTGTCGAAGGTCAACCAGGTCCATCCTGACTGGACCACCGCCACCATTGACATCACCTTCGCCAAGTCTGAGGGCATTCCTGGCTATATCGATGCTCTTGACCGCATCAACGAGGCCGCTACTGAGGCTATCGAACAGGGCCACAAGGTTCTCATCCTCTCCGATCGCAAGGCTGGCCCCGACCGTGTTGCAGTCTCTTCACTTCTCTGCACTGGTATGGTTCACCACCACATGGTTCGCAATAGGTGGCGCTCACAGGCTGCCCTTGTTGTTGAGACTGCTGAGGCTCGTGAAGTCCACCACATGTGTGTGCTTGTCGGCTACGGCGCTGATGCCGTCTACCCCTACCTCGCCTTCGAGTGTATCCTGAAGCTTGATCGTGAGGGTCTGATCCGCCGCAAGCTCACTCAGCAGCAGCTCATCGACAACTACAAGCACTCCGTCGATGGTGGTATCCTGAAGGTCATGAGTAAGATGGGTATCTCCACCCTGCAGAGTTACAAGGGTGCTCAGATTTTCGAGGCTCTTGGTATCGATGACAGCGTTGTCGACCGCTGCTTCACTGGTACTGCCACTCGTATTCGTGGCATGACCTTCGAGCAGATTGCTCAGGACGCTTTCGCCATGCACGAAAAGGGTTTCCCCAGCCGCGGCATCAAGGAAATTCCTGGTCTCGCCGAGACTGGTGAGTACCACTGGCGCGATGGTGGCGAGCCTCACATCAACGACCCGACCTCCATTGCAAACATGCAGGATGCCGTTAGGACCAAGAACGACAAGTCCTACGAGGCATACTCGAGGTCTGCCTACGAGTCTATCAAGGACTGCACTCTTCGTGGTCTCCTCGACTTCGACTTTGAGGCTTGCAATCCCATCCCCATCGACCAGGTCGAGCCATGGACCGAAATTGTGCGCCGTTTCGTCACTGGCGCTATGTCTTACGGTTCCATCTCCATGGAGTCCCACTCTACCATCGCTGTCGCCATGAACAGACTCGGTGGAAAGTCCAACACTGGTGAAGGTGGTGAGGATCCTGAGCGTAGTAACCCGATGGAAAATGGTGACACCATGCGCTCTGCCATCAAGCAGATCGCTTCTGGACGTTTCGGTGTCACCTCCGCTTACCTCGCCGATGCCGATGAGCTTCAGATCAAGATGGCGCAGGGTGCTAAGCCCGGTGAAGGTGGTGAACTGCCTGGCCACAAGGTCTCCGCCGAGATTGGAAGGACCCGTCACTCTACCCCCGGTGTCGGTTTGATTTCGCCTCCTCCCCACCACGACATTTACTCCATCGAGGACTTGAAGCAGCTCATCTACGATCTGAAGTGCTCCAACCCCCGCTCTCGAGTCTCCGTCAAGCTGGTTTCCGAGACTGGTGTCGGTATCGTTGCTTCTGGTGTTGCTAAGGCTAGGGCTGACCACATTCTCATTTCTGGTCATGATGGTGGTACCGGTGCCTCTCGTTGGACTGGTATCAAGTACGCCGGTCTTCCATGGGAGCTTGGTCTTGCCGAGACCCACCAAACGCTCGTTCTCAACGATCTGCGTGGCCGTGTGATCGTTCAGACTGATGGTCAGATCCGCACTGGTCGTGATGTTGCTATTGCCTGTTTGCTCGGCGCTGAAGAGTGGGGTTTCGCTACCACTCCTCTCATCGCTATGGGCTGTATCATGATGCGCAAGTGTAAGTCACTGATTTTCGATAGCTACCCTACCATTTCCACGCTGACTTGAATTCAGGCCACCTCAACACCTGCCCCGTTGGTATTGCTACCCAGGACCCCGAGCTCCGCAAGAAGTTCAAGGGTACTCCCGAACACGTCATCAACTTCTTCTACTACATCGCCAATGAGCTCCGTGCAATCATGGCCAAGCTCGGATACAGGACTATCAACGAGATGGTTGGCCACACTGAGGTGCTCAAGGTTCGCGAAGATCTGAGGAACGCAAAGACCGAGAACATCGACTTGTCTTTGATCCTTACTCCCGCTCACACCCTCCGCTCTGGCGTTGCCACCTACAACGTCCGCAAGCAGGACCACAAGCTTCACGTCCGTCTCGACAACAAGCTCATCTCCGAGTCCGAGCTGGCTCTCGAGAAGGGTTTGCCCTGCCGCATTGAGTGTGACGTTGTCAACACCGACCGTGCTCTTGGCGCCACCCTTTCCTACCAGGTCAGCAAGAGGTTCGGTGAGAAGGGTCTGCCGCAGGACACCATCCACGCCAACATTCGTGGTTCCGCTGGTCAATCCTTCGGTGCCTACCTTGCGCCTGGTATCACCCTTGAGCTTGAAGGTGACTGCAACGATTACGTTGGGAAGGGTCTCTCCGGTGGTCGTCTTATCGTCTACCCGCCGCGTTCCTCTGTTTTCAAGGCCGAGGAGAACATGATCATTGGTAACGTCTGCTTGTACGGCGCTACTGCTGGTACCTGTTTCTTCCGCGGTATGGCCGCTGAGCGTTTCGCTGTTCGCAACTCCGGTGTCACCGCCGTTGTTGAGGGTATGGGTGACCATGGTTGCGAGTACATGACTGGTGGTCGCGTGCTCTGTCTCGGCAGTACCGGCCGCAACTTTGCTGCTGGTATGTCTGGTGGTATCGCTTACATCCTGGACATCCACCAGGACTTCGAGGGCAAGGTCAACCAGGAGATGGTTGAGCTCTGCCGCGTTGAGGATCCCCATGAGGTTGCTTTCCTCCGTGGTCTGATTGAGGACCACCACCACTACACCGGCTCGGAGCTTGCTGCCCGCATTCTCCTTGACTTCAACCGCGCCTTGCCCCGCTTCGTCAAGGTCCTGCCCACCGACTACAAGCGTGTCATGGAGGAGGAGGCTAAGAAGGCTGCCGAAGCCAAGAAGGCCGCCTACCCTCTGCCCATCATCTCTGGCACCTCTGCCCGCAAAGATCCTAAGGAGCACGATGCCCACGCTGATCAGAAGGATAAGAGCAAGAAGAGCGACTTGCTCGACATTGAGGAGAGTATCCAGGACGGCGCTGCTGAGAAGAAGCGCTCTGCTCTGGTTCTCGACAAGACGAAGGGCTTCATGAAGTACCAGAGGCGTGCTGAGAAGTACCGCGGCGCAAAGACCAGGACTCGTGACTGGGCTGAGCTTTCTTCTCGTCTTAACGAGGACGAACTCAAGTACCAGTCCGCTCGCTGCATGGACTGCGGTGTACCTTTCTGCCAGTCTGACACTGGATGCCCGATCTCCAACATTATCCCCAAATGGAACGAATTGGTGTTCCAGAACCAGTGGCAGGATGCCCTCAACCGCCTTCTCATGACCAACAATTTCCCTGAGTTCACTGGCCGTGTCTGCCCTGCTCCTTGCGAGGGTGCTTGCGTTCTGGGTATCAACGAGGATCCCGTTGGCATCAAGTCAATTGAATGTGCTATCATCGACCGTGGATTTGAAATGGGCTGGATGGTCCCGAGTCCCCCCAAATTCCGCTCTGGCAAGACCGTTGCCATCATTGGTTCCGGTCCCGCTGGTCTTGCCGCGGCCGATCAGCTCAACAAGGCTGGCCACGAAGTCACTGTCTACGAACGTGCCGACCGCATCGGTGGTCTGCTCATGTACGGTATTCCGAACATGAAGCTTGATAAGAACGTTGTTCAGCGCCGCGTTGACTTCATGGCTGCCGAGGGCGTCAAGTATGTCACTGGCTGCTTCGTTGGCCAGGGAGATGTTACACTTCAGTCTCTCAAGGAGGAGTACGACTCTGTGATCGTTGCTACTGGCGCCACTGTGCCTCGCGACCTTCCTATTCCCAACCGTAACCTCGATGGTATTCACTTTGCCATGCAGTTCTTGCACAAGAACACCAAGTCTCTTCTTGACTCCGAGCTTGCCGACAATGCTTACATCTCCGCAAAGGGTAAGAACGTCGTTGTCATTGGTGGTGGTGACACGGGTAACGACTGCATTGGTACTTCCGTCCGCCACGGTGCCAAGAGCGTCGTCAACTTTGAGCTGCTCCCGCAACCGCCTGCTCAGCGCGCCAGCGACAACCCCTGGCCGCAGTGGCCTCGGATCTACCGTGTTGACTACGGTCACACCGAGGTCAAGACTCACATGGGTAAGGACCCGCGTGAGTATTGCATCATGTCTAAGGAGTTCATTGACGACGGCGAGGGCAACGTCAAGGGTATCAAGACCGTCCGTGTCGAGTGGACCAAGTCCGCTAGCGGTGGCTGGGACATGAAGCAGGTTGAGGGTAGCGAGGAGACCTTCCCCGCTGACCTTGTCCTGTTGTCAATGGGTTTCCTTGGTCCTGAGGAGCAGGTCATGGCTGGCGTGATCGAGAAGGATGCTCGCAAGAACATCAAGACCCCGCCTGGCAAGTACAGCACCAACGTCGACGGTATCTTCGCCGCTGGTGACTGCCGCCGCGGACAGTCCCTCATCGTCTGGGGTATCAACGAGGGCCGCATGTGCGCCCGCGAGGTTGACTCTTACCTCACTGGCATGGGCAGTGCTCTGCCCGTCACTGGTGGCATTGTGAAGCGCCCCCCGTACGAGCTCTTCAACAAGGCCAATGGCGCCCAGCCTGAGCTTATCACCGCCGCTGCCTAAGCGCAAACCATGAGCCACGCTTGAATCTGTTTATTGTGCATACACCTGCGTTCTTGCCTCTTTTCACGCGCGAACACTCGTTGCCAGATACCCTCCGGATACCCTTCTTTACCTTCTTTTCTGCAATGCAAGCGTTCCAACGACAAATACAAAAAGGGTCGAATTGCGTCACGACAAAAAGAAGATATTGGAGTTTCTCCCCGCGTGTACGATCGGCTGTGAATTACAAGAGAAGAAAATTTCGGGGAGAAAGAGAGATAAAGGCGGCTTTTGGATTGAAGTCTCCACCAAAATTTGCTGTTGCTGTTTTTCAACGAGAAAGGTCAGGCAGGATGTTTGAATGTTTGAATGTTTTTATGAATTGTTGGAGGCTTTGGGAATTTTTGTTTATCAATGAGATTATGATAGCTAGCGTTACGGGAAATTGTTTTTGTCTAAATGTTCTTCGATCTTCAACTTGTCGCTTGTACATGGTCTGATGGCATAAGTTTGCACACTTTGCTGTGAAGTGATGCTTATACCTGCGAGTTGGAGACAGGCTTGCTTCTCATTTTTAGCGAGAGTATATGGAGAGTCTATCAGATGTCTAATACGAACATGCTTCTTTCATTGCGCATAGATGCAAGATCAGTTATGTATGCCATCGAGATGCCATGTGCAGGCTTCGGACGAACAACTGTACATCACATTTTCGCCCGCAGCAGAGGGCAAGTCGATATGATCTCTACGTGACATGCAGCCATGCGACCCTTCCATTAATATGTTCATCTATCGGCGGTTCTTGACAGTCGAACATCAGACAGCCACTGGCAATTTCCATCCACCAATCACCACTCGAGCTGTGGCAAATGCTATCAACGCCGCAGTATACATTGCTCCCGCGAATATGATCAACCCGTCGTACGATCCTCCATTCGCTTCTAGAATTGCTCCAGCGATGGGTATTCCTGTCAACGCGCCAAAGCTAGAGATGAAATAGGCAGTCCCAATACGCTTGCCCAGATCTTGGACATCGCATACAGCTCCGATGCAGACTGGCGTCAAGGAGATCGCTGCTCCTGACCAGAAGCCATAAGTTACACTGAAAGCCATAACTGCGGCTATGTTACCACCGGAGGAGAGCCAGAGTCCGAAGATGAGAGCAGTACAGGCTGTTGCTGTGACGATCATGGTATTGAACGTACCGAGACGGTCTGCGAAGTAGCCAGGTAGAATGCGTCCGGGAACAGCACCAGCATTGAGGAGTACGTTCAGCAGGAATGCATTCTTAGGGTAGAGGCCAACAGCCAATCCGTATGAGCAGATGTAAGTATAAGGGACGAACACAGCGAATTCCACAAGGTATACTGCGACAGTAGTAGCCAGGAATTTGCGATCTCGTAATGCACCAAAGTCCACAGTGGCGCGGGCCTGCTTGTTGGGAGGCAGTCGCTTCTTTAACAGAACGCAGGCAACGATCCCCAGGACAAGGCTGAGGAAGCCGATGACTCGGAGCGACCACGCAAACCCTATCTTCGGGCTGCAATAGATGATGACCAGAGGGAAGACGACCCCCGCAAGTCCACCGGCGGTACAAGCAACACCAGTCGCCAGACCACGGCGAATATCGAACCAGTGACCTATGGCGGAGACGCTGGGGTTGAACAGCAGCGACGCCGATATGCCACCAAGGACGCCAAAGGAGAGCAAGAATTGCCAGAACTCTGTGGGCGGTCAGCACATGTACTTGGGTGAATCAATCAAGGCGTCTTACCTGTCGACACGCTGGTACACATCATCGATGCCACAATTCCAATGACGCCGGGCACAATTAGATAGTGGATATCGTATGCGTCGAAAATAGGTCCTGTCAAATGTCAACCCCCTTCTCGTTCACCATGATATCTATCAACATACCGACCTGAGCACCACAGAAGTAGAGCAAGAAAGCATAGCAACTGAATATCCAACCGATTGTCGAAGCTTCCATTGTCGGCAGTTCTTCCGACGCCACCGATGCTTCGAGGATAGCCAGAGTGTTTAAAAGTCCCATTGATGGAATCATTGCACACCATGCGCCCAAGACGACAAGCCATGCTTGCGTGCCGCCTTCTGGGTAATTGGATCTCTCATCTTCGTTCGTTTCGTCCGAGCCACGGGAAAGGGCATTGAAGTCATGTATGTTTTTCTCTTTCGAAGCTTGCTCAAGAGAAAACGCTATGGAAGCGTTTGCGTTGTCATCTTCAGCACACCGAACGGTATCCCGAGGGTTTTCGGTCCATTGATGATCGCAGGACCTGGCTACCATACTTAATGGCCCTTCATCATCTTGAGGCAGGCATTGGTTGAGTTTTATCGATTTATGCGTATCTTGGGGCATGACGTCATCGATAATTCATGGTTGGTTGACTGCAAACCCAAGGACCGTGAAGGTCTATCCCATGTTCATTATCTTCTATCTTGCCCATGTTCTATACTCAGAAACAAAAAGGTTCACGAAGCCGACAAATGTCATTCGCTGGACACTCCTTGCGGGCCTGGGTTTCCGGGTCATCATCAAGTCATCATGATTTTCCAGGCGCTGCACCATGTACTCTCACTCCATCTTGCCGCTTGTAGCAGAAGACGCCTTACCTTCCAAGGCACTATAGTGAAGAAAGTCACTTCTTGCTGAGATCGATCGGGAGATGGTCCATACTCAGAGAATATGCAAGTGATTGCGACTGTTTGCCCAATCGCAATTGCTCTCTTATATTCCACCACCTCCAGATATGCCCATGAGTGGGCACTCGGCCGCGATGTGCAATCTATTGACAACCTAGGCGGAGCTTGTGAAGCCACAGACACTTGTGAAGCTCACTATCATAATGGAGCCCGTCTCAAGGACTCAGCCTCCATGCTTGGCCGCATAGCTGAGCAATGCGTGCTGCCACCAGGGAGAACTCACAGAGTGTGACCGGAAGACCCGCACTGATGCAATATCGGTAGCTCAAGTAGGTTAGACTAGAGGCATGCTTCATTAAGTAATAACACCTCCCGTCTATCTAAGCCCCAAAAGGTGTTGAGCGACGTCGAAGGATGCGCGGGGGCGCACAGCATGCAGACACTGCCTCGCCAGCTGCTTCATTCCATGTGGCAACTTCATTGGGCGATATCAATTCACCGGTCGGTGCATTGCAGTGCGCCACTACGGGTCGTCAACATGAATAGATGGTGCCAAAGGAGTGCACAGACGGTCGCACCAGCTATGTCTACTTGCACGATGCACTCCATTCAGCTGTTTTGCTGTCCGAACAGACACTCAAACAGAGATTTCACTCCCACTGACCCCCAGATCTGCCCTTGATCTACCGGCCGACTGATCAGCGACGATGTTCAGGGCTTGCCTCGCTGTCGTTGTCTGCGGAGCGCGCTTGCAAGGAGCGTAGCTATCAACAAGTCTGCATCTCCTCTGCCCATTTCTTACAGTCGCGAAGCGTCAATTGGACCGGATGGCAAGCATGAAAGATTCTATCTGCTGCGACCACTTGGCTAACTTGACCCAGGACCTTGGTGGTTTGTCACTGCGGCGATCGGACCTCAAGCACAGCAGGTGAACCTCATACCAGGATTCTCAGCAACCACACTCGTAATAGACACACTTGCTTGTTCGTCGCCGGATGCGCGCTGTCCGGAGTCATCAAATGGCTCATTTCAAACCTTCAACGCTGAGCAAGCATCTAGCAATCGTGATGGCAGAAGTCAAGAGATCCAGGCAGAGTCATGGGGCGCTCAACAAGCGAACATCTTGGATCTTGGCGGAGTTGGACAATACTACGCAGAGAGCATGGCACTCCAGCCCGGAGATACTCGAAATATATCTCTGACCACGGATGAGCATGCCATTGTTGTCTCCAACAATTATACTTTGCAGTACCCCGGAGGAGCATTTTATACCATGAGTACGGGATTTGTACGTTCGCGACATTGTATCAACATTAAGTGCTCAAAGCTGATTTTAAGTTTAGCTCTCTCTTTATGCCGGGGCCAGCAATGTTTCTTGGACTGCAACGGACGGGAATTCAATAACCAGATATCGCACCTTACCGGCGGCCTATCAAGATGGTCAGATACCCTCAATGTCTTTCGGAGTCCACGTCGGCTCGGCCGACTTCAATGTATCAGGCAGCCTAACCTTTGGTGGATATGACCGATCTCGATGCATTACAGATCCCATCATTTCAGACGACATATTTGTCACGCTCGTCAAAGTATCTCTCGGAATTGCTGCGGGCAACTCATCATTCATTGATCTTCCACAAGGAGCGGCTACCAACTTACTCCAAGCGAACGGGAGTGTTGTCAGCGAGCTCAGCATCCGGCCAAACCCTGGAATGCCTTACATTTACCTTCCACGCGAAACGTGTGATGCTATCGCGTCTCACTTACCGGTTACATACAGTCGCGACTTGAACATTTATTTCTGGAACGTGAGCGATCCTGTTTATGAGCAAATTGTCAGGTCACCACATTATTTATCGTTTACTTTTGCATCTGGTTCAGGACTGACGAGGTCTATTGACGTGCCTTTTGCTCTTCTTAATTTGACCATGGACGAACCTCTAATGTCTACACCTACTCCTTATTTTCCATGCAGCCCTTGGCTCCCTTCAGCTGCTCCGTATAATTTTGGGAGATCATTTCTGCAAGCTGCCTTCCTAGCGCAAAATTGGCAAGCAGGGAAGCTGTACCTTGGGCAGGCGCCAGGACCCGATCACGCAGCACCTGATGTTCAGCCCATCGCAGATACGGATGCGACCCTGACCTCACTCGCGGATGCCCCTACCTGGTTTTCTACTTGGTCCGCAACATACGAGGCACTGGCGCAGAGCTCCAATGATTCTCCAAACCCCTTAAAGTCAGGCGAGAGTAGCGGAGGTGTTTCGAAAGGAACTATCGCGGGCGCAGTGATAGGCGCACTCGCTGGTATTGCTTTGATCCTTGGTTGTTTGTTGTGTTTGATTCGACGCCACAAGAAGGCACGAGCCGCAGTCGCACGCCAGGAAACCGCTTCGATAGCCACGGAACCATTACCCCAATACAGCGACGACGGAAGAGCCGATCAGAAATTGGAGTCCGGTGCTGAGGCTATACACGAAGTTGCAGCTGACCCACGGCCTCCAGCTGAGTTGGATGCCAACGGGGATACGATTAAGATGATTCGGAAGCATGAACCAATGGAGCTTGCAGCAGAGGGAATGCACCCCAGAAGCTAGGAACAAACTTCATATGCCCGTAAATCGTGGCTCTCTACTGCTCCACTGTGCATGCGAACTAGCTGTGGAGCCTTCTTGCTCGAACGTCGTTCCGTTATCCAAGAAGATTGCACGATGGGGAAATATCCACAATTTGTGGAACTCACGCCAATTGATCGAAGCTAGCTTACAGTAGAACGGAGCTGAACATACTACATTGACACTCGTTCCCATCACCATCCTTCATTGCATATTGTTCTGGAAGCCTAGCCATTGCAGCTATCACATGCGGGCGTTGGTCTCGATGCCGCCATATTTCCTGGACTCCGGCAATTTCTCCCAAGGCGCAAAAACATTGGTCTTCGTGGGCATCACTGCATTCAATTCTGGGAAGTGACGATTCAGCACATCGCTCATCGTTGTGTTCTGCACCCATTCGAAGCCTTCTTTGGTGTACATCTCGGCGTTCCACGCTCCGGCGATGAAGCGATCACTCTTCAGACGCCTACTGGCCATCAGGATGAAAATTCTGAATGCCGTGTCACTGAAGCCGAAACCTTGCGGGAGTGGCTCGCTGTGAGATCCCACCAGGGTATCGACTTTGTCGATATCGCCGTTGTAAATTTCACTGAGCCTCTGAGCAAGCTCTTTGTTCCCGCCGGTCATCTCTTCGAAGGTCTTGGGAACGGTCATACGAAGCATGCGACGGAAGGCAGTGTAGCGGGGAACTCCACGCTCGCGGTCGCGTAGGATGTCAACAGTGCCCATATCGCGGACCTGGCCATCAGGTGTGTTGAGACGCTGCATGACGGTCGAGTAGTTGTTGTTCGTGATTGCGCCTGGATAGTTGATGCCGAAAGAGTAGAAGGCATCGGCGAAGGTGGCACCCGCTTTGATGGGATCGAGTGATTTATTGAAAATCACATCTTCCGTGGGGATAGTATCGATGTGTCTTCCACTGACGGCTCCGAAGAGGGCGATGTTATCTAATGATGGTCAGCTCGATCGACTACTAAAGGCTTTGCATGCACCTTACCTGGTATCAATGAATGCATGCGGTACACTGACACGAACTCCTCAGTCAGGGAGTAAGGAATGCCTTGGTGGTCGACGCCAGAACCTGGAATACCGCTGATGGTCTCATTGGTCTTCGAAATCCGTCCGACCGCCTTGGTCAGTGTCTCGCCAACAATGCCCCACCAGTTGGCAGCCATTCCGATTTGCAGGGCAGGATGAGCGAGGATCGCTGGTGTCCATTCGACTGTGTGGATCTTGGCCATGAGTGCGCAATTGATGATGCGTGCTTTGTCAAAGATCTGGTCACTGTGTTTCGTCAATACGAGCATCGAGGACTGTCTCTGGCATACATACCCTGTCCAGTTGGGGTGGCCTTTGCGAATATTGTCGCATATAGCATTGTGCTCAAGAGCGAATAGAGTGTGCAGCATCTCGACGCCGAGCCACCAGTTGTCGCTGAATCCAGTCTTCGGTGTACCGTCCTCGTTTCGTGGTATGAAGCGGCGCTCCTTGCCTACCTCATCCAAAAGAAGCTTGCCGTGGGGATGGCCACTCCTCAAACTGGCCGTGACAGCTTCACTTGAACCGTAGATCTGTGAACCGTCCCACCAGGCTGTGTTGACGTTGCGATAGCCAGGACAGAGTTTGTCCGATGGATCAAGATTATCGTCAGGTCTTGTCTGGAACAGCTTCATATGGTTCGTTGGCCAGTCATCACCACCATTCAGTGGAATGTCATAGGTCTTGTCGCTCTGCTTTTGTCAGTTCATTATCTGCATTTCAGACGAAGCGGGCTTACGTCTTCGTGATTAAACCAGTCATGGACTTGAAACTATCCTCTTAATCAGCAGGCTCTATCCTGTCGGAATTATTCAGTCCTCACCTGGATCCACGCAGCTGCGAGGAGATTCAGCGTGGTAGCGGGCTTGAAGTCCTCCGGTCTCCTTGACATGAAGGCTCGGCTGACCAGTCTTGGGCTTGGGTTCCACAACTCGTCTTCTGTCGGCTTTTGACAATACTTGCGAGCAAAGTTACGACCAAATCTCATGCCAGCACATCCCATATTTCGCAGCTCGAGAGAGTTGTCTTTGCCGTCGGAGTTGCGAGTGCCGATGTATCGTTTTTCGCCTGCTGGTAGCTCTCCAAGCTTACCCTGAGCGTCTGCGGATGAGTAACCATCGTGAAGATTGTAGTTACGCAACTCGACTCTCATAAAGTCGAGGTTGAAAGCTCCTATTATACCGGGGAGGAGGTGCCATGGAATGAACAAGTTGATGAAGTGAAAGATGTTGATGAAGATCGTCTCGAACAAAGTAGGTTTAAAATTTGGTGAGTCCATCTTGATTCAGCAGCTGGTGCTTAACGATTTCTCTTTTTTGTTTGGAGCAGACTGCTGTACAGAGAGGGATTTTGAAGGACCAGACACGGAAGTGAACAAAGACCATGAAGCTCAAGACGCCGTGGATCACCGTGGCACAAGTGTCACAAGGCATCAACACAGGCGTACCAGCTTCAGCTGCTCGCTGAGCCAGGCGCTTAAGCACAACATACAGGCAAGTATCTCGGCACACATGTTGTCAGCTTCAGGGGTTTCGGTTCTGGTACGGTAGAGCAGCTCCGTCTCAGCTGAACGTCCCACGCGACCGGATTGCTGCGAGCTGAACACCATGGTAAGCAGCTAGGAGCTCGTAATGGTGCGACGGTGTGCCACTCAACGCCTTTCAGCAACACATACGTAAGCTCTCGGTGTCAGGCATGTGAAAGAGACCGCGCTCTTTCAGTTTACGCCCACAGACTTTGAGGAACATTATTGGGGCTTGCAATAGCACATTCTGTCGAGCCGATTCACTCTTTCTTTTGCACTCAACCTACCTACAATCCCTAGTTTGTAGCAAAAAAACATGCATCTAGGTCTGTTCGATCTGATCAAAGGCCTCTTCGCCCGTAGCGAGGGTGACAAGCAGGCAATGAGCGATGGAAAGTCGGAAAACTACTACTTCCGTGGAAACGTGCAAGACCGTGGGCCTTGCCCAGCTTTGAATGCGCTTGCCAACCAGGGCTACCTGTAAGTCTGCGACCTCCAACGTCGAGTCAAACCTGACAACTTGCAGACCACGAAACGGAAAAGACATTACCATTCCTCAAGTCGAGGAAGCTCTGATGACCAGCTTGCATCAGGACAAAGCCCTTGCCTCTTCCATCGCAAGACCACTGAAACAAATCCTTCGCAAAGATGGTACCTTCGACTTGGTCGACATGCGACAACACAATGTCATCGAACATGACGCCTCGTTGACTCGACTTGATGCCCGTCAAGGAGACAACTACACCTTCCAGCCCGCGATGCTGCAAGCAATGTTCAACGATGCACAAGGAGGACCGGTCACGGTGAAAACCTTGGCCAAGTCGTACAATCGTCGGAAGAGGGAGCGCAAAGCAGATGGAGGGCTTGACCTTCCCTGGAATCTTTGGTTCGTAAACATCGTCCAAACTGTTTCCTTCCTCAACACGGCAGACACAGGTGGGAAGCTGTCGCAGGAGGTCATGAAGACCTTCTACGAAGAGGAACGAATCCCTGGTGTCATCCTAAACAATCAGAAGACTCGGACCTTGGCGGGATTGTTGATTTATGCCTTTGTGTTGATGTTCTATATTGCCGTTGACCATTGATCGGTGGTCGCCAAATCTGATGAACCTGACAACATCGACCTGTGTGATCGATTGGCAGTGGAGTCTATAGTGTTAGTCCATATGCCAAAGCCATTTCAAGTAGGGCTATTCTGATTCCCCAATTCTGAATCTATGTGTATCTGCACACGCCAACCTGATCTCATTGGTGGAGGAAGCTCCTCTTTGGCGACTGACCAACTGACAAGCAACGTCCTCTCGTGGACTCAGGTCCACCCATAACCACATGGACGTACCTGCGTACTTCCAAGGAACATGAAGACTAGCTCGTTGAGCTGACTGCGCGCATGCCTGGTGGCGCGATTGCACCTGCCTGCTCGTTCGATTGGGATCACACCACAGAGCGGGGATGCCGCAGCGATGCGAGCAGCCATTACAATCCCAGACCTCAGCTATGTAGTGTTTGCGGCATGACATGATCTCGCCAACACGTTCAACGAATCACTTCAGGATGCAGATGTAACCCCTCAGTAAGCACTCAGCTGCCTCGCGTGTAGGCACCAAGCTGTGCCTGCCGGCAGCAATGCAGCTCCCCTGGTACATAACAATACGATCCGAGACGCACACATAAGGAGCGCTTATCACATGCTTTTGTATTTCCGACAACAGAAATTGCTTCTCAACAGCAGAGTCTCACCCGCATAGTCTGGGACGACGTTCGTATAATCCTGTCACTGGTACCGCTAACCTAGAGATTTCTTGCCCGCCATACGGATCTGCTCATCGAGCCTCACCGGCCTAGCATAGCTATGGTGAGATGGCGATACCCAGGCATCGTGAGCTATTCCAGCTCAAACGTAGTCGAATCCACGGTAGAGTAGGTACGATGGAGGATTCTCAGCTCGAGCAGCGCGAACGATCCACGCATCTCGCGAGGGCGGCCATTAAAACCTCATTCGGAGTCGATGTCAACTCCCATAGCTCGCTCATAACAGTACAATCAAATTCATCCTCTCCAAACAGCAAAATCAAACTCATCAGATCAAACAGTCATTCTTTCAGACCATAATCAAGATGCAGACACTCGTCAACTGGAACGATGAGATCAAGTTCAACGTGCCGGACGAGAAGTTCAAGAAGCCAAGCAGCATTACTGAGGTTCAAGCCATCGTCAAAAATGCCAACGTCAGAAACGCCAAAGTCAAAGTCATCGGTGCCATGCACTCGATCACACCGTGCTTCGTAGGCAGCGACATTGTCCTTTCCAATGAGAATATGGCCAAGATCCTGTCGATCGACAAGACCAATCTGACCGTGACTGTTCAACCGGGCGTGTCTTTGCATGAGCTGTGCGGCTACCTCAAGCCCCTTGGCTATCAACCACCTGTCGTCCTTGAATGGGGAAATTTCCACTTCGGAGCTGTCAGCGGCACGCACGCCAACGATTCTTCTCTTTCCGATGGAGCCCAGCTGTCGTCCTTCATCCTCGGCGTCAAGCTCGTCAAAGGTAATGGCGAGCTGATGGAGATTTCCGAGAAACAGAACTCCCAGTTTCTCCCAGCCATTAGGTCTCACTTCGGCTTGTTCGGTGTCGTCTGTGAAGTAACCCTGCGCATCTGGCCTGTCAGATCCCTCCTCTTCACCTACGAAACCCAAAACATCAACTCCTTCCTGGACACCTTCGACAGCCAAATGTCCAAACTGCGGTCCAACTCCGACCAAGCCTTCGCCCTCATCTTCCAAAATGTCGACACGATCCTCATCCAACACCGCAAATTCCAAGACCCAAAACAACATCCTCCCCACCCCTTGACCAACACCCTCGAAAGCAAAGCCATCAACCTCTTCACCTCGCTCGTCCTCCCCGCCACCCAAGCCCTCGCAGGTCTCCACCTCTCCGCCCACCACGCCGAAGCCCTCAACGACTTCCTCATCAAAGGCCCTCTAGATGCCCTACGCGGCAGTGAATTTGTGATCAACCCCAACGACCGCGGCATCTTGTACGCTGAAAACGACCCGGACTTCGAATTCCACGACTGGGCGTTCCCGGAAGCCAACTGGCCAGGAATGGTGCGAGCTTACCGCCAGCTCCTCAACCGCTTCCGTGTCGAGCGAGACTTCCTCATCACCCTGCCGACGATCGTCTACTTCATCAAACAGGACACGAGCTCCTTGCTATCACGCAGCAGGAATTCAAACATGGTCGTCGTGGACCCGGAGCATCACGATCCGAAAGACGTCCGCTGGAAGGATTTCCGCAGGGCGTTTGGCGAGTTGGCGATTCAGCATGGCGGGATTCCGCATATCAACAAGACTGTTGAGGCGGCCGTGTTGTGGTATGCGAAGGCTTGTGATCAGAGGGCGTTGAGGGAGTATTTGGACTTGAGGAAGCAGTTCGATCCGAAGGATATGTTCCTCAACGACTTTTTCAAGCAGATGTTTAGGGATCAGCTGAGAAGTGAAGGGGCGGTGAAGTCGCTTATGTAACTTGACGTTGCTTCACACAGCTCGGGAAGTGGGACGATCAAAAAGGTGCTTTCTCTCTCATGATAAGTTCTGTGAGGGACTGGGTGTAGCATGTGCAATCGATATGGTGTCTGTCTGTAGTCTTTTGTCCGACCGAAAAGTACTTTACGCTTCTACAAAGTTGACACGTCTGCTATCCAGCCGCCTCAGGTGCAGGCTCTGTTGTCCCAGGTCATTATGAATGCAAGAAAACATGCCACACGCGAATCAATTCAATTACTCGCTCCATTCGCAGATGATGCAAAATGCCGATCCAAGAGTGTTAAGCAAAAAGGGAAACAAAACAATAACTTTTGAGGCTGCACTGGCAGCATGACCATCGCCGCATCAACCGAACAGGCCCTTTTTCTTCTTACCTTTGCTGGTATCACCCAAAATGGAGTCGAAAGTCTTGCTGGTGTCCACGCTATGGGCGCTCATTTTCCTCTCACCACTTGGGTGGCCATCAGGGTTGACACCTGCAGGCATAGGAAGAGCTTCCAAGCCAACGCTAATGAACGAGGCACGTTTGTTAGCCGTGCCCATTGGGCTACCACTGCGGCTCCCTGGAGCTCGCAGACCTGGGCCCGGTGAGGGAGCGCGTAGAGGGGCTCCGTGGGGCGGGATGTTGCTGTCGTGGTCTGCGGAAGAGATTGGAACGTTCAGGGTCGGTGGTGCCTCTGAACCGGCGGCAGCAGCGTTGGCGGCTTCATGCTCGTGGAGTGCGGAGTTGAGGATGGGGTTGGATAGTGTCCATTGTTCAGCCATCTGCCAGCAGTGGCTGCGACGGTAGATGCCTTCAACACCGTGTTCGACCACGTCCGATGGGAGACTCACGACACCACCGGCGTCACCCACGGCGTACCAGTTACGACGTACTGCTGCAGCTTTTGTGGGATCTGCCCAGGGTACACCTGAACGTGGAGGTTCGCAGAGGAAGTACTCGACACCTTGAGTGTGCTTCAAACCAGGAGCGTCACAGGCCAGCAGAGGTAGAGATTGAATGACGGCGTACATAAAGATCCATTGACCCATACGGAGGTCAACAAGCTCGCTGATGGTGCATCCGTGGGCGGCCTTTCGCTCCATGTCGCGGAAAGCATTGACAAATGGTGTGGCACGGGCGTCGCCATTCCAGCATGCGCGGAAGACCTGCACGAGCTCGTCGTCTTTGATCTTCTTACCGATTGCCTTGAGATCCTTCTTCTTGTCTCCAGTGTTGAAGTCAGGGCGTATAGTCTGGAGTGATGGCAGAAGTGGAAGATCGAAAGGAATGGGTGGCTTCACAGGCGGGGAGGAACGGTCATACTCAGAGAGTACTGACCGAAGACCACGTGTTGTAGGCTCCTCTACTGGTCCAGCCATATCGATACCATCGACTGTACGTGTAGTGAGATGTGTACGGTCTACAAGCAGGTCGTAGACAGAACACAGATCGAAGTACAAGTCCTTCAAAACCACTCTCTGGAGACCGCTAGTTTCCAGATTGTTCTTCTTGCTTGTCGCCTTAGGTGGCCAATTTCCATAGCGCTGCTTGAGGGTTGCCAAAGTCCATTTTCGCATATGCATGAAGGAGTCTCGCCAAGCGTCGAAGCGAACGCCTTCCTTGCGCTCACCTGCCATCTTGGAGCTCATGATTCCCGAGAAAATGGATGGGAAGTCAAAGTCATTGCAAATGAGCGAGACGGATCGCAATCGTTGTTCCAAGTCCATCGAGGCGCGAGTCAGGCGGTTCTTTGTGATCTCAGAGATCAACTCGTACTTTTGACTCTTGAGTGCGGTCAACTCCTCCAGCTTGCCAGCTGCATGTGTGAACGCCTCGTTGTACAACAGTACACTTTTCATGCGTTCGCCGAGCACTATACCCTCGATGGTCTTCTCCCGACTTCCTCGGACATCCGCCAGTCCAAGCTCGTCCACATAAGCATCGAAACTCGTACTTGCAATATCACCGTAGGTAGATCCATCGGCATTGGAGAATTCGTTGCCTCGAAGCAAAGAAGCAATAGTCATAAAGATGTGGAAGAAGGAGCCTCGCTTCTCAGTCGCGACCAGAGCTTGCCCGCACAAGAAAGCGAAGAAGTTGCGGAAATCAATCAAGACCTGCAAATCTTCTAACCTCCTTTTCTCATCGGTCGAGCCAGTGAGCTGAAGCTGGAAGTACAGATGTGACTCGGGCGCAGGATTGGATGCGTTAGACAGATGCCCTCTGGAGCCAGCCGACGAGCCAGAAGCATTTGTGAGGTTTCTATGAGGAGGTGTGCCAGGTGGTGTACTTAGGTCTTGGAGCGAGAGACTCTGCAGTCTGGAATCAACAGGCGCCTGCTTCATGTCCTCGTCATATGAATCTCCGAAAGCCATTTTGGTCAAGACGGGAGAAGAAGCCAGGATTGCCGAGTCCACCTTGAAGGAAGGACCTTTGCTCGAGTCCTTGGGGAACAAATGGACATAGCAGTTGCCATCCATGTCATCCCAAAGCTCCGGAACCTTTTGTCCGTTCAGCAGACCTTCATCGTCGAACGCTTCCCGCTGTGGGTGTCCCGCAATCCAAGCTATAGGTCCTCGAGGCTCATCCTGGCTCTTCTTGCTCTTTGTGCTAAACCAGCTGCTCTTCCTCTTCTCGGTCTTGCTAGGCGATGATGGGCCCGATACTGGCCTCGAGTCTTGGCGCGGAAGGACGAGAGTGGGAGTGCCTGGACGACTACCTCCCGAGCCGCCAATGATTGAGCCGGATGATGTGTTTGGCCTCGAGCCGTCCCTTGAAGAGGGTCTCGAGAAGTTCTGACCGAAGGTCGGAGGAGGCAATACAGGTGCTCCAGCACTATTATCGCTGACAACTTGTTGTTGAAGGTCCTGAAGACTGGGCTGACCGGGATCTAGAAACTGGCCAGATGGTGCACGTGGATGTGAAGGTGCAGCTTTTTGGAGCCTTGCACCTGAGGGCGAGGGCTCGCGAGAAACAGCAGGTGAGGAGGCATTTCTGGCCATAGTCGGTCGTCCTGAACGGTCTGGGTTGGAGAAGAGAGAAGACAGCCTTTTGGCGGCCATGATGGTGTGATGGCTGGCTGCCCAGGATGGTAGTACGCGGGGTAGGAGACAAAGAAATATGGTTGGCTCGTGAAACAGGGCCTCGGGTGTCAATACAGGGAATGGAATGGCAAAAGTAGGAAAGCTGCCGTAAGCGATGGTCGAAGAGGACAGCAAAGCCGCAGGAGTCGAGCGAATGTTTCAGGACATATGGTAAAGGCGGTGTTCGTTGTTTTGAGCGCACGCTCAGGCACAGCGTCCGAGTGCACAACCCTGCACAGCCCAAAAGTACCTACCTACGTAATACCTGAATGTGCTCATGCGGCGCACGCTCTAGAGGCTCTGTGCTCGCATCGTTTTGGCGGGTTTGGCTTTTTGGCCGCGTGGTGCATGCATGTGCCGAGTCAACCGCTGGCCAGGAGGCATACAAAAAAGAGGCTTGCCCGGCCTCGCGCCAGCCGGGCGCAGAGCACGTAACACCATCGCACGCCTCGTGGACAAGTGAAGCGCGTCCGTGTAGGGCCACAGCCGGAAATAGCACTGGACGCGTGCACAGAGTGGAAGAAGGCGGATGTGGATTTCTGAGGTTTGAAGAGACGTTACACGCCACTACTCCGCGCCGTTGGATCCGCCCGGACCACAACCAAGGCGCTTGGCTCGGATGGTTGAAAATCGGTGCCTGCTATTAATATTGCCCGGTCCACGGTGAAGGACGTTGTGATATATCATGCGTGCAGCGCCTCTGGTCATCACGGTCGATTTTCGTCTGGCTAGACCAGCACGCAAGACAATTGAGGTAAAGGGGTCGTGCACAAGCCCCGTTTGCGAATGACCAAGATCACACTGCAGCACGCAATTCCCGTATTTGGTCATGGGCCGTGTACACAGGGAGGTCTGGCGCAAGAGTACCCCGACCACGAGGACCCTCATTCATAAAGATGGGCCCTTACAGGCCTCTAGATGATGGATCGCGGCACTACTTCTCAAGCGCATGCACCCTTCGAAAGGTCTATGTCCTCATTGCCGTGATTTCCGCTGGCATCGGTGTCGACAGCCTCGTCCTGAGCCTGGCCGCTGTACCCTCGGACATATCAAGCCATCTATGCTGCGCCGACAACGGCCACAACTGTGCTGCGGGAAGGAACAACTCATGGTCTTACCATTGACCAGTGCGAGATGAAAGCTTTGCACGTGTGTTGGCAACAGGCGTGCGTATTCCTCATCGATTTGCAAGCTCATCTCGACCAATGCCTTTCGACATGCATTGCGCTTTTCCGGGACGATGTCTTTTGACTCATCCTTGACCATTGCCGAGCTACTGCCAATTTGCCCAGCACAGAAGCATACGAATGTGCTGGGACATGCGTTCGGTGTCTTTCAGACATAATGACCAGAGCAGTTGTCAGGCAAGCATTGCCTTACTTGTGCACTGACTACACAGGCATTGCTAGATGGCGCCCGCGGCTTACGTGTATGGCATACTTCCTGATGCAAGTAGTTGCCGTTACCCTGCTCTGTACAATAAAACTCAGCACAATTGGCCAATACACCGTCAACGACGCCTTTGTTCAATGCCATGGTCACTGGCTGTCTCTCCACATGCCTTCCCTTCGTTTGCAGCAGGACACCATGTCTTCTTCAGTCTACTGAACGTCTATTGTAACAGTCAGGACCGGTGAATGAGTGCGCATCCCAATGTGAACGTCTCGGACTCACGTACACGAAATGAGCATGTTCTGAGCCACGTTGGCGAGGCAGGCAATCCCTCCTACAGTTGCTCCACAAATCGGATGCTTTAAAGAGCATTACTCGAGCAAGACGGGTCTGCGCCTTTGATCCATTGACCGGTGAGCAAACGCCGTGCCAACCCAAATGCCTGAGGTAGTGACGATACGATGCTTGCGGAATACTGCTCAACATCTGCATGCGCCTCAAACCATCGGCAGCTTGGGCACCTGTAGTCAGCTTTAAGCTTTTTGGAAATCGCCTACAGAGTAATGATCGGTCGGAAGCGAGTTTGGTCCTGGGAACTTTCATTAGATGCCAATGGGTATCCAACATTCGTTTTTGACGATATCCAATGCCTGTGCCTTGGAAATCCCCCTCATGCAATCGTTCGTTGCAATTGTTCGTTCACAGCTGTCGTGAGCATCGCCAAGTTGGTTGAAAATCAAACATCCTGCATCGATATACATCACGGTATGTGTATCGACAGCTCCTTCGATGGCTCTAACCGCTACCATCCAAACTACCACGTGTAAGAGCCTGACTTGTTCTCCGGTGAATATCATGGGCTGTGTGTAGAAAACACAAGCATCCCCGAAAGCGTAATGGCCAGGAGCATGGTGTTCAGAACACTTGCTTACCGATTGTAAGCGCGGCTTGCCGTCGTTTCAATGTCTAAGGTTATAATGGCTGACCATCGCCATGGCATTTGTTGGAGTTGTGAGGTGGTCACAAGGGTATGAGGCTGAGTCGTTTTGAGGCGGCTGTGCAGCTTCTTCAGCCCCAGCCCCACATCGTTGATGGGCCTTGGACAATCTGCTCCGCCTCGCTTACTACGCCCAACACCCTTCTTTCGCTGAACTTCCAACCTCTCATCTGAGGAGCAATGAAACTGACACCTAGTCATGTCGGCTTTGATGCAGGCCGTGGGACCGATCGCACTGCCTTCTACCGTATCTACATCGAAGAGGCGTCCAAGGTGTAAAGCCAGAAGGCAGTGCTGGTCTCCGCAGTCATGACAACAACCACAGTTGCTTGAACTCCCAATATAAAGACCTACAGCATTGCCGTGGAATAAGACAGATCATCTTAGACAGAAGACACTCTCAAGCTTGCTATCACTTCAGACTTCCGCTCATTCGTGGGTCCATGCCATTTGCACAGCCTAACTTAACCGCTTGCTCCATCTCGCTTGCCATCTCGGCGCTTATAAAATGACTGCAATCACAACGGATATGTCGGTTCTCATTGACCCGCAATCTTTAAGACCAAACCGACGGACATCAACTATGGAGTCCCGCAGAAGCATCTTCGGCTCACTTAGAAACTCATTGTCCAGAAACAAGCAGACTGATGTCAACAATATGAGTTCAACATTGCATCCACAGGCCAAAAGCGTGTCAACGCCGACAAGGCGTCCTGGTAAGTGCAAAGTCTGACACTATCGTTGAGTCTCTCCCTAACAGACGACGCAGTCGCTTCGTCTTCAAACTCTTCTCTCGCCCCTCCTGCTTACGACGCTCCTCCGGCCTACACCCCAGCACCGAATGCAGCACCACAGCCTAATCCAGTGGGTGTCAATGCACCGCCTGTAGCTGACGATGTATACTCTTTCCTCGATGAATTCGACACTATCTTCCTCATCGATGACTCCGGATCAATGGCTGGAGGCCTTTGGCGCCAGACTGCAGATGCACTTATGACCATCACACCGATCTGCACAGCGCATGATGCTGACGGAGTTGACATATACTTCCTCAACAACTCAAGTGATCACAAAAACGTAACGAGCTCGACCGCCGTACGTCAAATCTTCCAGACCGTGAAGCCGGGCGGCGCCACGCCAATCGCTAGGAAGCTGGGAGAGATCTTCTACGCCTACTTCAAAGAATATCAGAAAAAGCCTCGGACCACCAAGCCCATCAACATCATCTGCATCACTGATGGCGCGCCTACGGACGATGTCGAAGGCCAGCTCATTCAAGCTGCAAAGAAGCTGGACAGATTAGAAGCACCTGCATGGCAAGTCGGTGTGCAATTCTTCCAGGTCGGTCGTGACCCTGAAGCGACCAAGTATCTAAAGGAGCTTGACGACGATTTGGCAGACATCGCCCACGACAAGGATTTGAGGGACATTGTCGACACCGTGCCTTTCCTTGGCCAGGAGGGAACATCATTGACCGGCGCTGGTATCTTGAAAGTCGTGCTTGGTGCAGTGACACGGCGATTGGATCGCAAGTCAAAGGAGCTTCACCGTTGAGACGAGCCTAACACTCAATTTCTTTTGCATCTCCTTCTTCGCGAGAGGAGTCGGAGGTTTAATCTTTCAATTCCGATCCATAATTGGAGCGTTTTTACGGTCGTGCCGCGGGCATTCAGCATTTGAACGTCGGTGGCAGCTAGAAGGTGGAAACTTCGGAAAGACTCATACCACTAGTTATCTATACTCTGTTACCATTTCTTGAAGTTCTGAGACATGACAAATTAAAACACCGCACAATGATCTTATACAAAGCAACCTTCGGAACTCGACTATATCAATGATGGTATCTCCGACCCAAGCGCATGCTCGGCTGTCAAGGGTATCACGCAGTCTTGAGGAAGACTTTACATTTATGCCGCGAGGTTTTCGACGTGGTGCTCACTCAAAGGGATGGGAGAGGAGCCCGCCTGCTAGGAGCCTCGTTCTCCTCAATAGCCTGCTTCACCATCCAGCTGTCCAGATAAGCCCGAACCTCGACGATCGTGCCAGTCTCGTCGAAGCGCATGCACCAAGCATATGTGTTGTCGAACTTCAGGCCTAGAGGTCTTAGGGTCAGTCTAATCATTATTTGCTGACTACAAGGAAGGAGAAATGACATACCACTCTTGCACTCAGCGACAGCGACGAGCTCAACAGTAGCCCATGCTTGATCGCCACCGCCAAAGACATTGCGGACCATCAAGCGGATGCCAGGCTCTTTCATGATCTTTCCGAGACGAGCAAAAGTTGCTTCTTGGAATTCTGCTAGGCTGTAGGAATATTAGGATGACTCAACTGGTTTAGCTCTCTGAAGTGGACCTACCTTGTGTATCTGCCAGCGCAGGGATGTGTGCCCATCACTGTCCAGTCAACGTCGGGCGAGACTCTCTTGAACACTTCGGCATGGTTGCCGGTCTCCATGTTCTTGAAGAGCTTCTCGATCTCAGTGCGGGTTGGGTAAGATCCTGTCATTTTGTTTCGATGTTTCAGGCTTCGTTTGCAGTTGAGAAAGTTGTCGTTGTTGTTATCGAATGATTGTTGCCTCAACTTCAAGGCGGTCAACAACTCGACTTATATATTCTGCTCTGCTTGCATCAACATCGCATACCCTGCTGTCGTCGAGCAGTACTCAACCCACGACATCGGCCTGGCCTTCGCTGAACAATACCTCAAGCTCCGCCATTCTCCATGCACACGAAGCAGCAGAGACGGAGCTTACGAGTGCGGCAGTGGCAATTTGGTCAGTATCTGAGACCGAAGTCGCGCTCGGACAAGTATGTCCGATATACAAGATGATCTAGGTGACACGAACATGCTACGATTTACTCTAGTCAAACCCGGCCTGCCTCATCGAAAGTATACTACTTTCTTCAGATCGGAGCCTCTCTTTGGTGTGCTCTCGGTGATAACGCCGCCGACATCGCTAATAGCACTTAGAGTTCGACGATGGAGCGGTAGAGGGTCTCTGTCCAGGTTGGAGCTCGCTTCAAGCAATCGGCTTGACGGACTGGGATCACGTGAGCAATGACGTCAACAACTCTTCAGCCTGGGACACACATGCATGCAGTGCTAGAGGATCGGATAAGGCGCTAAATGAGGACCCCAGTCCGATGTCGTGCATAGACAACAGCCAAGCAAACACCGCAACGACGCAAGCGGCCAAAGCAAGTTGGTACCTGGCTGTCAGAAGAGATCGGACCAGCCGAGGCCATAGGGCCACAGCCTCATGGCCCCTCCAAGCTCCAGCCCATCGACGTAGATCGTCCAACTTCCAACTCCAAACAGCTCCACCTCCAACCAGAATCCGGTCTCGTAGCTGGCACTCTGACACACCAGCTGTGTACCATGACGTAGCCTCTCGATCGAAGCTATCACGCAAGCATTGAACTCTGATACGACCAAGCTGCAACCCATCGAGCACATATAACCTAGCTTCTGCCCTCCCTCCGCGTAGCTTTTTCCTCTCCCACATCATCATCCGAATCAAACAATTCCATCACACCCAAAACAAACACCACTACTCCGCAAACATGTCTAGCCTCATCAACAAAGCCAAGGACGCCCTCGGAAAGGGTGGCAGCACCGGCGGCAGCGGCAGCGCTCCCGGCCAGCAGTCTGGCGTCGAGAAGGGCATTTCTGGCCAGGCTCACACCCGTAAGCTCTCAGCTCTCATACGGACCTGCGAGACAAGCATATACTGACGAACATTTTCTACAGAGATCGACAACCTCACCGACCGTGCTGGCATGGGCGACAAGTACGACGACAAGATTAACAAGTTTGCCGATGGCCAGATCAACAACCAGGTGAGTGGACATCACAGCCCTGCATTCTCCTCACAGAGATGACAAGCTAACAACATATACAGGTCCCCGGCGGCGCTGGTAGCAAGTAAAGAACAGCTCACGCCTCTTACGACATGACATGTTAATCACTGCAATTATGGTAGATTATATGCAGTATAATGAATTTTACTTCTATTCATTACGTTTCACTTTCTATCTTATCTCAGCCCTTGACTATGCTACAATATTGCATTGATAAGAAAACTTGATCTCGAGTGTTATTCTGGCTTCGTGGTGATGTTAGTGCTGTGGACCTGTCAGACGAGTTTCTGTCGAAGATGTTTCCATCTTTCATTCACTCCCGCCATTCTCAGAGCCTGTCAGGCTCCTGATGTCGCCCTCGCCATGGTCAGGTAACTCCAGTACTCTAGGAGGCCTAACAACTTCGAATCCTTGGCTCCGTGGCTCTTCAGGTCGTGCGAACAGCGCCGTAGCAACGCTGCGCCTCATAGCTGAAACGACTTCAACGAGGCTTGACGTTTCGTTCCGCGCAGCCATAGACACCTGCTTTTTCATGGACGAAGGAGGGGCAACAACTTCCGGTATCGTGGCTGTTGTTGGCGACCGGCCGTAGAAGGCATCACCCTCTCGATATGTGTAGTCGTGCCATCGTGGACCCAGAGGAACACTCCTCGTGTCGTGCCAGTCGCCGACAGGACTTCCGCTTTCAGAGGAGGTGAGCGGCTGGCTCGAGGAAGCCAGAGTGGGACGCGTGATGTCTGCCGAAGAGTCTCGCGAGGAGACATCAGAGGCTGATGGAAGGAGCTCGTGAGACGGATGGCTACTAACAACTGGCCGTGTGATCCCTACCGAGCTCCTGCGAATCGAGCTGTGGCGAGGCTGGCGGAAATATTGATTTTTGGGAATCTCTGTATGCCTTGGGCGCTGAGATGCCAGGGCCTCCTTGTTCATTCGTGAAGAGCTGCGATCGTTCGCTGGGCGGGTCCGTGAGCAATCTTGAGAGATCTGCAATGGTATTCGGCCGACTCCCGAGGATTGTACCTCGAAGTCTGCCAGTCGATGGGCCTGATCACGTGGCTGGGGCTGTGTACATCGTCAGCATG
The DNA here is from genome assembly GCA_030463185.1 of Cladosporium sp. BF-F. Classification (NCBI taxonomy): domain Eukaryota; kingdom Fungi; phylum Ascomycota; class Dothideomycetes; order Cladosporiales; family Cladosporiaceae; genus Cladosporium; species Cladosporium sp. BF-F. Next base: position 722,908 of record JAMRMS010000005.1, on the reverse strand, counting down.
GTCATTCGCTTGAAGCTCCTACATTAATTTGAAGCACTCACATCATTAAAATTACCGCTTGCAGCCTTACAACCTAGCTTAATGAGGTAGTAGACAGCAGGTAGGAAGATTGCTAGCACAATTATGGTTGCATGCAGCGAGACAACCACATATCCGACTGCACTCCTTGTCGAGTCCGGCACGAGACCGCGGACAAAGCATACCATCAAGAGCGTTATGACGATCCTGATAGCTGGCAGAAAAGTGCTCATGCAGAGCCACGGGTGAATGCGAAGCCATCTGATTGAGAACAGCAGGCATATCTCGCTAGTAGCAAGCAGAGACAACTGCACAACTCCAAATGCTTCGAGACCACCTACAATGGCTCCACGGATGAGCGTCAAAGCCACAACAAGCGTGAGATACAGTCGCTCCGAGTGACCAACGCGATTGTTCTGCTCTTGATACCATTTCGGGGTATCAAGTAGCAAAAGGCCGACGGCACGAGACGGCAAACGGCGGAAGAGCCAGACGAAGGCTAGCACGATGGAGACCACTAGCATCCCGGCCGTGACCCTGTGCCATACTGGAAGCCTGGCTGACGCACTCAATTGGTAGAATGAGAGGGCTGAGAGCGGAAACGTGAAGTAGGAAAGCACCACACGCAGAAGACCCAGGATTCGAGAGAGGAGCTTCGCCGAAAGTGGATCCTGTGCAGTGGAGATCATGCGACGGTGGAAAATTTTGCTTGCAAGCGACACTGCCTCTCGGAAGATAGCCACCGCGGCGGCAATGATGAGGATCGCAATGACCATGTTGACCCATGTGTCGAGGGTACTCGGCGCTCCAACAATTTGGTGCATGTGTTCCAAGCCATATGTGCCGCCGTACGTGCCATTGATCGCGATGATGCCGTCTGCCACGCCATCGTAGACTCTGCCGTGGGTCAATGGTCCCGTGACAAACAGCGAAAAAATGCTCAATTTGCTGACAATGGGTTGCAGAAATCCAGGATAGTGAAGACTCAAGCCGCCTGTAAGGAAAGCCCACTGCATGTATCCCAGACAATCGCCCACGCCGGGTAGGCTGAAGTCGGAGGCATCTGCGCCGTGTTCAGGGCTTCGTGTCCTTTCATGGTAGCCACGCAGGACACCAACCAGCAGGATGAACACAAACAGAAAGCGTGGTGCCCACGTCAAAGTAGATGAGGTCGAATCTGACAAGGCGGGCGTAATACTGGCTTGCCAGCACTCAGCTTCAGCCTTGTCTGCCACGTCAATTTGGAGGCGGATATCGAATGTTGACCACGGCGGAAGTGAGTCTATGTCAAAGCTCGTGGGATACTCCAGAGGGCGGATATTGTTGTGAGCCCATTTGCTGCAGATCGAAGTATTGCTCGCTTGATACACTGAGTGTCGCCCAAGGAGGTCGAAGTTCAATGTTGCCGTAAAGTTTGATATTGCTTCTTTGCAATCCTCGCGATCGTTGATGAGGTTCAGCGTGAGAAGATGTTGTTCCTGATCCAGTTGCGCATTCAGCGCACGTCCAGTGGTGCCGCCAAGGGTAAGACGCCCATCGCACGACCTGATCTGCACATATGCGCCTAGAGCAATACACTGCCAGAAGCTCAACGCAAGAAACAGGAGGTGTATAGGTGCCATGGCATCTCGTATGCAGCCCTAGAGCTTCCACTTCCCAAGCAAACACCGGAGATTTCAAAGTATGCAGAAGAAAGCGAGGAGTACAAGCTCTCTCGACTCTTCAGAGGCGTCGCAACCCCAAGAGCCCCCATCCGTGCCTGACTAGTCTAGCTAATAGCAGCTCATAAAAGTTCTAGCGTACCGATTGAGGTGGCCGAATACGAGTCCCTGCGAGTACGCGAATAGCAACAGAAGGCCAAGGATCGAACTTTGCCCGAGATTCTAGGTGACATTAATTTGTATACGTCTCCAAGTCCATATATCTCTAACATGCACGTGCCACTGCATGCACATACGGTACAACACTGGAACAGAAGGCGGTATCTACACAATGAAAAGGGAGGTTGATAGTGACAATTGATATTTCGAGGATGGACCAGGTGAGAAAAACGACCGAATATCTGCATGATCATACAAAGTACAATGCAAAGAGCTATGTTCTACAGAGAAAACCAAAAACGGCTCCATCACTGAATCAAACCCACCAACACCCCCAATGCATTTACCAAGACAACAGAGGAAATACGAAAGATACTCCTACACCCCTCTCAACCAACCCCCTCTCTCGCACACTCATCGACAAACACTCCTAACCAATTCCACCACACCCGCAACCTTAACCTCCTCACCCACCTTTCCCTTGCTCATTGTCGACCCAGCCATCAACCCACCAACACCCCAGAGCCCATGCTCCTCATCCCAGCCTCTGAACAACCCCTCCACGCCCTCCGGACATCCAGCAAATAACACAGAACCCTTCGGGATCGAAGGTCGATTCTCAAGTGAAGTCGATAGAACTGCATAGTCAGACGTGAATAACAGCGCTTGAGCTAGCAAGGCATTTCGCACATTCTCCGGCTGTAACGAGTAGAACAAGGGACCGAGGAGGAGGTATAGTTCGCCGTAAGCGTCGAGCAAGTAGATCCCTTCAGCGTCGAGGTCAGATTGAGTGAAAGGGGCAATCTCTTTGACTTCGGCTTTGACTCCTGGTTCTGGCGCTGGGGAACGCATGCCCCAGGAGGGTCGGCGGAACATGCTGGAGAAGATGCCGGCGCGAGCGTCGGATTGCTGAATGTTGAAGAGGCGGGCGGCGAATCTGTCTGGGGCGGCGGCTTTGTATTTCCAGAAAGGAAGGGACGGAGGAATGCTTGATTTGGTCGTTGTCGGGCCGAAGATCTTTAGGAAGCTGGAGAATTCTGCTCCCTGGTCTACCTCGATGATTTCACCGGTCTCTGACAGGTCCATGGCGGCGAGTTTGGCGGCGCCGATTTCTTCGTTGGAGCATGCGGATCCTTTCCAGAGATAAAGCTTGGTTTCCTGGAGGGTGACGGGGAATGAAATCAGGTAGACGAAAGCAGAGCAGAGCGAGGTCGGAGCGAAATCAACCTCGTCGAACGCTATGTGACCGAGGTGCTTGCGTCCACAAAGCATGAATTGCTTCGAGGCGTTCTCCTGTTTGCCGCGTCGTGTAATGAGAATGCCTCCCAGTGCCTCGAAAAGCTCAGCCTGTTCGCGTCCTTGCGGGTTCAATCTGACCTGGGCATATGAGCCTTCGCGCTTTGCTTCAGCCTTGGCCACGACATTAGCAGCATCCACGTTGCCTGAGGTCGAGCTCCCACCCGCCCAGACTATCACGTGGGCAGCCTTCGAGCCACCTTCAGGGATGTGTGTATGCGAGCAGACATAAACCGATTCATCGAAAAGTGTGTATTCCTCCTGCGGGCGGAGTTGTTGCACGGATCCATCATGGCCGATTTTCTGTATAGATTTCCGGATAGTCTTCACCATCTTGCTCGACTGTGCACAGTTCGTAATTACAGCTTGCGTATCGATCGAATTGGGTCCAGTAGAGGTCGGCCACGAGCCGAAAGAACCAACGAGCAACCGTTCAGCTTCAGTCTCCGGCAGCTTTCCAAGGCTTTGGGAATCTTCAAGCTAGGTTGTTAGTTTTCTAGCTCAAACTCGTAGTTTTCTATTTATGATCAAGCGGTGACTGTGTGGATGAAATGTCAGACAACATCGCACTGGGTCTAAATCACAGGCGCGGCAGTCTCAACGGTAGGAAAGAGATTCCTTACCTTTATTTGGAGAAGCCTCCTTAAGCTGACCAGACACGATGCGAGACGACTTGGCAGGCTTAGGCGGCAAAGCGGGCGAAGGGGAGGCGACAGGAGATGTAATGCCTAGACCATGACTGGAATCAGGGCGAGATGGTGATCTAGCGGGCGAAGACGCTAGGAGACTAGCCGAGCGCATGGCAGCTTCCTCATCCTTCCTCGTAGGGAGCTGGATCTGTGAGGGAGATCCAGATGAGATGTAACTTTTCTTCCTACCCCATGCGGATGCGGCATCCTTGACAGAAGGTGAGCTAGAGTCTGTGTTCTCCTTATCATCGTCAGCCGAGGCAGTAGTAGGCCGAAGGCGAGATCCGAATCCCTTGAACTCTGGTACATCGTCATTGCGTGGTGTAGCAGGCTTGTCCGAGGGCGTACGCTTCGGGAACGAGAGTGGCTGTATAGCTGGCGAAGGACTGGTTTGGCTTGGTTTCAAACCGGACGGGCTTGGCTTGGGTGACAAAGCAGGCTTGGAGAAGGACGATGAGCCTGAGGAAGGGCTCAGGCCATCAAGCTTGGGGCTTGCAGATCTCTGTGTGTGACTGCTGGCCAGAGAAGCAGCCATGATCGAAGCTGTAGAGCTCACACCTCCAAATCTTGCTGCGGGCTTGATGGCTGGCGAAGGCTTAGTCGCCAAGGTTGGTGAAGAGGGTGCTTCAAGAGATGCAGCAGGCTCTTCCTCCGTTGGTGCAGGCAGATCCTCTTGCTTCGGAGCTTCGGGTTCCGCATCCTTCGTTTCTTGCGCGGACGCGCCACCCTTCCTCTTCTTCGGTCCCTTTGCTCGACCTTTACGAACATCATTCAACGGAGCTCCAGCGGCAGGTGGTTCGCTGGCCGCAGATGCCACAGGCCTTGAGGATGAGTCCATACCCGCCGGGCTCTCCGACCTCGAACCACTAGGGGAGCCTGCGCCGGGCGGGCCACGAGCTAAGATGCCAGCAAGGCCAGGATTGAAGCGGGCGGCAAGCTTGCTAGTCGGTGCCGCTGGCGGGAAAGTGTCGCTTCTCTTCTCTTCCGGCGGCGAAGAGATCTTCTCATCTGCTCGAGGCAGAGATGCAGTCTTACGCAGAGGCTCTGTAGTGACGTCCTGCTTGATTGACGGTGAAGGCAGACGCTTGATGGAAACAGTGGTGGCTTTCGCAAGAGGAGCTTCTAACGCCGCCGGTTCTGCTTCAGGGGTCGTGGACTGTTCAACAGCGGCTTTGGGTTGTTGGACCAAAGGAGACTCCATCTTTGGTTTTTCTCTGATGCTCTTTTGGAATCGTAGCGCTTCTGGTGTGACATTACGCTGCTTCTCCGGGCTTCGTGGTGGACCTCCCAGGCTCTTCTTTCTCCCCAAAAGCTCTCTCGTAGCCAGAGCCTCAGGCTTCCCAGACACAACTGGTGGTCCTGATGGCTTGCGCTCATGTACGATACCTGCCTCCTTCTCTTGCTTCCACTGCTCCTTCTTGGCAATCAGACTGTCTCTGAGCTCATCCTTACGTTCACGCTTTTGAGGACCATCAGTCACGACAAGATCCTGCTTACCACGTGTGATATTGTCCTTAAGAACATCAGGTGCAACGTAACTCTCTCGCTGTGCTTTGCGAAGACTGCCAAATTTGGACATGAACTCAGGCTGTTCCTGGCTGATAGACTTGGCGACAGGGCGGGAGCGGAGTGTGCTGCGGAAATCTGTCACAGGCTTGGTTGTGGACTCGGGCTTTGGAACAAAAGCTGGCTTCTTAGAAGTGGCCAGCGGTGGTGTCGGCATAGTCTTGTCAGTCTTCGGACTTGTCTTCGCAAGGTCCGGACTTTCAGTAATCGCTTCGGGTTTAGGTTTCGTTGCGGGTGGTGATTTGACCGGTTCAGTCTCCGCAGTCACGGCGTCTTTGATTTCATAGTCCTTAGGCTTGGTGTCGATCTTCGGGATCTCTGCACCGAGCACTGGCGATTTTTCAGAGCCTCGCGACAGGGGCTTCTCTTCCAATTCCGATGTTTCAGAAACTGTAGCAGCCTTCGTCTCGAGTGTGAAGTTCGAAGTTTCATCTTTGGTCGTGGGAGCTGCCATCTTCTCAGACAGTTGCAGAGATTCCTGTGTAAGGGCGCTTGGTGGTCTAGAGCTTAATCCAAATGGCCTAGCTTTTGTAGGAGGCGTGACTGAACGTGCGCTGCCAGATTCAGGACGCATGTCTCTAGAGTCTGAACGTTTGAGCAAAGCCGGTCCGAACGGCGTCTCCTTAGTTGGCGAGGAAGGCCTGCTACGATCATTGGGATTGGGGCTGCCAAAAGCCGACCCGACATCTACACTGTTTCTTTGTGCTTTAGCACGAGCAATGTTCTCCATCCAACTCGGTTGCGCCGGTCGTGAGGGTGTCAGCTTGGGAGAGTCTGGTCTTGCTAAAGCGCTCTCAATCCAGCTAGACTTGTTCGGGCTGAATCTCTTAGACGGGCTCCCTAATGGCGATTTGAGTCCACCGTCTTGCTCTGCGGATGTGCTGTAAGTCGATGCCACGGATTTACTGCGGCTGTGGAAGCGGGAGGGCATGCCAGGCCTCGAAGCATGTTGATCCTGCGCTTGCGTTGCCAGATCTGGCAAATTGCTACTGCTCGAAGTTGGTCTCGAATTGGCTTCGTTGCTTGCCTCGCGACCAGTCTCGATGGGGTCCAGTCTCGGCATACTATACGAGCCTTGGAGCCCACTGAGTCCACTCCTCGTACTGGCTGTTGAGTCTTGCCTGGCAAGTCCGCCTATAGGCTGCGCGCTCCAACGCTTGTTCTGGCTGTCTGAGCGCTTCATCAGGGCGCTTTGGACGAAACCACCCATCCCTTTGGTGGGAGAAGGCGGCCTCTCGCTGGTGTTTGCCAATCGTGCCTGGGATGCAGACATAGTGGGAGTGCGACCAAGGCCAGAAGGTTCAATGCTATCGGTAGTCGCAGAAGACCTGTTTGACGGCGTGCTTCGGAAAGGCAGATCACTACTCTGTTTTCCCTCAGATACAGATGGTGTCCCCGAAGACCTTGCACTCCACGCCCGATCTTCTCTGACAGAACCAAACCTCGAAGCTGTCTCCGATGTAACACTCTCAGGTCTTGGACTTGTTGTCCTTCCTTCATTCAAAGCACTTTCTTTTGACATGCCAGGCAGCCCTCGACGCGCAGTAAAAACATCGTCTCCGTTACCCGCCTCGTCCTTGCTCTTTCTGAAAGCAGCGCTGCCAATGCCCCTGTCTGCAGTTTGTCGGAAATAAGTAGGGTCGCGCGCTCCCAATGATGCGGCAATCTGCTCTCGCGATAGTTCAGGTTCGTCGACAGAGATGTCTCGTGAGTGTGAAGGAGCAGCGCTCGAGGTAGGTCTGCTTGTAGGTGCCGCTGCCGCAACAGGCTGTTCGGTGTGCTTTTGCTCTGTGGCAGTCTCTCGAGTTGGCGAGGATGCGGCCATTGACATGGGTCTGCTGCCGCGCGGGGTAGGCCTCTGCTGCCATTTCATGGTATTCGAGCGTGAGGGCATCGCAGCACTCGGCGAGGGCTTTGGCGCAGTATCTGAAGTGTCGGCCGCTCGTTGTGCAGACATTGGCGTGGAAGGCACACTGGCTCGTTTGATCGAGCCGAAGCCTTTGAATTCGGGCACCTCTACCGAGTTGTGTTTGGGCGCTTCATTTTGAGCCATGCTGGCTAATGAGGCGGGGCCAATGGGCGCCAGTGGTGATGGTGAACCGAATGCGGCGAGCGTACTGCTCGGTGTATGTAAGTTGTCGCCGTTGTTGTTGTTGTTTCGAGAAGCCGACGGCGTTTCAGCTTGCTGCTGCTGCTTCTCGGGTGAAATCGATCTCGCTCGCTCTGTTGACCAACCACATGATCAGAATTCACATCCTGGCCATATGCGACTTTTATTGTCCCCTGGAGCATCCTACTCACCTATTCTGCGGGCAAGGCGTTCTTGTCTGCCCTTCTCAATTTCCTCTTCCAATTTTCGGTATCGTTCGTTGTCTTCTCGTTCTCTCTTCTCCGAGAGCTCGCGTACAGATTTCAGGAACGCTGCAGGGTCCAAGTCGTCTTCCTCTGTGGTTTCTGCTGTGATCTCTTCTGAGATAGTGTTTTCTTGCTCTGCTGATGTTGCCAGTGGCGACTGCTGAGAAGTGAGAGCGAAGTGGTCTGGCCGCGGGGCAGCAGCCATATCCACAGTAGAAGAAGAGTCCATCATAAACAACAACACAGCAGCACAAGCAGGGATCCGCCCGCGGGAAGACGAGCGAGCAACAGCGGTGCCACGGTGGATGCGCGTGTGGTGGAATCTGCGGGCTAGAAGCTTATGTATAGGTACACGGCAGGAAACGGGGACCGGTATTATAGAGAGATGGAGGGTGAATAATGTTTCGGACACATGATATCTAGACTCAGCGGCTGCATGTACCTTCACCAGACCCGCGCATCGCTTTCCAGGTCGATGGAATGCGGCCACATCGAGAAGGCCGTATACATCGGCCTCGAGAGCGTGGCCGACATACCACCATGGACCTTCGTTTCAGGCACAGCGGCACAGCTCCAGGTGCATGCTGGTAAGTTCTGCCATTGTGCAGCTGTCCCTTCGGCAGCTCTCCATGCACGCCATCTGATCGTGCATTGTTTACATCGCGGGCGTGGGACGCTAATGACCGCTAAACCCAACGCGCGTTGTGCATGCCAAGGATAGACCTGATGCTGAAGGGCTGTGTCGGGCTGTCAGCCGCGCTGCTCCGCCGTGGCCCATATGCTCATAGCAACGAGAGAGAAAAGGTTGGTTAGTACAGGAAGAGTCGATCTTTGGCGTCTTGCACGACCCATTGGAGGCCTTCCTGTAGGTTCTCGCCGGTCATGGCGCTGCACGTCATGATCCGCCACTTGTGCGTGTGAATGTTGTCTAACTGTAATCCCTGTTTGTCTGTGATTAGTTGGACGGTGGTCTGCCGACGCGCCGTGCGCGGAATAGGGAAAGACACACCACGCGGATTTCGTCCTCTGTCATAGAGCCCGCGACGTCGCTTTTGTTCTTGAAAATGAGCAGTGATGCTCCCATGAGTCGCTGGATAAATGTCAGATGACGCTGGTGAATTTCCGAGAAACACGCACCTCTTGCACGAGTAAGCCCTCGAGCTCTTGCCGACAGTCTGCTAGGCGTTCTCTGTCCGTGGAGTCAACCACCCAGATCAGAGTATCTGTCTTCTCAAAGTAGTTCTTCCAGTATGTCCGAAGTGTCTTCTGCCCGCCGACGTCCCCTGCACGTGTGTCAGCGTGCCGGAAAAGTGAGAGCTGCGAGTCTCCCGAGATGCTCACATATGTTCAATTTGTAGCTATTGTTCCGTCAATACTGCATTGAGCCGAATAGACACGTGAATAAGCTTACCCGTTGTAGTCAATTGTCTTGATGATGAAACCCAAGGTTGGACTGACGCTATTGACGTCCTCATTCATGATCTTCTTTACTATTGTCGTCTTCCCAGCATTGTCCAGCCCCCTTCACCTTATCAGCAATGGTCGCGCAAGGCAAATAAGACACTCACAGCATCAGGATCCGCATCTCCTTGTCTTTGAGACGCGCCTTGCGCAGTATCGACAACATCCTCGGTTTTCGACTTTCTTTGTCAGTTTCCTCAGGAGAGAAGAACAGCTCAAGAAGAGAAGGCCAGGAGAGGTGCGAAAATCACGTGGCTCACGAAGGTAAGCATCCCGGATCAAGTGAGTGATACAGCAATGTCTAATGCCCTGACAGTCATCACACTCCTTGTGCCTCTGCACTCGTCCTGCGCATCTATTGGAACCACCTGACAACCCGAACCTTGTATCTGCCTCCGGAAGCAACACTGCAGTGCTTCGCCTGGACTGCAAAGCAGTGAGCTATCCTTCTTCCGGACAACTTGCGAAGACATTACCGTCTGGCCGATATTGCGACGATGGCGGGCCCATCGCGTTTCAAGCCTGCAGGCAGGCACCGAATCCTGAACGGCTCTTCAACAACCCCTCCACGAGGCAGTGGTGTGGCACAGAAGAGAGAGGCCCAGAGGACAGAGCGGGCACGCATGGCTGCGATGAAGACTTGGTCATTCCAAGTGCTTGACGAAGCCAGCGGCCTTGACGGACCTGACGAGATTTCCCTCCCAGATGACCACACGCGCGTGGAGAGTGAGGTCAAGCCCCGCCGCGATGGTCTGACGTCGTCGCTGCACGAGGAGGCTGGGAAGGAGCGGCTGAGCAAAATGGCAGACGGAAGCGTGTTGTCGCCGCGCACGACTGTGACTGACAACACCGCCTCCCTCCACCGCATTGGCCGCGAATTCGTTTTGAGCACCCACAAAGCACACGAGAAAACCGCCACCCAGCAGCCCGGCAGAGCCAGCATGGCTGCTGACAGACTCGCAAAGCGCTCGCGCGTCAAGTACACCGACCCTCCAGCCGTGCTTGCCTCGCCAGCAGAGCCAAGCACCGCGCAGCCAGAGCCGCCTGACCAGGCGCCACCGTCCACCAAGGCTTCGCCAACGCTCACTCACTCTGCCACGCACAAGAGTTCTCCGCTCATGATCACCGCGGGGAGCGTGACGACTGTGCCTGAGCTGACGCCTGACATCTTTCATCCTGACGTGACGCTCGTCTCGCCAGATCACGCGTCCAGCTCAGCATCATCTGAGTACGACTACGACCCAAAGCCGCCGCGCCTTGACTACACTGTCGGGATGAAGGGCACCCACAGAGGCCGAGGGCACAGGCGCCGTCAGACTGGCAGCGGAGACCAGGATCTCATCTTCAGAGGCCGGAGCTCTATTGGTCCCAGTAACAACGACACCAACGACTCCTGGAGGTGGGACTCGACTCTTGGTGTCCTCGTCAGCAACACCAGTGGCGCATCTTACAGACCCGCCCTCGCTTCAAAGTCCTCCAGCCCGCGCGTGGCGAAGGAAGACTCAACTCCAAGCGCTACCGTCTCCGCCGCCACCGCGGATCACAAGCTGCCAAATTCCTCATGGGCAAATGAGCCAGCTGCACACACTCAATGGGACAGCAAGTGGGATCCCTCAGGGCACGACGCCTGGAACGCTGTGTCTGACGGGCACGGTGACTGGGACACCGCGCATCCCCCTCTCCCGACCAAGACTCATGCCAATCCTGTGGTCGGACAGCACAACAAAGATCACACAAGCCCTCCGCGCAGGCCGTTCAATCACAATGGACGAGTCCGAATTGAGCGCAAGGGCAGCAAGCCGAAGGAGTCACCATGGATCAAAGAGTCGCTCATTCCAAAGGGCGACCCAAAGCGCCACAAGATGCGCTGGTCCTCGCCTAGCCGTGAGTCCTCATCCTTCGACTCAGACCGTCCAAGCTCGGGATGGGGTACGAGAAAGAAGCGCAACGGAAACGGCGATGGTGCTGATCTTGCCGACTGGGCTGGAGGCATAGGCCCGGCCACGCTCGATTGGGACAGTCGCGCACGATTCCGAGATCACCAGTCTGAAGCCAAGATAGACGCCTGGCTGGACCACACATTGAATTGCTTGGGACACACCAAGGACATCAGACTCGCTTGTGGCAAGAACACATTTTCTTTTGTCGTGGGTCTCTCTGGAACGCGCACGCTCGTTGATGAAGAGCAAGGCGATGTTGCTCCACGCTATTGGGTGCCAACTACTGTGGATGGGGTGACTCTGGACTCTTTCTGGATGGATCACATCCAAAACAAGAATGTGGCGCCGCAAGACATCGAAGACATCGAAAGCGCGACACCATGGTGGCACACATACGTCGACAACATGCACGACACCTTGCAAGCCTTGGTGCATCCCGATGTATCCGGCATGGATCCTGGCGAGAACGAAGAAGAGAGGCTAGCCCGCGAGCACGACAATGGCGGCGCACGCGCTGGCGAGAATCGCAGAGCCGCAGAAAAAGCAAAGAGAGCTGCTCTCAGGAAGCGCACTCTAGACAAGCGTGCGAGAGCCCACAAGATCTCTGCGACCTACAGCGCGAGCAACGACGCGGTAGCAACAAATGCCATCAAACCTGGACTGAGCATGTTCATCCGTCCTGCCACCAAGGATGATATGATCCAAGTCAGGGACATCTACAATCGCTACATCGACAATGCATTCGTCGTACCAGAAACCACCCGCCTGGACGAGAACGACATGTTGCAGCGTTGGCAGGCTATCACAAACGCCGGTTTGCCCTACATTGTTGCTTGTCAGCGTGGTGAAGTCATCAAAGCACGCAACAATAAATTCAACGGTGGCGAAGACAGAATCATGCCTGACAGAGTGGTTGGCTTCGCTTACGCATCTGACTGGAGCGATGGAACCTGCATCTATCGGCCCACAGTGAAGTTGGGGCTCTTCGTCCATATGGAGCACTACATGAAGCACATCGGCGATTGCCTGGCCGACAAGATGATGGGCCTACTCGATCCCAGCTTCGTCGAGCGCGGCGGCTACGATACCATCGGCGACGACCTTCAGGAAGCCAGGCCCAGCCGCGCCATTTCAAACATCCTCATCCGCTACTCGTACGAAGCAGAAAGGACAGAAAAGCTGCGCTGGGTGTCGAAATGGCTGGAGACTCACTTTGGATTTGAGAAAGCGGCGGGCCTCAAAGGTGTCGCGCAGAAGTTTGACAAACAGTAAGCTATCACATTCAGCTGTCGTCGATAATTGAGAACCAATGCTGATCACTTGCAGGCTCAACCTTGCGATGCTCCAAAAGACGGTCGGCACCACCACTCCAACGAACCCTCCGGAGAATGCAGATTGAGAAAGCTGATAAAAGCTTTCGCCCCCAAGTCAATTTACACAAAGACCGAGCACAACTTCGTCAAAGCGAAGTCGCTCAACACATCAGGTTAAAAATCGAAGCAAACTGAAGCGTATCAGGGAATGTCACAGGTCACGCACGACAACTCTTGTTCTAGTCGGGCTGCTTGAGTGGATGACCCAGATCACTTTATATTGGCCACTGGATGAGCCGGCCATGATTTGGTCTTTTCTTTTTTGCTTTTTGCAAGTTTACGATGGTTGACGATACCGAGAAGAGTTGTGCATACTAGCATGCGATTGAAGTACGGCTGGTCTTAAGCTTGCACTCCTGGTGAATAGAACGAAGAGAACCTTCAATCCATTTAAATTACTGAATCCATGCCTCCAGAATGGATAATCCTGTGTAGAGGCATGCTCCGCTGGCACAAACAATAGACATTACGAGACCTCTCCCTTCCCCAGCCCAATCCATTTCCCCTTGCCCAACTACTACGCCCACCTGGGACGGTTTGTAATTGCGTGCCGCCTCACTTAGTATTCATACAAATAAAACTCTCGGCATCCGCAATCCAATCAAACTGCGTCAAATCTCCGACGAACTCAGTGCTCGAGTCCATGGAAACGAATTGGTCGTCGGCGTTGCAGCGGCCTCTGCGATGGAAAGGAAATTAGTTTTTTACCAAAACTCAGCGGCAGTAGCAGCACAAGAAGCAGAAGTGAGACTGAGAGAAGAGGAAAAGAACAGGTCTGGAAGGATAGGTCAAACTCACTGCATCAGGAAACACTCCGTCCCGTCGTCGGGGCGGAAGGAGAGGGCTTTGCCTTGGCTGTTCATTTGCTATCAGCTTCGTCCTGCAGAGCACTATCCTAGATAGCCAGATAGTGAGAGGCATGGTCAAGGGGCAGCTCACAAGCTATTCAACGCGATGCACTCGTTCAACGGCACAATGCCGTACCAACATTCGCCTGCCCAATTGGTTTGGGTGCACATTCGGATGCCGCCAATGTTGCGTTTGTTTAGGAGGGGAGAGGCGAGGACGGAAGTTGAGGTTAAGAGAGTGGCGAAGATGAGGGAGAGCATTGTGGTGATTTCGGTAGGATTGATGGTGAGTGCGTCTGGATGGAATGGATGACGGGTGTTGGTTGGCGTCGTGGTTTTGATGTTGTATAAGCCGAACGAGCTTTACCGGTCAAGTTCGATGGATGAGTCTGTTTGTTGTAGTCAATACTATTGTCTTTTCCTCCAGTGCCTTTGAGCCGGTTCACATTCGTGGGTGTGGTACCGCGAAGATGTGAGGCTTTTCGTTCGTGTTAGATGAAGGAATGCGGGCCAGCGAAGCAGACGAGATTAGCCAGGCTGAAAGACAACGCAAGGCGTTTCAGCATTTCCAGCTGATCAATATAATCACATGGAAATGTTCCCAATTGTGGTCGTTGCGTGCTGGCGCCAGGGGGGTTCAAACACACGTGGTACGGTTTGTGTCATACGGAGGGAACACAACATGCGTCAGAGATCAGGACACGATGCAAGTATCCAGTCCGTGTGTGCTCTGCTGAATGCTCTGTTGCAGCGCAAGAGAATAATTGGAGGAACTCGAGTCGTTTTCGTAGCAGTCGGCAAGGTACGCGTACACGAGCCCGACCACAAACATAATAGCTGTCTCCAAAAAGCATAATAAAAGGTCACCAGGAAACCAAAGTAGCACACCCCCGTAACAAGCCCATTAAACATCGCTCAAGAAATCAAAACACAACCTCCCCCAAAACCTCCACACCCCTCTCACAAACCGCCCTGACCCTCTCTCCCAAACTCCTGTTAGCACACTCAACCTCGAGCCCCTCCAGCCAGACCTTCGCTACACTCTTGTCAACCGTAATAAGCAGACCCGGAACCGGGATGCCAAGCCCGTGCAACCTCGCCAGCTCGGCAGCCTGCGCCTTCTCAACAGCCACACTGTCCTCCATGTCCACATCAGCAATCTTTGGCTCGGCGATAGGCTGAATCGCGTGCTCGCCAAACTGCGCTTCGAGGAACATGAAGAGGCGGCTGAGTTTCTCGGCAGGGGTAAGAGCTGAGGCTGCAAGGGGGTGGCCGGCTCCATTGTCGAGGGCTTTGTGGTCTTCTGCTTCGTCGCCATCGCCGTGACTGTGCGAGTGGCTGTGTGCGCTGCGTTTTATGGCCGCAGGCGAGCTCTCGACGCTGAGAAGCACGGCCATGACGGCGTCGGCGATGGCGTCGTTGGTTGCGTTACCTTCCCATTCGAGCTCGAGTTCGCCTTGCGGGCGGCAGAAGATGCGGACGGCGTCGTTCATGATGCCAAGGACGGTTTGTGGCGTTTCTTTCGAGTCGTCATCGCTGTTGGACATTTCCGTGTCGGCGGGCTCAGGTTTGGGAGTGGTGCCGTTGGAGGACTCGCCGTTGATTTTCTCCTCGTTGGGTTTGGTGGTGGAAGTTGTGACGCTGCCGAATGTGCCTTCGAGGGACCACTTTATCAGGTCAATGCCGGCGGCACCGAGAGTGATGCGCTGACGACAAGTTATTGTGGTTGTGTTGAGGCCTGCGTATTCACGAAGGTCTTCGGGTGCCATCAAGGAGAGCTTGAATTCGTTTTGCACCAAGACACCGCTGACGACTTGTGCTTCATCCTTCCTTCTCTTGCTGTCTTTGCCTTCTTCATCGTCGTCTTCGCTGCTTTCTGGTGGGCTCAGCAGGCCTGCAATAGCTTGTGGGTTGACTTCATTCGCCAGCCTGCCGACGACCTTGGCTATCTTCTCCCTTCTGAAGGGGATCCTGACTTCTTCGCAGTTGGCGGGTGAGTAGACCTTGAACTTGCCCAAGCCGAGCAGCCTAGAGCGCATGCGCATCATGTTTCCTCTCTCGCCGTGCACCAAAACGACGACAGGAGCATCCACCTCCTCGATGAAAGCACGATTCTCCGCGCCATCAACGTGAGCCGCAAAACTGAACTCCTGCACTGTGCATCGTCTCGGAATCATCACCTTGTCGTCGCCGCCAGGACCAGTGGCCTTTTTGCCCATCATCGGGCCTGCAGCACCACGTTGGGTCATCACGGCAGGAATGGAGTCGGGCTCCTTCATGATCTCCTTCGCCATAGTGCCTTCGACACTGTATCCAGTAATGACAACGCCGTTCTTGCTCTCAGGTGCCCAACGCTCCAACAGCGTGCGGGAAACACCGTTCTGCAACATACCAGGCGAAGCAAGCATGACACAGCCGCCTACATCGTCGAAGCGGTCAAGCGACTTGAGTGAACGAATGAATTGGAAGTCCCAGGGTCCACCACCACCACTCTCGCCATTGCTGTCTCCTCCCAGCCTGTTGTGCAGCTTCGAACGGATATTGTCATTCATGCTGTCGATGTAGGTCTGGTAGACGACCATACACTTGCGCGCCAAGGCGGAAGCAAAGTAAATCGGATAGCGTCTATAATCCGGGTGCTTCTGCCAGTACTCTTCCAAGATGAGTAGCAGCTCCTGTGCCATGCCGATAGCAAAGACGGGGAGTAGAGCGCGACCTCCACGGTTGAGAATACCGGTAATGGACTTCATGAGCGCTGTCTCACGCTCGGCTCGTGGGATGTGTGTGCTGATACCGAAAGTAGACTCAGTAATCAGACAGTCCACTTTAAGGCCCTTGGGAATGGTGGCGGGGATCAGGTGGCGGTCATTCTCGCGACTGTAGTCGCCTGTGAACAGGATGTTGAGGCCAGCGATTTCAATAAGGTACATGCATGCGCCTAGGACATGGCCGGCAGGATATGGCGTGATTCGGATGCCGTTGTGAGTGTGTGTGGTGTTGAAAGAGATTGTCTGGATTTGTGGAAGCGTGGAAAGGATATCATGCTCGTTGAAGAGTTGATCCACACCGCCTCCGTCATTGGCGCCAGAAGCGGCTGCATGTGTGTTTTGTACGCGGACGGAGTCTTGCATAAGCCATTTGTAGATTGCTTTGGTCGGGTGGGTCATGTAGACGCGGCCAGCGAAGTTGGTCTTTGCCAGGACATATGGTAATGAGGCTGCATGGTCCATGTGGAAACTGGAGAGAAGACATAGTGTCAGTTGTCGGTTTTATTTTGTATGGCTGAGCTTGCAATGAAATCGAACACCACGGCAGAACAGGCTGAGTGAAGCAAGGGAGGCTGGTCGCTCTTGTGACAAGGTTTCATACAATGGCTATTTACGTGTGGTATGTGTTGAGACCTTGATGGTCAGTAGCACATGGGGGAGTCGGAAAAAATGTTGTGAATAGTGTGCCAGAGCCTTTTAACTGCCGTGGTGTGGTTTGCTTGCTTCTCCTTGCAATGC
This sequence comes from Cladosporium sp. BF-F, assembly GCA_030463185.1. Taxonomy (NCBI): domain Eukaryota; kingdom Fungi; phylum Ascomycota; class Dothideomycetes; order Cladosporiales; family Cladosporiaceae; genus Cladosporium; species Cladosporium sp. BF-F. The sequence goes on along the minus strand of JAMRMS010000005.1, from coordinate 706,036 downwards.
CCAGTGCATGCTGATCGCTTGATCAAGCAGCAAGGGAGAACACCGCCCAAAGAAATGGTAACTTACTGTGTCATGAGTAATATGTCTACTGTCCCCAGGTCAAACTCATCGTAGAAAGGAAGCGCCGCTAACCCATCGAAAGCAGGATGTATGCCAGCGTCCAACATGACGGTCTTTCCCTTGTATTGGATGATGTGACAACTCCTTCCGACCTCATTGCCGCCGCCCAGCGCTAGGAACATGAGCTCGTCTGACGGGTCGACGGGCTCTTGCTCCTCAGCTGGAGGGTTCATGGCAGCGTGTGAGCGTTTGGCAGCCATGCTGTGTGATATTTATGGTATAGCAAAGGAGCTGAATAGCAAGCGCGTCGCGAGCGCGCGGAAGGTGGTTGTTGTGCGCCGAGGGTGATTCTTTCCGTGGTGTCAGACCAAGCGGTAGTCGCCTTCCAAGGAGCAGGCAGGCACGTGATAGGCAGAAGTGAAAGAGGGTGGGAATGGTGAGTGAGCGTGCAAAGGTGGCCGAGCGTAATATGTGGTATGGTGAAGGGCGGAGGTAAATGGAGAGGAGCAAGCTTGGGCCACCATCGACGACGTCGCGCGGCAGAGTCCGGTGTTGGACTTTCGACTGGACAGACAGATGAACTCACTTGTCTGCAAGCATCTGCCCTACATCTTCACAACACGCGCCACTTGATAACATTCCTGGACGTCAACACGCGCGCAAACGATCCGACATTCTCAAAGTGCCTCCTGGACCATCGCGCTAGGCATGCGACACGCGACCAGATAATCCCCGCCTCGAGTGAAGGAGGCAGCCTTTCGTGTGCTCATAGCACGACCTCATCGCCTGCGTCGGCCACTCTTTCCACCAACAATCTGACATGTCGTTCTCAATGTCGCCGCCTGCGCCCAAGCCGGCTCCGTCGCCTGCACAATACCAGCAGCAGCCTCCTCTGCCACAGCAGCCTCAGCAACAGACACCACAGCAGCAGCAGCAATACCCGCAGGCCTACCCACATCCCGCGCAGCAGCCATCGCCTGCAAACGCATCGCCATACGCTGTGCCGCCTCCAGCAAAGAGGCAGCGACTCTCGCCGAACCCTCGATCGCCGCCGCCGCCCTACCAGAACAGTGGTTACCATGCGCCGCCCTCGAACCTACCAGGCGCCAACAGCTACGGCAACCCGTATGCGCCTTCTCCCACACCTGCGCAATCACCATACTCGCCGAACAATTTCGTCGCATCGCCGCAAGCCTCTTTCAACACACCGCAACCCTACCCACCACAGCAAATGGCATGGCAGTCCGCGCCAACCACTCCGGCGCCGGCCGTGCAACGCGCGCAGCAACAGAGCACAGGTTCACCACAGCCAAACAGCCAGATGATGCCGCCGCCGCCGAGACCCAACAAAGAGGAGAAAGAAGAGAAGGGCGTGGACGATGTTACCGACGTCATGCACGGCTCGGGCATCAATCTGAAAGATGAGGAGAACTACTTGCACACACTTTACACAAATCAACATAAGGACAGCTTTGCGACTCAAGGGTCTTCGTTCGGATCTGGCACACTCAGCGGCGGTAACAGCTTCAGCACGCTCCAGGGAACCAGCTTTGATGGACAAAACGGGAACGCCTTCAATGGAACGTTGGGCCAAGCAGCATCCCAAGAAGATATCGAGAAAGAAGCAAAGAGGAAGCGCGAGACGGCAGCGAGGGAGAAGGCAGAGCGTGATCAACACCACTTGAATAACCCATTCTTACTGGGGAATGTGTTACGCCTACGGTTGGATAAGATTGCAAGAGAGAGCGGCGTCAGACTCGACGTGAATGGCTTGTACTTGTTGCAACAACCAACAGAGCCGACAAAAGTCATGACAAACGGCACCAAATCTGATGGCATAGTAAGGCCTGGTAGCAAGATTGATCAGGGCGCACCTTTTGCAGACATCCTCAGCCTCGTCTCCTTAGCTGCCGGTGAGCGCGTTCGTGGACTGTTAGACGAGTCTCATGCACTTGCACGAGCCCGCATCTACGGCGACCACAACCGCGTGCCTCCCGATCTCTCCGATCTCGCTATCTCTCCTGGTAACGAGCACAAAGACGAAAGCATACAACCGCAAAACATCACTGGAACCGAATGGGATCGCCTTCCCGACGCTCCTGGCGGCCCAGAAGACAACGACACCACAGCCACCAAACCTCAGTCCACAATCTCCTTTCAATCCAAGATCAACGAGACTTTCCGCCAAATAGCAGAAGCAGATCGTCTAGCCGAACAGGCCCGCCTTCGCAAGCGTGAAGCTCGTCGTAAAGCAGCCGAAGCAGCCGCTGCTAACGACGATGGTGCAGCAGTCGAAGCTGAGCTAGCAGCTGCAACTTCCGCACCTGCAGGCCCAGAGCAGCCCAAGATGACCAAGAAGGAGCAAATGAAGCAGCAGAAAGAAGCCAAGAACGCCGTCGAGGCGCAATCGAGTACGACCACCAACCAGACCGCTGCCATGATGGCCATGGGCAAGAAGGGCAAGAAGTACAGCTGGATGAGCGGCGGAGCTCCCACGCACACCAACCGCTACGTCAAGCCTGGCGCGACTGGCGGCGGCAGTGGTAGCGCGACAGGTGGAACATCTACACCAGTCAAGAAGGAGGGTGCCGGAGGAACCCCGACTGGTGCTGGTGAGGCCGACGATGCGGGTATGGTCAAGTGGGGCGAGTTCAAGGAGGACAAGGGCGTGCAAATGCGCGACTGGGTTGGCGTTTTGGAGAGGGATGGGAAGGAAAGGAAGGCTTTGCAGAAAGCGATGAACTTCATGAAGTGAGGTTGACGTTCATCGGGACAACTTGGAAGGTAGCGAGCCGCTTCGACTGTGGCTGCACGGATATTGGTTGGTTTTACTCTCACGTCGCGAGGTATGCACAACATATGCATGCCTGGACCGATCTTCAAGCATACCACAAGCAGGAAAATACAAGGCGTTTTCTCACGCCGCAGAATTGGTGATTGAAATAGGAAGGATACCCCTTGCCGTCGAAATATCGATCTTCGTGCCAACAATGCCACTTCGATAGCTCACAATATGCATAATTGCGTCGATCGAACACATCGCCATCAGCACTCCTCCACAGGCCTTCACGAAGCTTGCTTGGAAAACGATGAAGGCCCTTCAACTCATCAATCGGATGATCAGCAAAATGTATGCACGTGACTCGCCAGCTCGTGAGCTCGCATGGCTAACTCAATTGAGAATTGAGATATGACGTCGATACATCTGCAGCGTGATGCCAAGTCCTTTCAGCCGTCACTACAACCTCATGCTACATCCTAGCTTTCAAAGGATTCGATAGGAGGGCTGTGTTTCCTTCCTACCCGAGACGATCGCATGCTCAAATCAGAAGCCTGCACTACTGCTATCAAGAAACAAGTGACACTACAGAGTTTCGCCGACCGCTGATCCATGCCTGAGCCCCGCTCGCTTTCGGGTCTCAATCTTAGCTTGCAGTCTGTTGTGCAGGTATCAACCGTATCACCTCATGCAAAGCTAAGTACCTAATTTTAGTGTAGATATGGATTTGTTATCTCGAGCAGTCGGTATGACCTGACTCTAATAGATGGCTGTCCACATCTGCCCTGTAATGTTTTCTTTCCATCCTATCGCACGGCAATATAATCAACCCATATGCTACTGCCAATGGTAATGTTACACTAGGTAGTCCCAACGGCAAACTCCAACGTCACTGGGCACGTGTCTCGAGAAGTCCTATTGTTTTTCCACGAAGGAAGCTTGGCGTTCGAGCATCGCTGCCGATGGCCGCGGAATCGTGTGTTGTTGGACGTCCGAGTCGCGCGAAGGCATGCTTGGTGTAATGCCAATGCTGTGCTGCGTGCAGATCGAATGGCGGTGTTATGTGCTACAGCTTTATATAAGATGGTTGAGGTTCTGAAGTGGACGGCATGAAGCCAGTTTTCTGAGGAGTCCTTCGTGATTCTATTGATCGCAATTAACTATACTATTGACCATCATGGCTTCCACCTATACGGACGCCCAGCAGCTATGGCCTGTCTCAGGCAGTCCGAACTGTTCCAGTATTCTTGGAACACCCATCATTGCCAACACAACCAACAGCCGAGTGTGCGGACTACAGACCAACCGCACCATTGCCGAGCGTTGCTGTGGCTCTGCAGAGATTCATGAGTATCAATGCTGGCTGTACTGTGAGTCGACTGAATGGACAAGAGATTGGGCCCAGTGCGTTGCTGGTAACTCAACATCGCCCACCGCATGGGGTCCATTCTGCCAGGGCGGCCTTGCGTCCAACACCACAGAGAGCCTTACATCGTCTGGCTTCCGCTCTTCAGCACCCAAGTATAGCTGGGCTATTTTCTCACTGGTGTTGGCCTTCCTCTTCGTCGTCCCGGCGCAAGCGATCATAATCCCATCACTCGACGACGGCCTGACAAAGCGCCAAAGTGATGGCGGCTGCACGCTAACCATCGATCGCAACTACACTTCCCTCAAACACAGTTCGAAGATCGTCAGCTCGACTTACGACTGCACCAACACTGCTGGCAATCTCTGTGCTTTCGACCTACCAATCGACACTCCCCTCACCGAAAACAACCGCACCCTGAACGACACCTCGGCCGCCGAGCCAGAATTCGATGCTTTCTTCGAAGTCGTCAGTAACGCCACCAATGGACGCATGTTTCCTGCTATGAGCTCTGTTAGTCTTACCAGAGGAGTCGTTGCCTCAGCGGGGCAGACCTTTCGCTTGGGCTGGACGCCTATCTCCGTGAGTTCTTCCTAGCATTGCAACTTATGCTCTACCAATACTAATCACCGACCATCAGTTCTGCGTCAACGGTACTGTGACTGGCTGCAGCGAAACTCTCGAGGCTGCTACAGATGGTAGCTACTTCGAAGCGTGCGGTCCGGCTTTTGTGGACAACGGAGACGAAGACTCTCCCATTCAAGGCATTATCAACCCAGTCGTAAGTCTTACTAGTGTCGTGGTGGATGATGTGTCCTTGCTGATTCCGCTCCAGTTGATGTAAATCGATCATCGTATCACTCATCAAACTGCGCATCTGATATGGGTTCGGACTCCTACCCGATGCACAAAACCACAACGCTCCGAATGTATATCAATCGAATCTCGGGCATGCCTGCAAAGCTTCTAGATTAGCTTCGATACATGAGATGCGACTAAGGATACAACACCACCACTCTCCACTTCGCTGTTGAAGCCTGTTGGATCACAGGCTGTAAAGTCATCGTCCAGCCATACTAGCTCGACTCCAGCCAGTGATACGAGTCAGGCATATCTCAAAACTGTGAGAACAAATGCACAGAATGTTCCCTTACGTCAATTCGCAGTTTCCAAATTGCTGTTTGATACAACCTAACGATGATCCTTTTCCGGCTATTCGTTACAACCTCATTGACCATGTCCATCGAGCGCCTTATTTAGACAGGTTTCACGAATCTGGTTCTTTAAGCTGATATACGTTCATCAACGTTTGAAGAATACGTGTAACGTGGTACGATATGGTTACAATAATACATGTATTTATGGTTACCAGGGTTAGTGTCCCACATCGGTCTCGGTATACACAGTAGCACTGGGTATGTTCATTGATCCATTTGTACATCAGAAAGCCATATTGACGTCTATAGTACTAGGCTGACGCAGTTGTGTTTCATATGGGGTTCTGTTGTGGTTGATATGGCGGCCAGTGGGTTTGACACGCCTTTGCTGGTAAAGACGTTGGAGCACCCTCATGGGACTAAGGATGGTGTCGCTATATTATCCAACGTACATGTAATTTCCAATTCTGTGTAATGATAGGATCAACAATTCTGATGCCCAAGAATGTTATCGCACATATGTGAGAACATCGAGACCTTATTTAAGCTATGGTTAGCTCAAAAGTCTACCCATCATTCGATCACATACATGTAGATGCATATGCCCAGCAACGACACCGCCTCAATGGTACATACATCGGCCGCTTCACACAACAATTCGAAGCATTGTAATAACCCAGCTCGTTCGAGCAAGCATATATATATCGAACACTCTTCCCCCAAACTACATGTAACGGCAAACATAGCAAAAACAACATGATCAAAACACCTCTTCCCGATACCCTTCCGGCCCCACCACCAAGACTTCCGAGGCCAGTACACATATTGAAGCAATCGACCATCAAGAATACTCACAGCCAGCTAACAACATTCAATGCTGCGAACGAGAATATCATACGGAAATACTTCGCGTGAACCCAAATCGAAGCAAGTCAGCACATCTCCGAACGTCTCATTATTATGATCCGACAGATCTCCCATCAGAGGCACTCTCACCCTTCCTTCCTCCTAGTCCTCTGCTCGTTACGACAAGAACTGAGCCATAGACTAGGAATGTCTGAATAACGGGACGTCTCTGATCTTTAATGGTGCGATAGCAGAAGACGAGAGGAAGAAAGAAAGATAGTAAGTAGAGTAAGTAAGCGTGTCAATCCGGAATAGAGACAAAGAGGCCCAAAACAATGTGCAAAGTCGTGGGAACAATGTTGACACCATGTTGGTTTGTTTGTCCTCGTGGAGTATGCAATTTGTGTTTTATGAGCAGTAGCAAATAATGTATATGCTGGTGTCTAGAGAGCAAAGAAGGTAGGGATTGTGTGTAGGCCCGAACATGGTGTTTTTCTTGTAGTATTTGGGACGCCATGATGCCATGCCATGATGCGGTGCTGCTCATGTCGTCAAATGCAGCAGGTCATGTGCTGTACCTGACTTGTCATTATCAGGTTATCAGGACTTTGTCCAGCAGATTTGCTTGCCCACTGGACACAATCGGAAGGCGTCACTTTACAAGTTCTGTGAATCTGGTGGATAACTGGGACAAAAGAGAAATTCGCTTTCGCAATAATCTACACAGGGTGCGAGCCCAATCCTCCTGAACCTCCTCGGCACGTCCATTCGGGTACACAAAGCGCGTTTTTTGTACAGTAAACATCCCAACAATAACTTTCGCGCGCCCTGGCCGAGTGAGGCCCGAAGTGAGGAAGCCAGCTGCAACCACTCCCCACACACAACCTCCTTATATCTTTTCCTCTAGCTCATCGCAAAACGCTTCAAGAAGACACGGTTGGTATAGTTTACGCGTTCTTCTCGAGATCGGCCATGATCTTCTCACCCTTGGCGCGGGCAGCCTCGAGGTCACCGACCATGTAGAAGGCACCTTCGGGGAGGTCATCGGCCTCACCGTTCATGATGGCCTTGAAGGAGCGGATGGTGTCCTTGAGGTCGACGAGGGTACCCTCGATACCAGTGAAGACCTGGGCGACGGTGAAGGGCTGGGACAGGAAACGCTGGAGCTTACGGGCACGCTCGACGGTAAGCTTGTCGGCCTCAGACAGTTCGTCCATACCAAGAATGGCAATGATATCCTGGAGGGACTTGTACTCCTGGAGCATCATCTGGACCTTGGTGGCGGTGTTGTAGTGGTCCTCACCAACGACACGGGGGTCCAACATACGGGACTTGGAGTCGAGGGGGTCGACAGCGGGGTAGATACCCAACTCAGAGATACCACGGGACAACACAGTGGTGGCGTCCAAGTGAGCGAAGGTGGTGGCGGGGGCAGGGTCAGTCAAATCGTCAGCGGGCACGTAGACGGCCTGGACGGAAGTGATGGAACCCTTCTGGGTGGTGGTAATACGCTCCTGCATGGCACCCATGTCGACGGCGAGAGTGGGCTGGTAACCGACGGCAGAGGGAATACGGCCGAGAAGAGCGGACACCTCAGAACCAGCCTGGGTGAAGCGGAAAATGTTGTCAATGAAGAGGAGCACGTCCTGGCCCTCCTCATCTCTGAAGTATCTGAAATTGGTCAGTGAATGCGCGTTGTGGTGCTATCATGCGCTGTGAACTTACTCAGCGACGGTAAGACCAGTGAGAGCGACACGGGCACGAGCTCCCGGGGGCTCGTTCATCTGGCCGAAGACAAGAGCGACCTTGGACTCGCCCTCGAGGTTGATGACACCAGTCTCCTGCATTTCGTGGTAAAGATCGTTACCCTCACGAGTACGCTCGCCGACACCGCAGAACACGGAGAAACCACCGTGAGCCTTGGCGATGTTGTTCTGGTTGCTTGTTAGTGCCAATTACACGCGCAATTGCTGGGTAGTTGCGATTGTACTCACAATCAGCTCCTGAATGAACACAGTCTTGCCGACACCGGCACCACCGAAAAGACCAATCTTACCACCACGGGCGTAGGGGGCGAGAAGGTCGACGACCTTGATACCGGTAATGAGGACCTCAGCGGCAGTGGACTGCTGGGTGAACTCGGGAGCCTCGGCGTGGATGGGAAGCTTCTTCTCGTGCTTGATGGGGCCGCGCTCGTCAATGGGCTCGCCAGTGACGTCCATGATACGGCCGAGGGTACCGTGACCGACGGGAATCATGATGGGGTTGCCGGTGTCGACAGCCTTGCGGCCACGGACGAGACCCTCGGTACCCTCCATGGCAATGCAGCGGACGACGTTCTCACCCAAGTGTTGCTGTTATGACCATATCAGCGCCAGTTCTCAACCGCGTTTCCATCGCGATTCCATCATCAGGGTTATGGTGTTCACATACGGCGACCTCGAGGACCAGCTTCTTGCCATTGTTCTCGGTCTCAAGAGCGTTGAGAATGGCAGGGAGCTGCTCACCCTCGAACTTGACTGCGCACGGACGTTAGCTGCGTGTTCTTCCCATCGCACGCTGGCGGTGGCGGCGGCGCGGCGGAGAGGGCGGTGGACATACCGTCAACGACGGCACCGATGACCTGGTGGATCTTGCCATCGTTCTGCGAGGCCTGGGTGCTGGCGAAGCGCTGGACGGCGGGGGCGAAAGGCCTGATGGGAGAGGCAGCCGGGCGGAGCGCCGCGGCGCGGAGGGTCCTGGCAACACCGCTGTGGGAGGAAAAGTCATCAGCATGGGGGTCAATGGCATCTCGGGCGTGCGGCGGCGTACTTCTTGAGCATGTTGGCGGTGTGTATGGGGGTATATGGGTGGAGAGGAGAGAGAGGTGTAGCTTGAGAGAGGTTGACGGGCAAGGGAGAGGTTTGCGGTTCAGATCGGGAGAGCTCGCTGCGTTTTCGACGCACGGCCGCTCTCGCGCTCTCACGCTGGCCTTGGCACGGACTCGAACAACAGTGCTTCCGTCTCCTGAGAGGCGAGAGAAAGGTGAACACTTTCAATTGTGGCGAGAATGTGCTTCATGTACCTACGATCCAATTGCCATATGATTCTGTCTCTCCCACCGCCCAGCGTACCCATCGTCGAGTGCCCGAGGCCTCCTCTCACCACCTGCATCTCGTTTCGCCGGAGATTCACCGAAAACAGGAGCAGGCCGGTGCAGCGGCAACGCTTCCCGCGAATCGAATGTCGTCTACACGCCCGTGTGCTACGTGTATAGAGACACTATTTGTATCTTTCTTATACACGCAGAACCCACTCTTCTATTCTTGCTACTTCCATTCTTTTAGTCAGACATGCCTCTCAATGATCATTGCCATCGTCCTCAAAGCTCCGAGCGGGGTCAGCCACTTCCCATGGCACATGATACATAGCACTTCGTACATGCAGGCCATCCTTCAGCCTGCATTTCTCCTCACTTGAACCTGCAACTTGACGTCCCATGGTCGCTTAAACGAGCTCTTCTACCATTCGCTGGAGGGAGTACATCTAATTCGCAACACTTCAGACCTTGATTGTTCGAACACTTTTTTTTTTGCGACCCAGAGCAATTTTAACAATATTCGAGGACGGGCGACGTTCTGCTGTTGCACGCATGATCGCCGGAAAATACTATCAGTGCCTCTTGACTGTCGCCATGACAATATATGAAGCGATTTGTGGACTCACGAACACTGGTAACAATAAGTACATGGTTTTATCTGTGATCTGCGGTCCACGAATCTCCTTTCCCCGTAGTCTGCGACATTCATACGAACATATCACTTGTAGATCGAGGTTTGCGCAGTTGTCAATTCAGCGATCGCCATTGATAATTTTCCTCAAATCACGTAGTCATGTATTTCTCATGCGAGCTTCAGACTAGTCAATGGATGCCGATTGTTTCACATGTTCACCCATTTAAACCTGACAAATCGTACACTCTAATGATCGTTCTTCTGCATGTATGTATGCAATATTAGACGAAATCGAAGAAAATATGCAGTATGTTTAACCTAAGCAACACAGGAGTGAGATTGAAGCTCTCACGCATATCGCGAGTGAACCCATACATTTGAGTGGTGAATCTGAATCCAAATGCATGGTAGAATGTCATGTACCCGTATTGGCTTTTCTTCCCGGCGACTCTCCTGCCAACGAAGATTTCGACCACACAAAGTCTGCACAGCCGGGCAGTATTTCGCGACCGCTGCCACTCAGCGATGAGAGTTGATGTCGCAAGGATTGCTCTCGCCTGTTCAAATATGCCCGAGGTAGAAGCCTAGGCATTGTCATCGTCGCAGCTTTACATGGGCTCGTCGGTGTCACAATTTGCGATCTAAACATGCAAAGTACATAAAATAAGCTCGCAGACACGAGATGTATTTGTGACCAGACCCCCTGTAGACGGTGACTTCACGCTCCAAAATTTTGTTGACGGTGGCAACGACACGTACAGTATATAAATACTGCACTCATGTGTGCGTTTACACAACTGTCTGTACATTCCGCCATGCTTGAACAAACTTTGTGGTATAGCAACGCCAATACCGTCTTCTAGCGCTCGCTTCCCATGAAGTCACACACTGAGGTATCGAGCGGGAAGATACTGGAGCTTCCATATTCATCCAAGAAATCTCCCTTCGATAGAAAGTGAGCGAGCATTCGACTATATCTCATCCAAAATATAGAGTTCACAAGCGCATGACCCTGCGTCCCAAATCCACACGCGCCGCCGCCGGACCGCCAACGCATCTTGCCTAATCAGGCGTATCGTCAACTCAAACACATGTGAGCCCGCATACCGCCCAAAGGACACACGAGCAACTACACCTTCCTAGTGCTCGTCTCGGGCCATGGACGAAGTCGAAAACCCGGCCTTACCGGCGGCAGACGAGTCGAGCCCCACCATCCCACCCGTGGCAGATGACACCCAAATCGCGGTGCCACTTGTAACAGCAGAAGAAGAGGCCATACTTCCGCCTGGCCCTGACGATCCAGAACTCCCTCCAGCCAAACCTCCTCGCCCACCTCTCAAGCGTGACGGCAGCTCAGGCCCGGCGCTTCCCCCTCAGCAAACTCCACCTGCACCTCCAGGCGCTGCAACGACAGAAGAGCTGTCTCAAGATGCGCCAGACTCTCTCACGCTCGCCGACCTGAAGAGGATCCGTGGTGCGTTCCCAACCACACCGGCGATTCCTCAGGAAAGAGAGCAGCTTCTCGATTACCGCCGTGTCTACGACTTCGAATACCAAGATGCGCAAGCCTTCCCAGTCGAGCTGGAAGAGTGGTTCAGCTATAGCGAGGAGGAGGATATGAAACTCAGGCGCTGCAAAGCTGCTTTTAACGAGCAATGGCGGGATACAGAGGAGGGTCGACAAGATTGGATAGATGCTTCTGACGAGGAGAGGAGAGCATATGTCAAGCTTCAAGCTGAGACTTTGGCTTTCGGTGAAGAGGAGGCGGTAATTGCTGCGCTGCAGAACCTCACGTACATTGGACTGGGAGTATGGGAGGAGACTGCTGGTAGACAAGAGGGAAACTCGCTTGTAGACTTGTTTCGAAGGAGCGAAGGAGCGGGCCCAAAGTTGGAGGCTTACGCTTCTTCGAACCTTCAGATTCAATGGATTGTGAATATGGTTGAGACGCTGCGATCGTGCGGTGGCCTGAAAGCTATCTACGAGACATTGCGGAAGATCTGCGAGGACGACTTCCAGTCTGCCCCAGCAGACATGCCTGGACGAACGGACAGCCACCCTCGAAGAGCGGATGAGAGTATGGAACTGTGGTGCTGTCTCACTCTTATGTATCTTTTTGTGGAGGTTGCACGCACTACAGAAGGTCAAAATGGGCAGTCGTTGAAGGACGATATCCTCGCTCTGGAGCCGAACTTCCTCAACTATCTCACACAAATCGTGGCAAGGTTACGGTGGGACGAGACAGCACCCATACCACTCACAAAGATGCTTTTGCTGGCCTGGAAGACAATTCTTGTGGCATTCGGAGGAATCAAAGATATCGATCACATCAAGCAAACACTTCGAGAGGACGAAGACGAGATGGACGCTCGTGGAAAGCCGATAATCACAGCTTCACCATTGGACTATCACCTTTTCCGCCAGGAAATCAATTCCAAGTATCCTGCGTACCAACCGCCTGAGCCCTTGTTCCCGCTTGAGCCCGAGAACAACAGCATTCTGCCTCCGCTGAAACACCGTCGACCGAGCGCAGCGATGTCCGACACATCCTTCGCTAGTGCACCGATCGCTGGTAACGGCTCGATCATGCACCAGCCTGTCCACATTGCCACACCCGCACCATCACCTCCTCCTTCACCTGGGGGACCTGGTAAAGCTGGCAAGAAACAGAATTATCAGACCAACCAGATGTTCCCATTCCTGTATCCACCCCTGGACGAGAATAGTAACGAGCTGGGCGGTAAAGGTAGTACCGAACTGCAAGACGCTCTTGTCGGCAGACGATGGGAAGGAACGGACATCCCCACCAGCATTCTTGAAGCTGCTGAGCTGTTCGCAAAGCGCATGCGGGCAACCAGGGCCATGAAGCAGATGTGGGAAACGAGAGTGGACTACATGAAATATGAAAGAGGCTGGAAAGGTGGTGCTGATATGGACAATCATGATGTGGACGATTTCGAGCTTGTGCCGGAGCCAGCGAAGGAGGAGACAGCCGAGCAGGGCGAGCCTCTGCCACAAACAGAAGAACAGCGCAAGCTCAATGCTGTAAACAACTTCTACCGTGACTCGCTGCCACATTTACAGAGTGTTGTCATTGTCCTTCTCAAGGCAGTGCTGCAGAACGTAACAGACCTCGTCACCAAAGGAAATGGCCAAAACGGTCTGCAAGCGGGCTTCCAATTCAACGAGCCCAATGGCATCAATGGCTCTGTTAAACCCGCCGATAACGGCAACGGCTACATCGACCATGGCGAAAGCACAGCCGAAGAGCTCGACAAGCTGCGCTCGCAGGAAATCGCCGCAAAAGCGCTGAGCGCGATCCTCTTGTTGCTGCTTAAGTGGTTCAAGCTCAATCACATCTTGCAATACGAGTACATGACCCAGCTGCTGCTGGACTCAAATTACGTCCCACTCATCCTCAAGCTGTGGCAAACTCACGAAATTGGCCGCGCATGCCACTATCCTCTCGAACGCGAGGACGCAAACTTCTTCTACTTCTGCCAGTCGACTTCCCGCCATGGTCCTCCTAAGCCCCAAAACACATCCGACCCAGCGGCGATGGTCGGAGAATCCTCCTCAGACTCCGACGATGCCGCTCCGCCACCCATCAAACGCACTCGCGATGCGCCACAACCTGCCTCAAACTCCTTCGGCCCAGAAGCAGAAGAGCTTTCTTACACCTCTCTGCCGCCCGAAATTGATGAACTCGGCTACCCTCTCACCCCACTCCCCCCAAATCCACTAACAAGTTACTCCTGGCGCAACATCTTCACCTCAACCAACTACCTCCGCATCTTGCAAAAGATCACCCGCCGCAAGACCCACCGCTCCCTGCTGTTGGTCTCGTACAAGTCCAGCATCCACCTCAAGAAGACGCTCAAAATCCCCGTTGCTCCTCTGAGATACTACACCCTCAAACTCTTCAAATCCCAAGTCCCCTTCTGCGGCCGGAAGTGGCGACAAGGAAACATGAAGATCATCACAGCCGTCTGGCTCTCTGTCCCCGCGGAACTGCGCGACGACTGGCTGAGCGGTGGTGGCGGCGGAATGGGCGGCGCGTGTATTGGCGACGTCGACGGGACGGTCGAGGACGCGCTGCCGCTGGAGCAGAGTCTGCGGGCCCTAACGCATTGGTGGAATGTGAGGAATTTCAGAGAAGTCATGGGCGTTGAGGAGGGGTTGATGAAGGAGGAGGAGATGGGAGGGTTCTTTGAGAGGGAACTGGAGAAGTTGGATCTGGGGCGAGGATTGATCGGCGAGGAAGAGGGAGATGGCCAGGGCGATGGACTACCTGGTGGTGCGGGCGAGTGGCATGGGCCTGTTGAGGGCTATTGATCGAGTGCGTACCTTCGTATATGTAGCATGTAGAGCCGAAACATACAGGATGCTACTTCGCTTGCGACTCACTTTTTGATACTAAAGAAGGCACACAGCTTTCTGCTCACTGCGAAAGATCCGGTAGATCTTCTCGCCTTCTATCAAAGAGGAATTATGTTAGGATGACATGAGATCACGAAGTCTCTCTAGAAGAAGACACACGAGATAGTCTTGTAAATGCGACAATGCCACTTTGTAGCTTTCGAAATCCACACAGACTAATAAGCTCCTCCTCTGTACAGCACTATCCCATCTATTCTACCTAGATTACAAGCACAACCTAGGATCCAACCCCTTAACCTTTGCACTCCTCGCCTCCCCATCCATCACAAACTCACTGACCAATTTGCCCGTTCCAGGCCCGTTCTGAATGCCCCAACACGTGTGTCCCGCCGCAAGAACCAACCCTTTAACGCCCGTAAGACCGACCAGCGGTCCTTGAACGCCCGCGCCAGCGCTCACGTTAGGCAAGTAACAAGCCTGGCGATGCGTGATTTCGCCTTCCCTGAGTTCGGCAGAAATGGCTCCGACTTGGGCGGCGATTTCGTCACACTTGGCCTCGTCGACGGAGACGTCGGAGGAAAGCGAGGGTAAAGGAACGAGACGGTCTCCTTCACCACAGGCGTAGACTTGGTTGTTGGGGCGGGCGTAGATTTCAGGAGCGACTGTTTCTCCTCTGCCTTTCTTATCGCTCGAGAGTTTGATTTCCGTGAAAAGACAATATGCGCTCACAGGGCGGGAGGGTTTGATGACGACGCTGTGAGCTCGTAGCGCTTCGATCGGAGCGCTGGGAAGGAGACGGGACGTCCAAGGTCCGGCGGCGAGGACGATGTCTGTTGCTGGGATGGTTTGGGGTCCCTGTGTGTCAGAGGTAGTGTAGGAGACACTTTCGACTGATTTGCCGTCGGGAGAGTAATTGATGTTTGAAACGGGAGAGTTAATTCGGATGTCGACTCCTGCTTCACGGGCGAGCTCGCTCATCGCAGTCGTAAACTGAAAAGGGTGAACCTGAGCTGTTGTGGCAGGCGTGCCCATTTCGTCGTAGTATTTCAGGGCCTCTGGGTCGATCCAGTCGAGTTCTTTGGGGACGCCGGCGGCTCGAAGCTTGCCTAGAGCTTCTTTGCTGCGTTTCTGGAGGCTGACGTTCTCATTCACATTGCCTTCTTCGGAACCGTTGCTGGTAGACTTCTCAGGTTTCCGGCCAATGCAGTCGACTTGAGCGACGTGAACGGCTCGATAGCCCCATCTTTCCGCACCGTTGTGCTCATCTGCGAGTTCCTTGTGGAGACGGTAGCTCAATGGGACAATGCTACTAGGATATGCCCAGAGTCCTAGTAGACCGCCAGCTTTGCCTGATGCGCCACCAGCGACGTCAGACGCTTCGAGGAGCGTAATGGTGTGCTTTGAACGGTCGAAAGACGGATGTCTCGTCAGATAGTAGGCAGACGTGCAGCCTATGATACCGCCGCCAATGATAACAATATTCTTCTTTCCATCTTGCTCGGCCATTGTGGCGAGGTGGCGAGTCGTTGACTGAACTGGACGTGTCTTGACGAGTAGCGATCGAGTCTGGGGAAGAAGTGCTGTTTGGGATCCAAAGTCCCTACTAGCTCTGGTCAGCGATCTGGTCAATGAAGCAATTTTGAGAGGCTGACGAGGTCTGGATATAAAGTCGAATAGAATTTATATATCGCTTAGGAAAGATGAAGAGAAGACCCTATCAAGTGGTCTCCATGTGGTTGAGCAGCTACGTCATACTTCGCTCAGCTGCCATGTGTGTATGCTGCTACATAGATACTCTGCATGATCTTGATGTATGTCACATCTTACTAGAAGACAGTAGGTACGCAGTGCTACTATACATGTGCTAATGCCATATTTGTTCTTTGTGCTTAATTTCGTCGTCGATTCAGGTCATGATATGAGTATATCATGGTTCAGAGTGCAAACCGGCATCAGTAGCAGAATCGAAGTCGGAATATCTTCTTGGAACTCGATAGATGCAGCGATCACACGTCAAATGTCAGAGGGAAAGGCAATTTGATATTTCTTTTGGTTTCAATCTCGCTACAAACGTGCATTCATTTCAAAGCTGAGCAAAAAAGACATCGCGGCAACGGGAAGAAAAGGCTTCACCGAAAATTGATGCAGCACACACTCTCCCAACCAAAGCAAGAGCCGCGCGTGCGCCCGCCAAAGAAGAGAAGAAGGAAACATCAACCGCGTCGGAGAGCTTGCTTGTCCCTGCCGTGCGCCTCGCTCGCTCGTTATATCGTCGTGCTTGCGACCTGTCTATCTCACAGCGTGCATCCCATTGTGCGCCTCGGCTTTGTATGCTGGAGCCGTGGACGGCGCCTCGACCTTGTCCTACATCGTGCGATGCGCTTAGAAGCACTTCCTGTGGACGATGGAAGGTCCAGACTCGTCGTACTCCTGCTTTGAGATCCACATCTGCTGGAAGGTAGAGAGGGAAGCGAGAATGGAACCACCGATCCAGACGGAGTACTTGCGCTCCGGAGGAGCGATGATCTTGACCTTCATGCTGGAGGGTGCAAGAGCAGTGATCTCCTTCTGCATACGGTCGGAGATACCGGGGTACATGGTGGTACCACCAGACTGGGATTTTGTTAGCATTTTCCACCAATTATGCCGCAAGCGGAAGCCTTACCATGACAATGTTGGAGTAGAGGTCCTTGCGAACGTCGACATCGCACTTCATGATGGAGTTGAAGGTGGTGACGTGGATTCCGCCGGATTCGAGACCGAGAACGGAGGGCTGGAAGAGAGCCTCGGGAGCGCGGAAGCGCTCGTTGCCAATGGTGATGACCTGACCGTCGGGAAGCTCGTAAGACTTCTCGAGGGAAGAGCTCTGGCTGGCGGTCTGGATCTCCTGCTCGAAGTCGAGAGCGACGTAGCAGAGCTTCTCCTTGATGTCGCGAACGATTTCACGCTCGGCGGTGGTGGAGAAGGTGTAACCGCGCTCAGCGAGGATCTTCATGAGGTAGTCGGTCAAGTCACGACCAGCCATGTCAACACGCGAGATAGCGTGGGGTAGAGCGAAGCCCTCGTAGATGGGGACAACGTGGGTGACACCGTCACCGGAGTCGAGGACGATACCGGTAGTACGACCGGAAGCGTAGAGGGAGAGGACGGCCTGGATGGAGACGTAGAAGGCGGGGGCGTTGAAGGTCTCGAAAACGATCTGGGTCATCTTCTCACGGTTGCTCTTGGGGTTGATGGGAGCCTCAGTGAGGAGGACGGGGTGCTCCTCAGGAGCGACACGGAGCTCGTTGTAGAAGGTGTGGTGCCAGATCTTCTCCATGTCGTCCCAGTTGGTGACAACACCGTGCTCAATGGGGTACCTCAGGGTGAGGATACCACGCTTGCTCTGTGCCTCATCACCCACGTAGGAGTCCTTCTGACCCATACCGATCATGATACTGCGCTGGGGTTAGACATGTGACCGCGAGGGCGGAGTTTGCGGAAGGAGTGCATACCCATGGTGACGGGGGCGACCGACAATGGAAGCTAAGCGTCTGTCAGCTGGATGTTCCAAGCTCGGCGAAACAGGTGTCTTCAGACTTACGGAAAACGGCTCTGGGCGCATCGTCACCGGCGAAACCGGCCTTGCACATACCCGAACTGGCATTCAGTCAGTTCCTGTTTCCAAAAGATGTACCCAATGCTGCCTTGGTGCTGCTCGTTGATGTCGGATGATGTTGTTGGTATGACGTCGTCGAGCTGAGGGGACCAGCTGGCAGGATGGGGTCGGGCAAGCGCATTCTTACCCATTGTCAATGACGAGGGCGGCGACCTCCTCTGTAGAGCAGAACCATGTTAGCGACGTGTCGGAGGGAGATGGCGGATGTCATGGACGACAGCGATGATGGCCGGCGGCGCGGCGGAGGTGTAAAGGGAGGGGAGTCGAGGCATGCTTACCCTCCATAGCGGCGGTAGTTTGGTAGTGGGGTAGGGTGGTGTTGGTGTTGGAGTGTCGGGTGGATGGTCTAACAAAAAGACCAAGAGGGAAATGGAGGCTACGGGCGGTGGTTTCGAGTGGTGGTGAGGACGAGGGTGGTGGTGGAGATGGGTTGGGCAGGTCGCGGGCCTGGGAGCTGCGGTGAAGAGAGTGGTCTTGGCGTTTGGTTTAGTGGTGCCTCTTGCCCCCAATCGCAAGCTCTAGCGTGCTTTCTGCGGGCTGGCTGTGGCAAGGTGCATACGATTGCTGAGGCTGTGTTGGGCCGGCGATGGAGCTAGAATGGCATTCTCTATTCTTTCACTACTTCCACGGCCGCCCGCTGCGCGCTATATACACTGCTATTCTGCTGCCTGTGCGAGTTTGCTGCTTGCCTGGCGACTTGCACGCGCGGCTCCTGGCTCCTCAGCTCATGTTTACGCCCGCGGCGGGCAGCAGACTTACGCAAGCCAAACTCCGACGGCAGCCGATACGGGCGAGCGAGCCACTGCAGTTATCTGCTGTGCACGCCTCCCTCAGCCTCCTGGCCGCGCTGGTGTTCTGTAGCGTACCAGTGCTCTGCTCCTCGAACCCACTCTGGCATGCCCTCTCGCCTCGCCTCGCCAGCCAGAACACCCCTCGGGCCAGTCGGCAAGTCTTCGAGGGTGCAGGCACGGACGGCGGGGTCGGTGGTGGGGTGGAATGAAAGGCAGGCGAGAGGGCCGCTGATTCGTGAAGAGCAGCCCCTTTTGTCGCCGACGACGTCTTATCGTGCCTCCTCACGCAACGGCTGCATCTTCACGGGCAATCGTTACACTACTATCGTCGACTGTGTTCAATTAAGCATCATGAAAGTATACTACTACACGTGCGCTGTGCTGACGTCCGATTGCCCCCCCAGGATGATTCGCTGCAGAAGTCTCGCGAAGGGTCGAGAAACATCGAGTCTCTGCCCGATCGGGTTAGCGCGCCAAAAGTTCGGTCCAAGAGTGACGTGAATTGTCAGTAGCTATTATTTTTCGTGGTTCACGCTGTCTTTACGCTCACGCACCACAACACCCTATATACCACTCTCGTGAACGACGCTGCTTTCGGTATATTCGCCGCCATCGCATATATCAAATAACTGCAATCGCAACACTCCCGACTCACCGCTCACCCCCAAACATGAACGACCCAGGACTCAACCGCCTCCTCCAATGGAGCATTCAGAACTCCGCCGCCTCGCGCAATGATCCCACGACCACACAGACCCAGGACATTCGACAGCCCTCAAGCATCGACCCAGAACTCCTCGCACAACTCATGGGTGGCCCCTCAGAAGCAGATCTCATGAAGCAAGCCATGGCAGCAATCATCGCACCTCTCGACCAATGCGACATGGAGAACAAGCTCATTGCTTGGGACAACTTTGAGCAGCTGATCGAGGGAATTGACAATGCGAACAACATGCAGCCGCTCGGCCTGTGGATCCCACTCGTCGACCAGCTGGACAGCGAGCACAGCGAGTGCCGCGCATGGGCTGCGCACTGCTTGAACACCGCAGTACAGAACAACACTGCATGTCAAGAACGCTGTCTCGCGATCAACGCTATTCCCAAACTCGTGAAGCAAGCTCTGGACGACGAGGTGCTCGCTGCGCGCAAGAAGGCAGCTGGCGCGCTCAGCTCTGAGGTCAGGAACTACCAACCCGGCCTCGATGAGCTGATCAAGCATCTGCCTAACGATATTTGGAGCACCGGAAAGGTGGACGCCTCAGACATGGACGCCGTGGACGTCATCATCAATGAGGTCAGGAAGAGGGCGAACAGGGCTTAAATGGTCTGAGCAAGATTATATGCTTTAAGAGATACAAGGCGCAATGCTTAGGAAAACAGGCTTAGGGCAAGAGATGTCCCGGCCCATTCGTGCATTTGAACGGCGAATTTTATTGGATTTACGAGAATACAACGACGCTTTACGTCATGCTTAACTCGGATGGAGTCGAGTACATAAGCAAGGGAAATTTAGAAAGTAATGATTATTACGACCGAACGCTACCTTATACATTTATTTCTCCTTCCATCCGCCTTCCGGTGAACTTTGTGCCGCACTTCCACTACGTCGAACTACTTCGACGCTAGGAGTGATTCAGCCACCATAGCACAGCACACTAGAGAAGGATCAGTCTCCGCAATACCACCGACTTCTGACTGGACAATCCTGCCTCGCTTGACGTAGGCACATTTCGAGCCGAGCATATATATAGTTGGACGCCTGAAGCCTGGCAGTAGAAATAATTTACCTTCGACGCTCGCAAGGAAAGTGTGATCGATCAATAGATCACAGTCCTCGGTCGTCAATAAAATAGGTCGAGTATATGTAGCCTTTCCGACAACACAACAAGTCTCGGCCACATCAACGATAAGAAACCAGATATTTCACAAGGTGGCACCAAGAACAGAAAAGCAACCTCACCAGATAACGCCACGCCACACATACACATCGACACAATGTCCTCCGACCCAAATGCCGCAACAAATGCGCAACTCGCTACACCCATCGACCCATCATCATCCTCTTCATCAACAGACGGTTGGACCGTCTCCCCTAGATGGAGTACTGGTAACGACTCAGCTGCTTCCGCCGCTTTCGCCAAAGGCCTGCAAGACATCCTCAGTCGCACAGAAACCTATCCCATCCTCAGCGATGTGCTTTTCCAACCCGTCGTCGCTGTGCTCGTCTTGATCTGGTCTTCTACGCTCTGGTGGAAAGCCAGATCAGGCGGTGCGACCAAGGTGACTTGGCGGGATGCGGTTGTTATCTGGATTATGCCTGTGTGTGTTTACTTCAGATGGATGATTGCGGTGATTGCGTTGACGGGAGGGTGGGTTGCTTGGTCAGTTGTTGCGGATGGGAAGGGTCCGAGTACTGGCAAGCTGCCGAGCTTCGAGACCTTTGTTGTCGGTCTACGTCCCGTTCGACAAGAGCAGTCTCAGGACTCCGAAGACTCTGTCGCAGCAGAGACTACCATACCTGTAGTCCCAGCAGCTCCGGGCTCAGAAGCCGCTACTCTTGCCCGTCTCGAAACTGCGCTCGGCCTCCCAGAGAAGAAACCCGATACCGACTGCGTAGTCTGCTGGTCTTCCGAAGAAGCAACCCCTCTACAACTCCCCTGCACCCACCTGGTCTGCGAACCCTGCCTCATCCGCCTGAAAGAAGCCTCTCGATACCTCTGCCCTTTCTGCCGCCAGCCCCTCTATAATCTACAGAACAATAGAGTCTATCTCTTCGCCGCCCTCACAGCCTCGCTAGGCGCCCAACTAGCCCTCGCCATCGTCCTCGCAGCCCTCCAAATCGCAGGACGAAGATACTGGAGTGCAGCCGAGCGCTTAATCGTCAACATCGCTCACGCAGGGTTAGCGCTATGGCACCAGAAGCAAATCACACAACAAGGCAAGACCGGACTGGAGGGATATCTCGCTTCGACGAGCGTGAGGTTACTGGTTTTCAATTTGGTTTTGTCGCTTTACACGGTCAAGCTGAATGCTGAGCGGTTTGATCTTGTGGATTGGGCGACTTTTATTGACGGTGTGTGGAAAAGGAGAGTGAATCCGGATGAGTGGAGGGAGACGAGGGAGTTTTGGTGTTGGGTCGTGCCTGGGTTGGCGGAGAAGGTTTTGAGGTGTTAATTTAGTGTGACAATGTTGTTTATGCACTGGCTAGATTGTGGCAGGTGGAGCGACACTGCCCAGTTGACTTGCATAGATACTCTGTCGATTTGGGAAGGTCCATGGTTGATGATACGTGAGTAAGATATCAATCAACGAACGAATATCTCGAGTTTCTCTCATGGTTCGTCCGCCGATCAAAGGATACCCGTGCATTATTCTGCTGATTGGTAGAGTGTCTCAAAGTCTTTGTACGGCTATGTTCGTTCCATGCGGCGCCTGTGGTCGAGTCAGCCCGATCTGCTTGTCAAACCAGGAATGTGACCCAAGTGTATAGTTGATGGGTCGACGTTTTGTTTAGCAAAGTCGTGAAAAGCCACCAAGAGCCACACTGACAGCAAACCTGCATTAAAATCAACAAAACTCGACACATGTAGGCTTTGAATACGCTTCTAATGATTTGTTCCAGAAAAGAGTCACGAGGCCCTCCCGATGCAGGCACACAACAGATCGATGCTATGCGGCCCTAACCCTACTAACCATCGATTTGCCATCAGACGCACATCTCATCATACTCTACGATATGGACGACTAAACGGATGCTAAGCACATGAATCCGTGATATAGACTGTGAATGAGTTGGTGAGAGTGCAGATAAGACTGTTGACGCTAGAATTAACAAAGTGTAAAAGAGATATCCAGCAAATTCCATTTGACCAGCGATATAACAGCCACATATAGACACAATGCTAAGAATAGCTGCTTTGTGTTACACCCCTGATCAAAGCATACCGACATAGATATATGTACACGAGACGTTCAGTACCGCTGCGCTGCCTTGCCATTGCCACGCATCGAAACTATTCACCTGACATAAAGACTGTCACCCCCTTCACTGACTACCAGAAACTGATATCGCTACATTATCGACAAAAATGAAGCTCACCACCATCGCCATCGTTTTGTTCTCCCAGATCGCTCTCGTTGTCTCAGAGACTTACCCAGCTCGAGCAGAAGACGTCGACGCTTGTGCAGCGCTGGTAAGCATGATCGAGCTTGACTCGCAGCACAACGCGATTCGTACTAACAATACATAAGAACGAACCTGGACTTCGACTCACGGGCGCAACAAAAACGTACCCGATGAAGTGTGTCCTCCATTGCGTTCCTGTCTTTGTCGTAATTGTCACTAATAAGATCCAGCTGTGTGGTTTCTTGCCAGTTCGACAACGGCTCAACCGTTCTCGCATTCGTCAAGGACGGCACTTTGTGCGATGAGCTTGGCGACTCGCCGACTGGGCGATGCAAGAACGGACAGTGTCCGGCTGGGAATCTATAGATGGAAGGAGCAAGAGTTCAAGGATGTGGAAACTACTGTTGATCGATGAAGTCGGTATGGCTGGACCTCTGATTTCACTCGGTTCACTTTTCCCTCCCTGTCCCCGTGAACGGCTATCAATACTCGATGGGGGTGATGTAAGGATATGGTATGGAGTGTTGAGGATAGTTCATATAAGAGAAGTCACATGATAACCCATATTAAGATCACGAGTCTCTATCAGCTGCGCTGGAAGGAGAAACTGTAGCCATACTCGGCGAGACCACAGATACGGTATGTGATCTGAAAGGATCCATCATTGTTCAGTACACTTCGGCAGACCACCTCGAGACATCAAAGGTAGTCTTGCCGCCCGTGAAAGGCTCCGTGCCGAATTGCACAGCTAGAAGGAGAAGCTGTCAGCTTAGTCATCACATGGAAAGAATCGTATGCACTTACTGATAAGGTTCTGCGACGAAGCCGGGAATCCTTCCTGCGACGTAATGTGGTTGAAGAAGTCCTTGACATTGCCTGAGAAGTTCGAAATGGGACTGCCAGCAACAAAGCTGAAGACTTTCATGCTGCCGTTGTAGCCGACGTAAAGGCTCCAAGACCTTCCGCCAACGGTTACAGTAGACTTCAAGCTGCCAATGGGACCGACGCCACCATAGCGACCAAGCCAGATCATGAGCTCATAGTCGCCACCAGAGGTAGGGTGGTTGATGTCCTGGGCAGTAAAAAGGTCGTAGGCGACGTTCGCTCTGATGTTAGAGTTACTGACAGTCCAGACGGCCGTAGTCGGGATGGAGGAGATTTGAGAGACAAGACGTTTATTGAAGTCGCGTGAAGAGTACGAGTAGCTCTTGACGTTGTTCTCGCCGCCGTACCATTCCCAGGTCGTGGACCAGGCGACTCCGGATCCAGAGGCGGAGTTGAGAGCCGAGCACTGAGAGCCTGAGCTGGCGCTGCCCTTGCCCCAAAGGTTGTTCTGCACGCGGTACCCGCTTTGAGAGTAGCCCTGTTGATCGCCGCACATATTCAGTTGGGCCTGGGCGACTGCAGCAAAGGCAGCGATAGCAAGAGTGAGAGAACGCATCCTGGTTGAGGTTTAGCTTGTTGGCAAGGCGTTGGAGTGAAATGGACAGGACAGACAATGCTGCAATATGCGTAGAGTCAAGAGAGGCTTCGAAGACATACTTATAGTACAGAGTTGTGCACCCGTGCAATTAGCATTTGCTCACTACTGTGTGGAGACATCTACTGGCGTCCTGAAGCTGACTGCCGAGAGCACGACTGATACGAGTACGCCGCCGATCGACGAGCTAAAGTACGGACCTTATAGCTCCGGAACGCAACGAGTAGAAAGCGCCAAGATCATTAAACAGATGATCACGGCATTAGTGGAAGAACTCCGCGGTTCCCACTCGACATGGATATCGCCAATCATCGATATCAGTGAGCAATGCGGCTGCTGACGTCCATGAAACGATTGAGAAGGCTCCGGTCACTTCCAAGGAAGAAAAGGTGCCATCATAAAGTTTGGAGCACTTAATATAGTGATCTTGGCAAAATATGGACTGGCCGTAGTATCGTTTCATGTCAACGCCTTTGCCGGATAGTAAAAGCCAGCCAGGCACAGTCCCAGTCCGTAAGTCTGCGCATCCTGCTGCGTGTTCTAATGCTTATATCAGCAGCTGTTGGCTCTCCTACTTGGACAATCGACCATCGAGAGATCCATGAGGACTCATCGGTATGCTTGTACATATCATGCTCGTCCTATCAAGCATAAATTCAGAGAAGATAGTAGCAGCCACACAAAGGATATACGCAGACTTGTGAGCGTAGGCTGAAGAAGGCAATCGCAGATGCCACACCGACCTTTGCACAAGGACCGTCCTAATTTATACTTTCAGCGGACGCAATATAATCATGCGCCACTTACCAACGAGCCAAGAAGCAAGAAGCAATGTTGACTAGTTATGGACTCTCGAGCTAGAATTACCATGCAAGGTAGAAAGGCAAAAGAGCAGCCAGAAGCAGACAGCTGTCAGGACAAAAAGACAAAAAAGAACAGCTGCCCTGATGAGCTTTGATATAGGAATAGCCGAAGGTGGGGCTCGAACCCACGACCTTGAGGTTGATCTCTTTGCCGTTATTAAGAGCCACACGCTCTACCAATTGAGCTACCCCGGCGGAGGTATTGATGATGGGATGTTGGTTAGTAAGATCGAATATACAAGCTTGTTGATATGGCCGAATTTTCCCGGAATTTTTCCCACCAAATTTGGGCCAGTGACCTTTGGAGCCAAACCGAGCTTGACGAAGCGGAGATGGTCCGTGCGTTGATTAATCCGAGAAATCGCCGTGATGCTCCAAACAGTTGGCATCCTCAAAAGTGCATTAGGAGACTAAGCTCACTGACAAGGAATGGTATCAGTAACTGTTGCCCGAACCAGCCCCCTGGATCAAGAACGTTCTCACGCGTATACCCATGATCCAAACTATCATGACCATCGATAATTGATGTAGATGTGATAAGTATGAGGTCGTTAGATCGTCGAAGCACGATCGGCGTGACAGTGACAGATACAACTCTTGCGCATCAGTCTTCACAAACGCTCGTACCAGAGGATATCGAATCTTGATCCGCTCTGTAAACCATTGAGATGCTGATGCAAGCCCTTTGAGCCTGGTATGGTACATGTTCCGCCGTCGACAGGCGCAGAACTAATTATGACTGCAGACCCGTTTAAATGCCATCTGCAGGATTACATATGTATGAAGACTGTCGAATGTTTCGCTTTAACAAATGCTCTTGCAACATACTTACATGCACGAAGCCTGAGAGGATATAATTAACAGTAGCCTTGATACGTACAGTTCTCGACCACATCTTCATGCTCATTCACGTTCCTTCAATGGCAGATCTTCAAAAACAGGGTTAGGGTCTCGCAAGCAAAGCCGTGATTCGCAAGCACAGCCAGAAATGGCGAGTCCTTGCTCGTCGATTTGTCAGTACATAGATCACCTGCTTTCACTTTGGATCCCTCCTAGCTACGACCCAACACCTCCAACAGATTGATCACAATGCCAGTCCTACAGAACTTCTCCCTTCCCAAAGCCATTGGGGAGCTAGCATTCCCCTCCGCAACAGAGACATTCTTCATCGCTTTTCTGGCATCAAAAGACCCTGCTACCAACAAAGCATGGTGTCCTGATGTCCGAGCTGCTCTGCCTACACTGGAAGCCACATTTACAGGAGCAAAGAAGCCACAAGCCGCTTTTGTTGAGATCGAGAGACCAGAGTAGGCAAATATCAAGATTTCCAAATGCTGTGAACATGCTAAACGATATGTAGATGGAAGGACCCGAAGAATGCTTTTAGGACGGTTTTCAATGTCAACAATGTGCCTGCACTGGTCCGATACGAGAAGTCAGGTAACGATGTAAAGGAGGTCGGACGCCTTATCGAGGGCGAGATCCTGGATGAGGAGCGTTTGAGCAAGTTGGTGAACTGAGATTTTCTGTAATTGATAAAGCGATGGACATCTTTTCCGACTATGAATACACCATATTCTATTTTGGCGTGGTAGCGTTTCACCACTGCTCCCAGCACCGCTACATACAAACTCTCACGACGTCAAATTCAGCACCCTGACTGCATTGCCACCCATGACAGCGGCGACAGTCTCCGAATCACCAAATGTGCTTGACACTGCCTTCTCATTCGTACGCACACTCAGCCACTCCTTCTCACCCTCTTCCAATGGCGGGAAGAACGGATGGTCAGTACCGAACATCAGCCTATCCGCTCCACTCGCTTGTACCGCAGCTTTAAGTCCTGCCTCGCCGTACACCACAGCATCGAGATAGATGTTCGTCTTCAATACATCCCACACGCTGCGTCTTGAGGTGAATCCTGGCTGACCGTGCAAATGCCCGTCGTGAGCGATGCAGCTTTCTATGCGCCCAGCCAAGAATGGTAGCGTGCCACCGGAATGTGCGAGCAGGACTGACAATTTGGGATAGCGGTCGAAGACGCCAGAAAGAAGCATGCGGGTCACGGCAATGGTAGTTTCGAGTGGAAAGCCGAGAGCAAGGGGTAACACGTGGCCGTAGTCATTCGCCCGAGGACCATACACCGAAGAGGGGAGACCGTAGTGCGGATGCAAGAAGATGGGCTGATTCTGTAATTCCAGTGCTGCATAGATCGGATCGAGAGCTGGGTCATCAAGCCCATTGCCCAAGCCTGATGTTCCCATAATGACACCCCTCATGTATTTCAACCCACAGAGGCGCGAGATCTCTAGAACCGAGTGATCTACCGGCGCACTGAGAGGAAGAGTACCAAAGGCGTACAACCGGCCAGATTTGCTCTCACACATCGCATTGACGTCGTCGTTGATCTCTCGAGCAACTTGAGCAGCAGTGTCTGCTGGGAGCCAGTCTAACCAAGGATTGGCAAGACTTAGGACTGATATGTCGATGCCGTGGGTATCCATGAAAGCTAGCTTCTCCTCGACATCGTAGTATTCTGATCCAATGGGCCTGCCTCGTGAGGTTGAGGCTGTGTCTTCGGCTGGCAATATTACAAGTCGTTCTTCTCTCGGGTTGGGCGAGTCCGGGAAAGAGCGCACGTATGGTACTGCATCTCTCGAACGCAGCAAAGCCATATAGGCCGGAGGGTAGACATGGGTGTGAACGTCTACCACAGGCATGTTGTCTAGATGGTGTGGTCGGTTTTCGTGTTCGTAAGGACACTTTGCTAGGTTCTGGTTTATGAAATGACTTCAAGACAAGAAGTGGTGTCAAGATAATTTCCGAAAATATGCGATACCTGCCGTCACAGTCCAAGTTTCAACTTGTCGCCTTGTTACGTTGTCTTTCTCCGCAGTCGGGCTTTTCCTATCCACGTTCCCCACTGCTGCAGATAAGCACACGAGCAATGTCAACATTATGCCGGATAGGGCAGGAAGCTTCACCAGCATATCCGCCCCGCGCCCCGCCATCTGCATGAGCTTGATAAGGGAGCTCCACCCCTCTGTGTTCCCAGTCTAGGAGGTACAACCTGGTGCAATGCCCTAGATAACGGAAATATACAAGACTCACTGATGACCCAGTATCTGCCCATCTGATTGTCGCAAGCCTACACTGTCCGGCGAAGAGTCACAAAAGTATCCCCATCATGTCTTCCTCCATCACCACAGCTGTCTCACACGACTCCCTCCACATCCCTCTAATCGATTTCTCCACTTTTCTCCACCCGACCTCAGACGAAGACAAGCTCACCACTGCACGCGCCATCCTTGATGGCTTCAGATCCGCTGGCTTCATCTACATCCGCAACCACGGCATCGCCAAACCTGTTGTGAAAAAGACCTTCGAACAGTCGGCTGAGTTCTTCAAGCGCCCTCTAAGCCAAAAAGATGCGCTTGCATGGACAACAGCAGAGGCGAACCGAGGCTATGTTGCACAAGGACGCGAAAAGGTGACGGACGCCACTGATGCAAAGGAAATCGAGGAACTGCGCGCTGCAGAGGGCGAGGACTTGAAGGAGAGTCTGGAGATTGGTCGCGAAGGAGAAGAAGGCCACCCTAACCATTGGCCAGAGGTCGATGGCGAGGAGTTCAAGGCGACAATGCTGGATTTCTTCGACAAGTGCAAGGATCTGCATGTACAGGTTATGCGGGCCATCGCTGTGGGCTTGGGCATTGAAGAAACCTGGTTCGACTCGTATTGCGACAACGGAGACAACACGCTCAGGTGTGTCTTGCAGAATATCGCAAGCTAAACTTCGTGTGCTAATGATTGATGTCCAGATTGCTGCACTACCCTCCCTGCCCAACTAGCGAATTCAAGCAGAACGAGCGAAGAGTTCGTGCGGGCGCTCACACTGACTATGGTAAGTTCTCGGCAAACCTCTTTAGCGATGCATTCGTTGACAGTGTTTCACCAGGATCCATCACTCTTCTCTTCCAAGACATGGCAGGCGGACTTCAAGTCCGCTCACCCAATGGCAACTTTGTCAATGCCACTCCGATCGAAGATACTATAGTCATCAATGCCGCTGATCTGCTCGCTCGGTGGTCAAACGATACCATCAAGAGCACCAAGCACCGAGTTGTTGAGCCTCCCAAGCCAGCAGAGAAGGACTGGCATCCTAGCAGGTACAGCATTGCGTACTTCTGCAATCCCAACTTGTGAGTCCAGACATGGCGCTTGCTCGGATCAAGATATGCTGACCGCAGTACAGCGAACGACTCATTGATGCTATTCCGGGAACTTACGATGAGGCAAATCCCAAGAAGTATGAGGGTGTGAACAGGTAAGCCATGCGCTCACACGGACTGTCGAAAGGCCGCGGTCTGATACTAACATGAACTAGTGGCGAATACCTTGTGCGGCGCTTGACAGCTACTTACTAAATTATGTATTACTTTAAGCGATGTTGCTAAATGTGTGAAACCGCGGGATAGTTCGCGTTACGCACTGTTAGCGTATCGGCGCTTAAAAAGAAAAAGAGACACCATCGGTGAAACTGATGGGAAGGATCGACAAGATGCACAAATCGATTGCTTGTACTATCTCGGTCACACCGCCAAAACGCAAACCCGCATCAATCATGACAATCCAGGTCGCAATCTGTCCCATATTCCATTCAATCCTACTATCCACGTGTTGCGCTAACCCAGCGGACGATCCTTTCCATGAATTACAGTTAGATTTTCAAAATTCTGGCCTGCGTGTTTCCTGTCGGAGATGCACGCTTGACACAGAACGGATTCGGCGTAAACATGCCATCCGGATCAGCCCTCGCCCTCACCTTCTGCAACTGCTGATACTTCTTCTCATCTTCATAGTACGTGGCTCTCATCTTATGCAAGTCCCAATCGCCATACGAACCCCACAACACACGCTTGTCCTGCTTGCTAAAGCAGCTGTCAGCCCCGACGAACAACTTGTCGTTCTCAGCCTGCCACGCATCGGCCGTGCTCTTAAACTTCGACTCGTGGAAGCAATCTATAACTTGGCAGACGGTCGAGTCGCGCCAGCTGTAGGACGTGCCGTTGGAAGCGTTGGTGCGGAACATGGATTTGTTGCCGCCGAAGCATTGGATTTGCACCGAGAGCCAGCAGTTGTTCCACAAGTCGGAGCCGAGGTCGAAGTTGAGGACTTTGTGGACTTGAGAGGCGACGGTGTTCGCCCAGCCGGATTTGCTGAGAGTCGTGGAGTTTGTCATGTAAGTGCGCTTTTCGTAAGGGTGGTCGAATTCGCGCGGCTGTCTGAAGATCCACTCGCCGGTCATTAAAGACATGGGCTGGTTGAAGTCTTGACTCATGAGTCGCCAGGAGCCGTAATCCTTAAGATTGGAGAACCACTTCGGGTCATACTTGTCGTCTTTACTCATGGGAACCCACTGGGCGTAGAGAATGATCGAGGCGGGCCACTTTGGCTGGCCGTCTAGACCGTAGATCTCAGGGTGGTCGCGTTTCATGACGCCGTCAATCTCGGGCACCAGGTCCGAAAGTGAGAAGTCGGAACTGAGGACACTGACACAAAGGTCGTAGTTGCGTGGGAAGTCGGGATTATCAGCCATCTCGGCCACTTTGGTCAGGAGTGCCTTCACTGTGTCCTGGTTGTACCACCATACGGTTCGCAGGCCGCGAGGAGCTTGACCACCAACAGACCTGAAGTCGTGGTTTGCATCCCGGTGTACCTCAACGGTGTAGTGGGTAATGATACCAAAATTGCCAGGGCTGCCTCCAAGGATTGCATTGAAGAGTTCCGGATCGGAGCTGGAATCGATTGTCTTGACCTCAGCATTGTGGTCAATGAGCCTGATCTCGCGCACGTGGTCACCGAACAGTCCAAAGCTGCGTCCAAGCTGTCCGTAGCCTCCGGTCTGCGCGTGTCCACCGACGTGCACATCAGCACACTGTCCATGTGGGATGAACAGTCCTTTCTTGGCGAGGAAGCCATTCAGCTCACCAAGACTCCAGCTGACGCTGACGTAAAGGAAAGTCTTGTCAGAGGCCTGGTTCAAGATCTTCAGGTCATTCGCCAGGTTCTTGAACGTCGGCTTCATATCGATCAAGATATTTGAGCCGGAAGTGGACGAGGCACCGCTGTATTGATGGCCGCCACTCTTGACAGCTACAGCAAGCTTGTTCGCTTTCGCATATTTGAGAGCAGCAATAATGTCGGCGTCATTAGTCGGCTGCACGATCAAAGCTGGATTCATGTCATGGTCGACTTGATGGGAGCTTGACGCATATTGGTAGTTGTTGTTTCTGTACGCTTGACCCTCGACTGTGCCTTGGGCTGAGCGTATGTACTGTATGCCGACAAAATCTTGGATGGTAGCCATCTTTCTGGATTGTGCTGTGAGTTTTGGTAGTGTGTGAGAAGAGGGAATCAAAGCGATAGAAGGTGGATATATATATCATATGCAGACAGCATTACCTACCTGCTCAGCTCAGAGCCAGCTCACGCCAGCCACATGAGACTTGGGCATGCGTGATCTCCTGACCAGGGCGTGGAGGCTGAATTGTGAATGACTACATGATATGTTTCTGCATGAGCTGAGCGAGCTGAATGAAGTAGGCGTGTGTGTAACGCATGCATACTTTGGTAGTTTGACTGCATTGGTCTCAAGTGAGGAGAGCCACACATACTTAAGTCTGGCCTGGACCGCTTGTGGCTCGAACTCAGCTAGCCAAAAGGGCAGCCACATCACACATGTATCACCTGTTCGGTCCTGCAAGGCAAAGAAGCCAGAGTATATGCGTGGTATCAGCTCATTGCTGCAGAATGGAGCTTTAGTCTGTCGCAGATGCAGACGAGCATCAAGGATGTGGCGAGGACCAAGAGAGCTGAGCTGAGCATGTGGAGCGTTGGCCAAGCCTCGACACGTCGACGTCACGTGGGATGTCAACCTTGCATCTGGTCGACGAGAACTCAAATCTGGTATATATACAAAACTTGGGCAAGAAGATGTTTAGTGCGTTTCATTGGCGTTAGACATCTATACGAGCACCAATATGCATGCAATCACGTGATCGCTAAACGAGCTCTCTAGCTCAAATCGAATATACGAACACGAGGAGCGAATGCGGAAATGTATGTAAGAAGCCGTAAGTCAATCTACAGTCCTGCAGGATACGGCCCATTCACATTTGTACCATGAGTAATAAACCCACCACCACCACCATTATCACAACCGGCGGCAAAGAGCGTCTGCAACAGACCGCAGACCTCTACTCACAAGCTTTCCGCGATGACCCTGTGATCGCATACATTCTGTGCAACCTTTCCACATCCCAGCGGCATGCTTACCTGCACGAATACTTCACCCGCATAGGAACTGCAGCAGCCCTCAACAGCGCAACGTTCGAAGAAGCTGACAACTTCTCATCGATCGCGATCGTCATGCCTCCAGGCAAGAGCGTAGACAACCCATGGACTCTGATTCCGGCCGGCGTCTTCCAAACCCTCTGGAAGATAGGCGTTGCAGGCTGCTGGCGAATGCTGGGCGAGTTTGAGACCGCGACGAAGGCTGTGCGGCAACGGGCGCTCAAGGGTGTCAAGGACTTCTATTACTTGTTCTTTGTGGCAACGAAGAGTGATGCACGAGGGAAGGGACTGTCGTCAGCTTTAATCATAAAGCTGCAGGAACGAGCAGCGGCACAAGGTTTACCGGTGTGGTTGGAAGCTACTACAACATATTCGGCCCGGGTTTATGCGAAACTAGGTTTTGAGAGCGCGGGAATTGTGGTTCTGGGAAAAGATCGCGCCGCTCCTGACGGCACTAAACAGCAAGGTGGCGCTGGCGTTCCTATTGATTGTATGATATGGTGGCCTCTCAAGAAGAATTGATACGGAGTGCTTTCTCCGACAGGCGAGTCACAATGTATCAATTGACAACACCTGGTATAGGTGTATGTGTATTCGTATGTATTACAGAGATGCAGGCAACAACCGCGACTATGATCTCGGGACCCAATCCTTCCACGTCGAGTTTCTGGCGTGCATGTAAGCCCGCGATTTGATGGACATGCGCAGCCCATATATGCCGCTGAACGGCCAGGTGTTCCTCAACTTTTCGCCAAACGTCTTTGGTGTCTTTTCTTCCTTTTCAAGATCAACTTTGACCTTTTCGTACACGCTAGGCAAACCGGTAGCATTGTACTTCTCGCGCAGCTTGTCATACCACTCCTTGTCAAATTGTGACCAGAACTCCTCTTCTGTGTAATAGGTTTGTGCGTAGAGCCACTTCATGCCGCCAAGTTCGAGCAACTTCTGCTCAAGCTCGCGGTTGGTCTTGACGAATTCAGCATGTGTGCGTGGTGCGAGACCCCAGAGGCCGATGTTGAGCATTTGTTTTTGTGTCACACCATCAGTCTCAACTTCGTCGGAATGAGGATGCATAGTCGGCAGCGGACTCTGCTTCAAGGGACACAGCCAAAGCGGGTAGATGCCAGTCTTCTCGTCAGTGAAGTCGACAAATTCTTCAGCAGTCTTGTACGGAAGTGCAAGATCCTGCACGATCAGGTGCTCCGACTGGCCGCTTGCATGTAGCGCCTTGTACAGCATTCTTGTGTGCAGGAAGTCATCCAGCCACCATCGTGTGAAGTCGTTGAATGGAATGCCAGGGAAGTAGTCAAATGCTCGGGTGCCCACCCAGAAGCCACCGCGGTCGTAGCGGAAGAGATATTCTGGAAGAGGAATGGCCTCAGATACGGGGCTGGTGCTGTCCTTAATGCGCTTCTCGGCATGCAGGTAGAACCATGGATCGCTTGCATCACTGAAGCGCTGGACAGGAATACCTTCGGTAGGATTGTCCGTCATGCGACCTGTAACGATCACACCATGGGTTTTGGAGAACATGACACCATCAACGTAGTCAAGGTCGCCATTCAGGTCTGTGAACTTCTGAATCATCTCCATTGCTTGCGGCATACCCTCACTCACAGGGTGATATGTGGTCTCGACATATTTTGACGCCTTATGTAAACGCAGTTTGACCAACGTAGTGACGCCCAAAGTTCCAACAGCACCTGCTGCGCCCTTGAAGAGATCTGGGCGCTCATGTTCTGAGCATGTGACGACATCACCGTTTGCGAGCACCATCTCGACTTGCTCGAGAGTCTGATTGAAGAAACCGTGTCTGAAAGAACTGCTCTCACCGGACGTGCCGGCGTAGCCACCACCGACAGTGATCCCGGGGAATTCCATGACCACAGGCGGCACCAAGCCATACTTCAAAGTCTCCTCGACGAGACGATCCATAGGGACATTCGGTTGTACAAGCGCATACGGCTCAGCCGCATCGGTATTGACATACAGCACGCGATTGAGACGGCTAGTGTCTACAGTCTTTCCCTGAGGCCGCTTCCTTGTGCTGTTGGTCGACCCATGGAAGATCCTGAACTTCTCGCCGCGCTCGTGGAACCCGCGAACGCTTTCAGCCACCTGATCGACTTCGGCATTGTGTTCTAGTAGTGCTCTGGCAGCTTGCTCGTTCTGACCCTTCTCTTTTGCCCAACGCTCGAGGCATCGTGCAGTGGTGTGAAATTGGCTGGACGCAATGGGCCGGGCGACGCCGCTGCCGATCTGTCGTCTGTTGTAGCACAAGTTCCGGCGTGGCTGCACTGTTTGAGTTGCGAATCGGGGGGAGAGCCGGCAAGAGCGTAGTGGCAAGGCGCTGGTGGATGGACATAACCTTGCGGTCGCGCCGAGCTGTGTTCGCACCATGCCTGTGTAGAAGGCAGTGCAGTGGCTGACGGAATAGGTGAATATTGATAAGGCAGTCAATGAGCTACTGTATCAGTGTATGTCTATGACCAGCCTACCTTGCTTCATTGAGTGTTTCAACAGCTCCATTGATGCCATGCCCAGGTTCGATAAGTTCGGCGCCCTCGGGAGTGCTTGTACGGACGCCGGTGCCATCTGACGCGAGAGGCATTGGTCGTGTAGTAGCAGGCACATTTTACATCATTCACGAGGTAATAAATAAGAGCCCGGCATGTCAGGACTCAGAGAAGTAAACAGACAGCACGTAATATGCAGGTTGCCGTATTGCTACACAAGGACAGAACAAACACACCCGCTTCCGTTCGGAATTTGCTTGGCCTGGGCATCAGCAGCTCCTCATTAACGTCAGTATACTCGCGCGTTTACTCTTACACCAGGATATACGATCCTCAATCAATGCGAGAGAAGAATCTGCATAGGTATATGCGTAGCTGAGCCGTAACGGCACTCTTAATACATGCTATGGTCTGCTAACACAGAAACACTACTATGCATTTCCCATACTGTATATGCTGACAATTCGATTCGACAAATATCCCATGTGTATGCTTCCTGCTGCTGCTCAGTCCATCTACTGTTTGACAAAGGCTCCGCATCCAAAGGCTAGAACCCAGAGAGAAAAGACCAACTGAAAACCATGAATGCATCAAACGCCCAGCGCCAGCACACGAACAGCTACTATGTCTTACTGTGCCACGTCTGACCCCTTCAAGAAAGTTAGCATCTTCTCAGACACTTCCTCCGGTCGCTCGAACATCGGCGCATGTCCTGCGCCGGACACTATCAGCTTCTCAACCTGGCTGAAGTTCGATGTAATCCACTCGGCCTCTTCAATAGGCTTGGTCCAATCCGGATCCTTGTCACCCATCACCACAAGCACGGGTGCTTGCACACGACTGATATATGGAGCGACAACGCTATGGTCAAGGCCTGCGACTGTAGCTTGGAAAGCAGACCACCTTCCCGGGCGTGTGAGCGACGTCTTCGAAGCAGCAGCTCGCTCTTTTGCACCGTCGCTTCCCAGACCCGGCCAGAGCGTCGCTGCATAAGTCTCCCAAAGAGTCGGTCCCCAGGGCCATTTGAACATCAACGGCATGAACCACATTCCGACCGCACCCATGCCGTTGCGTAGGAATGGGCCCAGCAGCACGATCTTGCTGACACGATCCGGCTGCTTGGCGGCTGCGATGGTCGCTGCTGCAGCAGAGAACGAGGCGCCGGCCAATATTACGCGCGACCCATGGCTGAACTCATCTGCAACGGTCAAGAAGTCGTCTGCGGTTGCTTCGTCGCCGTACCGTGCAAACTCCGTGTTGCTGTCGCCGTGGCCTCTTGCATCTACCATGGCGACCCTGTAGCCCTGAGGCACTAAGAGCTTCGCGAGAGGAGCGTAGGCATCGCGAAAGTCGCCCATACCAGGTGAGCAGATGACAAGAGGGTCTGTCTCCTTGCCGACGATTTCTACGGCGAGCGAGCCTCCATCGGTGGTAATGTAGTGAAGTCCAGCCGGCATCTTCGAAGCTCGATGTGTTATCGAAATATAATAGCTCTTCTTTCAACCCACGAAGTGTGGAAAGGTTTATATAATAGGTGTATGTAATGATTTCCTGTAAATCAAGGGCAGGAGCTTTGTGGGGCGAACGAGCTCAGAGCTGCAACATCACGCCATCTTATATATTCATCAAGCACATAGACCGTGTGGTCGGAGCGGGGTATCTTCAAGTGACCAAAATCAAGATTGCTTCTCAATTAGAGTTGCAAAGGATGCGCGCACGTAAGCAGCCTCCGGGGAACAAACTTATACCATCGGTGCGACGGGGCGATAAGGGCCATGAACGCCGGCAAGATGCCTAGTCGCCCGCGTACACGCCGCGAGTAGTGTTTCTGAGACTCATTTGTAGTATGAGTTTGACCAAATATCTGTGATGGTAATTCATCCGGTCACTCTATGTATCTTCATTACAGAGTTCAGCATTAATGCTTGATCATTGATAGCGCTGAGCTTAGGCGGCGCTCTGCACAACTCTCACCAAGAAAGCGCCACTCGGTGACGGCGTCCAATCTTCCCCGGTGCTGTCCTTTGGTCGACGCTCGTCACCACCAGCGTCTAATTCAGACCCCTTCTTCATATCGTGCATGCCCTCTGTTATGCAAAGCTCTTTATGCCGATCACATACTGGCGTAACCTATACCGTCCGGAGACAGCTTATGTGCCGGCAGTAATGGTGAGCGATTGGTGTACGAAGTTTGAGACGACATTGGAGTTAGCTGTACACCACACGGGGGCAAACACGACAGCCATGTGTTCAATTGACAACACCACAAAAGGTGCGAAGACACCGACTTCGAAACTCCCTTACTTCAGCTCAATGGTTAACGATACCACTCATCTTGTTGTCCACAACGACAGATTCTTTGAGTTCCCCTACATATATGTCAAGCTCTTTCCCAGATTATCGCTTGCGGTCATCATTGACACAGGATGTGGTGCGCACAATGGCCAGGATGAAGGCCCTGGCTTAGAGCTAAAGCACTACATCCAAGGAAATATCCTAAGCAGCGAGCAGGCCAGCTTCGACTTCATCGTTGTATGTACGCACTGCCACTTCGACCACATTGGCGGCATCGAGGCTTTTGCCAACTCTGGTGCCAGTATTGTTGCATCCGGGAATGACCGCAACTTCCTTAAACCTGAGAATCGGAACGAGAACTCACTCTGCGCCAAATTCGGCTTGAAGACGCCAGAGTATGAAGTAAGTCACTACGCTCAGGATGGCGAGGAGCTCGAACACAACGGACATTTGCTCGGACTCCAAGTCATCCACACGCCAGGTCACACGCCGGACTCGATGGCGATTTACGATGAGGCAGAGCGCTGGCTCTATGTTGGAGACACGTGCTACCGGCGCTTTGCCACCATGCCATGGGGCGAGGAGCAATGTGTGCCAAACATTCTTCCTGTACAAGGCAACTGGAGTCACTTTATCAGCACTCTATACACACTGCACGAATTTGTTACTCAGACGGAGACGTCACTGGGTGTAGGTTCGCCTGAGGGATCGATCAGAATCGCGGCTGGCCACACAACTTCGCACAGCCATGCGGCTGGCTTTTTACACAGAGTGATTGAGTTCTGTCAAGATGTCGTGGCCGATAAGGTGCCAGAAATTGAGATTCCTGGCGACGCGGTGGCTCCTGGAGGCACGCTTGGGGACGAGATTTTTGTGCTGTGGCAGCATGAAGGAAGGACGGAGTTCAGCCTGATGGCACCGAAGAGATTCAAGAAGGACTTTTGATTCATTATACGGCACGCCAATCGTTATGCTGGAATATGATATGCATACATTGGGCGTGCTATTAAAATGGATCACCGTTACTGCGGCTCCCTTTGCCATCCGTCCCTAACACTATCCACTCCATCGTCTTGTATATCCTGCCTTCAGTCTCGTCTGGACGTGAAGCAGACTCTGGCTCAAGCTTAGAAGAGCTCATGGCTTTGGCAGATGTACTCGAAACACCATCTTCAGGGATATATATACCTTCCATGGAGCCTGAAAAACTCCTTCTACTATTCTTGTTCCCGCTTTTGCTCCTTTTAGCATGAATCCATGAACGTAAGTCCGTCTGGCTAACACCAGCGCCATCGATGTTCTGCCGGAAGAGGATAGACTGGAAGCTAAACATTGATCGTCAGCTTCAATCACCGGAGCAAGCTACGCATGTTACGAACCCTCCAGAAAAACGTTCAGACAGGGCATATTCGCCGCCACAATCGAAAAATGCATACGTATCTGAGTCCAGATCTGCCAACTCACTGACTACTGACTTCCAAGTCTGATCTTCAGCCTTCAGTGCTTTGTGCAAATGTATCAAGCGAATCATTGCAAACGCGCAGGCCGGCACTTGGAAAAGGAAGGCAGTAATCGCCTGGAACTTTCGACCAGTGTTCATTTGTAGAGGACCGACGATCATCACCGGCATAGCGACAATCACTCAGCTCGTAAGAACATTGAAGGCCGTGTCAAAGTCCCAAAATGCAATCAGATTCAAGCATTGTCCGTTGATGTAGCTCCAGGTTGCGGGCAAATCGCAGGCAAACCCTAAGCAGAACACTTCGGCCAACTATATGAAGTATCAGTTGAGGCTCAACCGCGGGAAAATTCATCAATTTACCAGATACAGCAAAATTGCCACTGCAGTCCCTCTCACCAATCGCCGGAACGTCTTTTGAGCCTTTGATATCAGTCGGTCCAGAAGTACTAGTATCGACAGTCTGCTGAAGGCTAGCGCCGCGACATAGAGTATTGAGCTTGCCAATAGTGCTTGTTGGTAGCTTTCTATGCTCGTCGTAGGCAGCGTGTGCAGATGTCGCCCCAGACCGTTCGCGACCATGAGTGAGGTAGCAATGCTCTGTGCGATCGCAAGCGCTGTTGCAAACACAACGATCCCATCATCTCTGCCGGCTGTACCTCGCAACACGAGGCTTGAGACCAAACGAAAGGCTGTAAACAGGACTGACGTGCACATCAGTATCCAGGCAGCAATGTTCACCAGTGGTCCATGGTCAGTAGCCGTGATTTCAGCATGGCGGTCATTGGAGGTCATGTTGAGCGTGCAAGGAACGACAGTGAACAGTACCAGAATATGACTCTGATGAAGCTCTCGCTGTCTGTTTATGAGGCCATTGCACAACCTCTCGCCATAGGCCTGCAAAGCAACGTTTTCAAAAGGTGGTCGGGGCGAACATCGTATCCTACCTTGTTGTCTCTCCTGTTGCGACTGCTACAGCACAGCACGCCTAGGCTACTGGCGTTGCAACATTTCATATCGCGGACGTTTCGTCACACTCGATGATTTCGCTTCCCCTCGCTTTCCACAGTTGAGCTGCGGCTAAGTTGTGATGTCTGTAATTCTTCAAGAGTCAAGCGAGGAATTTCCCCACCGGAGTTTCGGCACGCTCTTTCAATGCTGTGCAATTTGGCACGGCTCCCGGACTGTGCTTCCCTGATGCAGGGAAACTCGGTTGCACGCACAACAATAATCTTGCATATTCAGAAGAACCTATCGTCTGGTACAATGCTCGCTGTGGTGTAGCACGACCAGGTCAAAGCTGCTTAGCTACTTGCTTAGCGCTGCTGTGCGCGTGCTTCAGTGCGTGCCCAAGCAGCATGTACCCAAGCGAAGCTCCTTGCGTTCAGCAAGGTCTTGCAGCAGTCTCTTCGAAGCGTGCGGCGTTACATATCCTGTGATCATAGTGCCGCTAGAAGAACGGCACGGTTCTGACCCTGGTATCCAAAGCCGATCAATGCTGGGTATAATGAATGTTTTCCACCTTCCTTTCTGGATGCCTCCGCAACTAACGAGCAGCTATCTCGGAGTTTAATGATGCTTTTGGCCGCTCTTCACCACTGTCATCAACTTTCATAGGCTTGAATATTCATTTGAGATCTCATTGTCTCGTACTCGGACTCTGCACGTCAACTCAGTACACAATGGAACATGACGAGATAAACCATCGCAAAGGCCAGGAAATGCCTTCGCACCAGCAATCGGACGAGAACGATGCGCGAATACTGCGTAATCTGGGTTACAAACAACAGCTCGATCGCAAGTTCGGATTTATGTCAAGCTTGGGACTCACGACCACGGTCATGGCCACCTGGGAAGCCTATTCCATCACCTTTACAACAGTTCTGACGAACGGTGGGCCCGTGGCTCTGGTCTATGGTTTCTTCTTTTGCTTCATCGGGACGCTCTGTACTTGTGCTTCCCTCGCCGAGTATGCTTCAATGTCTCCGACTTCCGCTGCACAGTATCGCTGGGCAGCCGAGTTGGCTCCCAAGAAGCACTTCCGGGTCGTGAGCTGGATATTTGGATGGATCACGTTCTGGGGATGGCAACTCACGACGGCATCTCCAGCATACCTTGGTGCAACCATCATCCAGGCCCTGGCCGTGCTCAACTACCCAGGATATCTTGATGAATACCAGGCTTGGCATGGAACGCTGATATACTAGTGCATCATTATGCTTGGTGTGGTCGTTAACGTCGGCTTCGCGAAGTGGTTGCCGAAGCTTGAAGGTTTCTTGTTCATCTGGCATGTTGTTGGCTTCTTTGCTGTCTTGATCCCACTGGTCTACCTTGCACCTCAAACGGATGCCAAATTTGTCTTCACCTCTACTGTCGATACGGACTCTTGGCCGAACTATGGAATCGCGTTCTGCGTCGGTCTAGTCGGCAATACTTTCCCTTTCGTCGGGTACGATGCGGCAAGTCATGTAGGCGCATCTTCCTTAACCGGCCCCAGCATTGTGCCAAAGCTGACATCGAGCAGATGAGTGAGGAAGTTAAAGAACCGATGGTCGTCATCCCTCGAGCCATGATCGGTACAATACTGACCAATGGATTGCTGGGTAAGTCTACGGTATGAATGATGCGTCGATCAGGGACTGCCACTGAGACTTCGGGTAGGATTCGGCATGATTATTGCCCTCCTCTTCTCACTGGGAAACCTTGAAGAAGTCCTTGCAGCACCTGTGTCGCAGCTTGGCTATCCGATCATCCAGATTTACTATCAAGCCACCGGATCAGTCCACGGAGCCAATGCCATGACGGCGGTCTCGCTTGTCATTGTGATCATGGCGCACTTTGGTCTGATGGCAGGCTGCTCGCGGACTGCCTGGGCATTCGCACGCGACCGAGGTTTGCCTGCTTCTGACTATCTCGCTCATGTCAGTACAAAGTCGCAAGTGCCATTTCGAGCAATAATGCTGTCGGTCGTCATCCAAGTCTTGCTAGGACTCATCAATATCGGCTCATCAGCGGCTTTCCTGGCATTCGTCAATGCTGCGGCAGCCACGCTATACATCACATATGTAAGACTGAATCCCGCTGGCTTCGTTTGGAGCCCAAGCTAAGACTGCACAGATCACGCCCGTCATTCTCGGCGTCTTCAAGCGGTGTCGGGGTGAAGATATCCTGTACGGCCCGTTTACGCTTGGCCGATACCGCAATGTCATCAATGGCGTTGCAATCATCTACACTTTGTTCACGACCTTCTTCCTGATGTGGCCAGCTGGAGCGCATCCCGATGCTTCTTCAATGAACTGGACCATCGTACTGATCGGCGGTGTGCTGATATTCTCGTTGTTTTGGTGGTTTGTCAAAGGTCGCAAGAGCTTCGTAGGTCCCGATATTGACGCTACCCTGAACGGCAGGGAGGCGTAGGGACCAGGCTCTTGCCATCGAGATCATCAGCCGAGGTTCCATCTTGCCCAACACACGAGACCCGTCAAGCACTCTGTGGAAGAGAAAAGTCTCTCATGTAGGGCAACCCCTTTCGATACTCTGCAAAATTCGCCAAGGCAGCCAACATGCATAGCTGTCATGCGCACGAGTTCATCTCCTCATCGGTTGCTGCAAATGATCTCGGCGTGATGAAAGTCCTTGCGCTCTTATCTCCATCTGCCTTCGCAATTGGCAACTCTGCCTCTGACGAAGGACAAATTGGCGTGCAGATAAGCATTAATGCATGGCAGAGTAAGCAAATGCTTGATTTACGATGTGCATGGCGCCTCAAAAATTGGCGAGCTGCAAGAGGACGCGTCAGCTTGATGTCGCCGGCTGATTTTCTCCGCATGCATCGAAATAGCTAAGGTATATGTATGATGGCGAGTGTCTATCTTTCGATCGATGTGCAATGATTAGACGACCATTTATCGATAACACAAATCAATCAATCATTAGTGGCCGTCGTTTCCCAAATCTTGATCGACATTGTCCTCATTATGGAATCCACAGACCTGAAGATCGCCATCGTAGGTGGTGGATTAGCCGGGCTCGCTCTTGCGCTAGTCCTGAAACAAGTCGGAATAACGCCTGCCATCTTTGAAGCAAGATTTCGACCTTTGGACATAGGCGGTGCCGTGATGCTGTCGCCCAATGCTCTCAAAGTACTTGACAAGCTTGGGATATACGAAACTGTCAGAACACAAGGATACGAGTTCCGAAACCTCACGTGGCAGACCATCGAAGGCACCAAGGCAGAGAGACAGGAGTTTGGTGACAGGGAGAAGTATGGGTACGATGCTTTGAGAGTGCACCGGTACATTCTTATCAACGCCTTTGTTGACGCCTTGAAGAGTGTCGGTGTGGAGATCGCCTTCGGAAAGAAGTTTGTGGATGCCACTGAGCACCATGACAGAGTCAGCGTCAACTTCGCAGATGGTGAGTCGAGTGACTTCAATTTGCTCATCGGAGCAGATGGAATTCACTCTACTGTGCGGAGCCTTTTGTATCCGGACTTGGTACCAAAGTTTCTCAACATGGCCGGCGTTACAGCAGCTGCGCCAACATCGGCGCTTGGCTTGACAGACGACATGTTGAAAGACTTGGAGAGCCCTAGCTTGGAATATCCCCTGCCACTCACGATCCAGCACCCATCTCGCGGTGCTTTTGTAATCGCGCCCCAACGAGCACAGGCGAAGGAAATGTTCTTTGGACGCCAGCGAAAGTGGTCAGATACTGATCGCGCAGGCTGGGATGCGCGGGCCGCAGACAAGCAAGAACTGATGGATTTCCTTGCCTCGGGCACGGAAGACTTCCCTCAGGTCGTGCAGGACGTTGTAAGGGAGATCTCGCCCAATACAATCAATTTGTGGCCATTCTACGTCATCCCAAGTCTCCCCTCCTGGATCAGTGCCGATGGCAAAGGGAGGACGATATTGGTTGGAGATGCTGCGTGAGTGTAGTTGATACGACTCGTTTTCATCAAACATCTGGCTGACTTGCTCTCGATAGCCACGCCATCCCTCCGAGTGCAGGCCAAGGTGTCAACCAGGCATTCGAAGATGCATACACATTGTCTCTGGTGATCAATAGCCTCGGCAAGAACTTGTTTGAGGCAGGAGAACTGTCTCCACGTTTCAGGAAATGGCAGCAGTGGAGATTCGAGAGAGTCAAGAGAGTCTTTGAGCTAAACGGAATGATCGAGGCAAGGAGGACTCCGACGGGCGAGAGAACTTCGGCCCAGAGTCTCCTAGTGGCGAAAAAGATGGACTTGGGCTGGTTGTTTGGCGTGGACTTTGAGAAGGAGGTCGAGTCCTGGCAGTAGATTGATGTCTCAGGCATCGAGGAACATCATTCGTGTTCTTGTCAAGATGCATCATCTCTTCCAATTCTGAAGTCTACAGCGACACGGCCGGACTTGGATGGCGTGTTGCACCTCTTCACTATTCACGCCCGGTGTGTATCGTTGCGCCTCTTTGTAATGCGAGGTGTCGAGCTGCCGCCGTTCTAAGTCAAGGACGGGCATGTTTAGGCTTCGGAGTGGAGCACCCATATAGCAAATGGTCATGCTCCCGGCTTTGCTGACTGCAACCTGCCTCTTGCGGCTAAGTGAAGTTGATGTTGATCTTGGCAGCCAAGATG
The DNA here is from genome assembly GCA_030463185.1 of Cladosporium sp. BF-F. Lineage (NCBI taxonomy): Eukaryota > Fungi > Ascomycota > Dothideomycetes > Cladosporiales > Cladosporiaceae > Cladosporium > Cladosporium sp. BF-F. The sequence continues at coordinate 661,572 of JAMRMS010000005.1, read as the reverse complement.
CCAAACCTGCAATCGTCATGGCGTAATCCCGTACAATCCACCACAGCCACTCCCCGCGCGATGGCGCTCGCTTCATTTGGAGCCCCAAATCTTGTCACGCGTGCCAAACTGGAGGCGCAGAGTGATCGGCCGAGTTCCGGCTTGTTTTCACGAGAAACTGACTTCAGGCAATCTAAATTCCTCTCCTTAGAACAGTCCCCCATGCGATTTCCTGCGCTGTCTCGCACACAGCCACCATGGCACTTTAGGAAGGCGGCGACATAGCCTATAACTCTGCAGATACCAAGAGATAAGTAACTTGTCTTCCAAGGCTCTAAGCGTCGAGTTTCCGTGTCACCCAAGAGAGACCAGTGACATGGCTGTTTATGCGTGGTCATTGCTACCGCGACTATATAAGGTGCCTCGTAGTTGGCCTTGATGCATCCGTACAGCCTGTCGAGTTTGTCCACGTTCCCACTACAGTTATACTCAACATGAAGATCACTACTGCCCTCGCTGCTGGCATGCTCAGCGCCACTGCCATGGCTGCAGCTTCCATGGAGGAGATGATGGAGATCAAGTTGAGGTCTTGGGAGAAGGCAGAGGCGCGTGGCGTCTTTGATGGCAACAAGAAGTACAAGAAGGGCCCTACAGCAGCAAAGTGCAAGAATGGCATGGCTGGCGAATACCCATGCAACAATGTCGACCTTCTGGACTTCATCAGCCACGAAGACTTGGGCGCCACACAAAAACGAGGCAACGATGTATGGGGATGGACTTCAAAGTCTGGTCGTGAGTTTGGCATTGTGGGTCACACTGACGGCGTTGCCTTTGTTGAGATCGACAAGAAGGGCAAGCTGAAGTACCTTGGCCGTCTCGACACATTCACTGAAGCTGTCAGCTGGAGGGATATGAAGGTGATCAAGGACCACGTTTATATCGGTTCTGAGGCCACCGACCACGGTCTCCAGATCTTCGACCTTAACAATCTTGTCGATATTGATCCCAAACACCCTGTCATCTTTGAGAACGACAGAGATCTTACAGCGCACTTCGACGGGTTTGGCGCGTCCCACAACATTGTCGCTCACCCTGAGGTTGACATGATCTACGCTGTTGGTGGCCGCAGTGGTGCCAACGCTCGTGCCACTCCTTGCGCTGGCGGTTTGTTCATGGTCGATGTCTCAGACCCCAGCAACCCAACTTCTCCTGGTTGCATCGGTCAGGATGGCTATGTTCATGATGCTGAATGTGTCATCTACCGTGGCCCTACTCAGAAGTACTTCGGCCGCGAGATCTGCTTCGGCTACAACGAAGACACTCTGACCATCTATGATACCACCGACAAGCTGAACCCTGCTGTCATCAGTTCCACTCCTTACATCGGCAACGCATACTCTCACCAGGGCTGGATCGTTGACGAGGCCATGACCTTCCTCCTTCTCGATGACGAGCTTGATGAATTGAACCAAGCCGGACCTCCCGCAGGAGAGATTGGAGGTCTTGTCAACCACACGACAACATACATCTTCGACATCAGCAACCTGGAGGCTCCTATCAATACTGGTTACTACCAATCGCCGGATCGCTCAATCGACCACAACCAATACGTGAGTTGCTATCAGTGAGCAATGTCACTTGCTTAAGAGAATGCTAACAATGTGTCAGACCCTCGATGGCCTCTCCTACCAATCCAACTATGCTTCCGGTCTTCGTGTCATCGACGTCTCAGGTCTTCCCAGAGATCCTGCCGGCAACAACATCGAGGAGACCGGCTTCTTCGATGTCCACCCCGAAGACGATGGCGTACGCACTTCCCCTATGACCGGCTCCAGAAAAGATACTGACTGAATGATTTAGGCCATCGAGTTCCTCGGCACATGGAGCAACTACCCTTATTTCAAGTCTGGCAACATCCTGGTCAACTCTATTGAACGTGGTATTTTCACGCTCAAGTACACTGGTCGCAAGGCCAAGTACCCTGGTGGCCGTAAGTCCGAGTGGATGGAGGAGGGCCTGAAAGGTCCGGGCAAGCCTGGCAAGGGTCCTGGAAAGGGCAACTAGAGATAGATCCATATAGCAGTACGAAAATCATCACCAGTCATCCATCACGCAATGTTTTCCTCAAGCGTGATTTGCCGCTTAGGTTCATCGCAGCAGCCCTGCGGTGCTTAGAATCAGGATATCAAGATCACATGTGCACGACGATCTGACATCTTTCATTATATAGCTTCATTGTATAGCACTGTCTGGAAGCAGCATCGTGATTGTTGGGAAGCGATGCGGTGGACTCGCTTTTGCAATGTTTCGCCCTCTCATCGTTTCGGCTTCGCCGGAATCCTGCCGGCTTTCCATCCGAAGCAGGATTCGGGCCGTGTGAATTGGCCACGTTGAATGACAATGATTTAGGGTACGATTGATCGCTAGTGGAAAGGGCTCGTGTATGCAGATGATCCGAACGCCGATGATTGTATTCACTATCTTGAGGAAAAAACTCACTTCTTGAACGCCACTTTTGCTTTGACCTTGTACCATCATTGTCTGAATACTAGAGCAGAATGAGTAACAAGGTTGTCCTTGTGACTGGTGCCAGTAGAGGTCAGTCTCGGTAAATGGCATGAGTCGTGGTGCATGCGAGTATGTCACTGACATTCACGTTAGGTCTGGGCAAAGGCTTTACCGAACACTATCTTGCCGAGAACGGTACTACCGTCATTTCGGCTGTTCGCAACACTACGAGCGCCGATACACAAGCCCTCTCCGAGCTCAAATGCGGTAATGGAAGCAAGTTGATCGTTGTCAAAATTGATAGTGCTTCGAGCAACGATGCTAAAGAAGCTGCGTCGGCTCTGATCAAAGACCATGGCATTACGCACATCGATCTCGTCATTGCCAATGCTGGCATCTTTGAGCATCCTGCTTCCGTTTCTGTATGGGACATTGCCCAAGTGCAGCGCATGATCGACGTCAACGTCTACGCTGTTGTGCACCTATTCCAGGGAATGCAGCCTCTCCTGAAGAGTGCCAGCAACCCAAAGCTAGCGTACATATCGTCCAGACTTGGCAGCATACAGCTATCTGCCAAAGAAGCTTTGTGGCCAGGCGCTTATGGCTTGTCCAAAGCCGCTGGCAACTACGTCGTTGCGAAGATCGCGGCAGAGAACGAGTGGCTAAGTGCATTTTGCATGGATCCTGGGTACGTTGTCATGCACGATAGGAGCAAGTATTGTGTGCAAGTCTTTCTAACGAGTCCCATGTAGACAAGTTCAGACCGATATGGGCAACGGAGCCGCAAGAATGATGGGGTTGGATCAGGCACCCGTTACGCTGAAGCAGAGCATTGGTGGCATGGTCCAAGACGTATGCAATCCCCTTATTCAACCTTCACACCGTTTCACTAATGACAAGCGCAGATCGAGATGTCAATTAAGTCAGAGCGGTCAGGGACGTTCAAGTCGTTCAAGAACGAGGTCGTGCCTTGGTAAATTTCCAGTCAAGGTCATGCTTGAGCTTTTTAACATGCAATGTTGGACACGGGGATGTGAGAAAGACACACATGCTGTGGAGGGTAAAGATGTGCCAAGCCATACGTCACAAGCCATCTCAGCAGACACTGCCAGTGCGTGATGTCTTCTGACAGCTACTCGGGCGACCACAATTCTACTCTCATGATGGTGCATCACGTAAGTCATCACTGTACCGTCACTCATTAGCATGAGATCTTAGCTCAATATCTTTCCAAGACCACTATCTCTGGGCAGGAGCCTACCCCGCCGGTCGGTCTTGACGCCTGCCTCAATCAGCTTCAAGAACTTGACTCGAGTTGCACCCAAGCTTGACTCGAGTTGCACCCAAGACTTCGGACACAAACACTCCGATTTTCAAGTATACGCTCTCGTGGCATTGGAAAATTGCCAAGGCGATGATCAAGAGCCATGTGGATATTCTTGATGCCTATGTAGCGGTGACCTCCGTGCCGACGTCGGTCACATTATCTGTATCTCCTTGGCTGAACCCAGTATGCTGCCTGACAAGTAGGGTTTGAGAGGCGAATGATGATTTATAAGACTGCCTTGATGTCCCGGTGAAGACTACGACGATTTTGCGAGGTTTCGTTAATCTGCAGACCTACCTAAAACACAACTGTCGCCGCGATCATCTGTTGAGGCCAAGTTCGTATCACTCGATAGCAAGAGCCCGTCGTAGCCAATATGAAGCTCGTAAATAAGCTCAAGGCTGCTGTAATAGGTACTGCGGCCATCGTGCACGCCCAGAGTGCAGGTCTACGTCCTCCGCCCACATACGGTTTGTTCCTTCTTCAATCACGCCTTGTCGAATCCGCACTGACATTGTAGGCTGGAATTACTCGCCCACCAGCAAAGACAATGAAGCCATATCTCTGGCTTACCAGGACGTTGACGTGGAGTTGTTCTCACCCGCATTCCTCAGACCTGAGACTGTGCCGGTCGAGACCTTCGCGAATGGCACGTCAGGTCCGACTAACGAAACGACCCTAGGTATGTGCAATGTTGAAAAAAGACGGATGCAGTAAGACCTGACGTTCCCCAGACGACTTCCTGCATGGTATTGCAAGTAGACACGCCTGGTGCAACTATCAGATCGCAGACTTCAAGTCTGAGCAGGGCCGCCCAATTTTCACTGTTTTCTTGAGTGATCCTAGCAGCAAGCCCACAAACTCCACTAAGCTCCGAGTATGGCTGCAAGCAGCAATCCATGGCAACGAGCCAGCTGCCGACCAGGGTGCTATGGCACTTCTGGGCAAGATGGACACCAACACCACGTGGACGGCAAGTCTTCTCGAGAAGATGGACATCTTCGTAATGCCTAGATATAATCCTGACGGAGTGCATTACTTCCAGCGGTATGATTGCACGAATTATTACAGATCTCATCCAACATCTAACGTAAAGCGTAGCGAATTCGCTTCAAACATCGATCCTAATCGAGAGCATACGAAGTTAGTGAAGCAACATTCTCAAGACGTCAAGAAGCTTTTCTCATCCTTCGACTCGCACATCTCCATCGACATGCACGAATTCGCCGGCCACAATGTATACAGCGGACGTTACCGTCATGGTCTAGACGCCATGATTGGCGGCGGCAAGAATCTCAACATCCACCCAATGATCCGTAACTTGAGCGAAGGAACCTTCGTGGCAAATATGGGCAGTCTGCTAGAGTCCCGTGGCATGCGCTGGGGTCCATACGCTCTGGGTGGCACAAGCGACGTCGAGGGCTCGCCCATCATCTTCGAAGAGCTGTCAACCATGCCAGCATCGGGGACGAACAGCTACGGCATGACACAGACCGTCAGCATCCTGACCGAAGTGCGCGGTCAGTGGCTAGCAGACCAGCACTTCCAGCGCCGAACAGCCGCGTCCCTCACAATGGTCGAATCTATCCTGACAACAGCACGAGACAACGCCGAAGAAGTGCTCGAAGTCCTCAACGCCGCAGCCGAGGACTACATCAACAGTGACGAAGAGATCATCCTGACCGACATACAACCCAGCTCTAACCGCACCTTCACTATGGTCGACATCAACAACGGCAGCGTCGTCGAAGTTCCTATCGAGTTCAAGACCACCACTCCATCTCTAGCCAACATGACCCGTCCCCGTCCCGAAGCATATTTAATCCCACGCAACTGGGGCGCAGTAGCAGACCGTCTGCGCATGATGGGCGTTGAAGTCGAAGAGCTGAATTACGAGTATCGTGGTACAGTGCAAGCATACAACATCACTTCGTCTACTCTCGATACCGAAATCATGGAAGGCACTGTACGCAATACCGTTACAACTGAACCTTACGTCAAAGAAGATTTGTGGCTACCGGCTGGTAGCTGGAGGGTTAGCTCGAGGCAAAAGAATGCTGCGCTGGCGTTTGTCACACTTGAACCGGAGACCTTCGCGTCATTCACGTACTTTGGCATTCTGCCGGTTGGAGCTGGGTACGAATATCCGATATTCAGAGAGAAGAGGCAAGCCTACTAGACCTGATGTCTGAAGCAGGAACGAAGCCGGTCAAGTAAAGGGAATCGATACTCAACCAAAGTAATAATCTATTTTGAGGTATCCTGCCTGCTACCGTTGAACTTCTCATGTCACAAAGCATACGTACTCGAATTTTCGCACACACATCCATGGGTGCTCGTTGTCTCAACAGCGACCCTGTCATGATTGAAAGCCTGATTTAGAACACAATCGAAGTTGTACGTATTTGACGTATCTAAAATCGCATCAAATGTACATGCATATACACACATGCACTGCATGTGCATGTACATCTTTTGCACATATCTCTACTCTAACCCTACAAATTCCGGCTCCACTTCACTCTTGAAGATTCATGATGACGCCCGCGGCGGCCTTGTGCCAAGCATACCGCTTCGAGCTTCGGAGGTTTGGCCCGTGAGTTCCATTGGACGATTCGCAAACCGAATGTAGCAAGCCATGTCACATCAATAAACCTGCGACCGTCTCTCTGTACAAATACCGTCCATACACCCACTCTCTCTTTCAAAATAGCTTCCACGTTGGCGTCGACGCGCGGGCTCGCAGTCGGCTTGACGACTTTACGATATTTTTCTGTTCCCCGACTTGTTCGATCTTGCGTCTCCACTCGCCCATATTCCGACAGCGTGCTTTCGCATTTGCAAGACATCGCAGCAGGTCACAAACCCACTGTTCAAGAACAACAGCTCGTCGAAGACCATTTCGACCGAGCGAAATCGCGGGACCGTCCTACAGCGCAGATCCTACCTCCGATCCGAAGATATGAGCTTGGAGAAACGATAGATCGTTGGAGAAACCGTGGAAAATTGTCTTCCCGCTGCGACACAGGATCCGCATCGCAGCTGAAAGTGCAACGCGAGCCATTTACTTGGTTCAAACATCACCACATTGAGCGACTGGCCTCCCCAAGACAAGAATATTTCCGGAAAGAGCGTGACATAGCTCACCTACAATCCGACAAGATGCGATCCTTCGTACAGGTGCTCACAACGCCTACGGCCGACACACCGGGCACTACACTCATACTTCACTTTGACAACAAGAGATACCTTATTGGAAGCATAGCGGAAGGAACACAGCGAGCATGCGTGCAGATGGGAGCGAGGCTGCTGAAAGTCAGCGAGTGCTTCATCACGGGCAGGACGGAGTGGCAGAACACTGGTGGCTTGATTGGCATGATTTTGACGCTAGCCGATGTGACTGCAACGAGCCAGGCATCAGGCTTGGAGGAGGCCAAGAAAAGAGCGATGCAGAAAGCAAAAGATCTGGGCGTGCAAGATGATCGGGAGAAGGTTAGGGAACTACAGGACGCTGCTAAAGCCGAGCTCGGTGGAAACGGATTGACGCTCTTTGCGCCACCGAACTTGAACCACATGCTTGCCACTGCACGTCGTTTCGTGTTTAGGAAGGGCATGCCTCTTGATGTACACGAAATTGGCGCGGAGCGGTACAAGATGGAAGGCGAAGACGAGTGGGCACCCCATTGGGCGGACCAAAATATCAAAGTCTGGCCCATGTCAATCTTACCTTCTTCAACCTCGAAGCCACCGAGCCCGTCGGAGGGTAAGTCTGCCAGTCCCCGCAAGAGGAGCCTTGAGCAAGTTTACGAAGGTGAAATTCCAGAGGAGGGTAGATCTGGGATGCCGGATCGTGTAACACCGGAGCAGCACGACCAGCTTACAGCCAAAGCCGTCGTCGGTGAAATGTTCAACTCTACATGGCGACTGGACACACTTTACCCCACTCGCCTTGCAGATGTCAAGATGCCTGCCACCATTTTCATTCGCAACTCAGGAACCAACAAGATCGAAAAGTACTCCGGCCCACTTCCAGGTCCCGATATAGACCAAGCCACCGCGGATCTAGAAGTTCTTGTCCGAAAGCCCTGGCCTGGAGCACTGGTGGAGAGTCTACCGCCTACTCAGCCCGCCAAAGAGGCCATCAGCTATATCATCCGCAATCATACACAGAGAGGAAAATTCAACCCGCAGAACGCCATGAAGCTGAATGTCGCCAAGGGCTACAAATGGGCTCAGCTTGCCGCGGGCGAGAACGTCGAGAATGAGGATGGACAGACAATCACTCCTGAACAGGTCTTGGGCGCGAGTAAGGAGGGTGGCGGTCTAGCTGTGATCGATCTTCCTGATGCATCTTACATCGAGAACTTGATTGCGCGACCTGAATGGACAGAGCCTAAGGTCATGTCTGGTGTGGGCGCAGTCGTCTGGATCTGTGGCCCGGGTGTTGCTCTTGACTCGAGGCTGCGCACTTTCATGACTGAGAGAAAGGATCTTGAGCACGTCGTGTCTTCTCCCGATTACTGCCCCAATAACATTGCCCTTGACTCGGCTGCTGCTGCCACTGTTCGCCTGCAGCAAATCGACGGCAAGAGATATCGAGTCCCAACTCATGACCATCGTTCCGCGGCGGAGAATCACGTTAAATTGCCGCTTGTGTCGAGTGCACAAGTAGCGGTCCGGGGACAGATCGTACAGCTCGAGCCAAAGGTTGAAGTCCACAACAAAGAAGCTGTCACGGCACTGGATATTCAAGCGACCAAAGATGAGATGTCGAATGAGGTGCTTGAGGAAGCTACCCGCGTTCAAGGAGCGGTGAAGTCTGACGATGCTGCCATATCAAAATGGGTCAACACAGTTCCAGGTGAAGATGTCGAGATCACCACACTTGGAACAGGTTCTGCGTTGCCCTCCAAGTACAGGAACGTCTCCGCCACACTTTTGAGGGTACCGGGATGGGGTAGCATGCTCTTCGACTGTGGAGAAAATACTCTTGGTCAGCTCAAGCGTGCGTTTTCTCCAGAAGAGTTCGAAGAGATCATCGCAGGCCTACGTCTCATCGTAATCAGCCACATGCACGCAGACCACCACTTAGGCACAGTCAGTGTGATCAAAGCATGGTACGAGAAGGTGCACAAATCGCAACCAGCGGCCACCCCACTACCGAGCGCACATGCCTCAAGTCTGCTCGACGAACAACGACTCGCGGTGATCTCTGAGCCCGCAATGGCATCATGGCTCGCCGAATACTCATCAGTGGAAGACTACGGCTTCTCTCGTCTAGCACCACTTACCGTCTCCCCTGCATTCCCGACCAAAGGACAGAAGTCGCGCTTGAGCTGGTTTGTGCATCCCTCAGTGCTGAACTCCCTGGACTACCAAGATCGAAGAGATAAGATGATGACCATGGGAGTTCAACCGTTCATGCTCGGCCTTGAAGACGTTCAAGCATGCCTCGTGAAACACTGCCACGGTGCTCGCGCGATTTCCATCACTTGGCCTTCGAGCTTCAAGGCTTCATACTCTGGAGATTGCAGACCGAGCAAGGAATTCGCGAAGATTGGAAAGGGTTCTACTGTCTGTATTCACGAAGCTACTTTTGACGACGAGCTTCGGGGCGATGCCCAGGCAAAGAATCACTCTACCACTTCTGAAGCTCTTGGGGTCGCCCAGGCTATGGGCGCCAAAGCATGCGTTCTCACACACTTCAGCCAGCGATACCAGAAGCTGCCAGTGCTCGAGCACGCTGGAGATGATGAAGCTAGCACAGAGGACGCTACCATTACGCAGGACGTCCCCATGCTGAACCCCGACGATGCAGCCATAGGAGACTCGACCATCAACCCCGACGAAATGCCCGAAGGCCCAGTCGACGACTCCGAAGCACCAACCCTTCCCGCCCAAACAGCAGACAATGCCTCCGGTCAACAATACGACCTTCCCGACAAGAAGCCCAGCGGCCCCGAAAGCGGCCCAGCGGCTGTAAACTTCAAACTCAAATCCGACATGAAAGTCTGCGTGGCGTTCGACTACATGCGCGTCAAAGTCGGCGAGATTGCTGAGATGCAGCACTTCACTCCTGCTCTGCTCAAGCTTTTCGCGGAAGAAGAGAAGAGGAAAGAAGCGGAAGCTGCTGCTCTTTCTGCGGAGATTGCTGCGGCGGCGAAGAATAAGGGTGGCAAGAAAGGAGGGAAGAAGGACAAGAAGCAGAACGGTGGTCAGTGATCGCTGTGTTGTAGACTCTATGTACAATCGTAGATTAGACAGTGACAATAAATCTTTGTTACAGTACTAGCTCAGAAGTCTGCGCATGCCCCTGTATGTTCAGTGCTAATACCTGCGACCACCTCACTTCAAACTTAGTGACTCGACCTTTGAGACGGTGCAGGAAACGTATTAGTTTACGTATGAACGATATGCCGCTACTGCCAGCTGTATATCCACAGATGCTAAACATCTCACAGAGAGGCCATGCGCAGACTTATTAGCAATGACTATACAAGCTGTATGTACGGAAGATCGATCTTCGTAGAAGGTCAGGCAACCTGAAGCAAGTGATAGAGTGACAGATCCGCCAGCTGTCAACGCATCAACATTCCAGCAAGATCAACAATCAAGCCATGTTTCTACAGTGTCAACACTATCATCAGACTCGCCCGCGATCGCCGCCCCGCCGTCCCCAACCCTCGGCGCGCCCAAGATGTCGTCCTATACAGATTCAGACCAAATCGTCGTCATTCAAGAACGCCACATTCACGGTTTCCTAGGCTATTTCACCGTCTTCGCCGCCATTTTCACAATCGTAGGCACCATCGCCCTGCTGTTGGACCAATACAACCTGGCCAGCAGGTCTCTCAGCACGCGACATGGCGTTCGGAGGAGGAAGCTTGTGCAGCTGTTCCTTGGGCTGGCGGTCGCTTGTTTCGTCGTTGTCACCGTGTTGAAATACGCCGCTTGTGAGGCTAGACAGGAAGTGGGAGAGACACTGGCGGGAGCTCATGCAGCAGGTCATGGGGAAAAGGAAAGGTCGCACGAAAAGATATTCGAAGAGGAATCGAGTGATGTCCACCAGGAAAGCGCACAAATCGAAATCCCCTCTCCGTAAATCAATCGAAGTCTAAGTGGCGTTGATGACAGTGCTGACTTTCGCATAGCGGGCCTGAGCGACGCTATGTCGCTGTGAAGCGTTCGACTGGGCTGTCTGGCTTGTTGAAAAAGTATACCCCGTTCATCTTTGCGGCTTCAATCGATGCTGGAAATGTACTTGCGGAGTGGCTGCCGCCTTTTGACAGCCCGGCGGATTACTGGTGGTCAAGCGAGTATTATTGGGGAGCACTGGCCTGGTTTTACTTCTTGAGTTATGAGAGTGAGTACCAGTGCAGATGGCGGTGGACTCAGGAAAGATTACTAATACATCATCCAGCTCGCGTGCGTGCGTTACCTTGGAGCGCGCCTGTCTTGCTGACCTTACTCTCTGGCTATGTTAGCTTGTCCGGATCGCAGTGTCTGTTGTATGCGATGATGTTGATGTCGCCGGTGCGTGACAATCTCATGGAACGCTGGACGCCTTACCAGGCACCTCTCGTTGTTCCTTTCTGGCTTCACGCTGCGGCCTGGACCTTGTTGCCATCTGATTCTGCTTGGACGGACGCTCCTATTATGGTGTTCGCCACAGGCACAATGACATATGCTGCTTTCACTGCGATTACTGTAAGTTGCTCTTGCGAAAGTTGCACCTAATGACCTCGAAGGTTGGGTGGCCAAGCTCTATGCTGACGAGATGCTAGTGGATTCATACTCATCGCCTGGGGAAATTCCACAGCACAGCCGCAGCTGCAAAAAGATCAAGAGCGGTGACACTGGCGATCATGGCTTTACCATTGGTGGCAATTCGAATCTTTGCCGCGACTCGTGCGCTTTTGCAAGTCGCCACTGAACTCGGCTCAAAAGTTGCCGAGAGCGCAACACGTCTCAACGCAGAGCAAGCAATGGAAGATGCTACTGAGGATATAAAAGAAGCTGCTCGTCGGACTTTCGGCATGTTAAGGGATACAGGACGAGTCAATGCCATGGCTTGGGATGTGGTACTCTCGGCAATCGTGGTGGGCCTTTGGCTAGCGTTTGCGGAAGCAGATCCGAACACCATGCTACGCTCAGCGTTGCTCCCTTGGTTGAGAGACGAAGACGACGTGGCTTACGAACGACAAGAACGTATTGCTGCAAGTGGCAAGAAGGGTCAAGGCTGGCTCGATGCAGTCAAGCAGCTTACTTCTGTGAAGAGCCTAACACGTTTTGCCAGGTCAGACGAGGGACCAACGACTGGTACAGCAGAGACGTATGTTAGAAAGCGTGGCCGTCCACCGAAGCATCGGAAGAGCGCATCTTCAAACGAGAGTGGGTATTCTATCGCCCGCAGCAAGAGCAAGAGCCGTAGTCCAGGCAGGCCACGGAAGAGTGTTTCGCCTAGCAAGCAGGCCTCGGTCCGTGCTCGCTCTCAGTCTCGAGCGAGGGCGCAGGTCCGACATGGGCAGTACGGATGGAAGCATGCGAGTTCTCTTGGAATATCAGTGGTAGGCTGGGAGGCTGCCGGTGTAGCATGGTGTTTGGTTCTGTTGGGAGGGCTGGGTGTCGGTATGCTTGCTGCTTTTGGAGTTGAAGCGACAGAGCTGCTGTGAGTGCTGTGCCTGTAGAGTGAGCTGTGTCATGTATCTCTTTAATCTGACGTTTAGTACTCTCGTTGTTGGAGACAGATGTCATGTGAGTGTTGCTTTGTAGATCCGATTCGTGTAGCTCTGGATTGAATGTCTGATATCTCTTGTGGACCTGGCTCAGATAGCATGTGACCAATGATGGAGCAGGAGACTACAGATCTGCCTTCCAGTCGACCAATAATGACTGCCGTGACGACCTCCGAGGGTCGACACCACACCAACTGTGCTGTCACTCATGTGAATCACGTGCTACCAGAGCGGATGCAGATGCTGTGAAGGTGTCTGCCGTGTGACGAGTGCAAAGAAGGTGGCCGACAGTAAGCCAATATCATGAATGCGCAATACCATCAACACGTGATATGGTACATGTCAGCAGTCCTTCTTCCATTACTTGCCTAGTGCAGCCAGGCCTGAGGTGACTGGAGTTCCTAAGTCAGCGGGCTCGGCTTCGCGCAAATCTGATCACAGGAAGCAGAAAGCCGCTCGCACGGACCAACTCTCAAATTCGACCGCGCCAAGCCCAATTGTGCTCCTCGAATTCAGAGTGGTTCCGGCGCAACGAACGTCGACCAGTTGAGATCCCAGGCGCATACTAACCAACAGCGACGACACCCAGCACCCTTCAGTCTTGTCTTTCGTAACGCGGAAGACTCTTACACAGAAGGACTCAGCGAAAATGTCTGACGGCGAAGTCGAGGTTGAGGCGCCCCAGGGCTACCCGGTGCTGCCCAAGGATGTCTCCCAGGAGATCGGCTCTACCAAGCTGTTCAACAAGTGGAGCTACGAGGATGTCGAGATCAGGGATATCTCCTTGACGTGAGTGCGCCCCTACCTGCACGAGAAGACGAGATGGAATGGACTGGATGGCGGGATCGCGAGGAGGATTGGGAGAGATGTGCGACATGGAGGACGATGCGAACAGGCGACATGGAACGCAGAATGCTGACGATGTGACCACACAGCGACTACATCCAGATCCGCACTCCCGTCTACATGCCTCACTCTGCCGGCCGCTACGCCCAGAAGCGTTTCCGCAAGGCCCAGTGCCCCATCATTGAGCGTCTTACCAACTCCCTCATGATGAACGGCCGCAACAACGGCAAGAAGCTCATGGCTGTCCGCATTGTCGCCCACGCCTTCGAGATCGTACGTTTTCCGCAAGCCGCGCATCGCCAGGCAGCCTACTTACGTGAAGTCCGCAGATCCACATCATGACCGACCAGAACCCCATCCAGGTCGCCGTTGACGCCATTGTCAACTGCGGTCCCCGTGAGGACTCCACCCGTATCGGTTCCGCTGGTACCGTCCGTCGCCAGGCCGTCGATGTCTCCCCTCTCCGCCGCGTCAACCAGGCCATCGCCCTCCTGACCATCGGCTCCCGTGAGGCCGCTTTCCGCAACATCAAGAGCATTGCCGAGTGCCTCGCTGAGGAGCTCATCAACGCCGCCAAGGGTTCCTCCAACTCTTACGCCATCAAGAAGAAGGACGAGCTCGAGCGTGTCGCCAAGAGCAACAGATAAAAAGGGAATGGGTCTGCATGGGCTGGTGTTTACGCTGTGGCTGCGGGATTGAGGTACCTGCTACTGCCTTTTTTCTGCGCATGCTTCGAGTATCCGTAACCTGCCACATTGCGGCTAGCTCGAGGTGGTTCAAATGAAATATTTTGAAAGCACGATACAATAGTTTGGAAGTTCAAGACGTTTCAGTTCACGCACGCTCAGCTTCATGACGTAGTGAGGTTTATGGTACAGGATCAAGAAGCAAGGCCGGATAGAGAGTCAAATGCAAGTCCGAATGAACACAATTTAAAATGTGATGAATTTCGTACTCGCAATTTGCCTCTATGCACTGATTGACTTTAGAATGCCTCCCACTTCGCCAGGTTCCCTACGCCATCGCCCATAGCGCCTTACACCACCACCACACATGTTTCGAACCACACAATACAATTTCAAAGGATCTTCAAACGATGGTAGCAACCACCCGGCATCCCTGCTTATCAAAATGCTGTGCACTTCTCACCTCCACGTCCGCTCGACCAACGAACAAATCTCGCCTTAGGAGTCTTGCTCTAAGACGAAATTATGTCAAACAGACGCACATCGCCAAATATCTGACACGATGAAACCCCACACGACCTCCACACGGAATCGCTAACTTCTCTAGCTGAAGCGTTTTCCTGTGTCAGAACGTCATCTTGCGATCGACTTCACGACAACACTTTCGACTCGGACCAATTCCTAAGGATATATACACACAATCGTCAGCTCAGTATCCTGCCCTGTCTCGACACCACTGTCATCATCGACACCAACGCCGCGCCTCCGTCCCTTTACTCATATCTGCGCCTTCATGACTCGAGCATTCAGCATTCCCGCCACTCCACTGCGGATCATCTTCTTGCACAAGTACGACATACAATGGCCTCGCGGACCTTTGCACGACACCTACCACAGAAGGAAAAGGAAAACAGAGGTCGAACTATTGTTGCTTATCCTGAGAAGCGGCGTTGCACGGCTCGCGAGCGTGCAGGAAACAACATACTTCTGAGATGGGAATCGTAAAACCCAGCTCCCAGAACAACATGACGGTTGGCACATGGCAGTTACACCAAGTGTCTCTTGGTCCATCGGAGAATCCCGGCGGCTGACAAGACAGGCCGATGAGTCAACGCATTGAAGGATACAGCAGATTCTTCATGCCGGTGTGAACTAAGCACTGAGAAGCACGTGACAGTGTGCCGGAAAGCGGGTAACATTACAATGCCCGAAAAGGGCAATCAATCACACCGTGATTTTGAGACTTTGATATGAAAAGAAGACGGTGACCACGCGGAGGGCGGGCAATTCGAGAGACTCGGAAACTTTCCACGCCACAATTGGGTTTCGTAACGATGAATGAAAAAGGACAAATACATCCGAAACTTTCCACATTTAAGATCTGCCAGAAAGGGAAAAAGAAAAGAAAAAACTGGTGCACTGCTTTTGTGTTCTGATTTGTGAACAGTTCGTATTCATAGAGGACTTTTACCAGGCCGACCGCTGATTCAGCGATTCACCACATAATGTGCCGGTCGCACCTGATATGTACGTACGTTGGTACGATCATCGAAAACCCATTCCGTATGGGTATTTTTAAATGAAAACCACCGTTGCGCCTGCCCCAAATCGGGCGGCCGTGAGAGGAGCACTTCTTCACGAACAACGGGACCCAAAAACGCCCAGCGCTAAATATATGATAATGAAGTAGGAAAATAGCACCGCAGTGCTCTGAGAGGCTCGCCTCCGTCTGCTTCTCGAAGCTTCATGGACAATTGCGAAAATCAGTGAATCGAGTCGCCCAAATACCCCAGCTCGGTGAAAAGCGCGTCCATGGCGCTGCGTTCTGTTGTTCCGCTCGTGGGGATGTATGTCGCGGGCTTGGGTGTCGTTGTACCAGACCAGAGGACAGAGTCCCTGGGGAAGCTGTAATTTTGCTGGGTCGGGTTTCGGGCCTGTGGGCCGTGACCCCAGCGCAAGCGGGCGGCGACGTCTTCGTCTCTGATGTCGACGTACGGTGTGTTCAGGACGTCTTTCATAGAAGGCGTGCCGATCATTTCAACACCGTCAGTGGTGCTGACGGTGGCGTCGGAGAAAGTTGGTGAAGCAACTGCTAGAGCTGGGCTTGGTTGGTCTATGGTCTGAGAAGTGGATTGCGGCTCGATCGTGCTTACGGGTAGGTCTGGGTTGTGCAAGGAGTATGTGCGCAGTAGAGGTCCTTGCGGCGGCGATGTGGAGAGGAATTGGATGTCGCAGATTGATTTTGGACCTATTGACGCGGCGTCGCTGTCATGTGTCTTTTTCGTTGGCGAGGGTGCTGGCGTTGGGATGGCCACGACTTGTGAGAAGCTTTTGAAATCGGTCTCTGGAATGATGAGGTCGGCTGGAGCGCGACGAGTTGGTGGCCTGGCGTTTTCGTCGTGGGCGGATCGAGGAGGGTGAATGGACGCGAGTTCGCTTCTCTCGTCTAATAGCGATGCTTCGTAGGTAGTCGAGTCTTGCCGCGCGCGGGCTCTCATTGCAGCTCGCCCTGCCATGTTGCGTAGCGAGCCGGTCAAGAGCATGCCGCGTTTATGCAATGAGCCGACACTTCCAAACATCCTGCGGCCGGCCTTCAAAAGTCCATCTTCCGAGGTCAACGGTGGCGAAGGGGAGTCCTCCTTTGGTGTCGGAGGTTGGCCCTCGAGTCGTCCATTGAGAGCGAAGTCAGATATGCATCGTTCGTGGACCTTTGACACGGGTGGTGGTTGCGGAGCTTGGACCCTTGCCTGCGGATTCATGGTCTGCAGCGATGATAGCTGTGATAGCGTTCCGACAAGGCTCACACTTGCGCTGCGTTTCATGATTGGCGATTGTGGCACCTCTCTGGGAACGTGAATGACATTGACCATCTGTCCTGGCATCAAGGGACAAGATGCAGTGCATTCTCGGAAATCGTCGTAGGCTTCTATGCCGTCGTCAAGCCGAAAGTAGTACCAGTAAGTGCCGCCTTGCTTCAGTCCTCCCGTCCGTGGCTTGGTCCAGTCGACTTCTGATCCGTCGAATACGATGTCTTGGAATTGAAAGCATCCGGTGTAGAAGCCTGAGCCACGGCGACGATCATGGTACATTGCATAAGGGCGTTGGAAGTTGTCCCACGATCCGAGAAGTTCGACTGTGCGGACATTTCTGGGAGCACGAAACGCGAAGGAAACAAGTGTTTCTGGATCCATTGATGTGAGAGTGAGGTGTACAGGAAGCTGTACAATTGATTGATTGATTAAAGAATCCGGGTTGCGCGCGCAAAGTTCGAGAAGGACCTCCAATGGCAACCAACGAGAGCGCCACACGCTTTGTTCCAGGCCAGTGAAATGCTAAAGCCACAAAAGTAGCATGATGGTGTACGTAGGGCAGCGAGCGAGGAGTAGTAGGGAAAGGCGAGAGATGCAGACACGGGATCGACGTCGCATCACGCAGGCGGGCGGAGTGGCCTCATATCAAGGCAGCGCAGGCAGTTGGCGTGCAGGGATGGGCGTGTGGTGGGTGGTTGGTGCATTGAGCGATAGACTTTGTGGAGTGAACCAAGCGGCAGGAGGGCAGTCCGCGCTGTGCTGTGCGCCTTCCCAAACGTCGTCGGTGCTGTGCACTATAGCAAACGCGAGCTATCAGCTATCTCGCCACACAGACCGCGCTCTCGCTGCATCGCCGCCATGCGAGCGGCCGTGTCGCGGCCTCGACAGGCGGTCTGCTGAAGAAAATGCGGCATGGATGTGACGCCGAGGGCCTGCTGTGCTTGCGTTGCTTCGATCGTACGTCGGGAATCTCCAAATCTTAGAGCTCTGCCAGCCAAGTGGATCCCCGAAGGCAGGCGGGAGATTGTCCCCAACCCAAGTCGCCCACGCAGCGCATGGCACGGCTATCAGCATCGCGATCCCACGGCGCGTATCTGTGCTGTCCTGCCCTGCCCCGCCAGCGCGTTTTCACACGCCGCCAGCGCCTCTGCTGCCACACGCTGGTTGCGCCGTTGGCAGGGAGAGCACGCTGGACCGGTGGAGTGAGACAGGCAGGCTTTAGGGTCACGCTATCCAGGCTATGTGATCTCTGCGCCACCACGCCCGTGGCGCCAGATCGACTGCTGTCGGCCGAAGCGAGCTTGCATGCCATTGTTGAGACCTGCTTTGCGCTCGCATCCTGTTATCGTGGAGCTGTGTAGGCGGTGGGCGCGCTGGCCGACACACACAGCTGCACGATGGCGTTGCTACATCTGCATGTTCGACCCGCGACATCGCGCAATCGATGGCAAGACGGTGTGGAGCAGGGCATGCGATGAGGGGTGTACAGACTGCCCGCGGTCACGTCTTTAGGCGCCCAACAAGTGGTGTTTTCGCTCTGCTTGAGAGCTCCTGCCGCTTGCATGCTGTACAGTAGATCCTCGACCCGTCCATCCATCCATGCACGACCCGCCGGTTCTTGTCAAGCAACTCCCGCCGGGATCCCTCAGCGCGCAAGGCGCGTCACATACGTGCTTGCTTGCTATCACCGTCTGCTTCCTCGCCATCATCACGGCCACACTGCTAAGCATACATGTCTCCAGAGCGTCGGGACACCTCTGGCAATCGCAGATATCTGTGTCTTGAGGGCTCTCCATGCAGTTGTCCCCACATGCCATTTTGCATGATGACCCGATCTCGTGGAACACAAACACCCGCATCTTCACACTGCAGCGTGGTCCTGCAGTACAGCCAGCCAAATCACACTTCCCCATATTGCCTGCCAAAGCATAAGCACCAGTATATGTAAGCCAAACAATCCCACGCGTTCGGTCTGGCCATCCGCCAAGATCCCCTTAAAGACGAAGTCTCACCTTCAGCCTTTCGCACTCTATTCCCAAAGTTCTGTGGCCAGGGCAGTCGAAACGACTCAGCCACATGGCGAAAGGCCGTCCCGAAAGCTGGACCCCGGCTCAGGGGACGTGGCTGGGCGCTTGCGGCACATCCGATCATGGATAGAGTGTTTTCGTGGCGCGCGCTGGACTGTCGACGAGACAACGGCTTTTTTTGGTTGAGTCGGCTTAGTAGTGAATTTTGTCTTATCGCTATACTGTAAAGCCAATGGCGCGAGTCACGACGCAAAGTGCGTTCCCGAGCCTGCACGGAGTACAATTCCGATGCTGCTGCTTGCTCTGAAGTCGCGTTGTTCGCGTGAGCTGCGGTAAACACTGTGCAAACTGCCGAATGCGGCGACACTCGTGCCCTGCATCGCCTGTACAATTGGCTGCCGATCATCTTATATTGCTCTTGCAGCGCAAGCGTCGGCCTTTGCTGACCTCTCTCAGCGGAGGACATGCATCGCTGCACGCACACCGCAGGAGAAGGCGAGGACAAAAATATCAACTTACGTGTATCAAATACCCCGGTACTTCGAATTCTCATCTACATGAGCTCTGGCCACGCAATTTACCATCATCATCAGCTGCAGCAGCAGCAGCAGCTCTGGCTACGCACTCAGTGGCACGATCCATGTGAGCACTGTAAGCCAAGTACATGGCGCTGTGTGGAAACGTACGAAGCTTATGTAGTCTAATCACATAGCGCACATACAAGCTTGTGCGCTACACAAAACTGTCGCTTCGCGCAAGTGCGCCGCCTAGCACATGCTAACATACGAAGCCCTACTTGCGTCAAACATCGTCATGGGTGATCTGTGTTTTGGAAGTGCCTGTCATTTTCGAAGACGCGGAAGCCCGAAAAGCGCTAGGGACGTCGTGTGAACAAGTACATGTGATTAGAGAGGCCTGAGACAGCAGAAAGATTCTCTCAGGATACCTGTCGGGTCGATCAAAGTGAGTTGAAAAGGCAATCTCCACGCCTAAAAAAAAAACCAGAAAGACAAAATCAAAATGCGACCGCCTGATCATCTGATCGCGCATCTTCCCTGAGTAAAAGAAGTCCCATGCAAAGCTGGCCTGAAGACTGACCTACACATTCTCATCACCCCTCCTCCTGAACATGCTACCTCGAGCTGGCTTTTGCGAAGCACCCTCTGCGCTCGCTTGACCATCGCTGACACCTCCATCTGCACTCCTCGAACGCAACCCAAAACGGCGAGAGCGCGCTCCAGCAGCAGCAGCATCAGCACCTCCACCAGCTCTAGTAATCCCGGCACCTGCACTGCCAACCACAGGTTCAGCGGGCTGCACACCAACACTACCCGGCGGTGGCAACACAGCGTCAAACGGCGCGCCTCCAAAGACGTGCCCTTCGTGAGCTCCCCAACCAGCTTTGCGCGTCGCAACGGCTTCTCTGAACCCCTCGTACCCCGTCTGCACCACTCCATAGCCAAAGCCCACATCTCTCGCTACAGGTACATGGTTGAATCTGAAGTCCCAGACACTCGCGTAGACCATTCTATAAGCGCTCAGCGCCATAACTGTGCCGATTGTCGCACCCGCTACGACATCGTACCAATTGTGAAACTCGTCGATTGTGAGAGTGCCAGCGATGAGCGTAGCGCCTAGTATGGGCGCGTAGACCGCGATCAGCTTCCAGTAAGACGGATGGTAGTTCGCGAAGACTTTCAACTTGGCGTTAAGGTAGAGGAAGAGGTAGATGAAGCCTGCAAACGCGGCGGTCGAGTGGCCTGACGGGAACGACTCGAGGCTGTCGTCGATTTGATCCTTATCGCCACGGCATATGCTACGATCGTACATGATGCTGGTCCATCCCGTACCGGATTGCTGCCCGAAAGGCGGGACCTCAGGATTGCAGGCCGCGAGGAAGTGTGGGCGCAGGCCGCCTATGAGGCATTTGAGCATGACTTGGAAGACGGCGGGGGTGATGAGGGAGTACAGTAGGCCAAGGATGGCGTTGTTCATGTCCCAGAAGGAGCGGATTCGGAGCTGTAGGATAAGTATGATGGCGATGGGAATAAGAGCGGCGAGTAGCGCAGCAAGCCAAATGGGAACGATTTCTTTGCGCAGAGGGTAGGCAAACTCAGGATAGACGACGTTACCGTTCGCGAAGTTGACAGGAAATGAACGAGATGGAGCTGGCGGTGCCCAGTAGACCTGATGGTATCAGTTGGCTGTGAAGCTGAGGTCTTGCTTGGATTGGACTTACACCAAGGCCGATAATGCCCATGATGATCATGGTGATGATGTCAAAGATGATTTCTTTCAACCACTGACCAAACCGCGGCCGAGCATTGAGATTCTGGCTGCTGTAGGCTGCTCGGTCCTGCGTAGTCGCCTGGTTGCGACGAGCGAACAATCCCTTTATGCCGGACTTTTCGGTTGATGGCGCATTGTTGCCACCAACTGCCGTAGCAGTGTCAGCATCAGCAGGCTGTGTCTTCTTGTTGAAGAAAGGCATCTTGTCGGCTCGTTTCAAGTGTGGCTTTGTGGGATGGACTTCATGCGTCGAGCAAGGCTTCGAGCTGGATGCATTGAAGTGCTTGGAGAGAAGGAAGGAAGGGAGCTGACATCATGCGCGCGAGGGTAGCAGTGAATGGTGTCCTACCTCTTCAGCAAGCTTTGAGAAGCACACAACAGCACGAATGCGTGTTTGACATGTGACTACAGGCACGTTGACCATGCCGTCATGTGTAATGGTAGCAAGCAACGTCAAATGCTGTTCCTGGTCACGACGCGAGTATTTTGTGGTTTTTGTGAGAGTCATCGCCATCGCGGAAACGGCAGACTAGGTGTCTTTGCCATGCCTGCTCGAAAGAATGCATTTTTCTTTGTCAGCTGTCGATGCAGTGAGGTGAAGAAGCGAGGGTTGAATTGGCACGAAGAAGGTCCAACCTGCAGCTGCGGGGTCGAAGGTTCAAGCCCCAAGTGGGTTCCAATGACCTGAACTTACAACATCGATCAACAATCCAAAGCCTATAAACTCTGTGACACCCAGTATACAAATCCGTCGCAATTCCCAAACCTCCTCCCAAACTCCTCTCAAACAGCCCAAACCCTACCGCAATACCACCAAGATGACAACCGAAATCCCCCTCCCACCCCGCGAACTCGACGAAATCGACCGCATCGACACCTCCCTCACCTTCCCTCACTTCACCTCCGACACAGCCTGGACGCTCGGCAACCTCCTCCGCCAACGCCTGTCTCCCCTCCCACAACCCGTCGTAATCGACATCTCCCTCGCCCAAAGCAACCACTGCCTTTTCCGCACCACAACCCACAGCGGCACAAACCCGGACAATGACAGCTGGGTCTCTCGCAAACGGACGACCGTCCTACGATTCGCGAAGAGCACGTGGTACATGCACAACAAGATGGAGGGCGATGAGGCGGCGTTTGCGGCCAAGTATGCGCTTGGGAGCAGGGCGGGGGAGTATGCGATTCATGGCGGTGGATGGCCAGTTAGGGTGAGGGGGGTTGAGGGGGTGGTTGCTGTGGTTGTTGTTAGTGGGTTGAAGCAGGAGCAGGATCATGGAGTGATTGTGATGTGTGTGGGGGAGTTGTTGGAGAGTATGGGTATTGATGTTGGGGAGAAGAGGAAGGAGGATTAGGAGCATTCAGATCGGTTCAATGGCCGAGGTGCTGCGATCAGATCAACATGGGCAGCCGCGACCAGCCTCGGTACGCGGCGGACTTTGCATGGAGGTTGGGAACACAGGCAGGTCTCACTTGCGAACATGATCCCGTGTAACCCTACGAGCAGGTCAGAGGTGTTGTACCATCGCTGCCAGAATGGACATGCCTGTGCCAGTGTTGTCATAGATCAGGTTCCCTGGATCAGTCGGTCGATCACTATGAGCCACGAAGCATTTATGAAGATGTCGGGTTGGGCATGTGGCTAGTAAGGCGGTGGTATCATGTCTAGCGAGATGGGTGACTGCTCATATAGAATTCAGAGGCTAAGCTACAATTTTATGATATACAATTTGAAGCTCAAAAAGCTTGAGACTTCATCAACCCAATTGCGATGCAGTCCGCCTAGCTCATAGTCAATCTCAAATCTCTCCATGTCCATGCCCCATACCTCCATGCACGCACCAAGTGTTACGATGCTGCGCGCATGTCAAGCCGCTTGGACAACCTCATACTACTATTGTCGTCTCTCAACTCTCAACTTCTCCAATCCTCTCCACTTCCAGAATGAGAAGCCTAGGTTTCGATCGAGTTCCTACTGATAAGGCTCACAGCGAGGTGACTGGGTGCGATTGTCAGGGAGCGGACCAGCTTGGATGCGAATCGATTGAAGCTAACTCGGTAGGTAGTCAATCTGGGCACTTGATGCCATTCCGCCGCCGGAAGAGCATTGTCGCGACGATGATGTCGAAGTCATTGTGATTCGATGTCAACGACCACGGCCTGCGATCAAAGTCGTAGTAGGCTTAATGGAAAACTTGGGCAAGGATGGGATGGTTGTTTGCCACCGGCATATGGTTTTGAGCACTGCATCCACGCCATACTATGCTGTTCTCACATGAAATGCCCGGCTCACTGCGCATCGTCGTCGTCGTAATCGATGCCACCGAAAAGTCCAAGTACGACGTTCAACATAGGGACGCAAAGTTCCGTCGATTCGTCATCGTCTGAAGATTCGATGCCGCCGAAGACACGGCGGGTTCTGTTTTGAGCCGTCTCAGGGAGGCGGGGCGTAGATGAATTGGTGCAAACTGAAGAGGCATTGGCAGAGCATTGCGTCTGAAGTGTTTGATAGGTCGACGGTTTCGTTGATGCTTGGTGGCGGGTGGCGGGTCGCCAGCATGAGCATGCCTGTGGTGGCGATGAAATTTGGTCTGAAGTTGGGATCAAAGTTGATGCAGTGTTGATGTCTGCTTGTTGGCAGAGTAGTCTCTGTCGTCGGATGGGTCTGTGGCGGATGCGTTTGCGGTTGTGTCGGTCGCCCATTGCTTATCTCTGGTCTAGTGGTCTGGCTGGATACTGGTGCTGATGATTTAAAGAGATACAACAGGCGAAGAATGCAAAGGAAATAAACAGATATAAACAGATCATTCGACGGCGATCGCCAGAGTCACTCCAAGCCTACCTCGGAGGGGGCCTCTATCTTAAAGATACAAGATGACCACGCGCCAGTCCATATGGCGTAAACATCATCGTCACGAGACGTCGGGTACCACTCAGCAGTACGGCTGCCCAAGAACTCTGCTGATGTCGCAAGCGATAGAGTCACCAGTGCGGGTGGACACGGCTTCTGCGATGTCGGGCGAGAGCGGGTGAGTCACGGCTTTTGGTGGAGGGTGGCGAGGATCGAGATGCTTGGCGGATTTGGAAGAGGGAACGTGAGCGCTAGACGTTCGTGACTTGTTGGTGTGATGCCAGGCTCACTCTTTACCAGAGTTACAGTCGTCGGTCGCATGCGATAGTGCGCTATGCTATTAGGCGATGGTCAAGACGTCTCGCATGTGGACGAGCGACGGCGACGGCGAACTGCGTCTCGAGGCGAATCAAGCATCGCAAAGGTCACAAGTCTGGATATGCTATTTGAGGATGAATACAGGAATGAGAAGCGAAAGCTTACAACATGTCATAGTGAATCATTAGAATTCTGCTGCCTGCTACCAGACATCGAGAAGAAACTCTCGTGCCTCGTGTACTGGAAAATACTATTAAGCCGCCGCATACTCTCGGCCACACCACCAGTCACTTCCCGCAGTATTATGCCGGTGGCTCTTTTGAGGGATCGCATCCTTGTCCGCTTGATTGCAGTCGTGTCACACTTGTGAATTTCTACTGGTGCCTACGCCGAGCGGCTCTATGCGATAGAGCGATCGATGGGCGCTCTGACAGTGCTGCCGCCTGCTTGGAGGCAAGTCTCGGTGCCTTCGTCGAAAGATGTGCAGTTCATCACGTCGTCGGTGAACTCTGCCACACCGAAAATAGTAACTTTGTCATACGGTGGCGTGCCAACGCTGAGACTCCCTGTTAGCGACATCCAAAACATCGGCGCCTAGATATACAGTCAGGTGCTGTCGATTGACTCACCTTGGATCCGTGAAGGTATCCTTGAGCTCGAGAGAGAACTCGGTCCACGAGACGAAGTCCTTCATGTGCCAGGCCAGTGAACCGTTGAGGCAAGGCGCATAGGTGTCGGCCGGCCAGCCGCTAGAGCCATATGGCCAGTGACCAGTGCAGTCGACGGTGATGTTGGACAGAGGGTCAGGGTCGTAGATTGTGAAGATCATGGAGACATTTCCCGCCTTGACACGGTCAACGATGAGCTCTGTGATCTCGAATGGATTGCCGGAGAACATGTTGCTGTTAACATCAAGCTCCTTGGCGGTGGGAGCGGCGGAAACGGTGGCGGTGATGAAGGCGATGCCGGAGACCAGGGCGCCGAAGAAGTGCATGGTGGTGGTGCGGTGTTGTGTATACGTGGGAGTGTTCGCGTTGGTGTGAACTTGCCGCGCTGACTCGAGACGAGCTGTCGTGGGGTGTTGTAGTGTGTATTGAATGCGTGTGGAAGAAGCGTGCTGCCCAGAGTCGAGGCTCGAGGTGCTTCTGGACAATGCAACAATCAAGGGAAGGTGCAACTGATCGGCTGCACGTGGTGGCTGAAAGACGCTCGTCTAGAGTCAACAGTGATGTAGCAGGGCGAGTACACACAATGCACGCGTTCGCAACACGGCCTGTATAAAGATTGCTGGAATGCAGAATGGAAGAAGCAGAGCGAAGCAGTATTTATCACTTGCGAAGCCTTCTCCTATGCGTGTGACATTCGAGACCGCTATTCGTGTCTGTTACGCTCCACCGTCCATTGCCTATGACTTTCCCTTCTCGCCTCAACGGGATGGTCCATGGTGTGACATGCGATCGCCAGCTCCCGTGCAATGCCGCCAGTCGGTTGGCACAACATTGAAGTAATTGCCAAGACAGGAGAACAACCAACAAACACAATTGGATGGCAGTATACTGTTTAACCAAATCAAGCACTGTGAAACCAATACCAGTGCTGCTCTACAGATCTAGGAAAAAGAGCCTGAATCGCAACAGTTCGGAAGCTTGGTCTGTCTACTTTACATGAAAAGAGGCTTGACTGATCTTGGTTTGGGGCTGCTCAGCTTTCTGCTTCGCCTGCACGATGGAAACAACTACAACCTCACACTCTCCTCGGACCACTTGATGTGCTACAGAATAGGAAGTTCCAAACCGGTTGAGTACACATGTGGTACCCAGGCCGCCGAACCAGCCGCCGCCTGTGAGACCGCGCGTGGAGTAGAGGTGACAGCCGTTCCTGAAGAACCATGACGCGAAGGAGTGGAAACCTTCAGCAACAACCGACGATTTAGCATCATGCTTTCGGGCATAGAGACCTGGATCCTTGCTGGGATCTCTCTCCATTTAACCTTGTCCAGTCTCATCAGAGTTAATGCTCAGGCGGGCTGCATATGCATCTCATCGCTATCTTCATGCAGTGTGGAGATGCAGCTGAGTGGCCAAGGGCCCGTTTTCTCCGGGATGATCTAAAATTGTATCTTACGGTGGGGTAGATGAAGATGTGATGGCCAAGCGTTTCTCCAGGGGTTGCCCTCTCAGTAGGGCAGCCTCCTTCAAAGTGCGTCAAGCAAGTTCGAAGCGGTCAGAAGCGCACGGGCAATCCATGCGTCAGGGGCATCAGAGACGGACCAGCAGTTCTGGTGAAGATACAGGTCTCAAGACGACCAGCGTAAAATTACGTCCACACGCGCGCGACATGGCAAATCTGACCGTGCAGACGCCGCATCTCAAGTCAGCCGTCGTATCGAGTGCTATAGCCAGCCTCACTGGCAGCCAGGCGAAGATTATGCTCTGGCACTAGACGGCATGGATCACGCTCCGGCACGAGGCGTGCACAGTAGGCGTCCGCATTGGTGGGATGGTATAGGTGGGAGCCAGCCATTATTGCTCTTGCGCGTGGTAGTAATGGTCAGCGCAAGGCCGTGCCAAAAGCTAGCCGATGAACCCTGGGACACATCTATGCTACACCGTACAAACCTACAAGCTCACGTCTTTCGACCTGTTTTCATGCCCATGTCCCTGCCGCCGTCCTGGAGTGTCTGCATGCGCCGCGGTGATTGAGTGCAGCGCAGTGCCGAGCGATAGAGCTGGTCGACACCCAAGCTAAAGCCACTACCAACGTCTGCCCGCCTGTCCGTCTGCTGCCAGCGAAGGGAGCGGCGCGAAAGACTCAGGTACCCATGCCCTCCTTTTGGAAGTCCAATCGCACCTCCAAGTCGCATCTCTTCTTCCCAGACCAGCAGCAGACGCAGCAGCAGCAGCAGCAGCAGCAGCATCCAGGTGAGTTGCCGTTCCCTGCTCTGGCCTACAGCAATCCCTGGTCCCGCGTGCAAGCCAATATCGCTGCCCGCCCCGCAGTGCTGGAGCAGCAGCACGCAAGCGTCAAGACGACACCCTCGCCAGCTATACTGACAACACGCCCGCCAGATCTGCCTCTGTTCCGCCCCAACGGTCGTCCGACGCCCTTCCAACGCACTTCGTCAGTCAGCGATCGTCAGAGCATCGCCAGCACCCTCTCCAGTATGTCCTGCTGCACACGCATCCACTCCCTCATCCGCTGAACTGCCTCTGTAGACCGCCGCTCGATTGCGATCTTGCCCTCCACTCCCGACGACCAGTCCGGCGACGACGGCCCTAATTATTCCTTCTTCGACACTTCTTCGCCCACTCCTGGTGCTGCCGGCCTCAATCGCTCCGCAACTGTAGTCAAACGAGACGGAATTGGAACAACAGAGGGCACAAGTTCGGTTGTTGACCTTCCATCGCACACTTCACCCTCACCCCACTGGACGCCAGGCCTCGCGCACACTTCAAACTCTGTCGAGCAACCGGCGGTACCTCGCGCCAGCACGGCGTCTATGAACCACGCTCCTCCCAAGACCTCGTCCGATTCCGGACAAAACGCAGCCCTGGATCGCTGGTCGCAACGCCGCCTGCAGCGCCTGAATACAGAGCAGGGCTTCCGCGAGCAGCGGCAAGGCGGGCTCGCTTCACCACCTGCGAGCGACTCTTCCTCATTCACTGGCAATGCTATAGGCTACACGCATCAAAATGCACAGCCACAGGCTGGGGCATCCCTGCATCAGCAGCCACATCAGCAGGCCTACCAAGCTAGCAGCAGCCGCAGCAATGCTAGCCCGGCGCTTCACTCTCAGCCCGTAAGCTCGTCACGAACATCCACCTACCCTGCGCACGAGCAGCCGCAGATGGTTCATATGCAGCCCCAGCAACAATACTCGCCCCAAGACTCATCTGCGCAGTTTCAAGAAAACTCCCGCCCGCAGCTACAACAGTCCCGCAGTTACTCACAACACAGCACTCTCGAGGAACAGCAAGCCATGGTCAACAACGGCAACATGTCCGCGCCAAAGGCAAGCAGACCTGCTAGCAATAATAGGCAAAGCGTGCAGAACAACGGTATGGCGCAGAGAGAGGCTTCGAGTGGATTGTCGACTTTCAGTGCTGCTGTGGTTCCACAGACCAACCAAGCTCCACCTTCATATCCCTCAGCTCAGCCGAACCAGCAGAACGAAGCACGTCGTGCTACACCTCAACCCGTGCAGTCTGCAGACGATCTCTCCGAGGAGGATGTGGCCCAGCTTGTCAAGGACCACAAGGAGCTCCGTACGTCATCCATACGCAATACCGAATTTGAACATGCGACTAACCTCGATTATAGGCGAGAAGTACACAAAAGTCAAGAAATATTACTTTGAAAAGGAGGACCAAGTGAAGCAATTGCAGAACAGCCTGGCGCACCAACGCCTGTCACAGTCACGAACATCTCTCGACGACAGCGAATATACCACCCGCTTTAACCGACTCGATGGACTCATCGCACAGCTCGCATTCAGCATCCGAAAGAACTGGAAGAGCATACCCTCATGGCTGTTGAGCTCGGTGAACAAGGATGCCGTGGCTACCGGAAAGCAAGAAATGACAGCGGCTGGTCGCGCTTTCATCTCCTGCTGGCTTGTGGAAGAAGTCTTTGACAGATATTTCCATCCCGATCTCGATCCTACATTGTCTTCTCAGCTTCGAAGCGTGCAGAAGAATATCAGGCGTTATGCACCACCCGCACAAACGTCCGAAGAAGAGGATTACCTCATCGCAAAGGTCGTCAACTGGCGTCTGTCTACCTTAGAAGGTCTTCAGGAAACCCTTCGATCCCCTCAATGTGCAACAAACCGTGCGCAGCTTACCGATAATCTGAAAGAGGGGCTTATAAGCGCTATCAGCGCTCACCTCCAAGACCCTCCCCCGGCCGACCTCGAAGGCGGCGTTCACATGATCGTCGAGCTCGTCGTCAGTATCGCAATCCACCTACCCCTCGAAAGCCGCGACGTTGTAATCGAGTACTACATGCCCGGTCACAGCATCGTCACGGAGCACATGAAGCTCGAATCCGGCATCCCACCACTCACCATTAGCGTTGCGGACGATGCCGCCGACCGTGCCAGCATGAAGTCAGGAATCAGCGACGCAACCGACGTCACCGAGAACGCCGATGCGCAGACCACCCACACGAGCAGCAGCGGGAAGAAGCGCAGTATGCTCAGCGCGCTCACTGGCGGGTCAGACCGCAAAGGCCGTATTGCAGCTGCTCAGGGCAAGCACGCGACAGGTAGCTCAGGTTCACTGGGACAGCGTCCTGAGAGCCAGAGCGGGCGCGAAGACCTGCCTCCCCGTGTGCGCCTAGCGGCAGGTATTGGTGTTTCGGTCCGTGGACGTACTGTACTGGTCAAGGCGCCTGTGTTCAGCACTGTTTGATGCTGTACGCAAAGCGAATAGACACCAGGCATGGAAGTGCACTTGGGCCGAATATTTCAGCATTTTCACGACAACAGCAACAACTTTCTTCTAAATCGGCTACCCTATTTCTTACAACCCCCTTTTTATTTTCTCTTCTCTGATGAAAGACGATACCCGGTGCGTTGACTGGATTTGGGCGGGGAGAGTGGGAACATGGAAAAGATCATACATACATGCAGGGGAGAATCCAAGAAGAGCTCTTTCCACCTCGGCCTCGGAGCTTTTGAGATGAAGGGGACGAATGGGACTCGCTTGGGTTCTGCCCTTTTCCGTGACCTACATGCTAGATGTGAGAAGAATCTTTTTCGAGAAATGATCCACACATTGTCACGCTACTTGCTTTGCGCGCTTTTCCTTGTTGATTGAGAATCGTCTGTCCTATGTCGATCCTTCATCGACCCTGTTTTTCTGCCCAATGCTGTGATGTCCATGCAGAACGGCATTACGAGATACATGTCACGTCACGTGATGCGACTGTTGATGTTTCTTGCAGGGTTAGTGGTTAGGGCAATCCAAAAATCGCGGCAGGCCGACAGAAATCATTACATTGATTGAGATGGTGCTACATTGGCGATTCTGCATCGACCTGGTCGATTTCAGGTCTCTTGCTTGACCGGTTGAATGGAATTCTCGTCGATTCTGTCGTTCTTGCTGATAAGGAAGACATGTTTCGGCACAATCTACTGGATACATGTAGTTGAGCCAGCAGCCCGACAACCAACGTTCAGATCGTTATACATATGGCCACCCAAAATCCACGCATCGACATACACAGCAATGGAGAAAATAGTCGCAGGAAATAGCTCGAGCCTTCAACACACATTTTCCAGGAGCTGTTGAGCCTCTGTGATCGACTAACTAGGTGCCATTATCTTGTTCGAGCATTGATCCACTTCGGCTATCTATCAACGATCAAGCTCCAACCCCACTTTACAACTCACGAACTCACGAACTCACGAGCACACCCAAGCGATAAGACTCCACCACAGTGAACACCGAGAGAAGCTTGTGCGCAAGACTATAACCAAGCACCCAAAAGTCCCTGGAATCGAATCCAGACTTCTACAAGAAATCCCCAATCACGCCACTAGTCGTCTTCGAACGACCAACCACCAATACAACCCCCACCCCCCAAACGCCACCCATCTTAAGACCTAACCACGGCCGAAAGACAATAATGTCCTCTTCATCCGCCGCAGAAGACGCCGAATCCTACGAAATCTACTCCTTGGGCGACTTCTCCCTCTCCTCCGGCCAGACCATCCCCCAAGCCCAGCTCGCCTACAAAACCCTCGGCTCCCCTTCCTCCCCGGCCATCATCTACCCAACCTGGTACAGCGGTCTAATCTCCTCCAACCTCTGGCTGACCGGGTCGGACAAGACTCTCGACCCGTCGAAATACTACATCATCATCCCGGCTCTGTTCGGAAACTCCCAATCCACCTCTCCTTCCAATTGGGCGAAGAAAGGGAAAGAACCCTTCCCGCGAGTGAGTTTCTACGACAACGTGCGCGCCCAGCATGAGCTCGTGACGAAGGGGTTGGGACTGGAGAGTGTTTACGCGGTGCTGGGGTGGAGTATGGGCGCTGGTCAGACGTTTCAGTGGGCGACGCAGTTTCCGGATTTCATGCAAGTGATTGCGCCATTTTGTGGGAGCGCAAGGACGTCTTTGCACAATCAAGTTTTCTTGGAAGGCGTGAAAGCTGCACTTCTGGGGCCTAAGGGCGCTTCGAGCGGAGGGGTTTGTGAGTCGGACGTTGAGGCTGACGGGGAGTATAGGGCGTGGGAAGAGGGAGAGAGGGAGAGGGGATTGAGAGCGCTGTGAGTCTCGTCTGTTTGTCTCTGGTTTGATTTCGCGTTTTCGTTTCTCTCAGATTTGTGGATCTCAGCTGACTTGGGCTTCTCTCCGTAACAGCGGCCGAGTCTATGCAGGATGGGGTAAGTGAGCATTTGAACGTTTGTAGCCTACCCTTCGTGCAGCAAGCTGACATATACCAGGCTTTTCGCAAGCTTTCTACCGTGAAAAGCTACACGAGTCGGTCCTTGGCTTCAAGGATCTGGAAGATTTCATGAAGAACTTCTGGGAGGCCTGGGCACTCTCAAAGGGTTTGTGTCGTCAGATGCTGATGATCTGTTTGGTTGGTTGGTGTTCGCTGACTATTGAGATCTAGATCCCGAGAACATGCTCACGATGCTTTACACCTGGCAAAGTGGCGATGTTTCGAAGCAAGATCCGTACAAGGGCGACTTCAAAGCTGCCATGAAAGGAATTAAAGCGAAGGCGCTGGTTTTGCCAGCGAAGACTGATTTGTACTTCCGTGAGTTACGCGCACGACAGATGTTTTAGACGAGTGTATAACTCTGATTAACGTCTGCGAACAGCTCCTGAGGATTCGGAGATCGAAGTCGAGAACATGCAGCCCGGCATTGGCGAACTAAAGGTCTTTCCTTCTATTTGGGGCCACTGGGCTGGTGGTAAGAGGCTATAAGTCTGTGCGACTTTTGCAATATTCGCTGACATCTGGGCAGGACCAGGCGACAGCAAAGACGATGTCGCATGGCTCGACGATAACCTCCGTGAATTCTTTGCGAAATACCCGAGTGGAGCTGCTTGGAGGTAGAGTTGCCAAGTGTTTGTCGAAGAGTGGCCGCGCTCAGGTCTGTGAGACCTACTTTGGGTAATTGGACGACTATGTACCTAGCAGGTCTTGAGCATCGACCAGGGTGCTTGACCAGAAGGATGGGATGGGGTGTGGCTCTCAGCTTTCGGGCCGATGAACTGGCTATGATAGGGAAGTAGCATCGGATTCTTGCACATGTCATGTAAGCATTCACGAACACACAAGCCTGCAGCGAAAGAGATTGATTGGATTCCGTGACAAGAAAGATGTGTCAAGTGCCTATTGGTCAGCCTGTTGTCGCACACTTTGTCAATAAATATATGGCAATCAATGTCGTCGTCCGAAAATGGGAATATCGGGCGCGCAAGATCTCGCGAGCGGCATGAAGTTGCGTCGTGAAAGACGTTCGCAGCAAGAGCAAGGGTTTGTGCTCCGGTCCGGCCTGGCCGGGGTGATGGTCTCGCCAATCTGAGCACAGCTCGGTTGCGCAAGTGTCACTTGGAGGAGTGGACAGTGCGGGATCGCTGTTACGAGGCTTGTACACACTGCCGCCCACTTCGGCTCTGCTGCCAGCTGTTGCTTCACGTGCATGCAACTCTGCGTATTTCGTATACGGCAGATGTGAGCCGATCTCCACCGTGTAGTGACTACGACTTGACAACTCAAACCAGCCATTTCCTCGCCTGAAGACGAGCGCACCGTGGTTACGGCACTGCTCTGCGTTTTGGCCGCCAAAAGATTAAACACTACTGGGGTTGAGATGTTTGGAGAGTGCCCAGGATTCGACATATCGGAGCATCCGGGTCGTTAGCCTGTAATATGGCACAAGCAGACGGCAGCCGGCCTGATCGGCGGGCTCAAGATCCCGAGAGCCCACATTGGATGCATGTACCTGCATATCCAGCTTTCGGGCAGTCAAGCGAAGCGCGATCCTTCGCTAAAGGGCCAGATCAGCTTCTGGAGGCCATCGGCACAGATTGAGCCGGTATCGGACAGACTGAGCTTCAGTGCCAGAGGGTGGCATGGCCGGCGAGGTGCTTGGTCACTGCTGCAGACTCGGCGGCTGCTGTGCATCGGCAGGCGTGGTGTTGAAGGTTGTGATGCGGCGTCGCACATGCAGATGGCAGGACGCGCGACAGGCGTTAGACTTCGGCTCCAGTGGGCGGCAGACGCCGTGGGATGGCGGAAACGGCGCCGAAGACATGGGCTCGGCGATGCGCTCAATCCTGGTACCCTTGGCCCTGCGCGCTTGTTGCAGGGATGACATGGCACAATTTTTGCGCGGCGGGGGAGGGGCCTCTGAGACATGCCGGACGCATTCTTCAGCCTCGGGCTGTAGATGCAGCGAGAGACGCGCGGACGAGCATCAGGATGGACGGGTATGATTCCTCCGCAGGCGGTGCACGGCAATTGGACGAGGGGAATGCGCAAGCAAGCAAGCAACGCCGCAGCGGACAGACGAGCTTGCAGGCGAGCTGTCACGTCTGCAGAGTCGAGGGTAGCGTAGCGCAGTGGCACCAACGCTTGCCCAGGGCCAGGGCCATCTCGGCTTGGGCTGCGGCGATTGCATTCGATCGTGCTTGAGTGGCCCAGCGAGCGGATGCCAGCCTGGCGCAATAATAATGCAGAAGCAGACCACCAAGGCCGGCCGCTAGCAAGCATCGCCGCGATCCCATGCAACGCCTGCTTCGAGACCGTGGCCGAGGGCTTGCTGGCCTCATGCTGCTGCTCTCCAACAAAGCACACCCACCTCCCTGCGTCGATCTATACCTGCTAGTCATTAATAATTACTGCTGCCAACCCTCCCTCGCCAAAGGGCCCTCTCGCACCCACTCCTGCTGCTCCACTCGTGCCCTCAACACGGCCAGCTGCCCGTGCCCTCCCGCCGCCCTACTCACCCCGCTACGCTTGCTTGCTGGCGCCGGGGCCAGCGTGCCGAATAATAAGGACTTCTAGCATTCCGTTTGCAGATCGCATCTGTCCAGACGCTTCTGCACTCGACTTCCACGCGCCGCACCACACCACGTCTCCGCCATGGCCGCGACAATGCACTCCTCCGCCTACCAGACCTACGCCGAGCGTTCAGAGGACCCCAACTTGACCCCGC
Organism: Cladosporium sp. BF-F; assembly: GCA_030463185.1. Classification (NCBI taxonomy): domain Eukaryota; kingdom Fungi; phylum Ascomycota; class Dothideomycetes; order Cladosporiales; family Cladosporiaceae; genus Cladosporium; species Cladosporium sp. BF-F. The sequence continues at coordinate 627,015 of JAMRMS010000005.1, read as the reverse complement.
TGGCCACATACCTCTTGCGCCTCATCCACCTCAAGCGCACCAATCTTTGCGTTTCTGCCGACGTCACAACCACAAACGAGTTGCTGTCTCTGGCTGAAGATGTCGGCGACCACATCTGTATCCTCAAGACCCACGCAGACGTCATTTCCGACTTCAACGAGAAGACCATCAGAGGCCTGAACGAGCTGTCACGCCGCAAAAAGTTTTTGGTTTTCGAGGATCGCAAGTTTGGCGACATCGGAAGTAAGTTCACCGTCGTCGATCATGGGTTTGTGGAGCGACGAAGCTAATGGATGTTTCTCTTCTCCACAGACACTGTGCAGCTGCAATACACCGCCGGCCCTCTGTCCATCGTAAAATGGGCACCGATCGTCAACGCCCACATTTTCCCTGGCCCAGCCGTCATTACCTCTCTCGCTGAAGCCGCCAAGAAAGCCATCAACGCCTACAACACCTCAGTTTCCACCGACATCTCCGCCTCGCCCAAAACTGGTTCGGGCAACGATGAGGACACCGAGCGCGAAGAGAATGGCACTTATGGCACATCTGACGAATCGTCATCAGAAACCAACCCAGATGGCACACGTCGCAACTCTCGCCAACCACGCAAGCACTCCGTCGTCTCCGTGAGCACAACAATCAGCACAAAAACCGAGACCATTTCTCCTCAACCCTCCCTCCGCCCTAGCATGTCCCGCGGCTCAGCTTCAGAAGACCCTTCCTCCCCTGACGCCATGGGCTTAGACGTCGACGACGAATCCTCGGCGGAGGACCGCAAAGCTGCTCTCGAGCATCTCGGCCCCGTACCCTACTTCCGCGCCCTCTTGCTCCTCGCTCAAATGTCAAGCAAAGACAACTTCTTCTTCCCGCAGTACACCGAAGCCTGCGCCACCCACGCACGCCTCAACCGCGACTTCGTCATGGGCTTCATCGCACAAAAGAGCATGAATTCAGAGGACGGGGACAACTTCATCACCATGACCCCTGGTGTGCAAAAGTCTGCAGGCGGAGATGGCAAGGGTCAGCAGTACAACACTCCTCACAAGGTTGTGACTGAGTTCGGTACGGACGTCATCATCGTCGGACGTGGTGTCTACGGCGCTTCCGATCGCAAGGCCGAGGCGCTTGAGTACCGACGACAGGGCTGGGCAGCTTACGAAGAGCGTCTCAAGCTGGGAAGGAAGAGGAGATAGACGATATTCACGAATGACCATACGACGAGCAAGCTTGTTGCTTATCACGGACAGGTGCCGTGATGTGCAACATATTGCACTGGGAGGTTTCACGAGCTTCTGTTCTGCTCGCATCTACTAAGACGCCCTTTGGTGGATCTTACCTCGCGTTACAGCACAGGGTCTTTGGCGTTCAATCCGGAGGCACTTGCACACAGGTTGGTCAAGAGCCAAAAACAACACATTGCTGCATTTTCGCCCGAAGCACTATTCCCGTTTCCCTTTCTCAATCGTTACTTTTACTATTCATGCATACCAAGTTGGACAAGGACGATTACCCCGGACTGTCGGAGAAAAGCAATCTACCTTATTCTTCAAACAATGAAAACTTGGGGAAGAGCGAACGATAATGTGACTGCGCGCAACGAGCTTGTGGCTCTATGCTTCCAAGAGGCTAGTGGAGGGAGAAGAAAATCGATGCCAAGCAAGTACGATATCACGCATGTTTCTACACGAATTATCTAGAAGCCAGACCAAAAAAGTTCTTTTGATTCTTTCTAAATCCTGTCCACCTATTGCCTACTCATCTCCAATCCTTCCCCTTCCTCCAAAGACTATACAGGGCCACTGCATACACCAACGACGACCTCAGAATGCAACGAAACCCCGAATCGACTTTTTGGGTCTTTACGGACGGAAAAAATCGGTAGACTCCATTATTCATACAATAAGCATAATACAGTCCCTCAGATTCCTCCATCTTCGAAACTTCCAACACCCACCATCCTACACCACCCAAAAACACACCAACCTCCCATCCAAACGTCCCCTCACCTCCCCTCCCCATCCCTATCACTCCTCGCCCCCAACCCTTCCTTCCCACCCTTCACTTCCCCCTCCACGTTCCCAAACCCCGTCGACCTGTCCACTTCGGATTGTGGATCTGGCTGTTTCGCAGGATGGTCGTCGCCGGGTTGTTTCTCGTCCGATTTCGTGGAAGCGCTGGACTGCGAGTCTTCGGCGGGGATGTTCGATTTGCCGGCTTTTTGGGCGTTGGGGGGCATGTTGCTCGGTGGTGGAGGGGTTTTGCCGGTCGATAGTGCTCGCAGGGTCATGGATGAGAGGCGGCGGTGTTGGAGGGCGATGCGGCGGAGGGTCATTGTGGGTGTGCTGGTCAGCAGGGTGGTTGGTGTCGGTGTTGGCATTGTGGCGAATTGAATGGCGGATTTGGTTTTGTTGGGTGGATTGTGAGTTGATAGTGGAGAAACAAATGTTCGGACTTGGCTGGAATATAAGTGACTCGTGTGGATTATAGCTACATACGGGTTAGATACAGATAGTCATGTTCGGAGGGAGCTCCATGATCTCATGATGCGTACTGGATTGACAGCGTCATGATTCTCGACCCTGGCCGGCCAATGGTAGTACCCTTGCATGAGACTTGCAAAATTGTTTTTCTCATCCTATAATTTTGAGGTATATTGGATTATGTTGTTGGATCTGGACTAAAAACTATGGTTGCTACTAGAGTTGACAAAAGACATGTCAAACTGTTCCACACCACCCGCTTTGGAAAACAGCTCTGGTGGCAGTTGAGGTGTTTGATTGAAATGTTCGGTAACAAAGAATCTTGGCCGTCTACTCTTAACAGTCTCAATTGATAGTCCACTGAATTAAATGCCTTCAATCTGGTATATATACATAGTATTCGTTGTGTATATATAAAAAGGCCAGTCGCAAGAGACATGCACGGATGTCAAATGCCGAATGACGTCGGCAAAATAAACTGCCGCTCTCGTCTGTCTTCCAGTTCCGCCCTCCACTCCACACCCACCCACGTCCACGCAACCTAGAGCAATGTCTCCATTCGCCCACAACCCTGTAGCTCTAGCCGTCGTGCAGAGGCAAGTGCATTTATTCCCTCCTCTACTTCTCTCCCGACTTGAGCATTTCATATACGCATAGACATATATACAAACAGCTATACCCATCACGATGTCATCCGACAAAGAACAGCGCCGCGAAGACCCCAAGCCCCACGAGCAAATGCTCGACGGCGAAGCAGCGATCAAACGCAACCCGCACGGTAACTTCAAGGAAGTGGAAGCTTCTCGTCCTGCGTGGCGTGAGGAGTCTCAGTGGAATTACTCCCAGACCCGCAACCCCGATTGGCAAGCCGGCGACGGCGCCAACGATAACGGCGAATGCCTTAAGAAGGAACACGTCGACATCGATCCATACGCCGAAGGCCGTCCAGCCACCTTCAACTACAAGCTCCTCATCTCTGCCATCGTGCCGCGTCCGGTTGGATTCGTCTCTACGCGCTCGGCTGACGGCTCATCCACCAACCTTGCGCCTTTCAGCTATTTCACCGTGGTCAACCATGACCCGCCGATCTTTGTCATTGGATATGCAGGCGGCTTCGACAAAGCCAAAGACTCGCTGCGTAACTTGATGGAAACCAAGGAGTGCTGCGTCAATATCATCAGCGAGCACTACCTCGAAGCCGCGAATGCCACGAGCGTCAACGCCCCATATGGAGTATCAGAATGGGCTTTGACTGGCCTGCACCCGGCTGGATGCAAAGAAGTGAAGGCCAGCAGAGTCAAAGAGGCGGTCTTCAGCATTGAAGCGAAGCTGGTGAATACACAAGAATTTGAGAGCAGGGCTACACCGGGCAAGAAGACGGGCGTGGTGGCTACCATCGAAGGTGTAAGGTTCTGGGCGAGAGAAGATGCTGTCAATGAGGATAAGAACTTGATCGATCCCAGTGTAAGTTTTCCACCAAGATGAGAAAATGGCTGAATTGCTATGTACTCGTGAACAAATCACTAATTCACTAAACAGATTCTCCGTCCTATGAGCAGACTTGGCGGCATCACGTACGGTCGTGTGACGGAGGGTGTTGAGATTCCGCGACCCGAGTGGAGCGAGTTGAGCAAGACTGCTGAGGCTCGCGGTATCGTGAAGCCGAAGCAGGACGGCCAATGATTCACACGGTTGACGAGGATTCGAGGAAGTGACTAGGTACAAACACGAGTCTCAATGCATATGTATAGATGCTCTTCTTAAACAAGCCGTGCTGTGCCTACCAAACCAAAAGTCTCCAGACTACATCGAACCTTATGCCCAATCCTTCTCACTCGCCAGAAAGAAATCCCTCACACTCGCATGTTTCCGCCCATGTTCCTGCGTTCTCAAATGCAACCCATGGACCTGCTTCTGCCACTTCAGCGGCCGCTTAACTCCCAGCCACGAATGCGCATGGCGATCTTTCGACCAGCACTCGCCACAGATCCCAGCTTGCGAAATCGCAGCCGATATGAGGTCCGCATGCGGTATGAGACGAGTGCGAATCCCGCAATGCGAGTGGTTGCGATCGACTTGGTACTCAGGAATTTGCTTGAGGCGGTCAAGCAAGAGATAGATATCGCCGTCGTACTCGACTGGCTCTTCCGAAGACACTGGAGGTGCAATGGTGTGTTCCAGTCGAAGCGTGCCGGCTCGCATGAAGTGGCGGACCATCTCGCCGAATTGGAATGAGTCGCACTCGGGCGAAGTGTCGTAGCCTAGACGGCACTGACGCGTGCGTGAAGCGTAGTTTGTCAGGAAGTGTGTTTGGATGGACTGGATCGTTTGTAAGATGCTGCTGCGCCGGAGCACGAGCTCTTCTTCGATGCGATTTGGGAGATCCCACCATAGCGGGTCTTCCAGCTCGCATTCTTGCCCGACCCAGCCTTTGGTGACTAGCCGGGCGCTGTACTTGTCGACCCAAGGAGCGTAGTCGAGCATGATGCCTACTAGGAGCCGTTGGCGGACGCGTTCTTCAGAGAGGCCGGCATCTTGCTTGGGCTGTGTTTTGGCGTCGAGAGCTCTGATGACTTTCTTTCGCTGGAAGTGTAGCCTCACTGCGCTCAAAGCATCGAAGCGGTCGGCAACAATAGCAAGATTGGCGAGATTAGATACCGGAGGTGTAGTCTGAGTGTCCTGCCCATGAAGTATGAGCAAGAAGTCGGTGAGCAGTGGCCGTATGGACTTGACGGCAGAGATACGGCCTAGGTCTTCGATGCGAATGACAGGAAGCTCTTCGGCTGGCACAAGGGCCAGCTTCTCGAATTTCTCCAGAAGTGTTTCATGCTTTGAGGCTATCTGCTGCCCTTCACCAAATCTGCCCGCTTCGAGTAGACGCTCAAAGTACTTCGACTTGGCTTTCAAAGCAGTAGTGCTGACTTTGAACGAGTGAAGTGTCACGTCGAGTGCATCATTTGCATGCTCTATTTGTAATACCAAGTCACCTTCCTTCAACGCAACCTCTACAATGCCGCCGGGCTCAGCATCTTCCTCTGATACTTTCGCTTTTGGCTTCTTTGGCTTCGGTGGGGTGTCGATGCCGTCCATGGCGAGTGAGTGTGGAGATCTTGCCTTGCTGGAAGGCCGCTACTGTGTCGAAATTTCAGGGGTATGGCCAGAACATATCGTCGGTGTTGTGTAGGATGTTTTGTGTGGTCGAATGCGAGATCAAATTGTGGCAATGCTTCATGCAGGTGGATGACTGTCGAAAAGCAGAGACGCCTGTATGGCGTCAGGCGGCACCATTGATACAGGGTTAGGGTTGCACGACGTTGTTTTGGTGTGATCGATGCATACATACATGTACATGCACGTGTATCTTGTTTGATGTCGTTGCGGTCATTACATCATGAGATATGGACATGGAACTCAAGCGTTGCTACATTTATATGCAGTGTAGATGCATTAACGCTCACATGAACATCAACCATTCTCGATCCCATCGGTGGCATTATCATGATTCGTTCACATGCATACAATCATGCTCTTACCACATCATCCGCTTGATTCTATGATGTCTCCATTGTGCAGGTGAATGGCCTTCAGTCCACTAGGCAATACCACTTCCTTTACACCTCTGAACGCACACCCAAGATTCTGGTCAGAAGCTCGCCATGTGCCGATCACTTTGAAGCCAAGGGCGTTGAAGCTGTCAAAGGTCTGATCCAGTGAATCCGAAGTGTACTGATCAGTTGATTCCCTGGAAATGAGCTCGTCGCTCTCTCGGACCTTTGTTGCGACATCCAAGATCGAGATTTGGATCTCTTGCCCAAGATCAGGGTTGTGCTCCGTCCGTAGCATAACCATCGCTGTTTGATCCCTCCAAATTTTCATCTGCAGGTCCAGAATACCATAAATACCCCGTTTCCCTTCATCAAGCTCCCGCATCACCCAGTGCTTGTGTAAATGATTGTACAGATGGGCAACAACTTTAGCCAGTGCGTAGAATCGCGTCCATTCCTTGTTATAGATCTCCAAAACTGCCGTGTTTCCACTATTCGTATCGGGCCTTTGTTGGAAGAGGCCCGTGTGAGCACCTTTACAATAGTCTCTGATCGCATGCACCAGGTCAAGATAGAGTTTCCCACCCAGATCCGCGTCCGGACGCGCTGTGAGGTAATCACGTATTGTCGAGTATATGACTATGTAGGCAGGCCGATCAAGTACCTTTCCAACGTCAACTGGCTGATCTTTGTAGTGGGATATCAATTCGTCCAAACGCTTGCGGATCCATACCAGAGCTGCGTCAGGGTTCTCGCGTGTTGCATGGCGTGTTGGAGGTTTCGGCACAGAGAAAATGATACGGGTGGGAGTTGCCATGTTGGGACCTCAGAATCTGCTATCAGTATGGGGGTTCTGAACATCCTCACATCAGAGCATTTGTTTTGGGACTTCCCCTCTGGCTGCTGCCTACACATGTGGCGTGACGACCGCTGTAAGCTGCTGACGTCAACTGCATTCACGACTCCAACTTCGTGACACAGCTGACGCACTCTCTTGAAACTATGTGCTTATTACCAGGCGCTGAACCAGCATTGTCTAGCGGCTCTTTCAAACGGGGGTTCTGTGCACGTAGTGTGAGGTTTGATGAGCTAGCTGAGCGTGATAGAGACCTACTCTCCTCGGCCCGCGCACGATCAAGCTATGCTCAAAGAAGCAGGTAGATGCAGATCTGTGGCACTGGCGCCCGGATGATGCACGCCTCTTGATACCAGTATCCGGACGCTCGATCAAGCTTCGGGTAGATGCACCGAAACATGCTGCCAGACTGTGCACTGACTGCTGAATTCGCCACACCTGTGGCATTTAAACAATGAACTTAGTGAGTTGTTACATAGTCTGAGTGTCAGCAAAGACAATTGTTAAACAGACTCGATTGATATCCATACGGACCAATAACAATGGCAGGCAAATATGACGCCCCGAAATCAATTCCTCAGCCAGAAGCGGAGGTAGTATCACCCGGAATAACATTTATGTTACCTTGGTCAAGACAAGGATCCGGACCCGGCCTACTAGTTCTTGTTGAAGAGAAGGATAGCGGACTTGGTCTGGAAGGCGGTGTACCTTCGCCAATACTCAAATGGGCTGAAGAAGGCTATTGCGTCGTCCAACTCACAGAAAAGGCATTCGAAGACAAGTCCACCGATGCTTTCGAGAAAGCACGACTATGTTTTGAAGACAAGAAGTATTGTGAGACCACCAATGGCTACGGACTGGTTTGCTACTCTCCGACGCTATGGGGCTCTTATTCTGCCGCGGCGACTGGGTTGGATTGGATCAAAGCTGTCGTCTCATACGCAGATGTATCGAAGGCTCTGGACACATCGAACTTCTCCACTCCAACTCTCCAACATCTAGCTGGTGAATACAGCGGTAGGATCTCAAACACTAGGACACAGCAGATTTTCGACTACGCCGACCAGCCAAGCTACGCTTTCGCCACGCCACATCAAGAATCCTTTAACTATACCGCGGAGGCTGTGTCCCATACCAGAAGTCTAACATTCTTGAAGAGACATATGCAAGGACCTTACTTCGATCTCGAAGCAATCTGGGACGAGCACACGCACTGGGAATTCGTTGACCGATCAGTCGAGAATACCATGAACACGATGGTCGAAGAGCCTTACGTCAATCACATTCCTACGGTGAGATTTCTGCTCCAAGCATGTTAAAGGTATCAAACTACTAACATATTATCTAGCTCACGGGCGGTATCGGTCGTAAAGACCTCACAGACTTCTACACCAACCACTTCATCTTCAGCAACCCCAAAGACGCCGTGCTTGAGCTTGTCAGTAGAACCGTTGGCGTCGACCGAGTAGTCGATGAGTTCATTTACAAGTGTACTCACGATCAGACTATCGATTGGCTGTAAGTAAAGTCGAAAAGCGAAAATCCTCATCATGCTGACAGCAAATCAAACAGACTCCCATCCGTTCCACCATGTGGACGCAACCTCGAGATTCCAATGATGGCCGTTGTGAACTTCCGCGGCGATCGCTTGTACCACGAGCATATCTCGTGGGACCAGGGCACAGCGCTAAAGCAGATGGGTTCTCTGCCTCGCTTCATGCCGCTGATCGAAGTCGCGAGCGATAAGCCGGACGGCGTGGGACATGCTACGGCAGAATTCGAGGTTCCTGTTGCAGGCAAGGAGTCGGTAGACAAGATGCGAGACAAGAATGCTGTGAAGAGCAACTTGATGTTTGATCATGAGGTGCGTAGGTTCAATTAGTAGCAATCGTTGGATGTTCGAATTCATAATAATTGTGGGAAAAAGGTTCGATCGCTGCACATTGTCAACAATGCGCCTGGAAGCAAGCTCTAGTTGCGTGGTTCCGTATCCGTCCCGCAGCGAACGTGTCAACCTCTATAGTTCATGATCCAGCATACTTTCATCTTGTATAGAAGCATATTTCAAGCAACCTCAATCCCTCCATGATAGGACTCATGGCAAACCGCATAATTTGATGCACACAGTGCTCACTAGATAGCTATTCCCGGTGCCCCCTTCCCTCATGGCGAAAATTGCGGTATAGCGAGGGTCACGCGCAAATCAGCGTGTCGAAAAACGTATAAAGGTCACGTTACACCTAAGAAAGACGCAGAATGTCACGATTTCGTCAACTTTGTTATATTCATTACAGTCTTATCTTGTGCTAGACTGCATAGTCCTTGAAATCCCTGACAAACGCCGGACATCATTTCAATTTCCTTCATGCATATGTACTCTGTGTCTAAACCGTGATGGCAGAAGGAAGAGGAGTGACGGTAGCCGTCATCGGAGCCTTTGGCATTGACTGCTGTCTCTTCTCCTTCTCCAAAGCGTCTTGCTTACTAAACCATAGTCAGTATGATATTAAGCTCAAACCTTGGAATTGAAGACTTACCCGAAGTGCAATTTGGTCTTACCAAGGAAGTATTCGCCGCAAGTAAGAGCGGGGCTATGGTGAACAAGAAGTCAGTCATTGTCTCAACCAGTAACAGTGGGTGACCACGTACTACTTCTTGAGTGGTCCCTGAAGAACCACGTCCTTCCGACCAGTGTTGAAATAGGCAATGGAGTAGCGCGCTGGGCTCTTGCCGACATCCTTAGCACGTACGCGGTGGTAGTTCGCCTTGAAACGATCGTCCGACCAAGCCACTGTAAAACAGTGTTAGCTCTGAATATCAAGATGCAGTCCCAGGGATCGTCACTTACTCATCATGTCGCCGATGTTGACGACGATAGGACCAGTCTTTGCTGGAATGGGTGAGAAGTTACCTGCACCAATTCCGGAGTTATGAGCTTCACGTCCAGGCAGAACCTCAAGGCCATCTTCGCCATCGCGCTGGAAGAGCAGTGTCAAGCAGCCAATATCCGTGTGAGCGCCAGCACGCCAGGTGCCAACGGCGTTCTCAGACGGCATGTAGTGGATCATTCGTAGCTGAGTCTGGTTGTCATCGGCGTTGACGTTCATGGCTTTGTTGAAAAAGTCCTCCTCGAAGCCAAGGGCGATGGAGAGGCATGTAACTGTATGCACGCTTAGTTGACTGATATATCAGAAAGAAAAGCTTTGGACTGGACACTTACGGACTTGCGCAGAGATGCCTGCGCACTTCGTAATGAAGTTGTTAGTGGTTTCCTTGAAACCTGGCACTTGCTCGTCCGTGGGCCACTGTGAGTTACGCTTCAACCAGAAAGATTCTTTCTGATCAACAGTATTTGGTGACTCTACGCGAACTTGTTTCTGTAGAAGTCCCGTGTTAGACGGCTGAACCCCACAAGAGGAATGATACTTCCCTACCTTGTACTCCCAACCATCATTGGTCTCGAGCTGGTGCGGAATCTCACCCTTCACATCATGTGGAAGCGCAAAGTAGGCTCGAGAGATTGCAAATTGAGATTCGATCTCTTCGACAGTGATGCCATGATCGACGAGGCTGAAGAAGCCAATGGTCTCAGATGCTTCCAGCAGCTCTTTAATGATCTCTGGTCTGCGGTTATCGAAATCTGGGACTGATATTAGACGAGCGGCAACACCTGAGTAGGATCGTTGCTAACCTCTTAGAGAGATCACAGGTACATTGAGTGTAGGCGCCATTCTGCGAAGCCGGTAGTTGTAATGATTATGGGAATAGTGTAGACTTGAGGATTGTGGGTCGATACTTCGTGGCTTCAGCTGCACAGCGCCGACAACACATATTTGTCTCTACTCCAAGATAGATAGTAAGCACACGAGCTCCTCGAACCTCAGTTCACGGATCGTGTACCACGCACATCATGTGCACGACTTGGCAAGTTGATCCGCAAAAGTGATAGTCGGGTGGTGCACGGCCCGGGTCATAAAGATAAACGATATTCCCGCGATAGCTGAACCACCTGATCTAATGGTAGTATTGTCACCCCGGATCTTGGCAAGAATGACAGAGTCACGCGAGTGTTCATTGCGAGTTCTTGCTCATGTGATGGCGTGCTATTCGGGCCTTGAGCGTTTCCCTGCATAGTGAACCTTCCCGAATAGCTCGTCATATCTTGCGAGTGGACAAACATGACCCGAAAGCCCGTGATCCAAGACCGGGTATCTGTTTGACAGCGAAGGCTTGACTTGTTGCCCGTCTAGAGCTTGTGTATACTTTCGAAATAGTATGATTGTCAACATACACATCTTGGTGTGCATGAATGCATGTTCTGTGCCGGATTGCGTACCAGGCTAAAGCAGAGTCCCACGAAGAATAACTTAGCATCTGAGTACATGTGATAGACCACATGAAAGACTTGTATATGCAATACAGCTCACTTTTGGAGCCTGGACATATTTCTATGTATTTGCATGTTGCAACCACCATCTATGGGTCTCAAATAATCTATCCTGTTCGCCATCGAGATTCTGCTAAGGCCATTTACTTTTGTTGTATGATATAATTTTATAGGGCTGAGCATGACAGCCATGAAGAGAGAATGTGCGGAGTCAAGGAGGCCCAATGCGTTTTTCGGTTCTGACACAGAAGGTTGAATATTCGGCACGATGTTTTCAGCAATTCTCATTTTTTCAAAGGGCTCTAGTAGCTAGAAGTCATATAATCAAGACTTGTTCCGCAAAAAAAGATTGTCTTTCACAACTTAGACTCTAAAGACAGTCAGCAATTGCCTAGCCATCCATTTCTTGAGACTAGCCTGCAAACGACCTGGAGCCCCGAACCGTCGACGAAGTTTCTGTACACGTCTTTATGAATTGTAGCAGTGGCAGCGATTGAGAAGTGTCGCTAGTCCCGATAGATAAAACATTGCTATTGATACCATCAGTGATTCATTCAGTCCGAAGAATGCCCTATGATGACTTACGAAATGTGGTTGTGCTTGTCGACCACATGGAAGATTGAATGAGTTCCTGTCGGCTGACTTCGCTCACGGTAAGCCGCGAAGAATGCGACTGCCGCATCAGAAGCTTCTTTACTGTAATGATAGATCAGCACAGCCTCCGACAACTCAACACGTAAAACACTTACACCTCCCATTTGACTGTCCCGATGTAGTGGGGTACAGCCATGGCATCAAGAACCCGAGAACCTTCCGGAAGGTTCTTGAGAAGCGATAGCGGCGTCTTAGGCTGGTGGATCGAGTTAGTCTTGGAGATTTTGGGCGTTGATGGTAAACTTACGCCCCAGACTGATTCTTCGACAGAGCCGTAGTACTTTTCCAGAATCTTTCTCCGAATCGGCCTCGTACCATCGAAGTGGAATGGCACACTCAAGTATATGACTCCGGCGACTGGGGGGTGCACACCGTTTGTGGTTATTGAGCGATCTGGATCTCCTGCACCGACTCGTGTGAGCACTCTCGTAAGTTCCAGACTTGTGTATCAACTCACCCTGCGCATATAGGTTCATTGCGATATGAGCTCCACCTGAAGAATGGCCGAAAAGTACGACTTTGTTGCAATCACCATGGCCATACGCGGCTGTGCCGATGTTTTTGTAGATCCACTCTCGAGCAAGTTGCACATCGTCTGCACCGCCAGGGTATCGAGCCGAGGTTTCCTCGTCGACAGAGTAGCCTGGATTTGATCTCTTGTAATCCTCGAAGTATACCAGTTGGTGATTGGCAATCACAACAATGATGCCCTGGCTGGCAAAATAATGCCCAATGTTGCCCCAGTACTATCGACATCAGTATTGCGAAACATACCAGAAGATATCAGCGCGAACCTTTTCACTCCATGCTTTATCGCCAGAGAAGAAACCACCACCATGCATGAAGAGAAGCACGGCCTTCTTGGTGTTATCGTCGTCGGTGGGTACGTATAAATCTAGAAGGTTGCGGCGTGCTGGTCCGTAACGTTGATCTTTTATTACTCGACAGCTCTTTGACGTCGTTGTCGGCAACGGCTCATAGAGCTTCCTCCAATCCTACAACACAATGGTCAACAAGGACACCATGGAGCGATCCATTCAAGCAACGACTAACCTCTTCGTCCCCAAGATTAAACTTTGATGTTTCCTGACGAATCTTCGCGTAAACTGCTTCCATCTTGACAAGCAATCGGTGGACAGTAATCTGTAGAAGGCAAACTCTCAATGCACGTAGGCATCGACAGATGCTTTGAAACGTAATGAATGGTCAACACTGAGAATACACGACTTACCGATCACGTCTTCCGACCGTGCGGAACACATCCACAGATAGGCGGAACTCTATGCAGTGCACGTACCGAGGCCGTGCGAGACCCCTTGTCCTCCTCCGAAGCGGGGTCTATCATAGTATTACTATGACCCCCGGGCCGCGCATGTCATGGTCACCTCCAATGCTGCATTCACCGTTTGCTCGTGACCGGAGCCGGACGCTACGACGACTTCACTTCTCCCTTGCTTAGCGCTGGACAGCCATGCCCCGACCACGTGTTCCTCCTGAGAACCGTATCCGTGCCTACCGTGCATGTGACCCGTGCAAGGCATCCAAGACTCGCTGCGACTCCCAGCTGCCATGCGCTGCTTGCAACAAGCCATCGCGGATCGCGCACTGCAAATATTCCAGCAATAATTCTGCTTCATCGAGTGCGGCATCTTCTGCCAGCCGGAGAGCGTCGAAAGGACACAGGTCTAACAGCACGCAGTCTCAGCAGAGGCCTTTGGCTGTGAACCGAGCGCCAGTATCGGCGCCGGCGACCGCTCCCTTGTACGCTGCTGGCTCTACTGTGCTGACGCCTCCGGCGCCGGATGGTATTGCTGACGCTCGGACTGGCACAAGTAGCATGATGCACACAGAGCGGTCCACAGCCGACGATGATGATCCAGAATCGCCGCAAGAACAGCTGGTGACGGGTCCTGACGGCGAAAAGCGTAAGTCGACGGTATTGTAGAGTCGACGAGAATGTGACACCTAAACTGATGCGCTACTCCAACCAGTCTATGTCGGCGAAAATGCTTCTCTCTCATTTTTGGACTTCCTGAGACATAGTCTAAGGCAGCTAGTAGGCACAACGCCATTCACCGATGGCCTCCCACAAAACCTTGCATTGGAAGTAGACCGGGACCAGTCAACGAACTCGAGTGTCAACCTACAGCTATCTATCGAACAGAGAAAGGCTCTCTACGAGTACTATACTATTCAGTCTCGTGGCATATTGCAACTCTTCTCTGCAGAAGAAGCACAATCGCTGTTGGACAACGACTTATTGAACCCAAAGGCCGGCAGTCGACGTGAAGATCTTGCTGCCATTGACACGGCCCTAGCAATCGGAGCCCAAGCGCGTGCCGGTAATCCAGATCCAGGTCCGCAAGACGCACAATGGGCATCTGCCTTCTTCAATCGCTCACGCGCCGTGGCCTTTGAGAAAATGCTGGCAAACCCCAGCCCATCCCTCGTCAGGCTTTTTGTACTACTAGCGTTCTACACGGTAGGCACTTATCGACAAATTCCGGCAGCTATTTATCTGGGTATCGCTTCGAAGGCGGCCGTCATACTGGGGCTGCACCAGCCTATGAGCCCCAAGGTCGTACGACAGGGTGGCGACCACGCCTCGCGAATGCGCATCTGGCATTCTCTATGTATCCTGGATGTTCTATCAAGCTCTCTTCTCGGTAGACCATGCAGCGCGCCTCGAGCCACACGACACGATATCATGGCGTTGCCGCTCAATCCTACCCAGCCACAATTCAACGCCATCCTTCTAGCCGCTGCTATCTTGGACGATGTATGTCTCGAACTCAATGGACCTAAGGTGATCGACGCACAGACCGCTGAAGGATTGCTCGCACGGTTACGAGCCTGGTCTGCAAATCTCTCACCCGACCTGCGTAAGTTCACCTGTCGAGACACTACTGCCTTATCACAAGGTGATGCGCTTCTGATCTTTGGGAACGTACATGTGTCGAGTGTGTATTATTTCGCCGTAATACTAGTCACGCGGCCTTTCTTGGTCCGTCATCTGATGACCGGCATACGTCGGCGCGCCGGTCAGGCCATAAGAGTTCCATCGGACCCAGGAGATGCGACACTAGCACAGGTTTGCATGGCTTCGGCCATCTACATGGGCCAACTGTGTCGGGTTCTTGCCAACATGAGAGCGCACGATGATCATCATCCATTAAGTCTGCTCAGTCTTTTCAAAGCATGGGCCTTTGGTTCAGGATTGATCATCGGCTTCTCGATGTTGGCAGACGAAGCCCGCCCTGATCTAGACGATGCTTTCCAGGGTGTACTACTGGTACTCGACGTTGGTAGCGAGTCTAATCCGCAGTCCCGACTCTATGCAGAAACGCTTAGAGCATTTGGAGAGACGATCAGGCTCTATCAACGCATGTGCTCTCAGAAGATCCCTCATGCAGCAGAACCATTCATCGAACAGATCTTAGTAATTGACCCAGCACAACAAGACAACTCTGCATGGGACGCTGGCATGTCTCCCAGTATCATGATGGAATACGCGAACAGTATGATGCCAGGTGGACTAAATATGAACGGGATACACGATACTTCTCCCATGGATCACGACTGGGCTAATTTGGGAATTCAATTCTTGGAACCATATGAGAATGGGTTTGTGGGCTTTTCATAGCTCATTGCCGGGGCTGACCATAAAATTGACCGACTTGCCTTGTACATTTTGCCAAATATATTTACATTGAACGTTGCTCTGGCGCCTCAGAACGATGGTTTAATCAACTCTGCTACTGCGAGGTCCGGGAGTTATTGGTTGCGTATCTTAAAGTCGCATCGCATCGCATCGCATCAAATCGGAGTAAGGCTCGAAGCCGCTGGCACTATTGGTTGAGCTTTCGAAAATGCAACTGATTTTATATGCAAAAACTATGGTAGTGGTGTATCTCTCGAAGCAAACGCTTCATCAAAGAAGGGCACGCGTGACCGCGCCGGCGATACTTAGCCCACGCGCTTCCACATGGGAAGGTCGCAATTCGGCCACAGACGAGACACCAAGCAGGCCCATCGTTGCTTCCACCTCCTGCTTCAGAATACGAATGGCTTTGTCAAGCCCGTCACTACCAAACGCGAGCGCGAAGAGGAAGCCGCGACCGATTGAGACACCTCTGGCTCCAAGCGCCAAAGCCTTTACGATCTCAGTGCCTCGGGTAATCCCTCCATCGACTATCACATCACACCTCTCCAGGACTTCAGGGCAATGCTCTCGGATTTCCAAAAGTGTTTCTGCTGCCGATGGAGCAGCATCGAGCTGTCGACCTCCATGATTAGAGAGCCAAGGATGGGCACCGTGATGCATACAAAGTTGTGCATCCTCCCAACTTTGGACGCCTTTGATAGCAATTGGCAGGTCAGTGATGGATCTCAGCCACTGAATCGCGGATGAAAACTCGAAGCGGTCATAAACAGGCCTAGAATCACAAGTCAGATGTAAGTTGTTCGATTTTGTAGTGCTCGGATGGATCAACTCACGGCCGAGAAACGGAGACGGAGTTCACAGGAGCATCGTCATCATCATCGCTGATCTCCGATAGCGTCTCAGCGATGGTGAAACGCATGTCACGCTCTCGCTTTCCAACATGTACAGCATCGACTGTCAAAGCGAATCCTTGATAGCCAGCTGCGACAGCTTGCTCCACTTGCTTTCTGGTTGCTTCAAGATCCTTAAAAGCATATATCTGCCAATAGAGCGCCTGTCCGTGGATACGTGCGTCGCTCATTTCTTTGCAAGTAGAACCGGCGTTGCTGCAAGACCACTGGAGTATTCCATGTCTGCCTGCTGCTTGCGTCCATAGCACCTCACCTTGTCGATTTGCAAATTTGCCACCACCAGCCGGCGCAATGAAGAATGGAGCAGAGAACTGATGACCTAGTAGCGACGTGGAAATGTCGATCTCACTGTTGGGCACGAGCACACGCGGACGCAAACGTATCGCTGCCCAAGACTTCTTGTTCCATCGACAAGCAACCTCGGAATCAGCACCTGATCTGAAAACTACCATGACTATGGTTAGTGGTAGTCTTGGGGAACCGAGAAATGGACTTACACGCCATGTACTTTGGTGGCAGGATGTCAGCCGCAGCTGCCTCGAAGTCGTCTATGTTGATGACTTGTCGAAGACGACGTCGATGTGAGATACGTCTTCCTTTCAATTCATCTTCCAATGAATCGCCGACTTGCTTTGACTGAGAAGATCCGGCTACGTAACCCATTGTAGGTCTGACAGATCATAAGCTCCCATATCAACAAAAGTCGTCGGGTGGTTGACCTACATTTGAGCCTTGTATTTCTCGAGGAGGTCTTTCGAGTGCACCGCATCGAATGCCTCGGTTGCATCTTTGCCAGCTGTGCGTAGTATCACATTCCTTCCGCCAGGATGTTCTGCGATAAATCCGGTCACGTCGAATACCGTGTCGTGAATGATGACCCAGCAACTCGATGCAGCCGCGTGTTGGGCGACTTCGTCTCTGTCCAGCAACGTCGATTCCATCTCTGATACTCCGTGGTCAATTGGGAACCTGCCAGACACTCTTGTATCTGACATGCATCTTTAGCGACATGGCCGAACACTGGGCCAAAGAGTGATTGGACCAGTTCCATCTGCCTGTCTCCACCGGATCGTGCACTCGGACCGTGCACTATCTTGCTTTCGCTTCCCCACCCAAGCATGGGCTATCTGATACACCTTGCTGTCAATCACATCGTATCCGATTGGACGACCCTGGGGGCGAGGCTTCTGTTCTGAACTCTGACCAAGCCATGCTAGGGCTAGATACGATCGTGGCATTCCACTATCATGTCAAAATCTGCTACTAAGTCTTGCAGCCGGGATGTTCCAGAACCTATCACCAGAACCCTTCGCAGCGAAGAAGCCACGATGCAAGATCCGCTGCAGGCTGCCATCCAGATGATAATACGCAGTCGGCTCAGGGTGATATGAGCACTGACAGGGTAGTTGTAGCGTGCAGTCCAGATAACGCGTCACCTTGCCACTCATTTACTATCAAAGCAAGATCCTGAAGAGAGGGGAAATCTCTATCGTTATCCGAAGTCAATCGTGGTAGCGACGTGTGGTGAAGGCACGCAGCCGAGTGTAATCAGGTGACTAGTCGGCTAAGCAGCTACATTGGCAACTGCTGGCAGCAGTCTACCAAGGAAGTCATATCCTGGGTGCTGCAGTGGACGTGGTACAAGTAGGAGCCACGGACCCGTCTGAATTGCGGCTCGTGTATCTCCTCACATCACCACAAACGCTTCATATTACACATCGAGAATGGAGTCGAACCCTAAAGAGCTGAAAGACATGAAAGATCTTGAGGTAAGCACCACCCGTTGAGGTCGATTGTCCAGTTACGCTGACGCTGCGCTCTCATCAAAGGTGACCCAATCCGTTGTAGAAGGGCAGATCGACAACATCATCCTCAAGGACAAGAACACCGAGAAAGATAGAGCTCTTGCCCTCCTGGCTATTGACCATGGCGAATTCGATCCAAAGTCTCCCGAGGCCAAAGCCGTCCTACGCAAGATAGATCTTCGGGTCATGCCCATCTTGCTGGTAGTCTACGTGCTTATGCTGGTAGACAAGAACAGCATTTCATACGCCAACATCATGGGAATCAAAGAGGACACCCACTTGAGCGCATCACAATATTCATGGCTAGGCTCACTCGTCTAGTAAGTCACACGACGTTCCCAGCAATAAGATCTTTCTAACTCAAACTTGCAGCTTCGGCTACCTGGCAGGCGAAATCCCCGTGTCATTCGCTATGCAGCGCGTCCCGCTGGCCAAATTCTTTTCGATCATGACAGTGGTCTGGGGTTCGATCATGCTTTTCCACGCAGCTTGCCATGAATTCAACGGCCTTATCGCAGTCAGGTTCTTCTTGGGCATGGTAGAAGTTTGCGCCGCTCCGATCGTGATTTACATACTCGGCTCTTGGTACTCCCGGGAGGAGCAGACAAGTCGCGTCGCCATCTGGTACTGTGCCTCCGGATTCGGCAACTTGTTTGGCGGCTTCTTCGCGTTCTGTATCTACCAGGCGCCACACCACTTCCGATGGCAGGCTCTGTTCTTGTTTGAGGGAGCTTTGACGATCTGCGTGGGCGTCTTTATGTTCTTTTTCCTGGCTGCTTCGCCCACGGATGCCAAGTGGCTCAGTGATGACGAGAAGCGCATCGCCCTTGAACGATGCCGTGGCAATAAGACTGGAACAGAGGTCTGGAAATTCGACAGAGCCCAGCTCTGGGAAGCTCTCTGTGACCCTCGCCTATATCTCGTTTTCCTCTATCTGTTCTCGACTGGCCTACCCAGTGGCGGTCTCTCTGTGTTCGGACCTGCGATCATCTCGGCTTTCGGCTTCACGAAAGAAGAGAGCACTCTTTTGAGTATGGCTCCAGGAGCTGCCGCTGTTCTAGGGTCCATCCTCGCTATTTATGTCGCAAAGTGGAGCAACAGAACACTCTCTGGAATCTTTACTTTGGTGCTCTCCTGCATTGGTGTCGTGATGATGTTCACCATTCCCGAGAAAAATGCTGCAGCTCGCTACGGAGGTTACATTCTGACTATGCAGTGTAAGTACCTCTCCAAAATATTTGTTTTCAGCAAACTGACAAAGCTATCATCAGTCCCCGTCTCTGTTCTCTTCGTCATCAACTTCATGACATCTGGTGTTGGTGGCTCGACGAAGAAAGTTGCTTTCACTGTTGCGTATCAGCTCGGCTACACTGCTGGCAACATTGTTGGTCCTCAGACTTACCGTCCATCCGATGCACCTAATTATTACGTAAGTCACCTCTCAGCAATCGTACACATCCTGAATTCGGATCGCTAACCCTTGAACAGATTGCCAAGTTCACCATGCTGGGGTTCTTGCTCTTATGCATTCTACTGATCTCGTCCTTCGGTGGCCTACACTGGTATTGGAATCGCAGGAGAGACCTTCAGGACAAGAAGGATAGGGAGAGTAAGTTGCCTTGCCTCCAGTTGCCCAAGGATATTAATCTGATATTGACCTTGTTGCAGACGGTACGGCTCATGTCGTTTTGGAGAACGAAGAATTCTTGGACTTGACCGATAGCCAGATCAGGTCGTTCAGGTATCCTATTTGAGTGTGCGAGCGCATTTGCCACAAGTCACAACGTGATGTATCGCGAGAAGCGGACTTACGTGATGATGTATGGTCCAGGTTCTACGATATTAAATATTGGATGTAGCCATGCTCAATTGAGAGAACCTTTCATGATGAACTTCACTTGTGGCAGCCCGTATTTCAAATGTCCGATACTTGCATGCGCAATCCTCCCAATATTGAATTTCAACGAAGAAGGCTCCATTCTGAATTGTGTCCCGATGCTGCCGACTTGTGTACACAATGGAGATATGTTTTCGCGCATGCTATCTCTACATATGCCATTCAACTGCAGCATCGTGATCGTACAAGCATGCATGCGATTATCGCTGCGTGCTGTCTGGTCATGTGCGCCCACCAAAATAAGAGCCTGAGGGTCAGTCTTGTGGTTGTATGCCAGTGCAGTGCTTGTGTCTTCACTTCAAGGTTTACACGTGCAGATCTTTGTCTGTTATCGATTAGATTAGGGTTAAAGCTTGATAAGATTGAAAGTCATTGTTTACCACGCCGCGCTTCATGAGCTCGCGTCTGTTGCGAACGTTTCTCAATGCGCCGGCGAATATCACGATTCGTATGCTAGACACAGATCTGCAATCATGACGACATCGAATCAAGAAAACACAGCGCTGCTGACCGAGCACTTCCGATTCACACCTCTGGTACGTAGCACCTTCCAGGCTCGTCCAAGCGACACTAACGGCAGTAGACACTTCTGGACGATATCATCAACACAGTCAACGAACTTGTCTTCCGTGCAATCAACGCCATAGAATCCGGTCTCTCTGGATCTTCTCCAGAATCTATTGGCTTCCGATCACTACCCGATGCCGAATACCCCTCGGAAGAGGCTCGTCGCGAAGCCCTGCTCGAGCGAAAACAAAATGAGATTGACACCGGCATCATACAGCTCGAATCATTACTCAACAACATCGTCGACAAAGACTTCGACAAGTTTGAGATATACACTTTGCGAAACATTCTTGCTGTGGGACACGAGGAGGAGAGCCTGGCACGATGGGTGCGGCTGGAACACTACAAGAACCTAGAATTGGAAAGCAGCACAGCCTCCATTACACCAGAAGAACTGCTACAACAGCGACGGAAGGTCCAAGAAACAGCAAAACTGAACGCCATGCTCAAAGCTGAAGAGGCACGCAACCAAGCAGTCATTGCTCAACTACACGCCCTTACTGGACAGCAACCCAAACATCCACAGCAAGGCTCCGAACCTACAGATCAATCAGCATCCCCATTCAGCTTCCTCACGTCTTCGCCGCACACGTCTACTACAGCACAGCCTCTATCTCAAAATCTGCAATACGCGATAGCTCAGCTACCTGCGTTACGCGAATTGCTCGCACAACTCAAAGCATCCATGTTGACGTTACCAGCGGCGAGGCAGACACGCTTGGACGAAAACTCATTGGAGGCAAAGCGCCGTGGATACATCAACGCGCAATCCAGACGCGCGTTGAACAAACGAGGGGTGGATACCAGTGGACTCGGTGGTGAAGCAGTCGCGGGCGCTGGAAGGCGGGTAGCTGCAGATGAAGTACAAGGCTTAGAGAGTGTGGTGCAGGCGTTAGGTGGTGCAGCGAAAAGCGATGCCAGGTAGAATGGGGACGTGATGTGGTCTCTGGGCGCTGAAAGCGTGTTTCTGGAATCATGATGAGTCTTGGGTTTGGCTGGATTGGACCTATACCACGAAAGGAATGATGCAATGTCTTTATGTTTTGAACCTAAATTTACCACGAGCAGGCTCACGATGCGATACCTTGTTGTTGCATATCTGAGCGGGTTACTGCTGAGCGCGGCGTCGAAGGTATGTTTCAAGAGATCCACTAGATACCACAAACTGCGTTGACACAATTCATCAGCAAGGACAACCACAACGTGGGACAGCAGATCTGTGCGACCTGTCACTGTTCAAGTCGTGTAGACAGTGGGCATATCACATGAACGTGCATCGACGTCACATGTCCCAACCCCTTGTGCTTGTGCTTCCATACGACTAGCTTGTATCAAAATCTTCGGTCGGCTGTTGAATGCTGTCACAAGACAGCAATCGGGAATCCCCACCTTGGACCAGAGTCGTACTGTCATGATATGTTTCGCATGCTATCCTATTCCTTGCCGCTAATTCTCACCACGTACTTCTTCTTGCCGACCTGTGCTCAACCGCCGCCTTTCTGCCTTGCAACGTTGTCCTGCCCCCAGCCTGTCTTCGACGCACAGTGTTGCAACCAACCTGACATCACCTCAGTGCCTCCTGCGTCGGTCTTCACTGCTTCACGCTGGACCTCCCCGCTACTCCCGGCCACGTCACTTCGCCAGATTACGGTAGCTCACTCGACCACTTCACGGCCTGTTTCATACGCCTGCAAGCTTGCAAAAACATCGCTGCCACCATTATCGGTCTTCCGGCAACACCGATCCGTCACCATGAGAGGATTGTTCGGTATATTCAAACCCCAAGGCGACACGATTGAAACGCGCAATGCGGAATCTGTCATTTCCGCTTCTGACATCGCCCATGTCGACCATGAGAACACCAAGCATCACAACAGGGGAGCAACGCCCAATAGTATTGCTCCAGTAACGCCGACTCAAGGCTTCGACAGTGATGAAGAAATGATCCACAAAGATGCACAAGCCGGTGTGCAGAAAATCGAAGCGACGACGAAAGTCTGGAGCAAGAAGCATTTGATTGCTGCTTATGTCATGTGAGTGATATCCGAATATCGATCCTGCGAAATACATCATCGCTAACTAACAGTATCAGGATCTGGATCGTCGCTTTCGTCAACGCTCTCGAACAGGGCATGGGATACAATATGACTACCTACGTGACGAGCGACTTCAGCCTTCACTCCTTGACATCCGCCACGGGCGTCATGTCCAGCATCATCGGCGGCCTGACCAAGCTACCGCTTGCAAAGCTCATCGATATATGGGGCCGACCGCAAGGGTACATGGTCATGGTCGCCAGTTCTACTCTCGGCTTAGTATTGATGGCGGTCTGCAATGGCGTGGAAGTCTACGCTGCGGCGCAAGTATTCTACTGGATCGGCAACTATGGCACCGAGTACGTCTTCAGCGTGTTCGTGGCGGACACATCACGCTTGAAAAATCGAGGACTTATGTTCGCATTCCTGGCTTCTCCGTTCATCATAACATCTTGGATCGCCGGTCCTCTGGCCACAGCATATTTGGGAATCGAGATAGTGAACGGGCAACAAGTCGTTGCGGGTGTTGGCTGGCGATGGGCCTACGGCACTTTCGCGATTATTTTGCCTATCATCTCCCTCCCACTTTTCGTACTCTTCCAATGGAACTACAGAAAGGCGCTCAGACTCGGTCTCATGACCACCAATGAGACGAACCGCACTTTCGGACAATCTCTGAAATACTACGCGATCCAGTTCGACGTCGTGGGCCTCATACTGCTTGTGGCAGGATTCGCATTCCTCCTCTTGCCATTCAGCATCTACTCTTTCCGACCGAAGGGCTTCGCCTCGCCAATGATGATCTGCATGATCGTCTTCGGTGTAGCCTTCCTCCTCGGTTTTGCCATCTGGGAGAAATTCGGCGCCCCAGTCACCTTCGTGCCCTTCCACTTGCTGAGAGACCGCACAGTGCTCGGCGCCAACCTCCTAGCTGCCGTCATTTTCTTCGGCTTCTACATGTGGAACGGCATGTTTCCCTCGTTCCTGCAAGTAGTACGGGGCCTGTCGGTCACGAACACTGTTTATGTTCAAAACATCTACAGCATCGGCTCCTGCCTCTGGGCCTTCGTAGTTGGTACCATGATAGCAAAATCCGGTCGCTTCAAATGCCAGGCTCTGTACTTCGGCGTGCCTGTCATCATTCTAGGAGCAGGACTGATGATTCACTTCCGCCAGCCAGGCGTCAGCGTAGGCTACATCGTCATGTGCCAGGTCTTCATCGCATTCGGAGGCGGGACTCTAGTCATCACCGAGCAAATGGCTGTCATGGCAGCGACGACCCATCAATACGTGGCAGTCGTCCTTGCCATCCAAGACATGTTCTCGTCCGTTGGCGGAGCCATTGGGTTGACCGTTTCGACTGCTATATGGACTGGCATGTTCAGGAACAATCTCCTACGCTTTCTGCCGAAAAGCGAAATTGCAAATGTCGATAAGATCTACGGGGATATCAAGGAGCAGCGGAGTTACCCTGTGGGCTCCCCAGGGCGCATCGCTATACAGGCCGCATACGGTGAGACTCAGAAGTGGCAGCTTACTGTAGCGGTCGCGACTATGTCGCTGATGATCCCCTGTGTGCTGGTGTGGCGCAATTATCAGTTGAAGGATCACAAACAGGTGACGGGTACAGTTGTTTGATACCGTGGTGGGAATTGATCATCGACGAACCATCAACTTCGATGAAGGAGCGGGTTATGATGTTGAAAACAAGTTCAGGAGGCACAGAGCAGGTCCGATCCCAAAGACTGATGAAAATCTGCATAAGGAGAAATTGAACCATAATAGCACAAAATTATTCCAGCTTCATTGGACGTGTGCAAATACTTTCGCAGAGGTCAACCACAGATGGGTCGATGTGAACATGGTCAACCCCCATCTAAAAGATCTGGCTATCGTCAAGAGGATCTATTGATGCCGGAGAGCTGGGCGCATGCTTCTTCTCCCGGAATGTATCGTCTAGACCGGCCGTTGCTGCTTCCAGATCGGCGTCCATGTCCACTCGCTCAGTGTATGACGGCTCCGTCTTCTCAGGTGCCGGCGTCTTGCCGGTCAGGACGTCAAAAAGCGAGTCCTCGACTCCGGTGGCATCATAGTCCTCTGACGCAGTCGCTCCTGACTCTGCATTTTCATCGCGACCTTGTGGGTATATTAATGTGAAAGAGGTGCGTGTTGCGGCCAGTATGACGGGTTTTGAGTCTTCCGATCTACTTGGTGCGAAGGTGAAGAGCGGCGTGACAGATAGTGCTGCTTCTATGGGTGTTGGTGGTTCGGCAGAAGTCACGTCGTACAAATATGCGACATTGTCGCTACAGTCAAGAAGGAGCAAGTCGCGCTTCGTGGGATGCCAGTGCATGCGACGTACGTTGTTATGCTGTATGAGAATTGCATGTGCTCTCAATGTGACAGTATCCCATATCCAAACGGTGCTGAGCATACTCTCGTCGCGGGTGGCAAGGTAACGACCGTCAGCGCTGGACCTCGTTTCTGCGACGCCAGACTCTGAGGGCTCGGCTGCGCCTTTTGCTCGTGATTGGGGGGGTGAGACAGGTTGAGAGATCCGAGTGAATGAGCGAACATTCGAAGCCGTTACGGACTCTTGCCAAATTGTCGCTCGCTCTTCTGCAGTTACACCTTGCTGCTCAATTGTTGTGCTGTGTTCGATGACGGCTAGAGGCGCGAACGTCTTGGTGTTCAACAGGGCGATCTTCGAGTCATAACGCGAGATTGCCAAGACGCGTGAATCGGATGACCATGTGATAGCTTTAACTCCCAGTTCAATGACTTCCTCGCCATCCTGTGTGGACGATGGCACCGAACGGAAAGGTTGACCGTCTGGTGTCAGTATGAGGACACCAGGATGTGCATGCGCAGTGTCGAGCACACCTATCCAGCGACCGTCCGGAGACCAAGACAAATTCCGGGCATCTACAGTACTCAGTGGCGTGGGATCCAAAGTCTTATCAACCGAAGGGAAGTGTATGGTGATTTGATCCTGTGCTTGAGGCCGCGACAATAATGCTATAGCCTGTGAAGATCCAACATCGTCTGGTCGAGGGGCCCAATTTCGACCTTCCGATCTTGTCTTGAGGTCGCCAACTTCGTGCCCTTTCCCGGTGCGTGTGTTCCATAGCTTTGCCCGGCCAAACTCCCACATTGTGAGGAGGTAGTCATTCCCAACAAAATCGGCCGAGACGAAACGGCCCAGACCGCCGCTTCCGTTGTCTAGACGTATGCGATCGGATTCATCGTCAATATTCAGAATCTCGATTGATTGTCCAGAGTACAGTAGAACTCGCTTATCGTCGTCAGACCACTTGATGGACGTGACGTCCTTCGATTGCAGGCGAGTCTTGAAGTCGACGGCGCGCTCCGGTGCGTGAGTGTAACAGACCCTGAGTTTGCCATTGGATATGCATGCCAGCAATTGACCGGAAGGCGATATTGCCGCACCAGATCCGACGAGCTGTTCTATGGCCTCCATGGCCGGCGTCGGCATCGGCCGGTCCAGAGCAAACAAATAAACAAAGAGATAGGGCTGAGAGAAAGCGCTAGAAATGTGATGGCAGACCTACGACCGGTATAGCAGGATTGGCATCAACGTTCGCTCACATGGAAGTCATAGTGCTCCAATTGCGGCTAGTACAATGCATTGTTGTTCATGTCAGCACAAACAAGGATGCTGCTCATATCCGCCGTCTCCCAATTCCCTGCCGTACATGACTCGGGCGTGAGAAGTCGATGGGGGTCCGAGCGCCAAAGCTTGAATCCAGAAGCTTCTACGTCATTCGATGTGCGAGACGAAGGCGCTCGCGGCTACTGGCTGCTTCGAGTTGGGCATCGGCCCTGCTGGTATACACGACGATCTGCTATACCGTTCTGCGACAGGGTAGATGACTGTGCGCAAGTAAAGATAAATGCTCACGTCCTGTCTCTGCACGAAAAGTCAATCATCAGTTCACCGCAAACCAGAAATCATCATTGTACATTAACTTCTCTCACGCCCCGCACTGCGAAACAGGCTTGAACATTCGAACACCAACACCGCCAGTTTAGCAGCCACTACTACCATCTCACTTTCGACTGCTACACACAACACGCACAATCATGTCTAGCGGCATGCAATTCACAGACAAGGCATCCGCCGCCCTCGCGGATGCCCAAGATCTCGCACAACAATACGGCCACTCACAGCTTCTGCCCATCCACTTGGGAGTCGCATTGCTCGATCCTTCACCTGACCAAAGCAAGGACCAGCAGAACGACCACTCTCATGCCTCACACGCCTCTTCGTCTGCCTCTCTCTTCA
This sequence comes from Cladosporium sp. BF-F, assembly GCA_030463185.1. Lineage (NCBI taxonomy): Eukaryota > Fungi > Ascomycota > Dothideomycetes > Cladosporiales > Cladosporiaceae > Cladosporium > Cladosporium sp. BF-F. The sequence continues at coordinate 599,907 of JAMRMS010000005.1, read as the reverse complement.
AGCAAGTCGTCGAGAGGGCGCACGGCGACAATCAACTGCTCGACCGTGCCATGAAGAAGGCACTCGTCCGCACACCCAGCCAGGACCCTCCACCAGAGCATGTGAGCGTTTCGCCAGCCTTCTCAAAGGTGCTGCGTACCGCAAACGAACTTTCGAAGACACAAAAGGACTCATACATTGCCGTCGACCATCTCATCCAATGTCTCGTGCAAGATGCGAGCATTCAGCGCTGTCTGGCCGATGCCAATGTACCTAATACTAAGCTCATTGACAATGCCGTTCAGGCAATCCGCGGCACCAAGCGTGTGGATAGCAAGACCGCCGACGCCGAGGAAGAGAACGAAAACTTGAAGAAGTTCACCATCGACATGACTGCTATGGCTAGGGAAGGCAAAGTCGATCCAGTCATTGGTCGTGAGGAAGAGATCAGGCGGGTAGTCAGAATTCTGTCCAGGCGAACAAAGAACAACCCCGTCCTGATCGGTGAGCCTGGTGTCGGCAAAACCACTGTGGTCGAGGGTCTGGCCAGCAGAATTGTCAATGCAGACGTTCCTGCTGGTCTTGCAGCTTGCAAGCTTCTCAGCTTGGACGTTGGTGCCCTCGTCGCTGGCTCCAAGTACCGTGGTGAGTTCGAGGAGCGCATGAAGGGTGTCTTGAAGGAGATTGAGGACAGCAGAGAGATGATCGTCCTCTTCGTCGACGAGATTCACCTACTCATGGGTGCCGGCAGCTCCGGCGAGGGTGGCATGGACGCTGCCAACTTGCTCAAGCCTATGCTTGCCCGTGGACAACTGCACTGTATCGGTGCCACTACCTTGGCCGAGTACCGTAAGTACATCGAGAAGGACGCAGCTTTCGAGCGTCGCTTCCAACAAGTACTGGTCAAGGAGCCCACTCTCAGCGAGACCATCTCAATCCTACGTGGACTGAAGGAGAAGTACGAAGTCCACCACGGTGTCACGATCCTTGACGGCGCTATTGTCTCAGCCGCCAACCTTGCGACTCGCTACCTTACACAGCGCAGACTGCCAGATTCAGCAGTTGACCTCATCGACGAGGCAGCAGCAGCTGTCCGCGTCGCTCGCGAATCACAGCCAGAACTTCTTGACTCGATGGAGCGTAAACTGCGCCAGCTTGAGATTGAGATCCATGCGCTTGATCGTGAGAAGGACGAGGCCTCCAAGGCACGCCTCGGAGAAGCTCGCGCAGAGAAGGCCAACATCGAAGAAGACCTTAAGCCTCTGCGCGAGAAGTACGAGAGCGAGAAGGAGCGCGCCAAGGAGATTCAAGAGCAGAAGATCAAGCTCGACCAGCTCAAGACGAAGCAACAGGAGGCAGAGCGTACTCGCGATTTGTCAACCGCATCAGATTTGAAGTACTACGCCATCCCCGATGTTGAGAACCGCATCGAGGTCCTTGAGCGGGAGAAGGCTGCAGCCGATGTTGAAGCTCGCCGTAGCAGCCACGGTGAGGCTCTCGTTGCCGACGCTGTCGGACCTGACCAGATCAACGAGATTGTCGCTCGCTGGACAGGTATTCCCGTCACTCGTCTAAAGACCACCGAGAAGGATAAGCTGCTACAGATGGAGAAGGTGCTCGGTCAGCTCGTTGTTGGCCAGAAGGAGGCTGTCACTTCAGTCGCCAACGCCATTCGCCTGCAGCGCTCTGGTCTCAGTAACCCCAACCAGCCACCTTCGTTCCTCTTCTGTGGTCCCTCTGGTACTGGTAAGACACTGCTGACAAAGGCTTTGGCCGAGTTCCTCTTCGATGATTCTAAGGCCATGATCCGCTTCGACATGTCCGAATACCAAGAGAGACATTCTCTCAGCCGCATGATCGGTGCTCCACCCGGTTACGTCGGTCATGACGCCGGAGGCCAGCTTACCGAAGCCCTCCGCCGCCGCCCCTTCAGCATCCTTCTCTTCGACGAGGTCGAAAAAGCCGCCAAAGAAGTTCTCACCGTCCTCCTTCAGCTCATGGACGATGGCCGCATCACCGACGGTCAAGGCCGCATCATCGACGCGAAGAACTGCATCGTCGTCATGACCTCCAACTTGGGCGCTGACCACCTTGCCCGCCCGACAGGAACCGATGGCAAGATCGACCCGACCACCCGCGAGCTCGTCATGACCTCTCTGCGCAACTGGTTCCTGCCAGAATTCCTCAACCGCATCAGCAGCATCGTCATCTTCAACCGCCTCACCAAGAAGGAAATTCGCAAGATCGTCGACGTCCGCCTCGATGAGATCCAGAATCGCCTCAAGGGCAATAACCGCGATGTCAAGATCGACTTGTCTACAGAAGTCAAAGACTACCTCGGAGCAGCCGGCTACAGTCCTGCGTACGGCGCCAGACCTCTCGCTCGTCTCATCGAGAAGGAAGTCCTCAACAGACTTGCTGTGCTTATTCTGCGCGGCTCGATCAGAGATGGCGAGACTGCTCGCGTGGAACTCGAAGACGGCCACATTGTTGTTCTGCCCAACCATGGTGACAGTGAGGGTGAGGACGACGATATTGATATGAGTGATGAGGACGCGATGGCGGAACTTGAGGACCGCGATGGCGACATGGAGCTCTACGATTAGAGGAAGAGCACGAGTGCAAGGTCTATGGAATGATGGAATGATGAATTGATTTTCGAGCGTTCAAGCGATTGGGAAAGATTGGTTGGGATGACTATGATATCTGATCAGATGGAGAAGGCGTTTCTTAGTGGGAAGAAAAAGTGCATAGATTAAGAAGATAGTCCATTTAATATCTTGTTATGAACATATATCCATATCTCTTTCTCTTGTAACTCAGTGTTCCAAGTGATCCACATAGAAGGCACTTCAGGTGACTTCATCACTAGTAGGCTTGCTCCTGCGCTGGCTCATGGAGTTTTGGCCCGGGCTCTGCTCGTCGTTCGCCGCCTTTTAAGTCGAGCCGTTCGTGCATCACAGCAACTTTGACTTTACTTCCCAACAAACATCAGCCGCGCATTGCAACAGTGTCGAGGCGCCAGCTTTCTGCATTGGCGACTTTGAACGTGGCGCTCATGGCGCATCATTTCCGGGGTGCTTGCATCTCAGGCGACAGCTCCCGCAGATCCATGATCAGGAGGGGCAGCGAATGAGCTCTCCACTTCCAATGCTCGAATGAGAAGTATGAGTCATGCATTCTTGAAAGGGCAAGGCGTGGCTGCAGATGATTGCAAAGCGGTGCTTCTAGGTATCGTTTCCATCACATGCATAGCGATCCACCATATCCTCACAGATCGTTCAGCTCTTGTCCCATAACCACGTTCAGTGATCGTCTCGACATGGCAATGTTCCTCTCCAAAGCTCCTAGCTTCGCCATAGCGGAGATCAAACTGGGATCCTGACTCTCTACTCGCACTTTGTCTCTCACGCGAACTTCTTGGCCTCTATACGCAAACACTTCGTGTGCTTCATCGTGGAATGCCGGCCGGCCGCCTGTTAGGGCAGTAGTTAATCGTTCACGCAATGAGAAGCCCGTGTACGATCCAGATGTTGACAGCGGAGTGTTAGTCCCGGTGATCGGGTATGCAGCTTCGAGTGTTCGGACGTGCAGAAGGAGAGCGGCTTCCGAAATCGAGAGATGGAAGGAGACGTTGCCTGGTAATGGCGGGTCAAATGTACTCGCGTCGACTGGATCTTCGTACCATGGTTTTACGCCCGGTGCTTCAGGTCCGCCTTTTAGCGCTGCTTTTGCTTCTTGGACGTTGTCGTGTAGTAACTTTAACTGTCCAGAGATGAAATTGGCATTTGTCGCATCGCCAGTCCAGAGGGTGGAGTCTACCACGTCAAGACACGCGTTGATCAGGGTTCGAGTTGTCGTGAGTTGCTCTAATACAATTGTCGGTGCGGAGGGTTGTGAGGAGAGCGAAAGTCTGTATGCGTTCTGGCCGCGAGGTGGTGGTAGTGATGGGAGTCGTAGTTGAATGTCGCCTTTTACTATGCGTGCGCCGAGGCGCGTTATAAAACCCTTGAGGTTCTCGCTTCGTAAGGAGGAGAGGACGAGTGTTGAGCCGGGTTCTGTAGGAGCAAGCAGCGCGGCGCATTCTTCAAGGCCGGCTTTGAGGGAAGTGAGGCTATCTTGGAGCGCTGAGAGCAGCCATTCCAGTTCGCGAGCAGATGTTTCTTCAACTTCCTTGGTCAGATCCGCGTCGCTGGCCGGCGGCCACACGAGAGTTGACATGTCTTCTGGTGGTGTTGCTGTCCACACGTGTGTGGCACCCTTCAAGTGACGGCATGAGCATGTGAAGCCAGAGCTTAAGCGACATTTAGAGACCTGGGGCCGAGCGGGCCGGGCGAGCCGTAGCCTAACGTGCAGAAGGGTTCGAGAAACAATTGTACGAGCACGGATTCGCAGGGCGCAAGTACTGCCGAAGCACGCGATACAGCAGAACATCGTTGCACCGGTGATTACAGCGAGCTCTACGAACAAAGGATCCAGAAAAGTTCTACCCGAAGTCACGAATCAGCAACTATGGATCAAGCGCCAGCAAAAGAGGTGACGGTCAACCAAGAGCGCAAGTGCGAAGGCGCAGACTGCGATAAAGATGCCGGCAGCCTGCAATGCCCAACATGCCAAAAGCTCGGAAAGGAAGCCTTCTTCTGCAGTCAGGATTGCTTCAAGCGCAACTGGGTAGGTTAGTGGTGTGCTCTCGGAACAAGAGGAGGGCACTGAAGGGTTACCCGGCTGAGCAAGTTGGCGCAGTATCATTTGCAAGGCCGGGAGATCGTTGTTCGGCAGGCCATGGGCTAATGGATCATATAGTCGACGCATAAACAACTTCACAAATCGCAAAACAGTATGCTATCCACCATCTTCACCCCGAGCGTCGTCCCAGTCCCTGACTCCGCAGGCCACTACAACCCATTCCCAACCTACAGCTTCACTGGTGATTTGAGGCCCTCTTACCCGCTCAGTCAAAGACGAGCAGTCCCGGATAAGATCAGACACCCCGACTATGCCTCCCACGGTATCCCCAAGAGTGAGCAGGTGCGTTGAGAAGGCGTGTGGAAGGCGGCAAGCTGGATACTGATAATGGTCAGGTCTTCGTTGGAAGGAATAGGATCAAGATCCTCACAAAGCAAGAACAAGAGGGTATGCGCAAGGTCTGCAGACTGGCACGCGAGGTGCTCGACATCGCCGCCCGCGAGGCCAAGCCCGGTGTCACCACCGACTACATCGACAAGATCGTCCACGAGGCCTGCTTGGAGCGTAACGTAAGTTATTAAAAAAGGCCCTTGCTTATTTTTGCAAGTCTAACACTTTCCAGTCATACCCTTCACCTCTGAACTATTGCCACTTCCCCAAGTCGGTCTGCACATCGGTCAACGAAGTCATCTGCCACGGCATTCCTGACCAGCGCCCTCTGCAAGACGGTGATATCCTCAACATTGACGTCACACTCTACCACGGCGGTTTCCACGGTGACTTGAACGAGACCTACTACATCGGCAAGGCAGCTCAAGACCCTGACAGCGTCCGTGTCGTCGAGACCGCCCGCGACTGTCTCGAAGAATCGATCAAGCTAGTCAAACCCGGTGCGCTCTTCCGCGACTACGGCAACACCATCGAGAAGATTGCTAAGGCAGCCAACTGTGGCGTTGTCAAGACCTACTGCGGCCACGGCATCAACCAGCTCTTCCACTGCGCTCCCAACGTTCCTCACTACGCCAAGAACAAGGCCGTCGGTGAGGCGAAGCCCGGCATGTGTTTCACGATCGAGCCTATGATCACCCTGGGCACACACAAGGACAAGACCTGGCCCGATGACTGGACTAGTGTGACTACCGATGGCAGCAAGACTGCTCAATTTGAGCACACGCTGCTTGTCACAGAAGATGGTGTTGAGGTTCTTACTGCGAGGTTCCCCGACTCACCCGGCGGAAAGGTCCCCATGCCTACCGCAACGAATGGTGCCGCTTCTGTTTGAATTGAGTAGCCTGTCATGTAGATGTAGCCATGTCCAAAAGCATATTCAGCGAGTTCTTCTACCACAAAAGCCTATTCGAAGCTTCCACTTCTTGATACGCATCGTCCACATCCAATAACATCCTGCCACCTGCATGCACATACCCTAATGCTTACTGTGTATCTGCACACTGTCAATACTTTCCATCTGCGATCTTTTTTGCCGTGCTATTGTTGTTCATGCTCACTTCAGGTTCTTGGGAAGATAACATTAGGGTTAGAGTAGATAGTCCCGCACCCCGCTTCGAAGTTGAAGCCCAAGGGAAAAAAGATGACCAAAGTTCGACTCAAGAAAGACATCAACAGAATTCCCGAAGCACTTACGGCACAATGGAGGCTTCTGGAGCTCCGGTCCTTTCGACCCCGGCGGAACACATCTTCGAAGCTCCTGTACCCGTGACCGAAGCTGGCAGCACGCTGTCGGACGAGCAATTATACGTTCAGTACGAAATTCGACGGACGGTAAATGAGATTCGCTCTGGGAAATGGAAAAGAGTCGCGCTGCAATTCCCGGATGATATGCTCGTTGATGCACCAAGAGTATGTGAGAATCTGAAGAAAGATCTCAAGAACGAAAGGAAGGCGAATGCTGCAAAGGCAATTGAAGGAGTCACCGGGGGTGTTTCGAAGGTTAGCATTGAGGAAGAGCTGGAAGTTGACGTTGCTGGCCACGCTTCCAAGTCACGAGAGGACGAGGAAGAGCATCTTACAATCCTTGGCGATACTTCGTACGGTGCATGCTGCGTGGACGAGGTGGCTGCTGAGCACTGCGATGCTGAAGTGGTGGTGCACTACGGCCGGTCTTGTCTGAGCCCTACTGCTAGACTACCAGTAATCTACGTCTTCACTACCAAGTCGCTTGACCTTGAAAGCACAATCGCAACCTTCCAAGCCACGTATCCAGATCTTGCGGAGAAAGTGGTATTGATGGCGGACATTCCCTTCCAGCACCACGTCCCCGACCTTCAGCGCAGATTGAAAGAGCAGGGCTACACAGATGTACACGAAACAACGATACTGCACAATCCCTCGAGTCCTCTTCCCAACCGCACGGTACCCGATGAGGTCCAGTCAAACCCAGAAGCGCTCAAAGACTTCTCTGTCTTCCACATCTCCGACCCTCCATCCAGCCTTCTCCTCACCCTCTCGTCCCGGGTCTCACGGGTGCACATTCTCCCAACGAACACGACAGCCTCATCAAGAGCTCTGCAGACAAATACAACAGCCGCCCTTGGCCGTCGTTACGCTCTACTCACCAAGGTTGCTACAGCACCCATCATCGGCATCTTGATCAACACTCTCAGCGTCAAGAACTACATGACCGCCCTCCAGCACTGTCAGGAGCTTATCGCAGCTGCAGGCAAGAAGTCCTACACGTTTGTCGTCGGCAAGCTGAATGCTGCTAAGATCGCCAACTTTTCCGAGGTTGAGGGCTGGGTTGTCATTGGATGCTGGGAGAGCAGTTTGATTGAGAGCTCGGACTTTTATCGCCCAATCGTGACTCCTTTCGAGCTTGAGATGGCGATGGCAGACGATAAGGAGAGAGTTTGGGGTGGAGAGTGGGTGAGCGACTTTGGTGCTCTGCTCCTGCGAGACGTTGAGAGGAAGAGCAAGGCTACTACGACTACTGGAGGCATGGAAGAGGCTGCAGCTGAGGCTTCTGAGTCCAAAGACGACGATCCTTACGCCAACGCATCCTCTGACGATGAGCCACCTGAGTTCGATCTTCGAACAGGCCGCTACGTGTCTCACTCTCGCCCTATGGGTCGTCCCAGTGCCAACACCAGCACTACAAATGGCTCCAGTGCTACTGAATCTACCGCGCCAAAGACTACCAAGCCTTCTTCATCGTTGATTCAACGCACCAAAGGCGAGATTGCTTCTGTCAATGGCACAGCATCGCCTGGTGCCGAGTACTTGCGTTCCCAGAGGACATGGCAAGGTCTGGGCAGTGACTACGCAATCGAGTATGAGAGAGATGAGAATGGCAAGATTCGAGGTGCAGCTATGGAGGAGGGAAGAGCAGGTGTGGCGAGGGGATATGCTGTGGCAGAAGACAAAGAGGGTTGAGGAACAGACGGCCGGTGATACCGTCTGCATACGTGCAAGACAAGACGCAGCAGCTTACGAGTATACATCTTTACAAAGTGAACGACACCTCCTTTTTCTGCCAGGCTTTCTTTGATTTGGTAGCTCTGTTGTGTTCAGCCAACACGATTCGCTTAACATCACTCCTTCAAACTCGCCGCAAAATCTTCAACAGCATCCTTGAAGCTGCCGTCCGCCACATATCCCAAACCCAACGCTTTGGAAATATCGAAGCGAATCGGCCAACTATCAAGCATCGCCTTGATCTCCGGGCTCGCCTTCTCCCTCTTGACCAAATCCAGCGCACCCTGTCCTCCCACCTCCTTCAGCGCCTGAAGCATCTGCGCCACGTTCGCCGTGATGCCAGGCAGCATAACTTGCCTCACATGTGTAGGCATGCACTCCCTCTCCAGCGTCAGCGTGTGCACGAGATTCCGCACCAAGGTCTTCGGCGAGCAAAGCCAGCATTCAAAGTCGTCGTCGCATGGCAGCGTGCTCTCTTTGCCCTGCAGGGGTTCACGAATGATACCGCTCATCCAGCTACTGGCAGCTTGCGTAGGCTTGCCTGGACGAACTGAGATGGTGGGGAAGCGCAGTGTGAAACCATTGATAAAGCCACGGCGAGTGTAGTCGTTGATGGCAGCCTCAATCATCATCTTCTGCGTTCCATAGCTGCTCTGTGGCGTCGGGACGGTGGCCTCTGACGGCATCGCTGGCAACGGCTGGCCAAAGATGGCGGTGCTGGAGGCGTAGATCCATCTTACGCCAGGGCAAATTTGCCTGACCGCTTCAAGGAGGTTGAGAGTTGAGTGCAGGTTTACGCGGTATCCAAGGTCAAAATTCTCTTCGCTGCCGGCAGACATGATGCCGTGAAAGACGTAGAGGGCGTCGAGGTCTTTGCTGAGGATGGAAGAGGCATCTTGGGCGAGATCTGCTTTTACGGTTGTGGCGTTTTGCTTGTTATTCGCTTTCGAAGGCACGGGAGGCTCAAAGATGTCGACAAGGATGACTTGATGATTTCCGTTAAGTAGCACTTCAGCGAGTAGTTGGCCAACGAAGCCGCCGGCACCTGTGATCAGGATCTTCATTTTGCTGGATGTAGATATGGAAATGGGGACTTGAATGCGGTGTAGATTCGATGAATGGTCAAGGACGATAAAGACTCCTTTGAGACCAGAGAGAATATATCAAACCAGTGTGATCGCCTCGGATGTCATAGATGTTTTGGAGGCCGACAACATCAATCGCCCCTCATCACCCCACCAAAATTGGAGAGTCAGATGCCGATAATCCGGAGAGGGTCGCCGTTTGACATGATGGTCGGACAATGTTTACACCGAAAGCGAGACGAGTCGATGACAGGGCTCATCGACTCGTTTGCATTGCTACATGAGCAAAAGTTCGTCTTTCTTGATACAGTAAATTAGTCGCGAGCGTTTCGCAAATTCATCTCAAGTATGTCGAGCATTAATACAAGCGCAGGAGGCTTGAGTCTCGAGGTTCCTAACCAGTGTCCCTCTTGGCGTAGCCTCGAGACGAGGCAAACCCCCCAAAGACCGATGTTAGCGAGCGAGGTTGTCATCTTAACCCCACCCGACAACTCTGCTTTGCTGGGCGAATATTCCTAGTGTGTCATGTCAGTACAAAACGTGACGGTACTCGGTAATAAGGACGTTGGCGCAGAGATGCGTGATAGAGACGGGGGGTTTAATGAGCGATCAGTGGCCTCGTTCTCACCAGTCGACTCTCATGTTGTTGAATGAAGAGGCGAAGCATCCCTACAAGAATATCATCAAATAAACCATTCTCCACCGATGTCACTCCCCTCGAATCGAGCCGTGCAAATTCTCGCAGCTGCCGCAGCGGGCCAGTATGGTGTGCTCGGCGTTGTAGCATACAACATGGAAACAGTCATGGCCTGTATACAAGCAGCAGAAAACAAGCGCTCTCCTCTTCAGATTCTACTATTCCCCTGGGCACTCAGATACTCTACTCTTTTCGTTGAGCTCGTGGCTGCTGCAGCTCGTAGAGCCACAGTCCCCGTCACCGTACATCTGGACCATGCGCAGGACGCTGAAGTGATCAAACTTGCAGCCAGCTTGCAAGCAGCAGATGGTACGCCGGCATTCGACTCAATAATGGTCGACATGAGCCATTTCGGGAAAGAGGAGAATCTCGCGAGGACGAAGGAATTGGTGACATATTGTCATGCCAAGGGCATTGCCACAGAGGCTGAACCTGGGAGGATAGAGGGCGGAGAAGATGGGGTCAAGGACACGGCAGAGCTCGAGGGACTGATGACTACAGCAGAGGAGATTGACGAATTCTTGGCGACTGGTATCGACTTCATTGCTCCGGCTTTCGGAAATGTGCATGGAGACTATTATGGGGTGGAGAACATTCATTTGGACTATGAAAGGCGAGTTCTCGATCATCACCTCTTTGTATTGCGATGAGCTATTCCTGGTCATGACTAACCCGTGGGAGCGTCGCAGACTGCAAAGCATCTACGACAAGATCAGTGGCATGGTACAAGTCGTCTTGCATGGCACAAATGAGTTCACTCCAGATATCATGGCCAAGTGTATTGAGCGCGGCGTGACTCGTATCAACGCGAACAAGTTGGTCCTGGATGAATACAATGCCTACATTGCTCAAAACACGGGAAAAGTGCCGTTAACACAACTGATTGAAGAGGGTACGACCAAGATCCGAGAGCGATTGGAGTGGTGGATGGACAATATCAAGTCTTCTGGCAAGGCGTGATGTGGTAATTCGGCTGTCAAGAACAGAGTCAAGCCGCGACTCCTTTTCCTACCCATATAGCAAAATGTCCATTGCGCTGTGGATCTCCACAATAGCGGTCTGATGCAAGCATGAGTGAACGGGACAAACGCGCCTGGTATGAAGGATGCATCAGGCTCAATTGTAGCAACGAAATGGTCGTGAGAGCACAGTCTGCAAAAAGTTTCATTGTGTTGATGCTTAGCGGAAAATACACCAATCCTCCAGCGAAGCACGCTCGTGTCGTATGGTGCAGACAATGTAACCATAGCAAGACCAGGTCAAGACTTGACCTCGAATCCCCAGAAATTCCTAGTGGGTCTGTCCTTCCAGATGATATTACCCAAAGCGTCAATATCCCGAACCTCGTCAGCGTTTGTGTACTTGTCGAAGCATCTGAGCGCCTCTTTGTGGAGCTCTTCGACATCAGCCTTCAGCGATTCATCCGCCTGCCGTCCACCATTTCTCAGATGATAGCCGCCACGCGGGAGAGCAGCAGACTGTAAAGGATAACCTTGAGTGCGTTTCTGGTATAAGGCGTTGGTAGCTGGAAGCTCGTGCCATGGCGCTGTGCTGTCGTGTGGGAGATGGTGCTGCGTTGGTAAAATCCATTTTGTAGCTTCTTCGCGTCGTCTTTGCTCGTCAAGCAGGACTTGCGCTTCTTCTGCTTCAAACTTCTGCTGCAGTTCATTCCAGGATAATTTGTCTGCTTCTTGGCACCTCGATTCGATGCTAGAGAAGGCCGTGGCTTCAAAGATGCTCAATTTCTTCCACAACTGTAGAATACGCTGCACTGATTCCAGCGTGGCGCGACCAGGCCTTGTCTTATTTTCTGAACAAGCGGCGAGCTGTGCGAGGAGACCGGCGTGAGTCTTGAGAGATTCCCAGGCTGCGTTATGGCAATGGATGTGGTTTGCGTGATGACTGTCTTTTGACCTCACGGAGATGAAGGAAAGCACGTCGTGCATGATGTAGAGGATGTGCAAACGCCTGAAAGCGGCGTCAGGTGGCTGCATCGGGCTGCCGTCCATCAGTCGACCAAGGCCTTCATCTTCTTCTCTCCATCTCGGCGCCTCTGCGACCAAGCCGGCAGGCCGTGGAGCACAACTTTTGCTCAAGGTCAATAAATACTTAGTGAGCGCAGCCGTCCTGAAGGTTGATGGCGCAATATTCCTAACAATGAAGTCTTTGCAAGCCTACGGACATTCCTGTCAGCAACATTACATTTTTCCTCACATTCAACACATTTGCACGCAAGCGCGACCGTACCAACCTTCATGTCATGATGCGTGCATATATTCGTTGTCCTGAGCAGAGTCTTGAGGAACAGTGCAGCATCTTCACGTCGGACCTCTGGCGCGTCGGCTCCAGAGCGTATAAGAGCGATGCTGAGACTAGCTCTTTGGAGCTGTACCTCCTTGTCCATTTTGATGACTCTGCAATGACCGCAAGGATACTGTGTTCTGGCTCGAATACCAATACGGTCAGGTTATTGTTGCAGATGGTGAATGCTACCCGGTGTCTTGAGACGCCGCATCTGGGTTGCAGCGCAACTTTAAAGTAAGCTTGACCTCACGTCCTCTAGTTTTCGATTAGATAAGATAAGATCACATGGCACCACACAACCAAGCCCACTGTACGATGAGACCTGAGATCATTTACAATTCCTGATTGGATGTAATCATCTAGTTTCTAGAGATACATAGCTGTGGCAGCCCTATCAAATAAACACCCATATACACGCCCTTCAGAAAGGAAGCCGAAAGAACGCCATGCCATGCAAGCGAAATGCGAAGTGTCCTACTTTTACTGTTGTATCAAAACACTCTAATCGAACGTAATCTTCGTAGCAGCCTTCATGCCCTCGGTGTCCTTGTAGAAAGCGCCGTAGGCCTCGTGACCCTTTTTCTTAACAGTGGTGCCGTACTTCATCAATTCCTCTGGAACGTTCTGGTTCGCGGCCTTGAGGACGTTGACGAGAGCGCCGGCAAGGTGCTTCTCGGCTTCGCCGAAGAAGGTGATGGCGAGACCATCTTGTCCGGCACGACCAGTACTGCGATGATGTGTTAGCTATGTGTATGACTTTGCAAAGGATTGATGTATGCGACTTACCGGCCAATGCGGTGGACGTAGTCCTCAGCGGTGAGAGGGAAGGTAACATTGATGACGAGCTTGACATTGGGAATATCAAGACCTCTGGCTGCGACATCGGTGGCGACGAGGATGGGGACATCACCACGCTTGAAAGCGTCAAGAGACTCTGTGCGCTTGTGTTGGGGCAGATCACCGTGAATGCCACCGACCTTGAAGCCGCGGCGGCCAATGAACTCCTCGATGCGGGTAGCCTCCTTCTTATACAAGCAGAAGACCAAGATGCGATCGCTCTTGTTCTTGCCGGATTGGTGCTGCTTGAGCAGCTCAATGAGGCGGTTCTGCTTGGCGTGCTGGTCCATGACCTCGACGGTCTGTGTGATGCGAGTGTTGGCGCGGAGCTCGCCAGAGGGATTGTCACCAACAGCGACCTTGACGGGGCTCTTCATGAAGGTAGATGCAAGATCGCGCACTGAAGGCGGCCAGGTTGCTGTGAACATAATGGTCTGCTTGCCAGTGGTCGGGGTGACGGAGATAATCTTGCGGATTTCCTGCTCGAAACCTTTGTCCAACATGCGGTCTGCTTCGTCGAGAATCATGTGCTCAACCTTGGAGAGATCGATGGAGCCCTCCTGGATGTAGTCATTGAGACGGCCGGGAGTGGCCACAATGATGTTTGCGCCGTTCATCTGCGCGCGCTGCGCATCCTTGGGGACACCACCGTAGACGACGGCGATCTTGATGTTGTAAGGCTTTGAGAGCTTAGCAAGCTCGTCGTGAATCTGGCAAGCCAACTCGCGAGTCGGGCTGACGATGCAGGCCTTGATGCTCTTGCGCTCCTTTGCCGATTGTGTGCTCAAGCGGCAGACGGTGGGCACACCGAAAGCAAGAGTCTTTCCGGAACCAGTCTCAGCAACACCAATGACATCCTTGAAGGCGAACAAGTGTGGCCATGCACCGGCCTGAATGGGAGACGGGTTGGCGAAGTTCTTGAAGGGTGCGCGCTGCTCCTCGGTGACGGGCAAGTACTTGAAGGAGGTAAGCGGGCGAAGAGGTTCCTTGGCGTCGATAGTGATCATCTTCTCGGTAAGGAAAGCATCGATCTGGGATTGAGGGAGCGCGGTGAGCTCTGGGTGCTCAGTGTATCCAGTCGGCGCAGTGGTGGCGGTAGTCTTCTCAACAATCACATCAGCGTCGCTTGTCTTTGCGCTAGAATCAGCCTTAGCAGCCTTCTTCGCAGCCTTCTCAGCAGCCTTAGCCGCCTTCTTCTCGGCCTTTGCAGCAGCTTCAAGGTCACCAGAGCCCTCTGCGACACTGGCAGCAGCCTCCTTCGCAGCCGCAGCCCTCTTGGCCTCCTTCTTCGCGCGCTTCAAAGCCTTCTCGTCCTGCTTCTCTGACTCCTTCGCAGCCTCGTTGACAGAGTCAGACTCAGCAGCCTTCTCAGCCTCCTTCAATTTGCGCTTCATCTTCTTCCTCTCCTCCTTGGAAGCGTTCTCGCCAGTCCTCTCTTCGGCGCCGATGGCAGCAAGCTTCTGCTTCTTGGCCTTCTTGGTGGCCTGCTCCTGCTGCACAGCAGCGTCGGCGTTGGCGACGTCCTCGTGGAGTCGCTTCGCCATCTTGAATGATTGTTTGGTAGAGAGAAACTCGGTGATCGAAAGACCCGAATTCGACTCCAGCAAAAGTCGCGAGCGGTCCTCGGCCCCAAAATTTTGCTCGCGCTGACCCCAGATCTTGCGCGCTCAGGGCGATAAGATTAAGCTCATTGGCATTTTACCAACTTTATCCGAGCCAATCAATGATGAGAAAAAGAGATGTGAAGGTTGCTGATAGAAGTATTCAGAGTTTCAGGAGAAATAAACAACATATCTATGTAGGCGTTCGGGTATACAGATCAATCCCCTCGAGAATGCCTCAAACGCCGCCTTGTGTATGCTTGCGGGGCCCTTCCTTCGTCGAAAGCACGTCAAAAAAAAGAAAAAAAAAAGCGTACACCAGAACTACCCTGATCTGTACAGATAGAAAAGCAAGCGGCTTTTGATAAGCTCATGAATGCCTGTCGGGCTTCAGACACTGACCCTTGGCCACAACTTCCTGCTGCAAACTCTCCAGCCTAGCCTGATCTCCCTCGGGGTAAAAATCGCCAGACCAGAAACCACAGCCAATGTTGCTGGTTTCCTTGCGCCACTTGACCTGCTCGAGCCCAGCTGCGTCAACAGGGGGTCGCGGCACGGGATCAGTCTCCTCGCCAGCGATCAGACTCTCTCCTTCCATGTGGTGGAACAGCTCGGGCTGTAGCGTATAGCACAAAATGTGGTTGTCGCGGCAAGCAGTAAGGATCGCGGCATCATAGGCCGTGATGTGCTTGTTGATATCTTCTTTTGCGGGTGCTAGGTCGTTGAGCAAGCGCTCGGCGGTACGACGCGTTATGGCGTAGCCGAAAGTGCACAGAGGCCAGACTGAGTGGTGGAAAACGCGAGTCTGTTCGGGCACGGTAAGTGCTGTCAAGAAGGATGCAGTGTAAGGGTGGAGATCAGTGTGGTTGAGCATAGTAGGATCCTCGTAAAGAACGTGTTTCAGCTTCTCAAGATCTGAGGGATGGTGGTGGCCAACACCAACGCCTCTGGTGATCATGTTGAGGTAATCACCACAGTGTCCCAGGTACAAGAGATCCCAGTCTCCTGGCGTGCCCCACGGATATTCAGTAATGTCGACGTTACTGGTCTTGCCCATAGATCGTGCTGCACGCTGTGCCAACGGCACTTGTACAGTCTTGAGGCGAATATCCCAATCGATGTCGTCCTCGAAGATCAAAGCCGTCTCTTGTCCCGATTCGAGGAATGCACGCAGCACCACATGGTGGCTTAGCCATGCTTTTACTGTTCCCACCATGACTTCCGACTCTTCCTTATTCGGCCACTTGAAGTTATCCACATCCTCGTCCGACCAGACCGGCTGGTCTGGGATCGTAAGCTCCAATCCTGTCACTTGGGCGGCCTGCTCCAAGTGATTTCTTCTAGGCGATCCAGGTCCCGACACTGCCCACAGTCCACCGAATCCTAGAGTCGCATTTGTCGCTGTGGCGTCACCGGTAGGATAGTTGGCAAGTGGGAAGATGGGTCTACTTCGCGTGACGCCGCCATTATGGTAATATAAAAAGATTGTGATGAGGCAAACTGCGATCAAGGCGTATAGCGAAGGCAATTTTGAGGCGCGTGAGGCGAGCATTGTGGCGGTTTTACAAGCGACCAGATTGGATCGCGGGCGTGAAACACGGCCCTCAATTTAGTCCAAGGGCGCTCGCGTTGGCGTCCAGAGGCCGCAGCCAGCCTGAGGTGTGAAGAAGGATGTTGGGATGGGACAAAACGCGAAAGTGGATAAATGAGAGACGACAGGCGGATCCAGTCCCGCCGTCAGAGCATGCGACGACGACGTTATGGATGGCGCTACATGTAATCTCAACCTCCGGGTGCGGGTATACGTAAGATCTCTCCCTGAAGCCAAGGATCCACTGCCGGGGACGCGAGTCCGCGACACTAATGAGATGGTGAAACGCCGCCCACCATTGAAGTGCCAGTGTGGGCTGTGTTTCGTCAAATCTATAAGTTTTGCTATATCTATACACTGTTTATCAACAATGCAGAGGCAATTTCCCTATTCGCAGTCAAAGAAGGTTTGAGCCACCTAGCAACTCATGTGTATACGAGCTTACAGGATCGATATTCCCTCGGCTCTGGTACGCCACAAAACCTACTGTAGGCAGTCGTAAGGGTCCTGGCTAACTCTAATTATTGCATACGCAAGCGTCATGATGGAGGTGAAAACAGTAATAATATGATCATTTTCGTACCATATGTGCCTATCCAAGTCCTGCACCTCTGCGGGAAATAAATCCAGGCATGCGGTGTTTTTCAACAATACAACTCGGCATGAGCATATTCTCATCGCAACCTATCCAACAGGAAGCCTATCCAACAGAAAGCATGTCCAACAGAAAGCATATCCAACAGAACTGGTCCTACTCTCCACCACCATCGTCTCCTCCGCCACCATCGTCCATGCCATCCTGGTAACTGCATCAATGTTAGCATGATACTCATTGTTCAAGACTCAATGATTGAAACTCACCCATCCTGGTAGTCATCGTCGCCAGCATTGGCCATCATGCCACCCATCATCATACCTCCCATCATACCAGCACCTAGACCAAGTGCAGCACCTCCGCCGGCACCCAGACCACCACCTTGCCTTCTGTGTGGCTGACCGTACTGAAGGTATCCGCCATACATTGGGCCTCCCATCATTGGTTGCTGGCCGTACATGCCCTGTTGTGGGTAGCCACCGCCCATCATGGGCTGGTGACCATAGCCTTGCTGTGGGTATCCGCCTCCGCCGTAGCCCCCACCATATTGCTGCGGCGGTTTTGAGCCGCTACCGCCGAGCTTGGAGGATATCTTAGAGAAGAGTCCACGCTTTTCTTGACGTGGTGGCAGCTGGTTCTGCTGGCCGTAAGGGCTGGGGCTTCCCATGCCTTGTGATGGGCCTCCGCCGCCGTAGTAACCATCCGATGCACCTCGGTGGCTCGATCCATTGCGCGCTTCCTCCTCTTGCTGCAGCCTTCTTGCCATAGCTTCGTCGCTTTCGCCGGTCGGCGTCGATGCGCCATATGGGTTGTTGCTTGCGAATCCACCTTTCTCTGAAGGTGTCTGGCCTGGTGCGCCATGATACCCAGGCGGCGCACCTGGTGGCGGCGCTTCACCAGGAGCATAAGCAGGTTCGGTCGGCTTTTCCCATGACGTTTCTTTTGTCACTGTGTTGGCATAAAACCATGCTTGGTATTGATCGTTCCAAATGGCCTTCCAGCCAGCAGGGAGCTGTGGAGGAGGTGGGCCCTGTTAGGTTCATGCAAGGTTAGTCACTGTGCAGCAAGATGTATGTGCACCATAGTCTTAGCATAGCAAGGATAAGATGCTTACAGATGGCGGCGCGTAATCTGACATGCTTGTGATCGATTCTTAGTGTGACGACAGGAATGCGCTGGCAAGCTACTACTATCGCACGGGGAGACAGCCTATGGCTATATACCGTGGCACTGATAGCAACCGGCTGCGACGACGACCCGGGCTCTTGGTTGTCGTCATTTGATCTGATGAGCGGGGCGCAGTTTGCTTGGAACAAAGACGAGACCCCGCCACCATCAACTTTACCATGATAGCGTGCCGAGCTTTCTCGTGGACCACACTTCAAAGCCACGTTGTTTGTGGCAATCCGCGTGGCGACGAAAGCAGGTACATGCGTGGAAGCTTCCACCGTGTCTTGTCGGCTGCTGTGTATGCACGTCTGACTGTCGCCGATGCTCAGTCAATCACATGGTCATTGTTGTTAAGGTACTTGTTGAATTGTTGTCCGCTACCTAGCTTCAGATATCTGCATGCGGCGTCGATGTGTTTGCACGTAGCCTGTGAATCCTATGTGCGCTGTGCGCCATAGACATGACTCTAGCTCAAACGAAGTATCACTAATGTGTATACGCAAGTGGCCTGCCTCCATAACATACAAACACATGTCGGACTGTATCAGATCTGGTCACGGTGGACTCGTATGCAGACTTTTGGGCTACGCCTGCTTGTCTTCACCACATCGACGAGACAATACTTGATTTTCCAGCATATATATTATAGTTGCACCTTGGATCTTATTATGGGATCATGAAAGTGGACTCTATCAAGACGTCGGACATATACATGTACACCACGTATGCTTTGTCGAGCATTTGAAGACATGCCACTCTTGTTTCATCGGGTTCGGGTTTGGGGTTGATGGTTCATCGAGGCCGATGCAACTTTCGCTATTGCTAGTCCAGTGGCGTTGTTTGTGTTGCGAGAGGTCATTACTAGAGCTGAGCATACCTTTGGTGATCATGCTGTGGGTAACAGATGTGATTTGGCCAGCGAATACAACGCTAATTCGTCGTCCAGAGTTCAAACGCTCAAACACACTGCTAGAGCTCAATCTGATGATGAATAGGAGCCTAACAACTACACACACGACACATGCACATGATATCCGCAAGCAAGCCTACGGACACATAGTTTCGGGCCGCTGAAGCACCTTCATCCTTGCTGCGACTGGACTCTCTCACGAGTAAAGTACTCGACTTGTTCGAGCCTCATGCGACCAGTCGGTGATTCCGACCAACACTCCCAGCAATTAAAAGTGATGACCGGCCGAGCAGGCCAGCACACATCCCTACAGTCGACGCTATGACGGATGACCAATGCACATAACAACAGCCCATCTGATGTGCTGTCGCTGTTCGCAATACAGGACCATTGTGACTGCTGGCGGCGAACGGACCGGACCCAAGTGCGGATCACGTGCGGGTAGGTACGCCGACGTTCTGGTGAGCGCGGGCGGTGGCTGTGGTGGAGCACGACGCCGCCTGAGCTTCGAAGCCGCCGACCTTCGCGTCGCCCGGAATTGACCTCGACTTCGCGCCTCGCCCTCGCTGTATATCATTATCCATCTCTTCCAAGCAATATATTCGGTGGGGTGTGTGCGGTGTAGCCTTGGTCGAAGACGTCAAATTGGACAATCGCCTGCGATCACCTCAAAACCGGACCGCCATGGGGAAGCCGTAGACAGCAAGTGCTATTGTAACCTCCTGCTCGCTCTGCCGTAGCACTTGCACCTACCTGTCATCAAGCAGCGTGGTGAGTTCTGTTCTGCGTCTCCACATATTCAATGTTGCTCTCATCACCATGGCGTACGGTCATGGAGGGTTCATCCGCCACAATGCCGAGGACAAAGTACCGCGCGCTGGAGATACAGCAACTAACTTCGGCATCCAGATCCGCATCGCCAGTTATCTGTGCACTCGAGCGCCGCGACTCATTCTTTCCTGATTCTTGTTGTACTCGCGAGCAAGCATCTCCGCATCGCTCCACGTCTGAACAGGATTCTCTCGAGCTTCCAAATTCTTATCTTCCGAAAGCAGCATCAAGGCGAGCCCTCGAGCAATTAAGCTTCGGATCTTTGCAACTTGCCTTCGATAGAAGTACCACCAACGAGCTATCACTGCAAGAAAAGCCCGCAGAGACTCGCATTTTCGTGGAAAGCGATTTTCCGCCTCTGCAACGGTCTCCGTCGACACTATCGAACGTCGTCGAAAGCGTTCCCGAAAGACGCCGTGTCACTTCACCAGAGATATCTCAGCAACTCCGTCCTTACAGAACTTCTTCCGTCCCAGCTTGCGACCTTCAGATTCGCTCGCGGAAGCCGACATTACGGTCAATTCGCTACAGAGGTGGCGAATCTGACGTCCAGAACATCTCGAAAGCAAATCTGGCTTCAGACGATATCCAGAAATCAAATTCTGTTCGGCCCATAACCGAGTCTTCCCGCAAAGACTCGATCTTCGTACCGGTCGAAGTCGAAAAGCATCGAGTGCGGAATGATATGGCCTCGGCTTTCCCGCAAATGTCTGGAGATGCGCGGCGGCACTACCCATCGGGTGCAGCTCGCTACGAGAATCGCCCACCTGTAAATCGAGCAACACCATGCAAGAATGGACCACTTTGTAGGAAATTTCAAGAAGGTTGGATTTTATGCCCTCCTGGAGCGTCCCAGTGCTGAAGCTTATCGTAACCAGGAACATGCCCTTTCAACCATGACTTTTCATCCGCCATATCACCCGCAAACGGACTTGGCGTGTTCGTTTCCCACCTCCAGTCGCAATTGACGCATGCTGAATACAAAACTAGCCCGAAGAAATCCTTCAATGTCGAGTCGCCTTCCTTTACTCCTAAGACGCTTGCCGCGCAGCCCGCTGTAACACAGAATAAGTCTATGGGAATATCGCCCAAGGCTGCTGCCGCCGCCGCATTCACCCCTAGGGGATCAGGTACGCAGAAACCCGGTCGTAAAGAACGTCGGGCAGCGCCGCAAGGCTCACAGCTCGAAGGCACGGTGACACCTGCATCCGTCTCGCATTCAAAAGCTCCGTCAAACGAGTTCATCCCTCAGCAGGGTTTCCAGACAAGCTTTCAGGAGTTTGTACCACAGAACTTCGTTTCGCCATCGCAAGTGCGTATCTATCATCCTACCTGATGGACGCTCTGAAGAGCCCTTCCTGACTGAAAATAGGTGGACCCGCAAACCCAATTGAGCGGACAGATGAATGCGTTCGCAGATCCCTTCCTAGCTTCACAAGCTCTGCAAAGTCTTGATGGCACGCAGGCTACTATTAACCCATACGCAGAGCAAGCCCCTAGTGTAGGTGCTCAGGCTTTCTTTCAGGACACAACGAGCTTCCGTCATCCACTCAACTATCACCTGTACGCCTCACTGGGTCCTAGGAGGGACCAGATTACACAGTACCAACGGGCTACAGCCGATTTCTTTATTCCGGACGATCTGCGCGAGGACTTGCAGAGGAAGGCGGAGGCGACACTGCAAACGTTTCCTAACAGCACGTTACCGCAAAATGTCGACAACCACTTCCACTCTTTGGTCGCATTGGATACAGTCAACTCGAGGACTTCTGCCACCTTCGGATACCCAAGCTGGATATACAAAGCAACATCAAGCATTGATGGCAACACCTACGCTCTGCGTCGCATTGAAGGTTTCCGACTGACAAGCGATCAAGCCATAAATACTAAAACTGCTTGGAAGAAGGTAGTGAATAGCAATGTTGTTCGAGTACATGACGCGTTCACTACTCAAGCTTTCGGAGATCGGTCGCTCGTGGTAGTACTCGACTACTACCCACTGGCGCAGACGGTAGCAGACAAATTCTTTTCGCGTACAGCAACCGCTAGCCGAAACCAGATTATACCTGAGCAAGAGATCTGGAGTTATATTGTCCAACTGGCCAATGGTCTCAAGGCCATCCATTCAAACGGCTTGGCGGCTAGAACATTAGTGCCCTCAAAAGTATTAGTGACCTCAAAGAACCGTCTTCGGTTGAGTGGCTGCTCAGTGCTCGACATTGTGCAGTTCGAGCAATCTGCATCACTCATCGATCAACAACAAGCAGATCTGCAAGACCTCGGCCGATTGATCATCGACATTGCAACACGTAATTCTACAGCACACAACAACCCTGCCAAAGCGCTGGAACTTGTCAGCCGAAGCTACACAGATAGGCTGCGAGCCTGTTTGCAGTGGCTGCTGTCCCCGCCACAACTTGATCCACACACACCCACCGAAGAGGCAGTGGCATCAAGTGTCGAGTACAACATCAACACGCTTATCAGCAACATCTCGGACCACGTCATGACTACTTTTGATAGCAGCCTCTCGCAAAATGACGACTTGTCCTCAAACATGATGACAGAATTGGAGAACGGACGCCTTGTCCGCCTTCTCACAAAGTTGAACGCGATACTGGAACGACCTGAATCGTCCCCGCCAAACTCGACTAATACCCCTGCACACTTGAATCAGCCATCAAATGCATGGAGCGAGACCGGCGAACGCTATTACTTGAAGCTCTTCCGGGACTATGTCTTCCACCAGGTCGATCACGAAGGTCGCCCGGTGCTCGACTTGGGCCACATGCTCACCTGCCTCAACAAGCTTGACGCTGGTATCGACGAGCGCGTGCAGCTTGTCAGTCGAGAGGAGCAGAATATCTTCATCGTGAGCTACCGCGAGCTTAAGAGGGGCGTGGAAGCTGCATGGGGAGAGCTCAGTCGTGGCAACCGGGCTGGGAGGCGTTGAGAGTTCAGGTAGCCTGAAGTACCATGGTTGACGCACAGGGCCACATCTCTTTGACGTCAGCAGAGTATGAGCGTTTCACTTATGATGATCGCGTAACACGGCGACGAATGCAGAATTGGATAAGGACAAGGAGGGAGAAAGAGAACTGTTAGCGCGACACTACTGCCGATTTGCAACATCTTGAAATTAGACACATCATCAGATAGACCTTCTGAACAAAGCAATTGTTCCCTTTCACGTATAGTCCAATGCGCCTCTCACATGGTATTACCCGTTGTGTCTTGTTATTCGTTGCGCTGTGATGGAGAATAGTGAACAGGTTCCCTAAAGCGGTAAAGCGCAGCCTGTAGTGGCGGAAAATTCACAGCAGGCTCAGAATTAGAGGTGCAGATGGCACATTCGAAAATTGATATCTTGGCAACGAATAGATCGTTCAACACACTCATACTTTCATTTGCGTTCTACTGTCAGTGAGCTCTGCTAGATGGACTTTCGACGTCAAAAGAAACGATCTTGCAGCTGTCACAGCCAACCAATCACATCAAGAGAGGCATCATCATTCGCACACCCACGAAATTGGTCGATTAGCTCAGTTGGTTAGAGCGTGGTGCTAATAACGCCAAGGCCGCGAGTTCGACCCTCGTATTGACCATTCAAAGCGATTTCTTTTGTCCTGGGAGCCCTGTGAACGGATTAATCGTATTTTGGTTCGTTTTGCCTTGCAAGAAGAGGCTACAAGCATGCAGAAGCCATACTGATGTACAGAAGACGACTGTCTCATGCGGACGATGCTGTTGCGTAAAGCCATCCGTCGTTGTATAGTCCTGGCTCATCGTACGCTTGTGAATGTAGTTGAAGACTCCATAGCCCATGCTTGCAGTATTACTCGCAGGGAAGCTCTTCCTAGGGCCAGATTGATGCTAATGACACTGATTTCATCACTGGTTGATCTAGCGTTGAGGTGCAATGGTCTTGACTTGGAATAGGAGTTGAAACAAGACCTAATTCAAACGTGGTCGACAAGTGCGCTACCATCTTGCTTTAGAGCACATCGGTGGTCCTCAGATGATCTCCCTTTTGCTAGAAAATAGCTAGCAGGGGATCTAGTTGCGATAGGCATCGTTTAGTAACGTAGACATGATGAGCGACACTCCGTAGTCATCACATCAAGTTCGATGACCCAGCTTGCCAGCGCATCAGCGTAAGACGCAAGCCGCAGCCAGCCGACATCCTGACGATGATCTTCCGATATATGAAACGAAAGAATCCTTCAAGAGGCCATAACGCCTACCGATTCCAGTTACAACATCGTTCGCAAGCAGGTGGAGCCTAGAGGACAAGATCATCTGGCGGAAATTCGGAACGCAGCCCAAGTTTGCAACGGTCCGCGCTCGCTCCGCAAGCACGACGACGATCATAACAAGGAGGATAACGCACGGCTAATGCACTACTCTTGCTCGGTGGCTATAGCTGAACGGCATAGTGTTTGCATAGTGTATGCTGGGGACATCAACGTTGGTGGAGTTGCAGTGGGAGAGTCTGGAGACGTGGAGCTGAGTTTGCTTTGGCACGATGGGGCCGACTTAATATAATTAATCCTACATCCCGTCGGTACGGATCTATTATTATACACTTTACAGGCAAGCGTGTATGACCCGAAGTCGCCGAACCAAGGTCACTTAATCCGACTGTGTGGTTCTATTATGCATGTGATAATAGCAGGCTTTACATGCCCTATAACCCAAGTAGACGGTAATAATTCACTGCAATGTCCATCTTGGGAAATTACCACCACTTCATCGATTGTCTTGATCGAGTTTTCGGAGAGGACTTTGGCAGACACTCTGACTGGCTCTCAGATGTCCCTCCGCATGAGTGAAAATATGCTCACGATTCGTGGAGATGCAAGAAAGACACAAACAGTGAAGCTTCCGATAGATCTCCAGATGAATCTGTGTATAAGACATAGGCTAGCATAAATTACATAAGAAACGCGCCTCAGGACTGATCACCTGAGGTTCCAGCTATTGGTATTCGGCCGTGAATCTGGGTATCTCAAAACTCCATATCAAAATCAACAGTAATGTTCTCAAAAGCGCGGCGGTGAACGCCCGCGAACCATCTGCGCCTCTTCGTCCTGGCGCGAAGTCTGAGGCAAAGAAATCTCGTCGCCAGAAACCTGGTAGCCGTACTCGACTGTCTTAGTGATGTGTTCTCCTCCTTTTGGATAACTGGCTCCCATGACACCGGCGTCGTCTGACTTTGCCGCGATGATTTGATTGACGAATCCTCTCTCGCTCTCGCCGTCGGACTTGCTGTCGCGGTCGCGGCTGATGTTGTAGGGGTCGGTGATGCGCGAGCGCTTGGGTCTGCTGAGGGTGTCGTCCATGTAGTATTGGCCGCCATCTGATTTTCCTTGGGTAGACGCGAGGAGTCTCGGGAAGTATTTCTGCAGGACTGGCTTCATGGCGGGCATCGAACCTCCAACGATACTCAAGTTGAGCTCGAGGATGCACCACATGAGCGCCAGGACTGTGTTGTTGGTGAGGTCAGGGCTGTTGAGCAAGACCGAGAGACTTTGCAGACGGATGATGCTGACGACGCAGACACTTAAGGAGGAATGTCAGCAAGAGCGAAAGTAGCGGGAGGCCATGCGAAGGACTTACAATCCACCCAGTGTTAGAACGACCGCGACACCAATCTTGCGGCGGGTCCTCAACTGCAAACCACGCAGTAGCGGTATCGGAACGACGACGGTCGCAATATCAGTGAAGATACCTAGAGCTGCTTGCGCAAAGTAGAATGCTGGGCGGTTCATGCAGACAGCCGTTGCGGCTTCTTCAAGGACCCAACTCGCAGAGACTGGATTGCAACTGAATATATTCGCAAAGACACCGGCAAGAGAATAGCCGATGACGAAGGCGAAGAGAGACCATACAGCAACGACGATGTATCTACCCGGGAAGATGCGCAGGTAGAAGAGCAAGATGCTTCCTTTGGCAAGGCCGGTAGCGGCGCAGAAGAGAATGGCCGCGAGAAGGTTCCTCTGCAATTGAAACAATGAGTCAGCCTCAGGCAGTAGCTGCGTTACATAATGGTTGACTTACAAGACTGAAGTTCGGATATAGATCTGGAGTCATGGGAACGTTCCACATGTGTTTTCCAAGACCGAAACGGAGCACTGTAGAAGAGATTAGTATGGTCACTCATGCAAAAGAGGCGATAGGAGGCAACGAACTGTCAAGAACGAACGCGATCAGGGCGACGTTACACATGTAAGCAAGCAACATAAGGACTGTGGATTTAAGTTAGCACGATCGATAGTTTTCGATGTATGGGGACTCACAATCATCGAACGCGAACTTCTTGATGAGCACAGTCCTGCCGTACAGTCGTGTGATTATGCTAATCGTTGATAAAGCGAATGTAATGCCAGTGATGACTGTCAGGACGGCGGCGTCTGGTTCCTGATTGGGATCCCGTTCGACGCCCTGCGGAGGATCCGCAGCGTAGAGAACACCATTGTAGAGCGACATAGTAAAGGTTTGACCAGTGACCTGGACAGCGACAATACCAGGTGATGGCGCGTTTCTTAGGGCACCGAGGTCAGAGGAGGGCACCGATGTTGGTACAAGCAGGGGAGTGCGCCTTTAAGGATTGCGAACCCTGTTCATCCGGTATCTGATACCGTGCAGGCATTATCCCACTGCTCCGGTTCTCCCAGGGGATCATCACATAGCGTGCGTACCGCGGCGTGGGCCAAGGTTCTGATCGCTCGAACAAGGTGGTTCTAGCAGTATACGGCGCCCATGATTCGCCAAACTCTATTGGCTTTGTTTAAGGCTTCTATAGACTAGCCATTACGAGGACCCGCCAGCACCGTGCAGCCATGAAGAATTCTCCTTGAGACTGGCGACGTGCCTGCGCCCGCGGCAGGATTCAAGTCGCTCGCGTCACGAAGGAGCTTAGGAGACCATCTTGGTATACGCCCGAGCACACAAGGGCGAGGATGGATCCTCAGGGGAGGGACTTAGAGCACGCTTGCCTGCTAGCGATGCTGTTACCATGGTGGGGTGGCGTGGGTGCTTTGTGCAATCGTCCGATCATTCCGAGGCCAATGTTGGCCAAAACCTCACGTGCCTTTGCACAAGCAGCTCCAATTATTTGCCTTTCGCGCCTGGGGCTCCCCGAGGCCATTATCGACGGTGCAAATTGACTTCGAGACCCTGCTTTGACAGGTGCTCGCTTGCATGCAACATTTACGCCGCGCTGTCACGCACCCTTGAGCGCACACAAGCCTGCATGTCTGCTCATCTTTTGCTTATGCAGAACGGCACTAGGAGACATGACAGTAGGGCTTTTGATACCAGGCACGAGCGGCACGAGCGCTCGGCCGTGGTTCGGAATGATCCCTGCCAGGCATACGGCCCTGCAGGACCAGTTCCACAGTTCCGTGCAACAATTTGATAGATCCAAGGATCCAACACGTGGCATGGCAGGCTATCGACCAGGGCTCGAGCGGAGCAGAGAAGATCCCACGTTGCCATGTATCCGGTCGGAGGCGCACTGTACCGGAGGCAGACGAAGATGAAAGGATGTTGACCATGTGTCGTGGTATGCCGTGTTGCCGCTGCCCCGAGCCGCGTGGGTGAGGGCAGAAGGCAGACGCCATAGCCGCAACCATACGGCTGATCGTTGTGTGAAGGCAGCTTGGCAGGATCCTGCCGCCTTCCTGCAAGCCACATACACATGTTTTTACTTTCATATGGTCAGCACCAGAACAACGATGTAACGACTTGGTGCCTGTCTCCAACGTTGGCGATGAAATGAGCTTTGCCACCCTGTCACACACTAGACAGCTTTGCTGCAGATCTGCCCTCCACCCACCAGGCTTGCCATGTCTCGGCAACCCGGCGCCCATAGCGGCGAAATTCTCGTCCTTCGCTTATCATGCTGCTAGTGGTGGATTTCTTTCTGCGCCGTCGACACAGAGCCCTACAGCTCGATACCGCGGACTGGGTAATTAAGTCCAAGACGAGACAGAACACCAGAGGGTTTTGTCGTGTCTGCCGAGCCTGTGAGGTCCAGCGGACGGGCAGACTGCCATACGTGCTTAGTGCCCGTGCAGGCATTCGTCTCTCCACTCCAGGACCCACGATGCGCTCGGTAGGCGCCCTGGTTCCGGTCATGTCGTGACTCGAGATCTTCACGTCGCCGAGGCCGCCTGTCCGGCGAGATGAAGAACCCACGAGTGCAAGTAGCCCTGGGTAAACGAGCGTGAGTTCAGATGGCAATCTCCGCATAGACCTCGCCGTGTGACCTCGCTAAAAGGCGTGTGATCTCTCCCTCTTTTGAAACGATCAGACAAACCCTGATCTTCTTTCAGAGACAGCTATGTTGTCCCTCATTGCGCCACTGCTTATCACGGCCGCTGCGGCGGCCTCCAGCACCAAGAGGCAAAGCAGCTCCAACGGCTGCGATGCGCTCAATGAGCATGTCCCTAACACCATCTTCTACCGCGGCGACGATGTCTACAAGTACGAGTCCCAGCAGTTCTGGTCGAACAACGAGATTATGGACCCGGAGTGTGTGTTCCGTCCCAGCAGCGCCGATGAGGTGGCTCAGGCCGTGCAGATCATGCAGGACACCAACACCGAATTCGCTGTCCGCGGCGGTGGACACATGGCTATCAAAGTACGTCTTCGTCCTTATACCTTAACGCCGATATATATGGCTGTGGCACAACCTATAAGACTGCGTCAGATGTTGCGCTCCGAGACAGCCATTGGCTGCCAAGTGTGCCTGATAATTGCAGCTGCATATACGAAGTTGCTTCACGAGACAAGTCGGCCCCGAGCTAACGAATCATGTTAGGGCTCCAACAACATCGACAATGGACCTTTGTTCGTGATGTCTAACCTCACTGCCCTCCAGGTCAATGAGGAGGAGAAGTACGTCTGGGTCGGCCCTGGTCACGACTGGGGTAAGGTATTCGGCTACCTCAGCGAGTTCAACCTAACCGCTGCTGGAGGCCGTCTCTCTCCTGTCGGTGTCCCTGGTCTCCTCCTGGCTGGTGGTGTCAACTTCCAAGGCAACCAGCACGGCTGGGCTGCCGACAATGTCATCGAGTACGAGATTGTCCTTGCCGACGGCACTGTCAAGTACGCCACCGCATGCTCCGACCCTGATCTCTTCTGGGCCCTCAAGGGTGGCAGCAGCAACTTCGGCATTGTCACCAAGTTCAAGCTCAACACTTTCCCCTCGACTCAGGTCCTTGCTGGCGTCTACTCCGTGACCGACATCCCGGCTTTCCTTGCGGCCACTGCCAACTTCTCTCAGTACAACACCGACCCACTTGCCCACATCGTCCCACAAGTCATCCAACAGGGCAATGCAACTGTCGGTGCTGCGATCCTTTTCTACGACAGCCCTGACGTCGAGAAACCCGAGTGCTTTGCTCCCTTCTTCGATATTCCCTCCGTCTCCAGCACTGTTGCTTTCAAGACCCAGGCTCAGTTCGCCGATGAGACCGGCGAGCTCGTTGTCCCCAACCTCACCGATATGTTCATCGCCGGAACCCACGTCGGTAAGACCTATGAGGACCTCCACCGCGGTGTAAAGATGGTCAACGACATTTTCCTCGCCGCCGTGCCTGCCCTCCAGGCTATCGTTCCGGAAGAGGATCTGAGCCTTGTCTGCATCGATTGGCAGCCTCTCGGTCAGCTTTGGCTCGACGGCTCTCGCAAGTCCAACCCCGGTGGCAACGCTCTTGGCTTCGATCCCGAGACTAAGGGTACCTACATGGCCTGGGCCGAGGTCGTCGAGTGGAAGGGCACCGGCTACGACGAGCAGGTCCACGCCTGGGTCAAGAACACTACCTGGGCCATCAACAACGCCACCCAGGAGGCTGGTCTCTACGACCCCTTTACCTACATGGGTGATTCTACCTACTTCCAGGAGATCTACGAGGGCTACGGCGCCGAGAACAAGCAGCGTTTGCTCGAGACCTCTCGCAAGTACGACCCCAAGAGAGTCTTCCAGAAGCTTTTGCCCGGTGGCTACAAGATCGGCAACTAGAAGCCTGCCGACTATGACCTGATGGCCGGCGTGATGTATATCGCATAATATGAAATTCTTGTACCATAATAAGCCAACATTCCAAGCAAGCTCATTTTGCAAGAACCGCCACTATCGCTCCTTCCCTTCTCGTTCATTAGTCTCTTTTACTCAGCTGCGCCGTTGTTTCTCGCACATCGAAACGTTCTTCTCATTCAATTCCCAATCCGATTTCCGTTCGAAACCAATGATCCGGGCTCGAATATGCCAACATCTAGCTTCCACCGATCCTGCAATACAAATTCACCTCGGCGTTGTTCAGATATACCGCGAAACCGGGTTTCCCAACAGCAGACGCTTCCCGGAGAATCAACAGAAGAAATTGGTGCGAACAAAGGGCCGGCGGACTCTTGCGCCATCGGCCGAGGCAAATGGCTCGTTTCTGACAAAAAAGCCCTGAGCATTGCTCATGTGCCGCGCTGGGCGTCTTGATCGTGCTGACTCCACCCACCAACACGCTTTCGAAGCATGACTTTACCTCGCATGAGTTCTAGATGCAACAAACCGTAGCACCGACATGAGCCGTGCATCGATCATGCTAGTCAGGTAGGGCTTCAGATTGCCCAAAGAAAATAGTGATTGTTCTTAGGTTTGTATGATGTGCATTTTTCCACATTTGTGCTCTGCCGCCCGCGGAAGTTATTAGCGACTCGACTAAAGTATTCCTGCCGAATGTTGTGCGGGCGTGTGGTAGGCGTCTGGGGTTTGATTTTTTTTTCTTCATGGCTACTAGTAGCAACCGATGCGAGGCATGGGCGGTAAGTTTTACCACGGCCCCTACATGAAATGTGAGATGAAGGCTTCTTCGACGACTAGTCTAACTCTGCGAGTGTTGAGGATACCGAGTGTCCGATAGCGATGGCGAAAGTCATGCTCGAGATGATAAGTGACCGATTTCTCTGGTGGACATGACAAGAATCGTTTGATTTACGCATGTAGCAGCGGACTGCAGTGAATGCGCATACATGTTGTCTACACCTGATGTCTTGCCAATCTACATATTGCATGAGACTCCCATAAAGATGATTTGTTTGATGAGTCCAGCAAGAATGTCATTCGTCCAAAACCGCAGAGCCAAAAAGCGACTGATATCAACAGCTATAGCATATACCTACTCCGCCCACACAACAGCGCTCAAGCCGTCCTCACCACCATCAGTTCCCTTCGAGCCAACTGGAATGCTAGCGAGAAGGTTGCCCAGCTTACCAGTAGTCGCATCACGAGCGATGACAGCAACGTTAGCCGACGTCTGTCCACCCACAGCCACCAGAGTTCCAGCCTTGTTGATGGAGAAAGTCCTGGGGTACCATCCATTTGCCTTGGTAGACTCCACAAACGAGATGGCACCAGTAGAGGCATCAATGCTATAAGTCGCCAGCGAATCCTGCTGCGAGCCGAAGGTCTGGTCGTTCCTGACGGAGGCATAGAGGAAGTTGCCAGCGACGTGCACCTCAGCGGCCTTGATGGGCTGACTGCCGGCCGCGGGCGTCTTGCCAGGAGCGAAGACGGACAGGGTTTGAGTCTCGGTGAGGGACAGGCAGCCGTTGGTAGAGTACCTAACAGTCCATGCGGAGACTGTGTTGCTAAGCTCGTTGATGGTGTAGAGCATTTGTCCCTTGGTAGAACCCGCCGTGGGCGCCCACCAGGCACCGTGGCGAGGACCATCACCAGCGCCTGCTTGAGCGGCAGGGCAGGCAGTAAGCTTGCCACTGGAGGACTCCACGCTGAAGATGCGGACAAGGTCGGCGCCGAGATCTGGCGCGAGGAGGTACTGGCCGGTCGGGTCTTTGAAGATGGCGTGCGGGTGAGGAGCGTTCTGGCGGGAAGAAACGGGACCAGGCTGGGACATGGTGAATTTCTCCTTCTGCAAGACCTGAGAGCTGGAGGTCAACGGCAGCTTGTAAGTAGAGATTGTGGATGGATCGCTACGTGATCATTAGACATGCGTACAAACAAGTTGTGACCACTTTTGCTTACTATTCGGCCATAGCCACAAAGCCGGCTCCATTGGAGCCACCATAAAGCGAGCCGTGGACTTCACCGCCAGTAGACTTCGCCTGACCGCTCGACTTGAGGCTGCCATCACTGTTGACAGCGAAAGAGCCGACGACACTTCCACCACCCCAAGATCCAGTCTCATCAAAGCAGTACAATGACTTAGACGGGGCGTCAAAAGTCAGCCAAGACGGCATGCGTCCACAGCCGCTTGCCGAAGACTTGATGGCTAAAGAGCCATTGCCATTGTTGCCAGCAGTGTATGAAAGAGAATAGACAGTGCCGGAGAAGTGGCTGACAAAGAGATCTGCGCCAAACGCGCTTGGTACCAGACCAAGAGCGGTGACGGCAATAGAGGAGACACGCATGGTGCTTGAAGTCGCAGTATCCAACGCGAGATGGTAGAAAGAAAAAGGGTGTCAATACTTGGCTTCATGGGTGGCCGGCGCGGTGGCAGGTTATGTATCTCCCTGTTCCAGCAGATCAACTGCGGATACAGTATCTATCTCACGCTGAGGCGCCATAGGGAGAGTATGGCGCGCATGCTTGTCGCAAGTAAGAATGCGGAGGGAACCTGCTGCAGGCCCGCTACCGAAATAACACGGAGGCCGTCCTGGTGGTGCGACGTGGTAGAGAGGCAAGTTGAGTTCAGCCTGATCAACTTGAAGCAGATCCGCGCTTGGCTTGCGGCCCAAGCTTTCCTCGCCGTGCGTAGCAACGATGTGTGGGAGATCTGATGGTGTCGTGAGACTGATCAGCATATGGAAGTGAGCGCCCTCTGATATCAATCATGCTCTTCTGTTCTTTCAGCCGCGAGATGTGTTCCACGCATTGTTTCTCGCTCAATTCAGGCGGGAGGCTTGACGGGCCAATCACCGCTAAGCTCGCCGCCCCGCTCACGCAACCTCATCTTGACCTCACCTCACTGACACTTACACTTGACCTGTGAGGAAGCTACAGAACGAAGAACAAGTCAATGGATATCTTGATGGTTGTCCGTGGCGGCTGGCAGTGAGTTGGCGGCATTCGCCATACAGCGCAGCCAGCGAAAAAGTTTCGGCTAACCTCACCTCATACTGAGAGATGTTAAAGTGACTGCATGAGCTATGGGCGCCAGTAAGTGACCTTTGTGCATGAATGCTCGAGTAGACGCTTCACTTATCATGCACAAACGCATTGCCCCTGCATCTGTCTGTCGTCTTTGTTCGTCTAGTGAATTGCAAGCCTCCAGATCCCAGCGACGATCGCTGAGATACTGATGGCCTACACCAGATGTTAGCAGTAAATGCAGGCCGGAGTGGCCTGCAAAATGTAGTGGGGATACTTACCTGTAGAACCGGCCCTGCTGTTGAAAGCGAGGGTAGCCATGGCAGTTCCGTTGTTGCGTACCTTTGGTGCACCCACGCTACTCCATCAATACGCCTGCACCCAACGACTCCACGGTGGGAGCGGCTCAGCAGAACCCCAATGCGCAAACGACCAGGACGTAGTCCAGTCGCACCAGAGAGCGATGCAGTGGGCCTTGCCCATCCTACGACCTGTGGCTCGAAGACCACGTAGCTCAAGGACCTGCTGCCATCGGACCAATTTGACGACGTGCCGAGACCGCACGAAGGCAACTTTGGATCGGAGAGCGGTATGGAATTACACATAACCTCGGGCTTTTCAGATACAGCCAAGAAGATTTTAAACCCTTTCGGTTGGCATGCAGAACTATCGTGCAAGCAACTCCGAGGGATCCTCTGAAGACTGTGCAGGGAAGATGCCACCGCCCCGATCATTGCGCTGTGACAGCATTATCTCAAAGGGCACCTGAACATCAAACTCGGAGTGCTGGCATGCGCAGTTGAATGCCTCGCCATGGCCGAGTTCGTCATCATCGCCTTCGTCGGCTTTTCGTGTGAGGGAGGAAGCAAAGACTGAAGATGGTGAAGGAAGCAAATATCGGAATTGGTTGCGCAAAGGTTGTGCATCGCGGTTTGTGTGCGGGTGTGTGTGCGTGTGGAGGGAGAGGAGCAGGTGGAAAGCGGAAGGAGGCTGAGGTGAAGCACACGAGCTTGCATCACATGACGGCAAAAGCTGCGGTTCACGAGATGTCACATGTCGACCGACAAGTGAATGAACAATGGCGGGGCTCATCAGGTGTCGAGGTGTCGTCAGGTGTCATCACATGTCAACAAAAACAAAGTGCGCGACGTCTTTGCGCCCAACCACATACGACCTCTCCTGCTCCCACCCGTGTACACGCATCCCTTGAGTGAACACCACCTCAACACTACCTCCTGCATTAACACTTCGCACCTATCTTCGCGGTTCGACTCAGCGAGCTTCACACCAACCGCTCAAACTTCAACATGGTTCGCTTCAATGAAGACCTCGAGCGTGCTGCTACCAAGAAACCAATTAACTACAAGGAGGTCCCAGCCGAAGGTAATGAATCGGACGAATCGGCAACGTTCGAGCCATCGGGTGAGTCCATTCGCAAGAACTCAAAGCATAATCCCACTGAGACATTCGATGTTACAGTACCGCAAACCTCGTCCCGCCAGAGGAGACAGACTCAAGCTGCGACGATGCGGCCGCAGGGACAGCCTGCTGGATCTCGTCGGACCCGCATGGAAACTGCGATCACCGAGCTGAAGAGAGCAGGAAAAGACACCCTGAGCTACTGCGACACCATACCACTCAAGTCAGAGCCAGAACTACACCCGCCGGCCTGCAACCTCGCCCTGCTTAAGCTCAGCACAGCCGCATTACCCTTCCTCGACGACTCCACCCTCTATGGGTGGCTCACATCGAATGACATCCTCCCGTGTATTGGGCAGTGGAAGCAGGAATGTCTGCACAATGAGCGCATCAGATCCGGTCTCCAGGCAGCTCTTCCGGCCGACGACTTCCCATTTGAAGAAACCATCGATTTCCTCTCGCGTAAAGCGCCCAAATATGCCACGATCATCAACCAGCAGGCAGGTCTGCAGCATCCACAAGCCGAAGCGATGCTGCCCTGCCTGAAGTACATCAGACGTCTCAAGCGCTCCTCCATGGCTCACTTCATGCACTTCCTGGTTGACAGCCAGTACCCGAACTTGGACGAATTTATCTACACATTCTGCACGAGAGCCATCCTCACCGCATACGTTGACCTCCTGACTAACGGAACGAGCGGATTTTTTGGTGTCATGCTCGACAGTCGCTACACAGAGCCGATAATTTTGCTGGCTCGTCGAGCCTGGGACAAGCTATTGATCCTCCCGGGTAGTTCATCTGGCGTAGACTCCGAGAACTGTACGAGCAGCATTCGAGCCGCGTCGATTGTATTCGCCGCTGGTCGTACGCAGGAAGCTATGAATATTTCCCTTTCACCCGAGAACAACCAAGACCAGCATTGGGAGGCTATGATGATGTGTCACCGACTTCAAAACGAGTTCATACAAGCTGTTGGCGAGAGCCCCGAGATCATGACCATCGTCCCATCAGAGATCGGCCAGACCGATATGCGAAATGTGAGGAAGCACGAACAAAAAGCCGGCTTCCTTCAACAGCCCACGTTCAAGAGCCTGATCGAGAAGCCTGAATGCGATCCTCTCTGCGTAAAACCTGATCTGCACACCCGCGACTGCAGCAAGAGAGTACAAAAAGCTGAGGAGGCGTTTCGCAGGAACAGAGATGGAGGACATCTCTCAGTTGAAGCTGAGGTTCCAGCCATGGGAACCCCACTAGACTCCACCATCTCTGCCGGTCCTCTTATTCCACCAGAGAAAGTCATTACGGCTTTCAATCAGAGAGACATCATCGATCCATTCTCCGAGGAAGAGAAGGCGCTGGCATTCAAGATGTTCAGACTCTATCTTGACCTCGAAACCGGAAATCCTAAAATGGATGCAAGTTTCGAATGGACGCTCATCTCTGAAGTCCTTCCCGGCCGCGGCGTAGCCGATTGCGTCCGTTTCTACTACCAGAACAAGCACATAATCGACATGAGGCTGAAGCCAGCTCCTACTGGGCCTCTCTTGAAGTCCGGCGATCCGCCGAAATGGGGCCCTTTCATGGACGAAGCACTGAAGACCAAGCTGAGAAAGCACTTCGACGTCGACCGCTACCTCGAATTCATCGCCAATCTGGAAGAAGAGAACACGAATCTACAAATCAAATCGGACGAGGACACTTCGGCTGCTCGTCAATACGAGCAGACATTGTCGTTTGAGAAGCGGCGTGCAGAGGGGCACAAGGCCAAGCGTGAGGAATACGAGGCTAGAGACGAGGAGCGGAAGAATGAAATTGCTGATTTGAAGGCTGCAATGGAGGAGCAGAAGAAGGAGATCGCCAGCCTGAAGGCTGCAATGGAGGAGATGAAGCTAGAGAATAGTCGTCCGAAGGTCGTAGATGAGGAGAGGAAGAAGGAGAGCGCTGGTCTGAAGGCTGATATGGAGAAGATGAAGCAGGAGAACCAGAAGGAGAGCAAAGGTCTGAAGGCTGAGATCGAGCGCTTGAGCGGGCTGGTGCGCAAGCTGCAGCCCGACAAGCCTGCCATCACTTACAGAAAGATGCCTCCAGGCTTCGGATTCCTGGAGGGCCAGACCTTCCAGCCGACGAGGAAGCAGTGGCGTGGAGAGAAGTGAAGAGTAGTTAGAAGAACTTCGAAAACTGTATTTAAGCCATGTTGAAATGGCGAAAGTAGCGAGTGATGAAAACAGTGCCTCAGATACTAGCGCAAACGTCCACGAGATGTGATGGCTCTTTCGATGGTGACTATATCGTTATAAGCAAATGGCTATTTCTGCGAGAGCATACATTTCTTTATGGTATTACTCTATCTTCATCTACAGACATCAGGCTTCTTGTAAACAGTAGCTTGAGTATGAGCATAGATGACCGCAAGATCCCATAGTTCTCCCTATGGTGGGTATATCGTTATACGCTAATGACTTCCCACAGGAGAGCATACGTCTCCATAAATCATCCTTTAGTCCTCATTGCTAAGCATCGTACTGGCAATTTACCAAGTCTCAGGTACGAGCACAAGTGCCTGAGAAATCTGAATATTATCTCTATGGTAGACCTACCGCATTTGTTGAACGACATCTCATAGACGAGTATACATATCCATAGGATCTAGGACGACTCTCACTGGTAGGAAAGATGATTTGGTGTACCAACGCTGCATATATAAGCATACGATTCTGCGGGATTATATGGCATTCACGCTGGGCGCCGTTGCATAACAATCGACTGTTGTTGTGAATGTGGCCATTGTAGGTGTGGAATGCCAGAGATTTCTCCATAGTCGATACAGTACTTGAGGCAGACAATCTCTTAGATATTAGCAAACGCTTGTGCAAGATAGCATGGCCCTTTCGCTAGATAGCATTACGTTTGGATCTGTTAGCATCGTATTTTGTAAATGTGTGTGCATCTGAGATACCAGATCTCTCCCACTTGTAATGATAGCACTTTGCATACATAATGCTCTAGGTACTAGCACACATTTCTGAGAGATGATACTACGGTCTCGCTAGCTACTATTGCACTATAGTCAACTAGAATCGTACAGAAACCCGCACTTACGTTGAAGATCCGTGATATCCTCTGGTAACAGGCCTAGCACTTGCTGCGAATAAAATATTAGATATAAGCACATAGCTCTACGAAAGCAGTCGAGCTTCTCGATGGCAAATATAGCATCTAACCAGAATTTTATTGCATATATAACTCTATGTACGTATAAAGCCTAGATGCCTCTCAAAGCTAAACACATCTCGCTTTCTCTAAACAACATCTCAGCTACAAGCATATGCGTTCCGGAGATCTGGATCCCCTTTGAACAGAGACTGCAACATCTTGAATCAACAAATTTGTGAATATCAGCAACTCCACCTACGAGAGCTCGTCAACCTCTCACAAAATCCTGTAACATTTGCGCTAAGTGTCATCGTAGATATGAGTACGTATAAGCATGAGAATTGTTATAGCTCTCGCCAGGAACAAGATCGCTTTTCGTAACCATCGTCTGATATACGAGCACACATGACTGCAAGTCTTTACAGAACTCTCGAGAAGAATGTATTGTGAAGTATGTAGATATGGCATCAGATACGAGCACAAACAATTACAAGGCTCCTCGCTTTTCTCAACAGGAAGCATTGCAGTTTTCGGAGGGTTCATCGCAGATGCTAGCACAAAAACCGTGATAGATGACTAGTTCTATCGTAGCCATATGATTGTTGCATGTAACAGCTCGGAAATCTTAAGTCTCATTCTTTCATCAATTTGATATCACTTCATCAACTCCGAGCCCAGCCCAACCCGAAATACAGAACTTTTGCATTTTCTCATTTTCCCACGTTCATATATAATACATTCAAGGAGGAGCGTGGCCGTTGAGAGAACCGTCAGTCTGGCCCTCGACCTGCGCCTCCAAGTTGGCGACAATCGAGCTCTGCTGCACGTCACCGTTGCTGCGAGGCGCACCATTTACCTCGTTCCTCAACGGACTGAGACCGGCAGAGCCAGGTGCTGTGACAGACTTGGGTCTGAAAGGCACGGGAGTTGTGGGACGGGAGGAGAGGAACTGCGAGATGATGTTAGCAATTGTCATTTTCGAAGCCTGCAGCAAGATGGGGTACTTACAGACGAAGCAGCAGAAAGCAAAGCATGGAGGGAAGCCAAAACCACATCCTCGTGGATGCCAACACCCCAGACTTTCTGCTGAGAGCCGAAAGCCGTGCACTCGATGTAAGTGGCGGCCTTGACGTTCTTGCCACCCTTCTCGCTAGTCTTGGCGGAAGTGATAGCGTGCTCCTTGTAGTCGGCGATGTCCAACTCGATGCCGAGATTCTTAATCGCATTGGCCAGAGAGGACAGAGCACCATTGCCTACACCCTCAATGCTGTGCTCGTTGCCATCAATCTCGATGACGCCCTTGAAGCGGCGGCGCAAGTTGCGTGATGAGGCAGTCTTACCAGCTGCCGGTGGCGCGGGAGAGACAGAGCGGTCAGCGGTGATGTCGTAGTCGACGAGGTGGAAGCGAGGGTTCCTCTCGAGGTGGTACTCCTCGACGAAGAGGCTCTTGATCTCGCCGGCTTGCAGTTCGCGGCCGAGCTTGTCGGTCTCGCGCTGGACAATCTTGGAGAAAGCGACTTGCAGGCCACGAGGAAGGTCGAGCTCGAGGGTACGGCTGATGATCCAGGCGACACCACCTTTTCCGGACTGGCTGTTGACGCGGATAATGGCCTCGTATGTGCGACCAATGTCCGCAGGGTCGAGCGGCAGGTAGGGAACCTCCCACTTGTCGTTGTCTGTTGCGCCCAAGTCCTCGCGGAGCTTGAAGCCCTTCTTGATAGCATCCTGGTGAGAGCCAGAGAAAGCGCATACAACGAGCTGACCACCATAGGGGGCACGCGGGTGCACGGGAATCTTGTTGCTGCGTTCCACGACCTCGATGACGCTGTTAAGGTCGCTAAAGTCGATTTTAGGGTGGATTCCCTGGGTGTAGAGGTTGAGGCCGAGAGTGACCAGGTCGACATTACCAGTGCGCTCACCGTTGCCGAACAG
The DNA here is from genome assembly GCA_030463185.1 of Cladosporium sp. BF-F. NCBI lineage: Eukaryota > Fungi > Ascomycota > Dothideomycetes > Cladosporiales > Cladosporiaceae > Cladosporium > Cladosporium sp. BF-F. Next base: position 560,574 of record JAMRMS010000005.1, on the reverse strand, counting down.
AGTACCTTCTACACGGTCGGCGCCAGCCATCTGTGCCAATTCTGCGGCAGCAACAGCACATCCTCTGTCGTTGTGGGGATGCAAAGAAACAGAAACCTTTTCTCTCTCGCTGATGTTCCTGCAGAAGTATTCGATCTGATCGGCGTAGACGTTCGGTGTGGCCATCTCCACAGTAGCGGGCAAGTTGAAGATAATAGGGTTCTCCTGACTGGGCTCCCAAGCAGCCTTGACGGCCTCGCAGATCTCCAGAGCGAAGTCAGGACTTGTGTCTGAGAAAGTCTCAGGTGAGAACTCATATGCCCACTCTTCCACGCCCGAGTTGGGATCGTCCTTTGTGATAGATCTTGCGTACTTTGTGCACTCCACAGCCAAAGCTTTCGACTGCTCATTGTTCATGTTGAAGATGATCTTCTGGAAGCAGGGGCTGGTGGCCAGGTACAGATGAAGAATAGCCTTCTTAGCACCCTTCAAACTTTCTACCGTCCTCTTGATCAAGTCTTTGCGGCAAGGTGACAGAACTTGCAGCCAGACATCGTCCGGAACCATGCCTGGGGTGTTGACGAGCTTTTGTGTGAAGTTGAAATCGGTGTCTCCAGAAGAAGGGAATGCGACCTCAATCTCCTTGTAGCCAAGCTTGACGAGCATCTGGAAGTAGGCCCATTTTTGGTCGCCGTCCATGGGGTCGACGAGGGACTGGTTGCCATCACGCAAATCTGTCGACAGCCAACGGGGTGGCTTCTGAATGGTCTTGTTGGGCCATTGGCGATCGGGGATGTTCAGCGGCTTGAAAGCCTTGTATTTTGTGGAAGGGTCGGCGAGCCTGAATCGTGTATGAGCTACAATGTTGCATCTTTATGTAGAGACATGGTTTCACAACTCACATAGGCATGATTGCGATGTCGGCGCGTTGGCCTATGTGATTAGAGAGGTATGGAGGGATTGACGGGTGTGAGAGGCAGCCTCCAAGGGCAAGATTATATAGCAAAGGGGTATCTGGGATGGACAATGACTGGAACAGTCGTGGACGCAAGGTGGTATGACTCGACTGTTGCTGGGCAATTGGAGGATCGGCCGCGACAATTTTCTCGTTGATGGCTTGCCCTCGCTGCGTCAGAAACGCGGGGTGGCATCAAGTCTGAAGGAGCGAGCGGGGACTTAGCTTCCGACTTCGCACGTGTTTCTTCTGGTCAGCGAACTCTCCCGTTGATTAATGGCTCCCTAGGTGATTTAGTGAGGTATTGATGTATGATCACATGATAGTCCTACATGCTATTGTCATTGCTAGCCGTCCCTCCTTGTTGGAGGGAAACCGCAACTCTGGACCCGCCAAACATACTTCTATCCGGAACTGTTCTATCGCCGCGATCCGGTAGCGGCGGGTGATTCAGACGCCTTACACACGCCCTACGCGCCGTCGCATCCCCCAGCCCAGCCCACGACGTACAGCTCCGTATCCGTATCACACGTATCAATGCGATGAATACGCTGTCCTCACCCGAGGATGGCAGGAAACCTTCAAAACGGCGTATCAGACCCTTAAAATATATCACTTCCGGCGAACTCCAGGACCATTACTCGATAGCCAGAGCCAGGCGGACTTCTCTTAGCCAAATAATTATCAGAGTAGCACCACCATCTATAGCTTTGACGGCTTCTGCTTCAGTCTGACCACACCCTATTCAACAGTCAGTGACGCTTCTCAAAGACAATTCTAACCACAACTTACCTCCTGGACACAACTTGCAATCAAGATACCATCCTTGGTATACATCCTCTGCATCACCAGACCACGCCCATCACCTGCCCAAGGGCTCTCGCACTCCGTGAACATCCACTCGTCCGCCCTGAAAGCCTTCGGATTGTGGAAGTAAATGGTGTGATCCAGCGAGACCATCATTCCGATCTCCGGCCTCATACTCTTGAAACCCACAATCTGTCCGTCCTTGATCTCGACATTGCGTAATTGGTCAATAACATCCTCATCCATACCGTCCATCCTGCGCAGTGTCTCGTCGTCCATAGCCTTCAGCTTCTCAATGACTTCAACGGTAATGCCCATCTTCTCCACACTGCCTTTGCCATCTTTGTTCTCACTGGTGTTCGTGTTGTACCTCCACAGCTTATGCACCCGGGCAACAGTTCCAATGAAATAGCTGTCGCTCATATACGCCAGCGCGCTCAGATGCGCCTGATGGCCGCCCTTGTCACTGATCCTCCCTCTTGCCTTGATCCACTGTCTCGTCCTCTTGTTCTCCGCTCGAGGGTCGTCTTCATTCAGAATGCCCGCGCGCTGGCTCAGGAAAGGCGAGTTGTGGCCGCGGAAAGCATTGTCCTCATCTTTCGTTGGTGGGTAGACGCCTTCGGGAATCACCTGCGCGTGCTGCACAGTCTCTTTACCACCGCTGCCTTCTCTTGTGAAACTCAGCGTGGTTGTGAAAATGGGCTGGCCTCGCTGTCTGGCTTGAACCGTGCGTGTAGCGAATGAGCGGCCCTGTCGCACATTTTCGACGTGATAGATGATTGGGATCTCAGCATTGCCATTCAGAACGAAGTAGCAGTGCATTGAGTGGACGATAAAGTCCTCTGGCACCGTCCTTTGCGCTGCGGCCAGACATTGTGCGATCACGGCGCCGCCATAGATTCCGCGCGCTCCGGGAGGGTGCCAGAGCGGCCGTGTGTTGGTAAAGAGGTTTGGGTTGATATCAGAGAGGTGTGTGAGCTCCAGCACGGCTTCCATAGGCGAGTGGGAGGCATGAGGAGGAGGAGGGGGGATGAGGGTCGCGGCGCCGGGCATGTTGGCGGTGCTGGAGCGAGATCCAGCAGTAGGAGCGTTGAATGTGTGGCCAGATACAAGGAGATGTTGCTAGTAGTGTTATAACGGTGAAGCAAAGGATCAATAATGAACGACTATTACAAAGGTGGGCGAACCCCTGCTTGTTATTTCTCGCACCATGTCAGCCCTCTCTCTCTTTCTCGTCCGTATCAAGTGATCGGCGGAATCGACTGACGAGCCGAGGCATTCGGCGCACAACAAACTTTGGGCGAATGTCCCGGCACCTCGTGGGCACGTTGACGATAAGAGCCGATGTTGCATGGTCTGTACAAGCAAAGGAACGTTCCAAGAAACAGCATGATGTAGGCAGATGCCTTGCGTTTTAGCATTGGGCAGCTGTTCCTTAGGCAGGTATGGAAGATCAGTGATCGTTGAACCCAGTGCCTAGCATTAAAGTATCCCTACCTTAGGTAGACTTCAGTCGATGCTCACAAGTCTGCATATAACTCTCTCTATCCCCGATCTGCGCTTGCTCGTAGAAGCACGACATTCAAAGAGATGTTGATGAAGACTTGGCAATGTCTCAAAGGGTAGACAGACAAATTGTGACAGCGACAGCTGCTGATGCAAGCACCAGAACATACATTGTGATATGCAGACTTGATAGATACACACATTCCAACGCTTCTCCTGATCAAAGTCGCTACCTCTCAAGCAGCACATACCTCCTCTCCACAACCTGCGACTCAACATTATCCATCTCTCCCTCGAACCTGACTCTTACATGCGGTCCATCAGCCTTGGCCCTCCAACTGGCACTCACTTCGCCCCGGTAGAACGTAGTAGTCTCCGGATACAGCGCGAAAACTTGTTTGCCCTTAGGCAAGTCCGGCAGTCTCTCATTCGACTCAGGAATTTGCATGAGTGACGAGATAGAAGCCCTGAAAGAGGTCGAGTTGCTGCTCGCGCTTGGATTAGCAACAGCAGGAGCCTTGCCTCCAGCCGTGCTAGCGGTAGTGTCGGTGTCTACATCCTGGATCTCGTAGCGGCGCTGTTTGCCTTCACCAATGACTGCCGTGACGCGGCAGAGGATACCTTCGCCCTCGAGTAGCTTGTCTTTGTGTCTGTAGAATACTGTTTCGCCGGCTTTGAACGTGACGCGATTTGTAGAGCGTGCTCCTGGTGGCAGACTGTCGCCTTTGCTGAAGCTGGGAGCGGAGTCCACGCTGGCGACGCTCTCGACGCCGTCCTCGATTTTCACGCTTGTCTCGCGCGTGGCAGGTATCGAGCCTGCGCGTGAGGACTTGTCTTTGGCGCTCAGCCGGTTGACTTGGCTGAGATTGATGCGTGGCGAAGGGGCGGCCGAATCATCGCCACCATCTTCAGTCACGGCCGCTGAGTTTGAGCCTCTGCTGCCAGACTTCTTCGGTCTATCACGTCCCAGTTTGCTGCTAGCAGTGCGGTCGCGTTGTCCGAGCGGTGCTGAGGCTGCCGAAGCTTGTTCCGCGCTTGAGGCCTCACGTAGACCGGCCAGAATATTGATGCTGTCAAGCACGTTCATATCGCTCGATGCGCCGGCAATGAGGTGCTGTACCTCCTCGCATAATTTCAGGTTTTCACGATAGAGCTCTTCAAGCTTCCGGTCCAGAGCAGCTTCGACTGGTTTGTTTGCCTCTAGTAAGGCGGCTTGTTGCGTTTCGGTCTGCAGGATTTCGTTGCCGATCTCGTTTGAGCGTGCTATCATACTGTCGACATCATGTGCTTTGTCTTTGATCTCTTTCCAGAGGCGGCGTTCTTCATCTGCATCTTGGTTGTGATTTGCGCGTGGTCTACTGCGCGCGGACATGGCGATCAATGTGGCTATAAGGGCACAAGGTGCAGCCTTGTAGCGCTTTCTATGTGCTTCTTTGACTGCAAGGCTGATGTGAGTATAATCGAGTCGCTGCAGCTTATTGTTCCAATCGCGGAGTTCTATATGTAGGATTGTCGTGTCGGCGTGTTCCTGTGGTCTGCATGGCGCGTGTGGTGTTCAGATTCACCGTCTTCCCCACAGCGAGAAGTTGGGGACTTAACGTGGGAAAGAGCTTGAGGTTAGACGCCTATTGTCATATTAGACCCATAGTGATGAAAGGCATTGTATTTGAGGTAGTAGAGAAGAGGCACTATCTGCTATTCGAATGCATTCGAACCCGGAGAATATGGGCACTATAATCAGAGCCCTCCATACATATAACGAAGGCCCAACTTATCATCTCCACGCAGCAGGCAGATCATCACATTAAAAGCCGCTGCAGAGATATCTACCTGTATACTTGATCCTGACACTACATAGAGCTGTCACGAATCAATGATGTGCCCCGATCATATCTGATGTCACGTGTATCAAAGTAACCGCAATCGAAAGCAAGAATTAGAGAGTGGCAATCTGATTATCGAGAGTATACGGACGCCATATATACAAATGGATATAAAGCAGAAGCGCGCAAGATTAGTATTCGAACCTGTCGGGAAGGATGACTGGAGCCATCAAAGTCCAGCCGAAGATGCCGTAGCACACCCATGCGCAGACAATCTTGGTCCAGCTCGCCCAGTATGTGCGGCCCACAGCGATGAAATCTTCATGACCGTTGTGCAAGTGCTTGTCAGCGCCGATATTCTGTGTCAACAGCGTTGCAATCCAAGCCGTGGCGAGCATGAAGATGAAGTGGAAGAGCGCATAGTTGTACTGGGTGTGGTTCTTCTCGTCGTCGTTGCGGTTGTAAGGGCCATCTTCCTCGTCATCGGAATCGTCGTCCAGAGCCGAAGCGGGCAAGGCACCAGATTCAACCGCGCGGCGAAGTGCCTCCGCACGCATCGCTCGGCGACTCTCAGGCTGGGTGGAGACCAAATCATGACCACCTGCTTCAGCTTCGAGAGGCGAGTATTCGCCACTGCTCTTGTTGGAACCAAGTGCAAGACCATAGGTGGCGGCGCGAGTAGTGGTGTAGGCGCAGGTGATGAATGTGACAATGGCGCCAAGCACGATGGAGGCTTTACGTGTGCCGTTTGCACGGACAAGAGGGTTACAGTGCTTGTCATCAGGTTCCATTGCGACAGCGGAGAGAGTCAAGTAGGTGCAGTAGATGCTGACAGTAGCAGCTTGAGCGAGGCCAGCGCGTGGGTTGGATGCTTGTACAGTTGGGTGGATTGCCATGGCACTGATTCCCAAAATAAGAATGAGGTTGACCTGTTTGGACGATTAGTAAGCGTCTCTAGATCTATACGGAGAAAGCATGACTTACAGTGATGGCTGCCTGGTTCATGGAACAATTCGAGTGGGCAAAGAAGATGTACATGACGATGGTGATCGCGATGCTGCCCAGGTACATGCCGAGTGTAGAGCCGATGAGGAGGCCACGCCACAGCTTGGAATCTGTGTCTTCGATCTTCTCAATGCAGTGTTCCGCCCAAGTGTGTGCGAGATCGACCAGCAAGATCAAGCCGAGAAGCAAGAACAAGATAGCTCCACCGAACGCAACATAGTTGCCCCAGACTTCGAAGAAAGTATTCGGTATCAAGAAAGTGAGGACTACCAAGCCCAGCCATGCAATAATCTTCGGACCCCAGAATCCATTTTGAATAGGCGCGCGGCGGTCTTTCGAGCTGTTGACACCAAGAAGCAGTATGGCGTGGATAGCGTGGAAGCAACCGAGAGCGAAGTTGATACGATGGACAGCGGTAAAACCGAAGCACTGCTTGCCAGCGCAATCGATAGTGACATAGTCAAGGAGGACGCCTTGAAGCTTCTTGACAGCCCAGTCGGTCATGGACAGCCATGAGAGGATGGAGTTGAGCAGGAGGATGAGCGCGTACGCGATACGAGTTGCGATGCCTGGAGCGCTATGCGTGAGTGGTCGCTCGTATACGGAATGACTAGACTGATGACTCTTACTGTTATTGCACTTGCCGCATGCGCTACACACTGCGCTGCAGGTTGCGGCGCCACAGCATGACGCTGCAGCGGTTGCGATCTATGAGCAGGCGTCAGTTTGGGTGGTCGCGTGGTGGCGGGAAGAAGATGCGATCGCGCATGCGTTCACTTACAGTACCGACGCTGGGAATGGCTAGCAAAGGCAGACTGAGTAATGCGCCCATGGTGGATGTTTGTTGTATTGGTGAGGGTCACGTCGCAGCGGTGGAGTGCACTTCCAAAGACCATCGCCTCCAGTTTGCCGTTGCCGCTGCTGCTGGAAGGCTGAAGCGCAGCCGAATCGAATGACGTGCCGCCTTACCCAAAGCGGCAACTACCCAGAATATTCCTAGACGACCATACATGATCTCGGTCATCTTTACGAGACTCGCATATTTCTGGACACTGATCTCATGAGTCACTGCATTCGTTCGTGTATTGCCAGACATTCATTAAAAGCCTCTGGAAGAAGCGTTTCCTTAAACCCGTACAACACGTTCAGAACTTCTTCGAAGATGGCAGACCCCATGTCAACAGGCCTCAACTCGGTAACTACCACCAATGGAGATGTCAAGCCAGCTATACGATACGCAGACGTCTGTCATGTCAGCTACCCGGTATATTCTCAAAGCTGACCTAACGTCAGACAGATCGGTATCAACCTCTCTGATCAAATCTACCGTGGAGTACACCACGGCAAGAAAGCCCACGATGACGACCTGCAGCAAGTTGTCGATCGAGCTCGAGAAGCTGGTGTTTCCAAGATGATGGTCACCGGCTCGGATCTGGAGGAAAGCAAGAACGCCATCAAACTCGCAGAGGAATTCCCTGGATTGTGTTACGCCACAGTCGGCGTGCACCCCTGTACCGCCAGATCTTTCGAGGAATACCCTGAAGGACCCGAAGCTCTTCTCCAGGCCATCAAGAAACTAGCACAGGAATCCAGAGATTCCGGGAAAACAACTGCTTTTGGAGAGTTCGGTCTCGACTACGATCGCCTGCACTACTGCGACAAAGAAACACAAATCAAATACTTTAAGAAGCAGCTCGACGTAGCGGTGGAGTTACAGATGCCCCTGTTCCTCCACTCTCGCGCTGCTGCCGAAGACTTCAACGCGATTCTGAGAGAACGCCTTGACGAACTACCCAAGCGCGGTCTCGTGCACTCGTTCACCGGCACACTCGAGGAAATGCAGGATCTAGTCGCCATGGGTTTCGACATCGGCATCAATGGTTGCTCGCTGAAGACTGAGGAAAATCTTGCTGTGATGAAGGAAGTGCCACTCGACAGGATGCAGATCGAGACCGACGGACCTTGGTGTGAGATCAGACCTACTCACGCCAGCTCAAAATACCTGAAAGATGCACCAGCTCTGCCCAAAGCAGTCAAGAAGGAGAAGTGGAGTCCTGATGCGATGGTGAAGGGCCGTAACGAGCCTTGTCAGATTCCGAGAGTCGCCTATGTGGTGGCTGGTGTGAAGGGAATCAGCGTGGAAGAAGTTGCAGAGGCGTAAGTCATGCGATGCAATTGTGTGCGGTCTGAAGACATTACTGACCATTGTGATAGGGCATGGAGGAACTCGATAAAAATGTTCGGATTGGGCGAAGCAGTGCCATGAAGCAGAATTGAAGTGACTTCGACATATAGAAATAGATACAGCATCACGAACAATCTTAGACCTGGCGGACAAGACGATTTTCTCGTGATCATACGTATTGCCAGAAGTTCCCATTGATGGGACTGTTTTCACGAATGATTTAACATCTCTTTTGAGAAATGACAACATTATCTACAGTTCTCACTCACAAGTCTGCACATACCATCTCCATGGTCAGTATTACCATGTTTGGATCTATACCAGACAGAAGGGACGTCGCCGGTAGACCAGCATACTCTCGATAGTATCCCACTCATCGATAGACCGCATCTGCAATCCGTGTCTGCTTACACGAGCAGACTTCTTGAGTGCTAGAGCTGTAAGTCTGCATATGGTCTCTCCTTGGACATGATGGTATCTTGGATACAGACTTGACAGCAAAGGTACGACCTCTACGTAGGGACCAGTAGGTGTCAGTATCATCTCAATAGTCAGTTAAACCAGCCCAGAAGCTATAGCAGCTGATACAAGCACTTACATGAACAATATTATGCGCAGACTGATGAGCTAAATCTCTATGCACAGCCAGGGTGTCAACTGGTAGTGACAAGCACACTTTTAACACAGCGTCTTCGGCGTTGGCGCTCAGCACACAGTGACTGACGTGGGATAGGAAGCAATTCACGGGAGTTTTGAATGACCTTTTCGCTGATCGCGTGAGGAAGTGTTCAAAGGGTTAGTTAACCTTTGGGTCCCCTTGGTCAACCCCACGGTTTGGAGGGACCCACGTCTTTCGCAGAGCCGCATGGCATCATATGTCTCGCTTCTCTAGCTCCCAGGCTGTTCTTATCCTCTTCCACACTATAACTATCTCGATGCTGTAGCTTGCGATCCACCTAAAAATACCGTCCACTGCCTCCTACCGCCAACCGTCGTCATGTCCGACGTCGACATCTCGGCCCTCAGCGAGGAACAACAGCTGGCACTGCAGCAATACACCTCTGTGACCGACCAAGACCTCGCTGCAGCTGTGCCATTATTACAAAAATGCCAGTGGAACACACAAATCGCCATCACGCGATTCTTCGATGGCGATGCCGACACCATCGACCCTGCTGCTGAGGCAGCCCGCGCTCCTCCACCACCTACAAACTCGCGACGATCAGAAACGCTTATGGACACGATACCCACACGATCCTCGACACGGAGCTCACGAAGAGGCCTCGAGCCTGCACCGCGAGTAGTGCCTACTCCAGAGAGCCAGCTATCACAGCCTATGCCCTTTCCGTTCAACATCATCTTCCTACCCTTCAACATTACATACACCATCTTCCAGCGCCTCTTCGGTACAATTGGCTACCTCTTTCCATTCCTGCCTCGTCTGCTCAACCGCCTCTATTCTGGTCGCGCCCTCCAGCCCTCACGAGATACTGGCCGCCGCCCTCTTAATCCAAGAGATACTGCTGCACGGTTTATGCGCGAGTTCGAAGAAGAATACGGCGTCACACATGGCACACTCCCCTTCCACGAAAGCGGCTATGCGCAAGCATTTGACCTGGCAAAGCGCGATCTCAAACACCTACTTGTCATCCTCCTCTCGCCCGAGCACGACGACACCGCACCCTTCGTCCGCAACACTCTGCTCTCCCCCGACCTGATCGAGTACATCAAAGATCCAGCGAATAACATCGTCCTTTGGGCTGGTACCGTCCAAGACGCCGAAGCCTACCAAGTCGCCAATGCACTGAATGTCACACGCTTCCCCTTCGCTAGCCTAATAGCCCACACGCCCTCCGTCTCTTCCACAGCAATGAGCAAAATCGCCACGTCCGCCGGCCCCGTCTCAAGTCAAGACCTCATAAGCAAATTTACAACAGCAATAAGTGCACACAAGGAAGAGCTTGACCGCTTGCGCGCGCAGAGACAAGAGCAGGACCTCAATCGCAGCTTGCGCCAGGAACAGGAAAGCGCTTACGAGCGCTCGCTGGCAGCTGACAGGGAGAAAGCGCGGAAAAGGAAAGAAGAGGCGGCGGAGAAAGAGAAAGCAGAGCGGGAAGAGCGCGAGCGTGAAGAGCGTAAAGCAGATCTGGCACGGAAGCTGGCACAATGGAGACGCTGGCGGGTGCAGAGTATATCCAGCGAACCCAGCGCAGAAGACAAAGATGTCGTGCGAGTGAGCGTGCGTCTGCCCTCGGGCGAGCGTGTAGTGCGCAGGTTCCGAGCCGAAGCCGATCTTGAGGAGCTGTACGCTTTTGTCGAATGCTACGATCTGTTAGGAGGGGATGCTGTTGTGGAGGAGAAAGAAGTATCGGAGCCAGAGAGCTACGAGCACGAGTACAGGTTCCAGCTCGTATCACCGATGCCCCGGGAGGTGTATGATCTTGAGAAATCGGGCAATCTGAGGCAACGAATTGGAAGGAGTGGAAATTTGATCGTTGAAAGGATTATTGGGGAGGATGACACTGATGATGAAGACGACGAAGATGGGCTGGCAGCTTAAGTTGGTCAATATCAAATTGTCTAAATAGAAAGCAAGATCCGGCCGTGTTAATCTTGGAAAACTTGAGACATAGAGCATATAGAATCACGATTCTGTCTCATGTATAGCTGCTCTTGTGATGATGTCTATCAAAAATTCATGAGATGATTATCTTAAATGCCAGCTAATAATACGAAATAGGGTACAGCACAATGACATGCAGAAAATAGTCCTCATGATATCTAATCGAAAGTCGTCTTCTTTCCAGCCGCGGCGACAATAGCAGTACTGGCTCTCTGCGCAGTCGCAAGCGCTTTACCAGGAGCAACGTTTCTCGCATCGATATGTCTTTGCCTACGCATGGCTTGTCTGGCATCCGCGTCCATCTTCCTCGGTGCTCTGCGGTCGGGAGCACCCTCACCTGCACCTTGCTCACCTCCATCATTGTTGTAGTTGGGACGAGGTCCCGAGTTGCGAGGTGCACCGTCAGTAGGCTTGCCGTAACGCTTTTTGTATCGAGTCTGCGCATCTTCTGCGAATTCGACTCGTACTGGACGACCAGCGAGGCGGTTGATGAACCACTTGCGCTTCTTCTCCTTCTTCTTTTTGCTCTTGCTTGACTTCTTCTTGTCACCTTCCTCTTCCTCTGCTGCCTCTTCCTCGTCCTCCTCGGCATCTTCGTCATCGTCGTCACCGGACTTGAAAATGTAGCCTCTCACTGCGGCGGCGGCAGGTTCCAAGTCGTGGAAACGAATCCAGGCGAAACCCTTGCACTTGCCTGTGTCCTGGAACGTCGCCATGTGGATGTCCTCAATGGGGCCGGCTTGCGCGAAGTGCTCCATGAGGTCGTCTTTTGTCACATCGAAGCCCAGGTTACCGACGAAAATCCTCTGCGTGGGCTCCTTGCCGTCTGGTGTGGCAGCAGCTTTCTTTGCCAGCTCGGCATCCGACTTGGAAGGCCTGCCTTCAAACGACTTGGCATTCTTGATCAAGACCTTGCGACCGCCCATAAGCTTCTCCGACAGTGCAAGTGCAAGCTCGAGTTCTGGCTGGCCGAGGAAGTCGACGTATGCGAAACCTTTGTTCAGGGGCTTGAAACCAGGGCGCGAAGGGCCTTTCTCCTCCGGCGGTGCGGGCATGTGTAGGCGAGTGATGCTCTTGTAGTCAATGCCTTGATCCTCGAACCAGGTGCGAAGAGTGTCCTTGGTAGCGCTCCAGGGCAAGTTGCCAATCCAGATACCATAGTCGCTACGTTGGCCAGGCGCGGGAGGCTCTGCTACGGCAGGTTTGGCTTCTGTCTCGCCATCTTCGGCTTTTGTGGCTTTGACCTTCTTCTCCTTCTTTTCCTTACGCTTCGCCTTTTTAGATGCGGGCTCTGGTAGGTTGATGTCGATTTCGAGCTCGTCCTCGGGTGCGACGGCGGATCTCTTGCGCTTCTTTTCGCTCAGCTCTGGGCTGGCAGTACGGGAGCGGTTGCTCTCACTGTCAGACATGTTGTGTATGCTTTGTTGTGAACGTTATACAGCACTTCTAGGCGCAGCCGTTCACATGCAGATGAAAATGCCAGGGTCGGAAAAGTTGTCGGCTAACCTGCTCGCTCTTCAGAGCGACAGAAGATCGGCCTTTCAATGGGCCGAGGCGGCGATCTCGGCTTTAGCTCTCAATGCACCCCTCTATTTATCGCCAGCAATCAAAGCACGCAACCGTGTCGCCTATCGTACAACTTGCGCTAGAGCTGTACTTTTGCTTAGAAATATTTATTCTGAACATCTTCTTCAGATATCGTGCCAATTGACTCTTATGAAGCTCTGTCAGCTCCTCCGAACCTCTTGCACCGCCATCACTAGACCCTCAAGCACTTCCATCTCAGCTCTCGTCACACAACACACGGCACGCCATATCAACGCCACTCGCAGGAACATGTCGTCAGCAATGGCCAAGCGCCTGGAGGGCAAGACCGTACTCATCACCGGCGCCAGCTCAGGCATTGGCAAGAGCACAGCGCAAGAATTCGCCCGCACAGCACCGAAGAACCTCAAGCTGATTCTCACTGCCCGCCGCATTGACTCACTCAAGCAGATTGCCAGCGAGATCAACGAGGAGGTCGGCTCAGGTGTGCAGGTACTGCCGGTCCAGCTCGACGTCTCCAACCCTAGCGAAGTCACATCATTCGTTCAGAGCTTGCCCAAGGAATTCCAGCAGATCGACGTCCTGGTCAACAATGCTGGTCTTGTGAAGGGCGTTGACAAGGTTGGCGACATCAAGACTGAGGACATGGATGTTATGTTCGCAACCAACGTGACAGGTCTCATCAATATGACACAAGCTGTGCTACCTCAGATGAAAGCTCGTGGCGAGTCTGGCGCTGGCGACATCATCAACGTTGGCTCGATCGCTGGTCGTGAGCCCTACCCTAATGGATCGATCTACTGCGCAACCAAGGCTGCCGTCCGCAGTTTCACCGATGCCATGCGCAAGGAGCTGATCGCGACACGTATTCGTGTGATCGAGATCGACCCCGGCCAAGTCGAGACCGAGTTCAGCGTCGTGCGCTTCTATGGCGACAAGAGCAAGGCTGATGCTGTGTATGCGGGTTGTGAGCCTTTGACTCCCGATGACATCGCAGAGATTGTGGTGTTCACAGCAGGGAGGAGGGAAAACGTCGTCGTGGCTGATACTTTGATTTTCCCCAACCACCAGGTGAGTCGCGATATGCTGTATGGCGTGGTCAAGTTGTTGAGGCTGACTTTGTTGTTGTGTCAAGGCGGCTGCCACAGTTATGCACAAGAAGTCATGAGCGTCCTGCAGTCTGACTTGCTCTCTAGGCAGCGGCGACGGCCATGCATAAAACACCAGTGGGTACCTCGAAGTTGTAAATACACATACAACAATTGTACGCGCAAACATCATGATAAATCCAAATCTATCCATGTGTACGCTGAATCGTGACTATGTCGACTAAAAACCTCGGATACTTGATCTAAGATCGCTCAATTCATACAATCGTCGCTATCTCGTATACGATCCGCCTACTTCGAAGGATCCAACAGCAGCTTTCCAGTCGTCTTCCTGCCCTCCAAATCTTGATGCGCCCTCGCGACATCGCTAAGAGCATAAGTCTCGTGAATCTTAACATCCATCTTGTCCTTCATGATGAAGTCGAACAGCTCCTGCGTGTAGTGCTCAAACTCCTCCCTCGTCACAATGAAATTGAACAGCGTAGGTCTCATGAGCCTGATGTTCTTCGCGCTCAACCTAGCAATCGTAAGCGGCGGCACAGCGCCCGAAGCATTGCCAAACGACAGCAGACTGCCCTTGCGAGCAAGGCAGTCCAGCGAAAGGTCGAATGTCGACTTGCCCACGCCGTCGAAAACGGCGATCACGCCTTTGCCGCCCGTTAGCTCGTCGACTTTCTTCTTGACGTCCTCGTGCGAGTAGTTGATCATGTGAGTCGCGCCAGCTTTGCTCGCAAGGTCAACCTTCTCCTGCGTGCTAGCCGTGCCAATCGTGTTAGCACCCACAGCTTTCAGCAACTGACAAAGCCACAGTCCCGTGCCACCTGCAGCAGCGTGAACAAGCACCCAGTCGCCTTTCTTGACGTGGTGTGCTTCGCGGATGAGCGTCAGAGCTGTGAGACCTTGCAGCAGGGCTCCGGCGGCGATCTTGGGAGGCAAGTCGGCGGGGATTTTGGTTGCTTTAGCTGCTGGGGCAGCTGTGTATTCTGCGTAGGTCGCTTCGGAGAGGCAGACGACGCGGTCGCCGGTCTTGAGATTGTAGGTTTCGCCCGAGCCGGTGGCGACGATGGTTCCTTCGGATTCGCGGCCGAGCATGTACGGCCAGTAGGGGGCTGGGTAGAGGCCGGTGCGGAAGTATCTGACATCATGCGTGAGATGGAGATTTATATGGTTGCTGGTGGGAGTAGCCTTACGTGTCGATGAAGTTGATGCCGACGAAGTCGTTCTTGATCAGGATTTGGCCTTCTTTGGGTTCTGGAACGGGGAGGTCTGTCTTGTATTGCAGGACCTCAGTGCCGCCGTTCTTCTCCATGATCACACCTTTCATGGTTTTGGGAATGGACGCCATTGTGCGAATATTTGTGAAGCTGTTGCGTGAGAGCTGGGAGGTTAAAGCTGCTGTACGGCGTATGGAAGATGAGAGTGATGAGTTTGAAAGAGCAGTGCGTGCTGTGAACATGAGAATGAATTGTTGTTGAGTGGATACTAAACGCACGAAATGTTGAAGGGCGTATCTAACGTACAGTCTTACAAATCCATGCTGGCAGCTCTGGGAGGGCTGAACCATTGATGATGTGATGTCAAACCCCGCCATGAATACAGCCGACCTCGGCCGTGGGGATAGCTGTCTCTATTCGAAATGGTAGAGATATTTTCCAGTGCCCGCCTTATCGAGATGTTCGATGCCGTATCCATCACGCCTCTTGATACATAGATGCTCTATGGCTCGATATTGGGTGTCCAAGGTTTGCAGACTGCTTGCCTGCTGCTGGAACACTAAGAAGCTTTGTATGACCAACGATTTTTGGTTCACCATATCGATTTGCTTAGATCACTGGTTACTTCGACAGCAGTCAGATGAGTCGGTAATATACAGACGCATGCAACTGCACAAATCATGGCATTATTGTTATGGCCAACAGTAGGATATCGTGGTCTTGGGTGCAAGGTGCGCGGACTCGCATGCCGTCGATATCGGGTGTGATACTCAGTGCTACGCCGGCATGCTGATATCTTCTCGTAACATTGAATTAATCTTACCCCTTCAAAATGGTCGAGAGAAAGCTAAATTTGTATGCAGTCCGCCGCCCACCCACTTTGAAGTGCCATCGTGCCGGGGGTGGGCATAAATAACAAAATTGTAGGTTGGCGCCCGTTTTCAAGAGCGGTTGCTTGTCCATTGTACACATTATTGTAGGTCTTTGTCTTGTCCAGCCATTTCAGCCAGCTCTCCCGTTCTACATACACGACATACACTCCAAAACCGAAGTCACGACCGAATAGACATCGGCAACATGGCTCCCGTGGAGCAGATTGCCAGCGATGGGGCCACAGACTCGCGAGTCTTGATCATTATGACTGGTGGCACCATCTGTATGCGGCCAAGTCCGGAAGGCCTCGTTCCAGCCAAAGGTTTCCTAGACGCAGGAATGGCCCCGAGGCCTTCGTTCAACGACGGCTCCGAACCAGGATATCTCGAGGCCTTTCCTGAGGAAGATGGCCCTGCAATCCAACTGAAGAGTTTGAGAACTCCTCGCAGCCGCTATGGCAAGCACGTACGATTCTCGGTCCTCGAGTTTGAGGAATTGCTGGACTCAAGTTCCATCGACTCGAAAGGTTGGACACAGATTGCCAATACCATCTACAAAAACTACACCCTTTTCGACGGCTTCGTGGTCCTACACGGTACCGACAGCCTTGCATACACCAGCTCGGCACTCAGCTTCATGCTTAGCAACCTGGGCAAACCAGTCGTTCTCACCGGCTCTCAAGCACCAATCTTCCAGCTACAAAACGACGCCACAGACAATCTTCTCGGTTCCCTGATCGTTGCCGGCCACTTCCTCATTCCTGAAGTCGGCTTGTTTTTCAACCACAGACTCTTCCGCGGCAATAGATGCACAAAAGTCTCAGCAGACCAATTCGCCGCTTTCTCTGCCCCAAACTTCCCACCTCTTGCTACAATCACATCCTCCGACATCCACGTAGCATGGAATGCCATCTACCGCCCTCACGAGATCAAGCCTTTCAGCATCCAGACCAGTCTTGAGACCGCCCACGTTGCCTGCCTCCGCATCTTCCCTGGTATCAAGCCCGAAATGATTGACGCTGTACTCCGCGTCTCAGGTCTTCGTGGCTTGATCCTCGAAACCTTCGGTGCAGGCAACGCTCCCGGCGGACCCGACAACATGCTGATCAAGATTTTCTCCGACGCAGTGCAGCGTGGCATCGTTATCGTGAATGTAACCCAATGCCTAACAGGCAGCGTCAGCCCCCTCTACGCTCCCGCAATGGTCCTCGGCCGCGCCGGCATCGTGCCCGGCCACGATCTGACTACCGAAGGAGCCCTGACAAAACTGTCCTACCTGCTCGGCTTGCCCAACATCACCACCGCTGAGGTGACACGCCTCATGTCCGTCTCCCTCCGCGGCGAACTTACAGAGCGCTCTGGCACACAGCAATTCAGCCATCTGGCTTCAGAAGAGCCCCAAGCAGCGCGTCAAGCTCACCTCAGCAAACTCTCCTACGCTATCGCCGAAGGCGACCTCGCTCAATTCCGCGAAATCATGACCTACGAACCCGAGTCTCTGCTCAACGAAGCAGATTACGCCGGCAGCGTGCCTTTACATGTCGCTGCCACTGGCCCGAACCTTGAGGTCCTGCGTTTGCTGTTGCAGAAGGGAGCCAGCGTGCATGTTCGCAATAAGGCGGGCAGGACGCCGCTGTTCCTGGCGGCGAACGCGGGTCTGGAGGATCGCGTGCAGCTTTTGAGGCAGTCCGGTGCTCATCTGCACCCCGAGGAGAGTGCTGTGGCGAGAGTGCTGTGTGAGAAGGGCACCGAGCAGGCGCAGAAGTGCTGGAAATTGGCTGGTGTTGTTGCGTGATTTACATGCGATATATCATAGATAGATTCAAATGGGCACACGAATCGTCACGAGTTTTAGCATATCTATGTGATGCCCACTTGTCGACTCATACACTCTCCGTGGCTACTATAATCTTGAGTCTGTGCTTGATAGTTCAACCATAGTGACCCTATGATAGTGATACCAAGAACTCGTGGTAATCTCGTAGCGTTGAACTGCGATTTCGAGATCTACGCTTGATAGTACGATCATAACACTCGACAGGCTAACAATGAGATTTAAGTAGTATCTCAGAAGTGAACAGCTCAAGGTCTAGAGCCGTAGCGACCGACACAAGCACTGTCAAAGACATGCAGAATCAGGCAGAACCCACCATTGTCGATAGATCAACAAACTACTAAGGTGAGCCATAAAATTCCTCATCAACGCTACGACAGACGGATCTGTGCATTACCGGGAGCCATCGTAATGTACATTGAGTGAAAAACGGCAAGTCGATCGAAATCACCACACCAATGACCTAACCCTTGGCGGAATTGCGATATACCCATTTTGCATGAAGGAGGGCATGCTTTCCTGTGCCGTGAAGGCAAGGAGCATGGTACAATAGTTGTAAATCTTGGGAATGAAGAAACGCCAGATTTAGGTAGATATATGCTTCTTAGGAGCTACTTGTTGCACGCGCGCTCCCGGCCAAAGAATTCATTCTGGTCGAGACCCACGCCGAGCGCTATCGAAGTAAAGTCTTTCGCGACAGCGCGGTCATTTGAAGCTCTCCATGAGGCAGCATTCAAACTATATTACTCTTGTCAATGAAGCATAATACACACAATGCTGTGTGGACGCTCTTTGAGCGCGCTACGTCCCAGGTTGGGTAGTGTATTTTGGAGCATTGAGATCGCTCGGTCTCATCTTCTAATCCTCATCGGAAGAATAAGCACCGAGACCAAGACCTGCCGGGGGAGGCGGTGGCGGCGACGACGACGACGACGCAACAGGTGGCTTTACGCTGCTCTGATCTTGGATGACTGGTTTCGTCACGCTCGAGGGTTCGTCCTTGTCATCGGTCTTCGTCGTCTGTGATTCCTGCGTGTCCTCAATTTTCTTCGCCTGGTCGCCAGTGGAGGTCCTTCTGATCTTCAGTCCTCCAATTGCATCCTTCTCCTTGCCCTTTTTGCGCTTTCTTGGCCCGACAGACCAACTTTCGATTACTTTGGGCGGCGTGACAGCACCATCTTGCTCTTTAGCAGCCCGTTCAGCTTCTTCTTGCTGCTTGCGGAATTCTTCGAGGCCTTCCTTGGTAGCCTTTTTCTCGGCCTGTTCCTTCGCCCTTGCCTTCTCCTGCACCGAGTCCAGGAATTCAATCTCGTCCTCGTCAAGCGAGCGGAACTGGTTCGTCAACTTGGCGGCTTCTTCAAACGCTTCCTGTTTCGCGGCTGCAGGCGCTCAAACCTACCCCGGTCAGTCTCGGTGCATTGCCATAAAGGACGAGGCCCGTCAAGAACACTCGCGCGCGTGGCGAGGAAGCTAACGGTAGGGCTTCAGAAACCTTTATTCGCTTGCAGCGTCTCGAAAAGACTTTTGCCGCTGCCTGCTCTACTGGCTTCCTGCTTGGCAATGGCGGCAGCATCGAGCTCCTGCTGGGCCTTGAGCCAGGCCTCGTCGCGCTGGGTCGGCTGCTCGTCCGTACCGCCACTCACGAAGCGCGACATGGCCGGCAGTGTCGCAGCGTGGACGTGTGGAGGGTGGTAATGCACTGGTCACTGGGACTCCAGGCGCAAATGGCTAAAGGCGTTTCGTTGCAAGGAGACGCGCCTCGGTGTTCCGACGTGCCGCCTGATTCTCACAATACCCGATGTGGGGTGTGGAGGAGGGCATGCACGGCATAGTCGGATATTCAAGGGAAAGTCCAAGCGTCGTCGCCGCCGATGAGAGCGCAGAGCCTCAAATGTGGAGGAAACCTTGCTGGCTGAGTTTCCACGTTGCTGTGCTTGATGAGTCTCTCTGATGGAACGACCCAAATATCGATTGTTGTAGAGACTCTGACATGGCGTGTCTGCACCACTATAGACCTACATGTACCAAGATGTCCTGCAGCATTGCACCCTTGGCACGACCTGCTGTAGCATTGAAGAAGAGTCGCAGTAGATTGCCGACATCAACAGATGGTGGGGCACACGAGCGCATCCAGAGTGACGTGCGAACGAGGCGGCGGTTCCACGTGCACAAGGCCTTCTTCCGCCCTTGAGCGCCTTCAGGCTAAATTATGCCACCAATCATATCCGCCACACGCCGCAATGGAGGGTCCCAGAAACATTCGTGGTGGCATGTTGGTGACGATGGTGGGGCAAAGATAGACAACTGTTCATGCCGCAGCGCACATGCAAGCACGCATCTTATCCAGCAGGCCGCATCAAAATAGTTTTCCTCGCCCGCCTTACTTCTACTCTCATACCACAACCTCTCTCTCTTCCTCACCTTGAAGCTACACAATCACACCTCTTACAAACACAACCATCCACATAACCGCAAACATGTCTAAGAACTGGACTCAGGAGACCTTCACCCTCAACACCGTAAGCAATTGCCTCAATGAAAAGCTGCTCTCAGCGAGACAGACAGACCACTGACACCTTCAAAGGGTGCTAAGATGCCCGCTGTTGGCCTGGGTACCTGGCAGTCCAAGCCCAACGAGGTCCGCGATGCCGTCAAGGCCGCCCTCCTCGCTGGATACCGCCACATCGATACTGCCCTCGCCTACGGCAACGAGCACGAGGTCGGCCAGGGTATCAAGGACTCTGGCGTCCCCAGAGAGGAGATCTGGATCACCACCAAGCTTGACAACCCCTGGCACAAGCGTGTGGAAGAGGGCATCACCTCTTCCCTCAAGGACCTCGGCACCGACTACGTCGACCTCTACCTCATCCACTGGCCCTCTTCCACCGACCCCGCCGACCTCAAGAAGCACTACCCCGACTGGGACTTCATCAAGACCTGGCAAGAGATGCAGAAGCTCCCCGCTTCTGGCCGCGTGAAGAACATTGGTGTCTCCAACTTCGGCATCCAGAACATGGAGAAGCTCCTCAACGACCCCAGCTGCAAGACCGTCCCTGCCGTCAACCAGATCGAGCTCCACCCCAACAACCCCTCCCCCAAGCTCATCGACTACTGCAAGTCCAAGAACATCCACTGCACCGCCTACTCCTGCCTCGGCAGCACCAACAGCCCTCTTGCAAAGGACGCCACCCTTGCTAAGATCGCCGAGGCCAAGGGCAAGACCACCGCTCAGGTCCTCCTTGTCTGGGGTCTCCAGCGCGGCACCTCTGTCATCCCCAAGTCCGTCACTGCCTCTCGCATCCAGGACAACTTCAAGCTCGACTTCACCCTCACCGACGATGAGATGAAGCAGCTCAGCTCGCTTCCCGACCGCTTCAAGGTCTGCGGCGACGCCTGGTTGCCCGTCAAGGTCTTCTTCGGTGACGACGAGTAAAGCAGTTGAAAGCTTGTAAGCGGACTGCTCGTTTGAGCGCGCTTTGACGAGACTGCAATGTGACACGAAAAATCCCAAGCACAGCGATTCCTTTTATAGCCAGACCCAGATAGATATGTTGTACGCGACAATGTTACTCGCGGCTGCGATATCCAGAAATCATTCAAAAACCATTTTCATTTCCACCATCGTCAATCGTCAACAATGACATCAGATGATATTGCGGGCAGCTGTCAGGCAGAACATTTAGATAAGGCCGGAAACCCCCGCGGCAGCTCCTGCCAAGACTTTTCGAACTACTTAGCTGGGCTTTCTTCTAGAGCCTTCTTCCATCCATGCAGATTCACGCAAATAATTCGCTCTTACGACCTTTCCTTGCTGTCTGTCTTTCCTTTAGATACCCCGGAGTTTTTGAGTAAGCGCTCCAATCGCATAATCATTCAGGTACGTCTGCTCTCTGCTTTCTCTCTGCAACACTCACCCATCTTGTAATGATGAAACACCAGCTGGCACCAGTCCTAGAACGACTTGTACTCTGTTACATGCGGACAAGCTTTGCGAACACATGTTGTTTAGTCCTGATTTACGCTCCTATCCACACACTCACTCGTTCATAATTGGCACCAAAGCACATTGACTAACGTGTTGAAAAGAACAGAAAGTGAGCGCTTTATAAGCAGTATTACCAGATCGTCGAGTCAATATGGTTCTTCACAACCCCAACAACTGGCACTGGGTGAACAAGGATGTGAGCGAGTGGACACGTGAATACCTCAACACTGAGCTCGTTGGAGTCAAGGCCGAGAAGGATGGCCACAGCGCTGAGATCAGCAAAATTCTTTCCATGGATGGTGATGTCGACGTCTCGCAAAGGAAGAACAAGGTCATCACCATCTTCGACGTGAAGCTTCAATTAGAATATACCGGCAAAGTGCAAAAGGGCGAAGAGACCTCGGACGTGAGCGGAACCATCACCATTCCTGAGGTCGCTCACGACACCGAAGAAGACGAGTACGTCTTCGAAGTAGAACTCTACGGTGAAGATTCCTCCAAGCAGCCCGTGAAGGATCTTGTGCGTGCGCAAATTGTCCCGCAGGTCCGCCAGAAGCTCACCAAGATTGCCCCAACCCTCATTGAGAAACACGGCAAGGACCTCCAACATGCCCCTGGTAGCAACCCTTCGTCCGGCTTCAGCACACCTCGCATCATGCAGAGCTCCTCGGTCAACAAGTCCAAGGAGGAGGCCGCAACCTCTTCCACCACCTCCACCACCGGTGGCTCACATGTCAACGTGACGTCCCTCAGCGATCAGCAGGAGTTCCGTACTACTGCCGACCAGCTCTTCCTCACATTCACCGACCCCCAACGGATCGCCGCTTTCACTCGTGCGCCTCCCAAGGTCTTCGATGGCGCAAAGGAGGGTGGCAAGTTCGAAATCTTCGGTGGCAATGTCTCCGGCGAGTTCAGCAAGCTCGAGTCGCCCACCTACATCGAGCAGAAGTGGCGCCTCGCCCAGTGGCCCCAGGGCCACTTCAGCACCATGAAGATCAAGTTCGAGCAGAACGACGTCGACGCCGTGACCATCATGCGCGTCGACTGGGTTGGCGTGCCCATCGGCCAGGAGGAGCCGACAAAGCGCAACTGGGAGGAGTACTACGTGCGCTCCATCAAGACCACTTTCGGCTTCGGCACTATCTTGTAGAGGAGTCGGAAGAGATCGGGCGCTCAGTAATTACCAGGATGATGAACTAGACGAAGCAGAAAGCAATGAATGACGCCGACGATTATATACAACAACCACAAATAAATGATGCCGCGTATCAAGCGTTCCAAAACCTTGACCATGCCTTCCCGTCCATTCGCCGCGCCTTCCCACTTCTCCTCACATTCACTAGAAGCCGTATGCTTGAGGTTCCGATCCGATCACTTCTCCCAATCACATTGGTAAATGCTCTCCATATGAACTTTATACTTCGCGCGAGCTCGGTGCACGATACTTCCAGATCGTACCACAGGCTCTAAGCAAGCCACAGCCGAAGATAAGAGGCCCCTTGGCCACGCGTGACAGTGTGTCTTCACAGGGCCAAAAAGCTATGCTATGCTAGAACCAGTACTCTCGTTATATGCTCAGCCAATCATGCGCGGCCTATATCATGCCGTTGAACGGTACTCTTTACCATGGGTGGGACGACAGTAGCTGTCCGAGCTTTGGATTGTTTGGTAACGTACAGTCCCCTTGAGTCGAACCATGCACATCGATATTTCCCAAGGATGCTACAACCCTTCCTTCGCCCATGTCTGATAGTTCGAGCGAAAGATCCGGGAGCAGACACCACGAGATTGCAGTGGTATCTCAACGGCAGATCCGTCAGCAACAAGAGCCGCTGCGACTGATATCAGCATTAAAAGACGCATAGTGGTGTATGCAGACGTATTGGATCTGGACCTTCACCACGGCAAGCGCAAGACCCTTGACTTGTATCAATGCGCATCACCCCATTTACAGAGGTGGCGTCACGTGCTTGCAAGCTTTCTGGTGGGTCATAGCTGACCAGCAGGCCTGGACACAGCCTTTACTTTCTCCGAGCACAATTGCAGTGCGATAACCATCCAACACTACATGATTGAAGTGTATCTTCACGATCCCTAAGCGCTGAAAGTACTTGGGATACGTGTGCAGCTGCGGATTTCATAAACAAGCTTTAATGCAGTCTGTGGCTAAAGAGGAAAGCGGTGCCGTCTGGAAGCTTGATAGGACCAACTGTCTGGAACTGGAATGAAGGCATCTTTAGCGAGAGCGCTCCAGACACTACGGAAAGCATTCGCACAACTGTACGATCGTCCACTCATACGAGCAGCTTTGTGCCACGCAGACAGACAGACGCCAGGGCATGGTCTTGTCTCTGACGGTGCTTCTATAAACTTCCAAAGGTGTCAAGCGAGGCTACGATCAAGGCCTCACTGGCGACACGCAGCGTTGGTTGGATCACCGGCGCAAATTTGGAGCTGTGGTTGCCTGTTGCGAGATGCTGAATTAGTGTGACATTCCGGTGACGTTGACAGTCTCTTTTGGCATACCTGCGATTATTTCTAATTGGTTCTGCTTCTCAGCTGCGTCCCAAATGTCATGGTCTATGCAGCCGATGTTCCAGAAACAGCATTGCGAGCCGTCGACTGCGAGATTTGAAAGGTCTTCAGCTCCCAGAGACGCATAGGGCTCATTGTAATAGTTGTCTTTGAAATGACGGTCGAACGCACCCGTCACAGAGCGCGTAAGGGTTTCGTGATTTTCGAGGAGAGGAAATGAGCCGATAGATTTGATCTCAGGTGGCACCGGGCAACGGAAGGTAGAGCATTCTCCTGTGATAATGCGTGTCACAGCTTCGTGAGCACGCGATAATGCGTCAGTACTGAGAGCTCGTATGTTGATTTTCATGACGGCTCTATCACTGATGATGTTCTCAGCGGTTCCAGCGTGGACGCTGCCTACTGTCACCACAGCAGACTCTTGAGGCGCGATTTCGCGGCTCACTATGGTCTGTAGCTTCATGACAATACTACTCATGATCACGACAGGATCGATGGCGTTCTGTGGCCTAGCACCGTGTCCACCTCGACCAAAGATAGTGGCTTGCACACTTTGCACAGCACTGTTGACAACGCCAACTCGACTTGCTACCTTGCCAGCTCGCATTGGCATAGTGTGCCCAGCAAGAACTGCATCCGGAACTGGTACGGCAAAGCGACGCGGATCGTACAAACCGGCATCTACCATTGCTTGTGCGCCTGCTCCGTTCTCCTCGCTCGGTTGGAACAGAACAATTAGCGTGCCAGACCAGACATCCCTACAATCTGATAGAGCCCTTGCAGCGCAAAGTAGAGATGTCATGTGCATGTCGTGACCGCACGCATGCATCGCAGGTATCGCGGAACCACTGTGCTCGTCTTTGCCCGAGTTCTGACTACTGTATGGCAAGCCGGTCTCTTCTTTCAATGGCAGGCCATCAAGCTCAGCACGCAGCAGGGTTGTCTTGCCAGGCCCGTTTCGTAGGATTCCGACTACACCAGTACCGCCAATCCCTGTCGTAATCTTGAAGGTTTCACCAGCGCTGCGAGCGTTCATCTCGTGTAATTGCTCGGTCACAAATGCGGCCGTTCCATGCTCTTGCCAGGATAGCTCGGGCATCCTGTGGAGGTGCTTGTAGATCTCTTCATATTCTGCGATGGTCTGCATCGCATGCCGTATGACATGGTCGCTTGTGTCTGACATGGTCGTGAGTTCTGAGCCCCAAGTATCCTGGTATGGTTGTATTGTCAAGCTTTTAGATGCATGCGTGCTTTCGTGTCAGGTTATTGCAATGGGAATGATGTCAGACGTGTCTTCCCCCCACCAACCATCCATCCACTGTACCATGTCAAAACTCCATGGCATCCATCTGAATGTGATACTCACATGACTGAACATAGATTGAGACGCAGTGGGAGCTCCATGGAAAGAATATGTGCATAGGTCACCTAAACGTTTTGATATTGATAACAGCAGCCGGGGCTCGTCCACTTGAGTTGAGATCTCAATAGGAGCATTGTAGTAGAAATATCAAAATTGTACTCGTGCTATCAAGCCTCGATCGAAAGAGACCAATAGCGATTACGAACCTGGCATGCACAGCTTCGTGTACATTGACTTTTCATGTTATTACATGCATTTCACTTATTTCTGAGCCACCACGGCTCGGTTTTGCGACTTGACTTCGGTCTGACGAAGTGGTGGGGCAGGGTCCGGCTTCACCAAGTCTTTGCGATTTTCGATCTTGAACTTCTTAGCCGACCACCATTTCCTAGTCCAGGATATTGCAGTCAAAATGACCGCTGTCGCCGCGGAGAATGGCATGGCCAATCTCGACATCTCTGGCAAAGATGCGCCAACCAAAGTCGATGCGCCAAACGGAAAGAATGAAGTAGAGAATGGCGACTCAGATGATGACGAGGCAGAGGAGGGCGGCGAGGGCGCTGGCGAGGGCGCTGCTAAGAAAAAGAAGAAGAGAAAGCCGCGCAAGAAGAAAAAGGCTGGCGGAGGAGCAAATGCACAAACGAGCCCTCCACGTACAGAGGTGTCGAAGCTCTTCCCTAATGGCTCCTACCCGATCGGCGAGGAAGTCGACTACCTGAACGACAACTCATACCGCACAACCAATGAGGAGAAGAGGGCGATGGATCGTGATAACATGGAGTTCCTTACCGAGTACCGCCAGGCCGCCGAGGTGCACAGAGAAGTCCGCAAGTACGCACAGCAGAACATCAAGCCCGGCATGAGCTTGACTGAGATCGCGGAGATGATCGAGAACGGCACAAGAGCTCTCACCGGACACCAAGGTCTTGAGGAGGGCGACAACCTCGTCGGCGGTGTTGCTTTCCCTACAGGTCTCAGCATCAACCACTGCGCCGCACACTACACTCCCAACGCCGGCAACAAGACCTTCCTGAACCAGGAAGATGTCATGAAGGTCGATTTCGGCGTGCACTTGAACGGCCGCATCGTCGACAGCGCTTTCACAGTCGCTTTCGAGCCCAGATACGACCCTCTCCTTGCCGCCGTCAAGGACGCAACCAACACTGGTATCCGCCTCGCAGGAATCGACGCTCGTCTTGGTGAAATCGGCGAAGGCATCCAAGAAGCCATGGAGTCCTACGAAGTCGAGCTGGATGGTAAGGTCCACCCAGTCAAGTGCATCCGTAACCTCAACGGCCACACCATCTCGCAGTACAGCATTCACGGCGGCAGCGCCGGCAAGAGCGTGCCCATCGTCAAGAGCGCGACCACCGAGAAAATGGAGGAAGGCGAAGTCTACGCCATTGAAACCTTCGGCAGCACAGGCAAGGGCTACGTCCACGAGGACATGGAGTGCTCGCACTATGCCAAGATCGACGACGCGCCGAAGGTTGCGCTGCGTGTTCAGAGCGCAAAGACTCTGCTGCGCACTATTGAGAAGAACTTCGGCACCCTGCCTTTCTGTCGCCGCTACTTGGATCGTCTGGGCCACGACAAATACCTGCTCGGCTTGAACAATCTGGTGCAGAGCGGTATCGTGCAGGACTATCCGCCGCTTGTGGATGTCAAGGGCAGCTACACGGCACAATACGAGCACACCATTCTGCTGAGGCCGAATGTTAAGGAGGTTGTTTCTAGGGGTGACGATTATTAGAAAGAATTGCGCATAATGGCTCATGTGATTTATTGTGACGCATGCATGTCCAAAAAGCTTGAATAATGATACCATGATCGAATATAATGGTTGCCAGCAATACTGTACTTGTCCTCGACTTCGGACCAGATCACTTTTGAGATGTGATTCCTTCCGCCAAGTGCAATGATCATGGCTTGTGACCCAAGCGATCGACTCAGTATTTCTGTAGAATATGCAATGTCATATCTCTCCACTGTCTATCGTAGCAGGTTGACTGCTAGCGAGCCTACTGTTATGGCGTGACTGCACGACTGTGAAAACGCCTTTCCGTGCGCTACAGAAGCAGCGTGCTGCTTAAATGCTTTTCCAATATATTCACACCCCAACGCCATGCATTAACAAATCCGATTCCAGATATCCCTCAAGCGTCCGTGTCCAGAGCTAGAGAGCTCATGAGTTCTCGCCGACCGTTTGCTGCAAAGAAAGGATGTTAGTCATATTTCCATAATGACCGTGATGGCCTTGGCCACTTCACAAATACGAGGAAAGAGAATCAACTCACCACAAGCCAATCCATTCCCTCATTGACACCCCTCCCATCCACCGCGCTACAAGCCATAATACTCCAATTCCGATCCTTCAGCTCTCCCAACCTCAACGCCTCGCTGATCTCCCCAGCTCCCTTCGCACCAGGCTGATCCTGCTTGTTGGCAAAAACCAATAGTGCCGCATCCCTCAACTCTTCCTCCCCAAGCATAGCGCTCAGCTCTTCTGCCGCAGTTCCCAGTCTCTCAATGTCCGTGCTATCCACAACAAAGACGACCGCCGCGGTGTTGCTGTAGTAGCAACGCCAGTAAGGACGGATGCTCGTCTGCCCGCCCAAGTCCCAGACGTTGAAGTTGAGGTTTTTGTACGTGACGGACTCGACGTTGAAGCCTATTGTGGGGATTGTGGTTACTACCTCGCCGATTTTGAGGCGGTAGAGGAGAGTGGTTTTGCCGGCGTTGTCGAGGCCGAGGATTAGGATGCGGATTTCTTTGGAGGACCAGATCAGGCGGGAGAAGAGGGAGAGGGCGCCGCCCATTTTGGATGTGATGGGGCAGTTGTGTGTGGGGTTTGGAGATTTGGTATTGCAGCTCCTTCTCGTGGAAAGACGATCGCTTGGGGTGATTTAGAGGTTGCTGGCTGTGGTTGGAGTGCTTCAAATCGTGGAATGGAAAGGCTAAAGGCTGATGTGTTGTCGTTGACCGGTAGGTGAGTGTTTGGTTGCAGTGGGTATGTATGGCCTTTCTCCTCCCGTCAGGTGTTCTAGGTGAAGCAAACAAAAGAATCGCAAAAGTGCGGTGTGATTAGTCCCAAGTGCTAGTGTTGACAACTCGTCTGATGTATGCTGGCTGCTTAGAAACGTCCACCCCCTCGGTCTCGCCTCGGCTCAGATCCGAGAGCCCTCGCCCTGCCTCAAGCAGCCCGCCAAGCCTCTTCCCCGAAGCCGCCGTGCCTGTGAAGGAGTATTTCTTCCAGCTTCGCGTCTGCGATATCTCCAATATCCCTCAAGGGAACTCCTTCTGGAACCGTCCGCATGGCAGCGATCAGTCAAACCTCGACCGAGCTGTCATGCAACTGCGTCGAACTTATCTGAGGAGACAGTTCGACGCGAATCTCCACAAGGTACGCTACACACGATCTCTCCCAACACTACACCTACAACCGATTTCTTTGGTGATGATACTATGTTTTTGTGGAGGCTCTATCGATGAAGCCAAAAACGCTTTTAGTCAAGCTCAACAGTCTGATAAAGACAACGCCTACACGCACTTTGTTGTTATTTGAGTTCCATAAGCAATTTGCTAACAGATTTCAACAGGTCTGAACTCGTCACTTTTACCATCGGAAAGGTTTATTCAAAAGTTCTATTCTGCTTGCGCCATCTAGTCTTTGTTATCTAGTCCTTCCAATCGGCATGGTCATATCCTGTCATGTACATATCTCGTAATCAACATGCTGCCTTTACGCACCAACTGCTTGCAAGCTCTTCACCGTGTCCTTGATGCTCTCATCCAGTGACTTGAAGTTGATGCCCAGGGTCTCGATCACGCGCTTGTTGTTGTACTTGTAAACACCTCCTGACGGGTAGTCGCCGCCAGGTGTGCTTGCGCTGGGCAGGCCGTCCTTGTACTGGGGGTAATTCTTCTCGATGATCTGAGCGATCTCCTTATTGGAAAAGTAGCCGGCAGTGATGAAGAAGCGCTTGTTGGCAGCCTCGTCCTTTTCAATGGCGGCAACGTGGCAGTTGGCCAGATCACGAACGTCGACCCAGAGGTAGGTGCCGGTCGGCGGGATCTCGTCCTTGGCCTTGCCGAGCATGATGTCACGGATGCGCTGGTTGGAGGTGTTGAGTCCGTCTAGGCTGTTAAGATAGTGCACAATGGGTCCCAGAACGAGAGGCGGGCACATGGTGGAGATGGTGAAGTTGGGCTTCTCTTTCTCAAGGAAGTCCCAAGCTGCACGCTCGGCAAATGTCTTGCTGGCACGGTAGCCATTGGCAGGATTCTCGACGGCCTGTTCGGCAGTAAGAGGGTTCCAGTCCTCTTCGCTGTAAGTGTGCTCCGGCCAATCGCCCTTGAATGGGTTCACAATCGAGGCAAAGGACGAAGTGATGACGACGCGCTTGACGCCGGGGGCTGATTTCTTAATTGACTTCAAGATGCCGGTGGTACCGATGACGGCAGGGTCAAGCAGTTCCTTCATAGAGGTTAGTGACTATCGATTTCAATTATGATGGCCATCTTACCTTCTTAACATCAGTCACATTGAAGTGAAACGGGCTTGCAGTGTGGATCACGGCCTCAAACGGCGGGTCCGAGATCACAGCCTTGTCGAAGGCGTTCTCTTGAGCAATGTCCTCGACAATGGCAAAGTCAAGCTTATCGGTGCCATACTTGGGGTGAGCCTCTTTGATCTTGTTGGCCTTCTCCTGTGATCTCACAGTGGTGACGACACTGTGGCCATGTTGGAGAAGGATGTCGAGGACGTGAGCGGCGATAAAGCCAGAGCCACCAGTGAGCAGTACGCGGGTCATGATTGTTCGATTTGTATGATATTGGGTAGTTGGGAGGTGTGGAAGGCTTGGTACTATCAAGATTTATATACGTGTGCTTATTGCAGGTTATCTCCGTGTGCAATGGCGATTAGAAAGTGGTGTCAAGCATGAGTGGATAAAGTTCCAATGATGCAAGAGACACACTCCACTTCCATGTGCCGAAGCCGCTTTCAAGGGTCTGGCTTCTAGTTGACTGGCTCCGTCGCATAAATGATCCTGCGAAATACAACAATATGCACTATTCCTTATGCCCATCTTGAAGCTGCACACGGTTGCGCCTCGCCCGTTGAAGCAGCTCGCTACACAAACCCCGAGCTGCTTACGTGTGCAGATACGATGCCGCCATGACGCCGCCGCCCCCGGGTCGACACTGGCACCAAATCTCCAATCGCAGCCCAATCTGGGTAAGGAGACAGGAGGCCATGCGCCTTTGAAGAGAGCACGCAAACATGGCTTCAAGAGCCTTCCCATGTCGCCTCTCATGCGAGACGGCAGCGCAAGAAGACCTCAAAAGCCGATCGCCCCACGAGATGATGCCTCGGTGGAAGAGTTTCGAAATGAGGTCGCGACAAACCTGTATGGTATGGATATGCTGGAATCTCGATCCTTCAAATATATACTGATGCTCCATCTAGCGCAAGCACTGGCGTCGCCTATCCGACACTGTAGCTTAACAATGGCCCGCTTACCATCGCATTTCCTCATCCCATTCACAACGACGATTCAGAAACCACCAACTACCACCTCCCCAAATACACCTCGAATGAAAGCCATCATAAAGCCTGGTCGCAGCGCTGATTGCACTGAGCCTAAGCTTGCGCAGACGAGCTACCTCTTGAATCGTCAAGACTTGGTTCGCCATCTTGCGCGGAAGAGACATTGGACGATCCTAGTCACCGAAAGACAGAAGGGGAAGCTTGCCACCATGGCGAATCGCAGTGCAAATGCGCAGAAGCTGGTGCAGGACTACTGGACTTGGGAAGATCAGGTGGATGCAACAGCTGCCATGTTGGAGAAGCAAGCAGTGGCCGGCTTGAAGCGAGTAATGAAGGCGCACAGCACACAGAATTCGAAGATTCTAAACCCATCAAGAGCGTTTGCATACACTCTGGCATTCGACCACAAATCATCTGACGGATCGTCAAGTTCATTCACGAGCGCAGAAGGAGACTTCGTCTACGAGCTGCCGGCCCTCCTATCGCCGGAAGGCTTAAGTGCTTTGGAGACTGAGCTTGGACAAGGAACAGCAGGCTATGTCTACATGGAAAAAAGCAGTGAGGCATGTCAAGCCCAGTTGGCGCTCGAGCGACTGAGAGTCTACAAAGAGGCAAATGATATTCTCAAAAACCTGCCAAAAGTGCAAAATCCACCTGGCACCAGAGACGCGAGGCAAGAACAGAGGCGTGCAGCACTCGCCAACTCACTCGCCCCGATAGACGCGAGGGACGAACAGCGGAATACGGCACTATTTTCCGCAATGTCAATGGAAGAAACACCGGACGAAGATTGGCCTGAGGAACACCAGTCTGATGAAGCAGAGGGCGAAGTAGATGACATTAGGGATTGAGTCTGTGGACTATTAATCCTACATACGAGGCTCTTTACTGTTCTTTACACACGAATCACCAAATTGTTCATGTGAACGTGCATTATGCTGGGGACATGGACCTCGACCCGGTCTGTCACACCAATCAGATACTGATGGGATCACATGGACTCCTCGTAGTACACATACTCAGCCGACAGTCACAGAAGTACAAGTTAATTTGGATGCTAATGCTCGAACTGTATGTTATGCATTGGAGATTGTGAATACCCAAGTAGTAGAAACATCGACTGTATGGTCGGCAATGCCTCCCGAGGTGCGGTCCGGTACTCCTGTCTGTGT
Organism: Cladosporium sp. BF-F; assembly: GCA_030463185.1. Classification (NCBI taxonomy): domain Eukaryota; kingdom Fungi; phylum Ascomycota; class Dothideomycetes; order Cladosporiales; family Cladosporiaceae; genus Cladosporium; species Cladosporium sp. BF-F. Next base: position 528,511 of record JAMRMS010000005.1, on the reverse strand, counting down.
CTGCGCAAAGACCGGAGTCAATGCGGATGTTTCGAGGAATTCAGTCGTGAGCTCCATTTTCGTTAAGAGTCGCAAGATGATGTGCACTTGGCCCAAAAAATCCATTGCGATATTTGTATCGAATTTAAACGATCACTGACTGATTGATCGATGGATGATGGCAGTGATCACCACGCTTTCCTGGCATTGACACCCCTTGTCATATTCCCATATAAACGAGTAGTGTCATGCTCCAGCACAGCGATCATGCACAGACTTGGCTCTCCCTCCCTTCTTCCCCGGCCTCGGCAGACTGGAAAGTGTGGGGAAAGGAGCGTCACAGCGGCGTGGGATGATGAAGGATGATCGCCGTGCATGTGAAGGTACGCTCCAGCTTCCGGCTTGTGAATATTTCTCGAAGCTCCAGAACGAAGGACGGCCGCGGCACGCAGGCAGCTGAGCAAAGCAGAAGCCTAGGCACAAACCGAATTGACTCATATAACCATGCGAAATCTCCCGATGGCTTTCCTCTCACACCCTCGGTCGCACGCCGAGTTGGCTGCCAGCGTCACGCCGAGCCAGGGTCGAGCGAGCAGCATCCGAGGTAGAGCTCCATTCGCCCATGCACCCGCTCGCCCTGAACCTCTCGAAAGAACTAACTGAGCCAACTCCGAGCGCGAACGAGAACGCTTGGCTTTTGATTCTGAACCTACGTAATAAAGACGCGAATGATCAGCTGTCTGGTAGCTTTTTCTGACTCTTCGAGGTTTGTGTTCTTCTTCCTTTGCGTTGGCATTGCTCCCTACCCATCCATATACTTGCTGGCGTTGCTCGTCAACAGCTGTGTCGTCTCACTGTTCAGCAGAGGAAAGGAAGAGCTTCGAAGCCTTTGGTGAATACCCAAGCAAAGCATTGCTGCGCTATAGGACAAGCCATACTATACATCCGCGATCGCATGAACAGCACATCCAACCAACCATGTCAGCAAAATCCACAGCAGGGCCTTCGGGCAAGAAACCAGCATCCGCTGCCACAAACCTCATAGCTGGCGGCGGAGCCGGCATGATGGAAGCTCTAGCATGCCATCCCCTCGATACAATCAAAGTGCGCATGCAGCTCTCGCGGCGAGCGCGGGCACCCGGCGCGAAACGACGAGGATTCATCGCAACAGGTACTGAGATCGTGAAGCGAGAATCCCCACTCGCGCTGTATAAAGGTCTGGGAGCTGTCATGACTGGCATTGTTCCCAAAATGGCTATCCGTTTCACGAGCTACGAATGGTACAAGCAGCTGCTCGCGTCAGACAGCGGCACCATCTCTGGCGGCAGCAACTTCTTGGCCGGTCTGGCTGCTGGTGTTACAGAGGCTGTTGCTGTCGTGTGTCCCATGGAGGTTGTCAAGATTCGCTTGCAGAGCCAGTACCACAGCATGAGCGATCCGCTCGACGTGCCCAAATACCGCAACGCTGCACACGCCGCTTTCACGGTTGTCCGCGAGGAAGGCTTCGGTGCTCTATACCGTGGTGTCTCTCTGACCGCGTTGCGCCAGGGAACCAACCAGGCTGCTAACTTCACCGCATACACGGAGCTGAAAGACTGGGTGCAGAAGAACAGCGCAGATCCCACCGCACAGCTGCCTGGCTGGCAGACGAGCGTCATTGGATTGATCTCAGGTGCCGTCGGACCATTCTCTAACGCGCCAATCGACACGATCAAGACCCGCTTGCAAAAGATGCCCGCCGAGCCCGGACAGACTGCATTGGGTCGCATCACCGCAATTGCGTCGCAGATGTGGAAGGTTGAAGGCATCCGGGCGTTCTGGATGGGTATCACACCGCGTGTCATGCGAGTTGCGCCAGGCCAAGCAGTCACCTTCACGGTGTATGAATACTTGAAGGACGTATTGGAAAAGCGCAGGGACTACTTGCCAGGAGACAAATATGAAGAATAAAGGGTCGAAGAGCGGCTGCAAAGATGAAAGATACCAAAGAGTCGAGTTTAGCGTGCCAGGATATCATGTTGGACATTGTATACACTTCTTTCCCAAATCAGTCTCACTGTCTGTCGCTGCTGTAGGGTTTGTTACTTCTGCAATGTGATCAGACTCAATTGTGCTTGTTGTGTGTGCCGGTGTGTCTTTACAAAAGCGCCTGGAGTCGGCACTCGAATCCTTGTTTCGTGTCTCATAAATCGTAAGCACAAACGGTAGCAGCGGTCCTTGAAAGCTCAAAGGTCACTCTGGTGCAGTGCAGCATGCGCCACCTCCGTTTGAAGTTGCTCTTGCAACTGCCGCTCAGGCGGATGTTCGTAGTCGGATAGATTCTGTTCAACATGTGCCGTATACTGCGGCAAAGGCTGCTGTTGCTGCTGCTGCATCGCGATCTCCATAGCCGCGGGCACGTGCATGTCGGGTCCGGACGCCGACACTGCATCACTTTTCTGTTTGCCAGCACCGACAGGAGCCTTCTTGCCCACGCGCAACCCTTCCTGCCGCACTTGCTCTTGTGCAACGGCTGGGTCAAGGTGCTCGCCACGTTCCTCGGCTTCGATGACTTTGAGCCATTTGCGCTTGATCTTGGAGCATGTTGTCGTGCTGCAAACCATGCCAAAACGATCGTGTATGAACCAGACCATGTCGTCCAGGAAGCGCTCACGGTTTTTGGGGTCTTGAAGCCATGCTCGTATTTCCTGTGCATTAGTGTCAGACCGACGGTGTCTAGTTTGCATCACAGCAAGACTGATGACATGTTATCGCAAGCCTACCTGCTCTTGCTCGGCAGTCATCACCTTCGGCCTCCCATTCTTTTTATTCGTCTCGGCTGGAGCATATGCGGTACCGTGCTGCTGCAGGCATCGCTTCATGCGGTAGATAGAGCTCCGCCCGACCTTCAGGCGCCGATGAATCGTGGTAGGGTCTATTCCAGCTTCAAGAAACTCGATGATCTGTTTTTGCACATCGGCACTTTGTTTGCCACTGCCGGGCATGGCGACTGATATATATGTCAAGGCACGAGCGAAAATCGTCCCACCGGTTGATGGTCCCAGGTGTTTCTGTTGCGAGGGGATGGCGATGGCGGCTGGAGAAAGTGCTGGTGTTTCGTGGGATGACGCTTGTCCGCTTTTGTCGAGGCCTTCAGCGGCCTTGGGCACTGATCTTGAGCGCCGGCCCTCCAGAGTATTAGGTACACAGGATCTTACGAAAGGCTTCCATATCATTGACATCTTTGGCTTCTAGATTTGGGATTGATGTCATCGGAGATACTTTCAGGATCATGCTTTCTCCATGGTCATACTATCGGACATAGATCCAGCGTTGACTACAGCAGCCACAAAGTGTTTCATCAACTCTCGAAAAGACAATCTGGTCATACATCAAACAATACTCGATTAACTTTCTGACCTGTCTTCTTATACGAATGGGTAACTCTTTATACACACATAATTCTTCGCCCTTGAACTCAGATGATATTTACTTCGAACTAGAAATAACTCCAACTGCCTGGCCCTTCCACTCACTGTCTGCATTGCTGAGATCGCCAGCGATAAAATCTGCATTTTGCTCGAGTGTGGTCTCGTAGCGGCTTGAGTTCATCCCGATGACGATGACCTTGCCGATGAAGGGTATGTGCCTCATCCAGGAATCATTCCACTTGGGAGGCGTTCCCGCACCTGCAATCAGTTTCTCTTTAGGCGATATGCCTGGCAACGAGACTCGAGGAAACTCTGGAGTCATCGTTTGAGGACATAGCATTGACCAGTCCACGGTGTTTGGGGGCAGGTTTTTGAGGAGCTGCAGGTTCTGACGATGTTCAAGAAAGATCGGAATGCTGCGGCTTGTCAGTGTCCGCTCACCCGCTGCTCTGAGAATCACCATTGGATACCACTCACAAATCTGACAGCATCGACTGTGTTCCAGGGTAATACGAAACGCTTTGCCCGCCCAGAAACCACACTCTTAGAGGCTGTTTTCTCTCAGTGCCGACTTCACATACAGCATCAAGCACTGCGCGAAAGATCATGGGCAGGTCGCTTTTCGCCCACGGCGCTACGGCCGCCACTCCGGCTGTATTGACAACGGCATCGCATTTTTGGTCGGTTATAGCCTTTTTGATTGCGCACGAATCGGTGGCGTTGCCTTGCACGATTGTGACCTGCTCGTATACAGTTGCTGGGAGCTGTGATTCGAGCTTGGACGAAGATCGCACGTACGCGATGATGCTGTGTCCATGAGTGAGCAGCGCAGGTACCAGACGCGAACCGAGGTTGCCAGTCGCTCCGAGCAGAAGAACTCTCATGATGATCGTTCGATTAATTTATGCTTGTGAGATGATCCCGTGATGTTCTACGTTGAGGGTCGTCGCTTATTGTTTGATTGGAATGTGCTGTGGAAAAGGAACACTGATATCTGGATTAAGGCTGTATATGCATGGCAAGACTTATTGGCCCTATGGTGCTCCCCTCGTTATATATCCCTCCAGGTTGTTAACAGAGTATACTCGTTGGTAGGCGGACCCCGGAGAGTTGTACCTCGTGGCCCGGCCGAGATCGTATCTGGCTTTAAGCGGGGCTATGATGAGTGACCGTAAACCCGACCAAGGGCCTCGACCTCAGCTCCTTTAGTCATCCACTCGCATAGCAGATCCCTTGCGAACGCGAGCTGACTTCACTTTGTCCATGACAGGCATTCCGAAACTGCTAACATGCCGAGAACTCACTATATAGAAGGCTACCTCCGCCTTCTGGATGACATATACACCATGTCCCGCTCTAGAGATTGAAGTCACGACTATCACAACTATTTTAAAATACCAGCTGAATTCGCTATGGCGACGCAATGGGCAGATGGACCTTACGAACTTATTTCCACCGAAGACTTCTCGAAGAAAGTATGTTCAGTGACGTCAAGAATCAAGAACATCTCGTTGACCTCGATCCCATAGACGTCGCATGCGGCTAATTATGTTGCTACCCAAATGGCCCTGGCGCATAATGGCATCATCCGTGGACTTAACTCGATCTATTTACAATCGACGAAGCTTCCTCCCAACGATGCGAATATAGCGCGAGACTTTTTGATTTATTGCCAGTGCTGGAGTGAATCCATGCACCACCATCATGATGCCGAGGAGAAGGAATTTTTCCCAAGCATCGAAGCAATCGCAGGCATCGAAGGCCTCATGAGCCATAACGTCGAGCAGCATCGAGCTTTCACTCCCGGATTTGAGCAGTTCGAACAGTACTGCCGAACCTGTCCGCCGTCAGAGTACGACGGACCGAAGCTCAAGGGCCTGGTTGAGGGTTTTGCCGAGCCTTTGACTAAGCACCTTTACGATGAAATCGATACACTACGCGCTCTCGACAAGTACGACAGTGCCCGAGTTCGGCAAGCATATCAGCGTCTTGAGAAATTGCTAATGGCTACAGATAACGTAGGTTGTGTGCGTGAGACCACCATGATGACGGATTACTGACGTGCAACAAGCAACGCATCGCACCTCTGGTCTTCGGCACCGCAGACCGAAGCTTCGAAGGAGGTATTCACGACTTCCCCTCCGTACCGTTCTTCGTACCTTTTGTGATCCATTATGTCTTTGCCCGGCGATATCATGGAGCTTGGCGCTTCAATCCTTGCACGCTATGGAGAGATCGTAGAGAGTTGGCATACGGCACTTCATTCTCATGAGCACGAGAAAAGCCTATCCGTAGGCAGGAGCGTATCTATGGATGATCTTTCCGCTATGGTAGAAGCATACTTATCACTTGACGCCAACATGCATCCGGCATCTCAAGGGAGAGTGGACTAAATTGGAGACCCATCGCTACTCATGTAAGCAATAAGCATGATATATCTCCATTATCATTTCGGGGAATGATGGATCAAGCTCGAACGCTGCAGCTGCCGATACGACTAAGAAGCACAAGTTGCAGTCGGCGTCATCTCAAAGGAAGATGGACGATCCGGAACATCGTAGGTGCTGACTCAAGCACCCAACCCGATATGTACTCGGTGATCTCTCAAAAGCAGACAAGCCTGATCTTGAACACTGTACCCGCTGCTATGAACACCGTGAACCACGTTCACTCGGCTTCATTTCAAAGAAGCATGGGACTGATGCCGAACGCCGCAGCTGCTTATACAAGCACTCAAAACATACCAGATCCTGCGCCGAATTATGAGCTAGAACTTTGATTGAAATTGAGTAATGCGCTCTCGACCATCATCGTCGTGTGACTATGCCTCCGTCGCTGAATTTCGATGTACTAGCGTTGAGTGCTTTAGCATGTCCATCAAGGTGTTTGAGACCATCAAGACCATACATTTACACCTGAATGACAATATTGACACTTTCTCCAATGCTTAAAGACTTTGCATCGGGATACAAAAATTGCGACTTCTGGTTGTAGCTAAGGGACAAAAATGTCGCCGAATGATGGTCTAGAAGCTGGAAAGCAGCCTGCTACCCACACCACACCGTTCGATCAAGACCTCAACAACGACGTCAAGTCAACATGGCAGGTCTCCGATGAAAAGAAAGCAGTCCGCAAGATCGACATGACCGTTCTTCCTCTGCTCTTCCTCGGTTTACTAGTCTTCCAACTGGACCGCATGAACCTCGCTAGCGCTCTCACGGCCGGTTATCGAGAAACTCTCTCCATCGACCAAAGTACGGTTAACCTGGGCAATCAGATGATGTACTTAGGCACTGTAGTGCTAGAGATACCTTTTAACCTCATATTGCAAAGACTGGGACCACGGAAATGGATCGCCTCGCAAGTTTTCATCTTTGGCATCGTGGCGACGCTTCAAGTGCTTGTCCGAGATCGAAACGGATTTCTAGTCATAAGGAGTCTGCTTGGACTAGCTGAAGCTGGCTACATTCCTGGGTCGATCTACACACTGTCGACATGGTATCGAAAGCGCGAGCTCGGAACTAGACTTGCGTTTTTCTTCTTCGGCATGTTTGGCGGCAATGCTCTCAGTCCAATACTGGCATCTGGGATTCTTCAGCTGGATGGCATCCGAGGTCTTGCAGGCTGGCAGTGGTTGTTTCTACTGGAAGGAATGGTTACCATGATTGTGGGAGTCCTTATGCTGCTTGCACTGCCTGGCTCGCCAGGTGCGCCCCAACCGCTCTTGACGAACGGCATTGTGAATTTCAGCAAACAAGACCAATACATTCTGCAGGAAAGGCTTGTAGAAGATGATGCTGAGAGGCATGCTGGCTCCAAAGGCATTACCATACCATGGAAGCTTGTCCGCCAGACAGTTTTGCACTACAAACGCTGGCCATCATTGCTTTCGACGTTCTGCGTATTTGCAACATGGAGTCCTTTGACAACCTACACACCATCGATCTACGTCGATCTTGGATTCGATCGGACTTCTGCAAATGCGCTTGCGACTGTTGGAGCATCATTGGCTCTTGTGGTAGTGTTCCTCTTTGCAAGACTCAGCGATCTCACTAATCGTCGTGGACTGTGCGTGATGGTTGCACAATTTTGCTACTTGGTTACTCTTATTGTCGCTAGACAGTCACAACCTTCAGCAGGACAATGGGGAAGATGGGGTCTCTGGACTGCAGTCAATGCTTTTGCTGTGGGATATCATCCAATTCATAATACATGTAAGTCGCGGCTCACTTCCTTACTCTGTGATGTCTGGAGTGCTGACAGCCTTTATAGGGTTCCAGCTGAACTGCAAGTATACAGGCGAGCGCAGCATAGCCATTGCCATGTGGGTCATGTTTGCCATTAGCGGGTTGATGGTAGGAACACAGCTGTTCCAGGGCAGCGACGCACCACACTACAACGACGGGCTACTGTATATGATCATCCTTGTGACGATTGGTATCATATTAGCTGCCCTACAAGAAGCGATCTATGCTATACACAACAGAAATTCTGACCAAGGCAAAGGCAAAGTAATCAATGGGGAGCCAGAACCACGAGTGTACGTGCTGTGAATGATCGGAGGTGGATATGAAATAGTAGGAGGCTTTTCAACGTTTTGGTACGAGATAATATAGATTGCCATCTCGAGAGGGAGATTCGTCTTCAACGCAATACCTATTCAGCTGTCCATTGAACTCCTTAGCCTGGTACGATCCGAGAACACACCGCCTTCCATCGATCTCGAGTCCCCACTTGTCTTCGCTATCCAAAATGTTTAAAAACTCACATACTCCATCCCTACATCGGACGACTATAAGCTAACGGCTGTACCCTTCGATGCATCAATATAGGTGTTTCGCGATCAAGCATTGGCTGTGAGGTGACGGACGCTAATGGTTGGACCAGCGGGACATCCGGAACGTGCAACTAAGTTCCAATACGGCGTTAACACGATGTTGATCCTCAACATGGGTTATAGACATTGACATTGTTCGGTGCAAGGTTAGGAGGAATTTGCGCAGTGTCGCTGCGTGAGAATGACTTATGGAGCAAGCTATGTACATGATTTTAAGGGATGATCAAGATTATGAAAGCAAACCCAGGAAAAGGTTAGGAAGAACACTTCTGGTGCCACGGCCCAAGAACGCAAGCAGATCCGTTTCCACGGTCATTACACATTACCATCGTTGACTGCACGACCAGTCCATCTCACGCCCTGTCAAACACACTACGAAACCCCATCCCAAGCCCTTTGGTCGTATTACGGGGCTCTATCTTCTTCCCGAGCACAGCGTCTAAGAAACGTGATGCCTTAGACGCCTTTGTCGGCGTAGATTCTTCCGTCGAGGCATATGTTCTTGCATCAGTCCTCGATGTCATCGAGTAGGCGCGGTGGCTGGTGCGCCAATAGTCCAGCTCTACATTCTGGTCCAAGATCCGCAGTCGCTTGTCGATCATTAGTGGAGTCAACGTGCCTCTCAACTCTGGGAACACTCGACGGATTTTGGCCACGATCGCGGCATGCGAGTAGTTCTTCACATCCAGCAAACATATCGCTCTGTCGTGTTGTGTGGTCCAGGCTTCCGGTAGAGGTGGCAGATCCGAGAATCGATCATTGAAGATCGACGTGGTGTGAAAGATGCGTGGACGCTTGGGAGATGCGGGTAGTCTGGGTTGGGACTTGTTCCTGCTGCTGTTGAGGATTGGCGCAGAGCTTGAAGATGTGCATCGAACTGGCGGCACATTTTCTTTGTCGCTGCTCGGCGATGGCGTGTTCTTGCGCGGTGGCGTGGGCGGCAAGCCGAGTGGGTTGGGAAAGGCGTTGACTCGCGTCCCAAGAGGTGCCGAGATGGTGTATGATCGCCTGTGGCGGCGGAGGCGGATCGGGCTAGGTGAGCGACTTGGTATGCAGTCAGTATGCTGTTCGGTTGACTCGCAGTGGATTTCTGTGACCTACGACTTCTCGGTTGCACTGCGCACGGCGGAACTGCCAGGCCGTGGAGTGGCCATCGACGCAGGCGCGAACATGAGGACCGCGACACGGGCGACGTGGCGAGTCGAGTATGTTTGTGAGACGACGGTCTGGAGAGTTGGGAGGGAGCCGACATCGGGAGGTGGTTGTCAGGATACAGAGGCAAGACCGTCTTGCCCACCCGATGGCAGTCGCGTTGGCCATGTGGCTTCTTCGACTTCACCTCATCTTCCACAAGACAAATCCTACAACAAGGCATGATCGTGCATGTGAATGCACATGCTATCTATCATGTTACTACCAACATGCTGCACTGCCATGTATCGATATTAGGACTTTGCCACTTGCACTTCACTCACTGGCAACATGCTGGCAGCGCAGCGAGCTAAGCGCATACGCTCGACTACGGGCATTTTCTGCACCAGGCTGCGGCGAAGAAGGTGCTTGAATTCCCCAAGCATGAAATGGATGCCTTGATGAAATATTGCAGTGCTAAATTCAGCTGTGAGTCCTTTCTCATGCTTGTACGACGCAGGTCGAAGGTTCATTCCACGTGCGGCGCCGGGACTTCCGCAGGCCTGTATCGTCCAGACGATATCGCTCCTTGAGGGAAGGTAGACTTGTGGATCAGATTCTGTGATCCTACATTCTGCTAAGTTATGTGCCTTGGAGGTTTCTTCAGTGACAACCCGATCCACTCGAGACGCTTGCCACATGCGCAAACCCGCGGCTGCGTTACGCGGCCACGAGTGCCATGATCACGCGGCCTGTGGTTGAAGAGCCAAGAAATGCGAAGTGTGGTATATGCCTTTGCCGCGTCTGCAGTGGTGGCGCAACAAACGAGGCAACGTCGTCACGCCCAGCCTTTCGTACGTGCTCGACCAAGGGTCCCCGGAGCTCAAGACCCTTGTCTCCACTTTCACTTGACGATTGATCGCCCTACTAAACAACAAGCATATGCCCACTTTGAGGCCGCCGCTTTGAGCTATTGCTGCAAGCGAACAATAATTTAGTCAGCTAATAACTAGCGATCATGAAGCGCTTTGCTGGCCTCCTCAACAGGACCAAGAGTAAGAATTCGCGACGGTGCGACTCTTCCCCTTTCATACTGACAAAAGCTCATAGGCAGCGATGCGGCCGCTACTGCGCCAGTCGACTCCCCAGAAGCCAATGCTGCCCGCAGCATCCGACTGTTCTGTGAAACAGCCTCCGATGCGAACCGCGACGAAGAAGTTCTGCACCTTCCAGTCATCGTCGAAGCAGCTGAATCATCTCCCTCCGCCGCCTCTGCCGCTGCCCAACAGATCAAGCACTTCCTCAGCCGCGACTATGCTTCCAAACCAGCTGTACAGTACAACGCCATCATGCTGGTGCGCATCCTGAGCGACAACCCTGGACCGACATTTACACGCTGCTTCGACCAGAGCTTTGTGAAAACGGTTAAAGAGCTATTGAGAGGATGCAAAGACCATGGCACCCAACAGATCTTGAGAGAAGCCTTGGACTCCATGGAAGTGAATAAGGCATATGACGACGGAGTACAAGGTCTGATCGCAATGTGGAGGAAGGAGAAAGGATCCATGGGCCGGCTTCACGCACCAAGAGGTAGCCGAGGACCTGGAGGCTATGGCGGGCACTCACAGAACAACGAGCGCATTGCACAACGCAACCAGCTACCTCCTGCACATGAACTTGCCAGCCGGATCGAGGAAGCGCGCAACACGGCTAAGATTCTGTTGCAGCTAATCCAGCAATCACCACCCGAGGAATTGGTTGGCAATGAGCTGGTGCGAGAATTCAGCGAGCGCTGTCAGGCTGCGCAGAAGAGCATGCAGGGCTACATCAATTGCGACTCGCCACCACCGGATGACGATACCATGTTGACGCTTATCGAGACCAACGAGCAGCTCAGTCTGGCTGGTAGCAGGTATCAGCGTGCTCTTCTTACTGCCAGACGACAATTAGGTACTGCGCCATCGGGCGACAGAAGTCCGGAAGCGATGAACGACGGCTACGGTGCGTTTACTTCTCCTCCAGCCGCTGGCCAGGCAGAGAGTCTGTTCAAGCCTGCAGCGCCCGCGGCACCCGCAGTTACAGGCAACGACTATGCCACTGAGTCGCCAGTCTCTCCGATGTTCCAACACAATCACACCAACGGACGTCCTCAGTCCTCGCAGCACACAAATGAAGACATTTACAAAGTTCCCTCTGGCCCTCCACCAAGCCAACAACATCACAGATACACGCCCTCAACTTCATCTTCGCTCTACGGCACGAACAATCCACAAGAAACCACAAGCAATCCTTTCCTCGATCCGACCGAACACAACTCCAATCCGCCACCCTTGGGAATGCCACCGCCTTCCACCATCGCACCGGCAGTTCCCACCGATACCCATCCAGCCCAACGACCTGGCATCGGGCCATATCACAATTCTGGAATCACGCCATCCTACATCGGCAGACAAAGTAGCGCCGCAGACGGTCTGACTATGCATGGCGCTGGTAGCGAGAATAGCTATGCGAACAATACCGTGGAAGTCGAGAATTACGGCAACGCTGGGCACGTTGGACAAGGATACAACGATCACAGGAACACCACCGTCAGTCCGATCGCCGAAGAAAGGACTGATCGAGCTGGCAGAAGACTTTCGAGAGTCGATGTCGCTGGTACGGGAGGCTTGAGAGACCCAAGGGTCTGAAGAGGACATCTTCCTTGGCCCTCGAGATTCACGCCATCTGTGAACAGATGAATCGTTATTTCGCATACTACATTCTGGCGAGGATCGTGTCGGCGAGAAGCTGCACACATCGGCATTGACTCCCACCATGTCCGCCATGCTACCTCTGTCGTCCCTGTACTTGTTGTCTTTCAAGCATCATGGACGCGCGATGATACCACTTTCCTTCGGACTGGATCTCTATAAGGGAAGAGACTATAGAGATACCACGGCTTAGCATACTGATTGTAATTGCATATATACATAATCCTCATTCTGTCTCCCACTCAATTCATGTGAGAATGATTGTGCCCATGATACGTCCAATTGTTATGCATCTGGGAACATGCTCTCTATGGCTCTTCTTGAGGTTCTCTGTATCTATGCCTGACGGCACAGGCGTATTGGTCACAATCAGACCGGCATGTTCTTATCAACGCCTCTATGGTGGATAGGCAACCCTTATCATCCTTATCAAGTACGGCTACGGATATGCGCACCATAACACGCAGTTCATACTCTAGTCAATGCGCTACTCTCCATTTGTACTGCAGCGATCTCTCAATACATGTCAGATAGTAGGAGCTGAGATTTCATAGACGCATGAACAAAACCTGATCGATATCTCGATGTTGAGCGACTCGTTTTCGGTACGAAAGTGTCAGAACACAGTGTGTATGTGTACAGTGCTGCATCATGACTATGCATGCACGTCCACTAATACAATCAATCAAAACACAAGAATTGCTGTAGATAACCAGCAAGATGAAACTTATAGGACTAGAAGCAAAGCACCAACGGAAGTTCCTACGCCCGCAGGACTCTGGCCGTGAGTGAAGTTTGAAACGGTGCTCGCTGGCCACACCGTCTTACCGTTTTGAACTTTCTTCAGCCCGAATGTCACATCACATGCAATGCTCTTGGCATACGTCAGACACGTGGGCAGAGCCGCATCTCTCAGTTGGCGTGAAGGGCAAAGTACGCCAGCCCGAACAGGCAGCCTGGAGGGGTGGCGGCGCAGGGCAGACTTGCGGATGTGGCACGGACAGTCGATGAGATAAAGGCGAGGGTGAAGGGAAGCGCGTGTGACACATGTGATGTGAAGCCCATCAGGCAACGTGGATCCAGCCCCTCTGCCCTGTTTCGCGGGTTGGGCATTTATTCCAGAATCCCACCTTTTTTGCAACTTCACCTTGTGTCCTCCTACTGCACGCGTGTATACAGCCCTGTCTATCACTTGCCCATTGCACCACTCCCGCTGCCCGCTGCAATTACGTCGGCGCCTTGACTAGCTTCTGGTCCCTGGAAATATACCACAGGAGACCCTCGACAGGCTGCCTGAGACCCCCGAACACTTGACAAGCGAGTCCAAGATGCCTTCTAGCGCTGCCGGAAATGCTTCGCCTAGGCCAGGCATCCTGAAGCAGGAGTCGCAAGACCCCACTCCGCAGACGTCTTGTGCTTCGCCGAGTTCATACCTTGGACTGGGTTACGCATCAAGCCCTAAGACGGAGCCTAAATGTACGTGGAATCCGCCCTGCCCTTGATACACATGAGAAAAATGAAGTCAATATCGCGAGACTCAGGTGTTGTGAAAGTCAAGTTCTGCCTAGCCTGTACCCGTGCTCACATACTATCTCTCCAGCCGTCTCCATCGATCCAAAAGCAGAGACAATCTCGCCATTGGTCCTAGGCAAACAAAAGCCACTCGAGGATTTCAGCTTGGAAGGCGAGCGCAGCCCCCGGAGACCAAGTGTGAAGGGGCCAAGTGCGCATAGGCTCTCTGGACGTCCTGCAATCAACCCTTCCCAGTCTTCTGCATCGCTTGATAATCTTCCACAGAGTGAAGATGCCTCCCATGTCCCCTCGAAGCATCTCGATCACTTGATCGATGAGGTTTCCGCTTGGGTGAGGAACGAGAAGGAGAGGCGAGCCCGTCGAAAGCAGAAGAAACATGCTGCGAGAAGTGGCGCCTCTACCGCTGACGCCACTTCTGAAGAGGCTTCGCGCAGAGGCTCGGACTCTGACAATTCTGATGATTTGAATAAGCTGGAAGACATCTTGAAGCGCACTGCCACTTTGGAAGTCTCTCAGAACAGGAAGGCAAGCCTCAGGCACAAGATCTCGCTCAAGAAGTTACACAAGCGCAAGGCCTCCGCTGCCTCATCTGACACAGAGTATCACGATGGTGACGTGGTAGTGCCTTCCTGCGACGTCGTTCTTGATAACTCCAAGACGATCGCTCAGCCGGGAGGTGCTTCGGAATCAGATGACGATGACAATCAGCTCAAGAACACCGCTTCACGTCGCGACTTCGATGCATGGGCTTCTTTCAAGTTCGAGATCGTGCGCCTGACGCACACCCTGCGCCTCAAGGGTTGGCGTAGAGTCCCTATGGAACTCAGCAACCAGATCACCGTTGAGAGGCTCAGCGGTGCCCTCACCAATGCGGTCTATGTCGTGACCCCACCCGACGAGCTTCCCGAGCGTCCCGTCTCGAAAGATGGCAAAGCCTCTGCAACCGCAGCACGCAAACCGCCACCACCAAAGTTGCTCCTCAGAATTTACGGGCCACAAGTTGAGCACCTGATTGATCGCGATTCTGAGCTTGCTATCTTGAAGCGCCTGGCTCGCAAACGCATTGGTCCTCGTATGCTTGGTACCTTCGCCAATGGACGCTTTGAGGAATATTTCCATGCCATGCCCCTCACTCCGAAGGAACTGCGCAATCCCGATACAAGCAGGCAAATCGCAAAGCGTATGCGTGAGCTACACGATGGCATCGAGCTTACTGACAAAGAACGTAACGATGGACCTTTCGTGTGGCTCAACTGGGACAAGTGGGTCTCCAGAGTAGAGCAGGTGGTATCTTGGCTTGACCGCGAAGTCAAGAACGTCCCGCCTGGCACAAAGCCCGTGGGAGACGAGGCTTGGAAGCGTCGTGGCTTCATTTGCGGCGTCGAGTGGACCACCTTCCGTGACGCCGTGGACAAGTATCGCAAATGGCTCGAAGAACAGTACGGTGGCGCCCAAAACGTCAAGAAACAGCTCGTTTTTGCGCACAACGATACGCAATACGGTAACATCTTGCGCATGGTTCCTACCAGCGAGTCACCTCTTCTGCTGCCTGCCAACTCTCACAAGCAGCTCGTTGTCATCGATTTCGAGTACTCCAACGCCAACTTGCCTGGCCTCGAATTCGCCAACCACTTCACAGAGTGGTGCTACAACTACCACGATGAAAAGAAGCCGTACGCGATCAACACAAAGGACTACCCGACACCTGAAGAGCAAGATCGGTTCATCCGTGCATACATTCGCCACAGGCCTCAGTACAACATTTCGACACCGAAGATGCTCCCGCAATCTCACCCTACTGACGAAGCCGCTCCGGAACCGCGCCGTACAACTTCAAGTATTTCAACATTCATGCTTGACGCGCGTCAACCCAGCACACCGACCGCTTCTACCCCTACCGTCACAGATGAATCCGCGGAGAAAGCATCTGAAGACGCTGAAATCGGTCGACTCTTGCATGAGACCCGCCTTTGGCGTCTCGCAAACACCGCACAATGGGTCGCATGGGGGATCGTGCAGGCCAAGGTTCCTGGCATGCCAGAGTTCTCTGGCAGTGACGCTGAGCCCGCCAGCGATCTCATACATGAGGATCCAGCCCACGAAGCACTCGCAGAGCGCGCAGAGGCGTACGAGGAACTTGCACGTACCGAGACTGGTGTCACTGAGGAGACAGAGCACGAGGAAGACGAGGAGTTTGACTATCTTGGCTACGCGCAGCACCGAGCGCTCTTCTTCTGGGGTGATATGTTGCAGTTGGGCCTGGTCAAGGAGGAAGATGTGCCAGAAGAGTTGAGGGCGAAGATCAAGGTTGTGCCTTACTAGTTGCGGTCCGGCGCCAGCAAGATCGTCACGCCGGAGTGGGTAGTGTATAACCACTTGATCGAATAGAAATGTCTGAACCAGATTGATGACAGATCTTGCCGTAGTGATTCACGATAACGGAGACGGATACTAATTTAAGGTGCATTCATGTATACCGTTGATGCTTTGAAGGTTGCGTGTAGCCTCTCTATGGGATGTACAGCGTCTCTACGTATGTACCCTGTAGTAGCGATACAAGAGCCATACAGAGACTAGGATGCTTCTCAAAGTTCAATACACGAGGCTGGACAAAAGGCTGTCGCAAATATAAGCTTTACGACCACGCAGAGGCATACACAGACTTTTGCAATAATCAGGTAGTCCTTGCGCGCAAGTCAAATATATGTATAGACTCACACACTCGAGAGTGATTGCCATCGAACATTCCTATATTGGTTAAGAATGAATTGTCGCGCTCAATGCCGCTGTCGCAGATGGTGATCAAGCATGCCTTGGCTCGGCTCGGCATTGCGTAACTTAAGTTCTATCCTCAAAATAGCCCGTTCATTTGATCTCTCGACGCAAGCAACAACTCCTCAACAACATCCCAAGGTACACAAGCATGATTCTGATATCTCTGCACACACTGAATATTGGGTTCAAGGAGGGTTGCATCGCCCTTCAGCTGTAACATCTACCGACGTTCCACAAGGTTCAACAAGCGCCCGCTCAAACCCCATCTCGGGGTTTGGATTCGAGTTGCTATCGAGTAATCGGATCCATCTCATGTTTCCACTTTGCGGCGATCTCAACTATGGCATGCGTACGTTGCCCTTTGCCAATTCTGCTGGCGTCTGGGCATCCACGCCCGACGATTGATTCTGCATCATTGCCAAGTGCGATGTCGCGAAGCACGTTGCCATGGGCATGGGTATATGAAGGGCGTCTGGCTTCGTAGGATAATGTGAAATCTGTCGTTCATCTCATATCGATTCCAGAACCTTCGGTTTCTCATCATGATCGGAAGCAAAGCCTTGGGTAGGCTTGCCGGCTTGCTGCTGCTCGGATGTAAGTTTGCGACCTCAACCTCTCACATTCTTGTCTTCCAACTGATCATGATCAGCTCGTCTAACCTCTGCATATGGAAGCGAAGAAGACTGCGACGAAATATTTCAGTTGGCTTCATCTTCGAATGTCACCGTCTTGGCCTCGTGCCGTGCAGTGATAGGTGACAAGCTGAGCGAAGCGACCATCGTCATCTCAACAGAGACAGGCAAAATTTTGAAGGTCTCTGAGTCTGTGCTACCAGCCTCAGCCTTTCCACCCGGCACCGAGTACAAGGACTATAGCCCACAGATTCTCATGCCAGGTTTGGTCGATGCCCATGTGCATCTTAATGAGCCTGGTCGGACAGAGTGGGAAGGTTTCTGGCATGGCACCCGTGCAGCTGCGTTTGGTGGCGTCACTACTGTTATCGACATGCCTCTGAATGCGATTCCACCCACTACGAACGTTTCTAACTTCCAGGAAAAGATCGATGCAGCGCAGGGACAGTGCTGGGTCGACGTCGGGTTCCATGGCGGTATTATTCCAGGAAATGCTAAAGACTTGAAGCCATTGGTACAGGCCGGTGTGAGAGGTTTCAAAGGCTTTCTGATGGACAGCGGCGTGGAAGAATTTCCACCCGTTACTGCAGATGACATCACGAAGGCGTTTGCAGAACTTGCCGACCAGCCAACGACGGTCATGTTTCATGCAGAGAAAGAGCCGGAAGCGAATGCCTCCATACAAGCAACTTGGGAACCCAGCGGTCCTCCAGATGAGTACCAGACTTATCTGGACACGAGACCCGCGAGCTTCGAGGCGACCGCCATCGCAGAGATCCTGTCTCTGGCCCACCTAGCCCCAAACTTGCCACTACACATCGTACACTTGTCAGCCATGGAAGCCATTCCCATGCTCCGCGAAGCTCGCCAACGTGGCGTCAAAATCACGGCCGAGACATGCTTCCACTATCTTAGCCTTGCAGCCGAGCAGATCGAAAACGGCGACACAAGACACAAATGTGCGCCTCCAATCCGCGAGCAGTCCAACCAAGATGCTCTGTGGAGCGAAATGCTCGACCAAGAAGACAGCGTGATCAAAACCGTCGTCTCCGACCACTCGCCTTGCACGCCAGATCTCAAGCTCCTGCCATCAAGCGTGCCAGGGACGAAAGACAACTCCACTGACCCAAGCGAAGCAGGCGACTTCCTCGAAGCATGGGGTGGCGTCAGCTCCGTCGGACTCGGCCTTCCCATTCTCTGGACCGAAGCCATGCGTCGTAACCTCGCCGTCAACGACACTCTGCTTAATGTAGCGAAGCTTTGCAGTGTACAGACAGCTCTGCAAGTTGGATTGGAAGACCGCAAAGGCTCGCTACAAGCTGGCTTCGACGGCGATGTGGCGGTATTTGATGACACAGCGGCATTTCTCGTGCAGAAGAGCACCATGTTGTTCCGTAACACTATCTCGGCTTACCAGGGCAAGACTCTCAAGGGTGTAGTCACGGAAACTTGGGTGCGTGGACGGAAGGTGCATTCTTCTTCTGGAGGGTTTGGGAAAGAGGGCAAGCCAGCGGGTGAGCTATTGTTGGAGCCTAGGAAGTAGATCAGATTGCCGGGACTTGGATCGGAGAGTTTGGGTCGTTGCCGGCATCGCATCTAACCAAGAGACTCTTTCCACGTGCTCCTACAATCGTTTTTATTCTCACAAGGGATTCCGGCCATCGAGGCTTTCTTTCACGACGATGGGAAGGAGCACTGGAATCGTGCTGGTGCCAAACAGTGTGTCGCTCTCTTCGAGCTGAATCGCTTGAAAGCTGTACTATTATCCATGCGTGAGTTCATCAGCACATGTGGTGGTGGTGTCTGCTAACGTTCTATATAATGCTCGCCATATTGCCAGCGAGATGGAAATCAGGCTGCTACAGTCATAGGAGCTATCATCAGCGACACTGACAAGAGCTATAGAGAGGAGATATATCTTATATCTCTCGAATTCTAGATGACTTTATAAACTGCTACTAGTAATTTGGCACGAATTTACGAGACAATTCGCCCATGAGGGAAATCGAGAGCTCGTCAGAGTGAAGAGGTGGTATCAACAAGGCCATGCTATATGTCAGAGCGGAGATATAAATTATATCTTTCGGACCTTAGGTGACTTGTGAACTGCTACCAGCAACTTAACACGAAGATATGAGACAAGTCTCCCGTGAGAGATATCGAGAGCTCGTCAGAGTGTAGCGGTGGTATCAGCGGCATTTTCCAAAGCTATACTATACGTCGTCAGTGGAGATTCCGAGGCCTTCTTCCAGTCCAGATCAACATATCAACTGAACCCAAATCAAGGAAGCATTGCGAAACACCGAGACGGTAGGAGGCAGCTTCAGCATCAATTCAAGGTAAAGGTTTCCAAAGGCAGTCTCATTGACTTCAGCTATTCAGTACTCAATGGAGTAGGGGTATCTAATGCTAATGCTATGCTCTGTTATGCAGCCTGAATCGCAATCGTTCTTGGCTTGCAGATGCGCCCCGATCGTCAATCTTGGGCCCGAAGGAGGAACTTGGTATTGATGAAGAAGAAAGCTTCATCATTTCTGTTCAGGAGTGATCTCCTCTCCACTCATCTTGTACTTTGCGAAGTTCTTGCAGTAGCGACAGCCCTGCACGTGGCACGTCAACTGGTGCTTCTGGCACCAGGCGGCCCAGTCGCCATCGAATGCAATTTCCTCGATGTTCTTCTTCTTCCAGACCTTGTCGTGGCGCTCGACTTCAGCAGCTAAGGCGAAGACTTCTGCGGCGAGCTCATCATGGAACCTGTCGATCATGCGCCACTTGGGAGTGCCCTTGAACTGCATCGGGACTTGGGCGCGAATGTGCAAGATGTCCTGGAGGAGTTGTTCACGCGTAGCTTTGTCATCCACGGCGCCACGGGAAGTCTTGATGATATGGGTGATGGCGGCTTGGAGCGAAGGGTTGTCGTAGATGTTGTCTTGGAGGAAGAGAGCAAGGTCTGTGAAATCGTGCTTCTCTTGTGCCGTGCAACCGGTTTGAACCTCCGAAGAGGCTGGAGGTGTGACTGGGGAGGTGGAGGAAAGGTTGGGAGCGCTTGGAGCAGGCGCAGCCTCGGCCTGCTATTGAACTCGTTAGCGATCAGACTCGAATTAGCGGACGTTCTTTGGGCTGATTCGCATACCTGACTGGACTCGGAGACATGGTTCTGCTCTGGTTCAAGAGCGAACTTGGACTTCTTGGACTTCTTCTTGGACTATCTTCAGGTCAGTATCGCGTGCATCGAGCACGAATCGAGGAGTGCAACCTACCTTTCCCTGGGTCTGATCCGCAGCACGTTGTTTTACATGTGCGCTCGAGGAACGAATCGCGGCAAACTCATCTTGAAAGTCGCCCTCGTCCAATAGCGACGGGCGGCTCGAGAAGGACTGGCGATTGGAGGAGGAAGAGCTCTTGCGAGGCATGGTGCTACGCACGGCGCGATGTACTGATGGGTGTGACGTGGGCGTGGGCGAGGTCGTGGGCGAGCGTGAGGATGCGAGTGGGAGTGTCGAGAAGTTGAGGCCGCGGGAGGGTGAAATACCCTGTGTTCGTTGGGGCGCAAGTTGTCGTGTGACCACCGAACTGTCGCAGCATGAGAAACGTAGCAGTGAGTAGACTGTATGTGGGTGGTCGGCATGTGAAAGGGTCTCAGTGATTGGTACCGTTGTCCTGACTGTTGACTTCACTTACAACGCCTCAAAGTGCCTCGAAATGTCGGCTTCGGATTTTCACACATGATACAGATAACAACGATCGCCAGGACGTTGTCAGCTCAGGGCATTGTCTCTGTGGACTGATATCAGGGAGTTCAAGCCCTACCATAGATGGTATTGGCACTTGCGAGACGTACGAGTGGAGGCATTAAGTGAATGCCGCGATATCCGAGCATGAAGCGGTCTTCTCCTGCTCCTCGACCACATCTAACATGAGAGCAGCCGTAGGAAGATTTGGTAGAGTATCAGTAAATACCAACATACCTCGATTGACCTCGAATAGACCTAGCTTAGGTGGAACGCAAAGTAAAAGATTGATACGAAAGACTTACACTCGAAGGGCTTGATTTGCATACCCTAAGCATGTTTATATTTCTCATATAGGAAGTATTATATACTTCTTATCCTAGCTCGAATCTACTTATGCTAGCTTTTAAATACGTGATGTATCGCATGATCAATAATAACTCAATCAGGCAGGCTCTTGTGAACAGAAAACCTACTCAAAGCTATAGTACTTTGTTGGCAGCACATCATTCATCGAGCGTTGAACATCTCGGTGGAACATATAGCTACCACCACATTGAAATTTGCCGGCATTAGCATTGACTTGTGCGCAAATCGAAGCGGAAAATGGAGGATCCTAAGGTAGTTGGAAAGTCAGGGCGTAGTAGTGTGTGGCCTGACTAAGCAGACTTCGCCAATCACGGGGAGATACAGCTTTGCCCGGGTCGAATTTCAACCTCACTTCATTGACTCTTATCTCATAGTAGGCTATATGGCACTATCAAACTTGCGTTCGCATTTCGCATTGTCTTTCTCTGTTTTTTTTTTTTTTTTTTCACCGTGCATCAGGGATCTACTTGGTCCCTCGTTGCAAGTCTATTGCGCATGTAAAGTGGCTCCAGAAGCTGCCAGTCTTTGACACGGTTCACAGGCTCAAATTGTGATATCACCGATTGCCCTCCGACTTGCGTTTCTTCGCCACAAAATCTGCCCACTGTAATCACGATGATAACGGCCTCCAGATTCTGGCCATAGTGGCCAGAATTCTGATGGCCTACACCGACGAATTAGCGCAAAATGGTTGGATGGAAAACGTACCTTGTGTGGCCCTGAAGGTGCTGGGTGCAGCACAACCCACCTCACCAGCAGTGATCAACCTCGCCAGAGAACCAGGCCCCCAAGGGATCCCTTTAGCGGTCGACTAACCTCCCGCCGAAGCAGACAGAGACATGCCGCCTCGAGCGAATGATACACCCAGCTACTTCAGCGGCCACGGCGAAAATGCGCAGTCGCGCTTGGAAGTCGCAAGTTCAGAAGTGGGCGACGGCGGGAGGCTTTATCTGCAAGACGAGCGCAGCACGGGCCGCCTGCCAAGTAGCCAGCGACCAGCCACCTGCGCGCGCATGTGATCACACGATTGACACGTGAAGTCACTGGAGACGAGTCAATGGCGAAGACGCTGAGCTCAATTGTGGCAACTAGCGCCTCAATTTGCTGTAGATGCCAACGACGGGCCTCAGAGACCTGAGGCATGAGCTGCTTACAGATGATATCAAAAGTGGCACTTCGCAATTCAATGTACCTTCGGTCGGTGACAGCGGCCTCCAGGACCTCGGCCAGCAAGCATGACCGAGAGACTGATGGCCTGAACCACTTGTTAGCGCAAAATGGCTAGGACCTGGACATACCTTTGTGACCCTGAAGGTGCGAGAGAGCAGCACAAATCACCTCGCCAGACTTCTGTACTCCAGCCAGGCGAATCTTTGGCGGGTGACTAATCCTCTGCCGAAGCTGCAAAATCATGCCACCAGAATCCAGTGATACTCTTCGCTACTTCAGCGACCACGGTTGCGTGCGCATCGCGCTTGTTGTGAGAAATCGGGAGAGAAAGAAGGGCGGAGCTTGCGATATTTGACTGCGGGCAGTCGTCTCGTGCGCGGGCATGCGATTCCCCAGGCCGCCTGCCCACAAGGTGGCTGGGCCCGGTGAGTAGGCATGTGATCAATTGATTTCGCGATTCACTGTCACATGTAAATGAGCGCGCATCTGTCTGCTGACACGCTTCGACATCGTGCACTCGGCTCCACCCACCTGATCTTTGTTCAGTGAATGCACAATCTCGATCACGCTTTGCACAATCTTTTGCGCTCGCGAAAGCTCGATCACTTACTAGTGTCGTCGATGATATCTTGTACGATGGTGCGCAGCGCCAAAAATTACTGCTAGACTCCTTAGCAACTCGCGAGAAGCCCTGAGCTGACCTCAGTAGGGCTGACTGGCTGCGCTCATTTGAGTGGCATGACTTCTTCAATGCTCATGAGGATCGAAGGGAAGACGACTCGCGAGAGTCTGCTCCACTTAAACGGGACTACACAAGAATTTGTTTTCTCTCTCCGCTGTCAACATATTCCACATCCTTTTATCGAGTCTCTAGAAGCAGCTCATTTTCTGCTGCAAGTCTAAAACACATAAGGTACACCTGATTAACAACATTATGTATCATCATAGATTACTAGCTCATACCTCTTCAAAGTTGATTGCTATGCACATTAGTAAATGATTCCGGATGCTCGTATTAAGTAGCTGGCATTGAATGTTATCCGGCCATCGGTTTATGAGATGGACGACATATTCCACTGGTGGCAAAATCATATCTCGTTGTTCCAAGTTATCAAACCTGCCTCACTGATAGACAAGACCGGTTGCTGTCTTCGATGGTGATAAGGTCTGGTCTCCGGTGAAGTAATCGATACTAGCTTATATCCTAACGAGTTTTTGCAAGTATAGATCTTACATCATGGATAGCCCTATCTACATCTCTTGTGGGTGTCATTAAGCTCGTATGTGTATGGCAGCCCTTTTCCCGTAAGCAACATGACTGGTATTACAGAGAAAATCGGTGAATACCACCATATATATTGCTGAAACCTTGTACTGATAGTGCGGCGCCTCATTAGCAATATAGCTTAGTCCAGAGATCCTTTCCTTTTTAAAAATGCACGCGTCTGGAATTCCTACGTTGAGATCTGTATTGTCACAAATGACTTCTCAGCGGCGCTACCTTGTCACCTCTCAACTAGCGTTTTGAAGCACTTCGCCTGCATATTTCGGTGCAAGAAGACCCCAACAGAGAACGTTATATCGTGAATATGTTTCGATACCTTAGATAATCACTAGTGCTACCATTTTGACATCTAGCACCGCCTATCGAAATGGGTAGGACTGGCATCAGCTCAAGCTTTCCTTCCTTGTATCTACTGCCTTTTTTTTTTGATACAGAACAATTGTCGAGCCGCACTGATTCGCAATATTTACATATATCCATTCCGATGTGCCATGGTGGTGATGAGAATAGAGTTCATCTTCAAGCGCGCTTGAGAGAAACTAGCGTGATGCTCCCGCCCGTTGGCCGGTGCGATTTTGTGTTTAACCGGAGATTTGGGCCACGAAGGTTATGGCTGGGCCCGCCTATTACGAAAGTGCTTTTGGAGAAGGAGAACCCGCCATGTGCGTCAGCGTGCGTTTGACGTCGTTGAGAGACAGGCACAGAGCTGCTGCTGGCTGGCTGTCCCTTGGTCGTGCGGCGCCCGTTGTGTTGACTACTGCTGACCTCGTAATGTTTCATCTTGCTAATCGACACCCTGACTTGAGCACAATATTTTGCAGCTTGCGGGCACAGACAGACAGAAGACAGAATCTCTCCATCCACTTGATGGATACACGCAGACCAGTGACATTACATTGATACAAGTTGTGCAATGGCCTCACAGGACGACAGGTGAGTCTCCACTACCCAACGTGCTGGGAACAAAGCACAAGGCACATGCTCCCACGGGCTTTGTATAAGCGAGGGACCAAGGATCAAGCGAGCCAGCACGAGGGGCAGGGCAGCTCTAGGAGATGCCCCCCGTCTCGCCATCCTATCACCACCCCTCTCTTGGTGACGCCTCCACATCCAAACACCTTCATGCACCCTCTTTCCCCATGACGTCCCGCCTTTCGCCCAGCCCGCAGCGGCAGAGGCAGCCCTCGTATGCCTCCGTCCAGTCCACCACTGACTCTCCGCCCAGCAGCAGCAGTGGCAGCCAGCACAAGCGCTCCAAGTCGAACATCACACGCTCGCTGCTCAACCGCGTCGCGAGTCGCGGCGACGGGCCACCACAGCCTCCAGTCGCCGAGGAGACCATGACCAACCCTGCCGAGAGCAATACTAGCCTGCCTATACGCGAACCTGGACCCGCCAGCCTGCACCCTTCGACCTCCTCGCTCCCACGCACCTCCAACGTCGGCCACAGGCCACACTTGTCGACGACCATGTCCACCACGAACAACAGGCTCAGCATGGATATGTCAAACATGAGAGCACAAGACGCGGACCCGAGTCCCGTGACGCCTTCAAGCGCGACACAAGGTGCGAGCATAGAACAGAGCGTCCGGCTATTCAAGGTCTTCGAAGCCTTGAGGAATGGAGATACCGCTGCTATCTCCAGAGCAGCAAAAGGAGACGACAACATGCGACTTGAAGGCACCTCGATCTTGCACTTGGCCATTCAATGCGCTGAGATGGCAGTCATTGAGTTTGTGCTTTCACAACAAGCCGCCGACGTGAATGCGCGTGATAGAGACGGGAACACGCCTTTACACATTGCAGCTCAGCTGGGTCGCGCACCTGTTGTGAAGCTTCTGCTTGACCAAAAGGACATCAACGATGCTGTGACCAACTATCAAGGAAAGACGCCTTTGGACCTGGCACGCAGCCCAGAGATCTACCAGCAGTTGCAGCTTGCACGAAGCATCTTGATCGATACGAACGTTCGCAGAGTTCACCAGCTGGTGACCAAGAGCGATTACGACGGTTTGGAGGCTTTGTTAAGCGACAGCAAGGTGAAATCGACTATGGATATTAATGGGCCAGAGCTGGCTACGGATCCCTCGACCAAAGAGCACGGCGGCACTCTTTTGCACGAAGCGGCGAGGAAAAAGGATACGAAACTCGCGCAGATCCTCCTTCTCAGTGGTGCTGACCCTTTCCGTCGGGACAAGAAGGGCAAACTTCCGCAGGATGTTACCAAAGACGACCGCACCAAGGCTATTCTTAAGAAGTCGCCGGCCGCTGCGGCTGCTCAACGAAGCATTCAAGAGAAGACAATCTTGGGCGATGGCATGCAGATGGCTTCCGACTCCGGCCCGACGTCAAAAGAGAGCAGGGAGATGAAGGGATATCTGCGCAAGTGGACTAATTACACTTCTGGCTACAAACTAAGATGGTTCGTGCTCGAGGATGGTGTGCTGAGCTATTACAAGAACCAGGACGATGCTGGCTCCGCGTGTAGAGGTGCGATCAACATGCGCATTGCGAAGCTCAAGATGGACCCGAAAGACAAGCTGCTTTTTGAGATCCATGGCAAGAGCTCAGTCAAATACAATCTGAAGGCCAATCACGAAGTTGAGCAGAAAAGATGGTTCTGGTCTTTGAACAACGCAATCCAGTGGGCTAAGGATGAAGAGCGCGAGGAGACCAAAAGGCAAGAGCAGGAGACTGCAGCCATCCGGGAAGCTCGCAAGGAGCAGCTTGATCGCCAGCACACTCGCGAAGAGAGCCTCATTCACTCGTCCGGCAACAGCCTTCTGCCCGGCTCAGCTGCCAATCTTCACGCGAGCGGATCTTCATACCGTGCTCCAAGCAGTGTGCAAGAAGGCACTAGTACCTACGAGCCCAGCTTCGTCGATGATCCCATGATGAAAACCCTCAGCAGGACAAACACTGCCACCATTGAAGGGGATCTTGATGATGACGAAGAGTACGGAGACGATGCCAGTAGTCACGAGATGCGTCCCGCAAACCGTGATGCTTTCAGCATCACTGCACAGTCCGCCAAACTGCAACTCGATCTGCTCGAGCAAGTCTCGACTGCCCTCAAGCGTCAGCAGAGCAAGCAACCGGAGACTCAGATCAGCCACCCCGATGTCGTTCAGGCATTGTCTAGCTACGAGACAGCCGTTGGCAATTTGAAGGGACTGGTTATGGATCTTCTGCGCATCAGCAAAGACCACGAAGCGTACTGGCAATACCGTCTTGAGCGTGAGCAGAACGTAAGGAGGTTGTGGGAGGACAGCATGGCTCGCGTTGCTCAGGAGCAGGAAGAGCTCGAGACCAGAATCGGCGAGAGCGAAGATAAGAGGAAGAGGACCAAACGTGCTCTGCGTGAGGCTTTGGAAAACCAGAAGATGGAGAACAGCAGAACACCAAGTATCCAGGAAGACAAGGAGGGTGAGGAAGCCGAGACTACCATCGATACTTCCAAGCCTACCCTCGAGCTTCCCAAGGAAAGCATGTCTATCAGGAGGCGGCCCACCATCGCAGCGCTGACTAACAATGAGGTTTCTGATGACGAAGACGACGACGAAGAAGAATTCTTTGACGCCATGGATGCTGGCGAAGTCGAAGTCTTAGATACACTACCGCCTTCAAGCCCTCCCGCAAAAGATGTCGATCTGCCAACGTTCGGCGAGGTTGTCGGCGAGAAGGCGGCAGAGCAGGAATCTGAGGCAAAGGCATCTGGTGACAAGGTGGCCTTGAAAAAGGAAGAGCTGGCCAGAGACATCGAGAAGAGTTACAAGGGCTATGAGGATGGTATTAGAAAGAGGCTGAAGTTGGATGCTGACAACAGACCGAAGGTCGGACTTTGGGTAAGTTGTCTACATGAGCTGCATCACAGCAATATACAATGTTACGGATCACATACTGACTTGACCATTAGGGTATCCTCAAGTCTATGATTGGCAAAGACATGACCAAGATGACCCTTCCCGTCTCCTTCAACGAGCCGACTTCTCTTCTCTACCGTGTCGTCGAAGACATGGAATACACTGACCTCCTGAACGTTGCAGCTGAGCGTGCCGATAGTATGGAGCGCATGGTCTATGTTGCCGCATTTGCTGCATCAGAATATGCCTCTACCATCGGTCGTGTTGCTAAACCTTTCAACCCTCTACTCGGTGAAACCTACGAATACGTCCGTCCTGACCTTGGCTACCGCTTCTTCATTGAGCAAGTCAGCCATCACCCTCCTGTCGGCGCCGCCTACGCCGAGAGCAAGAACTGGGATTACTATGGAGAGTCTGCCGTGAAGTCCAAGTTCTACGGTAAGTCCTTCGAATTCAACCCGCTCGGTACGTGGTTCTTGCGTCTCCGCCCAGCTTCCGGCGGCGAGGAACTTTACACCTGGAAGAAGGTCACCTCCTCCGTCGTCGGTATCATCACCGGCAATCCCACTGTGGACAATTACGGACCTATGGAGATCAAGAACTGGACAACGGGCGAAACATGCATTCTCGACTTCAAGGCCAAGGGTTGGAAAGCTTCTTCTGCCCACCAAGTCTCCGGCAAAGTTGTCGGCAAAGACGGCTACACCTCGTGGTCCGTCGGCGGTCGCTGGAACGACAAGATCTACGCCCGCCACACTCCAGGTTACGAAGCCGACGTCTCTGGTGGTGTCGGATCGAGCAGCAGCAACCAGGCCACGCTTGTCTGGGAAGCGCACGAGCGGCCTACTGGAATCCCCTTCAACATCACACCCTTTGTCGTCACACTCAACGATCTTCCCGACCGCCTCCGCCCTATCATCGCTCCCACCGATTCTCGCTTGCGCCCTGACCAGCGCGCCATGGAGGAGGGCGAGTACGACTTCGCGGCCGAGGAGAAGAACCGTGTCGAAGAGGCACAGAGAGCGCGCAGGAAGGTGCGTGAAGCAAAGGGAGAAGAGTTCGAGCCTAAATGGTTCCACAAGGCCAAGCACCCGATTACTGGAGAGGAATTCTGGGAATTCAACCACAGGTACTGGGACATCAGAGAGGATGTCGCTCAGGGTCGCAGGACGTGGGAGGACGAGAGGTTGGAGGAAGTGTTCTAGGCTGAGGGCCATATTTGACCAGCTGTTTGTGGCGATTTCTTTTCTCTTGTTCCCTTTTTCTTGAGCTGTGGACAGATTTGGCTCTAATTTTCTCCTCCTACCTGTACAGCGAGCACTGCCCTGTTTGCTTTAGCAGAGTCTGTACATCAAGACGATTGTCAAGCTGCTATATGAATATTTTTCCAAATACCACTATGAATGCTTCCACGCCTTCCACACGCTTTGCGTATCACAGAGATACACGCAACGCTCTAGGACCAAGCAGTGATGAACACAAATATTCGACACGATTGTCCTGGTATGCTACTGGCGGCAGATATTAGCCTTTGGTGGTGTCTTGATCAAAATGTATGTCTGACAATTCGAGCATGTAGATACGAAGCGATATTGATGAACCCCTTGTAGCTCTTCAATGGTGAAGACTGGGCTTGCTGTGCGAGGCACTGTATTCACTCGCGTAATGCCAAACATCAGTCTCTTTAATGAAGTGCACAGCCTCTGGTCAATCAATGAGTGTTTGCTACTGATTTGTCGACGTCAGGCAATAAAGAGCGCATCGCCAACATAAGGATGATCTACCGGCTCAACATATCACGACAAATCTTCGTTCTCGCAATCATCACCGGTCATCAGGCCAGCTTCTGGGCCTTTCAACAGCTTAAGTGCAAGCATGGCACTGCAAGGAAGACGCAGGTCAGACACCACGGCCACCCGGAAGCCAGAAGGCGTTCTGCGCCCCATCGACAACACCATTCAACTCGAATTGAAGGAAAACGAACAGCCACCTCGCGATAAAGCTCCTACTCTGAGACGGGCCGCGAAACTCGTGGATCCCAGCATCAGTCTCGGCCAAATCGTCGAGTGCGCCGCAGAACCAGATCTCCCCGCCCTCCCAAAGGAAGCACAAACAAACCCCTGCGACCAGCTACACGCTCTGATCCAAGCCGGCCGCTCGCCGCACGGTCAACGCACCCTATTCGCCGCCATCGACGCTTTACGCCCAGAGCTGAAGTACGAGGACATCATCGCAGGCCTGCAGACTGCTCTGAGCCTGCAAAGGAGACGCTGGAGGATGCGCTTGAGAATCCGAGCATGATTCAGGGCCGTCGTCATGTGAGGGAGAAGTTAGAGGCCGAGTATCATGCTCTGCCAGATGAGGAGGTGTTAAATGGAATTGTGATGGATGCTTTGATTCAGGGAATTAAGGAGAGGGTGGGGAGTAGGTGGAGGGTTGAGGCGATGTCAGCGAGACAATTGAAGGGAGCGGTGCAGATTGGTGGCCTTGGTGGTGGTGGGAGAGAGGCGAGGTGGTGAAGGTCGTTGGATCATGCTACGTTCTTGGTGGTCGGTGAGTGAACTTTCAACATTTTCCCAGTGCATTGTACTTTTCGGTCGACCCTTACGGGTCTGCACATTTGTGGGCTAGAATTGAACGATATTCTCTTGTTAGAATGTACCAACTTTTGAGTGCTAAGCGACAAAGGATCGATTGCGTGAACAAAGAATGCGTTGTGGCTTTTGGTTGGAAAGCGCGCCGCTTGGGGACCGAAACTTGCTCAAAAGCTCGCAGCGACCACCCACGATAACCAGCAGCGCACAGCAGGCGAGATTCGTGTGAGAAAGTTTCTTTAAATCATTCCTTCGATGTGAAAGGCAGCGGAAGATAACAATTTGAGCGCGCTGGCGTTTTTGTTTCTCAGACAATCTTCCACCCGTCGATCATCCTCCCAGAACATTCTCACACCGGTTCGAGAGGTCATCTACTTTGTGTATAATCAACCCTTTTCATCCTCCCCAAAAATAATGGACATGTCGGCGATGCCAACTTCCATGTCGATGGATATGGGAACTGCGACCAGCTCATCTTCTATGCCAATGGCGACAGATCATGATATGGGCGGCATGGGCGGTATGGGGGGTGGATGCAAGATTTCTGTGAGTGCGGTCCTCATGTGCCAGTCGAGGGATGCTAACCTCTTGCACCAGATGCTATGGAACTGGAACACTATCGACTCATGTAAGCGTGCCTCCTACTCCGCCCCACAAACCACTGGCTTACCATAAACCAGGCTTTCTCTCAAGCAGCTGGCATATCAGGAGCAGCGGAATGTTCGCTGGATCTTGCATCGGTGTCTTGCTGTTGGTCATCTGCCTTGAAGCCCTCCGACGTGCCTCTCGCGAGTACGATGCATATATCGTACGCTCGCATCAGAAGACCATCGGCCCCGAACCGACAGCTGCTTCTCGTGTGCAAGAGGCTTCAGACGATCCGATCAAAACGCCTTCTACCCAGTCCACCACGCCACTTCTCCAGCCGCAGAGCTTCACTCCCAACATCTTCCAGCAGCTTGTCAGAGCGTTCCTGCACATGGCCCAATTTGCCGTCGCTTACATTGTCATGTTGCTTGCGATGTATTACAACGGATACATCATCATCTGCATCTTCCTTGGTGCATTCATCGGAGCGTTCATCTTCAGCTGGCACAGCATGGCTTTACCGTGAGTCAAACTCTGGCACAACTTGATGAAGCGACTGCTGACGGAAGACAGGGGAGAGCAGCGCTCAGTCACTTACTGCTGTGGTTAGTGTCTGCCTCAGCCTGCGTGTAAGTCAGCGAAGGAAAGCATGGAATATCCCTCAGCTAGGTTTGCATGCTCACAAGCTGCTATGAGACAGGATCGGGTAGTCTCTGAGAAGGTCATGTTTAACAGGCAAGCAGTGGCCGTAGAATTTTGAATATATCCGGGCATTGCACTACGTGCTGCTCATATCTGCAGAAACGCTCTCGATGGCTGGTGAAGTCAGAACAGACTACGTGTCCAATAGTACATGTATGAATATCACTGCAATGTCAGCATTACTTTCGCTCTCAGAGGTAGTTGGGACTGGAATCGAGAGCCATCAATGTTGACATCAGCAAATCCATTACGCGCAGAATTATGGGTTGAAAGCGTAGATGGGCAATGTGCGGACTCGCCGTTCACTTGGCTTGTTCGAAGTCGTGTATGCTGGTTTTGCTGATGCGAGAATAGCATCCGATCTTGTAAGGAGAAACTAAAATTCATGTAGCTTGTAGGTAATCGCTGATGAGGGTTCGTTTCTCATTTTTGACCTCTTGATTGCACTGCCCCACGCAACTGTCGCTCTCGCTTCAGCCGCAGGAAGAACAGAACAGCGGATCAGTCCGGGATTCGATGCTTATCACCGAAGCTGAACACACTAGGCAACACCATCTTCCTATGTCGACACACAACAGTCCTTGAACTCCACACGAGCGCATAGGGGCGAAGTAGCTTCTGCCTTAATCGTACGCACACGCCGCACTAGTCGCCGGATCTTGCCGGAGATAATCGGACGCGCGAACCCCGAGTATGCCGGTTCCTCCGAACGGCCTTGATGCCATGCGCTCTTCGGTCACGGACTACTTGCATAACGATCAGATAAGGCACTCGACTATGGACGTCCAGGAGCAACACAGGCCAAGGAAACGTCGTCGTGCGGCACTATCCTGCGAGCAATGTCGACAGAGAAAGCTTAAGTAAGCACGCCGAGGCCAATACAGGCGCCACCGCTGACAAGAACTGCTCCAGGTGCGATCGTGGAGATCCATGTGGAGCTTGTGTCAAGTCTAATTTACCAGGCTGTGTCTACAAAAGCAATCATGGTCTTGGACATCTTCCAAATGTAAGTGGACCTTCGTGTTGTGGGCCTCTTCCATCACGAGATGCCCACAATCATTCTTCCTCTCGGCTTGGAGACCTCGCAACTGGCGTTAGTCACGACAAGCCATTACAGTCTGGCTTCATCGGCACAGCAACTTTAAGGTATCGTAATGTAGTCTTCTAACATGTATTTCCGATACAGAATGAGACTCGATCTTTGGGCCACACACCACCGGGCTCAGTGACAGCAGTATCATCAAGGCTTCCACCGACACCAGCTTTTACTCAATCTCCCACAGGAAGACCTTCCGATCCCCAGCAGATATTTCCGTTGCCCAACAAAGACCTCTCCAGACCGGGTGACTTCAATGAGAGCCTCAGACATATGAACCCGGAACCTTTGAAAGGTATACGCGGTACCTATAGCAAGCAACAGCTCTTTGGAGAAAGTCACTGGACCAGCTACCTTACCACCTCCTCTATAGCTATCGAGGGTATTCGTGAGATCGCTCGAGAAGGGTTTAGCGATGCATTCGGACTCCTCGGTAAATGCAAAGTACTTGCTAGGGAGGTCAAAGCCCAGGAAGCACCCGATAAGGAAAAGTTACGGCATGGCGATAGCCTCTTTCCTGGTCGAGCGCTCGCAGACAAGCTTGTCGAAGCCTACCTTCAAACACTCGAAACTGCTTTCCGCATCCTTGACGTCGAGCAATTTAGATCGATGTACGCACGCTACTGGGAGGACCCTGAAAGTGTTCTGCCCTCCTTCCACTGGTGTCTCCTGTTGATCTTTGCTAATGGAGTCGCTGTGTCCTCGGACCATGGTGTCACTCGTCAGACTGTCATGCACTGGATTTACTATGTCTCTGAGCGTCTAAATCACCCCCGAGCAAAGATCAGACTCGATCTATGGAGCTTACGGTCACACTGCCTCTTGATGATTGCTCGTCAATCTAACGGAGTCGACAACAAGACGTCAGCGTTGTCCGCGGCTTCTCTGGTAGTCACTGCAATGCACATGGGGTTGCACGTAGATCCGAGCCATTTTGCCGAGTCGCAAATTCCTAAAGAAGAACGGGAAATTCGCAGACGGCTCTGGGCTGCAGTACTTGAGCTGGAAATTCAAGCAGCTATGGATTCGGGTGGCCGGCCACTCATACGGGACGATGACTACGACTGCGCTCCCCCAAGCAACGTGGAGGAGCGCGACCTGAATGCTTTGAGTATCGACGCAATTATATCTCCAACAGAACCTCAGTCAGGCACGCCAGACCGTCACAAGATACTGCCAGTGGAACAACATACGCAATCATCCCTACAGATCCTGCTCGCACGATCACTACCGGTCAGACTCAGGATTGTCAGATTCGTCAACGACTACCACCCTGGACTGAAGTATAATGAAGCGCTTGCCATGAGCAAAGAGCTCGTGGAGGAAATGAGACGAAGTAACACCCTGATCGAAGGCTGGCGGAAGTCGGGCGCGCCGATTACGTCTTTCCAGATCGAAGTGTTCAACGTCCTCATGTACCGCTTCTTGATGGCTTTACACTACTCTTTCGCGCTTAAGGCAAAGGACGAGCCTCTCTTCTACTATTCACGCAAAATTTGCCTGGATTCGGCGCTCGCTTTACTAACCCCTCCAGTATCACAGAGAGATCCGGTCTTCTACCGGCTTGCGCTCCGAGGACGCAGTGCCTTCCAGGATGTCTACACCGGTGCAGCAAACTTCATAAGCGAGTACATAGCAGCGGAGCGATCGAGCAGTGCGTTTCCTCTGCTTTCTATCAGCGCTTCTCCTAACGATGGACTCATCGAAGCCATTGAAGGCCACTTGCCGCTGAGCCTGGCGAGAATCGAGTCCGGCGAGACCAATGTCAAATCCCATCTCCTATTCCGCTGCTTACTTGCTTATACCAAATCCGTACGCAGCGGTACAGACATCAGAGACGCTCTGCGCACTGCTATCAACGCCTCACTAGAAGATGCTTACACGGCTTTGCGAACAAGACTTGATGGGCCGTCTCCGGCGACAGACGCAAGGGACAATGGACAGTGGGGTGAGGAACTTTCATTGGAGAATCTGTTTGAGTGGCTGCAGCAAGATGAAGTCTTTGCGACTAATGAAGGAGGCACTTGGATGAATGGTCTGGACTGGTCAGGCGACAATAACAACGCTGGGATGGTGCCAGGGGCTCAAGGCCTATGATCGCAATCGCCTATCGCGGCCTCTGTATACGAGATAATGAGTCTGAGTGCCTGCATAGGCAAGATGTGGTGGTGCGGCGTTATTGTTTTGTTCTCTCCGCTCAGTCTCATTGACTCACAATGGATGCGGCGGGAGGCTCTGTCATAACAGCAGAGCTTGTGCGTCTTGAGAACGCAGATGATGAAGAAAGCTGATAATAATAATTCTCAAGTAGGCAGTGTATCACTATGTCTTCCCTTTTGCTATCAATTTCTACAACTAACAACAATCCAACTCACTGCTCCCTTACCCCAACGCACACCAGATACTTACCAGTAGCTATGACTCTTTGATATGGTCCAATTACGTTTGAGACTTCATCTGTAATCCTACAATTGCCATGATTATACAATCAAGCATATGATCGAAGACTAGCATAGCAGTAACGGAGATGATAAGTACATGGGTACTCGGAACCATTCGCAGACCTTCTCTATATCGGATGAACAACCTCTCCAGTCATCCCCAACCACCTCCCACGCATCTCGACATTCACCCACCCCGGTGGCTCTGCCTCCATATAGATATCCCGCCTCCTCACGCTCTCAACAACAACCCACTCAACCTTCCCATCCCTCTCAAACATCTCTCCCACATTATCCACAAGCGCCCCCAGCGTGAAGCCACCCTCACACTTTCGTCGCGTGAGCTGCTTGCCTCTCGACTGCTGATAGCCCTTGAGCCGACACTCAGCCTCCATCCTCGGCGTCCAAAGCCCTTCAATCAGATCTTCGTCCGTCAATGCCTCGTCCCTACCTCGAGATGGAGAGCCGTAGAGAAGCGAGTCGATTGCTGTCATTTGCGACGTAGTCGTGCACCACGCTTCATGAAATGGAGGGTTGGTGGCGAGCATTTCCCTCCATGGACCAGGTGGCGGGAAGCGTTCGAACTCTGATCTCGAGATCTCGAGGAAGTAGCTCCAGAATTGCGGTTCTGTGGAGCCGTAGAGAGATGTTTGGTCATCGCCGTTGAAAGGCCAGGCGCCGCCCCAATGGCGGTGGCGGA
The DNA here is from genome assembly GCA_030463185.1 of Cladosporium sp. BF-F. NCBI lineage: Eukaryota > Fungi > Ascomycota > Dothideomycetes > Cladosporiales > Cladosporiaceae > Cladosporium > Cladosporium sp. BF-F. The sequence goes on along the minus strand of JAMRMS010000005.1, from coordinate 492,925 downwards.
GGAGGAGGGAGGAGATGTATGGGTTGTGGCGAATTAGGGTAGGGGTGGGAGATGGCTTGTCCCAAAGAGAGACATTTGAGCTTGAAGCCTTTGAGGTTTTTTGTGGTAGATGGCAGAAAGCTCTGATGTATGCTGACTTCTTCACCAACTGATGCCATGTGTTACAGACGAGCTGACAGGTCAAGACCGTTCGTATCGATGACAACTCGAGTGGGGTAGTGGAAGTGGGCAAGCTGAGGAGGATGAGCTCTAGCAGTTCAGGGATCGCAAAGACTTCAGCTGCTTTACTAGGCAATGAGCTCATATTGTAAGATTGTGTTGAGTATAATATGATTTGTATATTGTTTCATGTCTGCGCTCCCCACCTTCTGAGTTTAAGCTCGGCAGCCACATGTGTCTGCCGCACGGGCCTCTTTCCAATGCTTTATGTAGGTATAATGCAATAATGCTGTAATATGATGTGGCGCTACTGTCTTTCCTCCCATCGACAGTTCTAGACGACGTGATACTAGCCGCGCTCATATGCCTCGAATTCGGCCTCTCTTGATCGTCTACCGGTCAATCCAATCCCCCAGACTCTCGGATGCTACTAAGAAATGCACTCCACCTCGTGATCATCATCTAGCATTCAAATTCATATGCCTCAGAGCTTCCGTCCCCCAATCTTCGCTCTGACCACTAGTCCTATTCGCGATTCGCAAACCACCTCCACCGTTGAGTCCTTGCGGCATATCAACAGGCGAGAAACTATCATCATCGTTTTCATAGTAACTGTTCTGGCGATGCTGAGGGTGTTGAAGGTACTGCTGTTGCTGCTCGGACTGCAGCTGCAGCTCCTGGGCCGTCTGTCCCTGTGCTATTCCTATAGGCTGCTGGTGGTATGGCTGCGGCGAAGTGGAGCCTGGGTGATAGTCGAAGCTCGAGATGTCGTTGCTTACTTGAAGGTGTTGCTGGTGGAAATCTGTTTGGCTGCCGTATCTCTGTGGGGAGTCGGTGTCAAGGTTCCCGGGTTCGACTGGCGAGTAGTCCAGAGTTGTGTTCAGCGAATATGGGTTCGGGTTCTCATTGGTGGGAGTGTTGTCGTTGGCTCGCTCGAAGTCTGATAGACCCGGCGAGCTGATTCTCCGTTGTTGGTCGAACATCGGGTTGGTCTCTACAGTCAAGTGGTCTTGTGCAACAGGCGCGTGTTGCATGGGCTCCTCCACGAGTGGCATTTGAGCGATGCTTTCGGCATGTCTAAGAGAGCTTCCACCACCCATATTCGAAACTCCGCTTTGTCTGAAACTGCGTGCGCCACCACGGCCGCTCTGCGTACTGCCTCTGCGAGCCATGGCCTCTTCAGGCACAATGGTACCGACAGAACCTTCTGCTTCAGGGTCGCGAATAGAGAATTGCGCAATCGTCCTCATCTTTCTGCTCACCCAAGATGCAAGGATCTTACCTCGTTGTTTCTCGCCAAGGCGCGAGCGAGGGAAGTCGCCGAGTGCGACAAATGCGACAATGTCAAGAACCAATTGGTGCTCATTGAGCACTGAATTGACAATGACTGGTACAAGCGAAGCGAGGAAAGCACGCGTTCGTACTTCGGCAATAAGGACGAGGAGAGAGCCTGCTTGGAAGATGGCGCTGTGATGTATCGTTAGCTTGTGGTCAATTTGAAAAGAAGTATGGAACATGACTTACCAGCCACCCCTGACAAGCGCCCTATGGCACTTCTCTACGCTCGTCTCCACATCCATGGGGAAGTGTTGCAGACCATTGACCTCGAACGTCTCGCCGATACTGCCAAGCACGAACAATACCTGCATCTCGACCATGTTGCCGCCAGGCCCAATAGGCCTACTGACACTGTGCAAGAAGCCCAGATCGCCCGTTCTCACATACCTAACACCAGGATCGCCATCAACGGTCCGGCCATTGAATCGCTCTGCATCGAAAGCGTCCCTCGAGCCGTAGAAAGAGTACGCGTTGGCTTCAGACTGCACCCAAATCTCGCCAAATTCGCCGACAAGGCAAAGGGAGTTGGTTTCCGGGTTGACGATGCTGATTTGCGTGCTGACAGGGACCATTCCGGAGTCTTGCAGCTTCAGTGCGAATGGATCCTGGTCAGGGTCGACTGCGACAACTAGTCCACGTCTCAGACTCGCAGGGTCGAGGTAAATCTCAATAGGCTCAATGCACATGTAGCTTCGGCTGGCAACCATAGGGTTGAGCACATGGCTGTAGATAGTGTTGATAGCAGTCCGGTCCAGACCACTGGTCTGGAATGCCATACGCACTTTGTCGTACACGTCCATACGAGGTCTCTGATCTGTGGAGATCATCAAATTCTTCAGTTCGTGCAAAGAAGCATTCTTACCGGCCGAGTGAGCCATGGCGTGGTCCAACATTTGGGCTGTGGCATATGTGTCTTTAATCTTGTAGCGCGAGAGGGTTTGGAAGAAGAGGTTGGGGTTTCCGGCGAAATCGACGGGTGAGACCAGGTAAGTTGGTGTGGCTAAGAAGACACCCATCATGCATGTATGCAGGAAGCCCAGGCCCATGGTACTTCGCACGCAGCCCAAGACGGGTCGTGTGGAAGTCATTTGGCACGTTTCTTTCTGGACCTTACACAAAGCCATGATTGTGTCGTGGCCAAGCTGAACAGCAATACGCCTCTGATCGGGTGACCAGTATGTCCAGATGATCACAGGATAGCCAGGTTGGATCCACGCTGGGCGAATGGTGAGACCCAGGTCTCGGCAGCCGTGCGACTGCTTTGGCGGCTTCGTCGTGTTATATGTAGGCGGAATATGAAGCTTCAACACCAGCGCAGATTGCTTCAAGTGCTGGCTTACCGTCTTCTGCTTGAGTAGCGAGTCGACATCGGCATTGACAAGAATGGCCTTGATCTTAAAGTCGGACATCATATGCAGCAACGCAGGCGCATCTTCGCTGAGACGATTCGAGTCGATCGGAGCCATGGGAACGGCAATGGCTCCAAGACATATACACGCATGGACAGCGTAGACGAAGTCTTCGGAGTGCGTGTACATCAGCAGCAAGTGATCGCCGGGCTGGACCTTGACCTTATTGCGCAGGTACATTGCGACACCCGCAACCTTGAGATCGAACTTCTTCCAATGCACGCCCTTGCCTTCTCTACCACGGCCGTCGATCGTGCAGTACGAAAGCTCCTCAGCTTGTCGTGAAACTCGCCACTGCAAGAGATCGTGGATATTGCTGAACTGATTTAGTGGCGTGCTTGTACGGTCGTCAATCACGACCTCTCTGTGGTCCACGCCCGAATACTGCTTATCCGCATGAAGTGCCAGCATGTCCTGACGCACTTGGCTGGCGAGCGGACTCCAAATACCGCCTGCTGGGTCATCGCCGAGCGGCAAGTTTTGCACAGCACGCTCGACGCCAAACTTCACGTGTACGCAAGGAAGAGTGCCGTTGTCGAATTCCTTCCGGCAAAGCATGTTGCCAATGTCCCTGCGACCATTCTTGATGACTCGAGGGAGTGTGTTGGGCGCCGTCATCATCACGCAGTAGACTCGTAAATGGTGTTCCTGGTATAGAAGCTCCATCACTCGCTCACTGAGAGAATCTAAGAAAGGTATGTCGAGCTGTCGTGGTGGCCCGCCTGTGGTAGTTGGCGCTGTACTCGCAGCTTGAGTCTCGATCAAAATGATAGGAAGGTACTCGCCATTGACGTGCGCATCAAATGCAGAGCAATCATAGATCTTAGGCACAGTCTTCATGATGCTGAAAACCAAGTGCTGCACAAAGAAGTAGCGGTGCTCTTGCTCTTGTACGCCATGCTCGACCCATTCCACGCGTTGTCGAATTCTGTCTTCGTAGAGGCCAAGCACGTAAATCTTGCCTTCGATTATACAACCCAACAGCCCAGTTCGCAAGAACTCTGGTTCGACAAGGACAGGCGTCGGACTGCCATCAACGAAGCGGTATGGCCTCGCGTGGAAGATGGTTTCGGTATGTTTGGGCAATGCCCAGAAGCCTCCTGACAGAGAAGGCGAATCGACCCAGATCTCGCCGACAGTGTATGGCGCGCAAAGCAAATTTGTCTCGGGATCGACAAGTGCCAAAGTTGCATCGGGCAAAGGGTAGCCAAACGCGCCCGCGCGAATGGTGCCAGGTTCGTTGGCCCTCTTCTTGACTTCATCTCCAAGCGCAAGGACCACAACCTCGTTAGTCTTCAAGCTCTCCTTATCCAGCAATACCTCGCTAAGATCAGTGGCTTCTCTCTTCTTCGCGCGCTTCTTGTCGCTGTTGGCGCCACTGAGCAGACTTGTATAGCCATTACCTGTACCAGGACTACTGGGTCCATCGTCATCGCTATCATCGTCCATGCCATCTCCAATCGAAAGCTGACATCCCATTCTCTCCTCGCCACCCAGCCAGTCCCGCATAGAGATGATCATGCCACCGTGCTCGGGCAAACAAAGCATCGGCGCCACAAGTTCCCTCGCTCGAGTATTCCGCATCGGTCTGAGCCATCTATCCGCCAGAATCTCGTGGAACTCCGCATCCACAGTCAAGGTATCTATCATGCAAAGCTTCACCGAAGCAAAATTGGGCTCCATGTTCTTCTTGAAGTTTCGCGTGCTCATCGGGTCTTGCTGGTAATTGTACGCCGCCCGTTTCAGACCAGGGTAGTCTGCTGCCATGATGCTGGCTTTATACTTTGTGATCAAATGCGCGTACAAGCCGGCTGTATCGACCGTCTTTGCCTCCATCCAGACGGTAGTGTGGCCTCCGTACACGCCGAGTAGAACGCCCAGAATCAGACCACAACCTTCTCGTGGGTCGAGGTAGGAGATGATGATCTCTTCTTTGGCAGGCCTGGGCGCAACGAACGAGCCGTCTGCATTTCGGAGTCCAGTTGGGAAGGCGTCGTTCTTAGCTTGGGCAGGAACGGTCGAAATAATCGCGGAAACGCATGCCATCTGATGCATGATAGTGCGGTGGCTCAGAACAACGCCTCTAAGATCGCCAGTGGGCGCTCTTGAGAACTCAATGTAAGCCAGATCAGGCACTTGCAAGGGCGCAGCGTCATGGTTCTTCTTCGGATGGAAAGATCCAAACTCGTTTGTCTTCCACCATTCAACCCCAGTCGGCCATTTTAGCCTTTGCGCCGAGATGTCTCTGTGAAATGCCTTCAGGTTGTTGTCCGTCGTGAGTGCCAAATGCGCTTGCGTAGTGGTAAGCAGTAAGCTGAGCTTGTGGTAGTCATCCACATTGTTAATGGGAACCGCCACAACGCCGGCGATGAAACATCCCATGAGCGCAATCACAAAATCGATGACTTCTGTATCCCTGTACACGAGCGCGACTCGGTCGCCGTGGCGCAAGTTGGATTTGTCCCTGATGAGCTGCGCGACCTTCTCTGCGCGCGAAGTGAGCTTCTCCCACGTGATAGAAGCGGTTTCTTTGCCCTTCGAGTCCAGAACCCAGTACGCCGGCTGTCGTGCCTGAGTCTTGCCTCGGTGCCGCAGCACAGCGCCAATGTTGTCAAATTGCGACATCGGCACATTGTTGTTATGCGGATCGTATACTGCGAAAGGCACATCTCGCGGCTCGAGCGGAAGCTGATGTACTGGCGCAGCGGTCGCGAGATCGTCCCGGCCATACAAAGGCGGTGGTATCGCAGCTGTAGGAGAGAATGCCTCGCCCTGCGAGTATCTCTGTGGACCACCATAGCTTTCTGAATGTCTAGGTCGATCGCCAGCCTGCTGTCCAGTGAAGTCTGAAAAGTACCCTTGCGAGTCCATCATCGTGCTCAGTCTGCTCTGTTCGCCAGGTGGTGTCGTCGCCCATTGACCGCCGCGCTGTCCTTGCATGTCGTTGTTAGCGGGTACAGAAGGCATTTTGCCGTCGGGGTTGAAAGTGTAGTCCGAGCCGACCATCGTATTGTCACCCGAGCCGTAGTAACTTCCAGGACTACCTGGTCGCTCGCCGCCAGCAGTGCCGTACGAGCTCTGCCTCTGCGGCGGCACTCGCATGCCGAGCTGCTGCTCTTGGAACCTCTGCACCGTACTCGGTCGGCCAGGCTCGTACCCTGGTGTGATTGCTTGGCCGTAGCTCTCTGCGCCGCCTCCACCATTTCCATAAGGTCCGCGAGTTATACTTCCATAGCTAGCCACGCTCGCTGCGTCCCCCTCTTGATCTCGCGCATACATCGCGTACCCTGCATTCGTACCGGTTCCAGGACCACCAGTAGCAGCAGCAGGCCCCCCGAGAGCGGCAATCTGGGTGCCCGGGTGGCTGCTGTCATCCGCCGAATGCACCCGCAAGCCTGTGTTCAGCCTCTCCACCTCCTGCGGGCCCAAGTACTGCGACAGAATCATAGTGCGGCGCTTCTCGTAGCCCTTGCGCGTGATATCGCCGTCCTCAAGCTCAGCATCCAGCGCCTCGAGCTGCGCGTGCAGCTGCGCGTTGTTGTCCGCCATCTCTTTCTAAAAAGGTAGCCGCCGATTCGGCGGCGGGTTTTCGATTTCTCTCCCAAAGCGCTGGATCCAGATGTGCCAGTCCCTTGCGCCTGCCTTGCCGGCGCGGTGTTACATGGGGCGACTGCTGGGGTTCCAAGCGGTACTTCTTATGCTGTTGAGAGTATCCAATATACAGGAACCAGAGGTCGATTTACTCTCTACCGAGGTCGTTTGGAGATCGCCGGATAGGACAGCACTCCCTCTTGGCGCAGTCTTCAGAATCGCGAGGCGTTCGAGCTCACGAGTAGCTCGCTTGTCGTCGCACAAGTATGCCGTATGCTCAGTGTATAGAGACAGAAAGACCGGAATCGTCACCGTCAAATCGTCTGATCAGTGAGTGAGTGTATCGCGAACCTGAAACACGACAGTGTTGGAAAGGTCATCTATGAAACACAGACAAACGTCCGACCACGTTTCCCTTCGTAAATAGCAGTATAGCCAAGACAGGAACAGTCCTGCTTAACACGAGAACGAGAAGAAGCTCTCTCCCTCTCCGTGTGTGCCGCCGCGGGACCTCCCAACACGCCACTTACATTGGCCCACACTCGTCGGCAAGCGAAGTGGGCGCCGTTGGAACCCTGCCCTGCCCATTCTGGGGTTGAGAAGACGTCACTGGTTGGTGCTGTCTGTCTTCATGTTTGTCTGTGCTGAGATTGGCGTTGTCTTTCTGCCCGAAATCGGATTACCAAGTAGGAGTATATGACCATGGTGTGTCGATGAAATTGGGTTCTCAGAGAATATGCGTACTTCGAAAACTTGAGATGGGTGCGTTGGGTCTCCTGCCATTGAATATGATTTATCTACTGTACAAAAGAACAAGGAAAACAGCATGTATACTGTGCTACACAATGCTACAAAAGAGCGCGCCAGGCGCTAGCCCATAACCCATCCCATCAGAAACCCACGTCAAAACGCCTTCGCTCAAAGGAAAAGACGTCCAATAATGTGAACCCTCAAAGCTCAGGTTCGAATATGTAAAATCTTGCGTTAGTAGTGTAGTGATTTACTTTTCATCTCTAGCCCTGTGCGGCCCATTCAACAACTTCCAAAGCAAGCATGACCAGCACCAGCGTGCTAGGGAAGATCATGACGACATAGCTGGCGGTGAGCAGATTGCTCATGGCGCCCATGAAGACACCGTTGATCTGGCAGATCTGGGCGAGCTGGAGAGCAGAAGGTGCGCCGGTGAGCAAGAAGCAGACGATGACAAAGATGGGGTCGTCGAGAATGCTGACAGGGACGAACTTTGCGACCAGAGCCAGCATGGGTGCCATGATGATCGTCGGCAGGATCATGCGGGAAAGCAGGGAGGCGTAGAGAAGCTTGCGCTCTTCCGCTTTGGCTTCGGCGGTTGTGGCGAGCTGATCTTGGGGCAGGGTAGAGCGGGCGAGGTTGGCACCGAGGACGACGAGGATCAGCGGCACTGCAACGCCACCTGACTGCGACACGGCGCGAGTGACAGAGTTGGCTACGAGTGTGCCTGGTGTGAAGAACAGCTTCTGGAGAGCAGGGATCGAAGCAACGATAAGGGCTGCGAGCATAGCCCAAAGTGGAGGGTTCATTTGGCGCCAGACGCCTGCCCAGAAGGACTTGTTATAGTAGTGCATGGTCGAGAGAACCTTTTGCATAGGGTGCGGAAGCTTGCGGAACAGGTTGGAGAAGAAAGTGGAGAGAGTTGAGGAGATGCTGTGCCAGACCTTGGCGATAGAGGTCCAGAGCTGCACAAAGGGAGTCTTCCATGTCTTCGGCTCCTGTGCGGATTTGTGTGACGATGCAGTCGAGAAGTTAGGGAAAGTGGTCATCTGGCCGTTCTGGACGTCCTGTTCGCCATGTGACGAGTGTGGTGCGCGGGCTTTGCCATTGACCGGGACGACATTGCCGTTGGTTGGGGCCGTGGCGATCAGAGGCTCTTCATCAGCATCACTCGAGGAGCAGAAACTGCCTGAAAGCGGCGACTGGTAACCAGAATTGAAGCCAGAGTCCGTGGTTCTGCTCTTGTGCATGCCGTTGCTGTACTCAACAGGATCGTCTGGCTCATCTCGGTAGCGGCCCTCTTCGGTATCGCGTTCCGCTTCGGCGCCTTCAATACGCTCTTCCTCCTCGTATGCAGAAGCTGGCTTGAGCAGAACGCTGTAACCCCAAGTCCAGCGCAGCAATTGACCAAGCTGTTGGAAGATCAGCAGGTACAAGATACCTCTAGCGGCGACCTCGTTGTCGTTGTCGCCAGGCACCTTATCCCAGTGCAGACCCTGGATAGTCTTAGACAGAGATATGACGAGTGATATGGGAAGTGAGTTGGAGTTGCCAAACACACCCATTGCAAGGATGAAGTTCTTCTGCATCTTCTTGTTTCCGAAACCCCAAGCTCTTGCCATAACCTGTGCGCAGACGAAAGAGACCAGAGTCTGCAGAACGAAAATGAAGGGAATGACAGCAAGATCGGCCAGTTTGTCTGCATTCAGCTGTGAAGCAAGCTTGGTGAAGATAAGGCAGGGTGTGAAGACCATTGTGTTGAGCTCAGCGACGAACTTTTGGCTGTTAGCGTCGAACATGCCAGTGTAGGCGACGAGGAAGCCTGGCAATGCAACAAAGACAACCTCCAGCACAGCTTCACTGACTAGTCCAGCAAGGTTGAGGAAGCTTGGATGGGAAGCGTGTGGAGGAAGCTTGTTCTTCTTGAGCGCGTCCATTGTGGTGTTTGCAGCAGCAACGAGCATAGGCATTTGCTCGACGGTTCTCTTTCGAAGAACACCTGCGGCGCTCGAGGCGAGCTGGTCGCGCAGGCGGTATGATATAGGGTTTTCGAAGAACGACATGGTGGATCCGTCGAATGGTGAATGCTGGAAGAGCGAGAGGTGATGTATAGGTACTGGCGAGGCCGCGATAAGTGCTGCAAGCTGCAGGCGGGCGATCTCAGCCACAGATCGGCAGCGGTGATGCGGCGTCACGGGTTGAGCGTACGCGGCGATGTGACGGGTGTCTGGTGGATGGCAGTAGGATACAGCAGATGGCGGTGCCGTACTGCACGGTCTGTAGGTCGCGCAGCAGCGCCGGGGCGGAGCAGGTGATGGGCAGAAGTCCGGTACAAAGGTGCGCAGTGACGGAGCAGCCAAGCTTCTTGGTCTTGGAACGTGCTGGACGTTGGAGTTGGCAGATGCAGCAAGCAGGCAGCGTTGGTTGAGTTCGTCCGGGACGCGGGCGCTTGCGAGCACATCCGCAAAGCACAGCCACGCTTGATAGAGTTTGGTCTTATCAGAGCACAGCTGCCTGGAGATCTAGATCTTGCAATACTGTATGCCACTTGATATATTGAAGGGCACTCAGGTACTGTGAGGGAGCCTAGCAATCTCGATAAATACTACACTGGTGGCAAGCGCTCCACAGGCATCTCACATGCATACAGTAGCTGCAGGCCACAGGCAAACCATGCATCCCGTCCCTGCTTCTGGTCTGAGATTAAAGTATGCCTCTATCTGGCGCCTAGGCCATCAGGACCTCGATTCTCGTCGATGGGTGGAGCGACAGCCACAGCAGCAGCAAAAGCAGCGCCTCAGTCCTGCGAGATGGCGGCTCCAAGCGCGTGGAGAAGCTGCTGAAGTGGCTGGTGAGCGTGGATTGGCCTTGCACCACCGTGGTGAGGCTCAAGAACAGCCGATATACTTTCCAAGGAGTCTTTGCCCGCCATATGACCCAATATTCGTGGCCCGACAGCCCTGTACTCACTTTGACACATTGTGCCTTCTCCTTGGAGATCCATCGCGACAACAGCAGGTCTCAGGACAGCAGGCACTCGCCGACCTCTTCACACTGTGTGCATCGAGTCGATCGACAAAAAGAAAAGCTGGCGTGTCGTCAATCATGCGTCATTGAGGCGTCGCAACGACCACGCCAGCGATGGCGCAACGAACGCGAGGGCAGAGGCAGGACTGCGAAGGATGATGGAGAGGTACGGAGAGACGCAATATGCACGCATAGATGTGCGGCAATGCTGTCCGGTAGTATGAGAGATGCATGCTTGGAGGCATAGCGTCGCAGCAGCGTCTTGCTGGTGGGGCGGGGTGGTGGAAGGCGAAGGAGGTGCAGCGCTGCAGACAGGACAGGCCATCGTCCCGCTTGCCACGTTTCTCAGCCTCAAACGACTGCTCTCTCGATCATCGCGGAATACTGTAGTACTTCTGCCCAACTGCCAGTCATCGCGCAGTAGTCGCCACAGCACCACCTCCTCGCCTTGTCTCGTTGTACCGACCCTTTTCTGCCACACACACACACACACACACACGCCCGCGCCATCTGTGTCTCTTGCACCACCGCGCCTCCTCCTCCCCCGTCACCGCGGCGTGTCCGGCGGAATCGGCCTCCGCCTCCAGAACTCCGTGAAGCTGTCACTCCACCCCACCCGCAACGGTGCGCCGTAGACCAGTGCCGTGCCACACTTGCGCAGCCACATCTCCCGCTCGATCGATAGGCCTGTTTCCTGTCGCGGCCCTTGGGCCTGTCCATCGCGATCAACTGCCACCGCCCCGCCAGCCAAGCGGCATACACCACCCTGCCGTCCGTCTCTCGAACCTCAGCCATACACGCCAGTCTTTCCTCCTCCGCCTGCTGACCTCCTCACTCGCCCTCCTCCACCCTCCTACCCCTCCATACCCCGCCATGGCCGACGACTCCGACGCCAGTCCTCTAGGCTCGCCCGACGCACTGTCGGACACTTCATCACCTCTCGGAAGCCCAGATGTAATCAGTCGACCCTCTGCTCAGCATGCAGCCACGTCCACCGCTTCGCCGGTCTCGAATATGACGACCTCCTCAACTCCTCTTGGTAATGTAAACGCTGCCCGAAATCCAACGCGTCCGGCAGGCGGACTCAATCCGGACATGCTTGCCAAAATGAGATCATTCCACCAGTCAAGAGCCGGTCCCCCTCAGCCCAGGCCCGGTGTTCAGCAAAACGGTGCTGCGTCCTCCAGAGCGGGCCCTGGCCTTATGAGTCCCCCCGTACAGTCGCCTGGGCCAGGAGGAATACCTTCCACTTTCGCTGCAAATCTCCCAACGCGCCCGTTCCCGCAACCCGCATCGTCGTCACCTGCTGTACCAGGTCAAAAACCGGGCCTGAGCGCCAGGCGAGGGATGGCACTTCCGGGCGGTCTGCCTGGCCAAGCGCCTCCATCGGGTCCAGCGCCTGCCGCAGGCGGAAGGAAAAAGCCTCCGGGCATGACACTGTCCGCTATGAACGGAGGTGCCGGTCCTGGTTCCAATGGCGATTCAAAACCAGAGCCTGAAAAACCACAATCGCAGATGGACAAGTACGCTGAATATATCGACAAGGAGACAGGAGCATTGAAATTCAGAGGGAAAGCAACCGTTGACAGCAAGGGCATCAAATTCGCTTCTGGTAAAGAATTCAATATCAGTTTGGACGAAGTCGATACGCTCGATGAGCTGGGCAAAGGAAACTACGGCACAGTCTACAAAGTGCGGCATAGCAGGCCTAAAATGCGCAGGCCCGGACAAGGTCTCGCTGGCAATAAAGCCTGGGGTGCTGCTGGTGCTGGAGAGTCAACAACACAACCAGATGATCCTGCTGTAGGAGGAACAGGGATCGTAATGGCTATGAAGGAGATGCGCCTCGAACTGGAGGATTCAAAATTCGCCACAATCATCATGGAACTCGACGTCTTACATCGTTGCGCATCACCCTTCATCGTCGATTTCTACGGAGCTTTCTTCCAAGAAGGTGCCGTCTACATTTGCATGGAATTTATGGACGGAGGCTCAATAGACAAGATCTATGCAGGAGGTGTACCTGAGGGAGTACTCGCAAAGGTCACATTGGCTACAGTGCAGGGTCTGAAGTCACTCAAAGACGATCACAACATCATTCATCGCGATGTCAAGCCCACCAATATTCTGGTCAACACTCAGGGCCAAGTCAAGATTTGCGATTTTGGTGTGTCAGGAAACTTGGTGGCCAGTATTGCCAAAACAAATATCGGCTGTCAATCGTACATGGCTCCCGAGCGGATATCAGGCGGTGGCGTTGCACAAGCTGGCGCGAATCCCGGTGGTGGAACCTACAGCGTTCAGTCAGATATCTGGTCACTTGGCTTGTCCATCATCGAATGCGCACTGGGCAAATATCCCTATTCGCCAGAGACATACGACAACATCTTCAGCCAACTCTCGGTAAGGCATCCCTTTCTCCAAGCTTAAGTTTCGGTTCATATGCTGACATTCAATTTGCACAGGCCATCGTCGACGGCGAGCCACCAGATCTTCCTGAACAATCATTCTCAGCTGCCGCTCACGATTTCACCGCTGGTTGCCTCAACAAGATCCCCAATCTCCGACCTACCTACGCCATGTTGTTGCAACACGCTTGGTTGGCACCTCTTCTCAAGCCCGAAGCCATCACAGAAGAAGACGAAGAAGCAGCCGAGCGAGGCGAGGACATGGCAACCGCAACAGTCGAGACTGCTCACTCTTACCACGATCGCGAGGTCGCAGAATGGGTGCAAGGGGCTCTGCAAAGGAAACGCGATGGAAAAATGCCGGAAGCTAGCAAGCCTGCTCTTCACAAGGTTGCGCTGGATTCGGTTGGCAGCCCAGCTGAATTGAAGAGTGACGTGAAGCCCGTTGCAGTGGACGAATAAAGGCGGCAACGAATATCTCGCCTTGAACAAATATCGGCTATACTCATTTCCCTAGATTGAAAGGATGACGACGATGATAACACAAGAACAACGACAGGCAGAGGGAAGTTGAGTTGTGAGGTAAAGGAAGCAAAGGACAGCGCTTTTGCAGTGATTCTAGCGGCGGGACCGCACTGATCAGCGAGAGAGAGCGCTACGAAAGACAAGCATAGAGCGAGAAGAACGGGAGTGCACCTATCTCCTATGTACAATTCTTAACCAACCCCAACTTCGAAATCGGCCAGAGACTGCGGCTTACACGTACTTCATCGCGCGTGTGCGTGTTCAAGCTCCTCTCTCAAATGGAGGCGATTGTAGATATTATACGGTAGGAAATGGCTCACATTCTTCCAATCTATGCGATTTTCCAAATCAACAACGCGACCATTTTCTTTCGGTCCAACCTATTACTCCATATAATGAAAACGCTACGAATTCGACCTCGTGTGGCTGATTAGAACATTGCGTGTACATCTTCGTGACCAAAGTAGACAAACAAGAAACAGAAACGTGAAGCCAACACGCTAAAGCCAAAAAAAATTCCAATAGGACTACCATTCCAAAATCGACGTATACCTCGCTGCCTCATTCATTCGCTCATCACCACCCCATAGTCCCCACCCCTCTCCTTGCCCAACTTCGACATACTCCACCCGCCCCAGCACACGATGGAAAACACCCACATTTCTGCATATGGACCAAAGACGATTAGTAGAAAGGCCACGGCTTCTTGAGTTGCTAGACTCCAAGTCGGATAAGTGTTCGCGACCCAGAGCAGGGCAATGTCGAGGATGATGAAGACGCTGCGTGAGATGAGGAGGGGAATTGCGAGAAGGGCGAGGCGGGTGAGGATTGGGCGTTCGGAGGCCTGGAGCTGGGTCAGTATTGGCTACGTGGGAATGAAGATGAAGATGCAATACGTACATCTCGAGAACTGTGCTTCTTGACTTGCACAAACCGCCTTATCGACTCGACGGACACACTGATTGTCGCGATGATGACGCAGGCTCGGAAGACGGTGTAGACTGCTCTGCTGGGGAGATCGCTTTGCAGGACGTTGCCGTAGCGTTGGTCGGCGGTGTAAGATGACATGCCGAGTCCCCAAGACGCAAAACCCGTAGCCGTCATGAGCAGCAAAATCATTGTGTTTCCAACGGCTGATATGCGACTGGGTTGTCCGACGGCTAGGCCGTTGGCTGTGGCGTGGGAGGAGTGCAGCCAGACGGCGCCATTCAGGCTGACGGTTGAGACGATGAATGCAAAAGCGTTCAGAAAGCTGAGGTTGACGGATGTGGTGCTTGATTGGCCTGGTGAGTTGCTGCTGCTGCTTGCTTGGTAGTAGAAAGAAAAGGCATGGGTGATGGTTGCTGGCGAGGAGTCGTTGCTTTGTAGAGCTACGCTGGCGGCTGTGGCGGCTTGTGCGATTGCTAGACAAAGAACACCGAGGCTGTGGAAGGCAAGTGTGCCTTTCGGTGAGATCCTGCGAGAGGCGTGTCGCGAGCGGCGCCGACGGAAGATGATTATCCCCAGGCCAGTTATGATCAAGAAGACGAGGAATGATAAGGCTGACACCACTACTTGGAGTGCGAAGATGGCTCTGACGGCTGACGAAGAAGAAGTCAAATACATGTCAAGGGGTGGGATGTGTCACCTCAGACGATTGGAGACGATACGTGAATATCAAACGAAGTAAGAAACCCCTCTTCAGCGAAGAGTTCTACTATATCGGAAGAAGCGAAGCATGGTTCGAGGCATGTACCAGCAACTGTGCCGTTCATGGCCGTGCTCCTTGGCGAGAGCAGACTCGACTCCGTAGTCCACCATCGTGACCGGCCAAGCATGCTAGGAAGGATGCTCCGCGGTGTGACGTGCTATCGACCGTTCAGCTCGTTAGCGATTAGGAGGAGGTACGATTGTTGTTGCTTGTGGGAGCGTTTCCCGTTGCAAGAGTTCTTCCAACCTAGAGCTTTGCGAGGAACTGCATTTGGTGCACTCCATTTGTAACCTCAAGTCAGACTCCTAAAGGGGCATCTGATATTTGTCTAACTTTCATCGCGCGAGGTCCTAATGATCATGGTGTTGATTAGGAAGTGGAAAGCGGCGCAAACTCCTAGCGTAAGGCTGGGGGGATCGATCATGGAGAAGTGGTCCGACTTCCGAAACCGTTACATATACCAGATATCGGGTCACAGATGCATCACGTCTCGTCATACGAGTAGTTATCAGTCTGTGCATAGCAATCCACGCATGGCTCTCACTGAGCAACATGATCACCTTTGAATCTGTGGTAGAGGGTAAGAGCTCATTACACCTCGCCCACTGAGCGAAAGTCATGCTCCGGCAGCATCTCAATGGCCGATATGATCGTCCTTGGAATCTGCACCCAAAGATTATGGCGCGTCACTCGCCAGACGACAGAAATATCCTCGATAGTCTCTCAATGGTGACGGCAAGCGAATCAAGGTCAACACTGACGGTAAAAGCATCAGGACACCCTGAGGCACATGCGGACATTCGTGCAAGGATCGTGGACTCGTGTATTGTCATTATAACGTAAGTCGTTCCTCTGCCACCACAGCTTCCCTGTCTATGTCGCCATGTTGCACTAATTGTCGCTGGCTAAGCCTTCCATGGTGAGGTGTATAGTCTATCTAGGAAGATGCCTGACACCTTGAACGATCAGGCACACCACAGGCATTGATCTATCCGAACACCAGCTCACTCCATCACGTCGCCAAAATCGAACAGATCATCGTCGAAGCCATCTTCGGACTCAGAGTCCCCACCAAGGGCTATAAACAGCGCATGGGAGGTAGTTGCCCCTTTCCACTCTCCAGGTCGCTGCGGCTTCATATTTTCGCGAATGCGATTGAGGTTTCGCATCCCACTCTCACTCTGTGATTTCATTTTGCATGCAGTGTCTCGTCCTATCGAGAAGATTGCTTTGGACTTCAAACCGTAGTGCTTGCGTGAGAACACACCGATCTTGAACCTGTCCCAGTTGCTTGCATCCGACGATCCACCCGTCGGCATTTTCCAGTAAAGATTTCTAGGATTCGCCGGACCAATGTTGTTGTAGTACTCGATACACTGTAGAAGCATATCATCGTTAGTCCTTGGCTCATTAAGCCAGACTAGAGTCCACTTCCTCAGTGCCTCCTGCAGATGCTCCTCCAGAGCTCGCGTCTCAGCATCATAGCCGACGAAACGTCTTAATTCGGGGTCCGACTCGATTCTTCGGAGACAAAACTCGAGGTCTGGATCACATATCAAATCTTTGGCTGGCTTGAGCACAACGCTTTGCAATTCTGTGAGATACGCGGAGAAAGCCGGGTTGACCTCTTCGAACAACACACGATCAAGAATATGACCGGGTGTCTGCTGAGGTCTCATGGCCAGAATTGCCAGCAGTCCAGGTTTCTCGCCGCGGTCAGGATCACTGCGCAGCTCCGCTGCCCTAATGTTGACCACATATTCACGCCGCTCCAAGTTTTTGGGTAGCCTATGCTTTTTGAGACATTTGGCAAAGTCCTTCAAGTCGAACAAATATCCGTTCTTCTCGGCGTCGATGATTAGATCATGCAAGTCTGCGAGCATCGTAAAATCGCGATCCCACAGTCCTCTGCCCTGATGACGAGCGTAGCTCAAGTCGTTGCAATAGTTCGTCACAACGCCGAGCGGCTTTTCGCGACACGCAATTGGTAGCACTATCTTCAAGAAAGCCTTAGCATGTTTGTCCGTCCCGAAGTCTTCTGGGCGCACTATCTCCTCAATTGTGCGTTTCTCCTGTTCGATGTCGAAAAACCCGATCCCCTTCTGTTCCAAGACTGGAGCGTTCAAGAAAGGCTCTACTAGTCTTTGATCGGCACACACCCAGAATCTATCGCCATCGTAATCTCCGCCTTGGAGCTTTGCGGCCAGTGGGATTTTGCCTCTAGTCGGGAATATTACAACGTCCTTGAGGTGTGCTAAATCCGGGTGGCAGATGCACCGCACCTTTTGCATATCTGAACCACGAATGGTGGGATCGCGAGCCACCAGCACGTTATTGCCAGCAAACATGAAAAACTGATCATTCGTCGCTTCGTCTTCGAGCGGCTGCGAAAGCACAAGATGTACCTCTCCAGGCTTCAGCACCTTCCTGTGATCCGGTAGACCGAGAAAGGAAGCAGATCTCAAGCAAGAGAAGCGGAATTGGCGGCGAATTTGTTGGAAGTCGGTCTCGACTATACGCTCAATGGCTTCCGCTACGATAGGGTTATCGCGCGGCATGTAACCAGCCTGTTCCACAAGGAAAGAGACTCTTTGCGACGAGTCTCGCGGGAGGCCAGGACCTTCGAAACTTCGATAAGCGCCATGAGTTCGACACCAGAAGACTAGCTTTGCAGGATCATCCATCGTCTCCCTCAACTGCGCAATAGGCAATTCGATGCTTTCTCTAGCGAATCGAAGTAAGACGTCAGGCGAGACATGGCGGTCTGCCAACACAGGGAAGAAGTCCCTGTGCAAGTGCGAAATTCTTGGCCGTCTGCTGTAGCCTTTGACGTCAAACGTCCATCTATCTTCTTCGCACCGCAAATCGTCCCAATCGTCTTTTCGCGGGTGTATCTTCAGTTGGCTGTCTCGAATTTCAATCCAAACAGCCAGGTGATCGGGATCCGAGGTTTCGTAAGGGGCGCTAATGCACCACATACCTTTTGCCCCATTGATGCGACCTTGAATGGCAGATGGCCAATCACAAATTGCTCCAGCTTCTCGTATTCTTAGGGCTGCACCCACGGATATCGTCGCGCAGCCATCAGTCATGACTTCTTTGCGGTTCCAGTGTTTCTGCTGCGCATCAAGAAATGTTAGATCCTCAAACTCGATGCTTTCGGGCTGGCCGTTAGCACATATATCATTCACCCGTCGGATCTGAGATGGCTTGAACTTGATGGATGGCGTGCTATGCTTGGTGCTGAGCTGTAGGCGAGCATAACTTTTACAGACAGGCTGCTTGGCGTTCTCCTTGAATGGGAACATCCAATCCAAGAATTCGAAGATACTGATTTTCTGAGAAATACCAGACCCTTCCGTCGCGAACAGCGAAATGTGCCTGACTGGTGGACGGATCTCGTCTATTCTTCCGGACTTCTTCTTCCTCTTTATTTTGTCACGATCGATGTCTTCGACTTGGAAGATGTGCCAAACTCTGCCAAGGAAGTGCTTTGGTGCAATGAGCCAATCGTTGAAGGCGGTACGTCGATGCTCGTCTTGATCAATGCCTCCGATGTGAGGTGGGGAATTCTCTGTGAAAGACGGTGCTGTGAGGACTAGGAAGCGGTCGGCGCCAAAATGTCGCTGAACGCGTGATGACTTATTATCCCATCTGACCGGAAGTAGTTCAGTCTGGACGAGCGGACCTTTGTTTTTGTTACTCAACGTGATCGCCCCACTCAGAATACAAGTCGATGTTGTAGATTTGGTTTGAGTCAGGATTTCATTCCAGAAGTTGTCAGGATTGGTCACGGACTCATTGCCAAGGCCATCTTTGGCAAGATTCTTGAGCTGCCAATGTGGCTTTGCAGGTCGACTTGGAGAGACAATATCTTGTTCTCGATCTTGTTCTTTTTCTTGAATTTGCTTTCTCACTTTCATGATGGGCGATTCAGGTGAGCCTTCAGTATCGTCAGTCCTTCCACGCTTAGTAGTCGATCGCTCCGAGCGAGTGTCAAGGATGGGATTATTACTTGGCAAATCACGGCCCTCGGGTAGATTGCGACGTAGCTCCGTAAACGGATCCTGGCTTGGCCTCCATGATGACCCATATGAGCCGTCATCGCCGTCGTTGCCCGTAGCACTGCTTGCGAAGCTCGTTGCAGCAGTAGTGGTCTTCGAAAGAAATGAATCACCTCCGGATCTGGAACTCTGACGTGTAGTTGTAGGAGTGGGTAGATCCGCATCAGCCATGTTCTTCCGCGCCAATGACGACGTCGGCAGACTAGGAGTCACTGCATCGATTCTACCCCCAGGGTTATGTGACGAGCGCAGCCAATGATACGAGTGTGGTGGTGTTTGTCCTGTCGGAGGTGTGCTCGGGTGCGGCCGGGGCTCTTGGATTCGATTCTTGACTATCCATAATGCGTCTTCCACCTTGTGGCTCACGTACTCGGTGCGCCGCTGAGCGGAGAGTGATAAATGTTTCAACGACCCGCTAAAATCGGACTTGCACTCGCTAATGACAGCCTGCAGCGCATTCGGATCTTTCCAATAGAGAAATTTGATGTTGTTGTATAGTGTATCGCTTAGAGTGTTTTGGTGCTGGCTTGGAGAGTACGTGAGGTCGCGTGGTGTAATTTGAAGACCAAGATCCACGTCGTCGCGAAGCTTCTGGATGAAAGTGGCGACAGCATCATGCCCGCCGGCCTTACGAGGCGTTCTGGGAGCATCTGCACTTTTCGTAAGTAGCGACATGTTCTGCTGCCCAGACTTGGAAATTGTGTGTAAATGGAAGCAAAATCGTGATCAGACGCCTATCAGTAGTGTCAATGGTTTAGAGCATAAATGCCGTAGTTCCTGAGGGAAGACGGAACGACAGTGTATTCGATTTACATGTGCTCAAAGTCCGGTGAGTGGGCTACCCGAAAGAGACATTTCATATGCAAGAAGAGCCTGACAACGCACGAGACAACGCAAGTCTGCCCGAGTGAGGGAGAGTGCGGGCGGCTATCTATTTGTCGGGGCCAAGTATGGTGAATTTGCGACCTGTCGCATGCTTCGGCTGCACAGCATATGCATGGGTGCACGTTCGCGCCGCATTTCGATCGGTTCTGTAGTCGATTCATCAGAAAGTTGATATGACACCCGTGATAGCATTCTCGTCGGCAGCTCGATTGTTTCTGGTGGCGAGGCAGTCTCGACCGGATTCAACATACCTGTGAAGACAGCCACTGAGGATGCTTATAGATGGTTGTCAGGAGTCTGCGCGGGGCTCTCATTGTTTGCCTCGGTCGTCTGTATCTATCTGTCAGTAGGAGCATACTAATCACTAGAAGGCTGGTGTGTTTTTGTCAGTATCTCCATGATGCCTGAAATCAAGTTTGTGCAATAGTCGCTGATATGAGTGCCGATACTTTGTGAGAAAGACGCTGACTCGAACGCAAAGATTGCAAATAGGACAACAAATGCTTACATATTGAGCTAGAGCAACCATTTCATCATGAATCAAGCGTGTTGTAGATAAAGAAACATTTCAACTTTTGGTGGAAAAGACTCAAGCGGAGCCTGAGAATTATTTCCAAATTCGTGTCTACCATATTGCTCATGCTCGTCCTGGGATATCGCTCGTAGCAAGGAACCCGAGAGCTACATCGTAAACGCTCCCGGTATCCACTGCCTTGCACCTTTTCGCTTCACATGCTTTGAATCGCTTACACCTTGGTGGCCTTAAGACCGTGCTTCCAGACGGTGACGTAGGGGGTGACACCATCCTCGCGGTAGTTGAGGAGGATGACCCTAAGAGCGCGTTAGTCTGGTAGGGCACACACAATGTTTTCCGGTGCAACATACATGGCATCGGGGTCCATGGACTCGCCGATCAGGAACTCGTAGTCCTTGAAGTTGGCAACAATCTTCTTGGCGAAAGTGGCGGCACCCTTCTCGAACTCCTTGATCTCGTCCTCGCTGGAGCCGTTCGCCTTGAGGGTCTCCTTGACCTTCTTCATGTAGGCTGCGTTGTAAAGTCAGTACCTCATTCAAAAGTAGTTCATGGATAGCTTGTTGCATACACTTGAGGTGACCGAGGTATGCCTTCTTGTCGAAGCTGGTCTCGTTGAGACGGAAAGAGTGGACAACGTCAATCTTGGTCTCCTTGGTGTCGTCGGTCTCCTCCTCACCGCCCTCGGCGGAAGCGTTGGCGCCAGTGTCGAAGGTCTCACCACCGATGGTGATCTTGGCGCAGTCGGCCTCGTAAACAACACCGTCGATCTCCTTGAGGTCGTACGAGTCAGAGATGAGCTCGTCGCCGCTGATAATGTCCTGTGCAGAGGATTCAGTCAGTTCCGTGTTCTTTGCGCAGACTCATACTGCCCGTCACTCGGTCGCAGGATCACGAGAGGGTGGGATTGCGACTCACGTTGTAAATAAGCATATTGGCGGTGTTGTCAGGAGTGCAACGAGTGTGGTAATTCGGGATGAGTTGGCAAGAGATGTAGGCTGGGGGATGAGGAGAGGCGGGCAGCAAGGTCTGTTGTCTTTAGGAAGGAAAATCTGCCCCACTACCTCCAGTAGCGGCTGGCCAAAAGGCAAAGGCAAAGCACGAGTAAGGGTCTCTGGCGGGGAGGCTTCCAACGGATGCCTGAGGTTTCAATCTCGGCTACCCGACCAAACCCACAATGGCCGCGCGCACGGCCTTCCAGAATTTTGCATCTTCTCAAATCGGGCACCTTCGCTCGGCTTGCGCTTCGACAACAGCTTCCGCCAACACCAAGCTCGCCGATAATCAAGAGGTATGTGGCACGCGCCGTCGAGTGAAGAGATGCCCTTCAGGTAGCCAAGGCGAAGCAATCATGGCGTACCATGACACCGCTGCGCCCAGGATGGTCGAGCTGAAGAACCCTCTGTGCGCCATCCGCTATGGCTGCCGGAAGGCACTCTTTGCGCTCAGGAAGGCTCTTGAAGGCTAACACATCTCGCGAGCAGATACCTTTAGCCGCCTCGCCGCTTAAGAATCTCCGCACAACCAACCCGCCAAAATGAAGACCTCCGTCTTGAACGATGCGCTTAACGCCATCAACAACGCCGAGAAGGCTGGCAAGCGCCAGGTCCTGATCCGCCCTTCCTCCAAGGTCATCATCCGTTTCTTGCACGTCATGCAGAAGCACGGTACGTCGACGCTTTTTCTCAAAAACACATGCACTCAGGACAAGGGAGACGTGAGACCTCGGAGATCAAACCATTACAACATCGACAACCCCACCGGGCTGATAACTAGGCAATGTTCTCATATCTCTCCACGATCAACGCCCTTTAAGTGTCCGGGAGATTAAAACTCCGAGGATCTTACACGTCTTCCGACTCCTGAAGTTGCACGTTTAATCTTCTGTGACATCCCAACTGACATCCATCTCCAGGCTACATCGGCGAGTTCGAGGAGGTTGACGACCACCGCAACGGCAAGATCGTCATCCAGCTTAACGGCCGCCTCAACAAGACTGGTGTCATCTCTCCCCGCTACAACGTCCAGCTCAAGGACATGGAGCAGTGGGTCCAGAAGCTCCTCCCTGCCCGTCAGTTCGGTTTCGTCGTCCTTACCACCTCTGCTGGTATCATGGACCACGAGGAGGCCCGCCGCAAGCACGTTGCCGGCAAGATCCTCGGCTTCTTCTACTAGATGCACAAAGTGTGCACTGGCAGGAGCGTCAAGGTGACGGTATCAAAAGTTAGCTAGACCAAAATCCACACAGCTTTCTTCCAATGTTCTGCTCGTCTCATTCTCAATCTGCGTTTCGAGTTGTTCCGACTTCGCGTACACGTTTCTTCGATCTTGTCAGGGATGGCAAAGATTACAATCGCTGCTCATATACCTGTGCATATGTTCTGCGTGGCCCACAATCACCGACACTATAAGTATAGCATACATAGTGACACCATCGATTGTCGTGATGTCTCATCTCAATTGGAAACACTCCAAATTTGAACAGCCACAGCAACTCATATAAGTATCAAACCCATAAAGTAGATTTCGTTCGTGCAGATTGCTGAACTGTGATTGCATGGCGTCCTAGTTGATTCTCGCAGCGCTTCCTCGGAGATTCACATAGAACAACGGTCATCGTTGAATAAATCTTGAAGGTTCCGCTTTGTGAGCCAAATTTACACCAGATCTCGCCTCAACGTTTCCACGTGACATCACCGACCCCGGATTGTCTACCTCGTTTAATCTTCCGCTTTAGAGCCTGCGTTTGTTGCAACTCAAGGAAGTGAATCCCACAACATCAACAAATCAAAGGTCCAACACGATGGTGCTCGAATCAATTTACGTCGTACGTCACGGGGTAAGTCCACTCTTCACTTATTTCTTCTCTGGATTGAACAGATCTCTGGAAAGTCGAATGCAACGTGAGTCCACGAAAGAGCACGGCTAGGGTTAGTCGAACAACCGAGGTGGCATCTTCAGTTGCTTCGAACGTGTCTCACAGACGCGAGACCCTAATGAATCAGTATATGGATGACAATCGCTTCGTCGTCATTCGCAAACATGTTGGAGAAGATCGCGGCATGCATCCTGAAACTGCGACCTCACCGCTTGTTGCAAGAACATACATGTACTGACATCAATAGTTCCGCTCCAACTGGGTCGTCGATCCTGAGACTGGCGAGTACAATAGTACCGTTCGCTCACCCACGGGTATTCCATCAGATCCAGCTCTCGCCAGCTATGGTGTCACCCAAGCCGAGCAACTGGCACAGCATCTGCTCGCCACCGACCCGACCATCGACGTAGTCTACTCAAGTCCTTTCTACCGTTGCATTCAGACTCTTGGACCTTTCATTGCCGCACGGACTGCGCAAAATATCAACGACTCCAAAGTTCCTAAGGCGCTCGTAAATCTGGAAGCTGGTCTAGGAGAGTTCTACGGCCTCGCACGCTTTGATCACCCTTCACCTGCAGCGTACAACGTCCTTGCTCAACACTTCCCGGACAACCTTGCGCCAGAACAGAACCCAATCATTGTTCCCTCGACCAAGGGCGAGAGCATACCACAACTCCACGATCGCGTTGCATACTGCCTCGATGAGCTGATCAGGCGACTGGACGCCGACCCCTCCGGGCCTCGCACACTCTTGATCTGCACACACGCCGCCAGCATGATCGCTATCGGTCGCGCACTCACTGGAAACATGCCCGAAGATGAATGTGCAGAAGACTTCAAGTGCTTTACTTGTGCATTCTCCAAATTCTCACGCAAACCTTTGCCCGCTACAACCACCAGCGAAGCCGCAAAATCAGATCCCCTGCTTGACACCACGCAAAAATGGGACGTGAACAACCCAGACATCGTTCCTGACATCAACTGGCGCAACGGTCGCGGTGTGCAGGGTGGTTGGACATTGGAAGTGAATGGCGACTGTTCATTCCTCGAGAACGGCGAAGAACGTGGCTGGTAAGAGAAAATCCCTCCCTATTCTCTGACGAAAACGCGCACATGTATTAGTATAGTCCCCCGCCTCTACTATTCTGTTAAAACACACTTACGATCTTCCTCGTGTGATCAACAGGGACTTCAGCATTGAGAAAGAGCAATTCGGAGGCGGCGAGAGTGCCGCTTGCTCCAGAAGCACGACGAACACCTAAAAGATGAATACAGAAAACGGGAAACGAAACCATTACGCAGGCTTACGACTATGTATTATAGGAAATTTTCTGGCGACGAATCCTTCCTTAAGGACCCGAACGCTTTCAACGATGCGAAGAACGCGGCTGCGATCCAGGTTGTTGATGAGCCGCTCGAAGCGGTTGGCGAGAAGGCCGAGGACAAGTCACGGTTATGAGAAATGAGATATACCCTACCTTTTCAAACGATTATTGCATGTCAACGGCAAGGCATGGATGGTACTTTCAGATGCGAGCGGTGAATTCGAAGCATAGACTACAGCATGGAGCAATCCAACGAGACAAGTAGATAGAGAGTCACAGTTGCAAACGACATTCTGATTGGACATAAAGCTTTTTGAGATTGAGTTACTAATTCTGTTCCTGTTTTTCGCTCAACTCTGAATGACCCAACCAAGTGAACGCCGTTACGACCATTGCCACGCTAATGAATGCAGCTCAAGTCAAGACAGCCTCGTCCTTCGCCGTGCGGTGCGCTTACTGGGCACCGGCAATGGCGGCCTGCTGGGTGCGGCGGGCACCACGCTGGCGGGAGGTAAGGTGCTTGCCGGCCTCACGGGCGACCTTCTCGGGGGCCTTCTGGACAACCTCGGCGCCCTCAGTGAGGATCATCTCGATGTGGCAGGGGTTGGACATGTAGGGGTTGATCTAGAGTGATGTCAGATATGAGTTCACTTGACCGTGGGAACATCTTCAACTTACGCGACCGTGGGCACGGTAAGTGCGGCGGCGCTGCTTGGGGGCCTGGTTGACCTGGATGTGCTTGACGATCAGGTTGCTGGTGTCAAGACCCTTGGTGTCGGCGTTGGCCTCAGCGTTCTTGAGGAGCGAGAGGAGGAACTCAGCGCTCTTCACGGGCCAGCGGGCCTTGGAGACACCGAAAGCCTTGCCTTTAGGTTCCGAATCAGTATTCCGCATATGACAATGCCATTCCGATCCATCGCGTTTCTTTTTTTCTAGAGTTTCCTCCGGGTATTCCAATATCCGTATGCATCCTCGCACATGGCTATAGGCAACACCCGCTTTCACGGGGCCTTCACGTACCTTGGGCAGTACGGCCAGTGCTCCCGGCATATCTCCTCATGGGGATGGCCTCAGTGTGAGACTTGACGTTCTCGAGGTACTGGAGGGCGCGGGTGACCTTCCAGCCGTTGATGGCCTGGGCGGTCTCGCGGGTGTTCTTGAAAGAAACACGGAGGTAGGAACCGCGAGCGCGGGCGGACTTGGCCGACTCGATTTCGGTGGCGGCGTAACGGACCTGTTGGCGAGAGACATGGTTAGAAATGGATTGTTTTTCTGGCAATATCGCAGTGTCGCAGTTGGTGCAGGATCGGCGATTCGGGGCGTCGCAAATCGTGCGCGCAAGAAGGAGACTTCTCACATACCATCTTGACTGTTGCCTGGGTTGGTTAGTAGAGAAATGGGTCGGAGTCGTGGAGTCGCAGTCGTCGCACGCAGTATCTGGCCAGCCTTCTCTCATACCAAAGTGGGCTTGAATTCTCAAAGTCTTGGCTGGTCCGTGCGCGGCGGGAGCTAACCAATGCGACTCTCCTCCGCGGTAACTTCGGCAGGCCGAGCGAAAAAGTGCTGCAGAAGGACTTTGAAAGCTTCATAGCTCGAGGTTCGACTTTGCAAAGGCTGCGCGCATACGACCTGAGCACCAGCAACCCTCCTTCAACAACGACATAACCCAACACATTCGAAATGGCCTTCACACCCAGAGGAGGACGTGGCGGCGGTGACCGCGGTCGTGGTGGCATGCGCGGCGGCCGTGGTGGTGGAGACAGAGGTGGCCGTGGTGGTGGACGTGGTATGCATCTGCGCTGCTAAACCGATTCGCCTGCAGCGATGCTAACACAAAATAGGTGGCTTCGGCGGCGGTGACAGGGGTGGACGCGGTGGCCGTGGCGGCGGACGTGGTGCGCCCAGAGGCCGTGGTGGTCCTCGTGGCGGCGGACGTGGTGGTGCCGCTGGCGCAAAGGGTGGTGCCAAGGTCATCATTGTACGTTTCGATCGATCTTACGGAAAGAGAAGCAGCAGATTGCTAACTGTGATTTACAGGAGCCCCACAGACACGCCGGTGTCTTCGTTGCCCGCGGCAAGGAGGATCTCCTCGTTACCAAGAACTTGACCCCCGGTGAGGCCGTCTACGGCGAGAAGCGCATCAGCGTCGACACACCCGCCTCTGGCGCCCAGGCCAACGGCGAGACTCCCACCGCCACCAAGACCGAATACCGTGTCTGGAACCCTTTCCGTTCTAAGTTGGCCGCTGGTATCCTCGGTGGTATGGACGACATTCACATCAAGCCCGGCAGCAAGGTTCTCTACCTCGGTGCTGCCTCTGGTACTTCCGTCTCCCACGTTGCCGATATTGTTGGTCCTACCGGTACCGTCTTCGCCGTCGAGTTCTCCCACCGTTCCGGCAGAGATCTTGTCAACATGGCCACCCACCGTACCAACGTCATCCCCATTGTCGAGGACGCCCGTCACCCCCTCAAGTACCGCATGCTCGTCAGCATGGTCGACTGCATCTTCGCCGACGTTGCCCAGCCCGATCAGGCCCGTATCGTCGGTCTCAACGCCCACCAGTTCCTCAAGGTTGGTGGCGGTGTCGTGATCTCAATCAAGGCCAGCTGTATCGACTCCACCGCCTCGCCCGAAGCCGTCTTCGCCCGCGAGGTTCAGAAGCTCAGGGAGGAGCGCATCAAGCCCAAGGAGCAGCTTACCCTCGAGCCTTTCGAGAGAGACCACGCTATGGTCGTTGGTATCTACTCCAGGGCCCAATAGATTTGAGGAGCTTGACACGAGTACCTGTTGGGAGCGTTGGCAAAACGCGGAGTCCATGGCGTTCACAGGCGCGCAAAAGGGGACAAGATGTGATTTTATGTCTTTGATGATAGTTTTACCTGTACAATTTTTTTCCTCCAGAAAGTATCGAAAATTGAGCATTTCAGCATTGATGGACCAGTACAAAGCCACACGCTTCTCAAAGACCCACGACTCTGCTGCTAGTGATTGAGCATAGGTACAGCTGATATCATAATGTACGTGCACAGCCGCTCCATGGAAACCATGGTCCTCTTAAATAGAGCCCCAGTAGTAGAACATATCACTTGCACTGGGCCATATGCTCTCGGACTCTTTCCCAGTGTCGATAGAGCAAGGTAAAGAGGGCGTGGCTGCTGGATTGAGTACTGAAAACGTGAAGGAGAATTCATAGACGGTCGGACTACTACAGTGATATGCAGACGCTGCATTCTGCAGTCATATGAGTGGGAAGATGTGACTTGGATGGAATGCAATATGAGATGATGTCTTGATTGATAGTATGGCATAGCAGCGAACAAAAAGCAAAAACTTACCGTTGCGATCGAGTCATTACTGTGGTCCCGACATCTGATCAAACAATTTCAAAACAAGACAATCAACTTACCTATGCGCAGCCATGCTTCATGACCTGCGCCTCACCCTGCCGCGGCTCTGGCTCCTGGTCTGCCTCTTTGGGTGCGGTGGCAGGACAAGAGACGAAGCCTTTGGAGGGTCACTCTTTGCTGGGCTGACCTTCACCTTCGCCGAGTTGGGAGTCTTGGGTGTGGCGACGACAATGTTCTCGCCCTCGCTGTCCTCGAAGAGGCTTGCAAGAGAGGACTTGCCGGTTGGCAGAAGGTTGCCTTCGTATTCAGAGCCGCTGTTCGATTTGGAGCGAGTGCGGGAAGCCACGCTCTCACCGTCGTTAGCGAAGAGTTGGAAGTCAGCGCTGTTGAGTGCAGAGAGCTTGCTGGCAGCACTGGATTTGCGGGAGGTGGAGATGGGAGGTGGACGATGCTTGCCGCTTGTGCTAGCGGTCGTCTGCTCTGCCTCTTGCTCGTCCTCATCGTCGGGATCGGCATAGTGGACGGATTTGCTGCTATTACGAGCAGAGCGACGCTTCTTGGCTGGTGGTTGCTCTGCTTCGTCGTCCTCAACATCTTCGAAATCTTGGAGATTTTGCCAATCGAGGTTGACGTTCTCGTCCTTGAAATCGAAGTCGAAGTCGAGGTCGAGGTCGAGGTCAGGCATGTCAGTACACAAAGCAGGAGCAATCATTTGCGCTGTCGGCACATGAGTGCTGTTGTTGCGAGATGAAGACCTTGTGCGAGGCGCAACATATTCATCGTCATCACCCGCATCGCCAGGGATCTTGAAAGTGTTTGGAGGCGTGGCTCCGCCGCTCTGCTGACGATGGTATTCCGTCATGTTCGCTTTATAAGCTCCACATGTGCAATCGGGCTGCCCAAACTTGGCCTGAATGCCCTTCATGGGGGTGTAAGTGTACTCAGGGTTCAGCTCTTTGTGCTCCCTTGCTTCGGCTGCTGCGCGAGCCTTGTAACGTGCTGCATCTTGCTCTCCGAGGGCCTTCCAGGCTCTGCCGGCTTCGATGGAAATGTTCGTGTTGTCATTACCTCTTTTCCGGCCCTTGCCCGTACACCATTGGGCTGAGAAGTCATTGCGGAAGATCATGAAGGCGTTGCGAGGACGGGGAACGTGCGTCTTCGCTTCATTCTTAGCCGGTAGACAGCGACAGCGCTGAACGGTGGCATTCTTCAGATCTTTCATGTGACCACCTCCTCGGTCGGACCTCTGTTTGGCCGGCTTGGAAGGATCCGTACCCTGCTGACCGTATTCGTATTCGCGACTGACCGCTCGAGGACCGCTGTCGTCGCCAGCAGCACGACGCTGTGCCTGCTCTTCGAAGTAAACAGCAGGGCCGGATTTCCCATTTCTGGTGCCTCGCTTAGGACGCAAGGGCTCAAGTTTCTTGGTTATCTGCTTCTTTGGCACAGAAGCTAGTGCGGGAACTTGAGGAACAGCGGCCTGAACAGGCATGGGTATAGGAGGCAGAGGGAATCGTGGTGGCATCATGCCAAATGGTGCTGCCCCAGCGAATTGAGGTGGCGGAGGCATGGGCATGTACCAACCCACCTGGGGATGGAAAGCGTACCCTGGCGGAATTGCAGGGAAAATCGTTGCTGGAGATGGTTGGACTGACTGTGCAATGGGAACCATCTCTTGCGGTGCCTTCGCAAACATCTGTGCAGTTGCAATTGGGTCGAACTGGATAGTCGACGCCGGAGGAGCGGGCTCTTCCACATCGCCGTTGTTGTTGTTGTTCCCAGTGTCTTCATCGAAACTCATGGGGAAAGCATCGTAGTTCAGGGTGTCGAGGTCGAAGGTCGCCGAGGTGAAATCTACCAAATCATTGGCGTCGGGCTGCGACGGGTCAAACATCTGGTTCTGGTCAGTGGGCAACTCAGAGAGTAGACGAGGGTCAATGGTGTTACCGCTCATTGCCAGGTTCGGACGAATACTCACAGTTTATTGAAAGTGTACCGGACGCTTTGGTTTGCTGAGATGAGTTTGAGGGTGCACGACGAACGAGGGAGGGAGGAGGCCAAATCCGCAATGGAAGGGCATGTTGCTTTTAATTACGATGTTCTTTGTGCCTTCAAAGATGCAAATGAGAGTGCTTCGAACCCCAAATTAGATGTGTGATAAAGATTTGTTAAACAAAGAAATATATTAAAGAGCTATCAAAGGAGCAGACCACTGCGAACAATGCGATTCATCGCCAATGATGATGAACATGTCCATCGAGCATGGCTAAGAGCCACGCATGCTAGCGCTTGGTAGCCAAAGCGGTTCCAAGTACGATTAGAGACTAGTTTCTGTTAGCCAATACTCTTCCCCAAGTCCTTTGAGTGATGAAGTGTTGGTGAAAAAGGTGTTTCAGAAGGTCTCCAAGCAATTTATCCACATTGTGTATTCAGAACAGGTCTGTGATAATAATGCAATGTTTTCATCATTTGATGAGTAGAGGGATAGTAATAGACTTGACGTACCATTTGCAGACAGCAGCGAATTTTCCTGCAGTTGATTAATAGGACTCGTCAGAGGCACTTTCGAGCGCACATGCGCATTCGGCAAGCAAAGACAGCTTCAACACGAATAGAGCATTATTCGTGAGTCGAGAGCCATCATGCACCGAGTGCGCACACTCGAAGTTGTGATACTGGGCAAGATGAAGACGAGAAAACAAAGATTCGCGTTAAAAGGACGAAGTTTGCTCTCGCGCGGCCGCTCAGACTCCCGCCTTGGCATTGTCAGGGCGACTCCAACACTACGGCAGGCTACACCTTCATTGTCGCCATATCATGCACACTTTCCCGACCGCCTGACGTCGTTGCCGCCATCGACGGTCAGACGCACGTTGCACACATACTGTATCAGTCGAGGTTACGGCGAATACTGCCTTCAGGTTGGATGAAGAATATATCTGAGTCGCAGTCACTGATTGGTTCTTGTTCAACTTTGGGACAAGCTAAGAAACACCGAATAGCTGTCAATTGCAAACACTAGTCGATAGGTGCAAGCATACGAGGCTCCGGCGAATATTGTTACAACACAAGATCGAAGTTGGCAAGCATGGCTTCGATCGTGAAGCTAGTAAATCATCTCCTACCATTTGCAACGCCTGGCACACCTCTGCTCCAGGATCTTGTGCACCTTGGCGCTATATGCACGATACTCTATTATGCACCTCAAATACAGCACTGGGTGCAAACACGACAAAACGCAGACAGCACACAAAACGAGGACGAATTCGATGACACGATTCGTGCAGACAATACACATCCGACGCCACTTGGTCAGGAACAAAGAGAGGCTGCGGCAGGCAACGACGTGGACCAGCGTGCTCCGATCGATGAATTTGAAGAGCTCCCACATGACGATGTGGAGGACGCACAAGAAGATGCAGGTGTCCAAGAAGGGCACCCAGGGCCGGCGAGACAGGCCCACATCCCTACACATCGTAACGTAGGGGCTAAGAAAGCGAAATCCCTCGCCCGCAAGGACCAGCGTCGTGCCTACAATGAGTTCATGCGATCCCAAGGTGATGCTCAACGCGCCGAGGATGCCAGAGATGCTGAAGAGCGTGAGGCGGCCCTCGCAGTCGAGAGAGAAAGACGAAAGAAGGCTGCGGCTGCGTTCGAAGCCAAGAAGGCCAAAGAGCGCGAGCAGAAACGCGAAGCAGAGACGAAGCAGAGGGAGGAAGAGATTAGATGCAGAGAACTATGCCTCAACCTTGTGAGACAAGCTCTCGAGGATGATAGGATGTGCGATCTGTTCAAGGTGGCAAAACAAGTCGGTGGCGATGTCGATGAGGAATGGGTGGAGAGAATTCTGAGGTCGAGCGACTTGGTGGGCTTGAAGAACGGCATCCTCACCATGATCACGAGCGTTGGCTGGGCCGTCCGAGTCAGCCAACAGGACGTACGACAACTCTACGAAAATGCTGCGATGCAAGATATCAGCGACGAAAGCGGTGCTGTCGGTTATGATCAATTGGGAAGCATGTTTGAGGGCATCTTGAAGGAGCGTGCCATCGAGGTTTGATGACCTTGAACGACCGAAGAGATAACGAGGAGACGAACATATATACGTTGGAATGATCTGCCAGGTCTCTAGATCATGCGCATGACAACAAATAGCCAAAAGTTGACAGACAAAGCCAAGAGGACACGTTCATCTGAGGGCCAAGTGCCACCGATCTTCCATGCTGGCACACGCTGCAGTGTTCGATGAATCCATATTGGGGTCTCGCATCATTCGGGACCGTCAGGATCTATGTTAAGTTTTAAGACACGTTTTTGATCATGCAAAGGTATGTCCCAACTTGTTAATTACGATCGGAGCCGCGGTGCGGGATAGCTACGTCGTACTCAAAGACAGCCGGAGATTCATCTCGTCTCACACAGCAATGTTATCCGTAGATAATTCTGCTATGTCCAGCTCAAGATCTGCAGTGTTGGAATGCGAGACCGAGCGAGGCAAGAGACATATCTACAAAGAGGAAATAGCATCCAGAAGCAGAAGATCCTCGCGTCCAACCTTGATACCTGCATACAGATGCCAGTACCAGATTGAAGAAAGGTAAACTTTGCCAACTTTAGCTATGTCTCCAAAATCTTGGAGCGAATAGCTCTTCCGAAGCGATGTGTTGTCCAAAGGAAATGAGCAGAGCAAATTCCTCCTTTGTTAGAAGAAAGCCAAGCTGTTGGCTTGCCCCGCGTAGATCCGCTGATAACAGCTAATAGACCGATTTCACCCGAACACGTCACCGTCCCTTGGTGCTCGCCTCGGCCTAATGGTCAGGCTACCATAATGTAATAATGGCGTCTCACAATGTTCGCGCAGACTGCCCCTAGCAAATACCTCGCACGGTAGGAAGTTTCATTTCTCAAGTTAATACATGTACTGCTAGCTTTGACGAGTCACAATGGCTCAAAACGAGGCACCTCCTATTGCAGCTCTGTTCCAAGTGCTCTTCGATCAGAAGGTGGGGTGAGTATGGCGACCAGGGCACGACTACACTGTGTGACAAAGTCTCGCATTATACTGACAATGGCTCAGATATACCATAGCATGGAATCAAACCCAACCTGGCACCGATCTGGACGGAGTCGAATATCAATGCTTGCCATCTGGCTTACATGGCGTCCGAGAAGATCTCGTGTACTTCATTCACAACAACTATGCTGGTGTGAGTGCTTTCGTACAAGGAGAAGCCGATGAGGCGCACCGTAATGCTAGCTTCGTTGCTGTGGGCGCCCTGGTCCCACTGAGCTATGGGAGATTGGGGAAGAGCTGGGAACGCGCGAAGGAGCTGAGGCGATTGGCAAGGACGACGGTCAAGGACCTACAAGATACAAAGCCACTGGAAGATTTTTGGACACAATATCAGAAGGCTGAAGGGAGCAACGGAGCAGTCTCGCCAACAGCTGAGAGGGCTGGATCTCTCAAAAGGAAGCGAGCGCTTTCAGACGCTACTGGCACATTTGCCGCGGACACATCTATGGCACAGGACCATCCGGCGATGTCCATGACTGTCTTGATCACAACTTTTGGACCTCTACTGTTCCCCTTGTACCGAGAAGCGCTTTTGCGTCGCCGAATCCTGGTGCTGGGCAGTACCCCCGTGCAGAGAACTTGCAATTTTGGTATTTATGGCCCAAGAAAATGGTCCGAAATGACTCTGACATTTTTTCAGTGTATGATCTCTCAATACTTTCGAATGTCCCGCGATCGCTTCAAGAGTCTCTCTCAACAGAGAATGGGAGAGCTCGTCTCCAACCACTATTCAACGTCGGCGTCTTCGATATCACGCGACTAGAAACACACGAAGATGGGTGGATTGCATGTACCACTGACGACATTCTTGGGGAAAAGAAGAAGTTATACGACTTGCTGGTCGAGCTACCATCGTCTAATACTGGTTCTGGACAAAAACACTGGCCAAAGCTCCGAACCTCTGGTGGAGAGATTATTAAGGCTACACAGCGAGACCTGCGTCGATACAATTCGCTGTGCAAGGAGCTGAAAAGGATAGAGCGGAGTGCTGGTAGACAGTACCATGATATCGATTCGGAGGACGCAGACGAGAATTACGACGAGAGCGCCCCACTTGTCCAGCCCATACCTGGTTCATGGGCTGAAAGCAAACCCTTGCACATAGCTGAAGCAGAGGTCGTGCAACCAGAGCCGTGGAGTACTGCTGCGTATAAGTCTTTCATGTGGTGGGCCTCTGCGGGAGAGATGGATGCATTGGAAGCCGAAGAAACTCTCATTGACCACGAACTCGTTGAGGATCTGCCCGATGTCGACGATGCAGCAGATCCCACTCGAGGCGCTCAGCAGGTCGCGATTATCCTCGTAGCCTACTTCCATCGCGTGACCGAAGCAATTCTGCAGACTCTTGCGAACAACATAGAGCACGCAGACGACGATACAGAAGAGGGCTATCAAGAAGAAGCAATCGATGTATCGACCGACGACATGCGGCGTATGGGACTCGATCCTTGGAACACCGGTGATCGGCAATTCGTGCAGGACGTGATGAACGTTTACTTCAAGAGAGAGGCGGCAATTGAAGACGACGGTGTACAGATGTGTGGGATGAAGCTATGTTGACCGCAGTCGAGCCTGGACTCTTTGAGACGAATTGTGTCCTGACTCGAGCAACAAGTTCATGGTGCTCGATCACGGGGTTGGCCTACATGCTAGCACAAAACCCGTAATGTGTAAACAATATACCAAAAAATACAGCGTGCAAACCTTCACACGAATATCAGATGCAAATGTCAAATATTGGAGTGGTAACCATGTACTGTAGTGCTTCAATGACCGAAGCTCGGTCGAAGGGCATTCCTCCGGCACATCTCTCTTAGCGTCAAGGGCCGAAAGTCTCTTCCACATTTCCCGATCGGAAAAGGAAAACCCTATTCTGCTTAATTCATCTTCCGCTGACGGGAGGGGATCTTATGCTGCATTTTCCTTCACTGAAAAATCATGCTAAATGACATAGATGAGCTAGGGCGCACGTGTGCCGGTATCCGTGCGTCGTTCGAGAACGGCATTTGGCAGCGAGGGCACGGCCTGGTGCTTGCTTGGTTTCAACGGTGATTGATCTAGATAAGTCAGCTAGCTTTAGACGGAAATCTGCATTGTTAAGATGAGGTAGGTATCCTAGCTTCAATTTTCATGCGGCAGCATCAATTTCGCTTGCTGGAAGTAACACTTCCAACAGTTGGCGCTGCTCGGGGTCACTGAAGGCCTCTTATCATCTGAGGACTAGGACTGATCCAGAACTTTCAATCGCCGGCTCATGTTCCTCTCACGACAGCCACAATGACTACACTACCGCGCGAAGAGCCAGAAGCTCTCGCCAGGATATCTACGGATGCCTATTCCACGGCAACCAGAGCGACCAAGGATGAGGCTGGCGAACTGGACATGAGCATGCAACAATCATCAATGCAACGCACCAAGTCATTGGAAAATATTGTCTCTCTCCCTCGCGAGATCCTCGTCGTCGGCATCATCAGTCTGGCACAATTCACAACACAGATGGGACTCGGCCAAGTCCTCTCGATTTTACACATTATTGCCGCCGATTTTGGCATTACCGACCCTGGCATCAAAGCATGGCTCATTGCTGGTTACAGTTTGACTGTCGGTACTTTTATTCTGGTTTCCGGACGCTTGGGTGACTTGTTTGGCTACAAGAAGATGTTGGTCATCGGCTACATCTGGTACGCACTCTGGTCGATGGTGGCTGGCCTTGCGATTTACTCAAATTACGTGCTATTTATCTGGGCGAGAGTGCTCTCAGGAATCGGGCCTTCAATCTGTCTACCAAACGGCTTAGCGCTCCTTGGAGTGCTCTACAGCCCGGGAAGACGAAAGAACATGGCTTTCGCTGTGTTTGGAGGAGTTGCTCCTGGTGGATCGGTGATAGGGTCTGTCTTTGGTGGAATCTGGAACCTTGCCTGGTGGCCCTGGACTTTCTGGAGCTTTGCGATCGCTCTCGCCATCATCGCTGCCGTCGGTGCATGGGCTGTCCCTGACCCGCCTCGGAAGGTCGACATCAGCGAGAAGTCCAACTTTGAAGTGTTCAAGATGTGCGATCCGCTGGGTGCGTTGTTTGGTATTACAGGCCTTGTCCTGTTCAACTTCGCCTGGAATCAAGCTCCGATTGAGGGATGGGCCTCACCAGATGTCATCGTCACATTAATTTTGGGCCTTCTTATCATCTTCGCTTTCTTTTACATCGAGCTGCATATCTCTTCAAACCCTCTCATCCCATTCGATGCACTCAACAGCGACACCGCATTCGTCATTGGCTGCATGGCTTGCGGTTGGGGATGCTTCGGCATCTGGGTCTTCTATCTGTGGCAACAGCTTGAGGTTCTGCGTGGTGCTGGACCCCTTCTTGCTTCGGCATATTTGACACCACTGATTATTTCGGGCCTCGTTGCTGCGGTTACGACTGGTTTCCTTCTAAGCTATCTGCGACCTCCATGGGTCATGATGATGGCAATGGCCGCTTTCGCGACTGGCTCAATCCTGCTGGTCACTGCTCCGGTTCATCAGACCTATTGGGCACAAATTTTTGTCACCTGCATCATCGCGCCTTTTGGTATGGACATGTCATTCCCAGCGGCCACGCTTATATTGTCCAATGCTGTATCTAGAGAGCATCAAGGTGTAGCAGCAAGCCTCATTAACACTGTGGTCAACTACTCGATCTCTCTCGGACTCGGTTTCGCAGGAACCGTGGAGGTACACGTTACTAAAGGCGATGGGACTTTTGAGGATACGCTGCATGGATATAGGGGCGCCTTGTACACAGGTATAGGCCTTGCGGGACTCGGTATATTCCTGAGTTTCGTGTTCGTCCTGAAGAGCTATTGGAAGGATCACAACGAGGCGCGAGCAAAGGCTCTGGAAGACAAACCTGCAGAAGCTTAAAAGTCCATTTTGCAACCTTTCAAATATATTGAGACATTTTTGTCATGTTATCATTATTATCATTACTTGACCTTCTCCGGTGTATGTTCAAAGTGAGGCGCAACACGTCATTTTGTCCTTATCTTGCTCGAC
The DNA here is from genome assembly GCA_030463185.1 of Cladosporium sp. BF-F. Classification (NCBI taxonomy): domain Eukaryota; kingdom Fungi; phylum Ascomycota; class Dothideomycetes; order Cladosporiales; family Cladosporiaceae; genus Cladosporium; species Cladosporium sp. BF-F. Next base: position 455,888 of record JAMRMS010000005.1, on the reverse strand, counting down.
GTGTGGTTCACGTTTCCAACTTGTATTGATCTTCCAGAGATGTCAACTCTGTGACTCACTATTCGGCGATCGCGCATACCGTTACACTTGTACCACATATAAAAGGAAGGTGGTTCTGATAGACATGTCGTGTGGAGCCGGAGCACGGTTTCGAGACGTAAACGTCAACCGGTTCTGGCCGACATCGGGGCAGCCGACGTATGACATGCCACTTCATCAGCGGAATTTTGGAGGGGCAGTTCACAACATCACTACAACTAAAATAATAACTAAGTAATCATGTCTGAGTACAACATTGTCATCTTCGCTGGTCAGTCCATTGGCGAGAATGCATAGAATACTCTAGCTAACAATCAGCAGGCGACCACTGCGGTCCTGAGGTACAGTCGAGCCAAGTCAATGCTTGACATTGAGCTATATATGCTAACAATTCTGCCCTACTAGGTTACTGCAGAGGGTGTCAAGGTATGTTCAATGCTCAGCAGTCATCTTCGAGCTCTGCTAATGGTGTCCATAGATCCTTCGCACCATCCAGGAGCACACCGACCTCAAGTTCAACTTCCAAGATCACCTCCTTGGTGGCGTACGTGTTCTTCAGCATCTATGAAACCGACTACGAACTCACACTCCATAGGCCTCAATCGACGCAACTGGCTCTCCTTTGACCGATGAGGCTCTCGCAGCAGCAAAGGCTGCTGATGCCGTTCTTCTTGGTGCCATTGGTGGCCCCAAGTGGGGCACCGGTGCTGTTCGTCCTGAGCAGGGTATCCTGAGGCTCCGCAAGGAGATGGGCACATACGGCAACCTTCGCCCTTGCTTCTTCGCCTCCGAATCTCTCGTTGATAGCTCGCCTCTTAAGGCTGAGGTCTGCCGTGGCGTCAACTTCAACATCGTCCGCGAGCTTACTGGCGGTATCTACTTCGGCGAGCGCACCGAGGACGACGGCAGCGGCTTCGCCAAAGACACCGAGCCCTACTCTCGCCACGAGATCGAGCGCGTCACTCGCCTCGCCGCACACCTTGCCCTTGCAGAGAACCCTCCTGCGCCCGTCTGGTCGCTTGACAAGGCCAACGTCATGGCCACCAGCCGTCTGTGGCGCAAGACCGTGACCGAGGTCATGGAGAAGGAGTTCCCTCAGCTCAAGCTCGGCCACCACCTGATCGACTCGGCCGCCATGTTGATGGTCAAGAACCCTCGCGCGCTCAATGGCGTGATCGTTACCAGCAACCTGTTCGGCGACATCATCTCAGACGAGGCCTCCGTCATCCCTGGCTCCCTCGGCCTTCTTCCCAGCGCTTCCCTCACCTCCTCTCCCGACGGCAAGAGCAAGTGCAACGGTATCTACGAGCCTATTCACGGTAAGCCGTCCCAACTGATTCAATTGCTATCTTGAATGCACCAGCTGACCCACAAACTCATAGGCTCCGCCCCCGACATCTCCGGCCAAGGCGTCGTCAACCCCATTGCTACCATCCTCTCAGTGAGCATGATGCTCAAGTACTCCCTTCAGCAGCCCGAGCTCGCCAAGAAGGTCGACCAAGCCACCAAGATCGTCATCGACAACGGCATCCGCACCAAAGACATTGGCGGCAGCGCCGGCACCGCTGAGGTTGGTGATGCGATCGCAAAGGAGCTTGCGTCCATCCTCAAGGCTTGAATTTTTACTTCTGGCCTGCCACGACTCCTGCAATGACATGAAATGCATAGATGAGACTCCACCACAAAAAGAAATCGAAATCCAGGAAAGGAAAGGGAAAAAGTTACGGTTATGTAGTCTGTTGTATAGATGAGCAAGGAAGAAAACAAACGCATCTTCAACCCAGGGCTTCGATGTGATCCAAGTGATGTTGTAAACGGCGATCCAAGGCGCAATGCTTCGATTCCTGGAATAAAGTGTCTGAATTATTATTGCCACAACATAACTACAGGCAAGATGTGCACCAGGAAATGTTAAACAAAAAACCAGATTATTAATTCAGAACAGTTGTATTCAAAGGACAAATCCTATCCTACAGGCTAATCTGCACACAAAAAGGTCAAAGCAACACTTGACAAAAATATGCGAAATAGGAGTATCTTTGCAAAATGCAAACTCAGACCATCACAAAACGCAAAAACCCCAAAACCCCAAATTCCCATCTATCTCAGCCCGACAGCAGAGCTAGTCGAACTATCCATCCTCCTCAGAGCAATCAAAGCCCGTCTGGGGCTCTCACTGCTAGCCGAGCTAGTCGGCCTGTTCGGGCTTCCCTTCCGCCCGCGAGGATCATAATCATCATCACCACCGTCCCCGTCTTGCGTCGAAGGCTCATTGAGGTGCCAGAAGGATTCCGCGCTCTCGCGCATGGGACTGGCGGGCGGCGAGGAAGAAGAAGAGATAGAAGAGAGTGTTGCGTGGTGTTGTGGAGAGAATGAGCGTAGGAGTGGCGGCGGGGGCGGTGCGCGTCTTCATGCCGAGGATTTAGTGGGTTCTTCTTCGCCTTCGGGCAGCTCGCCGGACTTGACGGCGTCGGCGTAATCGGAGTGGTTGATGAAGGAGGCCGACTGGGAGGTGGTCGCGCTGTCTGGGGAGCCGGGCTCGACGTCTTCTTCGGGAGCAGGGCGATTGGGCTCGGTGGCTTCGAGGTTGGCGTCTTGCTTCGAGGCATCTTCGTCTTCGGCAGGAACCTTCTCGGTCTCGGCGGCGGGCTTCTCGTCCTTCTTGGAAGGGGAGAGGAGGCCACCTCCGTTCTCGTTGGAGTCCTCTTCCTCCTTCTTCGCTTCCTTCTTCGCCTGCTTGCGACTGGGTGTGCTGGGCAGCTGGTTCTCCTTGTCGCTAGGTTCGGGAGCATCGGCAGTTTCAGCGCTAGAGTCCTTGGGCTTCAGATCAACCTTAGGAGCCAGCTCATCCTTGACGTCGGGCTCGTTGGACTTCAGCGGTGTGCTTGGCCTAGAGTCGTCGCCGCCTCCCTGCTTCTTGTTCTTGTTCTTCTTCTTGGGAGACTTCTTGGGCGTGTTAGCCGCAGAGTCAGCTTCACTGACGCTCTCGGCAGCTTGTTGCACCTTCTGCTCGAAGTTCTCGATAGCAAGGCTGACCCTGCGACCCTCGAATTTGCCACCCTCTTTGACCTTCTTGACATCTTCACGAAGCTCCTTCACGAGATCACGAGTCTTTTCCTGCGCCTTGGCTCCAGAGTTGCGGACCTGATCTTCGGCGCGCTTACCAGCTGCCTCAACAGCCTCCTCGGTCTTACGTTCGGCGGTGCGAGCATCCTGAGCGATAGCCTTAGCATTCTGGGAAGCACCACGTGGTCTTGTGGCGCGCTTCATGTAAGCCTTGTAGAAGAAACGAGCGAAGAGAACAGTGAGAGGAGCCAAGTAGAAGAGGTTCAAGTAGATGGCAAAGGCTTCGCCAGAAGTGTCGATGCAGTTCACCTTGGTCCACTCGGTACGCCATCTGGTCTCGTACCGGGGGCCAGCCGGAATGACATGTTGGGAGATTTGCTCCATTCTCTCCTCGATGTGCTGTGCCACGGGCTTGTTGTCGTGAGGAATACCAACACGCTCAGCGACACCCTCTTCACCAGCAGCACGAAGCAGGAACTTCTTGATCATGGCACCCACTGAAGCAGTGGCGGCGGGCGACTCAATGACCTTGGACACTTCGGACGTAGCAGAGGCAACAGCAGAAGTAGCGCTGGCGGCTACAGACGAGACGGTAGCAAGGACCTTGTAAGGCGTGGCAACCGGGATGTCGTACTGCACAAAGAGGTGAAGAGCGGCATAGCTTGCACCAAAGAGGAATTGCGCAATCTGCAAAGTGGTAAGGAAGCGTTTGATGCTCTTGTTAACTTTGACGTTGATTGCAGTCAAAGTAAAGTAGGTGTACTGTTTGTTCATTAGCGAGGCATTCTATACGCATACGGGCATGTTGAGGAACTCGCCATAAGAGCGTGGATAAAGCTGTTGATGAAGACGAACATCCAGATGGGAGGGCTCATGTAGCGCATACCAGCCCACATGCACAGCATAGCGCCTGCGTGGTGGTATGTCTGTAGGGTTGCGCTTCTCTTGCCCTTCGCGACAATAATGAAAGTGTCCAAGACCTCATAGAACTTGCTGAGATAGAAGATCCAGCCCCAGAAGGCAAGTCCCTCGTTCCACAATCTTCCAACATCAGTCGGATCAGGGTTTCCGCTCGGGCTCATGTGAATCAACGCGTTCTTGGATTCCCAAATGTTGATGGTTGTGTTGTACGTAGCAGCATCGCCCAGGCCTCTGGGTCCGTGGATCTTGCACATCGAGTCGGCAATGCCTGCAAGGCCGTTTGGATTGTCAAAGCCTGGCCAGGTGTGCCTGAACGCTCTGAACATGGCGACAAAGGTAGCGGCACTGTAGATTGCGAGCGCGACGTTGTGAAGGATGACGAAAGGCTTGAAGAAGGGCTGGCGAGCTATCCACCATGGCTTATGGCCACGCTGGCGGTTGACAGCGTTCAGAGCGAAGACGGTGAGAATGTAGGCAGATGCGAAGAGGATGGGCACCTCGGGGCGCATCGCGACATTGAAGAGCCATGGCGAGATTCCGAAAGGCGCGCGAAAGGTGCGTTCTTTGACTGGTGGTGGCAGAGCTGCAGGCAGGCCAGCAGGCGGGAAGGTGAACAGCTCCTTGGGCGGCAGCGAGAAGTACACCTGAGGGCCCGACATGATGCAAGGGAGGCGAATGCGCTCTCAATGGCAGTCGGACTGGAAGTGTTTGCAAGCAACAGTGTTGATCGAGCAGAAACGCGTGGGGTATTGTCGTATTGGGAAAAGACGCGCTGAGGCTGGAGCTTGGACGCTGTGGCTTGTCGTCTCAAACGGGCCTCGGCGGATGATGGGATGAGCTCGTGCTTGTCGTGATATAGGCCACCTTGTGCCGGGTGAGCTTGCGAGTTGTGCGCGCGCGCGTGCCACGGCTTGCGGAAGGAGTGATGATCAAGTGAAGGATGATGATGCGACGGCAGCGCGTGGCTGGTAGGCCGGAGGTCCTACTTCTCCCTCTGGAATATTCTCTCGCTGTCGACGTCACCATACGTCACGCGTTGCGTCCCATGAAAACAGGCCGAGAAGGCAACGAGTGCCTCACAATCTAGAGTCTAAAACGCATTCCTTTGGAAAGACAACACTCAAACTCAAAATCAATAACCACGTTACGAATAACCCAGTTCGTCCAAAAGATCGATCAAAATGGCCTCAGGTCAAAACGCAGCCGAAAAGCTCAAGGGCGCCATGCACCAGGGCAGCGTAAGTGGTACAGCTTTTATGTCACATTCAAATCATACTAACTCAATCACAGGAAGCATCAGAGAGCGCTCGCCAAAACACAAACTCGTTCTTCGACACCCTTACCAGTGACAGCAAGGCCAATACTGCAGACACCACTGCCGGTCAGAACACACACACCACCGGCGGCGTAGATGGCGAGAAGACCCTCACTGGTGGCTCAGAGAATGCCAAGGGCGAGACAGGATTCAACAAGGACGCAGAAGTCCTCGGTGGCGCTGCAAAGGACGGAGCAGAGGGTGTTGCTGAGAAGGCGAAGAAAAAGTTCTATGGTGTCTAAAGCATGATGATTTGACGACTGTGATACCCGAAGCGCATGGATGGAATAGGATTGCATGACATGAATTCATTACTGTTGGTCGTGGCTACCTACAAATTTTCTCTGCCTTGTTCAATGTCTAAAAATCCTTCTTGGGCGCATCACCCTTCTCGGCACCACTACCATACTTCCTGACGGGCTCCTTGGCAGCTCCCTTGTCCTTCTCGAAGTACTTGACCTCCTCGGAGTCCATGTGCTTCATCACAGTGTCTGCCTGCCACTTCTTGAAGCTGAAACCAAGGCCCTCGTGGCTGTAGTCCTTGTCGTTCGCCTGGTCCTTGTGGTATTTGACTTGGATGAAATCGGAGTCGACCGTGTCAGGGTCGAGAGTAAGAGATACAAGCGCATTGATCGTCGCTGTCTTGGGTATGACCTTGAAGGTCCAGGATTGCTCATTCTTAAACTGGATCAAATCCCTGTCGTTCTTGATGATTTCGTATCGCTCATTCTTCGAGTTCTTGAAGAGCTTGGGGAGGGCGAACCACTGGCCGGCTGCGCGTAATGTCAGTGGATGCAACTCATGAATAATCTGTCTTTACAACTTACCCATCTTGTAGCGGTCGTTTGCGTAGACGAACTGATCATCGTAGACACAGTCTGCTGTGTAGCGCTCCACTCGCTTGATGGTGGGTTCGCAAGAGTAGAGAGCAATGATATCGTCGACTAGAGCCTGACGGGCGGGTGAGAGCTTGATGCTCTTGCTTGGGTCGGGAGTCCAATCCTCAGTCGAGGAAGTCTGACGGACCTCGAACTGCTCGCCGGGTGCTGAAGACATCTTGGTCGTGGATGCGAAACTACGGAGAGCAGAGTGGTTATGTGGTAAGACTTTGATGGTGTTGCGAGTAACTGTTCGTGCTGGGGTGAAGAGTCTGGATGATAGCATGTGAAGAGAAAAGAGCGTTACAATCTACTGCCTAAGCAAGGTCTAAGTCTAGTGATTGCAGTGCCTATGAGGCAGCCTTACATGTTGATGTCACGCCTGGTTGTGACGTGTAGATCGAGCACATTCGGACTTGACGTGCATAAGTGAGGCGTACATGTTGTGCGTGTGCCACACTCTATGGGCTCGCGACTACGACTGCGCCTTGGGAAGACGGCTCGACATATGGCATGATGATGAATGATGACAACAACCTCTTTCCCTTCTCGGACCTGGACCCCTAGAGGGACAACTCGAACGGCGGAGATTCGTGGGACCGGTAACCCCAAACACGAACCCTAGTACAGTAACCGATGTTCCTGTTCTGTCGAAATATGCCAACCAGATGCCCGCTTACCATCTGGAGATGATATCTATAGTGTCATTGATAGTAACCCCTTGTAATTTGTACTTGATGGTGCGCATTTGGCCCGGTGTGGCTTTCCGAGTGTTGATGCTTCGCTGTTGCCTGAATTTGACTTCCACACGCGCGGACGTCAGCTGTCCTCACAACTACCAACCCGATAATTCACAAAGCAGCAAGCTTCCCGCACTATCATACGCCACCTTCGCGGATCTCTGTATGATCTGATGCTGGTGCCAATAATCTCTGTTTGAGCGGTTCGAAACATCATCGAGAGACTGACAGCCTATGTAAAGTCGGAGGCTTGTGCCATCAGCTGCTGTTCGAGAATGTTCTTACTTGACATCGAGATATTGCTATACGTTCAAGGACTGACGTACCTCAATTAAGCGTCGCAGAATGAGAGACAAGGCATCAATTAGAACGACATCGTATTTAAAGTATTCACTGAATTTAGTATTGGTTGAAAAGACACAGCTCCATTCTCGAGCCCTCCATCACTGGAACTGGCGTTCATCAACGACATACCAGCCTTCGTAAGCGCGCCTCACCTCAGAGCGATGTGCACGAGCCAATTCACTCTTCAACAGTACGCCAAAGAACCCATTTCGATCAGTCTCCAAATCCTCCCACACGACCAACAAAAGCCTAGCAGCAAACTTGTGCGGTTCATTCGTAGCTTTGCTGTAGTCGCTAAATTCCTCGAAGAAAGGCTCGTTTCCTTTGATCAGGCGCTGCGCGAAGCTAGACATGGCGTGAAGCAATGGCGCAGTCGTGTAATCGAAGCTGATCTCGTGAGCAGCGTGCTCAGCGACGAGATCTATGCTGTCCTTCCACGGCTTGCCAGGTCCTCTGTTGACCGGGAACGAGCGCCGCATATCTCCCAGGAACTTCTTGCTGTTGTTGTCCGGGTTGAGCCACATGTAAGCCCACTGCTTCAGCAGCGGCAGGACGTTTGGATCCATGGCGAATTTCACGAGTTCGCGATCAGAGAACTCCTGCGTGCAGTCTGGAACGTGGAACAAGCTCCAATCGACAAGAGCGAGGAGTACGGGCGGGTGGTCTGGCATGCGGTAGGATTCCTCTAGCGGCTCGGACTCGATAGCCTTGGGAAATTGGGGGTCGAAGACCTCGACCTCCCTGACGATTTTGGCGTAGTATCTCGGCGCATCGCCGAAGTTCATCTCCGGTCCGTCTTCTGTGATGGTGACATCGTTGTCTCTCTTTATCAAGCGCGGTCTGCATGCGATCGGTGGGGAGTGAATTTTAGGGTCTTCGGTCGGTTTGGGTGCAGCGTTGCGTTTCGTGTTTCCTGCTTTTCCTTTGCTGCCGCCGTCTTTTTCTTTGCCCTTGCCTTTTACCTTGCCGGTTGCGCTCCCGCCCACACCGATGCCAATACCAGTGCCACTGCTGCGCCCGCCTTGGATACCAACGGGGGAGGAGCCAACGCGCTTGCGCTTACCTAGACTTTGTGGCATGCTATCGTCCGCCGATCGCATCGCGATATTGCGAGGGAGGATTAAGCTAGGAAGCTTGAAGCGGCCTTCGCCTACTGGTTTGGCGGCTCTGTTGGGTCGCTGAGACGATGCATCGATTTGCAATAGCTGTATTAGCTGGCGTGTGGCTTCGTCCGCTTGGTCGTCGGCCATGTTGTCTGCGGAAGAAGAGGATGCGTTGAGAGAAAAGAGAGATAGTTCAATGTTGTTGTGATGTATTTGCCACTGGTAGATGTGTTCAGTGAAGGGATGTCGAGTTATGCATAAGTGACTAATTCCGGACGTCACATGCTCTGTTGTCATGCGCTTCAGTTTGCACGTGAAAGTGAAGTCTGCCAACTTCACTTCTGGAGACATGGGGTCTGCGCGCTCACAATATCGACTTAGCTTTCTTTGGCATGAGAAAGAAGCACAAGAACGAGAAGGAGAACTGGAATACCTTCGTCATCAGTAGCCATATCATGTATCTGCACGGTGCAGATCTGCCTCGACCTCCTATTGAGATCTTGCTCCATCGTCCAGCCACTCAAACTTCATTCTCAACCTCAGAAATGTCATCATCCTCGATCTCGCTACTCTCATCTCAATCATCAGTATCGTCGTCAATCACAATGACCGGTCGACTTTTTGAGGTCAAATTCCACTGCACCTCAGCCTCTGATCTGATGTCATCGTCTTTCTTCTCACATTTGAACGGCTGGACCGTTGTCTTCTTCTCAGCATCGGCGATACTCTCAACCTTCACCGGCTTCTCCATTGTCTTCCTCATGAAGCACTCCAACACCTTTCCACGAATCTTCGTCTTGCAGAAGTCTTGTCGAGCCTTCGTCATCTCCTTCACAGGATCTCCTTCCGAGTTCACAATGCCGTTCTGCGAAGGCCTGATCAGGAAACTCACAGTTTTCACTCGTCGAAGAGCCTCGGCACGATTGACGCTAGGTGCAAGGATGTAAAGCTTGAGGCTTTCCCAGTGTCTTTCAACGCTCTCGTCAAGCGTTGCGCGCAGGTCGGTAGGCAGTGCCACTTCGAGTGACTGCAGACTGGGGGCGCCCCTAAGCAGTTTGTAGCAAGATTCGAGCAGACTAGGAGCTGATTTGGTGATTGCGAGGCGGGTTAAGTGCTTTCTGCAGGAGCCGATCCTGGCCAGCCAGATGTTGAGAAAGGTCAGCGCGGAAGATACGAATTCCGACGGACGATAGAGAAACTCGACGGCTTCCGCGTTGATGGCTCGATTGACACAGAGTATGGCGGTTTCACGAGGCTTGAGTCGGACCCAAGACCCGTCAATGTAGACCCGGAAGTCATGTCTGCTAGGTTCGTCGATGAATACCACTTCCTTCACGGGAAACAAGATCTTGTAAATTCTCTGACGGAGCTCGAGAGGAAGTCGTTCGAACGGGAAGTGAGTAGCAGGTACGGCAACGTAAGCCTTCAGACCAGCATGTGGCCCGATAGTTAAGGTGAACTTTGAGATATCAGTACGGTTCGTCAGTAGCGCAAAGCCAAGGGTAGTAGCTACCTCTTGCAGCTTGAACGGCCTGGAACCATTCAGGTAGATCGCATGGTGGAACTTTCTACGCTTGTCTTGATACTTTCGTTCGTTAGCAAGTCCGTATTAAGCTGTGGATAGCCGTGTTTCTTACTTTTGCATGGATCTCGTTGTCCTGAAAGGTTGGGTTGGCGACTCGTCTGCGTGCTGCCATTATGCTCGTTGCTCTCAAAGCAATCCGGTGTTTGAAGTTGTAGTTGTTGTTCAAGACGTGCATGTCTCGAAAGATGTTCTTTTAAAGGGACGACACCTTGCTGGCATGTGATTAGACTACTAGCTGCGTCAAAGCAGGTATCCTCCAAGTAATGGTATGAGCAGTGAGTGAGTGAAGAGGAGGTCAACACTTTCCGTATGAGAGCCGAGCGAAGCAATACAGCTTCACTACACAACTCGGCAGTACAGCGAATACAATTGCACTCAGCAGTCGCTATTCCACTGAAGCGAAGCCAGGACATCGTCAACAACTGTGCGACTGCAAATGAAGTGAGCATGCCCACAATCGTGCCTGAACGAACCCGAAAACCCTCATCGGCTCGACGAGACTCAACTCCGAATGTGCAGCACAAATCGCCCACCACATCATCCACAAACCACAGATCTCTGTGCTCCTCGCCACTACATGATGAACACAACATCTGAGATATTCGCATCTCATCGGATCTAGAGTAGTCAATCCACGGCGCCAAAACGCAGTCAGTAGTAGTGTGAAGTCGGCACGACATGATGTCGTCCCCAAGATCCACAAACCCGGAATCGGAAACCACCTCTACCTCATGAACAAACCGATTTTCCCGCACCTACTGCAACCGCACACGCCATGAAACCGCCACACTCAGCAGCCACGATTACAGCCCAATAGACTAATTCCCCGATGGGAGCGATCGCAATCGAGATTGTCTCTTTCGTCCGGCAGAAGCCACGTAAAGGCACAGCAGAACGAGCTCTGTTTCAACATTCATGCAACGAACAGTCCACTGACTCGGACAGATAGTCCGCCCGCTCGCCGGAGATCAAGTCCAGTAGTAGTCCCGTAGCAGTAGACACACCTCCGTCATCGTCATCATCACAGCTCACAAGGGGACGCGCGCTATGGAGATTTAGAATTGGGACGCGCAGATCGCGTGGTCTGCCGCCGTCAAAAGCGCGTTCGAACTCTCTAAGCGACAGCACCTCTCCGAACAGCAGAAATAATGGGGATTGACGGCGGGTATGCCGGCGGGCGGTAGCCCGATAGCACGGACCTGGCAAGCGGTGTGATTGGGGAGATTTGGGCTTGTGGGTTTCTGCTTCCTGGCTGTTAAGGTCTGGGGTGGAGGGCGGATTTAGATTAGGTGAGCAGAACGAGAGGGAGACAGGGAGAGAGCGTGGGGCTGGGAACGAAATACGAGCAGAGAGAGAATGTCTCTGTTCCCTGACGGTTTCTTGAGGGGGTTTATTTCGGGATTCGAGCAGAAAGGCGTTAGAGTGGGATGTGAGACTCGTTTCTCCCTGAAAGGAAAAGGGTTTCTCGGTTGCGGAGAGTGGGTAGTGGGCTTGCAGATGGGTCTAACGGCGGTTGAGGGATCGGACTGGTGTTTCTGTAGTGTGCAAACTGTATCTGCCGTTGGTGTTATACACATGGGGGGTGGTTTCTCGTTGGTTTGGCGCGGTCGCGAGCTTGTCTGGATTGCTTGCATGAGATGAGATGATGGGAGGAGCGCATAGCCGACACGATGGGAGCCATGGGCCGGCCACAACACGGTTGTGGAATCAGATGTGACAGGTTGGGATCTCGGTTCGCAGCTCGCAGTAGTCGAGGCGCTTTTGAACGGCTTGGGTTGGGTACCAGGCGCCTGGTCGGAGGGAGAGCTGGGTAGGGCGTGCGGCGACTCATGAACGCGAGACAGCTTGCAGTTCGCATGTCGTGGGCGCAAGTGCTGCTGGACGCGGTAATTGATAGACAGGACTACGCGTGATGGCTCGGGTAGTCCGATGGGACCGCTGGGCATGCCTGGGCAAAAGAACGCCAGAACCACGTTCTGCTGGGTGATATAAACTTCGCCCTGCACAATGCACGACGGTTTGGGGAGGCGACCACGTTTCTCGACTCCTTCCCGCTGTGGCGCCATCGAGGGTTCCGGCGACGGAAGTCGGCGTGGGACGGATAGCAAGACGTGAATAAGTGATCGGCATTTGGTGGTGAGAATTCGATTCAGATCACAGATGTGCTGATTCCGCCCTCTGTGTTCTGTCGGGGGTCGGGGAGGCACCGGGCCACACAGGTTGCACATGGTGGAGGCGTCGAGGCAGCCCGGGAACAACAGTCGTGGCCGTGTTACCAACCGCCACCAGCAACACCAACGCAGGCCAATTCTCCAGGAGAGCAGGCGATGCGCCCCCTCTCTTCCGTCCTCGCCTGCCTGCGGCCTGTCTGTGCCTTACCGTAGAACACCCAACGAGCCCACGCCGCCGCGCGCAGCACCGTCTGCCTGGACAGCGTATTATTGCAGGCAGGCATGGATGCCTCCCAGACGAAACAAGCTCCGGCCAGATCCAATCGGGCCATTCACCAGGTAAGGTAACACGACCGCTGACCCGCAGCAAAGCTACCTTGGCCTGGCGCTCCTTCGTGCTGTCAGCACGTCACACAACAACGCCCGCCTGCACCAGCCCAAGCGGCCCAATGAGGCAGAGAGCGTGCAGATGCGCCAGCCAGACCCGGTACCTCCTAGCCAGGCTGCGCGCCGGGGATGGCTCGCCTGCGGCCGAGATCAGCAGCAACAGGAGCAGCGGCAGTAGCAGCGATAGCACGATTGTGAGAGGACAGAGCGCATGTCCGACTGGCTGCTGGCAGCACCGCATCCACCAACTCTACAAGACTTGCTATATGGCGTCGGGCATAAGCATGGCAATCCTCGACGCGTGAACAGCCACATGCGCGATGATCGCCAGTGTCCTGGCATTTTGACTCCGGGCTACAACGATCACCATCACCTGGGCGCGAAGCTAGAGGTGTGCGTGAAGGTGCGAACGTGCCAGCGGCGCCGTTGCAGCCGGAACGGCTCACTACGGGCCTTTGTATAGCGTCCGAGCGCCGGGCTATGGCGATGCTAACGACGTTCAACGAGCGAGCGTGGGTGGGGGTGGTGCGGTGTGCGAGCATGGGTGCAAACGCTGCTGCAAACGCACCGTGGCCCGCATCCCGGCAGCAGCAGCAGCAGCACTGCACTGCACTGCGCTGCACCGCGCCATACGGTAGCAGCATCGCGGGCAGGATGACGCGGGCGGCGGCGTGGATTGATTGGGCTCGCTACCTTGCCTTAGCTGCACGCGCTGCACTGCTGGGAGGGAGTGGCTGCTTCGGTTCGCAGGCGCGCACTCGTCCACGGCGGCGGGTCCGTGGTCCCTTGGGCGTGGCGGGCGTGGGCGTGATGGCCTGGCGCCGGCTTGGGCTTGGGCTAGCGCGGTGTCGGTTAGAGCTTGGCCCAGTGGCTCCTAGCGCGCGCTGGCCTCGTCGTCGTCGCTGCCAGGCTGCTCCCAGGCGATTGGCACAGCGCGAGGGCAGCCTGCACGCCAGCCCGCCTGACTCGTGTGTCGCTGGCCTAAGTCTCCAACATCCGCCGCACGCAGAGCGCGCGCCTCGCTCGTCTTCGGTTGCTTCACAACACACGCCTGCTGTGTCGTCGCGCCCCGAAGAAGCTCGCTGCTCGCCGTCGTCCTCGTGTGTGTGTGTCTGGCCGCAGTACCGCACAGCAGCAGTCGCAGAGCCCACCCAAGCCCCTGCTGACCTCTGCCTGCTCGCTCCTCGATCCCACTCGCCGCCTGCTGAGAGCCACGCCGAAGCTTGTCCTTTCAACTGATATACGATATACTGCTTTCGCTCCACCACCACTCGCTCGCTCTTGCTGCCTGCCGCCTCGTCCCTCTTGCTGCCTCAGCTCGACCACGACTGCCATTGCCAGCACCAGCTCCAGCTGCCTGGTCGCCGGCAATCTCCCTTGGAATTCCTGGAAGCTGATCGTGAGTGCTTTCCCCTCGATTCATGTCCTCCTTGCTTCCTTGCCTGTGCTCTGGGTCATTCCTTCGTCCCACCATTACGGAACCTCATCCCAAGGCCAACTCCTCGGTCTTGCTCTCCCTTCTTCTTCTGCTCTGCGTAGCTTGCGAAGCTGTGTCGTCGTCGACATCGCATGCCACGCTCCGGCTAGCTAGCACTGTCCACGCAATCGCCTCCAATACTGATACGTGACCTCTAGCTATTCTCTTGTACCATATAGACTGCTCGGCACCTTGCGTGTCTCCTTGCCCGTCATGGAGCACAAGCCCAGCTTCACCGCAGTTCCGAACGAGACGCAAAGCTTCACCACACGCACCACTCGCGAGAATAAGAACCTGAGATATGAGCTCAAGGTGCTTCAACAGCCGCTGCGTGCTCGCGCATGCGGTTCCGGCTCAAAGTGTAAGTCACTTCCATTTATAATCCGCTGAGCGTGTAACTGACAGGCATAAAGCATCAGCTGATCGCAGACCTGTTGACCCGCCACCCATTGTTCAGCTCAAGGTGCTCGAAATGAAGCCCGGTGCCAATGGCGAGGAGATCGCAGAAGACGTCACCTTCATCATGAACGCCAACTACTTCCTTTTCGCTACCTTGGAGCCTGCCAGGCATTTGGCACAGCCTCGTGGCATGCCAGACCCAAATAAGCCTACTGTCCTTACCGGCACCCCGGTTGCTGGCATGGTCTACCTGGACCGTCCCAACCCGGCTGGCTACTTTATCTTCCCCGACTTGTCTGTTCGTCATGAGGGTCACTTCCGCCTGAGCTTCAGCCTGTACGAGGAACTCAAGCGTTCGGAAGACTACGACAAGCTGGAAGACCCTAGCCTGGCCTCCTCTCAAGGCGAGACCCACGTCACCCACCGCCTGGAGGTGAAGTCGGAAGTCTTGCAAGTGTACAGTGCAAAGAAGTTCCCTGGTCTGACCGAAAGCACTTCGCTGAGCCGGACTGTCGCCGAGCAAGGCTGTCGTGTACGCATTCGTCGCGACGTCAGGATGCGCAGGACTCCTCGTGATGCAAAGAGCGGCAAGGACTGGGATGAGTACGAAGACTCAACTGCCGATCAGCGTGCGAAGATGGCACGCACCACCGACACACCACCCTACGCCTACGCAAATCACCCGCACGCAGCACCGCCTTCTGTCATGGAGCCCACAGCAAGACCCCGCTCTGCTAGTCACGGAAGCCACCAATCTCTGGCTGCTTCGCTATCACGTCGCCAATCGCAGCAGGAGGTGGCCCAGATCTACCAACAGCAACAACAGCAACAGCAGCCACCACAACCGCAATACGGGGGAACTGCACCACAGACCCCACAGAGTGGTGTTATGCCACAATCAGCATACGGCCCATCACCAAGTCAACAATATTCGCAACCTCCATACATGCAGCAACCACCTCAACCGATGCCACAGCAACAACGTCAGCCCATGCAGCCCCCGCCCGTGCAGTACCAACCTCACGCATACGCTCCGCCTGCTGCTGTTGAACAACAGTCTGCTCACCCTGGTTACACACCAGCACCTGCGTACCAACCTCAGTACGCACCCACGGAAGCCAACCGACACTCTCACAGAGCCAGCGGCGACTGGTCTACTGCACCAGTGCCTGTCGACTACCGCCGCACGTCTGTCAACCACGCACAATCAGCATCGACACACGCAGCGCCTGTCGCCCAACCAGCACAGCCATCCTATCCGCCTCAGCCATACCAGCACGTATCCCAGTCGTACCAGACCCAGTCACCGCACCAACCGCACTATTATGCTCCCATTGAAGCACAAAGCACACGCGCACCTCCTCCTGAGCCTATACAACCACCCCACAGGACAAGTGCACCTACTCCTCCTCTTTCCGCAAAACCCTTCATTGGCAGCTACACCCTTCCTCCCATATCACACGCGCTTGAGCCCGCCTCCCCTGCCGTCCACACACCGACTAGCACTAACAGCTACTTCCCGAACTCCTACATCGGCCAAGTCTCTGCAGCGGAGTCACACAAACGGTCATACGGCTCAACATTCTCTACTGCACACCATGATATTGCACAGAAGGCTGGTGCGCGCTCAGACTCGTTACCACAAACTGCTGCTGCATCCATGTACACCGAGTTCGATGTGGACGACGACGAAGACGACGAAGGTGTGTTGACGGCCGGATACAAGCGAGCAGATGGCCAGGTCATAACTCGAAGATATTAGTTGCGGTCCGCAGATTCATGCAATCAAGGCGAGCAAGAGCAAACCGTCCCTCGACACAAGTACACCGGGACCAAGCGAGACTCGCTTCAAGTGATGCGGCATGAATTTTGCACGCTTTCGCCTATACAACTTGATCTGCCGGACAGCAGTGCTGATCCTGGCAACGCATCTCTATCTTCAACCGCTACTTGACTTCCGACCGTGGCTCAAATTGCCTGATATCAGCTTCTCGGATTTATCTATCAACATTCACGACTTCGACGGACGAGACGCAGGCGATTTGTCATATTATTCACATTTGCGAGCACAACGAGCACGAAATATTCTGGGATGGCTTGTAAAATCTCCTTCCTTTTTTTCTGCTGCTCTTCTTTATCCACCACCATTTTTTCCATTGTTTGCAAGCGGACCATGGAGTGCATTCTGCGTTGTTTGAGGAAGCCATACGATTTCGGCGGTCATCCCCTCTTGTCGTATACTGGCCGGATACCTGGGACATGGAGATTTGGGAAAATTCCCCAAAGAGATGGGGAAATTGGCGATATGGCGTAAAATCTTTTCTTTTGTGTTTCATCATTTTCATACCAATTTTTCGAAAACTTGAGATAGACACGTGGCGAGGATGAATCAAAACCCCCTTTTCAAACTTCATATTGACTTCTGAAAATGAACGTCTTCCAAATCAATGAAGCCATCATATCGCAACCAAGCCTTCCATCGAAGGTCTCCTACGGAATGACTTATCATAACTGGCCAAAACCTACCTATCTAGACAGACAGACAGACAGACAGACAAGCAGCGGCATTCCCACACTTCCACGTGTATGCTACAGCAGCTTCCAGCCACCCTTCACCAGTCTTCAGCAAGACTCCAAAAGTGAAAAAGTAACATGGTTCGGCCGGACATGTCCGACTGCTGTCATGCACGGCATCGCGCGGTAAGCCATGGCCCATGGCCATGATGATGGTGCCATGCGGTCTCCGCATCCTGTGTCGCCGCACGAACGGTGAACCCAGAAACTCAAAATCCTTCCCACCCACTCCAAGCCCAAAAAGCCAACTCCGCATCCCGCTGGCTTGCATTCCAGGTCATCCCTGCTTTGCAGAGCAGAGAGGCGTGCGGAGAAGAGCTGTGGCGGGGAGAACCTTAAGCGGAGTTCTGGATTTGGGATGGCGGTGGTGAGGTACAAGTATGCCGAGGCGGTACGTCAGGGATGTGCTGTGAGAAGGTGTTGCGAATCGGTGATGTTGTTGTCTTTGTCTGCTGTTGCTGCTGCTGCTGCTGTGAGGGGTAGACTCCGTTATGCATTACTCTATCGTTCGAGTGCCGGCGAGCGGTCGCGGTGGAGAGTAATGATCTACTCGCTCGTCGGCATTGTTGGTATACTTGACTATTGAGATGTTCTAGGTAGGAAGCATCATTGGATTTGTGTATATATAACGAACAAGTGCTGTCTGATGAGAAAGAACTCTCAGACTCCTCCTCTTGCATCGCATATCGTCGCTCACATACATCAGACCTGTCTCTGCTGGTTTTTTCCCCCCCGAATTTCAATTGAACGACCCAAACGCATATTCGCCAGGCCGACCAACAAGTACTCTTAATATCTGCCGTCAGCATACAAACCCACCTATCCAAGGCTCCTGCACAATAACCCAAACCACCTGCAGCTCCAACAACAACAACAATGCCCGCCCACCCCATCCTCGCCTCAAAACCCACCAACCTCGCCATAACAACCAACCCATCCCACGACCTCTCCGTGGTCGAATGCCCCATCCCGCAACCAGGACCCGGAGAATGTCTGATCCACGTAACAGCCACGGGGATCTGTGGAAGCGACGTACACTTTTGGAAACACGGCGGGATCGGGAGTTCGAAGATTACGTGTGAGTTGGGACTGGGGCACGAGAGTGCGGGTGAGGTTGTTGGGTTGGGGGAGGGAGTGGAGGGGTGGCGGGTTGGTGAGTCTCTGTTTTCACTTTTTCGTTGTCTTTTCTGTAGTAGCTCACGTTGGAGGTGGTGGACTTGCACGAGTTGGAGAGGGAGATTCGATGCTCTAGTGGTTTTTGAGAACAGCATAAACCCATGCTGCTCTCGTTCTTCTTTCATTTCTCTCTTTTTGCCCCAAGCAACCCAAACGCTCGCTTTGCTATGCCTACACAAATATCGTACAAGAAAGGGGTCCACCCTATTCACAAGTCGTTGCTAATAGCTTTCTGCACTCCCAGGCGACCGAGTAGCTCTCGAAAACGGCATCCCGTGCTCGAAGCCGAGCTGTACAGCCTGCCGCACAGGGTTTTACCACGGCTGCCCGGACATGATATTTTTCTCCTCGCCGCCCGTCCACGGCACGCTGCGACGCTACCACGCCCACCCGGCCGCCTGGCTGCACAAGTTGCCAGACAGCATGACTTTCGAGGAAGGCGCGCTGTTGGAGCCGTTATCTGTGGCCTTGGCGGGTATTGAGCGGGCTGGACTGAGGTTGGGAGATCCGCTGGTGATTTGTGGCGCCGGGCCGATTGGTATGGTGAGTCTACTTGCGGCGCATGCGGCCGGCGCAGCGCCGATAGTGATTACGGATCTGGATGAGAATCGGTTGGAGATGGCAAAGAGGTTGGTGCCGAGGGTGAGGACTGTCAAGGTTGCGAGTGGTGTTGGTCCGGAAAGTGCGGCGGAGGATATCAAGAAGGCGTTGGGCCAGGAGGCTGGGTTGGTGTTGGAGTGCACTGGTGTGGAAAGCAGTATCCACAGCGCCATCTATGTGAGTCGAAGACATTGTTGTGACCACGGATGCTGAGATTGCTGACACCAGAACACAGGCTACTCGCTTTGGTGGCTCGGTGTTCATCATTGGTGTCGGAAAAAGCTTCCAGACAATCCCGTTCATGCACGCGTCATTCCGCGAGATCGACATCAGGTTCCAGTTTCGTTATCACGAGACATATCCAAAGGCGATCTCGCTGGTGTCGGAAGGGTTGATTGACCTGAAGCCGCTGGTCACACATAAATTCACCCTGAATCAAGCCAAAGAAGCCTTCGAAGCCGCATCTACGCCTGCTGCGAAGGCCGTGAAGGTGCAGCTTCTAGACGTCTGAGTGCGGTGCTTCTGTTGGGCTCGACTGCAGAGTCTCGACGGCGGGGCGGAGATGATGGTGGCGTCAAGATCTCGACGTAGAATTTCGGATAGTTTTTCAGTACTCCAGGTCTCTCTAGCAAGGGTTTGGGCTCTTTGCGTGGTCTGCTGGGTGTCATTGCCTGTGCTTTATTACGCTCTTCAGTCTGTTAGCAAATTGGCGATCGCCATCTTCTTACGCAAAGCCTGACCTGAACCGGGCGCCCACGCCTCGAAGCCATCAACGCTTTGCTTCAGACCATAAGTAGAATTTCCCTCGTCCTCGGAATCGGGCAGTAGACGTGGAGTGTTACCTTGCATCGACATGACCCTATCAGCCCATCGCATCAACCTTTTCACCAGATCGGGAAAGCCCAGTTTTGTCATCCCGCCTCGCATGTCAATCATTCGCCTCTGCGCTGGACGATGGACTGTATTGGCAGCATTTCGATCTCCGTACATGCACTCGTGAAGAGCGATGCGGCCGACTGCAAGAATAAGTCCATCGCACACAGAACGCTTGGGGTCTTGTAGCGCCTCGTTGATCGCTTTAATTGCCTGTGTCTGCAACCAGTATGAGGTATCGTGATGGAGTGCACCGATCCTGATGAGATCCCCAGAAGCGAAAAGGAGACGCACATAGAACAGCGCAGGCTCTTCCATCGCATTCTGGGTCATGTACCATTCCCACCTGGTACCTTGCTCGGCCGTGATGTTCAGCACGGGCCAAGCTCGTGGGGCGAAGACGGTCATCATGTAGTGCAATAGTCCATCGAACCAAGGTTGCCACTGTACAGGATAACAGCTGAACGGGTCGTGGCGGCCTGCGCTGATTCTGGCAGGTCTCGAAACTGCGAATCGTTGTACAGCTCGCATGGTCTCTATTTGGTCACCAGTGCCAGGCTCAAAGTTATCGAAATAATTTGGCGATGCTGCCGCGGACGAAGCAGGTGTAATATTGCTGCATTCATCGCAGTCACAAGGTCGAGCAGGCGACAATGATCGCCGTGAGAAGTATTCGCTGTTGTGTGCATGTATGATTTCCGGCGTGGAGTGATGTGATCTCCTCGTGAGCTCGGTTTCAGAATCTGAATATCCCCTGGTCGAATTACTTGAACTTGCGGTAGAAGGCGACTGTGCGGCTGTCTGTTGTACTAGGGGAAGCGCTGCGAACACATGTTGCTGAGACTGCGGTAGAGGAAGGCTGCGTGCCACCCTGCCGACCTGTTTCGAGGGGTTTGGCTTGGCTGGTTGAGACTCGTGCGGTGTGTTGTTGACCGCGCTCTCTGCCTCATCTTCGTCTCGCTTGCGAGCAGCCAGTTTTCGCGCGATGGTTGCTTTTCTTGCACCAGCGGAGGCTTTGGCAGCCTGAACTCTCACCGCTCTCCGCGTCTCTTTGCTGATACCAGCATCGAAGGCCACAAAAGAGATACCGCCTTGCGCGCGCGGCTTCGACGACGATGCATTTGGACGGGCATTCGAAGGCTTCGAGCTCGGATTTCCGCTGGCAGTCGCGCTGCTTGCAGCACCGGATCCCTTTGGATTTTGGGGCAGCATTGGGCCAGGCAGCAGCGCGGAACAGCTGCCTCCAGGGCTCAGGTAGCTGTCACTCGGTCTTACAGGCGCAGTGGTACAAGTGGGCAGGGTACCAGGTTGCAGGCATTGACGCCAGCAATACCAGGGCGGTGGTAGCAGGTGAGGTCAGGACGAGGGCGAGTCAGGTGCATAAACTTCGGGGCGGGCTGAGGGTCGAGGGCTGACGGGGAAAGTGCCGAGCGGGCAGGAATACAGACACAAGGCGGAGGGGAGAAGGATGGTCAACGGGCAGCGGAATGGCACAAGGGCGATGGTGGTGAGTCGAGGGAGGGAGTGCATGGCACAGGTGGAAGCTCGCGCGGGAAGACGCTCTAGAAGGCTGGCGGCGACGGGCATGGTGTCGTGGTCGACAGTCGCGAGGCGTGCGGGCGATACTGTGGCCGACATGGGTTGCGAGCCTGGCGGGCTAGGGTGCGGAGGGTCTGGCGACGGCGCGGAAGCGTGTGCGCGAGCTCTGGGGCGCCTCGCACCACTCACGCGCGCGCGCGGGCGGCGGTTTGCCTTTCCGCGCAATCAATCTGAATGCGATCGGGCTGCGCGTGTTACACATGGCCCTGGCCGCAGCGACTGCCCATGCCGCTCTGGGCCTGACGCCATTAGCTTGAGGTGCAGCTGACAGGCCTGACATCTTCGCTGCCTCGGCTGGCGTCGCTCTGCCTCTGCTCCCGTTGGTTGGAATCGCAATGTGCCGTCGAGCCGTTTACGCTGCAAAGAGCATGCTGAAGATCAGGGCGACTTTGCACTGCTGAACATTGCCGGAACCAAGCCAGCAGTCCACGGCAGAGAGTGCTCGGCCCCATCTCGTGGCATTGGCTCGACGGGATGCCAGAGCAGGGTAGCACGCGGCTCGCTCAACTACATCGCCGGAAACTTGCGGCACTTTCATAGCGATGCCATCGTTCTTCACAGCGGCACTCCGCGCGCACTTGCTGCAAGCTGACGATAATTCTGCACGCATTGGGCCTCACGCAGCAGCGGTAAGGCACTACTATCCCCTGCTTAATGTGGCAATGGTTCGGCTCCACCAAACATCCATGTCCGCGCTGCAACACATCCACATTGCTCGAGCTCGTTATCGTTCGTGGTCTTCATGTGCTTTGTTACCTCGACTCAAGCTCCAGCAACATGACGACATGAAAATAGGCGCAATGTGGCAAGTGTCGGCACAGGCCACCGAAACACTCTCGAATGATCCGCGGATGTACATTGCTTCGGAGGTACTACGAAGTTCCATACGACCAAAAGGCTTGTATCCTTGCTAGCTTCGAGGCGTGACAGGCGCTCTAGATTCCCTGGTCGACTACGCGATCATGAACCTTGACAGGTTGCCATTTCAAGCCTTCGCATAACCACTTCATACCACCATCTCCTACTAACCACGTATCATTCCATCAATCATTGGCAGTCAGATGACAATATAATGTAACCGAAGTGCCGAGCTTGGTCAGAGTGCCGGGCCTGAAGCCCGACCTCAGTACTCACGTACGGCAGCAATCCGCAACAAGACCATGATCGCCGTGTTGCATGGGTGATCCCCATAGCAGATCGCAATACGAGGTATACAAAACAACATCAGACACAGGACGAGAGGAGGAGACGCAGCTTCGAGATATGTGGTAGTAGTATCGCGTGTAAATCTACGGAGAGTCTGCCGACGCAGAATCATGTACATGGACATCGACAGCCTGCGGATAGCATCTCGATGGGCGCTAAGGCCAACCCTTTACAGTCCCACGCCTGTCAGCACCGGCGCATGTGTGATCTAGAGTTCTACGCACTTCAAATGGCATCTCAACGGTCACTGTTATCATCCTCAGGTGTTTCGGCGCCGGTCAGTATCGGCATACGTACTATCAGGAGCCCGGTGCATTTGCATCAGCATCCCAATGATCACTTTTGTGTCTCTCTGGTAGATACACCCTTGTCAGTATCGGCGTACGTAGAACCAAAAGCCCAGAGTATTGCTATTGGCATCTCGGCGGTCGCTGTCGTCACCTAAAGGCAGTTCTCCGCCCATCAGTATTGGCAAATACGTTACCAAGTGTCTGATGTACGGTCATCAGTATCTCGCTGATCGCTAAACTCAATCTTCTGTGATT
This sequence comes from Cladosporium sp. BF-F, assembly GCA_030463185.1. NCBI lineage: Eukaryota > Fungi > Ascomycota > Dothideomycetes > Cladosporiales > Cladosporiaceae > Cladosporium > Cladosporium sp. BF-F. The sequence continues at coordinate 432,889 of JAMRMS010000005.1, read as the reverse complement.
CTGCGCTCATCAATTTGAGCGTATGAACCACCTGAAGCTTGCCGCATGTTCCTCAGTGCCTCGAAGGTAGCTATCATTAGTACTTGTTTTGCGATCTTCGAATGTGTACCCTCAAACAGTCCGACATAACTCTAGTGTCGTCTCAATAGTTGCTAAACATCAGCCTTATTTCTGCAGCTATTTATAGCAGCATATACATCAAAGCCAAGGCGACAAAGTTCTTCTAGCAATATTGAAGTCGATACAGCTACTTTTGATTCTACGTGTACCGGTACTAGCAAAACCTCGACGGTTTGATAGTGAGACATCGTAAGGCCCTTACTACCTCCAGCTGTATTCTACGCTCCTATAAGCAGCTAAAGCCCTAGAGTGTAATTCGTCTCTTCGGGAGGTATTATGATATTCTTATTCTTTCGACAGAATCAATATACTTATATCAGCTGCTGCATCCGTTCAATTCCAGTTCTCTACTAATGAGACATTACAAAATTCTCATTATGTTCACTTGTGTTTCATGCCTATATCAGCTGCTATAGCTAATCAATTTGCGAGGACTTCTATTGAGGCATTGAATAGCTCTTACTCTTTTTATATAAACTATATGGGAATATCAACTGCTATATATATCCAATCTAAGCTTCCTCTTCCCAAGAGATTAAAGAGCTCTTATAAATTCTACCTACATGACATGCTTATATCAGTCATCATGATACATCAGTCTAGGGCGCCTCTTTACTGGAAGACGATGCTGCTCTTATTGTTTCCACCTAAACTTGTCTGCTCACACCAGCCGCTCTAGCATATCCACCTAAGAGGGTTTGAGTTGAGAGACGACAAAGTTTTCATTATCAGCACTTGCACGTGTCCGCTCGTTTCAGCCGCTATAGCATATCAATTTGAGCCTCTCCTGCTAGCAAGTCACGTAGCTCTCGTTGGCTTTGTCTGAACTTTCCTACGCATACCTTATCAACGGCTGTAGCAGATTGATCCGAGCCGCCCGCCGCGAAGAGACGACAACACTCATACTAGTCCCGCCTTGATTGTTGGCTAACATAAGCTGCTATAGCCGATCACTCCGAGCCGCCTGTTGCTGAGAGACGATAAAGTTCTTATCAATTTTACCTGAATCGAGTGCTGAACTCGGCTGCTATAGCTCTGAAAATAGATTTATCTACTTGCTGCGAGATGGCTAGGCGCTCATTATCGTCCGCACTGGTATGTGCTCGTATCAGCTGATTTAGCCCTGCCAAACAAGACGCTTGGTTTTAGGAGAAAGCCGAACGTTCATCGTCGTCCATATGAGGGATACCCATGTCAGCGGCTGTAATTCTCTGAATTCGAGGTGTCTGATACCGAGTGATCGATCTAACTACGTGTGTGTGTCTATACGAGCACATGCTCATGTCTGCAGCTATGTCTTTCTCCATCTGAATGCCTGCCTATAAGTAATCGATTTGACTTCGCATGTGTCTATATGGCAACGTACTCACATCAGCAAGCGCACTTCTTGATTCCGGAGTGGCTGCTATTGAGCGCTGGTTGTGCGTTCGTTCTTGTCCACATGAATATAAGGCCATATCAGAAACTACAATTTCACAATGAGAGCGGGTGGTTATAGAGAGAGGACAAGGCACGCCTCGCTCTTCGCACGAATATCAGCAGCTATAACATTATGATTTGAGTTGGCCGTTCCTGGAAGAGCACAGAGCATGTCTTATTGTCCAGATGAGTACTTAATCGTACCAGCAGCCATAGTTTCGTGATTTGAGTTGTCTTTCATCGAGAGTGTGTGGAACATTTCGAATCATCCATATGAACATGTGCTCGTATGAGCAGCCATAGAATCAAAATTTGAGGTGTCTTACATTGAGGGCTTTATCATGATTTGCGTGAATGTGTGCTTATACTGTCGACAATAAAGTTAAGAACGGTCGTGCAGCCCCAGAGACGCAATGCGCAGACTAATGAGCAAGAGCTATATAGATCCAGGGAGGAAATTATGTGAAACATGCACGGTTTTAATTCACTTTGACTGTCCCAGTCTCTACAACTCTCAGAATTCAATCAGTCCGCATCGGAAACTGGCTCAAACCACCTCATTGCCCCACATGAGAATGATGTCCACTTCGTCGTCGTCGTCGTCGTCGTCGTCGTCGTAGTAGTAGTAGTAGTAGTAGTAGTAGTAGTAGTAGTAGTAGTAGTAGTAGTAGTAGTAGTAGTAGTAGTAGTAGTAGTAGTAGTAGTAGTAGTAGTAGTAGTAGTAGTAGTAGTAGTAGTAGTAGACTCCTGGTCCATCGTCCTCCTCCGCCTCAAGGTCACACCCGTCTCCAGGGGGCCACAGGGGTTCGTAGAGCTTCTCGAGGAGCTCGCCCCAGGTGACCTTGCCATATAGCTGGAAATTTCGTGCTGCTTCTTTAGGGGCGTTCTTGCTAGGTGCGACCGCGCATAGAGCACCGAGCCAGTCGCCAGAGGCGATCGGGAGCTCGAAGAAATAGGGTTTCGCCTCCTTGTGCGCGGTGCCGAAGAACTTCTCGAAATCGTCGATGTGCTTGATACGAATGGAGAGGAAGAAGGGGTTGATTTCGTCATGCCTGTTTGTCCCGGGCAAGATTCGAACCATCTTGGTTGGGAGTGCGTCGAGCAGGAACTGGCACTGAAGTGAAGATGTTAGTACCGTGCTTATTCGATGGTGTTTTCGCGCCGTTTGGAAGACTCTTACCTTCTCTACCAAGGGTTTCTCGACTCGCGGCTCGTCGACAGTCGGCTCGTCGACCTTCCCACTGCGAGATCCGGATGACAACTTAGCCGAGTCGTGGAACTGGGTCGAGCGCGCGGCCTGGCGCTCGCGGATCGCGAGAGGCCCAAACGGCTTGCCGTTGGAGCGGTAGTGAGGAAGTTCAGAGCCGGTGGAGTCAGAATAGACCGGAAGAGTGGGTTCGAGGGACGGCTTAGGGCGAGAAGCCAAGTTGAAAGATGCTTGCTTGTAGGCCGTGCCCTGGGCGATGGTCTTTTTGCTGCTACGTTCGGAACCCTGCAAAATATGTTAGAGACATTGTTTTGGTCTGGAAACGCATTTTCAAATCACAACTGACCTTCGTGTCACTCTTGCTGAGCAGGCTGGAGTCACCTCGCAAACCCGTGACGAGGCGGCCTGTAAGGTCTTGCATCTCGTTGTACGCCATTGTGGGTGGTTGGTGCGATGGTGTATGGGAGTTGCGTGAGAAGAGGAGCAACAAAGGCTTTGTTCACGAGGGTGTTTCGGTGTTTTGGTAAAGCTGCGCGTCGAGAGCTCGCGCAACCTTTGTGTACGTATGACCTCGAGACCATTGAGCGCTGCGGCGGCAGCGGTGCAGTGCAGTCACTGACACTGAGGTGAGGTCACTCGAGGGGCAGCTCTAGGCTGCGGCCTCGCGGCACTGGCCTCGCATCGCGCAACAAGAGCTCCTCGCGCTGCCGCCCGCGCGCGCTATCTCCCAATGTGCATCCAGTGAATGGTGTAGTGAGATCATTCGAGGGGCATGCGAGGATCAGGCGGATTGGGAAGCTGGTTGCTTGATCACAGGCCACGCCCGCCAGGGCATATAAGCCGCCCTCCTGCTTCGCTTCTTCTTCTCCCACCTCTCACCAAGCGCGGTGCGCACAACCGTGGGAGCTGAAGTAGCAAGTCAAACCACTCGTTCGAATCGTGCATGTCTTTTTAGCTTCGGCGAAAGATTAGCCTTCCGCTCAAGAGCCGCCCCGACCATACTGTGGGATGAGCCACAACATGATACGTGTTTTAGGTAATACTGGCGTAGTGTTCTGTGCTGCGACTTGCACCTTCAGTCCCACAAGGTACGTCCAAACTCTCCCCCCTCTTGCGCTAACATGTCGGTGTAGGCCATCAGTCCCTTGAGCCATTTGGCTCGAGGTCCTGGAGGCCAGTATCATCGCCATAGACTTGTAGACCTGTGTTGTTGTGATGTTGTCAATACCGCAACTCGAGACTGTGGGTCACATGACCTGAGTTCCTTCCTTCACTGCACTTTGACTGCGTGACTCTCACCCGTTTTTCTTCGCCTTGAGATTGGAGATCTTTGGAAGCGTGGGCATCTTGACATCCGAGGCGACCCTCTGTACTTGTGCCACCGCATCGCCCAAAAGGACTCGAACAGCGCCCTCAAGCCTGCGATCTTGCTTGCGACGCATGTACAAGATGACGAGCCACAGAACGGCAGCGTCGGCCAGTACAAACGAGGTGACCCACCACCCCAGGCGCAACATCCAGCTGAAGAAGCTTTTACGCTTTTGGTTCTTGACAAAGCGGTAGTTTTCCAACTGCTCCCGAAGAGCAGCGACCTCCGTCGTCAGCTTGAAAAGCCCAGTCTCCATTCGCTTTCGCCACTTTGCATCGCCCGGCGCCGCCGATGGCTGGAGCTGACGGGCCCTGATACCTTCATTCGAGCCAAACCGCGCGTCTTGCGCGCCGCCCTCTTCGCCTGCTTCCGAGTTGCTGAGGTCACCTGGGTCGACCTGCGAAAGAGGTGCGTCGACGAATACTTCTTGTTCATCATCAAGCGCCTCCTCTTCATCCGCCTGCGACACCGGCGACAGGATCCTCAAGGGCCGATTTGCTCCACCTGTAGCACTTTCCATGGCCGCAGCTGAGCTGGAGGTCATCCCCTGACCTTCTCTTGACCTTTCGCTCTGCAAATAGCCGCTTCGCTCCAAATGCTGCAATGGGCTTGAATGTTCGCTCGAAGAGTGCTGCGAGTTGCTCTTGATCTGATCCCACACGAATTCCAGCTCTTCAACCAGTTGCTTCGCCTCGTCTGTTTGAGAGGCATACTTGTACATGGTCTCAATGAGCTTTTCGATATACCTGCGCTTTGCTTCTGTACGCGACAGGCCTTCATTGTCTCTCCACGCATCCCATTTCTCTTGCTCCTTACGCAGCTGGTCCGCGGACATATTTGGATGATTCGCAGCTACAGGTCGGTCGGCGATGGCGAGCACGTCACCTTCCATACTCTGTTTGTAAAGGCCATAGAGTGCAAGGCGGTCGCTTGATGGTGGCTTCTGCGATCCTGGGCGAATCTTATTGACTGTGTTGAGGGCATGGCCAAACACGCGGTCTTTCGGATTTGTTAGTCACGGCGCGCATGCGTTTGCTGGTCGTTCCTAGGCAGTGACGTACCGACGGAGTCCGCCATGGCGCGTTATAGCAAGCAGGATGTTGCGATGATACTGGAACCGAGCAAGCGCTAAAATGATATTACAAAATTACTACCAGTGTCTACCAGACACACAACAACAACAAAGACTGAATGATCATGAAGGCATCTCATAAGACATCGCGAAAGATGGGATGATGATGGGTCGCGTGAGGTCCAGTTCTACCTAGATAGGCCGGCCCCTCCGACATGACGGGCTTCGGCAACATGTGAGAATGGCTGACGATCCTGCCTCGGCCAGCGGCACTACTGTCGACAGCACCATCAGGTAAGGAACAAAGAACACTCACGTGATCGACAAAAGCCTTTCGGACTATCTTTCATGCGAAACCCTTATTGTTGAAAGGCGAAGCGTGCATTTTCCGTGCTCACCGATCTCGGCGCTTCTTCCTGTTCGCTATCGCAGCATTGGGGTGCCGATCCACCCGTGTTATCGTTGCATTTGCTACGCTAATTTTCGGTCAGTATCCGAATACTAGCAGCAGGAATATGTCTCGTTGACCGTAGGTTGGCAAGGGTGAGAGTCATACTTCAGCATGGTTTTCCTTTTCTCATCACTCTTCCAATGCATTATCAGAAGTTCGTAAAAATTTACTACCATTAGATTGGAAGCAATACACTTTCCACTATTTCTCCATCCTCTACAGTCTGCATCTTGGATAGATACAGATTAGAGTATCACATGGAAAGAACAAGTGCACGAGCCTCTTCAATATGAGCAACGAGAAGCCTTCCCAAGAGGTGTCTGAGCTCACAGGAGCCGAGTACGACCATGTCACTGTGCGGCAACCATTTCCAGAACAAACCAAGACCTTGCAACCACACAGACGAGAATCTTACGAGGAGCCTGCCATCGAACAACAATCATCAACCAGATCCACCAACGTAGAAGACGCAGAAAGCCAACGGACCAAACTAGAACATGTCCGCTCCCACGTCTCTACTCACGATGCACCAGGTGCCAGCAACGACACCCACTACGAACAAGGCGACGAGATCTACGACAAATTCACACCCACCCGCAAGATAACCATTGTCTGTGTTCTCAGCTTCTGCTCCTTCCTCGCCCCCATCTCTTCAACCAGCATCCTCTCAGCCTCTCCCGAAGTCGTAGCGACCTTCAATACGACCGGCACAATATTCAACCTGTCCAACGCCCTCTACATGGTCTTCATGGGCCTCTCGCCATTAGTCTACGGTCCCCTAGGATCCACCTACGGCCGCCGATGGCCTTTGATCATCGCCTCAATCACGTTCACCTTCTTTAGCATCGGCTCTGCCTTATCGCCAAACCTCGCTTGCTACTACGTCATGCGAATGTTGACAGCCTTCCAAGGGACTGCCTTTCTCATCATCGGCGGCACGATGATAGGCGACATCTACAAACCCATCGAACGAGGAACAGCATATGGCTTCTTTCTCTCAGGGACTCTCATCGGACCCGCCCTAGGACCTCTAATCGCAGGTATAATCGTCACCTACGTCTCCTGGCGCAACATTTTCTGGCTTCAGACCGCCCTAGCAGGCGCCGCTTCTATAGCAGTCTTCTTCCTGATCCCGGAAACCATCCACCGCGCCCGCAAAGAAGACCTCGTGGGCCTAAGCAAGAAGGAGAAAGCTCGCAAACTGTGGTCATGGACCAATCCCATTCGCGTGCTCTGGCTCTTCCGCTACCCTAATCTGGCAATAGCAGGCATTGCCAGCTCCGCGCTCGTCTGGAACATGTACTCCCTCCTGACGCCTATCCGCTACGTCCTCAATCCGCGCTTCGAACTCACTACGCCCTTGCAATCTGGCCTTTTCTACATCGCGCCCGGCTGCGGATACTTGACTGGCACTTTCTTCGGTGGACGCTGGGCGGACCACGTTGTGAAAAAGTGGATCCGCAAGCGTGGCGGAGAGCGAGTGCCAGAGGATCGCCTGCGCTCTTGTCTGGTGGCATTGGGAGTGGTGATCCCCGGGTGCATGGTATTGTATGGCTGGTCGATCGAGAAAGAGGTTGGCGGGATTCCGCTGCCGGTGATTGTGATGTACGTGCAGGGCGTAGCGCAATTGTTCTGTTTCCCGAGTCTGAATACTTATTGTTTGGTATGTTCTGCCGCCGACCGCTGTCGCAAGTGAAGGTTCGTCGTATTTTTACTGACTCTGTTGTTTAGGACGTGATGAAGAAACAATCCTCCGAAGTCGTGGCCGGCAACTACGTGATCAGATATCTCTTCGCCGCCGCTGGATCCGCCGCCTGTCTTCCGGTCATAGAAAAGATTGGCGTCGGCTGGTTCTCCACGATTTCTGCGGTGTTCCTCGTCGTTGCGACGCTGGGGACTTGGGCTACTGCCGTCTGGGGCCACCAGTGGCAGGAAGCTATGGAGAAGAGGTGGCCGTCGGAGGAGAAGTAGTATAGATGGCGAGTTCTTTTATTACTTTGCGTGCTGTTTGGCGCTGATGATACCCTAGATTGCATTATGGAGTTTTGGGGGGTTTGGATTTCTCACAATTTATGCCATTTCTGTTCGCGCGTGCGAGCGTGATTGGGATTCTTGTGGCAGTTGAATGACTTGCGCGCGAAGAAAACCATCCTCGTGCACTGCACATAGATTCGCAAAGGTGGCTAGAAATCTTCCCCGAAAAATGAATTTACGAGACCCAAAAAGTCTATGCAGAGATATACAATATGGCAACAAAATGATCTATTTGATATCAACACTGCACAATCCCTCTGTACTTTTTGGAACAAGTCTAAGCCCTCCTGCGTGGCTTGGTGGCGCTCTTGTCGCTAGTGACATTGCCAGTGCTGACAGCCTCCTCAGCCTTTTTCACAGCCTCAACAACCTCTGGACCAGTGGCCTTCGAGTCAGGAGCAGAAGTCAAAGGCTTGGCCGCCACCTTCTCCTCGACAGGCTCGTCGTCACCGCCCTGGCCAAACTCGTTCACACGTGTGTAATCGACCTTGTAAGCCCAGGCTTGATAAATGTAGACGAAGAAGATTACGTCGTCGCGGAGAGTGGCGAGACGGTGAAGGAAGGGCATTTTGATGGTAAAAGCGAAGAGGTCGTCGATGAAGGTGTTGAGGAACTTGTAGGCCATGGCGCGGCCGGGCATGTGCGCCACGGATTTGAGGCGGTAATTAATGTACAAGCTGGGGACCTGGGAGCAATGGAAGTCAGCATTGATGGGGTTGCGAGCAAAGGTAATTAGTAGATGACTAACCATCATGAGGAAGCCGTAAGCGTAGACGGAGCCGACAAGGGTCGTGATGATGAAGCTGTACCAGCTCTTGTGCGACTCGTACATCAGCGAATAGACTGCGTAAGCAAGAAGCAAGGGTACAGCAATGATGCCCATATACTTGAAGGCGATCTTGTCGTATTCTTCAGTCTTCTCCTCGGTCTCGGAAAGCTTGTGCTTATCCTCGAACACAACGACGTAGGGAAGGATGCCACGGAAGCTGGAATTTGGTCCGGGCTCACGAATGCGGACGTTTACAGTCTTCGTGATCTTCCAGAACTCAACAGCAATACCCATGCCTTGGCCAAAGAGAATCATCCATGAGGTGTTCTCGTTGTTGTCGAGCAGGTACAGGAAAATAATCAACTGCATGAAGACGTTGCTGAGGATGGTACGGACCGAGACGCCGACGTTATCCTTCTTCTTGCGCCAGTGGCCAACGTCACTCTTGAATGCCAGAAGCTCGAAGATCATGTGCAGGACACTAACAATTGCTGTGGTGCCGAGCAGATACATGTTGGAGTCCAGCAGAATTTCCTTGAACATCTCCATCTCGCTGCCGTCGCCGCCGCCGGGAGTGGACTGGCCGAGCGCTGCTTTACGGGCGGTCTCCTTCATGCCCTCATCCATTGAAGCCATGACGCTGAACTGCCAGTTGGCCAAGGTAGAGATGCGAACATTCATCGGGAGGGTCTCGTATGGAATAGTTGAGTTGAGCTCAACCATATCCTTCTTCATCTGCCAGAAAGTGTTGTGGTAGAGCACAGGGTAGAAGTAGCCGTTCTTGCCAGTCTCGTCCCTAGCGCCAGTCGACTCCAGCATGTAATACTGCTTGACAGCAGGGTGCATTTGCGGGTAGTTGGCAGGTCCGGCATTGGCGATGAAAGACAGAGTGAAGTTGGAGTGGTAGTATGAAGCGACGGTGGGGCCCTCAGACTCAATCTCCTCTTCTGCCTCCTCCTTCTCGTCCTTGGCCTCCAAGAGATTGCGGGTCTTGCGAACCTTCTTCTTGCCCAGAAGCTGGGTCAGAGGCCTGAGCATCCTGTATGCCGTCGCAGGATCGTAGTTTGGCGAAGCCGGGTCGAGCTCAGCACCAGTCTGTCCGACGAGAATGTGTGCCCACAGTGTGTTACCATCCTGAACAGACTTCGGGACCGAAATACTTGTGGTAATCTCTCTGAGGTCCTTGCCCTGCAGCGAAAAGTCCTTCTCTTCCACAACCAAGCTGCCGGCCGGCATAGCATTGAGAGGCGGCAGTACAACGCTCGGCGAGACGTACAGGCTGATGTCGACGTTCGGGTTCGAGGGCCATAGTGGATTGATGGCAAATGGCGTATCGCTCCATGCAGCGGGCTCCGAGCCGCCAGTCGAGGCGGCGTCTGGTGTTACCGTTGGTGCTTTTTGTACCCCGCCGCCAGTGAATTGTTTCACAGCGAATTGAATACCAACGAAGATGGCGATGTTCTTGCCGATGGACCAAACGTCCCATCCACCTGCTGCGGCCTCTGCCGGTGGTGCTGCTGCGTCGGCCATGTTGAGCAACACGGAATCAGAGGTGACCGTGTATATGTGCGGACGTCGCAAAGTGAAGAGTAGCAGAAAGACACAACCTGAGAGTCTTTGGGGACTGCATAGACCCACGTGTTTTCTCCCAGGCGTGGGAGCTCCGGCTAGCGTGATCGCTGGTGGAGTGGCGGCCAAAGCCCTGGAATCTGATAGTGACTGATGGCCGCTTTACGTACGAGCGAGATGGTGTTTATAGGTTGCCAACTTCACTTACCATCATATGATACATATCCACGTTTACAAAGCTACGTGCAAGTGCTTGACTCTCATATATAGCAATACTGGCCCGTTTTAAGAACGGAGCATCTCTTCTCACCCGAATACACCACGCTTCTCACCAAGGCACAGGTCAAAGAGGCAAGCCGGCTCTCCCACAAGCCCAAGCCCAAGCTCGTCGCCAGACCCCAGCTTCCCACACTAGCGCCGGGGCGGGAGGCTCCCGCTTACCGACATCCGGCTCTGTCACCGGTGCAGGCAGCGCAGGCAGGTCGTCACTCGTGAGCAGCCTTATCACCTACCCAAGTCACATCCTGACCACCGCCGAACTCTGTTCGAGCGCAACCAACCTACGGCCCAAGTAATTACCTCTCGCCTCCTCCCCCTACCTTCACACCCCATATCACTCATAAATCCTTCACTGCCGTCAGCCTCTGTGCGACTGACTCCAAGCGCCGGACGTTCCTCGCTGCATCCGGCGCATCGAGTCGACCTCGTCGACCTGCCCCTACACCCAGCTGCCGCTGAGCAGACCAGAACTCATCACCGGTGTGTCGCTGCACCCTACATCCCATCAGCGACATGTTCTCAGAATGTACGTATCCCTTGATGCAGACATACCGGCTTTGATTGCAATCCGGGCACATGGACTTCATCACCACGATGGTCATGAGCCGATAGTGATCGCGTGACTGACATTACTCACCAACAGATGCCTCTCGATTCCTGCAACAGTCCAACGTAGGGCTCTCCTTCACCCAGCAGGATGACCAACGAAATACATCGCGCAACCCACTTGACCGTCGACGACTAGCGAGCAACTCTCGCTACGTTCAGCGACCTGGCATGCCGAACCCACACACAAACCCTGCCTCATCACAGTCTCGATTTCCGTTCGCTTCTCGCCTGTCCCGCCAAGATCCCCAGGCTCCGCTATTCTATTCGGCAACAAACGACTTCCATGATGACGATGAAGGCGATGAGCACGAAAGAGAGGTGGCGGATTTCTATGCGCTGCAGAAGAGTCGTCAACAATTTGGCCCGAGCAACTTGACCGATAGCTCAGAGGTAGACGATGGAACAATCGAGCGATTACAAGAGCAAAACGAGGATCCGGAGAGCAGTTCGCCAAGCGGCAGGACGCGTGCGTCGAGGACTCTGTATGCTCGGGATGGAAGCATACCAGATTCAAATCCCAGCAGTCCCAGCTCTAAGGGAAAGGGACGACTCGTTGACGTGAACCTTGCCAGTACCATCAACGAGGAACCGCCAGAGTCTCTGGCAAATCTACAGGATAGTGAGGAGCGCCCAGCACCATTTCAAACCTTCAGAACACCGGGGCGTGATCTAAAACGTAGCTCGTTCATGCCACATGAGACTGACGAAGAGGCTTTGATCGGCATGCCGTCGCCACAAGAGACTGATCGTGAGAGCGTGCCTCCTACCGTGATTCTTCCTGCACAGGAGCCACCTCAACATGATGCCTTTTGGGCACACCTCTACCAAATTTCGCTGTTCGCCATGTTTGGCGGATTCGTGCTGATCTGGTTCCATACATCGACGCCGAACTCAAAGACTCCGCTCGGTGACACCATTTATAGTGCCTTAAGAAGCAGCACCAATATGCTTCTTTGGGACACAATGTTCGCGATCATCGTAGCCTGCGTCTGGCTGTCACTGTTAAGACACTACGTCCGTGGCCTGGTCTACAGCTTGATCGTTGCTGTACCGGTAATGCTCTTCTCTTTCGCTTTGTACCCTCTCATCAGCAGCTACAAGGGTGCTTACCATGGCAATAGCTTGCAGGATCGTGCAATGCGTTGGCTTTCTTTCATCCCGGCAATTCTAGCTGCTTTCTGGACTTTCAGTGTGATCAAGTCACGCCACAGCTTGGCCAAGTCTATTGGAATCCTGGAGTTCAGCACTAAAATCCTGACTGCAAGTCCTTATCTTGTCATCCTCGGCTTTGGAACACTAGCAGTCACGGTTCTCTTCACCTGGGTCTGGATGCTTATGTTCGAGCGCGTTTTCCTCTCTGGAACCTTCGTGGGCGCAAAGAAGTTCCTCATCGATGCTAACAGCTGGTGGCTTGGTGCATTCTTTGTGTTGCAATATCTGTGGTCACTCGGCGTGATTGCAGGAATTCAACGTACCACGACTGCAGCGACTGTCAGCCAGTGGTACTTTCACCGCTTTGCGCCGCAGCAGCCTACAAGCGAGCAAGTCGTGAAGGCTAGCTTCCTTCACTCGACTGGTGCTTTGCTTGGCTCTGTATGTTTGAGCACCTTCCTCAGCCTCCTCGTTCGCCTGCCTCTGATCATACTCCCTGGTCGTCTCTCCGGACTTCTCAACATGTGCGCTTTTGCTCTCATCCCGAGTTCCCTTGCCACATTGACGAACCCTTTGACCCTGACCTACTCCGCCGTGCACTCGCAACCACTCGGCGTCTCCGCTCGTAACATGGGCACCTTGAATTTCGTCTCCCGCACCAATCCCTCCAACACCCTCAACCCTCGCAATTTCAACCCGGTCGGCAACCCATCAAGCTCCCTCATGCCGTACCGCCTTGCAAAACTGCTCCTCCAAGCAACGCGATGGGTCATGTCTTTCGCTCTCGGCTTCGGCGGATGGGTGCGCACGGCTCACCATCTCAAAGTCGCGGGCACTGATGCTGGAATCCGGGGCAGCTTGTACGCTTACGTCGTCGGTTTGATTGCCGGTACCATCGGCTTTGCTGTCCTTGGAGCGATCGAGAACGTCGTAGGCGCGGTTCTGGACGCGGCAGTGGTTTGCTGGGCCAGCGAGACGGCGGGCGGAAGAGGAGAGGCGAGATACTGTCGTGAAGCTGGAGAGATGTTTGGTGATGATGTCTTCTAAGCAGCAGTTGTCTCATCAGTCTCGGTGCTTCTCGGAGTGCTGGGGTGAATCACATATATCGATTGTTGGATTGAACCGGATTAACCTCTTTTTTTTTTTCCTTCTTCTTTTCCTTGTTTTGGAGGAGTTTGGGTCTGGCTTTTGGGATCGAACACAGCACAGCGCAGCAGCACAGCAGGTTGTTTGGCGTCTACTTTACTACTATCACAGATTTGCGCATACCCCGACGGACCCCTGCGGGCAGTCTTTGCGTCAGCCTTTCTTCGGGCTGAATTGGCTTCTCTACATGTTCCTGTTGTTTTTCTATACTCGCGCGAATGACAAGAAGAGTTGGACGTAGCGTATAGGGTGCGCTGCTTGTCCATCAGATCCACCTGTTCTTTCTTAAAGTCTCACCGATCTTCAACAAATCCTCTGAACGTGATTGCGACTGCATGCCAAATGCCTCATCTCACCGACTGGGTAATGGAAAACATGGCTCAAACGTGTGTTGTTTCCACAAGATATATCATTCACTATCTGACATGGGCAGAATCGGTCGTCTTCCGCCACGTCTATACACTAAAGTCAAACTAGCTATAAACAAAAAAAAAAAGTTTCCCTCTCCAAAATTGGCCGTAAGATCTTTTTCGAGACATTAGACAGATACCTTCTTCCTCTGCTCAGCAAAGCTCGTCACGTCTCCAAACGAAAAGCTAAATACAAAGAAATAGACAAGAGATAAAAAGTGAAATAGTATATCTTGTCGTGTCAAGTAAGAGGAAAAGACGCGCCGTGGGTATCGTTAGAATGAAATGGAAAGGAGAAAGAAGGAGAGAAAAAGTAAGGAAGAGAGATCCATCTATGCATCGGTGTCAAGGATGCCTGCCAGCCAATATCGCCTGTATATTAGAATCGAGGTTGGTGTAAAGAGAAGTGAAGGAGTGGTATCGGTCGGAAGTGCTGGAACGCTGGACGAGTCGCAAGGGGTATCTCTGTATAGATTGGTGGGGTTATAGATGTCGAGGTCGTAGATGGTGAAGCGGTGGCAATCAGCGGGTTGCAATGACGGCGAGGGCGATCTGAAAATAGACTTGTCAGTACGAGCTTTTGGTTCAAGAGTGAGAGCTTTCAACTTACGACCGCGGCGATGATGGCCACGCCGACGACGCACATGACTCTGTTGAGAGTCCGCCACCACTTGGCTTTGAGGTAGAGACGCTCTTCATCCCATTTGATCTTTGCATCTCCGGAACGGTGCTTGTCCAGGGCAGCTTTGAGGTCGTCCTCGCTGTCGGCAGTCGGGAGAGCCTTCTCGGCCTCGTGGGCATCACGAGTGCGACGAGGTGGAAGAGGAAGTAATGCTCCGAGAAGCCAGAAGAATGGGCAAAGGAAGCCTAGAGCGAAGAGGAGGATCTGTCTGTTGCCCCGGCTGTTGAACAAGGTGTCGAATGACTCGACGAAACTCGGTGAGCGCCACTTGTTGATCGATTCTCGTCGTTTGTTGGGGACGAGGTGCGGGTGCGGGCTGTCTTCCACGTCGAGTTTGAAGTCGGACAAGCGGTCTTTGGTCATTGGTCGGGGAAAAGTCATCTCATCCCACAATTTCTGCTTGGAGTACTTGCGAGGAAGCGGCGGCATGGGTGGCGGTTGGTCTGAAGAGTTGTCTTTGAGTGTTCCGTACTTTGGATGGCCAGACGGTAAGGTCTCGCCACTCTCATCGGCCTGACCCGAAGGAGCGCTGGTGATCGCCATCGAGTCAGTTCGGCTGATCTCGTCAGCCTGAGGAACAGAGGCTTTGCGCTTAGGTGTCTTGCTGCCGAATTTGAATGATCGACTCTCGGCATCTGCAGCACCGAGCGTGCGAGTTCGAGGCCTGAAGATCGAGGGCAGGAAATGGCTGCTGGTCGGGCTAACATTTTCAATCTCACTGTATCCAGTTCCCAGGCGTGAGGTAATGCTGTGCTGAGTCCATGCACTCATGCTGCGGACATGGCCAGGTTGATTGGTCGAATTCTCGCGTTTTGGAGTAGGAGGATTAGACAAGGAAATCTTGCTAGCGCTCAGAAGCGCGGCGTAGCCACCGTAGAAGTTCTTTGCCCAGATGGGGAAGATAGCACTGCCTTTACTACCGCGATCGCTATCACAATAGCTTACTATACTGTTGGCGCGAGAGTTGCCTGAGGGTGTGCTGTTGCTGCGTCCACGAACCGAGTATCCCGATCGCTTCTTCTTCAAAGAGGGTGCGGACAGTGCCGAAAGACGATCGCTGTTCTCGTCGCTGTTGCCACCACGAGATCTAGGCATTGGTGGCAGAGGGGGAAGTGGACCATCGTATCGCACATCTCCGGCGGAGTTCACTTGGCGGCCAAGGAAGAGCGGTTCGGGTTTCGCGCTCTCTGCACGGTAGACACCCAATGTCATGTCGCCCGGTTCCTCGTCACTGCGCTGAGATTCTTCAGGCGATTCCTCGAGCGACGCCTTCCGTGCCGGCGACTGAAGTGGTTCGCTACAACGGCGGTACATGGAGAGACTCGACAAATTTCCCGATCCTCTTGACATGGTGGACGACATTGGAATGCTGTAAGCATCATCAATGGTAAGAACACCGCTACCCATAGAAAAGTGACTGAACTGTGCCGGTGACATTGCTCTATCACTCTCACTAGCGATTGTACTAAGGTGGCTACTGAACCGGGGCCGGGGCCATGGCTCCAGATCGATCTCGTCAAAATCCATGTTATCCGACGCGTTCATTGAGCTTGGACGCGTTCTAGTCTGATCTTGTTCGAACCTGTTCGGGCTATGGATAGGCGAAACCGAGTCGGCTGACAGCGAGCGATAGTGATGTTGTGGTGATATGTGTCGTGGTGAGCTTTGCGCTGAAGTATTGTCGAGGTCGGCAGCGGGACGAAAGGCAGATGGCGTGCCGAGATGCGCTTGTATCGAGTCAAGCGAGCCGGCGTTGTGCAATGGACTCTCCGGGGATTGCGGGCTAGTCGAGTTGAATGCGACGAAGTTTGGCGATGATGAGGTCTGCGGGCTGTCACGCCTGTCATATGCGAGGCTATCCTGGCTATCTTGTCCAGTAAGTGGCTGAGAAGGGGTATATGGCAACGATACTGAGCTCGCCTGCAAGCTGGCCAGGCTGTCCTGTGGTGTGTATGGAGTTCGACTTGTCCACAGAGGCGCAGGATGTGAGCTTGAATTGGTTGGCGAGTCTCCCGGAGGCAGTGACTGCAATCCCCGAGTAGTATCACTATCCTGGCTATTATAGTCTGATGAAACAGAGGGTTCGGAGTATCGTTCTGGTGAGGTTTCAGGAACGGTTTCGAGAGCAGATGGCTTGCTGTGCGAGAGGGCAGACCCTTCCTTCTTGTCGACAACGTCCGGTATTTCCTCTTCGTTCAACGTACTTCCACGACTCAATCTGCTTCGACTTCGGCTGCCGTCACTGAAAGAGAAATCAAAAGCATCAGTATCCTGAGAAGTACTGGACCCGCTGTATTTCGAGCTCGTGCTGCGTCGGTTACGCGAAGGGTCTGGCCCGGGCTTGTAATAGGTGGACGGCAGCAATGTAACAGTGGGTGGTAGGTCCAGCTTCTGCTCCCGTGCTATCATTGACTGCACACTTGAAACACGCGATGCAGCCGGGGAGCCTGTTTCTGAGCCGCTAGCGGGCTGAGATGAAGCCAGCAAGGATGTGTGGGGCTGTGCATGGTTGACAGCGGTCCAATCCTGCTTTCCAGATACAAAATAATCGCTGTCGCTGCTTTTCTGAGCCGGTTCATCCGGTGACTGTCCGACTAATCGTACTGTGGATTTGGCATCCCCTCCAGTGCTGGTGGATCGTCGCTGGGTTTGTTTCTTAAATGTTGGTGAAGTTTCCAGCGGAGGAGTCCTTTTGATTCTCCAGCTCTGCTCCCGTGGCGAAGGAATTGGCGATTGCGAGGCGAAGAAGGGCGAGGTCGGCGATGCAACACGAGTGTTCCTTTCTCTGCCCTTTGGATCCGGATCCAGGAACATTTCCGGGCGTTGGTGGTAAGAATATTATACAATAAGAGCGCGCTGCGGCGCTGAAGGGTAAAAGGCGTCGCAAAAACGCTCAAAGCATGCTAGAAATGAGTGTGAGAAGCTCCAGTCTTGCCGAAAATGAATGTCGACGCGCCCAAAACCGGTGGTGAGGCAGAGTATCGAGGTATGAGCTGTCTTTGAGGACCGGGGTGTATCAGCAGTCGCTCATGCGGGACGCAGGAGATGCGGGCCTGGAGAGATCGGGCGTGACGAGCTGCAGATTATTGACGATAGCGCGCGGGGAGGACAGCACAGCAATCGGCGGCGGTGAAGTACGTATGGTATAGTACATGTACACGCAGTGGTCAGTTGTTTGGGGGAAAGAAGGACTGTGGAAGACTTCGCGAGATGCACTGAGGGGCGGCAAATGGTTTGAGTACAGTACCGCCTTCGTGCCTCCAAGTCAAACGAGGGCGCGTCTCATCAACGCCTTTGGAGCCGTCATACGGCCTCGGCCACGCACAGTGCTCGCGCGCGCACGCATTTATCGATTGGGGCGCACAGAGCCGCGAGACACAAGAGCGGGCGCAACAGGGGCACGCGTTGTATGCGAAATTGCCCGGCGAGCATCGGCCACCAGAGAAGCTGCAGTAGCGTGGCAATCTTCAACCGCCGCCTCTGCATGCGGCACGAGCGCGGCGTGTGCTGAGTCGCACGGCGGCAGCAGTGGTGCATTCTTAATCAGATAGTCAAGGCTGCGTGGTTCTGCTGTGTCCTGCGGTGGTTTGGAGTCTGCTGGCATCGTCCATGCTGCTACCCCGTGAGGTTGAGGTCCCTTTTTCCCGGCAGTTGGCAAGGGATGCGCCAGCACGTTGGCACCATGCGTTGCATTCCACCGGCTCTTCCCTCAGGCACACGCCTGTTCTGGAGATCGCCGCCGTTGGCCCAAACCTTACCCTCTAAACCCTACCCGTCATGCGCTCCGCCGCGCCCGTATCGTGCTCTTCCTGCCAGCGAGATCATTAGCTCGGGTCCTATACCACCGTCTTCACTATGCCTTCGCTGCCGATTGACATTTACAACCACGGCTCGAAGCTTCTGGGCACCCTCAAGAGCTACTATGTCAAGGAGGCTGGTACGTCTCCATCGTCCTCACCCCACCCCATCTTCCCTCATGCAGTAATCCCTTTCCCACCTGGCAAAGACATGTCTCGCTGGTGTGCGTGGCTCGATGCCATACCATGTGTCTCCTACTCTCACGTGCTCACGCACTTTGCGCATTTTTCAGTCTCCTGAGAGGGCTTTGCTAAAATGACGTTCGCAGAGGCTCCTCCGGTCATATCCTCGAACGTAGCCTTGCTCTGTGCCTTGCTGTTCACGGCTCTCTACGTGGCCCCGTTCTACTTATCGCCGACGCTCCGCTCTGTGTCCCTCGCCTCTCGAGACTCGCCGTCGGTCATTCGTGCCCGTGTCAGGTCGGTGACTCTGACTTGTGCAGCCTGTGCCATCATCAACGTCTACATCCTTGCATTCTACGGACATGCCACGCTCCATGATGTCCTCCGCCTCTGGGGAGTTTGGCCCGTATCCTTGATCGACATCGCCAAACTCCTCGGTCTGGTTGCAGTACTCTTCGCAGGGCCTCTCTTCAAGAGTCTCATCGCTGAGGGCGAATGGAGAGACATCACGCCCTCCACTATTAAGGCTGAGCTTATCGACTCATGGGTCGGGTACCGTAACATCATCGTTGCGCCTCTCTCGGAGGAGATCGTGTTCCGATCTTTGGTAATATCCCTCTACCTCTTGGCCAAGGTCTCGCCGACTCGTATCGTCTTCACCACTCCTCTGATCTTCGGTATGGCTCACCTCCATCACCTGGCAGCGAACATCCGTGGTCGAACACCGCCCGGACGAAGCTCGCCACCCCTCGCCATATGGGTACAATGTATCGCCGTCAGCCTTTTCCAGTTCACGTACACGAGTCTGTTCGGCTTCTTTGCTGCATTCGCACTCCTACGTACCGGCAACCTCATCGGTGTCGTGCTAGTACACAGCTTCTGCAACTGGATGGGCGTCCCGCAGTTCTGGGGTCGGATTGGTCAATTCGCTCCCCACCCAACTCATATCACACCAGATGTGGCTCAGAATGGACGTGATGAGGACGGCATCCCGATGCAAGATAAAGCTGAGAGTGCAGAGGAGGAGAAGGCTAGGGCAATGAGGGATGCTGGGCCTCAGAATCTCGGAGACGCCTGGACGGTAGCGTACTATGTCTTGCTTGTGGCAGGTGCATACGGGTTCTACAAACTCCTCTACCCATGGACGGCGAGTGTCAATGCACTTGCGGTCGTCTAGAGAAGTATGATCGATTAAAATCGTTCAATGTTCGCACAGTGCACGCACATGCCAGGTTGGTCTGTCAAGATGCATAGGACTGCGAAAAACTTGACCATTTAGCCCCAACTGCCCGATGTGAAATTTCGCTCTGCTTGACTTCGGCGACGCATTCATAATTTAGACTAATGTATAATTATATCAACCACGAGTCGGGGAACCATAGCCACGTAAAAAGCGGACAGAGCCGCAAAATGCGTGAGGCCATGGTGGAAATAGCAACACATGCCCATACCAGCCGACCTCGCGTGAAACCCTGGGCTCACGAGCTTGCCTTTGAGAAAACATACCGTACTCTCGATCCCTCCTCTTGTAGCACACTACGCAGAACAGCGTCCTCGACAGCGACTTCAATAGGACTGAATCCTGCCGCGCTCGCATCGGCGTCCCCATCATCATCATCGCCATCACCCGCAGGCGTAGGATTTCGGGCCGGTGTCCGAGAAATCGCGGCAGGGTCGATGTGCGTGTACTGCATCAAGCTGACCATCTTCGCTTTACCGGACGAGTCCTTCAGCTCTTTCTTCTTACGCAAAATCTCTGCTTCTTGCTCTTCCATGTTGACCGATGCGCTGGTCTGGTAACGTAGTTTTGGGCGTAACGGGATGTCGTCTTCATCTTCGTATTCACCATCGTCGTCGTCGTCGTCATCAGCGACTTCTTCTTTGTCGGCATGACTTTTGATGCTATCGCTCAACGCAGCGAGATCATTCCTGGGAGTCGGTTCGTCGAGATCCTCGGGAGGTGGAAGCGGCGTGCCTGACCCGCCGCAATCGCAACCCAGTAGTTCGTGCGTCTGACACTGCTCTCTTTCATCAAAGCTGAAAAGATCACGGAGTTCTTCCTTGGTGAATCCACTCGCGCCGCTTTTGCCGTCGACGATACTGTCGGCCAGACCAGTCTTGCTGGCCTGTCGCTGGAAGATCTTCTCGTCCATCGCGCCTTGTGTCAACATGCGATAAATGTAGCAGGGTCGCTTTTGCCCGTCGCGGTGGATGCGGGCCATGGCCTGTGTATCGGTGGCGGGGTTCCAGTCCAGGTCAAACAGGATGAGTCGAGAGGCGCCGATGAGATTGAGACCGACGCCGCCTGCTTTGGCTGATAGCAGAAACACGAAGGAGTTACTTGGCGGTGATCGGTTGAAGCGATCGACCAGGTCCTGTCGCTTCGATGCTGGTGTGCTGCCGTCCAATCGGAGAAATGTGTAGTCCATAGATGACAGTAAGCTCTGAAGTACATCTAGTGTAGACGTATAGTTGCTCACAAGCACGACCTTTTCCTGAGTGGTGGTCGAGATCTGATGCAAGAGGCGGTCCAGCACTTGGACCTTGCCGCTCATTCCTGGATTCATGGACTTTAGTAGATTCGAAGGAACACTTTCCAAGATCGCAGGTTTGATCGCTTCTTCTCCTTTGTCGTCCTTCTTGAGCAGGAGTGTCGGGCTGTTGCAAACTTTCTTCAGAACAGTGATGAGCTCCAGAGTCACTGCAGACGATCCCAGAGCAGCATTGAACGTTGGTGATCCGATGATAGCACGATACACTGACGCCTGGGCTGCTGTTGGCCTACAGAAGACGACGTGCTCTGTCTTTTGTGGCAAATATTGGGACAGAATGTCGGCTGTACGTCTGAGGATAAATTTGCTTGTGATGTTGGACAACTCTTCAGCCCGCGCTTCACCCAACTCCAGATCTTTCGATGAGGCGCCAGGCTGTTGGCTTTTGAGGATTGGCGTTTCGAACGTGCGCTTGAAAGCAGAGTACTTCTCGAGGAGACCTGGATTTACGAAGTCGACCATAGTGTGGAATTCAGCCAAGTCGTTCTGGATAGGCGTGCCGGATAAGATGATTCTTCGCTCGGTGTTGAGTGACTTGATCGCTGCTGCAGACTTGTTCTGTGCAGTCTTCAGACGATGCCCTTCGTCAGCGATGACGATATCGATACCAGAACCCTTCTGCAGATCTTCTTGAACGATACGTAGTTTCTCGTATCCAATGATCATAATGCTGTAGGCTTTACCTTTTGTGAAGTCTGTCAGACGTGTCTTCTTGTTGTCCGCTACGAAAACACCGAGTCGCTCGTTGCCCAGCCATTTGCGAATCTCTTTCCGCCAGTTGTTAATGAGTGTCACTGGGCAGACTATGAGCGCCTTCTTCACGACAGGTCCATCTCCATCGATGGGATTCTGCTTCATGAGCGTCCAGAGTAGTGCGATGGTCTGGAGGGTCTTTCCAAGACCCATCTCGTCTGCCAATATTGCACCTTCACCCTCACTGCCGCGCATGCCCATCACGCACTCGTACAAGAATGCTACGCCATTTCGTTGATGCTCTCGTAAACTTCTAGTGAGCAAAGGATCAACGACAACGTCAACGATCTGTTTGCCTTTAGGCACAGATGTGGGACGCTTCATGACAAGAGCATTTTCGGCATTCGGATCATGGCGAGGTACTGGTACGCGGCTGTTCTTGTTCGGTGCCAAAACTGTCGATTTCTCCTTGAAGGGTGTCTTGAACGCAGCTTTGCTGGCCAGTGTCGCAGGCATGGGACTTTTGAAAGAATCTCGCTGCGTCTCATGAAGCTTCTTCAACTTCTGCTGTGATTTGGCTGACACCCTGAAGACTCCATCGACGTCCTTCAGCTTTGGCGCAGACTTATTGGTGTTGCCCAGGAATGGTCGTCCAGCCATGTAGTCTGCTTTGGATATCATCGATTCGACTTCGATTTCTTTGCCTCCGATTGAAAGAGCGGAACCTTCGAGCAGCGGTACTTTGCATACTGTGCGGCCGAGATCTTTTCCTGATACATCCTGAAGTCGTGCGTAGCCATCAGATACAGATAAGACGCCGTCGCCGTCCCATGTCTTATTCTTCTTGGTGGTGACCTTGCGCCTATATGGATGTTAGCAGCGCTCGAATGAGATCGTATGATCAGACACGCACCAAAGTACTGTATAGTAGCCTTCTTGCCCAGATGGAACCTTCAGTTCACCTCCTGGGCTGCTGCTGCTGTTGTCGAGATTCGCCACCGTATTCACTGGCTTTTGCAGCAGTGGCTGGAACTTCGGTATCGTCTTGGTTTTAGGCTTCTTTAGCACATTTGCCGCTGCACTGATAGACTCTATATCCTCATCGCTTGACTCGTCGTTGCTCAGTCGTCGCTTTTTGGTAGGGCGGTCTTCGTTAAGGAGTGGCGAAGGGCGACTGTTTAGTGTGTTCTTGCCTACCAGTGATGGCGCCTTGAAGGGCTTCATAAGGCCCATGCTGGTGATGTGTTGTACAGTGGCAAGGAATCGCTACATATATATGTACGAGTTCACAGGCAACGATGATTTCGTGGTCGTCGCGTTTGGTTTCACGCGTCTAAATGGCGACTCCCAAATTGAATTTCAAAAGTTTGTAACGGAAGAAGTTAGAGTGACCTTGCCCACACCGATTACAAGTACGAGCCGACACAGCGATAAGCAACACTTGTGGTGGCAATCGATGCGCTCCAAGTTGTCTCACTCACCTGTTACTTTACTGGAATCCTCATCGTGAAACATATGCTGACGGCGACTTGATTTCATAAGTCTACATACATGCCTCTAACCCCAAACCCTAATGTGACATGGATCATTTTTCCATCATTGAGTGCCGTGAACAACTCGATTCTCAGTCTGGGTGTTGGTTGCAGTGTATTTTGACATTATGAAGTCCGAAAGACTGTATTCTGGGTCCCAAAAGTGGGTGTTCGCGATTAATGTAGACCTGAAGCTTTCAGTCATGAGTGACGAAAACAAACCAACCAATGTAGCGGGCATGTTTAAACACACGTTCGCGACCACCACACACAAACCCATCTTACATGTTAGACAGCAACACAAGACAGTGCGACTGGATCACAGCGTGGACATGATTGTCACAAATGTTTTAATTATGCCAATCCGGCTATTTACTTTATCGTCATTTCCACATGTTGAATATACATATGCACACTGATCACCATATATGATCACCGCATCTTCTCTCATGCAAAGTCGTGGCCTCGTCGGATATCATCTCTCATCTCTCAACCTCATCTGAGCATCCCAGTACTCATTCGGTGTGTTGAACAATAATTGCAGTGAGCTGCGAATCCCTCGCTCTCGCTCCCATAGAATCCATTGTCATGACAATGACAAGACCTAAGGCTGACCCTTCCAGACATCATTGGCAATCTCCCTGACAAGCTGAAGCTTCTTCCTCATATCCTCGTAACCAAGAGAGTTTCCTTCAGCGTGGGAAGCGAAACCACACTGAGGGCTGACGCTAAGCCTCTCAAGAGCCTCCTCCTTGCTGCAACCGCTGCCGGCAGCAACGTACTCCGCAGCGGTCATGACGCGAGCGATCATGTCCTCCTTCTTTTCCAGCTCGGGGAACTTGGAGGTAACAACACCAAGAACCACGTTCTTGTCCTTGGGGAGGAACTTCAAAGGCTCGAAGCCACCGGCGCGAGGAGTATCGTATTCGAGGTAGAAAGTCGAGACATTGAGATCCTCGAACATGCTCTTGGCGATGGCATCATAAGCGCCTTCGGAGAAGTGCTTAGAGCCAACGTAGTTTCCGCGGCACAAGTGGATACCGAGGTGGAAGTCGGCAGGGCGCTCGAAGCACTTGTTGTAGAAGCGGATGTATGCTGCCCACTGCTCGTCGGCGGTCTGGAAGTTCTCCTTGTCTTCCTTCCAGCCTTGGAGCATGGCGTCGGAGCAGAAGTATGCGAGATTGGGGTCGTCGACCTGAGCGTTGCGGAGACCGGCGTCGTAGAGGATCTTGAGCTCGGTTTGGTAGGCTTTGGCGACGTCCTCGAAGTATTCGTCGTCGTTGGCGTAAACGCCCTTGTTGTAGGCCTTGTTTGGGCCGTAGCGGAAGTGGTACCAGGAGGGAGAGGTGAGGGTGAGCTTGATGTCGCTCCATTGCTCCTTGGGGACAATGCTCTTGAGGTACTCGAACTCCGGAAGGAAAGACGACTTTCCAGTGTGGGAGATCTTGCCGGTGGCAACAGTGACACTGTTAGGGACGGTCTTCGCGTGCATGAAGCTCTTGACGTCAGGAGCATACTGGCGGAAGATTCCCATGTCATAACCACCTTCTCTCATGTTCACCTCCTCCATGCCATTCAGTGTTTCGAAGAAAGTTCCCCAGAACATGTGTCTGGAGTATTCTCCGTTGGTGATGCTGCGAAGGCCGACCTCCTGCTGAAGCTGAACGACATCGTTGATCGCCTTCTGCTCGATGGGAACGAGAGAGTCGGCAGTGGCACTGCCATCGGCAACAGCGTAACGCTTCTTGACGAGCTCGTCAGGTCGCAAGAGAGAGCCGATGTGCTCGGCGCGGAAAGGTGGGTTGCGGGGTGAGGTAGACATGTTGTAATAAAATATACTTTCGCTTGTCGCTAAGGATTAATTATCTGTAGAACGAAAGTGGGAACCGTCTGCATTTTGTACCTCCCTAATCGCTCGACTAAGGGAAACTATTTATCCTAGAAGATGAGGGGCATTACAAACTGCCCCGCCGTGCCCGCTCGTGTCCCCGGCCGCTAACATCGGTACCTGCGTGAGGGTGTAAGTGCCATTCAGTCAGAAGTCTACATGCAATGTCCTGAGGTACACGTTATGATGGAGGCACTACGGGACATGTCGGTACAGACAATTATGATGAAGAAGCCACCAGGGATGCTTCACTGCTACTCACATGGCGTTGACGTTCTTCGGGGTCCATAGCGCACATAGCAGATCAGGAGGGGTATGCAAATATGTGCATGCAATGTGTAGCCCGCTGTTGCGAGTTCGGCAAATAGAAAAACCTAATGGGATGACGTTGAAGCTTGCATGAAGATAGCACGGGCCAAAGTCGAACCAGAATCAAATTAGGCCATTTGAGTTTCGTTTATCTAGTGCTTGATGCGACTCTTATACCGCATAGTATTCGAGTATAACATCCACTGCATATCATACAATGCTAAAGCATAGCATTCCCTTCATTACCGGACCATGTAGTTGTCTTTATTCGACATGCTCGTGCATTTCCTTCGCCCAGCAGCACATTAAGAAGTCCCATTTGCCTTCGCTTCTCGTGCAGCAGAAACAGCCAGCTGATCTGCCGCATTATTACCCTCGTCCTTCGCATGGCCCTTAACCCACACGAACTTGACACTCGCAGGACCGCGTTCCCAATGTCCTTCGCCATTGCTGTCGTCGTCATCGTCGTCTACACGGTGTCGATTCATGCGGTATCTGTCCTCTAGCATCTCGATGACTTTCACAACAAGGTCCTTGTTCTCGACAGCCTTGCCCGCAGCGTTTTGCCAGTTGTTTGTGCGCCACTTTTGGAACCAGATTGTCACGCAATTAATGGCATAGTTGCTGTCGCTGTAGATGACAATTTTGCGGTCGCGTGGCGCGAGCTCGAGAGCTCTCTGGATTGCAGTGAGCTCTGCGCGCTGGTTTGTCTGGCGACTTCCAGTCAAAGCCTCACTAAGGTTTCTCCCGTCACCAGGTCCAAAGTAAACACCCACACCTCCGACAGCGCCTAGCTGTCCATTTCCGAGTGAAGATCCATCGGTGTAGATCTTCACAGTAGCATCTTTCGCAGGGCGTACTGCTTGAGGTTTGACACGTGCACGCTCTTCGGCAGTTTTGTACCGAGTCTCCCCGGTTGTGGGATCAAGAATGATTGAATTATCAAAGCCATCTTCTGCATCATCAGGCAGCGGACCCTCACCAGGTGCGAAGTCAGCCGGATCAACGAAAGGCGCCGGAGAACCTTCATCTTTGACGCCATTCTTCTTCACCTTGCTACTCTTGGTCTTCTTTGCTGCTGGCCCGTCAGGCGCTTCCACGCTGTCGAGCGCGATATCCGCCGACGGATTATTTTGTCCCTCTGCCACGAATTGCTCAGCCTCGTGCCTTGTCTTGAAACCTCGGTGTTTAGGTGCCTTCCATCCTCTGATCTGCTCCAACACCTCTTGCCAACTTGTGTAGACTCCTGGTACTCTCCCGCTTTGTACGCCGTAGAACTTTGTCGCTTTGCCTATTGCGCTGACGCTCTCATTGTTGTTGAGGAAGCTCTCAGCTTCTGTGAGTGATGTGAAGGATTTGAAGACCGCTTTCGGGAAGCCTTTGACTTGCTCAAGACAATCGGGCCAACTGTGGTAGATTCCGGGCGATTTGCCGATTCGGACAGCATAGAACTTCAGTTGTGGTGCTTTGCTCTCTCGTTTGCGCTTTGTTCCAGCCGAGTTCGCAGGTGGAGAGTTCATGTCGTAAGCGCCGTTGTTTCCTTCGGTCTCCGCCATTTTGCGAATGTCGAGAGACAGTGTCTGGATTCGTGATGGAGGGTATCGTATTGGCGGGATGTGCTGGAGCAGACTACGTTGCAACACAGGCAATTGACGTCTTATCCGCGCAGTAGAAGTCAATGGTAAACGGTGAAGCTGTTTACAGAACCAGGCACCCTTGTGCCGGGACACAAGTCCGAAGCAGCGAGGCAGGTTTGCTGTTGGCCAAAGATGAGTTTGGCAGCCGCTGTCACACCGCTGTCGATTAGTTCCACACAAAGTAAAAACACAAAGCCGTGAGAATGGAAAAGGTCTGGGAGAGGGAGATAGGGCAGGAATGAAAACGGAATGGGGTGGTGCTGTGCTGTTGGTACTTTCCCCGCCGCCCCGGCCGAGCGACCCCCTCCTGCAGCGCAAGTGAGCAGCGCTAGAATGCCGGGTGGGTGCCTGCGACGCGCTCCGCCAGCCAAGGGGACGTGATCAAGGTGAAGGTGCGGCAAGGTGGCAACGTGCACTTGCAACAATGCATCGCGCGAAGTGCAAGTAGCAGAGAGCAGAGAAGCGTCGAGCTTGGCGAGAGCTTCGAGGTGAGGTCGTGCTGTTCACGCTTGCGCTTGCGTGCTTCCTGAGCGCCGATAACTTACCTCTTGACGTGCTCGGACGTGCTGCGGCTGGAGAACCCACCTGTTCCTCTTTCAATATTGCCACTGAGGAACTGATCACAAGGCATGCTTGTGTATTCACCGGAGTACTGGAAGTAGCGTACAGGCATGCACACGTGGTGCATAGATAAGTGAACATGTTTGAGGTGAGTGATCAACTCTCATCAGCTGCAAGCCACTGTCCAGCAGACCACGGCATTTGTGTGCTGGTGCCAGCGTCACCGCTGATGGTACCACGACATCCGTTGTCTAGACGCTGCAGTTGCTGGGCGGATATCTGTGGCAGCAGGATGGCTTCATATCAGCAGCCTCTTGCACTCTCATATGTACCTGTGGAGCTGCGGTCAAGATACTACGCCATAGGCCTAGAAGCTACATAAACACTATACACGAGATCGCTGAGTTCACAAAGCTAACATACATGCCACTAGACACATCGTGCTCAAGATCGCTACCGCCTCCGTCTCCATCGTGCTCGCTCTCTAATTCTCACGCCCTCAGAGCTTGTCGAGATCCGAGCTGCACAGCGAACCTTCGAGGGAGCCTATATCAGAACATCGCTCGGACAATTCAGCTTTGCTCTTGTAGTCCTTAAGATCTTCACGTCCGAGTTCTATTCCATCGGTATGCCCATCGCTTGAACCAGCTTCATCTACATGTCTTGCTGACAGGTTGGCAAAGGCGCACTATTCGCCGTATATGGCGCTGGCGTGCTGGCAGTGAGTGCCTTCAGGCGCATGCAGGGGAATCGGCAATTCTTTAGTGAAGTTGGCGACGACGGTTTAAGCAGGAAGCGATTTCGTACTAGTGGTAATGTCGTGGTTGTGCTGACATGCTTGAGTGTTGTGGCTTATATCACGCTTCTTGTCCTGACATTGAAGCTCGACGCATGATGGTGTATCAACGCATGAGGGCAGACATGAACATTAGTGACAGGCCAATAGATTTCGCTACTTCGTACTAGAATGGAAGGGTTCAGCCCTTGTACAGACAAAGCTTGTGTGACCACAGCCTGTGCTCAAAGCGACATACCATACAATGTGCCATTAGCTCTCTACGCATCAGCTTTTGGCATGATATTCGCCTAACAGACCCTGTTCTGCGCCGTATCAAACACACCATGCTTCAGAAGATAGTCTCCAATCATACGCTTGTATTTCTTCTATATTATACTCTAAGATATGAGGCTACCACAAGTCAGAGCCAGCGCCAAGTCATGTAGACCCGCGGACGGGAAAAGGAACTTCGAAGGCAAAGTCGACAGCATCTTGCGATGGTAGGACTCGTACGAGTAAAGCTCGTAGCGCATGGTACGAGCAAAGCACGCGCGCACAGTCTGCGCGCTTGTAACTTGCGGCAAGCGGTCGCGCATACTTACTGACCATGGCTCCGGTCTAGGAGGCTCGAGCTCCAAGAATGGACATGAGAAGCGCCTTGTGCTTAAGATGGAAATCTCCAAACACCAGATACACCCATAATATACCTAGGAACGTCACGATGGAAAGTCCACCCCTTGTTGATAACAGGTTTCAACGAGTATCATGAAGAGGGTTGCATCTGAGCGAAGACGCTCGAGTGCGCATGAAGCGCTCATGTCGTTCTCCGCAGTTTCGAGCCAGCACACAGACAACGGCGCAGACTCCAACGCCAACACAGACCATCGAAGAATCCGAAGTCCGGGGTTGTTCGAGACATCCGACGTCAGAGCGAACATGCCACGCCTGGATGCCCAGGTGCGCCGATAGGCCACCCCAAGGAATGAGTAAGACTGCAGCTCCGCGTCTGGAACTAGAAGTGAACATCCGAAGGAATCTCGATCCGTGTGCCGGCCGGTGCGAAGCGGATGTAGACATTCCGACGGCTGAGCACCTCGAGACAGGAACATTGCAGGATGCAGAGCTGATCAACGAGCACGATGCGGGTATCACCAGGTATTGTCCAGCTCCACGCATGCGCAGGTAGGCAAGGCATGTGCGTGGCCTGGAGCATGTGCATGACATGTAGAAGTTGTGGGCGTGACTGATCGCTGGCAACAGATTGGCTACATCCTGGGGCACGTTCGCAAAGACAAACGGCCCTCAGATAGCCTCCTTCTTCCCCACGCGCAGCTTGAGCTACTCAGCGATGCACAGCACGCAACGTGTTTGCAGAGCGCGCAGTGGAGCTGTAGCATGCTCACTCCTTGGGCTGGCGCGATGCGCTCGTTCGTTGACTGATGCTCTCGATAAGGAGTGAGCGCGTGCGGCGTGGCACCGGCCGAGCCCCAACAATAACAATCGGATAATAAATAGCAAGCTTGTTGTTCTTTGTGTCGCCAGACCAGACGGGGTGCTCGATCCGCTGCGCAGCCTGCCTTTTCTATGCCTGTCTCGCAGCCTCTCCCGTAAGCACGCGCCTTGCACTTGATGCGGCATCTGAGTCACGGCAGGCTGTGAGTCGACTACGCGCCATCGGCATGTTTCCCTCCACGGGGTAAACGAGGCTATCGCTGGATCCCTACGGTTGTCTGCGCGCCACGAACTCTGTTGCTCGCATTGCGGAAGCCGTGAGTCGGCTCCCCCTACAAGGCGTGCTTAGGCGTCTCTTCACTGCTGGGCTGCTGCAAGCGACAAGCGACGCAACCCATATACCACCACCGCTCCACTTCCACTTGGCCCTCAACCGCCGCACCCACTGTTCCCCTACCATCCACCCGTGTCGTCGCCATCGATCACGCGCGCACCGCAGCACTTTATTCACCGACAGACTTCCTATCGACCATCGCTGCCAGATCGGGCGGGTCCGACGACGCACGCTGCACTCTTTCTCCGCACTCGGCCAAATCGTTCTACCTAGCGTTTGGCGCACGTTTGCGTCAGAGCACTAGGATTTTTGCCCGCTACTACTCAACCGGAATGCCACATTCGACGCTATGGCAAGCTGCTCCATTTGCTATTCTTGACAACGACGAGAGCCCGTCGCCCTCCGCCGTCACCATCCCTCTCGCATCCTCCATTGACCACCACAACCTCCTACCTCCCACCCCTGCTCAATCGCCTCCCCTCCACCCGCTGGTTGATTCTTCAAGCGAGAACATCCACAACGCGGGCCGTTGTTCTTGCGTGCAAGAGGACACCACCCCGCTCGGCCACTATCGGCGTCGCCAGAGCCAGCAGTCCAATTTGGCCAAATTCGCAATGACTTCCAGCACAAAGGCCACTGGCGACATGCGTCGTTCTAACAGTACTGAAGGATCCGCTCCGAGCGCCAAAGAAGTCGAACAGCTGCGCTCTGATCTAGACCGTGCGCTCTCACCAGAGCTGGAGAAAAATGGAGTCCACAGTGAAGATCAAGCACAGAAATCTTCCGAGAAAGAGGCACAAACGTTCAATAAGGCGCGCCCTGTTCCTGTGGTTGCCAAAGGCAGTGCCATGTCGAAGGCATTAGCTGGTCAATACCCGGAGGGCCAGGGTGTAACCCACCCTGCCAACGACACACCGGCGACCACTGCGCCCAGTACTGCGCCCGGCAGTCCTAGAATGTACGGCACATCGCCGTCTTCGGGACACGAAGGACCTGCAGCTAACCATTATCTCAGTCCTCCGATGCGTCAGTTATCTGGCATGAGCACACCCCGCCCACGTCCTACTACTCTGGACATTCCTGGTTTGACGAAGAGCAAGGTCTCGCCTGATGGTCGCATTGCACAAAGAGATGTTGGCGCAAAGTTGGTTATTGTGATGGTTGGACTCCCAGCAAGAGGCAAGAGTTACATTACAAAGAAGTTGGCGAGATACCTGAACTGGCTGCAACATGATACAAGGATCTTTAACGTTGGCGAGAGGAGGCGTGTAGCGGCTGGATCCAACACGTTGGAGAAGACGACCAGCAAGCAATCTAATGCGAGTGGGAAGTCAGCTCATCGTCCCAGCATGGCGCCTGGCAGACACGGTAGCATTGTTGATCAGTCGGGCCTGGCTAAGACCATCAGCAACGAGAATAAGCCTGTCTCTGTCGCCCAGATCATCCTGAACGACGAAACCAAAGTCGAGCCTCCTACGCCACCAAGGAGCGCTGTTGACAACAAGACGAATGAAAAGCCCGAGAAGTTAGAGGACATGAATCCAGAAGATCAGGACATCCAGGAATTGGAGAAAAAGTTCCCCGAACTGATGGAGGCACAGCAGAATGCACAGATTGAAAGCGAGGCGTCTCCAGAGAATGAGCACATGGATCAGAGCGCCTCTTTCTTCGACCCGAAGAACACGAAGGCAGCTCTGATCCGCGAGCAGCTCGCTATGGATACCCTGGATGAGCTGCTGGATTACATTCTGGATCAAAACGGTTCAGTCGGTATTCTGGACGCAACAAACAGCACCCTGGAGCGCCGCAAGATGGTTGTTCGCCATATCCGTGAGAGAGCTGGATACGACCTCAACGTGCTCTTCCTCGAGTCTCGTTGCGTTGACACTGACCTCCTCGAGAGCAACATGCGCCTGAAGCTTAGCGGACCCGACTACAAGGACATGGATCCAAATGTCGCGCTAGAGGACTTCAAGAAGCGTATCGCTGTGTACGAGACAGCATATCTCCCACTGGGTGACTATGAGGAACAAAACAACGTTCCCTACATTCAGATGATCGATGTCGGACGCAAGATTATCTCTCACCAGATCCGTGGCTTCCTCATGGCACAAGCCAACTACTACTTGCTGAACTTCAACCTGGCACCCCGACAGATCTGGATCACTCGCCACGGTCTGTCGCTTGATAACATCTCTGGTAAAATCGGTGGTGATTCTGATCTTTCACCCGAAGGCGTTCGCTACGCGAGCTCGCTCGCTCGATTCATGGACTTCCAACGTGGAGTGTGGGAACAACGTCAGCAAGCTGCTGCTGCGAACACGCACTTCCCTCCGCAATCTGGCGATGCTACTCCGCCTAACCCACACTACTCACCAAAGTCTCCAGGTCCCTCGGGTGGAGCACCAACTTCTATTCCGGGTAACATGACTCCAGGAGGAGGCTATGAGCTTAAGCCTTTCTGTGTGTGGACTTCAATGCTCAAGCGATCAATCCAGACAGCACAATTTTTCAACGACGAAGACTACGACCAGAAGCAGATGCGCATGCTAGACGAGCTCAACGCCGGCGTCATGGAAGGCCTCACATACAACTGCATTTCCACACAGCACCCGAAAGAATACAACAGCCGCAAGAAGGACAAGCTGCACTACCGCTACCCCGGTCCTGGCGGTGAAGGCTACCTAGATGTCATCAACCGTCTTCGCCCAGTCATCGTCGAGCTCGAGCGCATGACTGACCATGTTCTGCTGGTCGGCCACCGCTCCGTTGCACGTGTCCTGCTGGCTTACTTCCGCGGCCTTGACCGTGAGGAAGTCGCTGATCTCGACGTCCCGATTGGCATGCTTTACTGCCTTGAGCCGAAGCCATACGGTGTTGACTTCAAAGCCTTCCAATGGGACAAGGAAAGCGAGTGGTTCAATGAGGTGCCTGACTTCCAGCTCCGTCGCGCTCAGGATGACATGAAATAGGTTAGGTTTCTTGGTTTTGGCTTTACAACGATGTTCCTCACGAAGCTCACACAATTCCTGGCTTACGAATACATAACGGCAGGTATGGATGGAAAAAGGGACATTGGGCTGGGCATTGTTTTGATTGAATCGCATACACGTCTTCTTTAGCGGGCGATTGGGAATTTCGGGAGCTTTACATAGCGAGGCGTTTTGGGGCGAGATTCGAATGATCTCTTCACTTCTTTCTGGGTTGGGGTTTTCTATTCTGTTCTGTACAATCTATCTTTCAAGCGTTGGTCAGTCGAAGCATGGTGCCTCAACGTGTAGTACGGCCCCGAGGCTTGATGTGGGTCGGTTGTATAAGACACTTGCTATGAAATACTACGGCGTTGTGGCCGATTAATACTCACACAATCATGTCGACGTATCGCAGTTCTATTATCATGGTAAGGATTTTCATGCGCTTGCAAGAGAATGATCAGGCTCGAGAACACCTCGCGTTATCGCACAGTTTATTTGGTTCTCCACTGCCGCATTGCATTGTATGCACCCATGACACAAGTAAAGTTCCTTTATAGTATGGCGATGTCCACGCAGTGGCCTGTTGTCAGCGTCAATGATTTTATTCTTGGTTGCCGTTGAGAAGGCATGGTGTGATCGTATGTAGAGAGAGCCTTTCGGTCGCGCAGGACGATCGTTCTGAAAAGCAACGCAGTTCGTCCTTTCGCGCGTTTCAATAACAGTAGCACTTCCCTCATACATTGGGCTGAGGACCAGATCGACGCTCTTGGGTTTTCTCTTATTGAGGACAGTCCGGTGTCAATATCAGACGTAGAGTGAGCGTCAAGCAATCTGAGACGATCGTGTGCAGCTGGCGACACAACTTGTCTTTGCATGCCTGCCAATCTGCGTCACCTCGCACCTCCTGCTGCGCACCTGAAGCTAGCAGGCCTAGTCTCTCGCTTCTCGTCTCTTCGCCCCTACAAAGCAGTGGTTCGGCGCGAATGCATCTCATGCAGGGTTCGTGGCCGGTGGAGTAGTTCTGTAGTTCTCGCCTTCGGATCGTCAAACCAGTTCGGCAAGCGCTGCCGCACGTGAAGCCAGACGCTGCGCCCGCCAAGGCCAAGGCACATCTCCCTTCGGAGGCCCTCCAGCTTGCTCTCTCCCATCTTGACGGGCCGATTGTGAACCCTGCGTAGCGCCGCCCGCCCTCGTTGCGAGACGATTGAATTACGAGGCTCTACCTTTTGGCTTTGATCGCATGAGTATCTGTGACATGACGTGCTTAGCACTCCAGACCTCCGATTGTGGGCGAGTTTATGAAATGCGGCGTCCCAAGTTGGAAGTGGGATCGTGATCCTCACATGGCTGTCGTCTTCTTGCTGACGAGAGGGGTGGGAGGAAGTGTACAAAGTGACATGCTATCGTGCTTATTTGCGAAAGACTCATTATGTAACAGGTGTGTGATGATGATTTGAGTGGAAGGGCGTCGATGAGTTTACAGGAACGAAGCCGCTCCCTCCCCTAGCGTCCTGTGCCGCATCAGATCAGGCTATCTACACTAAACAGCACGTTCAGCCAGGCGCGAAGCTTGTCGTTAACCATTCCCTGGTTGTGAGATTGAGATGGGATTGTGACGGATGGGCCAGCGCCACCTAGTTGCGGGCACATTGTGGAGTGGAGT
Organism: Cladosporium sp. BF-F; assembly: GCA_030463185.1. Classification (NCBI taxonomy): domain Eukaryota; kingdom Fungi; phylum Ascomycota; class Dothideomycetes; order Cladosporiales; family Cladosporiaceae; genus Cladosporium; species Cladosporium sp. BF-F. The sequence goes on along the minus strand of JAMRMS010000005.1, from coordinate 398,247 downwards.
TGCACAGGGCAGAGGCTGAGAAGAGAGAGCGATCGAGTCAAGTAAAATGCCACTGGAGGGATAGCTTGATGGCGGGAAACATGACAAAACGGCTGTCATGTAAAGCAGGGTCGCCTGCATGAGATTGGCATATAGCTTCTTTTGCTACGAGTCCGTTTCATCTCTGAAGAACCAAGATGCGCGCACCTCGTGCCCTAGGCCCTAGCCTCGCGACTCCGGCGGCGGCCGGCAATGCGGGAGCTCGCTAGAGGCCCTCGCACAGACGATGTGTTTATGCAGAACATACGGAGGCAAGGTACGGCATGGCCAGATTGCCAGAAGTGGGCGTGCCTGGCTGGGTTGAACGTGCCAGCGAGCAGGACAGGGTAGACAGCCTGGGATTGGACCCGGTCCGGACGCACATTCCGTACCCGTACCACGCCAGACATGGTATCGCGACATACATGGGGATTCTTGGGATCAGACCAGGGCGTGCAGCTGCTTGCAGGCAGTAGTCCTGGAGACGAAGACGGAGCTGGCAGCTGGCCGGGCACCTACCAGCATCGACTATGATTGTAGCGCAGACGTGGCGGCCATGCAGCTGTCCGAAGTCTCCTCCAAGCAACGGAGAGGGGAGCAGGATAGCTCAGCGGCGAAGTGTGCTCTCCGCCGGGGGTGGTGGTGGTGGTGGTGGTGGAGGCGGCGGGTGCCAATGGGAGGCAGACGATGGTCACACACGCGGTGCTTGCAGCATCTGGACACCTCATGCGGGGTGGATAGCGTCGCTCGAGCACTCGTGATATTGCACGGACAGGCAGGCAGGCCGGCCATGCCATGCCATGTCCCGGCGCACAGCGCATATAGCATACATACTACTGCGTCGATGCCGCAGCGAGCGCAGGCCTCGCGCCATCCAGTCCGACCCGCCTCGCCGTCGCCGCCAGCAGCAGGCAGCGTCAGGATCAGACAGACACACTACTAATACCCTAAGGTGCCCGACCCGCGCAGCCTGAGCCCTCTGCCTGTCCCCCAGCAGCGCAGGCCCAGACAGTCTGCGTCTCCGCTCGCTAGTGCAAAGCTAATTGACTCGAAAGACGCTCCCACGCCTCCACTTGAGGAATCGACAAGCCACTCCTCCTCGAGACGCTCACGCACGCCGCTGCAACTCGCTGCTGCCCTCCCTCTCCGCCCGCCGCTCGCCTGCACCGCTCCGGCTACTGATCGCTGCACACTGCCTCCGGCGACGAGGGATGCGGGTAGGCTAGGACTGCGCCTCTGCCACCGCCGACATCGCGCTCTCCGCTGTGCGCACACCACTCCGCGCCCGCGCGACCAACCATGGACTCTCAGAACACCCCGCTGGGCGACGGCATGGACTGGAACGACCCCATGTTCAACGCCTCCGAGCAGTTCGTCGACAACATGAACTCGGATTCGCCCTTTGCCAACGCCTTCGAGAGCTACACCAACATGAACGACTTCGCCGAGAGCCCGGGTGGCCTTCAGATGCGCAACACCAAGCCCGCGCACGACTACAGCTCCTTCGCGCCAGGAATGCAGCAGAACCAGCCGCACCCCATGCCAATGCCCAACTTTCCTTCAGTCGAGACATCCAGCCAGGACTCGTCTTCAGATACCTCGAGCGGACGGAAGCGAAAGACGGCCTCTGAGTCGCCCATGTCCGAGGCCGACCGGGCAGCTGCTGTCAAAAAGGAAGATTCGCTCATGGGCATGGACGGGCAGAAGATGCAGCTCTTCGGAGCCAACAGCAACCACAAGCAGATGCAGGGAATGAACATCCAGACCAGCATGGCGGACAACAGCATCTTCGACTTCTCCGGTGCGAGCTCCACTTCCAGCCCGATCAATGCCACCACCTTCGACACCGCCATGTCGCTCGACAGCCAGATGCAAAATGCTATGCAGAGCATGCCACAACAATTCAAGCAGGAGTCACCAGTAAGTCTATGGTTTGCATGTTCAACAGCCAGAGGCTGACCACGTGTTAGGTGCAGACGATCAATCCTGCCGACTTCACGCTCGGTGGAGCGTCTCGCGACCAATCTCCTTCCATGATGAATGCCACGATGTTTAACAACTCACCCAACGCCGTCTTCTCGACACCTTCTTCCGAAAGCAATGAAACATTCACAGCTACGGCAGATCCTAATTTCAACATGCCACAAAATCCGGCCTGGAATGCCAATTACAATAATCAGTTCAATTCGCCTGGAAACTTGCACTTCACACCTTCCCCTGCCATGAATGGAGCAACGCCTTCAACTCAGCCAAAAGCCTCGGGTGGCCCTCGTGGGCGGTCGGTGCTGCATATCGCCCCTATCAGCACTAAATCGCGAGTAGAGACACAGATCAACGTGGTCATGACATTAGAGAAGCCGCCCCCGAACACGGAGTATCTGCACCTGCCACTTCACACCATTGCCAAGTCCAAGCTCTTGGCCAAGGAAGAAGTCGACAAGTCCAAATCGCTGGAGCTGCACACTATGCTTGTGTGCACCAGCGCAATGCGAAACCCAGAGCTGAAGGAGAAGGCCTTGCAAATTGCAGCTTCTCAAGACAACGCCGCCATCCAACGCAGAGCAGAGCAGCAAAAGGACGCTGGCGAAGAGGACAAGAACGACCTCAAGAACATTCCTGAAGAAGATAGACCTTCTAACGGTGGCGAAGTCAGAATCTGTAACAACTGCATACAGCGCGAGCGCAAACGCGCTGGACGTAAGAAGCTAAAGAAGGAGGAAGAGCAACAGCATTGGGAGCGCTATGAGACGGAGAGAGTCGTCGTTTTCAACTCGAACGAATTCCTCTCCTTCAAACCTTGGGAAGTTGGCCAGCAACCGCAAAAGGACCATGGGTTGGCTGATGACTACATTCCTCCTGAGGGCTCCATGCATGTTACTGCAGCGATGCGCATTGCATGTTACTGCAGACATCAAAGCGAGAAGGAAGGCTTCCAGGTGATCTTCACCATGAAGGATCAGGCTGGAAACATGATTGCTCAGGAGATGTCGGACTCGATCCTCATCACCGACGACCATAAGACACACCCACCCAGCTTCTCTGCTCACGTACCTGAGCAGATGCTGTATGGCGGTGGTGGTCAGGTTTACGCAGCACACGGACTTCCCACTTCGTTCTCTATGGTTGACATGTCCGGCCATGTTCAGCAAGGATTCGCATCTTCGCGATCAACCGGAAACCTGCAGGCTCTCGCCTATGGCCAATATCCGCAAAGCCATGTTCACCAGCTCCCCAATCAAGGCTATGTATCGCAGACGACTTCGGGCACCATGACTCCTACGAGTCTCTCGCGACCCGGGTCGCCGACAAGTGCTGGCAGCTCTGGACCAAACAAGAAGCGAAAGTCATCGTCCTTCCACAGGAAAGTGCCGAGTGGACTCACAATGACTCCAAGAGTAGATACGAGTCAATCTCAAAGTCAAAGCATGAACTCTGCCATGTCGATGGGCACTCCTTTCTCTCCCACAGGCACGGGATTCGGGGCCCAGACTGACCAGTCATATATGACCATCCCAAATAACAACGGACCGGCTCAATATATTAGCAGTGGGCCACCGACGCCAGCGGAGAACACGCCTTTCGCTTTCAACCAACAAAATGCAGGGCCTCCACGCCGCGACGCACCGCAAAACATCCCAGATTACTATCAGTCCCTTCCTGGATCACGAGTCGGCAGCAGAGCTCCGTCACCTGTTGCAGGGAGCAGGGCAAATCTTGCTGCATACGCCCGGCAGCAAATGGCACCTTCACAAGCACCTCCGCGATCACAAGCTTATCCTCAAACAGGTCCCGTTCCTGGTTCGTCTGGCAGTGATGCTGATGCATCAACACTGCCCATGATCCACAAACTCACGCCCAGCGAAGGACCTACCACGGGCGGCACTGAGGTTTCTATCTACGGTCGTAATTTCACCGCTGGATGTATGGTCTACTTCGGTGAACAGCTGGCCACGGGTGTGACATTCTATGGTGACCAGTCACTTCTTTGTGTTACACCACCTGGTCGTGTCGGTGCTGTGCATGTCACCATTGTACAAGCCGGAAACATGCCGCAATACTCACCCACTCAGACCAGCAGACCAATCTTCAATTACAAGAACTCGAACGAGCGAATGATGGAGATGGCGTTGCGATTCTTGAGTCAACAGCATACAGGCAACGCAAACGGCTGGTACCAAATGGCGCAGCACAGTGCAACGCAATTCATGTCGCAGAACGTCTCTCGCGCAGGCGTTGGCCCTGGATACGATGGCGGCAACATGCTTTCGAACGGACCGGCCATACTGGAAGACTCAATACTCCAGATCTTCGAGGCTGTAGATATGAGCGAGACACCACACCATCCTTTGTACGACATGGCTTCAGAAGACGGCGAGACGATGCTTACTCTGGCCGCTTCAAATGGCTTGCACCGTGTAGTAGCTGCACTCTTGGCCCGTGGTGCAAACCCAGACATCAGGGATGCTAGTGGTTACACTGCACTTCTACACGCTGCGCTTCAAGGCCACTTGAAGATGTTCCAGCTCTTGCTCGTCAGAGGTGCAGACCCTGCAATCAGGAGCTTGACTGGCTCGACTGTGCTTGATCTTGCGCCTGAGCAGGCGCGCGAATCCTTCGGCCAGATCTTGCTCAACACACCTCGAACTCGCACCAAGTTCCCATCTCGACGAAGCACAGCTTCCTCGTCCTCAGAGCTGTCGTGGGACATCAGCAGCGCATCATACTACGAGTCCGAAATCGATGCCAACAGCTCGCAGCAATATCCTTCTGAGGCGCCATCTCGCAGACCCAGCGCGCACTTCTCGACCACGAAATCGTCTGCTGGGGATTGCACGACCGAACCCGTGCCCGACACCACTCTGCCGGCCGCGCACACGATTGCCTGGCGTGATGTACTTGCGTCGCATATCCAGAACTTCCAGAACAGTGTCCAGGCACACATGCCGCAGCTGCCGAGCGTACCGGAGGATAGCTTATTAGGGCGCCGCATCAATTCATTGATGTCTGGTCGCACCATGCCACCTCCACCCAGCGCTGATGCTTGCGCGCCACCACCATCGTACAGCGAACTTTTCCCGGAAAAGGCATTGTGCTCGGACTCTGGCACTAACGAGCAGGACAAAGTGACTGGAGCACATGCGGCTACTTCTGACGCCGCAGCTGATTGGAAGGCCCAGGAATCGTCAGCTTATGCCAATGAGCAGAGCATGCATGACATGAAGCAGGAACATACTGAAGGCGACGACTATAAGACGCCGTCTTGTCTGGCGGATCTGACCGAGTCGCCTGCTTGGTTATGGGTGAGTCGTGAAATCTGCAATTTTCCTGATCTGAAGAACACGAGATACTGACCAACCTCAATAGACACCTGTTGCTGTCAGCTCATTGCTCTCATCGGCCTTGCTCCAAACAGTCCTTCCTCAGTTCTCCACGTCAAAAGCCGCGCCCGAATCTCTGCCGTCTTCCCGTGGCACCATCAGCTGCTGAAATCTTCTTTGTATAAAGCTCTCTAATGCGAGAAGAGCTGGCGTTCTCTACGAATCTGCTATTAAATCATTGGGAGACCCAGAGACGGGTCGCGGTGTTTGTTGTGTACCAGACATGACCGCATCAACGGAACGGGTAAAGCAACACATGATGACGAACACGGCGGCGACGACGGCGGCGCATCACAGACGTTTGAACACGAAAAATACTCAGAACTGGCTGAGGAGAAACGGCGTTCTATTTCATCGCGCACATACATACATAATGCGGATCTGAAGCTCTTTGTGGAGATCCGACACAGCTGCTGCGTGCTCTTTGCTGCATTTGTTGGAGACCTATGCCGCTTGCCAGCGTCTCAGTCAGCCTGAGGTGTCCGATAAGCAAGCGGCACTGCTCGAAGAGTTGGAAACGAGAAATTCGCTCTTTTTACTGATCTTGTTTGTCTTTGCTTTCTTCCTTTTTGTTTTCTCTTGCGATGGGTGTATGGAATTATCACGTATGATACGAACGCTTCTATTTCATTTCCTTTTCGATCTGGCTCTTTGCTTTTGAGTTCTACCTCGCGTGCTATCAAGGTGTGTCTCTCTCTTGTCTTTTGTGCCTCGAGATTGGATGTAATATTGGTTGAGGGAGAGGATACATATATGTACGATATTAGCGAGATAGTGTAGTAAGCCTGAAACAAGAAAAACCACAAAGAAATCTACGTGCAAATGATACCAACCCTCTCCGAAGGATCTCACTTCAGTTGCTTGATTGTTAAAAATTCGACATCCTGCGTTCTGATCAGTAGAACTCATCCACGCCAGGCTGCGGCAGCATCTTGGAAAGGAAGAAATATCTAAAGGGGCGGAAACATAGGCCGGAGACTATGATTCCTTTCCACAAGGGAATCGGTCCCTAGACTGTGGAAAATGAAGTCGTGTTCACGCTGAATTTTTGAAGACTGTTTGTTGCCTGTCTGCGCATTGACCGAGATATGTACGTCCTCCGAGCATTACTTCTTCCACCAAAACATGCCAATGCGGACGATGCAATGCTATAGAAGATGCTTTGCTATGGACACCCGGAAAAAAAAGGAAAAGGGAAAGGGTATATATGCTATCGCGAAACGCTTCAAGCCATGCCGAAAAGAGAGGGAAAAAAGCAAACATAAAATCAGTGTTGAATCAAAGAAGTCGCAAGTAGGGCGCTCCGCTCGCTTTGTCCCTCCCAGCGTGCTCCATCTCGCCTTTCATTCGATGCAGAATGCTCGTTCGTAGTCGTCGTCGTCGTCGTCGTCGTCATCATAACTTTTCCATCCACCTACTCAAGCTTCTTTGCCGAAAGCTTTGTCTGCGAGCGCTGTGAACTCCGACCTGATTCTGACAATGGCGTCTGTCTGGCAACCCACAGCCGCGTCAACGCGCTTCTCGGCGTCATCTACTTTATTCGTGATCTCGTCGCGAAGCTGCGCCGTGGCACTGCCAGCATTTGTCAGACCATTCTGAAGATCCTGAAGGCGTCCTCGAACCTCGATCTTGTAGTCGCGGTATTCGCGCTGGCTGACAGCCTGGCCTTCGAAATCCTGGCGCAGGGCATTGAGAGTCCTTTCAGAAGCGACTACTTTCGGTTCAAGTGCGCTCAGCCGTTCTTCCAAGCCACTGTCGAATTTCTGAAGCGTCATGACCGCCTTTTGGAAGTCTTTGGCTGCAGGGTACATTTTGCTGTATTGATCGTTCATTGCTTTGACAACTTCTTCGGTTGTCAGGTTGTCGAACCTTTGCCTGAGGCTGTTTATGTGGCCCCATACTCCACTCATTTGATCTTGGAGTACTTTCATGTCGACGTTACTCGGAACGACTGGAGATCCATTCGTCGTGTTACGGTTCAAGGGGTTCAGAGGCGAACTATTGGACGGCAGAACATTGGGTGCGTGCATGCTGCTAGGGGACGCGCCCGCTCCCGTGATTGGGCCGTTGACAAGCGGGGATTGTGTTGTGATGGGTCTGAATTGTACCCCTTGTGATCCGTTCGTGGTCACAAATGATGGGTGTTCCTGCAAATATTTGACGGTCTTTTGGAGAGAAGCCATATCCGATCGCAGCACATCTGTCTCACTTTTGTGAACAGCGAACTTTGCAAGAATATCGGTACGATCGTTTTGAGCCGAATTGTGCTTCGCGTTGGAAGCCGCGTCCAATTGCCGAAGACCATCTGCATGCTCATGCCCTGCATTCTCGACCTGCTTTTGGATAGAGCTCAGTGCTTCCTGGAGCTGCTCAATTTTCGATGTGTGAGAGTCAAATGCCTCTGAGAGCGCGGTCACCAGTTCTGTTGCGTCATCGACAACCTCCTTTCTGAACGCATCTAGGTCGACTGAGGGCTTATTGATAGAGACCGGTGGTACAGCTAGTTCATCATGTCTTGCTGCAGCTTCCGTTGCGTCCTGAATCCGAGCGTCTTTGACTTTGATCAGGTCTTCGCTGAGGCTTGCAAGACGTCCTTCGAATAGCTTGAAACGTTCGGGGTCAATTGACTTCGTGCTCGAGTCGAGGTGAGTCCATATTTTATCTATGGTCTGATCGTGAGATTCGAGGTGCTCCAAGACCGGAGACTTCCCTTGTTCCGAAATTTCACTCCGTATCTGGCCGACGTCATCCGCTATAGTGGTAACACGGCGCTCTAACTTCCCAGAATCTTCACGCGAGGTCGATAACTGTGACGCGATAGAGTTCACAGAGCGATCGATAGTTTTCAGCTTCTCTCCTTGACCTAACAAATCAGCCTTGTTCTTAGCAACGTTGATTTGGCACTGTTCGATAGCGGTTTTTTGGTTCGAGGTAGTGGACTCGACATCGCAAATACGAGTCTCTAGTGCAGTGACGAGTTCGGTACTGCGATCTGTCATAGAGGATTGGTCCTTTGACTTGACAATTGTTTTTTCCATGTCTGCAACTTTTGCCTCCAGTTGTTCTATCAAAGACGCCTGTTTGTCGAATCGGTCTTGTTGTTGTTTTAGGAACCGCTGCTGCTCTTGGAATCGTGTTTGTAGGTTGTCGTACTCCTCACGAGATACAGCATCTGGGTGAAGCCCCTGAATTTGCGCGCTCGCACCAGCCTTATACGAGATTTTCCACAATGCTTCGAAGAGCGATGAAGCGAGTGTCGCCTGTGCATTTGAATTCTCACTCAGTTGCTGATCAAGCTTGACTACGGCGCCATCGGCCTTTGATTTATCATTCGTTGTTTGTTCTTCGATAGCAGGGTACCTCTGGAAATGTTTCTCCATGTTTTGATAGATAGCAGCAGCACCCTGTGACTTTTGCTTCGCAAGGTCATGCGAAGCTCGAAGGGACATAGCATTGGCCATATTAGAGACAAGTGTCGCTATTGAATCTCGCAGAGGTGCTTGAAGTGCATTTTCATCATTGTTGATAGGCATGTTAGGTGAAGTGGTCATCAGTGCTGTGTGTGGCCTAGGTTGCTGATGTTGCGGAGTCGATCCCGCGCTGGCTCCATCTTGATAGGCACTCCCATCAGTGCTGACTGGAGATTGGACAGATACGTTTATTTTGTCCAATCTCTTACGAGGATCCGCGCTAGAATTGACAAGATTGTTATTTTTGCTCGGTTTCTGGCGTTGCTCGCCAGTATCTTTAGATAAGGAGTTGGCTCTTGCAGCCTTCCTGTGCTCATTCGAACCGTCCGGAGAACGGCTGGCATTTCTCTTTGCTGGAGTCATACTATTTGAAGGCATGAATTAGTCAAGTCCTGTTATCGCGCACGTTTTAATGCAGTTTCCTCCAAGCTGGTGACTTTTAGAGCTCGATTTCGCTATTTGCTGAATGATGGCAGCACCACCACACAACTGATCCTAGTTGTGATTGACCCGAGATAAAGCATAGCGGACTTGCGATCAGTCTCTAGCGATATTGGCATTTACACTGCCAAGTGTATACATATTCTGGGCGAGCATCGAGTATATGTGTGCCACCAGTCCTGAAGCCGAGACTGATGGACTCCAAGGCGTCCTGGACAGTGCGACTGTAATTCAAGCTTAATCTTGTAACTTACCCTGAGGTGTAATCATAGTGTGAGCCTGAAGGCGCCTGAGGTGTGTAGTGAGGGTGAGTAGAAGGCGAAAATGCACCTGATGCCGCCCTTCTGTTGAAGCCCTGTTGCTGAGCCGGTCTGTATGCGTCCTCACTGGGCACATATGAATCGTAGCGAAGGCGACCTTGGTTGAAGCGATAGTTTTGCGATCTGGGTCCTGAGGGAGGGCCGTTCCTGTTTGCGTGGTTCGAGGTCCGACCTAAGCAATCATCGTGAGACATGCTATGTCTTCAATTATGGCAATGGTGATAGGTTGAATCGTGCGGAGGCATCAAGACAGCATCAAAGTTGATTTTCCGCTATCTTGTTGTCGAGTGGTGGTGGTTGTGGTGGAAACGCTCGAAACAAACAAGTGGGCGATTATAAATATTCGCAGAATCGCAAGTCAAGGTGCCCACGTACCACGTTTCCAGTGACGTGATCCGAGTTGTGAAGGACAGTCACTGCATGTGAAAAGTCCAAATGAAGTTGCCCTGCTCTTCACTTGCAAACGGTAGTACTTGAGTCGGTCACTCGTTTTAGCGTTGTGGAAGGCGAATTTAACGCGACCGGTACGCGCTAAGAACGACGCTAGCAGCACAAACCCAATAGAGATCTGTGCGCTCGAAAGAGCTTCAGCCTCAGGCCGACATTGAGAAACGAGAGTCCAGCAGCGCAAGCAATCGCATCAAAGTATCAAACTGCTGCATAACAACCAAAACTCATTTGATTCCTTGTCGCGTCCTTCAGTCCGCGCGCCTCGTTACCGCTCAGGCTCAACTGATAGATCCACAGCCATTGCACGCGCAAGTTTGACATTCACAGACCTATCGCGCGCGGCGCACTACAGCAAAGATGGCCGCAGTAAGTAGAGCTTCCAATTGTCTTCTATCGCGCGCGCTGACAGACCCAGCCTATATCCACCATATCGGAGTCGAAGGAGCGTCAAGGGCTCAATCTTATCGCTGCGCACTCACACATTCGCGGCCTTGGTGTGACACCCGATACCCTCGAACCGAAGCCTAACGCCGATGGCCTCGTTGGCCAGCAAAAGGCGCGCAAAGCCGCAAGCGTCATTCTCCAGATGGTCAAGGAGGGCAAGATTGCAGGGCGAGCTGTTCTCATCTCCGGACCTCCCAGCACAGGAAAGACAGCACTTGCAATGGGCATGAGCAAGGGACTGGGCGATGACGTGCCATTCACAATGCTTGCATCGTCTGAGATTTTCAGCTTGGAGATGAGCAAGACGGAGGCGCTGGAGCAGGCTTTCAGGAAGAGCATTGGTGTCAGGATCAAAGAGGAGAGCGAGGTCATTGAGGGCGAGGTGGTGGAGATTCAGATTGACAGGTCCGTCACTGGCGACAACAAGACTGGTAAACTTACGATCAAGACCACCGACATGGAGACGCTCTACGATATGGGAACAAAGATGATCGACAGCATGACCAAGGAGAAGGTTATGGCTGGCGACATAATCAGCATCGACAAAGCGAGTGGTCGTATCACAAAGCTAGGACGTTCTTACGCAAGATCGCGCGACTATGATGCTCTAGGCCCTGACACTAGATACGTGCAATGCCCCGACGGTGAGCTTCAAGTGCGCAGGGAAACAGTACACACGGTGTCATTACACGAGATCGATGTGATCAACTCCAGGACGCAAGGATTCCTTGCACTCTTCTCTGGCGACACTGGCGAGATCAGGAGCGAGGTGCGGACTCAGATTAACACCAAGGTTGCAGAGTGGAAAGAAGAAGGCAAAGCCGAAATCGTCCCCGGTGTATTATTCATCGACGAAGTGCACATGCTCGACATCGAGTGCTTCAGCTTCATCAACCGCGCCCTGGAGGATGAGCTTGCGCCTGTCGTCATCATGGCCTCGAATCGCGGCTCGACCACAATCAGGGGAACAAACTACCGCTCACCCCACGGCCTGCCGCTCGACTTCCTTGATCGCGTCGTCATCATTTCTACACAGCCATATGCTGCAGAGGAGATCAAGGAGATTCTCGCGATTCGCGCACAAGAAGAGGAGATCGACATCTCAGCCGACGCTCTTGCGCTGCTCACGAAGATTGGCGCTGAGACTGGACTGAGGTACGCTGGCAACCTGCTGACCACATCTCACTTGCTCGCGAAGAAGCGCAGCCCCAGGGGTGCCGACTCTTCGAGACCAATTGAGGTCAGCGATGTCGAGCGCACTTTCCGCCTCTTCTACGATCCTACACGCAGCGTCAAGTTCGTCCAGGAATTCGAGAAGAGGTTCATTGGTGAGGACGGCATTGTCTCACTTAGCAACGAGACAAACGGGGTCAGCCAGGGTGGCGACGCCATGGAGGTCTCATAGAATCTACCAGTGTTACAGGAAGGGCAGGTAGCCATATCTGCAGATTGAGCAAGGCGCTTGGCGTTAGATGTATGAGCTGGGAAATCCGCGACAAGCAGCAGCAGCAGCAGCAGCAGCAGTCGCAAGAAATGGGCGGTGATTTATGTACCAATATTACCTCGTGACAGATATCGCCTTGAGCCCGGTCCGTTCACTCGCTCTCCTTCTCAGCTGCTCGCTTCAAGTCATTGTGAAACCCCTCGAATAACCCTCTCACATGCATGCGAACAGGTGACCACGACCAGAACATGACAGCGGCGTAGCCGTCCCACGACGCGAAGTGAGTGAATATCGTTCTCGTGCCCTCCACTGAAGAGTCATCGCGGGTAAACCGAAACCTACGCACTGCATCGAGGCCCATTTTCCGGCCAGTGTAGGCATAGCTGAAAACGCTGGGTCCATTCTCCTATCACTTCGTTAGTGACTGAGTCAAGCATTTCAACGCAGATCAGATCTGCCACGTACAAGTAGCACAGCATGTCCGACGAAGCCGCCCGAGAGGATCGCTAAGGTGTCGCCTGGCTCTGCATCCACTCCGTTTACATTCTCGCCCGACGAAGGACGAGTAAGCTGTGTTAATTTGATGAAGTCGGTGTGCCACTCGGGGTAGCGGTCGAAGTCAAGACACTACCTGAGTTACTACATGTATTGATAGACACGGCCTGGACGTTGGGGAAAGGTTGCTTTTTTTACCACTTCTCGCACCCTCTCGGGCGATGCATCGATGACGATCGACGTCTCGAGTGTTGCGTGAAACCACGACATGTTCTGGCGCTCCTTACTTGGCGATGTGTTAGTGCGGTCTAATGAATCCGTTCAAGCGACATGCTGACAAGTTAAAGTGAGGCTGAACGGCACCGCGCTTGCGGAACCTTCACGGTGCTAAAACACATGTGATAACGTAGAATTGCGAAGAGCATGCGTGCGAGTACATGATGTCTTGGGGTATTCATCGTACATCGTCGCTAACGTTGGGCACTGTGTGAACAGTGGCATTTGCATTGTATCACTAACTCACTTGTGCTCCAGTATCACCCACTACTTCTTCTTTCCCTTCGTCTTGTCCAGCACTTCAATCCATCTCGAACTAACACCTCTCTTCTCCAGCGCCTTCACAACAGCATCCTTCTGAGGACCCTGCACCATGACCTCTTCGACAGGCTTCTCTGTCTTCTTGGCGCCACCAGCCAGGGGCTCCACGCTCGTGCTGCCGGCACATACCTTCCTCAACTCGTCCGCCAGTGGTCGTGGGTTGATGTAGTACACTTCCAGCCCTGACACCTTCGTCACCATCTTGTTGCCGCTGCGTGTCTCGAGAGTGATGTGCACTTTAGGAGGCGTGCCTGAACGCATCTTGACAGAATGGGGGTCTGCACCGTTGCGCAGGATAGCGTAAGAGCCAGTCATGGCGCGACTGACGCGGTCGATCAGTGCATCGCGCGGTACGCTGCCTTTGGCCAACACTTCTTTGTCGAGACTGCCTGAGCCGTCAAAGACCGCGTTCGCTAGCGTAGGATTGAGCTGTACAAGTCGCTTGTTGGTCTCAGAGATCAGCTTCTCAGATTCAACGTAGTCGGTCACCACCTGTCGAACTTCCTGAGCTGTGAAGATGGACTTGTCCGATGTGGCGAACACTGGAGAGAGCTTGGCGGTCGGCTTGTAGAATGATTTCACTTCTAGCTTCTGGCCGACTGCATCGTCTCCCGTATCAATGACTTCCATCGCCTTGTCGCCCCTACCGACAGAAGTGCCGCCTGCAGTCTCCTTCTTCGGTAAGCGATAAGGCTTGAAGTTCACTACAGCAGTATCGTTGAAGTCAACATCGATGATCGTCATCTCATTGCCTTGCTTGTCTTTGCTCTTGACTATTTGATCTTTGTCAAGCTGTTTGACGAACTTCTTGATGTTTTTCCAGCTCGTGTTTTTTATTTGTAGCTGTTGTGTTTGCTCTGGCGTGAAGGCGGGAAGGAATGGGTTGATGAGGGTCGACATGATCAGCGATTGAGTCAGTGGGAACACAAGACCATGGTTCTTCTCATTGGCGTTGGTAGTCTTGTGGTGATAGATGCCGTACAAGAACGCATTGCGGAAGGCCTGGTCAATTTCCTTCTGAGAAAGCTTCTGCGATCCTGACTCTTCAGTTGAAGGAAGGTCCTCTTCGTCGACAGCAACTGCTCGACCACCTTGAGCTTTCACAGGGTCATCGTTGGTCTCTTCATCCTTCAGCGAAACGCCTCCATCGTCATCCAGGTCATCAATGTCCAAAGATTCGACCTTCTCTGTCAACCCTCGCGATTCCAGGACATGCGCCCAACCCTCGATCTCTTCAGGAGACTGCTGACCAGGTCGGCTGCTTGTGCTGTAACTCCAGAGCTCATCTCCATACCAGTGCAGAGTTTCCACCGCGTGTCCCTTTGCGCCTTGTACCTGTTGCAGCACCGAAACGTCTATCTTGCACACTCCCACAGCCACAGGTACCGTAGGTGAGTCTGTACTTGCGATCGCAACGACCGCACCTTGTTTCGCTTGCTCTGGGAAAGGAGGACCGCCAGCCAGGCCCGGAGTCATCAGGTCGGCACCGCCTTGCAGCTTCTTGACCACAATCCCGGGCGTATGCAGTAAAGGCACGATGTCCGCGTGCTTCCAGAGCGTGTATACAGAAGGGTACATGTTGCCATCAATCTGCCACCACAATATCCTAGCATCTTCTCCATTCTGACTTCCGATGTAGACATTTCCAGACGCTTGCTTCAGATCTGGACCATGGGTAGTGGTGAAGCGAGCAGACTGGACGTTGTCGGGGAGGAGGGAGCTTCGTAGAGACGATCTTGTGGCTGTCGCTTCAGCCTTTCGTTCTGGAGTTTCGTCGTTTGCTTGAGGTAGCTCTAGATGGTATTCCTGGATGATTTGATCTGCAAGCTTTCTGCGGTCCGACGACCTTAATGGTGCGGCGGGTTTGATTTGAGGTTTCTTCTTGAACATTTTGGCAATTTTGTGGATGTATGTGAATGAACGAACAAACTTGACTAGAGGTTGTAGAAGGATGGAAAAAGTGTAGATATTAATATGTGGATGAGTCGTGCTCTTGCGGCAACGCGTCGGTGATGTCAGCCAAACGGCGGCATTCACATCGCGGGGCAAGCAAACAAGCGCATGTGATCGAGGGGTTGAAACAACCATACAACGTGCGACTTGCAGACCGGTTCCGCAACTTTGCAGAGCCCCTCTGTAGGACAAAAGTCACCGGCATAGCTATATACCTCATATACCTTCCAGATGCACCTATCATGCAGAGCGGGCAATATCGCTTCGTCGTTAATGCCGCAAACCTCAACTTGAAACCAACAGATGCTCTGTCTAGGTTGAGCTCTAGCAAGCAGATGAGTCCACGGTGCTGCGATATTTCTTGCGATGCGCTCGTGTACTATTACTGGAAGCGTGGAAACATGAAGACGTGCTTGAGGACGGCTTGATTCATCTCGACGTTTGTGTGAGAAGCTCCATACTTTTGGCCTCCTCACCGTATTTACATAATTCATTTCGCTCATAAAAGTCATGAAACCTCCCTGTCGCTGTCCGTTAAGCATACTCTTGAGAGTCCTTTGTATGTGTGTTTCCGTGGAGCGATGCTCGTATGTCCACATCTTGATCTTCGTTTGCTTCTGGCATCTCGCTGTGTACCAAGTCCCCATGACATTGTCAAAAAAAAAGATAAACGCCCAAACTCAATAGCCGCTCAGATCATAGGCTCAGTTGATCTGTGCTGATCCTGTCCGCGCTCCGATCTCTCCTCACCATGCTCAACTTATAGTACTTTTCCTCGCCGTTGGCTGTAATGCCGCCTATGAACCATTTTTCTCCTCCGCCACGCACATCCCTGAAACCTCCAGAGTCGCAACTGCTGTCACTACCTCTTCTGGCTCGCCGTGACTCTTGCACTGTGGGATATGAGGGCGATGGTTTGTTTGGCGGGCCGTACACTGGTAGCCCGGAAGGTGGAGGAGAGCGCGGCAGGTGTGTTTGTGGTGTCACGTTGTGCTGGAGCGAGGGGTGGATGTATTTGTCTTGTTGTGTCGGTGCTGAGGTGGAGGCAGCGTTGTGGTTCTGGCCTTTCTGGTTGATGGGTCGGGGATTTGAGACAGCATGCTCGGAAGGACTCGAGTGTGAGCTTTGTGGTTTGACCGGCTGTGAGGTCCAGACTGTTTGGGTCGATGTGGAGGCCGCCGCTGCTGAGGTTGAAGATATTGACGCAACAGATTTGGGGAGTGGTTGGTGTGAACGGAAAGCGGCCAAGAAGTTGCTGAGGAACGGCCTCTGAGTCGGCATTCTGGGAGTTGTTCGCCGGCCCAGCCGGTACGGTCAAGGATGAGTGAAGCCTCACGGGTGCCTGTCTGGATTATGGTGGGCGATTGGGAAAGCGCTTTGGTATGGTAGGAGTAAGAATATCGCAATATCGCACGTCTTGTGAGGCAGATCGCTGGTGGGTGTCGCGTGAAGCCCTGTTCTTGCGATGCGCAGGCGACGTATGCCTTCCGTTAGGAGCGCACCACTCGAGTAGTTGTTTGTTGTTTCGATGTCAAGTGAGAGAGGTGACAGTGATGGTAGGTGGAGTCAGGTTTTCGCCAATTAGCTCGTCGTCAATACTAAACTCTCGCTCACGGACCGGTTTTTACCGGTTTTCCGACGATCTCCGCGATCCCCCAGGAAATCCCCACGACTGATGATCGCCTGCTCCTTTGGTGCGAGGCAGATGACCTCACTTCTGCTTTTCTCCCGTGCGCTGTCAAGACCGAACCCAACGTGAATAAAGGTCGTGGATCGAGCAAACGAAGTGGACACTGAGGCTCATATTGTATCAGTCGTCTTATCAAGTGTTTGCCGTTCCATCGCCAAACCGTAAGCTGCTGACCAGCCATTCTGATTTTTGCTTTTGCTCACCCCGCACCCAGACGGCTGCATCGCGGCGAGTTACACATGTACTTTACCGTGACCTGAAGGGACAGAGACATCGTGCTTGTCGTATCTGTTTGACACATCCAGAATTTTTATTTTCATCACCGACTGCCTACCACGTACGATTTGCTTTTACTCCGCCGAGTCAAGTAAGGTGTCCTTGCGCTCTTGCCACGTGCGTCTGCCGAAATTAGAGCGTCTCGAACAATGGCACACCCTTGCTTGGTTGCCTGAACATTGTGTTTCTCTACAAATGACCGGAATAGCAGCCTTGTTTCTGGGAAGGGACCCTGTACCTTTTTGGCTGGCACGGTCTCTCGTTCGAAAAGTCGCTTCCAGAAGCCTACATGGAAGCCTTGCGATGATTTGCACAATTGGTAATATTTCACGAAAGTTTTGAATTCTAGATTTTGAAGAATGTTTGTGCTGCTTTGACTGCAATGATGCCCTGATATATCCACCAAACTGTCGACTAACGTCAGTCAAGCTAATCCACCAGTGGGCCAAGCAAGGTGCTCTCTGCAGGTAGTTTCGTGCTCGTATTTAGCATAATTCTCTTCGTGGTTGTCTCATTGGGGCGGTCTCAGTGACCATGCCAGCGCTGTTGGTACCTGAGTGGAGCCTTGTTCTTCTTTGCCTGCTTGTCTCGAGAAGAAGAGCAGCAGTAGCGCCAGATCAGCCCGATGACTATTATGGCTGCCACGCCTGCTCCAAGCAATGCGAAGATCGTGCCCCAGTTGGTTCCAGATGATTCTGCACGTCGGACAAGGGTGTTGAAGAGTGGTGCAGTCGGGACCGTAGAAGCTGAAGCGCTAGAGTAGTAGCGACCGCTGTGGACTGTAGAGAGATACATCGCGGGCTTTGTAATGAGTGACAAGCGATGAAACGATGGGGTTCCGTGTTGGTGTGGCACTTCCAGAGCGCGATGGTGTTGTTAAGGTTTCTGACAAGCTGCGATCGTGCAGTCCTTGAAGTAGACACGCATACTACGACAAGTCGTTGTGTGCATACAAAGAATCTATTGGGGTCTTGTTGTGGTGAAGAATGAGCATAGCCGGGCTTATTGTCTGACAGTACAATAGGATTTCTGAACAAAGGTGAATTTTGACATCCTTCGGATACAGTGAATGGCTGGCAAGCAAGCATGTTAGCAGAATCTCAACACCTACATAGTGTAGTCATTCTCTATAGTTGTGGAGATGCTACGTTGGTATTGCATTGAATGCGTAAGTGACAGGCTCATTCCCTGTCGGCGAGTCCATAGGCACTGGGCGATTCAAATTCGAAAGGCCAGAATCGCACAGGCAAGGTAAAAAAGAAAGCCATGGCCGATGTGGCCTCTATTGAACGTGGTCATAATGTAATCCCAGCTCTGCGTATCAAGGATTCACGGCCATGTGCAAGATTGGGGCCCGCCGAGGAAATTGCGGTTGGTTTGAGGTCATCTGAGCTCCAGATTGAAGACATTTTGTGTATGTTTACTGGCACAGAGCCATCAGCGTGACTTTGCGTGAGGGCTGCAAAACTCTAGACGAGTCGCATCCATGGTTGTGAAGTCGTACAATGGCCACGTGAGAGACGGGCGCCAGTGAAGAAGAGGTGGTGGAGTCACTGTTGCGGAAAGCTGCAGACTGGGAACCCCTGCTCGGCTCGCCAACCCCACAGCAAGCAAGCAGGTCCCTTTGTTTTCCAGCTGCCATCAACAAATCCATCGTCTTTTCCATGCTACGCCGACACTACCCACGTCGCGGCCTCTCCTCCTTATACGCCTGGGAAGAGATGCTTGTCGAGGCTTGCCGCCGTGCCCTTGCTATTCTTGTTCTGTAAATACACACCCGCCCCACCAGCGCCGCTCTTCACAGGACGCCACGGCGCCTATCACCACAGCACTAGGGCTAGCGCAGCGTTGTTTGTGCAGCTTCACGGAGATTCAGGTGCGTCCACTGAGACACTCGCGCTATAGCAACCAGACATATTGCATCATTTCCAATCTTCTTTGTCTCGTTGCCTCGCGATACGCCCAAATGTTCATCTCCGTTGACGCCGTTCGCAGTTCTAGCCCATCCATACAACGGCCTTACTAATGGATGACCCTCCTCCGCCCGTACCACCCAAAGACACGCCCGTCAAACCCTCAATGGATGCAGACCGTGCCACTCCTGCACCGCCTAGTAGTTCGAAGCGTAAACGCGAAGAGGCCAGCGATGAGCATGTCTACGAGCGCCGCAGCAGCCACTTGGAGGCGCCCGACTTTATTACTGGCCACTCTCCCAAGCGTAGCCGCCCAAGCTTGCAGCCCAGCGACAACGATGCCTCTGATGCAACGCCGGTACAGCGCAACGTTCGCCGTAAGAAGGGCGTTAACAACCTGTCCAATTTGAATCTTCGACATGCTGCAGAACGGCAGGCCCGGCAACACGCTGAGAGTCAACCGGTACCGAGAGAGTCAAAGTTTCAGGAAGGTAGCCTTACGGACAAGCCGAGTGCACAACCGCCCACTGCCTTCACGCGATTCACTCGCACGGACAGCGGCAACATCCACCTGGTTGATGAGCTCATGAACGATTACCACAACGGCATGACATCCCCGCACAGATCGGTGGAAATTGATGACGAACAGCATAAGGCGCAGACCGCACAGCCTACCTCGGCGATCCGTTCACAGGCTGCGAGCACCGACGAAAACAATAGCTTTTTCTTTCGCTTTGGTCGCTCTCTAGCTGCAAGTTTCCATCCCGTACGCATGTGGAAACAAGTCTGGGAAGAGACTACAGAGGAACTAAGACAGAAGAACTCGCTGGAGCTCGAGCGTAAGAGAGCCTTGAAGGAAGAAGCAGAAAGAAGATACGCTCAGATGAAGGCGTCTGGACAACTTGAGCCGCGAGTCCTTTCGCGAGCTTCGGCGGCTGGAAGCGATGTTACCATTCGCGACTCTGGACTCATATTCGCCAGTGGGGCGCCAAATTTTGGACATAGGAGGGATATGTCAGATGGATCTCAACTTGTTCCTCCGAGCATCGATATCAGCACGGCTTCGGAAAGCGAATCACGAGAAGTTGTACCCAAGGCTTCCAAGACCTTCAGGTCTCGTCTCAGCTTCAAGCGTCCCTCACTTCAGAATCTTCAGTTTGGCATCAAGCGAACGAAGTCAGAGTTCAATATAGCAGCTGCTGCCAACGCACAAAGAGACTCGTCTTCTTCCGTGTCACCAGTCAAGGCTGATATGGGAGATTCTGCACTGAAAAAGTCTCAATCAAAGGTCGACCTGAGAAAACAGTACAAGCTATCTAAGCGTGTGAGCAACCTCGAAACGAAACTTCAGCTTGCTCGCAGAGAGCTGGACGAGGCCTTAGTCCAGGCTTCTCCGATGCCGAAGCTGGGCAACAAATACGAACGATTCACGCCAAATTCCACTTTGACCCGTTCAACTTTCGTTCCAGGAAGGCTGGAGAGTCTGCCTAGCGAGCGACTTCTTGATCCCTCACAATTCAACTTTGAACTTGACGACTCAAATCAAGGGATGGATGACCATGTAGAGGCTTCCCATGCGACTGAGGGTGCTTCAAATGAGCAAGCGAAAGCCGATGATCTGGTGGATGCAGGTGCAGAGGACGATGAAGAGACCACGAGAGTGTCACGTGCTCGGCCATATCCTCCGCGCGCCTCATCCCTGTTCAATCTCAGGAACAAGAACATCGA
This sequence comes from Cladosporium sp. BF-F, assembly GCA_030463185.1. Classification (NCBI taxonomy): domain Eukaryota; kingdom Fungi; phylum Ascomycota; class Dothideomycetes; order Cladosporiales; family Cladosporiaceae; genus Cladosporium; species Cladosporium sp. BF-F. Next base: position 377,630 of record JAMRMS010000005.1, on the reverse strand, counting down.
AGACGCCAGGAAAGATACTGTTGATCACATTGAACCAGCACAAAACGACACAGAATACGACAACATGACTACTAATGACGATGCCGACGGAAACAATGAGACCCGCAAAGGCTCGAAGAAAGCGGCCAGCTATGCCACACTCGATGCGAAACTAAAAGCTTTGGATGCGAACGTGAACATGGCAAATAGGAGGCCGAGTCACCGACGAAAGCGCAAGTCTGGTGAAGATCAGAAAGACTACAAGCCTGAAGATGATGATGAGGACGATGACGACGATGAATGGGGAAGAATCGGAGGCAAGACCAAGCGCCGCAAGTCCGCAGGAACCACCAAGAAAAAGGCAGCTAGGAAATCCGGTACCTTCGGTGACGAGCCTGCAACCCAGTCCAACGACCAAGAAGCAGAGAACAACGACGCCGAAACAGCACAACCCACCGATGCATCAAATGTACACACAAGCGCTCGCAAAAGTCTCGACTCCCAGCACGCCGCCCTCGAGCCAGTCGCCGAAGAGGAAGCCGACGAAGCAGCTTTCGCCAACCGCGACCCTACCAAGAAACCTGCAGATAGCCCTCAGCAAGCGTCCAGCGATGAGCTCAAGGCGCGCGGGGCTGCAGTCGCGCAGAAACATCGCTCTCACTCTCCAAGTGGGCCCGAGAAAGCTGCTTCGCACCAAGCCATAGACGGCAACCACGAGCAAGCCACGGCCGGGAGCGCAAAGAGCGCGAAGAGCACCCGCGGGCGTACCAAAAAGGGGAAGGCGAAGGTCGACGAGTCTTTCGAATGGCCTGAAGATGTGTTCTGAGCAATCCCATCTCTACGGCTGAGGAAGGAAAAGATTGAATGGAGGTTACGGCCTTTTACTCTTACGACTTTACGACACAAAGACTGTTTTTCATATTTCGTGTTTTTTTTTTACTTTCTTTATTCTCGAGAATGCGTGCTGCAGGTTTACTCATATCCTGGCCCAGCGAGCGAGGAGTTATCAATGGAGGGTTTCCTGTTTGAATATTGGCCTTGGAAGCCTATTCTTCACGACGAAAGGCCAGAGCAGACGATGACGATGGTGGTGCTCTAGGCTAAAGAATGGTCGACGTTTGTCTTATCGGAAAGTTTGTGCATAGCCTGTAACTCTTGTAATTTTCGTATTCTCCCAATCACAATTCTAGCTCACAAGTCTGCGCACACTACTATATGGGGTTTCCGATGCTTACATCAGCTGCTATGCCTGTCAAGATTCGATGTCTCCACTATTGGAACGATATTAAGAGGCCCTTAGTACTGCTACGCACACTATGCTTGTACTGTCGGCTGTCAAGGGACTATTTCAGCGGCCACGCATAGGGCATGTGCTCAGTTGTAAGCAGCGACTAGATATCAATAGCAATGGATCGTCGAAAGAGCCAGATTACCTGTGAGATGATGCTAAGAACATCGCCGTGGCCCTGCGAGTAATATGCCGCTATCATTGACCATTTTTGCAGAGCTTCGCCAGGACTGCCAACAGAGAGGTTGCGTGCAGAAAATTATCGAAGATCGACTGTACTTTCTCTACACTCTACAATACAACTTTACCCTCATCTTCTCTACAGCTTCTCATTCTCTACCACCCAGACGCCAATATTATCAGCCCCCAACGCCGATCATACACCCAACATAATGGCAGACTTGATTGTCACCGCCTGGCCTAAGACGAAGAAGCTTCCCTAGGTTGGTATTCATCGTCCAACTGGTGCACTTTACCCAATCTCGCGGCCGGCAACCAATCCTCTGCCGGTGTGAACCACCAAGTAGCGATGGCGAAGATGGTGATGGCACCAAAGATTACGGGAGAGTAGTTGAACGAATCGCCCGTGACAGGGAAATAGAGTGGCGAGAAGAGCACAGCTGCCAGGAATAAGTTCCAGACTAGTGTGATGAAGGTCAACGGGCGCGACCACTTGCCCAGAGACCAGGAAGCGTGCTTGAACTGATGGGGCGTGATGAAGCAGCGGCCAAAAGCGATGAGCGCGTAGCACATGATGGTCGGTACGCCGGCGGCGGAGACCAGGGACTGGAATGCCACGGGTGAAGCGAGGATTGTGCACAGCAAGAGGGCGCTGAAGATGTGCATCACAATAATTGCGTTGCGAGGCTCTTTCTTCTTCGAGACTTGGGAGATCCAGCCAGAGAAGGGAAGGACGCCGTCACGGGCAACGGCCCAGATAAGACGGGAGGATGCGACACCGGCGATGGTCAGGTTGAATAGAAGTCCCAGAATGCAAATGACGTTCATGAAGACATGGCCGCCGCGGCCGAGAGCCATGTCGTAGATGTGGAGGAAGGGCTGGGGAGTGCCGAGCTCGTACAAGGCATCTAGCACGCTCAGATCTGGGAGACAGAAGAGGAAGAGAATGACCAGCGGGAATCCTATTAGCGCCGAAGCCAGAGCAGACCAGAAAATGCCGCGAGCAGCTGTGACGCTGGCATTCTGGGTTTCCTCGGAGATGTGTCCAGATGCCTCGAAGCCAACCAGGATACCGGCTGTGACGTAGTAAGACAGCATCCAGTTCCAGACAGGAGGAGCGCCTGTCTCATTGTACGTCTGCGTGAACACGTATTCGGCAGTCTGGAAGCCGTAAGTCTTGGACACTCCAATGGGCAACCAGATGAGGTTGAGAGCGAAGTCGAGGAGAATGAGGTACGTCGCGATACGGAAGATCCAGCGATAGATCTTTGGGTTGCAGTAGTTCATGCCAATTCCAAGGAAGAGAATGACTTCGGAGACAATCCACTGGACCACGCGGAAGTGGATGTCATTGACATCTGTGGAGTACTTGAGTCTGAAGACGCTGATCTCGGACAGGAGGAAGTTGGCAGTGGACTGGGCCAGGCTAGCAACGAAAGTCGTCCATGCAGTGGTAGCCCACCAGGCTCCCAAGAAGCCGAACAATCTGCCGTACTTCGGTCCGCCCGATTCTGCAGCCCAAAAGTAGATGGAGCCGGCGGCTGGCAAAGCGGAACAGATCTCAGCGAGGACAGCGGCAGTGATCATGACAAAGATGCAGGTAATGACATAGCTTGACCTGTCGATGTTGCTGTTAGTACGGAAGATCGGTTCTGCTTGTTACTGGTGGAGGGCGTACCAGTAAGCAGCTGGACCTCCAGCCTGAACACCGATGGTGAACGTTGCTCTAATACCGCCGACGGAGTAGAGTGCGGCTATTTATGAGTTAGAATAATCGTGGTGTGAAAAGTGTCCTCGTGACGAACCGAAACTTGCGGCGAAGCTCTCAAAGAACTTCCATTGGCGATGCAGCGACTAGACTGGATTAGCATTGGCTTTCAAGTCACGTACAGGAAAGCGCACAACATACCTGCTTGTACCCGAGTGCACGCTTCTAGTTGTTAGCATCGCAGCAACTCAAGGCAGGGGGAGTTTAGGTGCATCGCTTCGATATCAGTCATAGCATCTCCTTCCGCGCATACGAATGCGTTCAAGTTCAATATAAAGCGGTTTGATCTCAGCCCGCAGCATTCCACTCTGGCCGCTCTTTGCCTCTGCCAGCTCGCAAAACAAGTGTACAGGGTCGCAAAGAAGCTTGTGTAAGAGTTGTATCTGCGGGCACCCGCGTGCCATGACTTTATACATTTCGTTTTACTTGATGCCTCGTGTACTCACTGATATGCGCCGAAGGATGGATTGCCGATGTTCATGGTATCTTTCGCTGTATTGCTTTTGCGCCTAGCTCCTTTCTCATCTTACCAGGTAGCGCTCGTCGTTGTCGATGCTGGAGGAGTCGTCGGCGTTGAAGTCGGACTGCAGTGGGTTGTTCGGTTTCACGGCGTCGGCGCCCGCGGTGGCGGTACGTTTGACGGGAACAGACATCTTGGGCGATGCTGATAGGCGAGAATGGGTATTACAAGGACCGAGTGTGTGACGAACAGGAAGAAGTGTTCACGCGAGCAAAGAAGCAGGTCAGGTCCGACGTAGGCGAGAAAAGTTCGATGGCGTGCGCTTGAAGAACGGCGGGGTTCCTTCGCGTGTCATTATTGCCGAAGGTCATTTCAACATCTTTGGTCCGCGAGCTGGCATCTCACGGAAAGAATACTGCTTATCTAGTCTCAGACGACTGAAACCATAGACTGATGGAGCGCGCCGCGGTCATTGTACACCTCTTGTGCGCAACAGCATCAAGTCCTGGTACAAGTTTGGACAATCACCTCACAAGCAGCTGCATTATGGGCGGATCTCATCGTTGACGCCAGGGTTCAACGCACGGTTCATGGGTTGACGGTTGCGATAATATCCACTGGATGCCGAGGATCGGGGATCTAGGAGGTGTCTGCATGGACCCAAAGTTAACAAGCATGGAATGAAATCTGGAAACATGATGGAGGAGACTTTTCTGATGCTTGTTGTCACGCGAGCTCTGGTACACTACAGGCACCTGCCGGTGCGGCATCATAGACGATCAAATCCGAAGACAAGCAGTAGTATCTTGGAAGCATGCAGATGAGCAGCTTCCCGTGAGAAATATTCGTGTCAAGGCTGGAATTCAAAACGAAGACAAGAATGATTTGTTATGGTCGCCAATAACGCCTTGTGCCCTAGAGCTGGGATCATGAGATGATTAGATTATTGTCGCATGGCCCAGTGCCACATCGGCGTAGATGTGAGCATGGCCGGCCTCGCACGAGCATGCAGGCCTGTACCCCCAATGACTTGCGCATCTGACCGCACGTGGTCCTCACGCAGCCGAAGCCAGATGCTGGCATCCTCAGCACCACGGACAAGGCGTCTTTCGCGTCTTGGCTTCGCATCATCCAAGCATTCGACCATCCTTTGACGAGCGACGACCGTCCTGATCAGGTAGGTGACCAACCTCGCAGTCCACTGGATGCTACGGACATCTGCACGCGCTGCTGCATGCCAAGCTGCGAATTGCTTTGCCAGATGCTTGTCCCGCGCAGTTGACGTTGTGGCTGTGGTTTTGTAGGTCGTGGTACTCTCGAACGACAGGCATTGGATGTGATCGTCAATGCCAACCTGGTGGAGCTCGCGTGGTACCTTGCAGCTTAACCGGGGAGCTGTGTTGTAGCCAAGCAATGTTTGTTGTATAAAGAGCTCGAGAGGTAGTGGCAGTTCCGTTTCTTCATCAAGGTGTTTCACTCTGTACGCCTTGTTTCTTCACTGGGTAGCCAATCATGGTGGCATTCAGACTGTCTTCTGCAGCTATCGCTGCTAGCTTTGCAGCAGTCGTCTCTGCCCAAACGTTCCAGCGTCTCGGAACGTGCCCAACTTTGGGTTGCATCTTGCCTCCCGATGCTCAGGACTTCCTTGCTGGACAGTTCTTCGACATCCGTGTTGAGATCCACGCTCCTGTCAACGGGTCTGAGGCTACCGATGGTACGTATTGGCCCACTCGAGCAACATGAGATGCAGCTCTGGATATTTTTGTGCCCAAAATTCAACGGCATTCGACTTATATGCTAACGATGCTGACTAGGCAAACCTGACGAGGACTTCTCCTTGACCATTGCCAAGCGTGGCGAGGAGGGCATTCCCGTTGCTGAGTTCTTCGACGTCGAAGAGCCTGAGCTTGAGACCTGGAACTTCACTTGGTAAGTCAAACCACTCGACATACTGCTCGAACTCACTAACACAGTGCAGGTATGAGGATCTCTTCGCCGAGGATGCCGATACCCCTTCTCTCGTCAACGTCGCTTCCAAAGCCTACCGTCGTGTCGCCCTTTTCGAGCCTGGCGAGTATGAAGCAGTCCTTAGCTACAATGGTACAACCGAGACCGCCTACTGGGACGTCAAGGACCTGTCCGAAGTCCGCAAGACTAAGAACGTCCTTCTTTACATTGGAGACGGCATGACCACAAACATGATCACAGCAGCACGTCTGATCGCTCACGAGTCCAAGAACGGCCGTTACCTTTCAAAGATGGCTATGGACAAGTTCCCCGTGGTAAGTTGAGCCGACACACGACATGTCTTGAATTACTTCTCATAAAGCTCCAGCTCGGTCACCAAATGACCCACTCCATCGACTCGTTCATCACCGACTCTGCCAACTCTGCTACCGCTCTTTACACCGGCCACAAGTCCACCGTCAACGCATTGGGCGTGTACGCTGATTCTTCGGAGGACCCCTTCGATGACCCCAAGTTCGAGACCATCCTTGAGATGTTCTCTCGTCTTACCGGTGGCAAGGTGGGCATTGTTTCGACCGCTTTCATTGCCGATGCCACCCCTGCCGCTTTCACTGCCCACACTCGTGACCGCGGTGAGTACGGCGCAGTCATCGACTCCTTCATCCACGGTATTGTCAACTACACCTGGACTGAGTGGCCTGGCTACGATGTCATCTTCGGTGGTAAGTATTCAATATCGTAAAGAGAATGCCTGGCGACAATACTAATACTTCAAAGGTGGTGCTGAGCAGTTCTGCGACCCCGAGCTCGGTGGTGAGACTTACCAGAACCTGAACTACTATGATGTCTTCAGCGAGGCCGGCTACACCCTCGTCTCCAACAATACTGAGCTTCAAGCCAGCTCAGACTCCGAGCGTCATCTCGGCATCTTCTCCGTCAGCAACATGGAGAAGTGGCTTGACAGGAACGTCTACACCGACAACCTTGTCGGCACCGAGAACAGCCCTGACTGCCGCGGCGCTGACACTTTCGACCAGCCTGGCCTCAAGGAGATGACCCTCAAGGCCATCGACATCCTCGACTCTCGCGCCAAGGCTGACGGCGACAAGGGTTGGTTCCTTATGTCTGAGGCTGCGTCCATTGACAAGCAGATGCACTCTATGGACTACGATCGCGCTCTTGGCGAGCTTCTTGAGCTTGATGACACCATCAAGGCCTCTATGGAGCACCTCAAGGAGATGGGCGAGCTTGAGAACACCCTCATCGTTGTCACAGCCGACCACGGTCACGGCTTCGACGTCTTCGGCAACTATGATACCCAGTACGGCAACGCTCAGACTGGTGACCGCGACAAGCGCAACGCAGTCGGTGTGTATGAGAGATCCGGCCAGAGCCAGTACACCAGGACTGGCGACCTCCGCTACTCTGACTCCTTCTTCCCCTCCAACTGGGACCCCCGCTACACTCTTGCCCAAGGCTTTGGCGCCCACCCTGACGTCCGTGAGAACTACGAAGTCCACCGCGGCGGCCCTCGCACTCCTGCCAAGAACGTCACCGGCTTCCCAAGCAACGACTACTACGTCAATCCCACCGACAATCTCAACGGCTTCGTGACCAACGGCACCCTTCCCACCAACGCAAACCAGGGTGTACACTCGCTCACTGATGTACCCGTATTCGCTCAGGGTCCCTGCCAAGAGCTCTTCGGCGGCGTCTACAACAGCATCGACATCTTCTACCACATGGCCGAGTGCCTTGGTCTCAGCCGTACCGCTTGCGACGATGAAGATGCCAAGGGTCCCGGTGGCTACGGTGGCCACGGAAAGGGTGAGGGTAATGGCAAGTACCAGGACCGTCCTGGCTACAAGCACTACGGCCCCAAGCAGCCTTTCTACAAGAAGAGCCCGCCTAAGTAAAGTATTATCAACGATAGCATAGATTGCATATTTTGAGAGCCGAATCGGACACATTCGAGCTGGAACATGGGATATATAATGCTTGGTATACGAGAAATTGTAATTATCCCGGAGGTATATTCTCTAGGACCCTTGGGGCGTGGCCCGCGTTCTGATATGGTTCTGTGCTATACAAACCTTCCACCTGACATGGCCATACCCGTGGTCAAAGTGAGATACAGTTCTGGTTCAAAGATTTGCACATGCTACTGTATGTACATGTTGCTTACATCAGCTGCCGTAGCTCTGCAGACTCGGGAAGTCTCCCATTTAGATACCACGAAAATTGAATTGTGAAGCTATAGACACTAAGCCCTATACTGTCGGTCATAAGATTGATAGACGATTACACGAACTGAATAGTATCGCTACGGCTACTGAGCCGACACTATGTGCAATAGATCGATAGGAAATCACGAGGCAAGGATGGTGTCGCTGTGCATGCTGAGCTTATACCGTCAGCAGTAGGACGATAGACCACTGGAGCGGCTATGGAGAGGATATGCGCAGACTTATGAACAGCGGCTGTATATCCGTGTCTGCTGGTGTCTTGCCGTGTTTGTATCCTTATGCCTTGTTTGTGAGTGCATCGCAGATACAGAAAAAGGTAGTTGTGTCTCTAAGCGCGGGCTTCTTGTAGTTTATCGTTCTTCCTACATATGGAGTGAAAAACACTTCGACTGGTTTATTAATTCACTTGATCACTGTGAGCTGTAATTCCGTTGGACTTGCACGGAACTGGTCCGGCCGCTCTAGCCGATCCCCCACTTACGTTATAGAACCCCACCTTCGATTGGTCATGAACATCGCGGACATCTTGCCTCCAAAACACCCCTTCGAGCCAATACAACACATTGTCGCATAAGTCGTGCATTCATATCCGCATCTGCCAAATAGCGAAGACCCCGAAAGCAGTCCTTCCAAGTTTCCCAAGTCAAACGCCACCACCATTCATCATGGCCAACATCCACACTCCCATCCCAAACCTAAAGCTCAACGATGGCACCAGCATTCCTATGGTATGGTTGACAATTCTCTCCAATATGACACTTTTCCTCCGGTTCTGACTTTCTTGCAAAGCTGGGCTACGGCACAGGCACAGCCTGGTACAAGACCGGAGACGAATCCCAATTGGACCAACAATGTATCGACAGTGCCAAAATGGCCATCGGTCTCGGCTACTACCATCTCGACGGCGCCGAAGTGTATAAGACGGAGACCGAGCTGGGCACCGCCATCAAGCAATCCGGCGTCGCCCGCGAGAAGCTTTACATCGTCACCAAGGTCCTGCCGAACATTGCTGACATTCCCGCCGCGCTCAACACCAGCTTGAAGAAGTTGGGCGTGGACCATGTCGACCTGTACGTACGCTCTAAGTTCCTTACAAATAGCCAACGCCCAGAGGGCCACAGCGGGATCCCACCAGACCTGACTTTCCCATGATTGCAGATACCTCATTCACGCTCCCTTCTTCAGCGAGAAGAAAGAAGAGCACCAAGCCAAGTGGAAGCAAATGGAAGAGCTCAAAGCCGCAGGTCTGACAAAGTCCATTGGCGTGTCGAACTACCTTCCCGAGCACCTCGACTGGATCCTCGAAACCGCCACCACTCCACCTTCGATCAATCAGATTGAGTTCCACCCGTACCTGCAGCATCCAGGCTTGATCGACTACCACAAGAAGCATGTACGTGAACTATACCACCCTCCGATTATATAAGTGGCCACAAGATCAGACATGCTAATTTAGCGCACAGGGCATCGCCCTCTCAGCCTACGGCCCTCAGACTGCCGTGACCAAAGCTGCTGGCGGTCCCGCCGACGAAATTCTCGCCGGACTCGCGAAGAAGTACGCGGTCAACCCTGGCGAGATTTGCTTGAGGTGGTGCATCGACCAGGACATCGTGCCAATCACGACGTCGAGCAAAGAGCAGAGGCTGAGCGATTACCTTCGCGCTATGACTTTCAAGCTTACCCCAGCTGAGGTCAAGATGGTAAGTTTACTTGTTGTCTGCGTGACAGAAGTGGAAGACAGCTAGATTTGAGCGAGAATCGCTGACGTTGTTGGTGATAGATCAACGAGGCCGGCGCGCAGAAGCACTTCCGCGGATTCTGGAACCACAAGTTCTCGGACGACGATACGAGATAGATGAACATAGCGCGAGACCAGTTAACTATCCTGTGAATCACATTACAGCGACTTTCAAGACATTCCTCCACGAAGTAGAAGTCTCGAGAGGTGGTGAATTCTCTTCAATGCCATGAATCTACAACTCCCTCTCCCGCCTTCACCCAAGGCTGCCTTCTTTTACGATACTAGAAAACGGATGGCAATGCGAAGTGAACGACCGGGGCACCAGCTGCAGCTTTTCTGATGGCTATAATACATCCATTGCATCTCCCCAATCTTCAGCCGTGCCACCCACTCTTGTGCATTCATTCTTACTACTCAACACTGCCGCACATCCTGCGTCCACGCTCTTTATCCCCCTGGTGACAATCTCACTCGTTCATTTTCACACGCCAACCTTGGCGCACATCCTGCGTCGACGCTCTCTTTGCCCCTAGCAACATTCCCACCCTAGCGTAGGTGGTGGTGAAGCAGCGGTTGTTCGTGGCGGCAGCGGACATGATGTCTGATGTTTGATGGAACTTTCAATACGGGTCAGTAAGGCTTAGTTCCTCCAAACCTTTCCGAACTCAGCAATATTTGAAGCAGTGTGGGCAAAAGTACCCTCTTGGCGGTTTGAGAAACAAAAGCAATGGCCATGAAACACATGTGAGATCGCATCAAGCGCGACCACCTTTACATGCCCATTCCTTTGAAAAACATCATTCGTGATGCAAAGCATGTACCTCCATGCATTGAACCATTGAGGCATGTCGCACGTGGGCCTATAGCAGCGGCAATGGCGACGTAATTGGGAACACCCTAGCCTGTCTGCGGAAACTTGATCACTGCAAGGTGGAAAGCTTAGTGTGTAATGAGCACAATGCCACCATGTGGGTACTTCCTAAGAGATCGGGAACAAGGCTTACTCCGGTGGTGTACCTCTCACATCACTCTACACTGATAGCGAAGGCTCAAGATATCTCCCAGTCCGCTTGCTAATGACTTGCATAAAGAGCCGCGCATCCCATGCAGTGGAGGTCTACCTCAGATCTCAATTGACATTATCTATTCATGACTGGGCATGATGTCTGCTCTATACAGACCACGCTTGGACATAAATTTCGCTCACAGCTACGGCGGTCGCGTGGGGTTTGAGCCGACTGCAGTATCAGGTCTGCGGACAGCTTAATCCTCGTGCTCCGAGACACGGTACTCTGCACGTTGAGCCTCCGTCAAATTCTCGAAAAGTTGGCGTAAAGCGATCCTGTCAGTCTTGTTCGACACGGTCAACGGTCTACTGGTAATAGGCAACCAAATGCGTGGTACCATGTAACCCGACAATATTCCCTGTTTGACCAATGTTGCCGAGAGATCGCCCATAGTTTCCTTGTCCACCGCCGACTGATCCCACGACAACAAGGAGAATTCCGCGCGAAGTTGATCTGCAGATCCACAAACGAAGCCGAAGATCGTGTGGGACTCGGCGTGGTAGTCGACGAAGCAGTCGGATGTCCGAGCAGGTCGAGCCTGTTCGATGTGGAAATCGATCTCGCCCAACTCGATGCGCTCACCGAAACGATTCATCTGGCCGTCATTTCGCCCCAGGAATCGGATCGATCCGTCCGCTTCCTTCTGCGCCAGATCTCCCGTTCGGTACACGCGGCCTTTGGAGGCAGCGTCTTGCCAGCTTGTGCGTGTCAAGAAGACTTTGTCGGTCTCCTTTGGGAGACCGATGTAGCCTCTGGCAAGCGCTCGACCCTCGACAACAAGCTCTCCTGGCTCCCTATCAGACAAGAGCCGATTTACGTCGTTGGGATCGACAATCCATAGTCGGCAGACGTTATCAAGAGCGTATCCAATATTTTTAGGAGAGTGGTCTGTTGTGATGGGCGTAGTGATCGATTGCAGGATCGTTCCCTCCGTGCAGCCCCATAGTTGATAGAATTTCCTGTCGGCTGTGGACGCCCACTTCTGGACAGCACTGCGGTCGAGAGATTCACCCATGGCGCTCAGAACTCTGACTGTTGGGATGGTGTCAGGCTGCATGGTCTTGAGCATTGTCGGCGAGAGTGTGATGTGGGTGACTTCGAATTTGGTCAGGTAACCAGCCAGCTCTCCCGGTTCGGGCATGATCAAGGCCAGCTTTCTCATGATGCAGAGTGTTGCACCGGTGAGGAAAGTCATCGACATCTCCATCATAGCTACGTCGAAGATATATGGTGAAATTTGGGCAACACGAGAAGACCTGCTGATGCCGAGCCCGCGAGCAAGTGCTTTGCCCATAGTAACGATGCCCTCATGCGTCTGTGCAATGCCCTTTGGTCTGCCGGTAGATCCAGACGTGAAGCCAACAAAAGCATCTGCTTCGGGCTTTGCGCTGCTTATGTTGTCGATTTGGGGATTGGCGTTCTGTTCTGCAGCCGTACTAAACAGACCGAAGGTGCGAAAATGAGGCTCAACCCATTTCAGCTCATTGTCTTTGCTGTCGCCGATGACCATGGCGACGTTTGCTTCACGAAGCATGACCAAACGACGAGCCTCTGGGTGGTGCGGGTCGATGGGCACAGTGACCGCACCTAGCATCATTATGGCGAGGATGTGGACGATGGCATCCATTGATATCTCGCAATGCAGACCGATTCGAACATCAGGGCCGACGCCGAGCTCCAAGAGTTGCAGCGCAACAATCTCAGCTGCATTTTGGAGGTTTGCATAAGTGAGACGACCCTGATAGCTGTCTATCGCAATGGCTTCCGGGGTCAGCTCGGCCTGTGATCGCAACAGGCCTGGGAGAGTGTCATATACTAGCTCCAAACCTGTGCTGTCGCAGTCGCAGTGAAGCTTCTGATAGTCGGCCAGGTCCACGTCATTCTGATGGCCGCTATGAAGTATGACATCGTTCGCAGGATTGAGATGCATCTTGTGTCGATGAAGGTACATGTAGAAATTTACAGCTTGCGACAACACAAACATGGGACCTGAATGCGACTATCTATAAGACTATCGAGCAGCACCAAACTCCTGATCTGCGTTCATGATATGATCGGTTCCCAGCAACCAGGTCGCCATAGTGGAGCATGATCATCCCTCCACTGCACGCCACTCCAACGGCGTCGGAGCTTTGACGCGAGGCAACTTTTGCTAAAACTGTTTACGGAAAGTGCAAGCTGCGGCAATACAACGGATTGACTTAATTGTCACAACTCAAATGTGCACAGACAGAATACGAAGGGTTGTTTGCAATGATTACGCAGCGCAATAGACCCCGAGATTCGGGAGACCGACTATGCCGTCACCGGGAGAACGATCGTCTCAGGGAGTTCTTTGAGCATGGATGATCGATGACACCCTTGGCGCGGATCGATTTGATATAGGAACGGTCCATCGTGTGCAAGATACTGATGAGGTGACAAAGCCCACGCAGCGACGACGACAAGAACATGCCACACTTTTGCTCGCCTCAGCCCTTCTCGGAGTTTCGCCAAGATGGACCATCGACAGCAGGGTAAACGAACATCAGCTCAACTCACAAGCAGGCAGCTCTGAACCTAACGACCCTGACAGTGATGATGCACGCAGGCTCCTTCGAGAGACCGGTAGTCTCCACGCGGCCGTCCGAGACTTCAAGCGCTTCATCGAAAGCAAGCCTCGTCTGAGGATGTACTTCAACCAGATGTGGGAAGTCGCGGACAGGCCGAGCTTCCCTGGCCACACCGTGGTTCAAGACTACGAACACATGTTCGAGTTGCTGAGCTATTTCATCCAACAGCCACCGCCGTGGTCGCCGGCAATGTCAATGCTCGGATCGTCTGGTCTGCCTTTCAGCGACATGTTCTTCTACGCGGTGTTGACGCCTAGCGGATACGCTGCTTTCACGGATCCAGAAGTCACGGTCGAGTTCAAAAAGCTGCTCAGCTCTTGGGGTCGATATCTGGAAACACCCGCGAGTGCGAGCGGGCTTGACGTATGGCTGAGCAAGAGCAACGGATGCCTGAAGAAACTCGTCAGCTACGCCAATGCTCCCACCGGGACCAACTTGCCGTTCGAGGACATCTTCGTGTGTGACGCTAGCAAGGAGAACTATGGATTTCGGTCATGGGACGACTTTTTCGCTCGCGAGTTCCGGCCAGGCCTCCGCCCAGTTTGCCAGAGACGAGATACGATCGCCAACGCGTGCGAAAGCACGCCGTTGAGCCTGGCCAGGAATGTCAAGCTGAGCGATGCTTTCTGGCTCAAAGGAACGGCGTATTCGTTGCGAGATATGTTCGACGACGAAAGCCTCGCGAGGGACTTTGAAGGCGGCACCGTGTACCAGGCATTTCTCAGTCAATACTCCTACCACAGATGGCACGCTCCCGTGGCTGGGAGTATTAAGAACGCGTATCGTGTTGACGGGACGTACTTTGCGGTGCCTCAGTTCGTTGAGACGACACGCCCTAAGGATGGGGAGACGTTGGAAGTAGAAAGATGCCAGATCCCGCTGACGTCGATATCGTCTCGGGCCATCGTGACGATCGAAGCGGATAATCCCGCGCTCGGAGTTGTGGCAGTGGTCGCGGTTGGCTTGCATGAAGTGAGCACGGTACAGATTACCGTACATGAAGGCCAGCGTGTTGAGAAAGGGCAGCAGATTGGCATGTTCCACTTTGGTGGGAGCTCGCATTGCCTGGTCTTCCAGAAACATGTTCCTTTGACTGACTTCCCGGAGATTGGGAATGGTGGGTCGAACATGCCTGTCAACGCAGCAATAGCCAGATTAGACTCAGAAACTTCAGAGCAAGCTTAAGATGCACATCGACAAGGTATCGTCGTATGTGATGTAATCAATTAGGTCCCCTTTAATGGCAAAGCTGCAGAACTCTCAAATACAGAGTTTTCGGATGTCTACTTCGCCTAATTCGCTTCCCTGTAATCTACTTCACTGGCCGAAATTAGGATGCCCCTTCCATTTCCTCTCCATGATGGCGAGTCCTTCACCCGGGTTCGTCTGGAGGACACTCATGCCCAAGAGCTTCTCGTAAAACGGCACGGATCGCTGCCAGTCGCCAGTGAACAGAATGCTCCGTCGTAGATGCGGCATCGATTCTATCACCTCCTGAATAGTACTCATGAGCCATCGTCCGAGTCCAGAGCCTTGATGTGCCGGGTCAATCCAGACGTCTGTGAGGTAGAGGAAAGTTGTATAGTCGGTTATGCAGCGGGCTAGGCCAATGAATTCGAGATCAGCGCGTGTCGGTGGCTCGGTATGCGAATTGGGATGTTGCAGGTATTGCTGTGGACTTGTTGACGGGCTGCTGGCCTCTGCTGTCTTCTCCGCCGACTCCGGCGAACATTTGTACAGCCCGAAGACGAGTGAGTTCTCTAGCATTTCCTTCGCGGCTTCTGTCGGTATGGATTTGGCCCAGTACATCTCCTTAGAGTCAAGAATGGTTATCAAATGTGGTATCGGGATCAGGTTGGGGTCAGTAGAGATGAGGTGAGATCCTTTCACCCACGACTTGAGAGCGTATCGTGAACGTATGGAATCCATCTCTGCGATGAATCAATGTTGCAATATAGTGCTCATGTACAGCGTGACTTCTATCTTATATAGCACAAGTATGATTGTCCATCGATTATGCGTCAACGACTCCTCAAGCAGGGCGGATAAAGCCAACAGGTGACTCACCCTTGGGAAATGCTGTTACGCATAGACTCATCATATACATGGCACGGTCGTGAGCCCCGAGTTGTGGCGGCTCAACGAATTCGAGATAACGAGCGGGATTATTTGGTAAACGACTCTGTGGTGACCGATTAACGAGGAGGCACAACGTTAGTTCATCATGCGGAGGAGCCCACCACGTGTTCAGGTGGCTTGCGGCAAGTTTGCTAGGTGAACTACGCAAAGGCTCGACCATGGGCAAGATTTACGACTAATGCTTATCTTCTTGATCTCGCATTTAGAGTTTCAAGCTATGTAGCGTCTTCATACAATGTCAATTTAGAAAGACACCGGCTAGAGTAGGAACATCAGGTGTCGAGACAACAGTATGCTAGGAATCTACAGTCGTCCAGAACGGGGAGAATCCGGGGTTTCGGACGGGTTGCCCAGTTTTCACTGATACATGGTCGTATATGCGTTAGTCTTCGTCAATGCAAATTCTATCACTGTGTTTGACTCTATTTGGAAGAGGCCATTGGAGCACAAGACCCTTTGCCATGCCCATGAATCTTTGCCGACTGATATATGGCTGTTGTGCCCCTCTCACCAGTCCAAATAGTATAAGTATAGTTCTTGATGGAATGTCACTGATCCCCTCATGGTCTGTAATGACCATCTTCCTGTCCAAAACTGTTAGTCTAAGTACAATGTTAAAGAGATACCAGTGAGCTCATCGTGATTTCTCGGTGGTAACAGGTCGAATTTGTAGCTATGGTAGCTGCTGATGGCAGCGGCTAGACATGTGATTAGTAGACTGGGAGATTTCATGAGTGACGATTGTACGATATCGAAGGCAGCCGGCATTTCAAGTGAGGACAAGGTGAGGTAGCTACTTTTGAACTGCTTCGCACGCACGCGTGCGTGTATTTTCTCTTTCTTTTCCGCTGGTCTATGTCGCCTTCAATGCTAACTTTCCTGCAGGCTTGAAAATCCTGGAGTCCCCTCTTTACAAGTAGAAACAAAAGATCAAGGGCGCGCTCATTCGTGGCGCCAACGCTTCGTGAAGATTCCCAAGCACCAATAAAAACATCCGTCGTCCCAAAAAGTAAACAAGCACAAGAAGAATGTCCTTTTACCAGACTCCTTCTTTTCGATGAACAGCAATCATCGCTTAATGCTTCGCAGTAACCTTGTCACCAGTGAGGTTCTCCACCATCTCCTTAGCAACGTCGCCGAGCGCAACCATGCACACGGTCTGCCACACACCCAGGCCAATACGGGGCATCACGCCGCGGTAAAGGCCCTTGATTCCAGACTGGCCGTAGATGTACTTGAAGGTGTTGCCGACGGTCATCTTCTTGGGCCTGTTGGGGTCGTCCTTCTTGCTCTGCATTTCCACACGCACGACTTCAATGGGCTGGTTCCAGGCTGAGAGACCACCACCAAGGGCGGAGGCGAGGATCTTTTCGGGCACACCGAGCTTGATAGAAGGGTCTTCCTTGCCGGTGACTTTGCGGATACCAGTTTCACTATTGATGCTGTGTTAGCTGGGTGTCTTCCAACAATCGCGAATGCTTCCAATGGGCAACTGAACTTACGCAACACGGCTGAGACCGAATCTAGAACCCCAGTTGGTGACCTGCCTCACGGCAACGGCGTTGACACCCTTGTTGATACCCGCAATACCCTCGCGGCGGTAGATGTCCATGAAAGTAGCCATGGTGCCTGGTGCCTTAGCGCCAGCCTCGACGGCCTTGTGCTTGGTCATCTCCACGGTCTTCATGCATGTGCAGAAGCCCATGGTCGCGTAGGCTTGCGCCAACCCACCAGTCATGCCACCAATAATGCCAGAACCGAAGTTGTTGGCGCCAAAGGACTTGGCGTAGTACTCGGCTTCGGAAGCGACGAAGAGGAGGACGGCGCCCTTGGTGGAGGCTTCGATCCAGGCCCAGGGAATGAGACCTTGGTAGACTATGATTGCTGTTAGCTACTTGCACACGGTTTAGACGTCTCTTTCGGAGCTTGCTCGACTTACAGCCCAAAACACCACCACGGCCCCAGATCCTGGCGATAGAGCCGGTCATGCCATCCTTCCTGTTAGCCGCCATGGTGGTCTTCATGACCTCAAGCGGCTGTCCGAGAGTGGTGACCTCGAACAAGTTCAAACCAGCGCCGAGCAACAGGTTGCTGAACTTGACGGGCTTCTTCTCAAGCTTGGCCGGAGCCGCGATGTTGGGTGATCCTGTGACGGCAGACATGGCTGTGGATGTGCGGTGATTGCTGAGCAATGGGTATGTGGCCGGACCGAGGCAGGAGGACGGCTTCGTTGCCTTTGCGCGAAGAGGGAGCTAGGAGGGTATATGGGCGCGGTGCGTAGGCGTCGGGATGTGAGCGAGACAGGCGAGCTCTACGGGAAGATTAGGGGTCTCGGGTGGTTTCCGTCGGCTATGGATGAGGCACGGGTAGAGGTGAGGATGCAGGTGGTATTGGCGGAGGATGTCTTGGGAGCGGAGTATGGAAGTGGAATGTACGTAGGCAGGTTGGACAGAAGAAGCAACGGGAAAATAATACAGGGGCGGTGCGGTGGTGGTGCTGACACCCGGTTGGCACGTCTAGCTCGTGACCTGGATCGGTGTCTGCAGGGCCAGCTGTGCAGTGTTGAGCCTCGCGCACGCATGGCCCGACGCACCACCAAGCCACTCATCATATGGCCTGCTGCATCAGCTCTATCTTTATCTCTCCGCCAGCCGCAGAGCCGCTCAACGCATGTCACTTGCACCCCCATCGGACCTCCGAACAGGCTGTGGGCAGCGGTTGGGATCACCACCGCTACCTCAGAGGCCGAGCCTCGTAAACACATCGGCGAGCGAGCTTCCGCCCTGCCTTTGCGTGCTTCGTGATTGGATGGGCGCGACGTTAGAGAAAGCTCTCGGAGAGTGATTTTCCGCTATGGTACGAGTACCTGGCGCGGCTTTTCGGTCCGTTCAGGGCAACGCACTGCTTTGGACTGATTCTTTGTCGATCTGGTATGTCTCGCAGATGAGACCTCTTCAACATCTGGCGGCTCGGGGATTTTTTTTTGTGTTGCTATGCTGGGAATTGGGCTACGAGATCGTGGATTCGAAATTCGTCCCAGCTTCTTCAGTCCGAACGGCTGGTCGCCATGTCGGACGAAGACGTGCAGTATTCAATGATGCAACGAATGTGGTGACTGTGGTTGGACGCGTTCGCTCACTTCGACGTGCCATCGCCGCTGCATGCACTTCCGATCGTCGCCTTTAGCATTGGAAACAAATACGGACGGCAGCGAAGTAGCAGCTAAGCGTTGCTGATCGTCGATGATGTGTGACAGGCTTCCACATGATGCAAAGGCAGTACCTCTAATGGGAAGGTTATGATGTGCGCGTCTTTGGTTCCTCAATCTTAACGTACTGCTTCCCGCAATTGCTTTCATGCTTGCTGTGGTTGCTCGAGGACAATCCTGGTCATCAGTTCTAGCTCGAAAGTCTACAGACACTATTCTGAGGCTCGGCGCCTATATTGGCAGCTACGAGTTTTGGGCATGCGTTGTTCATCATTGAGATGTCATTAGACCCTAAGCTCTGTACCTATGAGCACTCTGATCGCACTATCAGGCATGAATTGACATAAGGAGTGCATCCTCAGAGATGATGTTCGCAAACTTATGAGCATCGACTGTACCTCCCGGCATCTAATCAGATGGCTCTCGCAGGACTTCCACAAAAATCTTTTGTATGTAAACTTGTGCGCAGCACATCAAGGTTGCCGGTAATCTACCAGGCCAGCCTCAATCACGTCCACAGCACGAGGCAGTCTGGTCGCAAAGCATCATAAACACAGCACTTCAAGGAACAGATATGGACATAGGAAAATCGTCGTATTCCGCTTATTCTAAATTACACAAATGACAATCTTTGTCAAGGTTTTTTTCTTCCCGTCCTGAGGACTAGACAGAGCAAGGAGAAAATAATACAAGGTATCGTGCACTTTCCCAGAAGCTCTCGTCTCGCAACCCGCAGTGTAGAGAAAAAATGTTTTTCGCGAAAAAGAGTTGTTCATTTCTTAGCATGCTGGTGCACGCCCACCTTGCCGCCGCCGTCTCCGCCTAGGAGCGCGAGCGCGCGAGCAATTTGGGCGCGCTTCAAATTCTCAGCTGGCCGGGTGACGGGCAGCTTGTGTGGAATTCAAAGCTTAGCACCGACGAGCTTGGCCCAGGCCTCGGTGGAGAAGGACTTGGGGCGCTCGATGGGGGCACCGACGGCGCGGTCGATGATGAGCTGGGGAAGCACACCAAGGGCGCGGGAGACACCGAAGAGGACGGTGTAGAAGTTCTGCTCCTTGAGGCCGTAGTACTGGAGGAGGACACCGGAGTGGGCGTCGACGTTGGGGAAGGGGTTCTTGGTCTTGCCGTGCTCGGTGAGGACACCGGGGGCGATCTTGTAGACCTGGGAGACGAGCTTGAACATGGGGTCCTCGGGGAGGTGCTTGAGAGCGAACTCGCGCTGGCTGACGTAGCGGGGGTCGGTCTTGCGGAGGACGGCGTGGCCGTAACCAGGAACGACGCGGCCGGCGTTGAGGGTGTCCCAAAGGTACTTGGTGATGTTCTCGTCAGAAAGGTCAGAGCCGACGGACTGCTTCATCTGGGTGAGCCAGTTGAGGACCTCCTGGTTGGCAAGACCGTGGAGAGGGCCGGCAAGACCGTTGAGGCCAGCGGCGAGGGAAAGGTAGGCGGAGCTGAGGGCGGAGCCGACAAGGTGGGTGGTGTGGGCAGAGACGTTGCCACCCTCGTGGTCGGTGTGGATGGTCAGGTAGAGACGCATGAGCTCGACGAAGTCCTTGTTCTCAGCGAAGCCGAGCTGGTTGGCAAGGTTGAAGGAGTAGTCCTTGTCCTTCTGGGTGGCAGGGACCTTGCCATCCTTGTAGACGTTGCGGTAGATGCGGGCGGCAATGTTGGGGAGCTTGCCGATGAGGTCCATGGAGTCCTCGAAAGTGTGCTCCCAGTACTCGCTCTTCTTCATGCCCTTGGCGTAGGCCTTGGAGAAGTTGGACTCGTGCTCAAGCGCGGTGACGGCGAGAGAGAACTGAGCCATGGGGTGGAGGTCGTTGGGGCAGCGGTCGATGAGCTCGGTGACGAAGGAGGGGAGCTCGCTGCGGGCAGCCCACTCAGCGGAGAGGTCGCGGACCTGCTGCTCAGAGGGAACCTCGCCGGTGAGGAGGAGCCAGAAGAGACCCTCGGGGAGGGGCTCGTTGCCGCCGGGAGCCTTGGGGAGGACCTCCTGGCACTCGGGGATGGTCTTGCCGCGGAAACGGATACCCTCCTCAGAGTCGAGGACGGAGCCCTCCCAGACGAGGGACTTGATGCCACGGGCACCACCGTAGACCTGGTCGAGGGTGACCTCGCCAATGACCTTGGAACCGTGCTCCTTCTTGAGGGTCTTGATCTGCTCGATCTTCTCGGGCAGGCCGGCAGCGAAGGTCTCCTTGAGGGACTGATGGAAGAGAGTAGGTCAGCGAATGTCCATGGTCGGCGCAGAGCTTCCGCACGATGCCATTGAAGCTCAGGGAATGCAACGATAAATGTTGTTGGGACTTACGGCGGTCTTGCTGGCGTAGGTCCTGACACCACCGAAGGTGGTGTTGCCGGCCATGGCGCGGCGGAGCGCAGTCTTGGAGATGCTGGAGACGGCCATTGTGTGATGTGGTGTGTGTGGGGAGGGTATATGGAAGATGGAGGAGAGGTTCAGAGATAAAGTCTCGAGAGGCCTCGGGACTTTGGAGAGGGATGCGGGTGCGCGGTGGTGATCCGGTGAAAAGCTGAGCTCCCCAGCGCAGCTGTTTGGCCTGCACGGGGGTGAGCACTGGCCTGCACGTCACTTTTTGGTGGGACGGGAGGGCTGCGGCGGAGATGTCGCGGAGGCTGTCTCGGCAGAATTATTGGCAGTGGGCAGAGGTGTCCGAGTGCTCCGGCGGGCGTGTGACGCCTGCGACGCCTGTCGTGTTGATGCTGTTTCGAGTGTTTGCTGGTGCGTTGTTCCTTTTTTTGGTGCTGATATAGGCCTGAACATGCCCACTCAGCCGGATATCTCTATCATCCTCCGTCGTCACACTGCATCATGGACTCTGACTTCCCGCCCACGTTGCATGTCCGTCGGACGGTAACACCCGCGAGTTCGAGATTCTTGGGTTGACTATCACGTGGTGGTGCGCTATGTTAGATGAAAGTACAGATGTGGACGTTGCGCCGAGGCTCGTAAAGAGGGCAGTCGGGCGTCACAAGTGTGCGGATAGCATGTTGACAATATTATGACCACTAGATCGCATGGTCGGTTCTATGCTTATCGGTATGGAAATCTCTAGTCTCATGGGACTGGCAGATTTGTATTGATATCTCGATGGCATATGCAATCAAGTTTGCAACAGTAGCTGCTAGCAAATGTGAGGAAACATACGCGAGTATGCACAGACTTTTATGCAAACTTATGCGCAAGTAGTCAGGTCACGTGCCGTCACCCACGTTCCCGAATTCTACTTGTCGCTTTTCTCCTCATGCCAGCCCAGCCCTCACCAGACACTGCGCGCATCCTTCCGACCCCCAGCACGCATTGCTACATCCGCCTCCGCCTCATCGCCTGCACGACACTCAGCGAGCGTGACACTCAGCTGACTTGCTCACTCGAGTCCGCGGCTGTGTGCGCGACATCGCCTTGATAGACACCTCGGCGCTGCGACTCCCTTGTCCTTTGGTCCGAACTCCTTCACTTGGCGACATTCTTGTCCCTTTCACCAGCACACCTTTCACGTCATCTCCGTGCTTAGCATTGACCTCTGCGTGACACAGCTTGGTCAGCACAGGAGTGAGCGCCCTTCACCAACGATCCGACACCACATAAAGTAGCGGCGGTCAGCTTCTTGCGTCTTCGCGACCCCACTGCACCTCTTATCACCCAACGAAGCCACACCACGCCTACACACAAGAGCACACATCAGCACGGGAGACTGCGAGCATCTCAACATCGCGGCCATCCAAGAAATCACACACCAGTCTTGATCTGCGCGGCTGGAATAAGACACGCACGCGCAGCTCTCACACCATTCACGCGGTAGTCACTCACCAACATTTCCGTTGTTGTGAGCCTCACCAGTTTTCTTTTGTTCACATGCGCTGTCAAGTGAACACTATAACCTCTAGGTTTGTCACCGATCGCAAAGTCTGACTGTAGATACTGGTCTCTTCTCGTCTTCTCCAGAGTGTAGACTTGCGCGTACCCGCAACGCAGTAGCAATCACGTGCAGTAGACTCCCGGACGTATCCCAGGCTATAGCATACGCAATCATGGCAGAGGCAGCGGCAGCGCCAACTCTCAGTGACTTGGAGCCCATGCTGGCATCCCTCAACCAACTGAAGCCGCCTGGCGCTAGTAGGAATAAGATCAACGCCATCACAAAACTCAGCATTTCAAATGTTCAGGCCGAGCAGCATATCACCCAATGCATGTATCGCGCCCTTAAGAAGGCGCCCTCGACTCACAAGCTGGGTGCGCTGTATGTTATAGACAGTGTCGTTCGTCAGTGGATCGAAGCTGCAAAGCAGGCCGGTCAGGACCTTCACATTGAAGGCAGAGGAGAGCCTGGCACGTATCCTGCCGCCGTAAAGCGCATAACAGAGCTCATGCCTGCTCTCATCGACGATATTGCCAAAGTCATCCCTGCTGATCAAAAGCCTAAGCTTGAGAACATGGTCGCAATCTGGGAACGTGCCAGCACTTTCCCAAACAAGTTACTTGAGGACTTCAGAAAGAAACTTAGCGAGCCTCAGTCTGAAATCAACACGAATGGTAGCGGTGCGCCATTCGCGCAGGACCAGGGTAAGCAGTCGAATGGTGGAGAGAAGTTTAGAGCACCCATTCCTACCCGACCGCTTCACACCCCTCTTGGCTACCCACCCCAGCAACTATATGATCAGGGTATTTTGTCAAGGAATGCTGAGCCGCTAAGTGCGTACAACGCAGGCAATGCTCAGCAAGCGCCCGCGCCTGTACAGCAGGCACCTCAGCCAACTCCATCATATCAGACTCCTGCTGCACCACCGCAAGATGTGAACAGCATCCTCGCTGCGCTCGCAAACGCTGCTCCAAAACCTGCCCCTCCGCAGCCTGTAGCTCAGCAGCCAGTCGTCCAGCAGCCTCCACCGCCCGCTCAGCTTCCACCACAGCTCGCTGCCATGTTCGGCAACGGGTTCCCTTCTAACTCGCCGTTCCCACCTCAGCAACCACCTGCCTTCCAACAACCGCCGCCTACACAGCCTCCACCATTCAACCCAGCCGGGTTTCAATTCCCGCCTGGGTTCCCTGGCTTCCCTCCGCAGCAGCCACCTTCCATCCCACAGACCTTTGCTCAAGCTCCGCCTCCACCGCAAGCGGCCCCTCCGCAGGCAGACCCTCTGGGGCCGTTGCGCAGCATTCTACCTCAGAACATTGTCAACGACCAGGCTAAGCTCATGCAAGCATTGAACTTGTTGCAAGAACTGCAGACAGGCGGACTGCCTATGGAGCAGTGGGGCCCAATTCTGCAGGCTTTCAACGAGCAGTCCAATGCTCAAGCAGCTGCACCACAGCAGCAGGAACAGCAGCCAAATGGCGGATACGATGGATACAACAGGGGCAGGGATAGGAGCAGAAGCCCAGACCGGGATCGCCGTGGTGGTGGAAGAGGAAGCCCGAGTTATGGCGCATATGAAGGACCAGACCAGCAAGATCAACGCAATGGCCGTGGGGGACGCAACAACGGACAGTACAGGCAACGCTCGCCACGTGGCCGCAACAACGGCGGCAGCATGCCACCCAACGGAGCGAACCACGGACCCAAGAACGTCTTCTTCGACGACACGCTTCCGCCGGACCACATCCGCGTCTTCTCGCGTACATTGTTCGTGGGAGGCGCCAACGGCACGCAGCAAGAAATCTCCGAGCTCTTTTCCCGCTTCGGCGAAGTCGCCTCTTGCATTCCCAACCGCGAGAAGCGCCACGCGTTCGTCAAAATGACCACTCGCGAGCACACTCTCAACGCCAAAGCCGGCGTCGAGGCTCTGCAGAACGCCAATGACCGCGAGACCATGTCTGTCGCTCGCCAGACCAAGTGGGGCGTCGGCTTCGGTCCTCGCGAGTGCTTCGACTACTCTAAGGGCGAGTCTGTCATTCCTATCTCCCGCTTGACCGAAGCGGACAACAAGTGGATGTTGACGGCTGAATACGGTGGCACCGGCGGTCGCCCGCTCGAAGCGGGCATGGCGATCGAGGAGCCCGATATTGAGATTGGCGCTGGCGTCAGCTCCAAGGCGATGAGCAAGCGCGTTGTGCCGGACGGCGGCCAGCAGCATGGCGGCGGCGGCGGCAAGCAGCACCACAACAAGCACGATGGTGGGCACCACCACGGCGGTGGCAAGGGTAGGAGAGGCGGCCGCTTCCACCACCACAACCGCGACGATGTGGGTGGTGGCTACGCAGGTATGCCACCCGGAGGATACCAGCAGATCATCAAGCCGGAGCCTGTGGCTGTCGCTACGCCGCCGGCTGTGCCCGGATTTGGGTTCAGTCTGCCTGGTGCGAGGTAGAGAGGGAAAGATGGAGGTTCGAGACGTAGTATGGGGGCGATCGGGTTTTGTTCTTGTTCTTGTTGTTTCCGTAAGTACCAGCAAGTCGTACGATGTACACTTGCTCGGATGCTTGGTTTGTCTTGTTTGCGCTGCGGGATTCCGAAAGGGCATAGCGACGGATGGGAAGGGGTGGGAGGATTGCCTTGCATTAGTTTATGGACTTTTTTCACTTGCTTTTCTGTGTCTGCATTGGGAAAAGGATTCTTTTTTTTCCTGGAGCCGTAGTCTCCTGGCTTTTCCCTGTATGATAGAAATTCTCTATGCCGAACTGTTCATCTGTCCGCATTCAACTCACACACCCTGCTGTCAGAGAAGGAAAAACCGTGAATGAATTTCATAGACTCGAATGGGCTCAATGGCTTTTGTGATCGGACGCCTGCGAAGTCTCTTCACTCAAGTCCAGAGAATACTTAGTTCCTTGTGTTGGTCTTAGTGACTTTGCTAGCAGTTGGAAATGACAGGTTTGCTTTCTGCACCATTGAGAACGATGTCGAGTCTACACCGGCTCTTTCGTGGTTACCATGTCACTTTCCTCGAGCATGCCGCGATAGAATACTTTAGTGGCTCCGCAGAGAGGCCATGCGTACTTCGGTACCGTCGATACCGATGTCAACATTGAACGACGCCAAGCTGAATGCAGGGTGCCTTTGGGAGACAGCGAGTCCAGATGTCATTCGTGGTCTGGCCAGCGGGGCGATGACATGTGCTTCGAACTTGTTGAAGATGGAATTGTAGGTCCTCGACCCAACAGAGATGTGTGCCAAAGGATGAAGCGGATGTGAGTGATGTGAGATTCGTGGATGTGCCTTCGAGACGATACTACATGTTAGAGATCCATGTCGTGGACCTAGGAGAGCAGGATTGGGGACAGTGGTTTCGTCTAGATTTGCTGGATGAGTCTAATGTCAGCTATTCACGAAATAGGTACATGTATTTACCCGACTGGACGAGTCCCGTGTACTCCACAACGGTATGGAGGTCCTCATACTCCGGCGTTCGCCTCGAAAGTAAGCTTTTGGCTTGTTGATGCGATGTTGAAGGAGGACACTGCCACCACAGAGCTGGACAGCTTTCACATAGCATCAATGGCAGTTGTCCAGTCTACAAGGTATCATTGACACGCAAAAAGGACGAGTGTATTGGCGAAATTGAAATCGTTATCACCTTACGCTACCCCAAACTCCAACCCTGAGATTTACTGCGTGTCCGCTGTGTGCACATAAGTCTACATACACACATATGTGTGTATACTCGCGTCTCTATGAATCTAGGTATCGTGGGACCTTTATAAGCATTGCTAGCCATAGGCTGACCTGTAGTTACTACCAACATAACAGAGAATGGGTGAGGGCCAATTTCGCAGCACTGGTGCAACGATTGTTTTGGACGAGCCAATGGCGTGCAATGTACAGACTTGTGACGACAAACTGCTGTGCCGAAGAACGAGACGGAGCAGCATTTCAAGTGTTGATCCACACGAAGACCGCAATGGCACCGTTAAGCCACGACAGATGCGGTAAGAGTCGTGTCCGGACGCTATATGACCTGTATTAGTGCAGCACAGCAGGAACTACCGCAAGCGAGCACCTGTTGGTTTGGAATGGCGGATTTCTTTCAACGACGACCTAGCACTGCCGGAACAAGGGCCGCGAGCCCACTCCATCAGACTAAGCAGACCGCTTAAGAGATCTCTGTAGCATTGGCCGGATGCACCCAGGCAGGGTCATCAGAAGATCGCTTGCAAGCGAATGTCATTGTAGACATGGTCGGGTGGACAATGTAAATCGTCGGTGCCTTGCGAGAACATCGGCGTCCAGAGTACAGCCGGTGAAGGAGCAGGCTGTGCAGCACGAAAATGGGTGGATAGCATCATTCCACTGTCGTCACAAGTCCTCATGACCGGGCTATGTTGCAAGACTAATGTGATGGAGATCCTTCCTTCCTCGAAGCTAGAATCGACGTGCAGGATTCAACAGGCTGCTCAATGGATCGGCGTCGAGTAATAATGATTATTCTGTTGCCTTGCGAGCTGTTCTCCTGCGATTGGTGCTCGTCCCGAGGATCCACAGGCGTACCATTCGAAGCGACGCAAAACGGGCACTTAAAGGACTTTTAGGTTGAGTAAGTTCAAGACAAGACTCTTTAGCGCGGACTGTGGGCATTGCTTCGATCTCGGGGCCGACAACCGGGCTGTAGACGTAAGCTGGTACATACTGTAGATGGGAGGCAATCTTATCGAACACGGTGCTCGAAAGTATAACTTGCCGGGATGCGATTCAGGTCGCGGTGTGTGTGCGACTCAAACACAGCCGTAGACCAACAGCTTGTCTCCACCCGGGCGTTTCGACCCTGGCGACTTCACCCTGTCGCTTGGTGGCTTGGTGTGGGGAGAGAGAGAAGTGTCAAGCGTCAAGCGTAACGAGCTGGGTGCGCACACGCTTGGTCTGTCCGTACGCCGTCCTGCAGCGCGCTGCCCGTGCTGCGGCAGTCAAGCGACATATGTGTCACGCAGCAGGGGGCTTTCACCGGCTGCTCTCAGGTGTGCTTTGCATCCCCGACTTGCGTCGTGTGCGCGCGTGGCTTGCAGCATGGCAGGCGTACGTAACTGCTCCCACACGATTGGAGACGCCTCCAAAGGTTACGCCTATAAGGGCCGCGCGTTAGCACGGACACGATGTGCTTAGGGGGACGAAGACGAACATCAGTCAGGCAACGACATCAAGCAAACCCGCATGCGCATGCCCTAAAAGCATCCATTATTGTGCTGCTGCACAGGGCTGCCCGCAAAGGATCGAGGATGTATGTCATTCGCAGCCAAGGCGGCCAATGGCCATGTGCAGTAGCGCAGGCAGCACAATAATAACAACAGTAGGGAACACTGCAGGGTGGATTCGCCGTAATTGACTTCGGCCGGCTTGCTGCTGTACGCGCCATCGAGTGGTCCTGGCGGCGATGCATGGAGCCTTACTCCTTCCTTCGCGCTGTATAGCCTGCTTCAGTCACGCCTGTCCCAATTACCTGCACCACAGCCGTGTAGGCTCCCACATTCTTTTGCTTTGCGTTGCGTCTGCTCATTCACTCGATTCCTTGCACTTATACGCTCTCTGCTGCCGCCTTGACCACCCGAAAATCATGTCCTAATCTTACTCCACCCCATTCCAACGCCGTCCCTTTGATTGATTGGTATACCGGCTCTGCGACTATTTGCTTGTCATCCATCCCCTTTCTGCCCAATCCACTGCTGGCCGTTGGAATGAGCACGCGACACCACCATCCATCTTGAACAAAACCCTCGAGCCATTATGGCTTGGAAGAGTTCACCCACAGCCCTCAGCCGGGACCTAAGGGCTTCCTGCGACAACTGGTGTCCCTCGGTCTGGCTCCTCACTGCTCCGATCGCTATCGTCACAACAAACTACCTAGTCCATGACCGTCACCAACACTTCCCCTACCATGTATTAATACCACAACTCTTTGTCGCAATTGCGATACAACTGAGCCGACGTATCTTGGACCAAGGCTGGACCGACCTCTGGCGAACGATCAAATGTGGCTGCTCGCGACTCAGATCTCCAACATGGTCGCATTTGTGGAGCCTCGGTGCAACAGTCTTTGGTGTCACATGTCTGTTCGCATCCTACCAGGCTTTCTTTCACTTGCCAAGTGTCATCTGTCTCACAATGGTTCTCGGATTGGCTCCTGCATGTGCAACCATTGTCTGCGATTTCTTCATGCGCCCGGATCGCCTCACAGCTACTCGTTTTGCATTGCTGGCCATTTGTGTCTTTGCCCTCCTGCTCAATGACTACCGCCTCACGCCTCCTGGATTTGGGATAGTGCTGCTCGCGTTGGGTACTCAAATTGGAGCCACCTTCTTCGGCGTTCTTTCACAACGGAGCGAATCGTCAGAGCTTGAAGAGGAGACTGAGAACGACGATGGCCTACTGTACACGTTATTGGCGGCAGTGCTGCCACTTTTCGCTGTTACCTGCATTGCCGAGACCCCAAAAGCTATGGGCTTCTACTTTGGCGCTGGTCCTGTGATTTTTGTCTTCAATTCCATCATTGGAGGTATTGCTCTTTCCGCCAGCGGCTCGTTGTTCATGGGATCTCAGACATGCTCAGATGAGCATAATGCAAATACGATGTCCATCGAGGCACCGGCTGTGGCAGGCTTGGTTTTCATGTGGCATGCTCTTTCAGGACGCGCAACTGTGATCTCGGGTTGGCAGGCCTTCGCCTACGTGGCGGCATTCTTGGTGGCCTCTACAGCGAGCGGCTACGTGGATGATGCCTATACTGCCGAAGGCTATCTTCGCATGTATCATATGCCCACGTGGAGGAAATTCTTGGGCTTGCAACCTCAGGAATCGAGAACACTCGTGGGACTTCCAGACTCTGAACAACTCGAGGACGAAACAAGGGTACGTGGTATTGCCAAGTGTTCCGGCAAGCTTTCAGCCTGGCAGCTGTTCAGAGTAGCATTGTTGAGCATTGCCCTCGTCGGTTGGATCTGCATATCATACAAGGCCGTACATCGATCCCTCTCCTTCGCCGAGCGCGAAATCAACCCATTCCCATCGGCCCCAGAAAAGAGCTCGCGAACCTTCGACATCGTTGTCTCCTACCACGACGAGCCTCTCCCCGAACTCATCTCCACCTTGACCTCCTTCCTTGTCCTCCCAAACGTCGCCTCCCTCGCCCACAGAGTCGTTCTCTACGCCAAAGCCTCCGACTCATCCGCCTCGGAACTGCAACAAAACCTCACAGCCGGCCTGCCGCCTACAACCACCGTTCTCGTTCGTGACCTCCCCAACAAAGGCCGCGAAGGCGAAACCTACCTCCACCACATGCTCGACAACTACGACAACGCCACTGGCCTCGCAGACCACACTCTCTTCCTACAAGCCGAGATGCACGACCCGCTATACATGCGCCCTCGCATCACACAATACTTCGTGCCTCAGACCGGCTTCCTCTCCCTCTGGCACATGGAGACCATCTGCGCCTCCAGCACAACCTGCCGCGACCACTCGACCTGGAATCCCAGCGCAGAAACGCTCGAAACCGTCTTCCGCGCGGCCAACAACGGTTCTGAGCTCATCGACATGGTCCCCACATACCGCGGGCAATTCATCGCGTCCGCGACGAGAATCCGCTCGAGCGACAAGTCAATGTACGCAGACTTGAGACAGCGCTTCATCGATTCCGAAGAAGAGAACCCGCTCTGGGGCTACGATTTGGAGCGTTTGTGGGGCACTGTCATGAAGTGTCCTGGCGGGAGGAGAATGGCTGACCGTTGCCCTTCGATGCTCAGCGGCATGCTTGGGACGGTGGGCGAGCTGGAAGACTGTCAGTGTGTGGATTATTGAAATCGAGCAAGACTTGAGCATTGGAAGATTCTGGCGTTTTTTAGGGGGAGTTCTGGGGGTTTTCCTTTTTCTGCAAGCAAAGGCAAAGGAAAGTCGAAAAATTTGGTGCATGCATAGCATAGACATATAGCGTAGATACCCCCCTTTTTTGTTGTTCGTGTGGCGTTTCTCTGTTAGCCACTTACTTGTATCTGAAAAGACTTGTCGGATGATCATCAATCACTCCTCTTCCATCCTACGTCAGCCACTCGCGCGCCGGTGTACACAAGGCTATGCAATTGGCTGGGACCACGCGATTACGAGAAGAGATGACAGCAAAGAGCAAAAGAGAATGACAAGTCATAAGTTGTGAAGGGAAAATAACAGGCATTGCAATTTTGCCAAATCTATTAAAATAATCATGATAGCATCGGGGGAATATAAAAAAAGTTCCGATTCCCCTTGCCCAATAATATAAAGTCCCGCCAACCTTAGTCGTAGCGATTCCGTCGCTTTTGCGCTTGCGACGTTTCGAGTCGGGTCGTAAATTCATGCTTCGTTCGTTAGTAAGTTTCCGCCTATGCACATCTGGGTCAAGCCTTGGTTTGACCTCTTATTTTTTTCCGTTGCTTGATCCCCTGCTCGCTGCAGAGAAATTTTCGCGCCGTCGCGGTCCGCTGCAGAGAGGGGAGTGAGGCGCAGAGATAGAAATACGAAAGCCCTTCTTTTTGTTGTGTTCGTGGCTGCTTAGTCGTGCGAACATCGAGCCGCTTCACGATTGCCTTGCTCACATGGCCATGCCTGGCTGTTGGGCAAGCAGATCCCTCGCAGCCCAGCGCCATCGGTCATCCTCAACTCGTGGTCCACCGTTCTCAGGGAACCAGCTCTCGCACTTTCGTCGCCAAGTCACCTCTTCGTCTCGTTGAGTGTGGATGAAGCGAGGACCAAGGTCGAATTCCTCGTGGACTTCGCCCAGGCCAGTATTGGCCATTGAGACAGGACTCTGCATGCCGGTTACACTGCTCGTAGCACCATAAGTTGGCACAGAGTCTTTGAGATCCTCCAGGCCAGCGAAGACGTCTTCCTCTTCCTCGTCGGTGACTGAAGGAGACATTTGGCCGCTGACGTCGCGCCCGTTCTTGATCTTGAGCCATTTCATCTGTTGAGGGTCGAAGACCATACCACCGTTGACTTGCAAATTTGCTGCAGACATGGGTGCGATGAGGGCTGGTCGAGGCGGACTGGCAGATGGAGGCGGAAGAGTGTCCATGCGATCCATGTAGGAGGTCTGCGGCTGGTTGCCGGTGGGCGTAGGTGTCTCGAGGGGAGGAGGAATGTCGAAGTGCGTCAAAGTATTCTCATTGCCTTCCCAGCGGAGAGTATGCGGGTTGTAGGTCATGCCTTTCTCGGCTGTCATCGAGCGTTAGTCACGTCAAGTCATGTATATCAAAGGTCTCGACTTACTTTTGGCGATGTGTATTCCGATGCCCTTGATAAGCTGTGGCTGAGACTTTTTGGGTTTGTGTTTGGACGCGGAAGGCGACGTGTGCGGACTGCGAGCCGCAATCTGTGCTTTCCAATTCGTGCTCACTGGCATGAGTGGGCCTTCACTTCGTGGCCGTGGGTTGGTGTTCACAGCTCTGGACTCACGAGCTATCCTAGAAGCTGCGGTGTCACGAAGATAACTCGGGGTGTGAGCCTGCGCATCATGGAACCCTCTAGTCGGGCTTGCAGGAGTTCTAGGCGGCGCTGGTGTTGTCATGCGGTCAGGTATCGAGATGGTCCTCTTCAAGGGATCCTTGATGTCGGAACGGCTGTGAGCGTGCCTCACCCCAAGCTTGGGAGGCCCTCGGGCGATTGGCTGTTTGGTGTACTTCGACTCCTTCTCAGTGTTAGTTCGCAAATCGTCGAAATGTTCTAGTTCAGTGCCATCGCCAAAGTTTCGTCGGCGGGAAGGCTTGGTCAAATTTTTCTTAGACTGTGCCTCGCGGGCCAAAGCGGCTGGTGCCAAGTCTGCACGCGGCCTTGCAACGCGAGATGGGGTATCAGGTACAAAAGCATTGGATAGTCGAGAATGGGAACGCATGGGAGGCGATTGGGCGCCGCGGCGATTGTTCGGGTCTGAATCTCGCCTGATGTGGTACGGCATTGCTCTTTGGGCGCTTGCATGTGTAGGCTGCATCAACGAGCCACCAGATGGCAGGAATGGCACTGGCGGCCTCGCAATGGATGACTGCTGAGCCTGGCTTCTGAGTGCCGGTGCTGAACGCTTGTTGCGAAGAAGCGAAGAGTTGCCTGAGGCGACCTGCTGGCGACGCTCTCGTGTGATAGTCGAGGTGCCATTCTCAAGCACTGGCTCGAGGCGAGAGGCTGGCTTTGATCCGGACACAGGGCGAGGGAGGTGTGAACGCATATGGGTAGGCCTATCAATGGGTTTGTCGTGGAAGTTGAGAGTAGTTGCGGGTCTTTGATGAGCAGGTGATGCTGGCTTGCCGGTGTCCTTGATCTTGACATTTTTATTAACAGTGCGTTTCTGCACATTGAGAGTAGGAAGACCACTGAAATCTAAGCCATCCAGGAAATCTTCGTTAGTGTCTGCGAGTAATTTGGACTTTTTGTGAGTGTTCAGTGTTGCTGGTTGCTCAATGGCCGGGCTGGGCTGTTGGCTCATGCTCGCTTCGGAGAGCTCAGCCTCTGCAGCACGTCTTTTCTTCAGGATGGCGTCGAAGTCGAGAGGCCCGTCCGGGATATCTAGACCACCAGCTTCATCTTGATCACTTTCCTCTACCATGGGAGAGCCGATACTCGGGCTCATGGCGGAGACGGAAGACTCGCGGGCATCGCGCTGCGTGCCAGCAAAGCGGGTGCCGAGACTGCCTTCAAAGTCACCCTCGAAGTCATCGAAGCCGTCGTCGTCGCCGAAGCCAGAGGGTGCCTTTTCTACTCGAGGCTTCAGCGTCAATGGCGCGTCACCCATCTCCATGTCGTTCTCCCAGTCATCCTCGACCTTCTGTCGTGTTTGTTTCTTCCCGAGTCGCTTGATAGTACCACCCAAGAGTGCGCTCGAGTCTATTCCGGCGGGCAGAGGGATGCCTGCGTGCTTTGCTGACTGGAGGGCGTTGTGGGTCGATTGCTCGTCGTTCGGCTGCAGCACCAGATTCCAGTCGTCGTCGCCGGCCACAGACTCGGAGCGGATGCTCAGACGCGACGAGATGCTCTGCGCGGTGCCCACGCTGTTGCCGAAGCCTTGGAAGTCGCCTTGAAAATCGTCATCGTCATCCCAGCTTTCCATGGCGGGCGCCATGGCGGGCCTGGCAGCGTCAGAGTCGTCGTCGTGGTAGGATCTCTGCGGGCGTCGAGGGCGGTGTTGTGGGAGTCGCCGGGCGCGACATGCACGCGGCGGAGAGCAATATCGGTGCAGATGGCCTCCTGAGGGCCGGGCGGCGTTCGTGCGGTGTCGTCGAGGTGGTTTGCGCTACCGCCTCTGCTGCTGCAGCGGGCGGGAGAGGTTGGGCGTGGCCCGCTGCACGCTGGCTGCACTCCTCGGAAGGCCAGGGCCGCTAGCCTCTCCAAACTCCCCCTTCACAAGCTCAGGGTCACACGCACGCGCCCCGGCTCGAGCCCAGCAGGCGCAGAAGGGCTGAGTCGCGTGTCGAATGCGCGACATCTACCACCAGGAGCACCCTACGCGCATGTTCTGCAGTGGTCGCAGAGCACTACTGCCGCCAATAGTCGCGGCTGTTGATGATGTCGCCGCCGCCGGTCGTCGTGCGCGACTCACTCTAGTACGACTGCCTCGCCACGTTCCAGCTGTGCCCGCCCTCACGTTTCACTGTCGCCAGGCAGCCAGAACGCCGCCGTTGCAGCCCATCGCCAGAGCAGGCAGACGCTGCTTCGTGCCAGCGAGCCCAGATCGCCCACCGCCCACCGCCGTTGCAGGAAGTCTGGTCGTACCGTCAGTAAACAAACCTTTCCCGCCCTATACATCCGTACCTTTCCACCCCCCTGAGCGATCTGTAACGGCGCTCCCCAGAAGCAAAATCAAAAGTTTGCCGACTCCACTCTGCACACCCTTTGCTCGGCTCGATGGCAACGAAGCACGTCTTGCGTGTTCGCCGCACAGACGGTTCCTCCGCACGCCTGCTCGCGAACGTCACTCAGACAAGCAAGACACGCCCCCTCGATCTCAAGATCGTAGCCACCGATCACGAGCACCTATATCATGGCTCGGTTAAATCCAGCAACTTGGTAGCCCTGCAAGCTAGCAAGTACAGCGGCGATGACGACGAATGGAAGCAGATTCTTGCCTGTGCCTTGCTTCAGGAACGGCCGGATGCCAACCTTGACGCCTTGCAAAGTCTGGAGGTTGTTGCCGCGGTCGATGGTGAGACATGTACCCTCACACTGCGGAACAACATCGGCGGCATCACTACACGTTTGGGCGCCATCAAGCTTACTCAGGACGACGAGAGGGAAGAGGTCTCTGCGTTCGAGTGGGTCGACACTGCTGTGGCAGCTTCTGACGAGTTGCGAAGTGAACTTGCGACGCTTCACGTGTCATTGGAGTCTCAACAAACACAGGTTGCCAAGCTGACTGCCCAACTTGACGAGCTCGTCAAGGCAAAGAAGGAGCATGAGGAACAGCTTCTACGGAAGTGCGCCGTCTTGCTCGACAGCAAGCGAGCAAAAATACGCGAACAGCAACGTGAGCTTAATGCTATGTCCCAAGCACATGGACACAAAGCTGGTGCTTCATCTCGCGGCAAACGTAAAGCCAATGACCCTAGTACACATGTTGGGCAAGACGATGACGCTGCTTTGGATTCGGATGCAGCCGACGACGATGCTGACGATAATGACCTTGATGCAGAGGAGGAAGAAGGCCGACAGACGCCAGAGCAAGAAGAAACAGAAGATGAGGGCAGCGATGATGGATTCGCGTCAGCACCTCCTAAAGGGCCGTCGGCGAAAGCCTCGTCATCCAACGACCAAGGCCGTCAGCGCGATAGAGGAGATGTCAGTAAGGACGGTGGCGCTATGGACGTTGATGTCGATGACTTGCCACCGCGCCGAGAGCTACCCTTTGCTCGCAAAAGAGTACAAGCTGGCGGAGAGGAGGAGAAGCAAAGTAAGAAGCCACCTGCGCCGGCTCCAGTGCCGGAAGAGGACGACTCTGACGATGATGACGAATTGTAAAGTGCTTGGCAGTACATGCAGAAATGTAGGTATATTCACCATATCATTTGACATGCCATATCTCACTTATATTCACTCTCTATTGCCCTCTACGCGCATGCGCCGTGGCATCTCCCTCGGTATGAATATTCGCTGACAGGATCTTGATCGGTGTAAGTCTGTGCCTGCCCTCGTGCCTGTCAATGCTTGTGCCAACTGTCAATGACTTGGACATGGTCGTCGCATTCCACTGAGATACTGACAAAATGCAATTAGCCCGCTCGCGTCCCAGATGCCTAAAACAACGGACACTGCATGAAGACTGACCACAGTGACCAGAGGGCTGCTATCCGATTTGGCATCTCTTTAGCGCTTGTATCCGCGACTGAAAATCCAGCAGTTCTTTTATACACGATGCTATGAGCGAAAGCATCCTGATCACCCAGTGATCGGTGTGCCTATACTAACGAATACGGAAATAGGAATGACTGATCGGGTGGCTGAGAGGCCCTACCCGCCAAACAATGACGATTCACTGTATACTGCATGGAAAGGATCAAACAGCAATTTCTTGAAGGTCGCTGCTTGTCTCTGTGCGACAGTATCTTTTCAGACGTCGACGCGCTGGCTCAGCCTGAGGTGGTCGCGCTGGTCGCGCTTGCCGCCTGGTCGTGCCTTCCAAGTTGACTTCACTGAAGGCAGAGCGCGAACCTGGTCGCCTCCCGCCTGCTCGCGTGCCTTGGATCCAAATCCTTTCTTCGAGTCAGAACCATCAACATCACGAGGATACCGTTCGCTCTGCACGCTCAATCCATCACTTGCGCCATCTTCCACATCTGCCACCTCATCCACAATGGCTGGTAAGAAGTCCGCCGCGCCGACCCACGTCTTCGTGGTCATGGGTCATAGTCCTGCGGCGTACAACCAATCTCCAGTCACCCTCCAAGGAGTCTACGCCGACGAGCAAACCGCCGTGACGGCTGCCAGCTATGGTGCCGCGCTTGTGCAGAAGGTAGTTGTGAACTACAGCGGAGTGTATGCAATTTCTTCCCATCACCGCCACGCAGTAGATATACTTACGCGATCATAGAGACAACGCGACCGACGCCGATACTGAGGGCAAGACCAGCACGAAGACTAAACCCCAGACCAAGACGCCCAAGACAACAGCTCAGTCGAACGGCGAGACCGCCTCCAAGGAGACCAACAAGAAGAAGGTGTGCCCTGATGGTCAAGCGAGCTCACTCGTTGGCATGACGCTCGCAACATCTGGCACTCTCAGCACCCTAACCCGCGATACCTTCAACGAGACTGTTGAGAAGTTCGGTGGCCTCCACACCAACAAGCTTGCAGACGCGACCACGATCGTGCTTGGGACCAATCCCGGCCCGAAGAAGCTCGAGGAGATCGCCGAGAAGAACTATCCCACCATGACCGAAGAGGAGTTCTACGACATGATCGGTGCCGACTACATTGTGCCGACGTCGAAGAGAGCAAAAAAGGCTTGAGGGGTTCTGCCTTGCATTGACTCAGGTAGTCGTGGCCGGTTTGCTCTGTAAAGTGTCGATGGTTTTTGACGAGATGATGTTCATATGAGGGAGAGCGGTCCGACCAGAGAGGTCAACCCAAAGCGACAGGGTGTCTGTTAGCCAAGTGCATCGAAAATAACAATGTTATCCACAACGTGATTCTCAAACTCCGTCACTTCGAACGATTCACGCGGCATGCCACGACGCTAGTAATCAAACGAAGACGCTCTAATGCAGCTGCTAATCCTTTTCACTGGCCTCATTCCCGCGGCCGAAAGGTCCGAAGCGCTGGCAGTGGCTAGCCTCTTGGGGTTTGTGTTTTGATTTGAAACAAAGACAGCTCTACATACTGGGCATGACGCAGCCCTATCGGTGAGCGTGGTGGCGGAGCTGTATGCGCAGCAATTGGCCGCTTGCTGTAGGCGCCGGTCGCCGAAAACAAGAAACGAGCAAGTACATCATCGCTGCGGTCAGGCCACGCACTTGCGTGTCATACGCAGCACTGTGTCGTGACATACGAACCAATAGCGCTGCCATGCGGTGTGAATCCTGCAGCGCAGCAAAGCAGTCCAATTCGCGCCCTAGTTGATCATGATGTCCCTTTGCGCAGACATCGACAGCTTGAGCCAGTGAGGCTTTGCACTCGTTGCATTCCTTCTAGAACATGCCGCAGCCTTATTGACGCGCCTCAATCGCGCGCGCGTTTCTTCTGAGGTCTCGCTACTAGAAAGGAATCACAAGACCGTTTTCTGTCAACGGTCTCTGTTCTTCAGCGTCGATCCTCCACACTTCCCCAAGCGCCAGAGACAACAGCACTATTCTAGCACTGATTCAGAAAGTCTGTTGGAACAGTGACGGGCAGTGAGACACAACAAAGATCTCCCAAAGATCTCGTACTTTCATCATTCTTCCGACATCAGATCTTGAAGCAGTATCCTTTTCAATTTACGAAGTCACACCGTTACCAGACTTTACGCACGAAACTATATCACGCCACAAGATACAACGTCGACATGGCTTTCTACGAAGACCGTAGCTTCGCACTCATCCTGCGCTCTATTCAGGCGCTTCTTACAGTCCTCATCCTAGGCCTCACGGGCTATGGTACGTTGCTCACCTCGTCGCAACATAATGCAAGCACACTGCTGACCATCACATCGCAGTCGCCAACTGGTGGGGCAGCTACTGGCACGCCGGTGCGCCCTCTCAAGTCAGCTTCCTCCTCTTCTGCGCAGTACTCACCTTGATCACCCTCACCTACCTCATCGTCGTGCCCATGCGCTTCGCCGAGAGCAAGTTCAACAAGACCGCCGTGATCCTGAGTGTCGAAGGCCTAACCATGGTCTTCTGGTTCGCTGGGTTCGTTGCGCTCGCGGTCTTCCTGAGTGACAGGGTTTGCTTTGGACATGTCTGCAGCGCGGCGAAGGCTGCAGCCGCTTTTGGAGCTTTCCAATGGTACGTAACACCACTTCTTTGGCCTAGATGGTATTTGTATGGTTGACTGACACTTGTGACATCTCGTAGGCTGGCTTTTGCCACGACTTTCGGTGCTGCTGTGTGGCCCATGGTGCGCGGCCGTGCCGCTGGCATTACCTCAAGATCCGCGCCGAAGACCGACATGTCGGAGGCTGTTTAGAGCAGAACAACCGATTGAATGCCGGAGACTCGAATGGTGGTAACGATTATACGACAAGGGAACGGCAAAAGGCGAGGTTGCTATGCATCTTCTTCATAGTGGTTCGACAAGGTAGGGGCCTCGGAGGACGGACATCTTTCTGGACCAGCGATTGCTTTCATATAGCTAATGAATAATATTATCCAATTCCTGCGAAAGAATTATTAGACCGCCTTCCAATATTTTGTCAATCTGTTGTCGTGTGTATTGTTTATGGAGAAGAGTACTGACAACGGACTTCGGCTTTGGAGATTCCGGTGGCGTGCACGTGATCATCGGTGACGTTTGTCAGCTTAGAGAACCATTTGGAAGCAGTCGTCGACAGTATGTAAGACATCACCAACATCTTTCACGGCGTCTCACTTGCGCCTCGTAGGCAATCAATATATGTAGGTTTAGGCAGCAAGACTCTTTCGCTCTATCCCTACACATCTGGACGCACTTCACACAGCATTGCACAGCAACAAGCACGTAGCACACCACGAGCATGGCATCGGCAAACAGCGAGTTCACTGCAGACGCAGATACGCCCGTTGGATCCTTATCAGAAATAGACGAGCTGGATGTAGAAGACGAGCCAGCACTCTTCACCATAAACCTTACGCTTCATAGCAAGCCCATCAGCCTTCCCTTCCACGACGAAGATGCGACGATTCAAGACTTGTCCGACCTGGTCGCCGAAGACCTTCACATACCACCAGCAAACCAAAAGTTCTTCATCAAGCCTAAAGTAGGACTTCTGAAACCTCCCTTCAAAGATCCTACGCTTCAACTCCGACCATTGCAAGAGAAGACGATCACGCTCATGGGCGCTACCACCGCTGAGGTCGAAGAACTTGAATCAGATATCCAGGCCCGTAAGGCCCGTATGGAGAGGCGAAAAGGCGCTCTGAGAGCTGGTCGGAAGGTCAAGGCCGAGAAATATCGCGATTCGAAGAAAGTACAAGATGAGGCGAGGTATACCTTTCACACCATACGACCTTTGACATATCTACCGAACCCAGAGAAGAGCCAGCGATTCCTTGAGCGTCTTCGCGATGATGCTGGCATCAAGGCGAGCATGCGCAAGCACGGTTTCTCTGTTGGCTTGCTGACCGAGATGAACCCTGCTGAGCACACCACGCACGAGAGCAAGACACTAGGCTTAAATCGCAATCGTGGCGAAGTTATTGAGCTTCGTCTGCGAACAGATGCGTACGATGGCTACAGAGACTACAAGGTCATTCGGCATACACTCTGCCACGAGCTTGCGCACAATGTCTGGGGCGACCACGACAGGAATTTCTGGAATCTATGCAAGGAGATCGAGAAGGAGGTCGAGCAGAACGATTGGAGGAGAGGCGGCAAGAGTGTAGGCGGGGAGGAGTTCTACAACCCTGGTGACGAGGGCGTTTCGGATGAAGAGGCGGACGACGGTGGTTGGTCAGGCGGAGAGTTTGTGCTGGGTGGCGGACAGTCAAGTACAGCAGGAAGTTCTGGGCAGCCTCTGAGTCGACGTGAGATCATGGCAGCTGCAGCAGAGGAGAGAATGCGCAGGCAGCGTGAGGCGAAAGAGAAGGCGAAAGGCACAGATGGCTCGACTAATTGACCATTGAATATGTGGAGCAACTCACTTGAAGAAGCGATTCGAAGATACCCCTATATGCATTCTTCATAGCCTAGTACAGCCATTAATCTTCAACTATGACCCTCGTTTTGTGATGGGAAGCGTACTTGTACACTTGTGAGAGAGCGAGCGTCAGCTGGTGATGTCAGCAAGCTGCTACAAAAACCGTCCACTGGGACCTATGGACAAGCATCTGCAGTGAGACCAGGTCCTTCGCGCAGTAGACATCAATACATCTCACCATACACGGCTTTACGTATAGCCACGGGTGTCCATGTATTGGCCCTAGGCTCAGCCGTGATGGTTGTGCTAAGCGAACGAGAAGGAGCAGCTGATCAAGGCAGCTGAGGCAGTCGACAACCTCAGCGGCCGGCGATTGCTCTTTGTTCTGCGCCAACGAGCAATATAATCATGCGCAGACCGCACTGGTCGCTAAGACATGCCCAGCCATGCATGAGCTTCCCAAAGACCTGGGCAAAAGCCTGCGCTCGTTCAGAAACAGTGTTCATCGGCACAGTGGCCAGTATGAGGTCGATTTGGAGAAGCTGGAAGTACCAGATCACGTGTTTGGTGGAAGTGAGAGGCAAGCCTACGAAACATCTAGCTCTTTAATCTTGGTTAGACGACTTTGATTTGACATCGAAATACACTACTGACACCTACTACAGCACCCAGTCCTGTCGAAACCAGCTCTAGCTTCGCGCCTCGCCGCAGACAATGAACGCCTCCAAGATGGCGAAGGACGATTACATGACCTGTCACGGCACAGCTCTCACCATACACATCACAGCCACTCACCAGCGAAGCCTCTTCCTACGAGAAGACCTCTCATCACCGCACCCAAGGTGGCCGATCCTGATCCTGCTGCCGACAGGCTGGACGATGACGAAACACCTTTGGAAAAAGATGACTTCTACAGACTCATGGGCATGAAGCCACCGATTTCTGAGTCTGACAATCCAGCCAAACTGGGCATGAGGAACGGCATGTACTCTCGCATCGCCTCCAAGTACGAATACATCAACACCAAGTACCGCATCTTCGACGTGCTCGTGTACGTACTGCTCGTAACGCAGCTACTACTCGGAGCCGTCTTCATCGTACTCGGCAGTCTTACAGGTGTGGACTCCCATCTCAGCATCGCTGTTCTCGGAGCTCTAAGTACTGTCATTGCTGGTTCTCTGGCTTTGATGAAAGGCCAAGGTCTCCCGAATCGACTCCATCAGATGCGCGACGATCTTCACAATGTCAAATTCGAAGCGGAGGAGCTGTACTGGGACGTCGCTGCGGGTCGAGCGGTCTTGTACCGCGACATCAGGAAGCTGCGCGAGGACTACCTACGGGTCATGGAAGCTGGAAGACGCAACCACCCTGATACCTGGAACGCCACCACGCAGCAGATGGCGGGAGGTGTG
Source organism: Cladosporium sp. BF-F (assembly GCA_030463185.1). NCBI lineage: Eukaryota > Fungi > Ascomycota > Dothideomycetes > Cladosporiales > Cladosporiaceae > Cladosporium > Cladosporium sp. BF-F. Next base: position 335,854 of record JAMRMS010000005.1, on the reverse strand, counting down.
CATAGTTTCGCTGGCAAAGGCAAGCCGGGCATTTCGCTGGCTGCTTCGCCTGGCAAAGCGGTCTGAAGGAGGGTTGCGTGGAGCGATCACGATACGCAGGAACATGGAATGTACTCAAGCTATAGCATGATCACATAAGGTATGCGGCTCTACGATTGAGTCTGACCTAGCAGTTTACACTCTGACGATAGAAGATACTTCGTCGGCTGGCAGGTCCGACAGGATCCGGCCCATGGTATCGTCAAGACCTTAATGCATTGTATGGTATTGCAGTGCCTCATGCATAACAGTTCGATCTTAATCTTCGTGGATTTTCGACTGCATGATATGATTCAGCCGCAAGCCGTGAGCCGCGAGCCGTCATCTGAGACAATGTGAATTCTACCGAGGTCGAAGATCACCGATGGCCTTGTTTGATATGGGCAGTAGCATGAGTGTCACATGAACGCTAATGAAATCGGAATTACATCTCAAGCATATCTAGACCAGATTAAAGAGCTGTGGGTCGCTGGTGTGAGCATATCAAGTATCAGAATCTTAGTTTAGTTTTAATGATGGCTAATCCGAATGATGAAGTTCAGTTAAGTGGTAACAGAAGAAAGATCATGAAACCACCAGTGAGACTGTAGAATCATCTCCATCATGGACAGCCCAAATCAAAGAGCTAAGAATGATGGTATAAGCAAAGTGATGAGAGGAACACCGCTGAAGCCTGAAAGGTATCCTGTTGGCAGCTAAACTAGGTTGCCATTCCCGAAACTCCTGGTAGAAGTATAGTTGTCGTCAGGATTCTGAATCTATCTCAATAGTAAGCAAGAAAGACCAAAGAGCTATTGCCAAGGGTGTGAACTCAACGGCTATCAGAATACTGGCGAAGTCGGGGTAGGATCTCGATGGTAGCTGAGCCCAGGCGATAAACCACAGCTGTTGGTGTGAGCATTAGAACATGAGTAGCACATTGAATAAATAATAAAATGTAAATATCAGAGTAATTTGGCAAAGTCATTGACATGTTATTGCAAGGGAAATCTCCTCACAATTGCTCATAGATGTATATGCTACATGATCCGCTAAGAACTACACGAGCACTGCATCGCTCTCTGATATCTGGGCACATCGCCACAGAACCTCTCCTCTTCTTCGCGGTCTCCGTTCCATTCTTCTTGGAAGGGGTTGAGAGCCATATTCATGACGCGATCAAGAACCTCGCGTTCGCCCTTCTTCTCTACGCGCTCGATGAGCTCGTCCAAGACCCATGATCTTGGGACGAACTTGGGGTTGACGGCCTTCATAGCTGTGAAACGCTCTTCTTCAGCTTCCGCAGAATCTGCCCAGTCCTCAATGACACGTTGACGGTACTTCTCGAGCCAGTTTGCAATTCTAGCGCGAGCCTCATCTTCGTTACCAGCCAGACTGCTGAGACCTTCTGAGTGGAAGAAACGCCCAGCAACCTCCTTGCGCTTTTCATCGGTATCAATCTCCGAAGTCTTGATGTGACTTAGCCTGCGGAAAGTGTGGTTGAAGTCCAGCTCCAACGCCTCGAGCGTGTCAAGCAGCTCAGAGTAAAGCTCCACAAAGTCTGACTCCTTGAATTGTTTCAGACCAAGTCTTGCGGTCATCAAACGCTTGTACTCGGCCATGAAGACTCCTCGATACTCGTCTCCCACTTGTCCGATGATGGTCTCGGCGCGCTTGATGAGCTCGTCGGACCAGTTTTCTCTGACGCCCTGTTCCACAAATTCGGTCTCGTCACACCGGCTGCCAGCGCCGATGAGCTCGCCTAGTGCCTCACCAAGGCGGATGAGGTTCCACCAGATGATACTGGGCTGGTTCTTGTACGAGTAGCGGAGCATGTGGTCGTCGTGGTTGGGCGTGTAATTCGGATCGAAGTTATCGAGGAAGGCGAAAGGACCAAAGTCAATTGAGAGACCGTAGACAGATGTGTTGTCGGTGTTCAGCACACCGTTTGTAAAGGCATAGGCTTGCCAATGGGCGACCATCTTTGCGTTGCGGCGAACGATCTCGCGGTACAAGCGCGTGTAGCGGTTCTCCTGCACTTCACTCTCACCTTCCAGAGCATCCTTGGCGGCGCCCCGTGAAGGCTCTGTGAGGTCTTTGCCTTCTGTTGATGCAAGTTTAGATGGTAGCTTGTCCCATCCACCAAACACGTCCTCTGCAACATAGTCTGACAGTTGTCTGATCAAGACTCTGTCGCCCCTTGACCTCGCAAGATCGAATGTGCCCAATCTCAGCCATGTTTGTGCAAAGCGCGCGACAATAGCACCAGGCTCCATAGTCTCTCGTCTGACCCGCGACTCTGGTGCAAGCGTGAGACTGAGCGCTCTTGTGGTAGGTATCCTAAGCGAGTTCAGAGCCTCACTCACAACAAATTCCCGAATGCTGCTCCTCACGACAGCTCTTCCGTCCGCAAATCGCGAGTAAGGTGTCTTGCCAGCGCCCTTCAACTGCACCTCGTAGCGCTCGCCAGTGTTTGGATTGGTGGTCTCGAACAGCGAGATCGCACGACCATCGCCTAGCTGTCCTGCCCATGAACCAAACTGGTAGCCACCGTAGCATTGCGCCCATGGGTACACATCATCATCTTTTGGCTCCCCGTCGATTGTCACAATCTTGTTTCCCGAAACAGTGCCTTTGAAATCCTCCTCATTTGTGGATGCAGGATCAATAGCCAGATCCTTCAGCGCAGTGGCTGACACCCCCACCAATTCAGTTTTCTCGAATGACTCTGGACGAACATATGTGAAAGCGGCATTCTTGACCAGTCGTGGTCCGAGCTTGCTTCGATCTTCGTCGTGTGAGGATTTTGGCGTCGGGTATTGCTGGTCTGGGGGTAGCTTCTGGGTGAAGTTGTTGCTTTTGGGCAGATCTCGGATGTTGAATTGTTTTGAAGCACCGTTGGTGCTGGTGCTGAGGTGGCTTGCCATTTGCGCGACTCGATTGCGGAACGCTGGTGGCCTGTTGCGTACCGCGGAGATCATATAGGGTCGAGAAAGGTACGGAAAATGTAAAATGTAAAGAGCTACAACAAGTAAGATGGGTAAATACCTTAACAATTGTTAGATCGCCACTATCGGAATGGCAGCACCGCTCCAGGATCACCTCGGCATCAGCATCAGCATCGATCTGACATCACTTCATGTCAAATAAGCTCTTGTCATCGCCCCAGCCCAAGACCCTTGCCACGCCTTAAGCGATGAAGATTGCACACCCGAATTATCGCACATCTGCGGAATGCTGGGAGATGTCTCCTTTCGGACCCAGACATCTCAATCGAGTATTTCTAGTACTTTTCAAGAGTATCGATAGACCTGATACTCTTCGCGGCAACAATACCAAGCGTGCTTCCACTATAATACCCAGTTCGTGCCACTTGATCGGCGTAGGTGACTGTGAAGATTCCTTCCCCGCGTTCTTTCCGCTCCAATCTCAAGCACGATTTGCCTGCTTCGGGCGACTCCAATAGTTCTTTTTTTGAAAAGCATGTGCTACTGCTCCGCAAGACTCACCATAATTTAGGCTAATTTGGGCTAGGTATGCAGATGAGGATTCGCTCGGTCCAAGACAGGATTCCCATAGCGGCAGGATGAATCTGGGGAGCATTCCGGGCTATTACTACGGTACTACTCACCCAAAATATCAAGAAATGGGATTCACTAACGGCCTTTAGACCAAGAGAAGAAGAAATACTTCAAGATCACTGCAGACCATGGCCTGGAGACTGGCCAAAAATACACCAAGTCCAATGTGCGGTACGAGAAGCAAGTAGCCAAAAAGCGCAAAGTCGAGCAGCGGGACCAGAAAAAGCGACAGGCTCAAACGATCAAACGATCTCGCCTTCTTTCTATTCCGGAGTATGCTGGGGTAGGTCTTCACCGTGAGACCGGCGTACGATCTCTCACTGTCGATCGAGCACACGCGGACGAAGCGTTCGTCTCTCAGCTACGCTACGAGGATGTATATACCGCACACGGCACTGTTCTCTCTGCGCATCCGCTGCCATCGATGTCTCACACCCTCCTGACACAGGTTGGTGGCCAGGATAGCTCATATATTTTCTCGACCGATGGCGATGTGAGCCACAGCTCGCGCGCGAAATGGCCGAAAGCGCTCGACGACTCGGAACTGGTACATTACACCGCATTTCCAGGTCTCGCCATGTCAACCTCAGTCTGGCCTGCTCACGATCCTCAGAAATTGCTAGCATGCACTAGCGGTGGCTTCGACAACGTCTTCATTGGTTCCCTTGCACACGAAGACCGCATCTCGCGCCCAGATATCAAGTTGTCCGTTGGCAACGACGAAACGACGTTATGGGACAGCGAAATATGTTCTACTGGCGAAACAGCCGCCATCGCGGGATCTGACCGCATCATCCACTTGTCTATGGAAGGTCGTATCCTCTCTCGGCTGCCCAAAGCTGCTCATTCGCGCTCCGTCTCGTGGCTAAAACCTAGTACCATCGCTGCCAGCTCTAGCAAGGAGCTCCTTCTTTGGGATACGAGGACTCGTGGTTCCGCATCTCGATTCAGCTGTCGATCATCTATCACTGGCGTCCGGACTGTTCCTTCGAGCAGCGGTACCCAGCTGCTGCTCTCAACAAACCAGAACCTCGCGCTACAAGATACTCGCATGCTCCGACCTGGCTCAGCACCGGTTCTCGACTTCAAGATTCTTCACGAAGGCCCGCAGCTCATCTTCGACGTCAATGATCGCGATCTTGTAGCTTTGAGCCACAAGGAGGGAAGGAAAGATGAGATTCGCCTTCTGAGTTTACGCACTGGCAGGCGAGTGCGGACGCTCCAGGTCGCAGGGCCTGTAAATCAGAAACGGCCGACCCAGCTTGTCTGGAGAGAGGACGAGCGCGGCGTGGAGTTTTTACAGGCTTGTATGGGAAACACGATTGGAAAGTGGTGCTGGAACAGCGATGATGCGTGATTTGATGTAGATACCCAGGCATAAGTACTCAAATAAGATCCTCTGAAGCACATATTGATCCGAGTACATAGAGACATGAGAGGCAACATGAGAACGAAATTGTTTGTCGGTATTTATGCTAGAACTCGTGCTAACTATAACCTCCACTCGGCTTTGTGTTTGCGACGCGCCTTCGAGCTCGCAGCCGCAGAACCAACTTGATCGATGTGCCGAGCAGAGATCATATACAATAGAAGGCAACCGCAAAAAGACTCATGCCAATCATGCTCCACCTGAACCTGCTTCTGCGGTGCCAGCAACACCTTGACTGAACGCTCCGGGTAAGATCATGTGGTAAGCAATCGCAGAGAAATCAGATTAGGGGACAGAGTGACCCAGCCAATTGGCTTGAAGTCAAACCGCGCAGAGTATCGTTCATTAGGGGACAGAAGGACCCCAGCCAGTCGGTGCGAGGCCGCACTGTGCAAGTTGTTGTGAAGTAAGGTAGGGGACAGAGAAACCCAGCCACTTGACGTGAAGCCGAATAGTGGGGACAGGTGAAGGGGACAGAGAAACCCAGCCGATCGAGCGCGCTACAACCAGAATTCCATGCGATCTTTCAACGCCAGAAGAGTCTTCAAGAACGCTGCGTGCTTGGGATTGTCGGCAACGCGAGCATCGTTCGGTGGCAAGGCCAAGTGCCAGTCATGCACAGTCGATCTGCCGGCGATTGCGAGTTCAAGGGTTTCGAGCATCTCGCGGAGCTTTGCCTGCGCGTTTGCAGCGGAGTAGACTCGCTGGCGACTGCATAGGGAGTCGAGAAGAGCTTCGTATCGGTGAGAGTGGATGTGCGGGATCATGGTCTCATCCCCGTAGGAGTCGCGCATCAACTCGCGATCGACTTTCATGGTGCAGACATTGCCTTGGAGATCTTTGAAGTCCAGCTCGACGGTGCTCTGCAAGTCAGGCTTGTGGTTGAAACCGCCGTACTCGATGAGATACTTCAGAACGGAGAAGTTTTCTTTCTGGTATTCGCCGACGGTTTTCTTGAGGCTGTAGGGTAGGCGTTCGTTGAGTCGAGGAGTGAATTTTGGTGTAAAATTGTGAAGGTTAGCAGGCTTTTCGGTCGTAGAAGGTGGTGCAACGACAGACTGCCTTGGAATGGAGGGAGAGGTGACGATGTGCAGGACATCCTTGGGGTGTCTCGAGGTTGCCGGGTTGGTCGCAATCGCCTTCGCGAGGTTGGAGAAATACTCAGCTGCGACGGTGGCGTCCTTGGAGGTCTTGGTCTTGTTTCCCAGTTTGACGATGGTTTCGAGGAAGGACTCGTCGCTCAGAAGGGGGTTGAGTTCCGCCATGCCGAGACTTGACGTTTGAGGTGTTTCTAAAAGTGGAAAGGTGGCAGGATAGAGAGTCGGAAAAAAATATTTCGATGGCCTTGGCGATGCCTATCGCTATAGAGTGAAACTGAGAGAAGAGACCAGATCGGAAGGTCAGAAGTGAGCGGCGAGGACAATTGTTGTGAGTGAAGTTAATTCATGAGGATGTCGACGTCGCACGACATTGCAGAGTGGAGATATTCCGTTTGTTGTCTTCAGGTGATGTGAAGGTAGGACAGAAGATGGTGCGGAAGGAGGTATTTATTTATGCGATTTGCACAATGATCATTGGTGTTTTGGTGAAATGAGAGCGAGGCCGACTAGGGTGAGTCGGGCTGTGAACTGTTCTTCGCGGTTGTCAGAGGGCAAGGCAAAGGGGGCGAGCGGCGCTGTTTATAGCTTACTCTGGAACGGCATTATCCGGTCAAGGTGTCACATGCAGGTCCTTGGTCACATGCATATCATACGCAGATGCAGATCGCTCCGAGCGTTTGCAAGCATGTGATGACTCTCGCCATTCTAGCACTTATTATCGTTGTGATTTTGTGAGTAAGAGCATGGTTTACTCGATTCCACGATCTTGATTAGGACCCTACCGCTGGCCTTTGATTTGCGAACATGCCGTTGTTGCAATTTTCGGCACAAAAGCATGCTCGAGTGTAAGTGAAGTCTGCGAAGCGGAGGTGGCTTGGCTCACCGCCAGGCACATGACAGCAATGCGTTGTGATACAGGGTCTTAACATTAGTAATGAGCGCTCAGGGCAATTCGTAATCACTGAGGACAACATACCAAACGCTGGGCGATAGCGCTGGTGATTCCACGAAGATGGCAATGCGAGAACGAACCTACGTCTAATCGCCGTTTTCAAGAAGCTGATGATCTTCAATATTTTCAATCAAGGCGAGGATATTGCTGCCTGGCTCCTTTTTGAGGCAACTTGCACCAGGCTTTCACTGTCGGCAAGGGTGCCTGTATGTGACTTTCATTGCTGCACGTGAGATCTTGTTGTGGCAATGGACTGGAATTACGCATCTTAGACAGCAAGTGGAAGTTCACATTGACTCGTCGTTTGATTCGTCTGTTCTGAATCAGCTACACCAAGTAAAACAAACTCCAATTCCAATTCCAATTCGCGGTTGTTTGGGTATCATTGCCGTTTACGCCGCGCAAAACTCAAAATCAGCATGTGATAAATCCACATGTAAGCAATCGCCATACCACTGATGCCTTTGCCCACTCAAGCAACGAGCTTGTAATCGTAATCCAATCCTTCTTTGGTGGTCCACTCCTTCAGCAACGCCAGTCCGGCGCGTGCAGCTTGTAACGGATCAGTCTGCACTCCTAATGGCAGCCTGTAGCCACCCTGCAACAACTTCTTCGGCTCGCCGAAATCGGTTGGGCTTGACGCAAGTGATGTTTTCGAGCGTCCGGCCCAGCTCTTCGGAAAAGCTCTGATAAGTGCGTCGACGTCCAGGTTCTCCTCAGCATGAACAGCAGCCTTGCGTAGGGCGCCACTAAGCTCCATGAGTGAGTCGCGGCTGGGTCCTTCGGTAGGATATTGCGAAGCAATGTCAAGAATTCGCGCGTGAACTACGACGATGAGGCTGGATGTGAGGCCACTCAATGTCCCGAAGTCTGATGTGGCTCTGCTCACGAAAGCGCAGAAAGGCGGCAAGCTACGCCAGGGTCGCAAAGGAACGTTCTGGTTGGCTACAATGGCAGCGCGGTCAGAACAGGTGAATGCCAGGAGGTAGGAGATCAACGATTCCACGGACTTCGCCGCAGCTATTCGACGTGCTATAGAGCTTGGCTTGTTGTTGAGAAGATCGGACGCGCCATGCTTAAGGTCGCGGCCGAGCCTTTCAAGATGCATGCGCTCAGCTTCCCAAGCTTGCGGCGTAGCAGGCTTGGCATGGGGATTGCTGGAGGGTGGTCTGGAAGTGGTACCATTCTGTTGGGAGCCACGCTTCTGTTCACTTGGCGTGTTCGAAAGTGCAGGGGGAGTCTCGGTCTGGCTATCAGCAGAAGCATCGCGCCTGGGGTGGAGAAGGTCTCTGCGGGTGGCTGGAGTAACTTTCTGAGCGCTGGATACTGCCGGAGATGGGACTGCTGGCGGCACAGGCGTACTTGGAGCCTTCTTCAGATCCAGAGCATTGGGCGCTTGCTTCTTTGTCGAAGGTTGCTGAGATAAGGCGCTGTCACCTTGCTTCTTCTTAGTAGGCTGCTCAGATGCGGCGTCTTCAACCCTCTTCTTCTTAATCGGGGGCTCCACATCATCCAGAGCATCTGCCTTTGTGTCTGCCCTGGGCCTCTTCTCAGCCGTGGGTCGTTTGTCTTCTACTCTTTTCGTAAGTGGCGTAACTTTATGCGCAACCCCTTTCCCTGCTTGTCGCGCATCATCCCTTCTCTCCGCAGGTTTCGATGCAGCCACTTTCCGACTTGAACTCGATTCTGAATCATCTTCGTCGTCCGATGATTCTGGCGTAGCAGATGGCAGCGTGGCATGTTTGTCTGGGCGAGCAGGAAGCTTGAGTATGCGGTGAACATCTTCTTTTCTTGCCTTTCTGAATTTGAGCTTTACGATTAGCGTCCTCCTCTTTTTGACTGTGATCACATCGTGACTGTCAGATGGTGAGTACAGTGGCTCGGCCTCGGTCGATCGATGATTTGCTGAGCTTCTAGGAGACCTTGACCTTGGCCTGTGATTATCATGGATTTGCGGGCTTTTGTGGCTTGAGGTAGCGGGAGCCTTTGTCCCTAGAGCTCGCCTACCGTCTTTTCTATCGTCATGTTTACGGTTGGGTGCGCGTTTTGCATCTGTCGCCTTGAGCGCAGCATCGATATTAGCTGGCAATTCTGGGGAAAGGCGTGGCGGCAACTCGAAGAAGTCTGAAGCATGAGGCTCGATACGTAGTGGCGACAGCTTCGGTGGCATGTGTGTGTCGGTATGAACATCTTCCTTGTTCGAAGCACGCTTCGCGTGCGCGGCGGCTGGCGAACCAGGTCTTCTCTTCTCTTTGGATGCTGGCATTGAAGCTTCAGTTCTGGACTTCTTGGGCAGAGGTGGTGAGTGATGACCGTTGGGTTCGATCGCTTTATCTTTGTCCCTAGAAGTCGCAGTATGCTCTTCCCTTTTGCGCTTGAGTTCTGGCTGTTTTCTTATGGCGTCTTTGTCGCGCGGCGTATCCTTTTGGCTCAACAAATCGCGGTTGACCTCTAGTTTTTCATCCTCCTCCACTGCCTTGATCATGTCCGCGCTTTCAGCCTCGAGTTCCTTCACCCTTTCAGCAGGTCCTTTGACAGCAGGCTGCTTGCCAGATTTGTCTGCAGTTCGAGAGCCGAGACTCTCTTGCGCCGGGGTTTCGCCTGACTGCTTCTTTTTGTATGCGCCAAATGAGATGACTTTCTTCGGACCTTGCGCAGGTGTATTCGATCCAGTCGCGTTGCGCGTGCTGTCTGCTGTGCCAGGGCGTTCCTCGGGATAGTGCTGAGCATGCAATGACAACATGTTCGTTCCAGGCTCCTGGAAAACAAAGGTCTGGTACTGTATGCCCTCACCTTCTTCGTACCTGAACGGAGTATTGTGCAGCCATTGGTATTGCTGCGACCTCCACTGGTACTGGTATCGCAAGTCTTTGTCCTGTGCGATTGTGACAATATATGGATCTGGTCGAGTATGCTTCTGCATGCGAGCAACGGCGCGGTCTAATCTCTCGAGCTCGGCGCGATCATCTTCGCTAAGCCTCCTTGCATGAGAAAACGGGCGTGCATGCTCAGCGGTGGGTTGCGATGCGCCCACCGGAGGCATCGCTGGTGTGACGGGCACGTATGAGGTGAGCGTGTATGTTGCAGCCAGCGGTAGGTTGTCGAGATGTTGCACACATAGATCGGGCCCTGTCGTGGGTGGATTGGGGGATTGCTGGTGTAGGCAGTGTCTGACGCCTGAGATCGAGGCAATCACTGTGAGTAGCAGCGGAAACGAGCGAGACGACTGCAACAATGGGCTTCAATGGCTATGGTCCCAGAGCACTGTCAGCGCATGTGAGTTTTGAGGCGGCACTACAACAGCGCGAGCATGCATACCTACATGTATCCCAAGCGGCGCGGTATGGCGAATGCGCGGACGCGGTAGCGGGCGCCGTGCTTGCTTGCTTGCTTCAAGTTGCTATCCGATGCGCGCGCAGTTCGAGGAGTGATGCGCGCAGCAGCAGCAAAGCCCCACGTCATCGCCAGACGCAGGGCGGCACACAATCGACTCGACACGCTCGAGCTGCACTGTGCGATTGCAGCAATGGCAGCCCGGAGCACGCGACACAGACAAAGCACCTCCTCAGACCATGGGGCCGCCCACCACGACAGCATGTGGCAGGGCGAGATGTGATGCTGCGCGTAGCACCAGTGCCAAAGTCACATGTGAGGGCCGCCCGCCAACGTCAAGGTAGGATTGCAGCGGTCTATAGCCTCGCAGCCTAGCGACAAGAACCCTGGGAGCCGGCGCCGCCCTACGTATAACGTTACCCTACAACTGGTACCGGGCGAGCTAGCCCCAGCCGTGGCCGAGCAGATGGATGTCTGCGAGCTATGAGGCTGTACCGCACTGCATCTGTTGCCGCATGCCGACGCGCCGTTATGAGTGCCGGTCAGCGAATCGCGTTCAGCGGTACCATGATGGTATGATGGAGCAAATGGGCCGCTGGCTGCCCACCTACTCAATCAGGCTTGTGAGGAACGGGCAGAGCGTGCCGAACAGTGTGCAGACTCTGAAGACAGTCTTGGTAGTACAGCGTCTGCAGGCAGACAACTAACGTGATCGGAACGTGGCAGGGCAATGCTACGTTCTGCATGCTATCCACGCCAGGCATTGCTACATACTATCTTGCCCTCCGCGCGACAACCGCGATTCTGGCAAATACCCGAGCCGATGCTTCCCGGCGAACGTCTGCAACCTCTAAGAGAGAGATTGTGGTACAAGCTTAAGCAACTCCGCTTCGAAGAACGAAAACCATGGCCGGCATTTAATGGCCGAAAGAGGCAAGCATGGGCTGTCGCGGCTTGCCTCGCAGCCACCTCGGCCTTCACCACAGGCAATTTGCTTAACTTTGGGTGACACGCACTACGTATGATCAGCTTTGTGACCGCTCTGTTCCTGATGCAGTGTCGCCTCACTCGAGCAAGGCTTTTAGGACGCCTGTCTCACGATGCTGTATTGACCAGGAAGTCAAAGTGGCTGTGGTCTCGCAGCTGACTCTACGAGACAAAGGTCGTTTCCTGCTCGACAGGTCAGCAACGCAGCAGTGAAGTTCGCAAGACTTACACAAGAAACAGGCAATGATGTCGACGGTATACTATAAAACACGGCTCCGTTGCCACTCTCGTACGCTCCTATGGCAACAACCACTCGTATCACTTCCAACCATGCCTCACAATTCTGGCTATTCCGACATTTCAGAGCCGTGCCACAGGGAGCACTGCTCTTCGCGGCGAGGCTACTGTCCATCTCGCAGCTGCCGCGCCGCGCTGGCATCGCGACTTGGTCGCCGGCAAGTCGACATCAACACATGGAAGAACAAGCTCAATCCTGCGCTTGACAACATCCACTTCATCAAGAAGGACATTCGGCGCTGCTGCGATCGATCCGCTTGGCACGGCAGGGAGATCACCCGAGCCTACTCCAGGTTCGCAGCAGTAATGAACTGCTCTATCCCTCACCCCCGGTGTCGATGCAGGACATGTTCGATTGCTTATGCGGATCAGAAGATCAAGCTTCTGAGGACGCAGTACTCTGAGGCAGAGCGCTGGCTCGATGCTCTCAAGAAGCATCGCTGGCATTATGATCTTGGGTCTATCTCTATTGTTGCGAATGCTGGTCGGTAAGGCTCGCCGCGCCCTACTTATGTTCTTTCAGGACAGTCGTTGATGAGATTCACTACAGACCACAGAAGCGTACGCGCTCTGTCTGGAGGCTGTGGATTCCACAGTCCAGCAGGCGCAGGGCCTAAGCGTGATGGACGGACGCAGCATGTACTATGGACGCATGCCCTGCGCCATATGACATGAACTGATGGCCTGTCGTTATTGCCTCCATGATACGTCATGGGAATTGTTTCGGGTGTTTTCGCACGTTGTTTACCGGTATGTAATGGCGTTCGTGTTAGTCGTAGGGGAATTGATTCAGTTCTTTGCTGGTTTCTTGACTCATTGACTGTAGCCTGTCTCAGACACGACGCTCACCCAGCGGACATAGATATCGTCGTTCGCAGCTTTGTGAAACACCAGCATCAAGGCGCAGCACTTGTCTATGGGTGTACTCGGACATATAGATGATAGATCGCACAGTGAATGTCCTCGCTGGGAGGTGACAAAAGCTCGCTCTCGAGCCTGAGTTCGAGCCCGATGTTTATATTGACAGATCAAAGTCACTTACCCTCAAATCGAAGACAAACACCAAAAGCCACCACAGTCATCGTGCGTCATACTTGCTCCTCGAGCCACTGTCGCTGGGCTACCTTGCCCTGCCGCCACTGCAACTTAGCTTCCTGCATGGAAATACTAGAGCAGAAGTTGAGCCGTCGCTACGAGGAACGAGAAGATCTTACCGATTTTGCAGATAAGAAGGTCGGAAAAATGATGAATCAGCTTCACAAAACCGCTAAGGACTGCGATCCCACCGACTACAAAGAGCTAATGAGGCGGAAAAAGCTGTTCTTTTCCGAGAAGACGAAGCTACGGCCCCCTCCGCTATGCGGTTGTGAGGAGCATTCGATCCAAAACCTCAAGAAGGACATCAAGGATCTTGAACAGGATCTGAGATATTTGGATTATATGATGGAATTTATGGATGAGGCGGACGAGAAGTATGAGAGGCGAGTGAAAAAGTGGAGAGAGGAAAGGAGGATGTCGTATGTACCTATCGTTGACCGAAGCCATTTGCGTATCGTAAGACTGACAATTACCGCTTTTTAGACGCAGGAGTCACGAAAGGGGACTGGTCGTAAGAGAGAGGGGTAGGACCTCAACGCGATAGCCGAAAACTTTGGCAATGGTGCTTTAGTCTTGTTTGTGGGAATGATGTGTTCAATGCGTATTGGCACATAGTTTATTCATGATAATGAATCGTTCGTGCTACTTACTCATTACTCGTGCTTCAAAATACTCCAATGTCTCGCTTCCCAATCCGATCAAGTAAAAATCCGCCGTTCTTCCCTCTAGGTCTGCACAAACCCTCTCTATATTTATGATGTTCATCATGTTGATCTATGAGTCTAAATTGAACAGTCAAAGCATGATGTTCATCGGCAGTCCAGTCTTGCTATCTATGCAAACTCACCGATAGACCATAGTAAATGCTGTGGCTCTACCAACTTAAACCTCGCTCTAGCATTAGTCTCGTGTACTAATTAATAGGCTATAGTGAATACTATGGTTTAATAGACCAAAGGTCATTATGATACCTCATAATCGCTGGACTGTAGTAAATACTATCGCTCGATAGATAAAAGCTCGCTCTAGAGCCCGAGTCAGAGCCTAACACTTAACTCACCAGATCAGTGTGTCCACGCCATCAACCAAAACAGAAAACCGACAAACATCACAACCTCCACCATGGGCCGCTTTCCCTGTCATCGAAGCCACTGTACCTCGAATGCATCTGTCTACCCCTGTAAGCATCGCGATTGCGTCCGCGAACTCAGGTATCGGCTCGACAGCCTTCACGGCGATCGAAATGAGCTTCGCAATCGGATAAACAGAGTGGAGTCCGAAACCATGACACGACTGCATAGGATCTTCCGGAAATGCAACCAACGCGAACACGACGAGCTTCTGCAGAGGAAGCAGCGCTTCTACGAAAAGAAAGGCGCAGCATTCCGCCGTGAAGTATGCCGTTGCGACGAGCACATGGTCGACCACCTGGGCCGGCGGATCTACATTTTGAACGAGGTGTGGCTTGAATTGCAGTTTCTCAAGGATTTCATAACTGCGTTGGAAGAGAAGTTCGAGAGGGCGTTCAGAGCTCGGCTTGAGGACGAGAGAGTCAGGCGTGAGGAGGCAGAGAGGTATGTCTTCCTGGCCGAGCCTTTGCCGCGATGTGCGACTTATGAGACTGCTGTTCTAGAGATCGAATCGCCAGACGCGACGAACGCCACATAAGGAAGAGGGAGCACTACTACGTTCGTCCGCGCAACCAATATTCGAACTATGTTTGAGCAATGCTTGTGATTGTGATGGTCATGTCTTCAAATTGTATGTAGCACATAGTCGATCGTCATATTCAATCATTCATGGTCATTGCTTGGCTCTCGTGACGTTGTAATTAGTTACCTCGTTCCTCGTTTCTCACTTCTACTGATGAACATGCATATACTCTCCCCGCTGTCAACATAATCATCGTGGATCAAGTAGGAGGTAGTAGAGGACACTATTTTCAGACAGCCTAGGATTGCTGTCAATAATGTCTCGCTATTAGACTATGGTGAATGCAATAGTCCTGACGGGTAGAGTTCGCGCCTTCAACAGATTCTTATACTGATTATGATGTTACAGTGAATGCTATAGCGTGATGTTTGAATTCAAGAAATCCAAGAATTAATTTCCCAGACCAGAATTTACTTGCCATTAAGCAGACACGAACATCAAACATAATGACAGAGATCCCACCGCCCTGTCCTGGACCCCACTGTCCCTGGAAGCTGGGCTCCCACCGCTGCGATCGATCTTACTGCATCCGCGCATCCAGGCACAAGCTCGACTGTCGCTATATCCTCCGAGAAACCTTTTACAATGCTGCCGACGAAAAGGTCACCGCCATGCTGGCAAAGCTTGACGTGCTCGATCGGATATGTGACCAAAAAGACCATATGAAACTGATGGAGAGAAAAAATAAATTCTTTCACTCTATCGCGACGTCCCGCCCGACTCCATGTTACCATTGCAAGGAGCACATGATCGAGAAGTTGGATCTAGAATTTGGCGATTTGAAAGACGACTTGAACTATTTGGAGCATATAGGGCGCTTTATGAGTCGGGTAGAAGAGAGATGTGAAAGGCGAGATCAAGCTGGGGTTGAGAGGAAGCCGTATGTATTCTTCATCAAGCCATTGCCGTGGCATGCGACTGACAACACTGCTTATCAGACACCGGCATCACAGAAGGGGACGAGCACTAACGCGATAGCCGATATTTCTGGTAAGAGTGCTTTTGTTTATGGGAATGATGCTTACAATTCGTGTTGGCGCATATTTTGATCGCAACATTGAATCGTTACTTCTCCTTTCTGCTTATATACCTGCATATACTCTTCCTGAGATCACTGTTATGATTCGTATATTTATACGAAGCAGTTGAGAGTATCGTTCAAAGGCAGCGTAGCAATATCGTTCATAGCATCTCACTAGACTGTAGTGAATAGCATAGTTCTGACGGGTGAAAGCTCACTTTAGCATTAGACTCCTACACTTAGCGAGAGACTATAGTGAATAATATGGCTCAATAGGCCAAAGCTCGTTGTAATACCTGATGATAGCTAGACTGTAGTGAATACTATGGTTCGGAAGATACAAGCTCGCTCTGTAGCTTGATCCTGTAATCGACTTCCCTGATCATAACTATCTACCATCGGACCACAAACAAAGAGGCGCTGGATATCTACCACCACCATTACTATGGGGGTTTGTAATAGAAGCCACTGTCCCGGTGAAAGGAGACCGTGCACTCGTCAGAGCTGTCTGCAAGCTATTCGTCGAACAATCAGTAATAGCTACAAAGAATACAATCAAGTCTTAGCAGAGTTGAACACGGAGTTCCTTCGTACCATGAGACGCCTTGACGGGACCAGCATCTACTGCGACAACGCCGACAGAGCCCAGCTGCAATTTAGGAGAGAGAGACTCAGAGCAACGATCAATTGGTCACTCAGAGCACCGGAGTGTGATTGTGGGATGCATACGATTATCCATATGGATCGTGAGATCGACGCCTTGGAGAACAACCTGGGCTCTGTGTACAGCCTCAATACCTTCATTAAGGACATACAGCGGAGGAATGAGCGGCGGAGACAAGAGCATGAACGATATGTGCGAAGGGCGTTTGTACCTGCGTGAGTGTAATCTGATCATGCCGTTCCTGCAATACATGACTGACAATCAATGATTTCTAGATCTTTGCGCGAGCAAAGGGACAGGGACAGAATTTACGACTATACCCGAGGGCGACGCTAGAGTGCTGTAATGGCTTCTTTCGGGAAATTATGCTTTTTTTTCTGAGAGGAATTCTTTGTAACTGCCTTTGCAACGTTCATATTTCTCATTCATGATCCTTAACGTTCGAAAACCTCGCTTCCCACTTGCACATAATTCTTGATCGTAAATTTTACATGAGTTTACCCTTTCTGCAAGTACTACAGTCATTGTCGGAACAACATTGAATAACAGGGACACATTGTTTATATGTAGACATGCTGTGAATGTGAATCTAACTGACTCATAGACTATATTAAATGCTGTAGATCTAATAGATAAAGGCTCGCTCCAGTACCTGAGCCTTTCAATCAGTAGACAACAGTGAAGACTTGACCTAACATGCCGATAAAAGCTCCCTGTGACACCTTAATCCAGTACTTATTTGTATATGCTAGATTTAATTCCCGTCAACTTCGAAGCAAGCACTGAGCATTCGCAGAGCCACTATGGAGGGCTGCTCTAGGACGCACTGCCACCTGAAGCAGCCACGCTGCAAGAGAAATCGTTGCCTCGACGAATTCGAAGACCGGCTGGACCGCCGTTATAAACAACGAAACAGATTACTGCATATCTTGGAATCAGAGTTTCCTACAGCGAAACGTCAGTTGGACGAAATTGCCTTCAAATGCGACTATATTGACGGCAGAAACCTGGAGCGGTTGGAAAGGAACCTCAACAACGGAACGACGGTGCCAGCTCCCGCTCGAGATTGCTCTTGCCTTGAGCACATGATCAAAGCCAAGGATCGTGAAATTGAAGTTTTGGATGATGATGTACACAATTTGAGGGAGCTACAGCATCTCATTAGAAGAGTGCGGAAGAGGCTCGATGATCAAGTCCGCGCTGCGGCTGCACACTCGTATGCTCCCTTCTAGCCATAGCCGATCTCCGCGACATGCGACTGACAACCACTGCTTCTAGGAACCGACGTGACGACAGGGAAAGAGAGAGGGTGGAGGTGTTCAGATATCACGGACGCTAAAGGATTGTGTCTTGTGTTGCGTCAACGATGGTTCTTCTAATCTGGGAGTGATGTCTTCAAGCCGTATCTGTAGATGATTAGTCATAATAGTAGATCACTTATGCTTGTCTTTCAACACAATCGCATTGCTTGAATGTTTTGCTGTCTAGTTCCACCATACTCTCACTCATAAACCCGTGTATAGACTACTCTCTGAGTATTCACCATAACTATCCTTGAATATGTATCGAATAGTAGTGGCATATTGTCTGCAGCAGCCTGATCAAGGTGCATGCTATTAATGGTATCTTACTGTTTGGTAGACTATAGTTAATCTTGTGGCCTGGTCAATGTAGGTCTGCTCTAGTGCCAGGAGCCCGTACTGCGCAAGAAACCATAGTGAACGCTATGGCTGTAGTCTGATAGATAAACAGCATCACAGTCCTGCAATTTAATTCCCATACAGGCCTTTCTTACCACTAGCCTCGAATCAAACACTCGTCAATCGCAATAACCATCATGGGCCGCTATGAAAATCGCAGCTGTCCCTTGATGGTACCGAACAACGCCGACATGAAACGTTGGACAGCATGCCAGCGTGAGCTCGATCGCTCCTCCGAGGAACGACAGAAGCTTCTCGACCGGTTTGACTTACGTGAATTCGGAATGAAGCAACAGCTAAACGACGTGGCTGGGAGATGCGAAGGTATCGACCACATGGACCTGATGCAGAGGCAATATCGGTTGCAGAAGACTTATGTCCCCAAGCCGAAGTGTTCTTGCGACGAACATATGATCATGTATGAGAAAAAACAGATCCGCGCTCTGGAACGAGATCTGGCCGATCTAGACAAACTCCAGGACTACGTGATCCGGGTGGACATAAAAGCAACTCAAGCCGTGGCAGCGCGTGCTCGAAGGTATGTATCACTTATGATATTATGCCATGTTCGCAGTGACACACGACTAATACGACTGTCTTCCAGACGCAGACAGAAGCAAAGTAGTCATGGATGGGTGTGGGAGATTTTCCATTGTGGCCGAAGCTGATGTGCCTTGGTCTTACATGCAATGCTTCTCTTGTTTCGCTCAGGTAGCCAGTAAACGATAATACGAGATATGAGTCCAATTTCCAAGGCACTCGTGTCACTCCGAGATCTTACTTTCCGCTTGCGTCGTTCAAGGTCACGACAGTGATCCCTCGATCGATACCGGGTAGTAGAGCCGTATTGACCAAAGTCAAAGTAGAGTATCACCAATATACTGCCACTGATCAAAATACCGCAGTGAATGTCATCGGACTTGAAAGATAAAAGCTCGTTCTTCCCGGCTTTCTTTACGATTATACCCGATTCCTTCGTTGTCAAACCACTAACAACCACAAGCCAAACGCAACAAAAATGGTGGAGCCCTGTCAGGCAATCCATTGTACCCTTTACGATTGGCGCTGCCAGCAAATCTATTGTTTCGAAGCAATCCGTATTATGGCCGCAGATTACACTCGCGAAACGAATGTCCGTCAGGCAGAATTTGAAACAGCAAAGCGGAACCTCATCGAAAGGCTACACTACGTCGTGTTCCAGAGCAGCGATGCCGAGAAGCGCAAGCTGATTGCTGCGAGGAATAAGTTCGAAGAAAAGATATCGCAGACTTGCCAACAATCAGTTCAATTTCCAATCAGGGTCTAACGCGTTGATTAGCTAATCAATCAACGAATTGATAGCCTCTATCAATCAATCAGTTCTAGTGTTATTAACTTCCAATTAATCGTTGATTATATTTTTTTCCTCCCTAACCCTAACCCTTATCGTAGTATCCCTGCATTTCCCTAGACTTCCCTATACTATACTATATATTCTGCGCGCTCCCGCATCTGCCACGTATAGTCTTACCGCATTTAGACGGATCCGTACCACCTCCGAGCTTCCTAAATTCTCTCCTTTTCGATAAGGATACTACACTAAAAATCTACCTATACTACTATTATAGTATCTACTATTTTAAACTTCTTTTTAAGTATTCTTCTGATATTATAACTATATACCCTAAGCGAGGTTTAGCAGCTAATACTTGGCTATAGCTAGTATAAATAGTATTAGATATATATAGTATCCCTATATGTAGCGATAAACCGGAGTGTATTTTTAGTTCGGCTAGCGATCTATTAGAACTATAATACCTTTTTTTCCTACACTATAGTCTTAGCGGCTTCAGTTTTTAACCAATCAATTCAATCTCAATTAATTACCAATTCTGACCCTACCAATCAATCAATTCGAAGGTCTCTACCAATCAATTCAATTCGGACCCTATCAATTCAATTAACTGATTGTTGGCAAGTCTGAGACATCGAAACCGATCAGGATTCAAATTTGTGACTGCGATGAGCATGAGATCATCCAGAAGAAGTCTGAGATACGCCGTTTGATACGTCATATGAAGGCTTTACGCGAGCTAGACCGGACATTCAATGATGTGTTGGAAAGGCGTGCGCAAGCCAACAGGGATGAGGTGGAGAGGCGGCAGCAGCAGCAGCAAAGACGTCAATTAGAGCGAGAGCGTAGCAGGAGAGGAAGGCATCGGCAACCAAGAAGATAGCGAGAGATGAGTGAGAGATGATTCGAGTCTGGTCATGACACCCTGAATTGGTATCAAGCAGTACCGTAGTAGAGGTCCAGTGACAACGGGGGAAACAAAGATGTATTCAATGAGATCCAGTAGGCCATAGTGAATGCTGTTTTTCCGAGAAGTAAAAACTCGTTCCAGCACTGGGATCCTGTAGTTCACTCCTTATTTCAGATCTTCCTACTGTCAATTCGAATAAGGACACCGACCAACTACAACAGCCATCAGCTAACCATGACGGCGAAGTTGAAATATTGCGGCAAGACCCACTGTCCCCGTGAATATAATCATTGCTCGCGAACGCGCTGCCTGGTCGCACTTGCTGCTGAGCTCGCAGACCGCCGTCACGAATTATATGCGCTGAGGAGAGAGTTCGAAGAAAAGAAAGACAGTGTCCTAATATACCTGCACATAGTGGCCAATCAATGCGGCGACGCCAACAAGCGCTGGTTACTGCATCAAGAGAGAAATTTCATAGACGAAGTCTCGAGATCAACCGGCGGTGCACAATGTAGCTGCGAACAAGACAAGATTCGCCAGAAGAAGTATGAGATTTGGCGTTGTGGACGTGATATGGAACGTCTACAATCACTTGAGCGACGCGCGTTCAGGGTGCAGGAGAGTGAAAAGCGGGCCATTCGGCTTGCGCAGGAAAGGCGTGAGAGTGAAAGACGCGAGAGAGAAAGGATTGCGCAGGAATGGCATGAATCTGAACGGCGTGAGCAGGAAAAGGAAGAGGGAAGGTACGAGAGAAGAAGGTATGAGCAAGGTCGAAGATAGCGAGGAGTGGAGGAGCTAGGAATTGGATCCGCGCCTGTACAA
Organism: Cladosporium sp. BF-F; assembly: GCA_030463185.1. Taxonomy (NCBI): domain Eukaryota; kingdom Fungi; phylum Ascomycota; class Dothideomycetes; order Cladosporiales; family Cladosporiaceae; genus Cladosporium; species Cladosporium sp. BF-F. The sequence continues at coordinate 314,896 of JAMRMS010000005.1, read as the reverse complement.
TAACTTTACTTGACCCTTTGGTACCCGCGACGTATGGCTGACAATTTTGATCTGCAAAATCTGGATGTATCGTGAGGTAGAAAGAGTGATACCAAATGGTTGTTCTATTTATTTTGAAACATCTCATTGATACATTAACTGCAGTCTCTCTCATATATGATGCTCTCAATGACACACGATGATATAGCTCTTCACGGCTTTATACAATGGCATGAAATCGCAGCACTCGCCTATTGTAGATGGCACAGTGAATGCTATTCCGTGAATGTACATAAGCCTGTTCTAGAGCCATACAGCCAGCTTCCCAGACCACATTTCTTACCATCAAACCGAGACCGACCACCAATCAACCACAGCCATCAAGGACACATGTCAACAAAACCACTGTCCCAGGACCAGGTGGAGGGTACGGTGCAATAGAGGGCCTTGCTTGGACGAGCTTCGGTTTGTCCGCGAGCTCCGCTACGACGAACAACAACGCCTTCACGCAAGCCTGGTCAGGGAGAGGGATATCACTATGGCAAATATGGCCGTCCTCGCTAGCACATGCGGTGAGCGCGACGGACTCGAGCTACTACAGATGAAGGAAAATTTCGAAAGTCGGACGGAGGGTTCTCTTTTTGCTCCACAGTGTTTCTGCGATCAGCACAAGATCGTTTGGCTGAAAGATGAAATTAGAGACTTGGAAGATGCTTGGAATAGGTTGAAGAGAATCCAGGGCGTTATGCACCACGTACAGGCGACAATCGATCAAGACATACATATGTCTGCCAGACGTGACCGAGAAGCAGACTACGTGGACGTGCCTGCGTGAGTATACCTGACCATTCCACTTTTGCAACAGCAGACTGACCACTTTCAGATTTCCTCGCTGCTCTCCTCCTCGCAGGCGCGTACTTTGGTGGAAGGGTAAATGTTCCAGATAGCTGGAACGCCATGCTTTGGACGGGGAGAACGCCTTCAAGCCGGGTGTGCACCTAGTTGATCATTGGATGTGATGGAATCTTTCTGCTCTTTGCACACAAATCGAGCGTGCCGCGCGAAGGTGTCGCTTCTCATTTCGCGAAGGAGTCGCTTCTCATTTTGCGCAGGTATCGTTTCTCATTTCGCGCTTATAACTCTTGCTCATATCCGCACCGTCATCATCATAGCTGTCCAAGAATCTGTGCCAGAAGACACACGAGTCGTGAGGAGGCTGTTATATTATCAATAGTATCTCACTGATCAGTAGTTCAAATTGAGGTACTGAGGCGAGCATCAAAACATCTGGGAGTAGATGCGGATTTCTGCGTTATGGTTTTGGTAGAAGTAAGGCCGCGGCTCCGTGATACAAGCGCTTCGCCGAGATGTGCTTGAGTCGATGTCTCTCGGTGATATGACATGCTGCTTGCTTTCGCGAAGAGTCCGCAAGAAGTGGAAGAGGCGGCTTGGAGGCAGAGCAAGGCACTCATCTTGGCGAAGCCAATGGTATCGATGGCGAAATGATGTCCGGGTTCTGCGAACGACGTGCAAGGGCCGGTGGCTAGTACTTCGCGCACTGGTCGTTCATTTCAGCTTAGAGGTTTAAGACCGCTGCAGTATTCCAAAAACCCCCTGTCAAGTCATGGTATCACCTAGCATCATATCTGAATGAGTATCTGCGGTCTGTACGAGTCAGCTCGATGGATGAAGTGGGCCCAAGCACTAGACAAGTCTTGCTTAGCGCTTGAATGAATTCCTGTGAGCAAGGTCCCGGAGCATGCTGCCGGCTCTACGAGTCAGCCATTCTTCTCATTGGCCTATGCTCTGGATTTGTCTACATCGTGGGATCGCGCGGCCCTGTTCCGAGGGGAGCGATGTCGTTGAAGAGATACTTTTCCGGATGATCTGCGAGCTCCATCCAGACACGAGCAGAACGTTGCACTAGGAAGACCGCCAGCCAGCCTCGCCAGCCCAGGCATTCCTCAAGGACCAACGGCCGGACAGATGGCAAGACGCTGAACCGGGTTTCTGGCCTTGACGGTCCTCATGAAGTACCACGGACCGCAAATACTGCTGCCACTCTTCACGATCCGGGAACTTGCGCCAAGGCGAAATTGCCTGCAGGGATTCTTTTGTCATCGCATACGTAAACACGTGGGAGGACTGGCAGCCACACTTGTGCAGCGTCATGAAGTCCGGACAGTATGAGGATAGGCGGCGGAAGGATCACCCCTAATCTGTCTTGACTGCCGATCTTTGCCCTCTCGGCGGAGATTCTGACAGCTCGGCATAGCGAGCACGCTCCGCAGCTTGTGCTCTGCTGCGCAGGACTGACACGCGCACCAACAAACAGAACACTGCGCCTACACGAGTAAGGAGCACTGGAAAGAGAGATTTGACCTGCGCGTCCTCGCCCATGCGCGATGCGATTCGACTCACTGTGAGCTTCCCAGACGCGGGCATGCAAGAATCTTCGCCCCGCTTTCACCCTTCACAGATACTGGTCAAGAAGACTGATATTTGCGAGCCGTAAGGCCGAAGGCTTTCCGGCACCACGTGAAGATCTTAGCATACAACAGCAGATGCGGCGTGTGCGCGAACCATAGATGGTGAAACCTGAAGGTGGAGTTTCTTCACCCTGATGGTTTGTGGCTGCGAGATCCACTTCCGCAACTTTGCGGTTTTTCGGCCCCAGGATGATCGACGGCTATCATGGTTCCCTGAAGAGCCAATTCAGCACGGGGCAGCATCTTAGTGCTCACGCCATGTCGATGCTATCTTGTCTGATCACAATCGCAGAGAGCTTGGATGCTGGGCGGTGTGATGACTCCCGGTCTATGGAAATCATTACGTTGAACGAAAGAGTTCCAATGTCGACGCTTCGATGATACCGATTGGACAGTGTTGTGCTTTCACACAGTTCAAAGAAGGATCTTACACGCCATGGGTGATCTCTACTCCATCCCGGTGCTTGTAAATAGGTGGACAAAGTGGAGTAGAAAAAGTTCACTACTTCGCTCACGTGGTTGTCTGCACCGACTAACGGTAGCCTGGCTGCAGGGAGATTGCAATCCTCAGCTCACTTCTCCACCACCCTAGCCTAGCAGCTACCTCCTACCGCACCACGCGCCCTTCAGGAGCTTTTAAATGCGGAAGGCACATGGTGGATGCTAGCGCATGGACGTTGCTAACCTGTTTATCAGATCACCACCAACGAACAACAGCCTACCAGCCCAAGCGTGGCAACGTCTTCGCTGATCGCTGCAACGATAGCAGACTAACCCAACTACCCATTGGTCGATCATCCGCGGACTCACGACTACAGGACGATAGTGAGCAGGAACTGACTCGATGGCCATCCCCTACCTGTCAAACATGAAGATCAGTCCAAGCAGGTACGCGTACAGTATATGAAGGCTCTCCTCCCTACGAACAATCCTGCTGAACTCATCCACACACCACTGCATCTTCTCAACCCACTCTCACTACCAACTTCACCACATTCTTTTAATACCCCCCACACTCTTTACAAAATGCAGTACGCTTTCATCACCCTCGCCCTTACCGCGGCCACCCTCGCCCTCCCCACCAAGCGCGAGGCAGGTGTTGTTTCTGGTGTTACCGGCACTGCCACTGGCCTTGTCGGCGGTGTGACTGGTGATCTCGGCCTCAAGCGCGACGTCGTCCCTGGCGTTGTTGGAACCGCTACTGGCCTTGTTGGTGGTGTCACTGGTGACCTTGGCCTGAAGCGCGACGTCGTTCCCGGCGTTGTCGGCACTGCCACTGGCCTCGTTGGTGGTGTCACCGGCGGTCTTGGCCTCAAGCGCGATGTCGTTGGCGGTGTTGTTGGCACTGTCGATGAGACCCTCAATGGCCTTAACGTCAAGGCCAACGTCGATGGCCTCAACCTCAAGCGTGGCCTTCAGAACACTGTTGAGGGTTTGAACGTCGAGGGCACCGTCAAGGATCTCGATGTCGAGAACACTGTCAAGGGCCTGGATGTCGAGGGCACTGTTAAGGGCCTTAACCTTGAGAACACCGTCAAGAACACCGTCGGCAACGAGAAGCGTGATCTCGTTGGCGGCCTCGTTTCTGGCACCACTGGCACTGCCGGCAGCACTGTCGGCGATGCTGAGGGCTCTGGCCTTGTCTCTGGCGTCACTGGCACTGTTGGCAAGACCGTCGAGGGCCTGAACGTTGGCGGCATTGTTGGTGGCTTGAACCTCAAGCGTGACATCCTCCCTGGTGTGACTGGCACTGTCGATGGCCTCACTGGCACTGTCGGCAAGACCGTCGAGGGCGTGAACGTCGGCGCCACTGTCGGTGACCTTAACGTCAAGCGTGGTCTCGTTGGCGATGCCACCGGATCTGGCCTCGTCTCTGGTGTCACTGGCACCGTTGGCAAGACCGTCGAGGGCTTGAACGTTGGTGGCACTGTCGATGGCCTTAACCTCAAGCGCGGTCTCGTTGGCGATGCTACTGGATCTGCCAGCAGCACCGTTAACGGCGTCCACGGCACTGGTCTTGTCTCCGACGTGACTGGCTCTGGCGCTGTCTCTGGCGTGACCTCCACTGTCGAGCCTACTGTTGAGGGCCTTAACGTTGGCGGCCTCGTTGGCGGTCTTAACGTCAAGCGTGACATCCTTCCCGGCGTGACTGGCACTGTCTCCGGCGTTGTCAACCCCGTTGTTGGCACTGTCACCGACACTGTTGACGGCCTCGGCCTCAACGTCAAGCGCCAGGAGCACAACGCCGCTGGCGTCCTTAACCTGAACTCTGGCCTCATCGGTTCCGTCCTCGGCAGCAAGGAGAACGACTCTGGTAACGCTCTTGCTCTTGGCTCTGACTCCGTTGGCTCTGTCGCCGACAAGCTCCACCTCAAGCGCCAGGAGCACAACGCCGCTGATGCCCTTAACCTGAACTCTGGCCTCGTTGGCTCCCTCCTCGGCAGCAAGGAGAACGACTCCGGCAACGCTCTCGCTCTCGGCTCCGGCTCCGTCGGCTCCGTCGCTGACGACCTCCACATCAAGCGCGAGGTCCTCGACACCGAGAACCTCGACATCAACGAGCTCCTCTCCTCCCTCTCCCTTGACCAGCTCAACCAGATCATCGCTTCCCTCAAGCTCGACCAGCTCATCTAAACGGCTAGCTAGCCAGCCTATCTAAAGCTCGGCACGCAGCGCGTCAACCAGCACGACCACATCGACATTTTCCTTGTTATGTTTTTCTAGCGATTCAGACACAGACGTCTACGATTCGATGATGCCATCTGCATCCAACAGCTTTTTGGGGAGGAGACAGTCTTATGAGTCTTCGGCAACGGGCGAACACATCCGCCAGGGTTTCTTGTACAGTAAATATAATCGTTTTTTTCCATTTCACTCGCCTCCCATCTCAAGTCTTTTTGTGAGGTCTCAGTTCATCTGGTGCTATACGTCGCGTGGTCAACAATATGTCGTTCAGTGCCAGTAGCGATGCAGTCATCCCCCCGCACATCGTTGTGCAAGTACCTGGTGGCCCCGTTCAGGGAATGTCAGTGGACACCCATGAGGGACGATGAGACATACACGCATGCAACATCGATCGTAAGCTGATACCTGGAACGTTGTTGAGACCTGCAGTAAGTTTTGTCATAGAGAAGGAGCTGCACTCCCCAGCACCGCAGTGCAAGTATCTGCGGCCGTTCAAAATTGCAATCACTAGCCGGCGAGAGCGTGGCGTGAGATTCATGAACATGGCATGCTCAAAGTCAGCGGAAACAGACATAGCAGTTGTATGTCGACTTTTCGTCATTTGAAAAAGCTCTGGGTAGCAATCACAATTGCTCTTCCTGGTATTTTGCCCATGCAATATTGAAGTCTTCCGGAAACTCGCCATACCTCGCAACGCCATCTTCTGGGATGTGATACCAGCTCGGTGCCCTCTTGAGCCAAAGATGCATGCACACTTCAGGTATCGTATCGGCGCCTTCGGTCGCCGTGCCAGCAGCAACATGTGTTCTATGGGGGTAGAAGTCATACTGAATTGCCATGCAAGAACCGCAATCTCGGCAGAACGTCCTGGTAGACACACTTTTATCGCCATCACCAATTGTCGGCCTCCAGACTGAGATTGTACCGGCCCACGATAGTGCAGACTTGGTGATGCCGATCCACGATGCGAATGGTGCCCCCGAAGCTTGCTGGCATGTTGTGCAGTAGCAGAAGTCTAGATGCTCTGGGGCTGCGGTAGATGACCAGCGCACCTTGCCGCATGCACACTGGCCGGAAATCACAGATGTAGGCATGGTATGATGTTATGTTTCTTCGTTGGGAGGAGTGGCTTAGGTAGTTCGACCATTGCCTGAGAATGCGTCGTCGCCAGTTGAAACGAACCCCGCTTGTCATCACAACCAATCGTTTCGCTGCTTTGATGACACACTGTGACACTGCATCTATCAATCAGAACAATGACCCAAATGCATGCTGCTTTGCCAATATCTGATTGAAGGCTAGACTTGGTGATTCGGCGTGGTCATCTGATGGCATGACTGCATGCATGGACGTCTCGCCCGTTTCCATGCAAGTCTCCAAGAATTGTGGAGCCTGCTGCTCTTGACGCGACTTCAACCAGCCACTTTATAGCCAGCATACCTATACCTAGCCGTATATCATCTCAAGCATCGCCTGTGACTTCTGAGTCTTTCTCCTTGCATCTTCGAATCATCAACCACGAATGATGCTACACAAATCTACTTCCATCGCCTTGCTGGCCTTCGCAGGCAACGCAGCCTGCTGGGGCGGTCTAGGTCATCGTACAGTCGGCTATCTAGCACAGCACTACTTCACCGAGGACGCCAACCAGCTTTTCAAGGATCTTGTCAAGCCCTCGGATCATTTCGACATCAGCGATGCTGCCGTGTGGGCGGATAGTATCAGGCACCGCGAGCCCTTCACCGAAGGGTGGCACTTCATCGGTGAGAGTCTCAACACATCATGAAGCTCTGGCCCACGGTCTGACCTTATGTAGATGCAAAAGACAGCCCACCACATCAGTGCGATCTGGACTTTGCCCGCGATTGCAAGATAATTCAGGGCTGTGTCGTCTCGGCTATCTCGAACCAGGTATGGTGACTGTTGTTTCCCAGAACACTCGTCAGGGCTAATCCTGTCATCGCCACTAGACTGCTCTCATCCTAGACGAAGACTCATCCTTCAGAACCCGCAATGAAGCAATGAAGTTCCTCCTCCACTTCATCGGCGACATTCACCAGCCCCTGCACGCCGAAGATCTCGCCCGCGGTGGCAACGACATTCCCGTCACATTCGATGGCCACCGTACCCAGCGCACGAATCTTCACAGCGTCTGGGACTCTTCTATTCCCAGGAAACTCAACGGCCTCAGCTTCGATGCTCACGCAACCGAGGAGAAGCCTGCAGCAGCCAAGTGGGCCAAAGAGCTCGCCGACAGGACCAAAGCTGCAGATCTGCCTTCGCCGAATGTATTCACTGAGTGCACCAATATTGCTGATCCGAACCAGTGTGGCATTGCATGGGCTACGGAATCGAACAAGTTGGTTTGTTCATATGTTCTTGCGCCTGGTCTCGACTGGGTCAAGGACAATGATCTTGGTGGAGAATACTACGAAGGTGCCGTTGATGTTGTGGAGTTACAGATTGCTCGCGCTGGCGTCAGACTGGCTGCTTGGATCAATGCTATTGCTGCTGTCGCTAAGGAGCAGGAATCGGCCAAGGACGAACTCCGAAGATGAACAATTTATGTATTAATCTACGTAATGCTTTATGAAGTAAGGCTTGCTTACCCTGGTCAAGGGCTCGAGCAAGGCCATGGCCGAATTTTTGACGTGAAGTCATGACATCGACTGAACGCAAATGCAAAGCTTCTGCCATGCGCGCCTCCACTCTCATGTCCCTCCGTTACTTTTCCAAAAGTGGTTGTCTTGGGGCGTATCACATCGTCATTATGCTTATAATACCAGGCTGTACATGGGATCAAATCCAATGGGCTTTCATGTGTAGCATAGTCTCGAACTCTCTTAGGAACGTGAGGAATTTCTCATGGCCACCATCTCGGCTGCGGCGCTGATCGTCGTCAGGCAGACGTTGTAACCATTTCTGGACCTCTTCGCGATGGTAGATGGCGGCTCGAAGTCTGCTGGCTATAATCGAATCCATGACGGTGTTGGGACTACGCTTGACGATAGTGAAAGCTCGTCGATAGTTTGCGCAAGTCAGTGGCCTGGTCTTGATGTTTTCGTTCTCGTCCACGAACGGCTTCCAATTGAACGGGCCCTTAAAGTCCATTTCATCAAAGGGAGAATCAGGAGTTTTCTGTAACACTCTCTCAAAAGCTTCCTGATCCAGTCGATACCGACGGTAGTGCTCTCGGACTTCCTCATCCGGCTCGGCACCCCGCGTGATTATGAAGTCATGCATGTAGATTTATACAAGAACTAGAAGAAGATGAGTGCCAGAAAGGACTTACATGACGCTCGCAATGATTAGCATCCAAGAATTTTCCTCCTACGCCAGAAACAGGCGCAAAATTCCTCCGTGCATCGTGTAATTTATTCGTGTTCTTCGATCGCATAGCCAAGCTTCTCGCCAACCTTCACTTGCATTCCCTTCTCAATGCACCATTTCCAACCACCCTTCCTGCCAGAGCCGTCGGCGCCCATGAAGCCCTCGTCCAGAGTTGGCCTCCTGCCCTTGGGAGCCTCGAACACCATCACAATCGTGCTTCCGAGCTGGAAGCCACCCATCTCCTCACCTCTCTTGAGAGCATGGCCACCAAGGACGCTCGAGGCTGCTTTGTAGGTTGCCTCGGCGTAGCCAGAGTATGGCTCGCCACGCTTTTGTGCTTCGGCGGCAGCGTGATCGGCAGCAGTGTCGGTGAGCAGGCTGTTGGTGCGGAGTTCGCGATCGAAGTTGACAACGATAGAGCCGACATTGGTTGCGCCGACAGGAGTGTAAGAGAAGAAGCCGTGCTTCCATTTACCTAGCAGCACCACACGCTCGTTGAGGGTGAACAGACCGGGGAGAGTGCGGACGAGGTACGGCGATACAGAGTAAAGTTCACCAGCAAAGTGACGTCGTGACTCAACGACCCAAGAGACTGGAGAGTGGAAGCGGTGGTAGTCGCCAGGTGCAAGGTAGACAACACAGTAGTAGAGAGCGGTAGGTGCCTCTGTTTGGCCACCGAAGTAGTACCACGGCTTGGCCTTAGGGGAGAGAGCAAGATCTGCTTGTACCGCTGCCTCTGAGCTTGCGCGGGACGGTGTGCTCTGGTCGTCCGCGGGAACCACATTTTCGTTCATCTTTGCGCCTTCCCTCGTACGCGGCTTTCCCTTTCCAGCCTTGGCCGAGCCAGAGAATAAAGAGGGAAGATCGTATGAAATACCATTCACACGGGCGAACTCTTCGTCCGCCTTGATCTTCTCTTCTTCGCCTTCCTTTACTCTGAATTTGCTCTGCTGGGGTGCTCCAGATGTGCCTGCAATGTTGCTGGTAGGTTCGCCACCTTCCATCGGCTGATCACCCAGCAAAGCGTCAACAGAGTATGTCACACCCTTGACTTGCTCAATATCGCCATGCTCGATCACACCAAATTGCACGATCTTTCCATCTGCGGGCGACAATAGGGCATTGGGATTTGGGTCAAGTGGCCGAACACCAGGCTTGATTGTGCGGTAGAAGAACTCGGAGAGGTTGCGGAAGTTGTGCAGGTCTTGTTCTTCAATCTCGTCAAAGTTCACACCAAACACCCAGCCGTACAGCTTGAAACCAGGCACACGCAGATAGTAGGGAATGTCCAAGCTGTTGAACTGTCCCCATATTCTGCTCAATGCCTTCAGTGGCAGCGCAGACATGATCTGAACCGACCATGGTCCACTGGGTCTGATGCTATGCCTCCTCACTGGTCTGCCATTCTCATCTCCAAGTTCATATTTCCGCGCCCATTCGTCGTCAATCCTCTGCTGTTCACGGACCTGGACCCTGTAAAGCTGGAAACCTCCGAGGAAGGCAATGCCCAAAGCCAGTGGAATAGGTCGCCATACAATCTGAGTCGAGTCGAGGGCAGTTCTCAGCCGCTTGCGGAAAGGATCGCGTTTCTGTTCCGATTGCTGTTGTCGCTGCGATGAGGAGTAGTTGCGGGACCTCGGTGGTGCTGGCCGGCGATGGAGAGCGGCGCGGAAGAGCGGCGACGTGCGCCGAGCAAGGAGTGGTGCGGACATATCGTAAAACGGTCTGCAGGGTATCACTCGACCATACCAGAGTGATGTAAGGCAGGCAAGAGCCTGGAGAGCAGAGTGGGCGAGGTGTCAGAGCAGGTTGTAGCTCTCTTCACATGGGACGAAAGTCTACGGCTTCTAGCACCAAACAGGCGCAGTTCGCTCGCTTCCCCAGACAACTCTGACGTGCCTCTTCCGCCGCTAGCGCACAGGGAACGCTTCCCTTGCAGCTCGCGCCAGCTTCATTGAGCCAGCTGGTCAATCATCTTCCATGACCAATTAATAATAAGTCATTTCGTGATTTGCAGCGTTTTTGCCTTTGCGCACTGTTTCAATACGCATTTCACCCCCACGTGATGGGCAATCGATAATCCGCATACCAGCCTAGATATCTACAACATGCCTCCGAGCGAACCGCCCTCTGAGATCACCCTCAGAGTGAAGGTTCCACCTGGTCATATTGCTGGCAGCAGCGTTGATGAATTCTCTCTTGGAACGGTTTCGACATCAGCGCACGTTGGCGACCTTCGACAGCAGATCCAGCAGCTACTACCATCGCATCCGGTTCCCGACCGTCAGCGTTTGCTTTACGCCGGCCGCGCTCTTGTCGACAACGAGCAAACGATCGCAAGCGCGCTGAATACAAGACGTGATACCAGCCAGAATGAATACGTCCTCCACTTGCTCGTTAAAGGCGACCAGGATGCAACAGGTGGACAAGCAACTCCAGGCAGAAGAGGCGTTAGTAACCCCGGTGCGGGTGGAGGCTTACTCAGCGCTGGGCATTCAGTGGAACAAGGCCAGGCTGTGCCCTTGGGTGGCGCAATAGGCAATGGGTTACCTCAGGGAGTGCCCCAAGGTGTTCCTCAGCCACCGTACAACCTGCACCAGGCACAACACATGGCTATACTACAGCAGCGACAAGCGCAACAAATGCATCACATGCAGCAGCTGGGGCGGCACCAGCATCATGCGGCTATGGGAATGCCACAGGTACCAGGCGCAAGGTATCCAGTCCTACCGAATGCTATGCCGTTCATGCCTGGGCAGCTTCCTCAGCGAAACGGGCCACCCAGCGAGAATGATACTAGTGCAGACCAAGGGAACACCCAACGCCCCATACCAGATGGAGAAGGCGCAGGCGCAGATGCCCCTCAACGGGATGGCGCTGCTGAATCTGGTACACAGCCAGCAAACGCGAACAACACTCCTGGATTTCCACAACAGGCTCAGGGACCTCACAGACCGATGAGTGGCCAGGGTTTCCATGTGCAGGGTGTTGGCCCTAACGGAAATCGTTTCGAAATCCATCAACAAACGCTCAACATTCCGTTCCCTGGACAGCAGGCTCAGTTTGGTTTGCCACTTCCGGGAATGCCTGGTATGGGCTTACCTTTCCCTTTGCCTGGCATGGCGCAACAACCACGTCAACCAAATTCTGTACAGCAACCCAATGGTCCATCCGCACTTGACAGAGCAAGGCAGAACGTGGCAGAGATGAGGCAAATGGTAGATGCGATGCGTACCACCAATGCAAGTGAAGAAGATCGGGCTCGTACCGCACGATTACAGGAGCACATCCAGGCAGTGAATGATTACATTGATCCATTTGGGGTTAGTCGACCTAATCTGGCTCCTCGCTCAACCTCACCATTCCCTGCTCGTATGGCGCAGAGTATGCGCGCTTCACCTTCGCTGGGGCTTCCACCTTTCCCACCACCACCACGCACACAGCCCAGCGTGATACCGAATGTCATGCAGAACGCTAGACAACAACCCCTTACGAACTCAGACACGACCTGCTACCTTCTCTCCTCGCCACAGGGTCCTCAAGCGCTTCTATTCTCACCTCAGCATGGCACGTATACTGGCAGCTTTACTGGTCAAACTACCACAGGTCTAAGCATCGGCGCCGCCCAATCAAATGGCTTGCATCGCGTCATACACACGACTGGCGCGCCGGGACAACCAGCACCAACTCCAACACAGCCTACTGATGCCGCCAATGCTGCCGGCAATGACCAGGCGGGTGGTGCAGCTGTTGATCCTGCCGTAGCTGCTGCTCAGCAAGTTGCTCAGCAAATCAATCAAGCACAGCAGGCTCGCGCCGCCGCTCAAGACAACGCACTTGGTCCGATGCAGCCGCTTCTAGCCCACTTCTGGTTGCTGCTACGAGTCATGATATTTGCATACTTTATCATCGGCACCAACATGGGCTGGCGCCGACCAGTAGCCCTCGCCACTATCGGCCTTGGGTTCTACCTGATCAGAGCCGGGTTATTCGGAGACGGCGGAGTGGCAAGACGCTGGTGGGATGGCATTGTACGTGTCGAGCAAAGACCTCGACAGCAAGCTCAAGCACAAGGTGAAGCAGCTGCAGCCGATGGCGAGCAAAGGCCTGGTCAGTTACCAACACCTGAAGAGCTCGCGCAACGATTGATTCAGGAGCGTCAGCAAGCTCTGGAACGTGCTCCGATGCATCGACTCAGGGAGCAACTTCGTCCTGTGGAGCGTGCTGGTGCACTCTTCTTCGCGAGTCTCTGGCCGGGTGTTGGCGAAGCACACGTTCGCGCTCGTGAGGCTGAAGAGAGAAGGGTTGCTGAGGAAGAGGTTGAGCAGAGGAGGCGTGAGGAAGAAGAGAGGCAGCGAGCTATTGAAGCGGAGCAGAGCAACGAGAAGAAAGAAGAAGCTACTGATGTCGCCGTGGCAGAAGGTGTTGATGATTCTGTGCCTGAGAAGGGAGCACCTGCTGCATCTACTGAGAGCACCAAAGAACCTGAAATCACCGATGGTGTTGCACAAGACAGGTCGGAGCAGGTAACGCAATAGCTACATATACCCTAAATTGACAGATAACGATTCGAAGGCTGGATGCCATGCAATCAAATGAAGAGAGATGGTCCAGCCGCGTGTCATAACACGTTTCTCATCTTCACGTGAAGGAACCATCGCCCGGTGAGTCAACAAAGAAGGATGTATTTCTCAACCCTTTTCGCAGACTTCACTTACACTTTTGCATGCTGACGTTCTCCGAAAGCTCGACTAGAGCATAAGCCCACGTGAAAGAGCAACAGTGTGGTTACAGTTACAAACACGGCCCCGTGCTAACCATGCTCTCAATCACATGCTAACGAGGACGATCGTTGCCAAAACGATGCTGCTTACGAACACTCCGAGTGAATGGCAGCTACATGTGAGGAACTGAAATCGGAAAGTTCCGCTCGAGGAAAGGATATAAACATTGCGATGCCCCTGTGTCTCCGTGTCTTCTTCTCCTTCCCTCGCCCCCGTTCTCTCGACTCGACGCCGCCCCAGTCGAATCCAACCTTTCAAAGAACAATAAGCCATGGCCACTCCGTCGAACCAACTCAACTCTAACCCGTACACCCTTCTACCGACTTACACTCCGGTCCACGGCGAGCGTCTCCCCGAGGAGCTCAAGAGCCTCATCAGCGAATATCAAGATGCCAGTCTCTGCGTCCTGGCCAAGCTCATCGAACACGGCGGTTTCAATAAGTCATTCCTCGACAAAGAAAAGAAGCTGCTCAAATCACTCTCGTTCCAAGCCGGCCGCAGCGTCTACCCGATGACCGTTCGCCGCGAGCGTTCCACCGACTACAACGGCATGAAAGTCGACATCCCGTACATCACCAGCAACCAGTACATGTCCTTGTACTACTCTATGCTCCGCCCTGACTACTCGACTCCCGCTGCCATCAACGCCACTCTTCATGATGTCTACGACAAGCTGCTGCTCGCTATCGACAACAGGGCCGCTGTGCACGACTGGCACTTGCAACTTCCTGCCTCCGATCCTCGCGTTGAGAACAATCCGAAGCATGCTGCTTTCTTGCAGCGCTTGAGGATGCTGAGAGATGCCATTGCTCGTCGCTTGTTCTGATCTCTGATCGATTCGTGTTTTGTCACTTCGTCAAGGGTGCACTTTCCGGCTTTCGACGAGTGGCATGGCGAATGATCAGCGGATCAGCTAGGTTATTCTGTCCCCTGATTTGTGTGTTGTTTGACGGTGCGATTGAGAGCTACTGTTTGTCATTTGGCTTTCAACGTGATTGCTTTGCTGTCGCATGCAAGGTGGCTTGATGGTGCAAGGCCGGGTAGACGATATGGTTGGCTTGAATTGTAACGTAGACGAGAAAACAATATTCGGCATTCACTCGATTATACTCTCATTGTCGTTCTTATTGGGATCTACTCTCCTCCGAGTGACAATGTAAACAAGGTGAGTCTCGTAAAGCAACAAGCGCAGGTTTTACTCGCTGGCTACTTGATTCACTGACATCGCTTGCGACCCTACGTGTACCGTGTATCTCGTGATGTCAATTCTGGCCAAGAAGAATCCAAAACTTGATTCGACGATTTCATGGGCCCCAACCGTGATTTGATCGTACTTATAGGTCTTCAGCAATGTAAAGAATATGTAATCGACGAATGACGTTGGATTGAGACTAATTAGGACAATACTCACGCAGTCATACCTGGATATGTGATACACCGTCTCCGGAGGTCGGGGCTACAAGGGTTAGGGCAGCGGCGACAGACACCAGACCCCGTGCATGCATCTTATGAGATCAATGCTGCTGTCCGAAACGAAGGCCGACATCATCTTTAAAAGATATCGTATCTATGCGCCTGTACACCGACGTGGAAGGAGCCCCACATGGTCACAAACGAAGCAGCAGAAAATGTCTGGTAGAGGCTCATCGAGACCAAGGTTCACCGACCGTAGTGCTGTTTCTGGCGCTGGAGCTTTCCCCACTACCGTTGGTTCCTCAAGCGTCCAATCACAATCGATATATACACCGCTGACCCGCGATGTCAGCAGAATTAGATGGCCCGGCGCGGGGTTGTCGAGCTTAAGAGGTTCTGCCTTGTAAGGTTGAAGAGTGACAACAAGGTAAGTGCCCGGAGTAAGAGCGGTCTCTTTGTGTCATTTGTTTCTCCTCCCTATTTCCTACTTCATCCTCAACATCAACACAAAACACAGACACTGCAACACGCAAAGCAACACCTCCTACACCTTCACTCACCAACACCAAATACCACAACCATGTCTCCCGCCCAACAAGTCTGCCCCGTCGTGGGAACCACCACCACCGTCCTCCCTCCCAACCACCCTCACTACGATGCCTCCAACCCCGAAGCTCGCTGCCCGGTCACCAACGCCAAGGTCGAGCATCACGACAACTCCATCATCCACGACCACTCCACCGTCTCCCAGCCCAGCCAGGACGCCAGCGCCTGCCCTGCCCTCAAGAACGCCAACACCAAGGAGTCGATCACAGATGCTACTTGCCCTATCGTTGGGCCCGTGAGCGCCTACCTGCCTCCGACCCACCCCCACCTTACCGAGAAGGAGTCTGGCTCTGTATGCCCTGTGACAAATGCTACGTTGGAGCACCACAAGTCGAAGGTTCACGAGCACCCTTCTGTCCCGAACGATGCTCCCGCAGCTAAGTGCCCTGTTGCGAGTGCTTCGTTGAACGCTTGAGCTTCAGTGGAGTAGATGAAGTTGATCACGATTCTTATGAGGAAGGGACGGATGGCGTTTTGGCTTGGACGTTCGCTCGGACTGTGGCTAGAAATATTGAATAGTTGGCCGTATATCAGTACATGATTGTTTACTTCTGGACGCGGTGTAGCAAACGTGCAAAGTATAACATCTGCAATTCTGTCAAGTAAAGAGTTGTCATTAGTTCAGCGAAATCTCCAGGTCTGCTGCTCCGATGCACATACCTTCTCTGTGGCTGCTGTAGTCTTCTGTTAAACTAGGCCTGAAAGCATGAGCATGCTGTTCACAGGGGCACTGGTGTAGTCCTGGTACTTTCCAAAGAATCCACGAACCGAGCTGAAGAGCAGTCGTTGCTGACGGAAGTAAGTATTCGAAGAGCTACTGACGAATTGCCAGTAGTTTCTCAAGAGTAGATGAATCGGACTGGCGGGCCGAATTCTGCTGGCACAAGCATAGTACTTCTGGGGATACTACTGAACTTCTAGTAGTATTTCATTGGTGAATGAATCGAACAAGAGCTGTAGCTGCTGACAGCCGTAACGAAACATGCAGACTTCTGTGAGTTGAAACTGTACACCCGACTCAGCGAGAGCACATTATTCTTCATCCGGACTTTTCTAGAGGAGACGCGATTTGAAGTAGTGTCAGCAGAAAGCTAAAGTAACTTTGCGAACCACTTATCACCTATAATAAAGCGGAGTAGATACCTACAAAACCCGTACCTCGGTCCAACCAACAACCGCAAGAACTATTGTACGATCGTAGCAGTTTATTAAAGAAAATCAGTGCTCTCTACACCTCGCTGAAATCATTAATCAAATCAATCAACGATATGCCTGAAGAATTCCCCCGTCCAACACGCTCTCTAGCCGGCCGCGTCGCCATCGTCTCTGGCGCAGGCGCAGCAGGCGATGGCATAGGCAACGGCCGCGCCTCAGCAATCCTCCTCGCAGAAGCAGGCGCCAAAGTCGTCTGCGTAGATCTAGCACTAGATCTCGCCCAAAAGACAGCAGACATGATCTCACAAGACGGCCACAGCAGCGCCATCGCCGTCCAAGCCAACGTGACATCCGAAGAAGACGCTCGCAACGTCGTTGCCAAAGCGATCGAATCGTTTGGACGAATCGACATTCTGGTCAACGTTGTTGGCGTTGGAGGCGCTGCTGGGACTGCGGAGGATGTTGATATGGTGGAGTGGGCCAAGGGGATGGAGATCAATGTTGCGAGTATGGTGATTATGGCGAAGTATTGTATTCCTGTCATGTGTAAGAATGAAGGCCAGTGGCGCGGGAGTATTGTGAATATTGCGAGCGTGGCGGGGATTAGAGGTGGGACGCCACATTTGCTTTATCCGACTAGCAAGGGAGCTATTGTGGTGAGTTGCCTTTGTTGTGGGTTTATGATCGATGGTTAACCAGATGTGACAGAACATGACGCGAGGTATGGCTGTGCATCATGCTCCGCAGGGCATTCGCGTGAATTGCGTCTGCCCTGGAATGGTCTACACGCCGATGATGTATTCAGGTGGCATGACGGAGGAGGCGAGAGAGGCTAGGAAGAATCGAAGCCTGTTGAAGACAGAGGGGACAGGATGGGATGTTGGCGCTGCTGTTAGATTTTTGGCGGGCGATGAGGCGAGATGGATGACAGGTAATGTGTCTTTGACTTGCACCGATTGAGCCAAAACTGACGAGGTCTTGATCAGGTGTGATACTACCTGTTGATGCAGGTGCTACATGTGCAACGGGAAGTGATGTGCCGAAGAGTGCAAGTATCAACCCTCCAAAGTAGATCAAAAGACGTGTACCCGCAGCAAGCCGACAGTCCACACATGTGGCTGCAGACATGAGCATACGAAGATGGTATCCCCGATTGCAGCTCGGCAGACGAAACATCTCAGGTTCATATAGACTACAGCTTACAATATCTCAGCGTTGAGAACATGCAAGAAGTGATGTAGCGACCGTTGGTAAGGAAAATCATTTCGTCGATCTTGTTTGAAGCAAAATCTCTTGTTATCCAGCTACGGTGCACGATTCCGTGCTCTCCGACACATAATAGAGTGCCTTTGCGTAGGATGTCGCAAAGGTACCACAATAAACAGCGCCGTGATACAATTTAAATGAAGGAAAGGAGAGCAGGCGAGAGCGCGTGAATTGCTGCTTATAAGATAATTTCTCGGCTTCCCCGCGGTGGACGAGCGGCTCGCTGCGTAGCGCCACGCACGCTGGCGTACATGACAGCACCAATGAGTGACTTGCTTACTATGCGGCAAGAGAACCAGAGAGCAGCTGCAGCGTTTCGAGAGTGATTGACGTCTCGACCACGCCGCCGCCACCACTACACCCGCCCACACATACACCTCTCCACTCCACCTCATATCACATTCCTCCGGGCGTTGGTAGGACAAGATGATGAGGCAGCAGCTGTTGCGCACGCTCAGGCGCTCTCAGCGCCCGGCCTCCCAGGCCAATGCTATCCGCAACCTCTCCTCGAGTGCGCGCCGTGCCGCCGAGGTCGAGCTCACCATTGACGGCAAGAAGGTGTCGATTGAGGGTATGGAGATGCCGGAGAGCCTACAGGAACATAGAGCCGACACTGACACATGCTTTCATAGCCGGATCCTCTCTCATCCAGGCCTGCGAAAAGGCCGGCTCCGTTGTCCCCCGCTACTGCTACCACGAAAAACTTATGATTGCCGGAAACTGCAGAATGTGTCTGGTCGAAGTTGAGCGCGCACCCAAGCCCGTGGCATCTTGCGCGTGGCCGGTGCAACCCGGCATGGTGGTGAAGACGGACAGCCCACAAGTACACAAGGCGCGCGAGGGCGTGATGGAGTTCCTTTTGGCAAACCACCCTCTTGATTGCCCTGTTTGCGACCAGGGAGGCGAGTGTGATTTGCAAGATCAGAGCATGAGATACGGTGCGGACAGAGGTCGTTTCCACGAGATGACCGGCAAGCGTGCGGTTGAGGACAAGAACATTGGCCCTCTCGTCAAGGTACGCACACAGTGACGAAGTACATTTCCAACACACTCCACTGACAACCCGCAGACATCCATGAACCGCTGCATCCACTGCACACGTTGTATCCGTTTCGCCAACGACGTTGCTGGCGCTCCCGAGCTTGGTAGCACCGGCCGTGGCAACAGCATCGAAATTGGCACATACCTCGAGACCGCCCTGGACACCGAACTTTCTGGTAACGTCATCGACCTCTGCCCCGTCGGTGCTCTTCTCTCCAAGCCATATGCCTTCAAGGCCAGACCTTGGGAACTTTACCACATCGAGACTGTTGATGTCCTCGACGCCATTGGCAGCAACATCCGCGCAGATGTCAGAGGCCTTCAGGTCATGCGTATCCTTCCCAGACTTAACGACGACGTCAACGAGGAATGGATCCACGACAAGAGCAGATTCGCCTGCGACGGTCTGAGCACACAGCGTCTCACAACCCCCCTGATCAGGAGGAACAACGAGTTCCAGCCCGCCACCTGGGAGAACGTCCTGGTCGAGATCGGTGACAAGTTCAAGTCTATCGCCCCCAAGGGTGACGAGATCAAGTTTGTCGCTGGTCAGCTTGTTGATGTCGAACAGCTTGTCGCTGCAAAGGATCTCGCTAACCGCCTCGGCTCTGAGAACCTTGCCCTCGACTTCACCAAGGGCTCCGAACCCCTCGCACACGGTACTGACATTCGCTCTAACTACGCTTTCAACTCTAAGATCACAGGTGTCGAGGAGGCTGACGCCATCCTTCTCGTTGGCACCAACCCCAGACACGAAGCCGCGATCCTTAACGCAAGAATCAGGAAGCAATGGATGGGCTCTGATCTTGAGGTTGGCCTCGTTGGCGAGAACTTCGAGTCTACCTTCGACTACCAGCACCTCGGTGGTGATGCCAACGCTCTTAAGTCTGCTCTCTCCGGCGAGTTCGGCAAGAAGCTAGCCAACGCTGAGCGCCCCATGATCATCGTTGGATCTGCTGCTGTTGAGCACGCTGACGCCAAGGCTATCTACGAGACCATTGGTTCTTTCGTCGAGAAGAACAAGGGCAACTTCCAGACTGAGGAGTGGAACGGTTACAACGTTCTCCAGCGCGCTGCTTCCCGCACAGGTGCTTACGAGCTCGGCTGGTCTGTCGCCAGCCCCGAGACCGCCAAGACCACCCCTAAGATTGTCTGGCTCCTTGGTGCCGACGAGATCACTGCCGAGGACATCCCCAAGGACGCCTTCGTCATCTACCAGGGTCACCACGGTGACAAGGGCGCCATGCTTGCTGACGTCGTCCTTCCTGGTGCCGCATATACCGAGAAGCACGCCACATACGTGAACACCGAGGGTCGCGTGCAAATGGCTCGTGCCGCCACCAGCATCTACGGTGCCGCCCGCGAGGACTGGAAGATCATCCGCGCCGTTTCAGAAGCCGTCGGCGCACCTCTTCCCTACGACGACGTCGAGGCTCTCCGTGACCGCATGGAGGAGATCTCACCCGCTCTCCGCCGCTACGATGTGGTCGAGCCTGCCAGCATGCCCCAACTCAGCCGCGTTCAGCTCGTTGAGCAGAACAAGGGCTCCACCGTCTCCGGCACCGCTTTCAAGAGGCCCATCGAGGACTTCTTCTTCACCGATGTCATCTCCCGCTCATCTCCCACAATGGCCCGCTGCAGCGCCGCCAAAGCACAGAAGAACCCCAAGAACGACTTCATGGCCCCTAGTAAGAACCAGGAGCGTGTTGCATACGGTCCTGAAGGTGCTCAGGCCAGTGCATAAACGAAGCAGAAGTGAAGGAGAATATTTTGCAAAACGAATTTCAGGAAATTGCACATAAAGTGTCATTGTTAGAAGGCGGAGAGAGAGAGGGAAAGAAGTAGGAATGCATTTTGCGAACAAGAAGAGGGAAAATGTATATATCCTGTTTTTTTTGGCGAACGATGGCGTTGCCCGAGTCTTTGCTCTACATAGCAGTTTTAGAGTAGGGCTTTCTATCTTTTTTTTGTATGTATAATTCACGTCATTTACGTGTGTCTTGGTTGGTTCCACCGTGCACTGGTCCGTCGCTAGACTGTGTTGTTCGCTCATGTCCTCTTCTGCACGGCTTGCTATATCATACCTGCCACTTCGGGGTGAGGATTAGGCTGCGAGCTTGATATGGATCTGAGCTTATTTCAATGTCCATCGGACTTTACTGATTGGCATCAAATGGGCTCGGTATACAACTCGTGCAGGGCTCCAACCCCCGATAGGGAAGCTGAGGCTGCTGTATCTTCGAGGGAGATGTCGAAGCCTAGTCGATTCGGCGAGATGTAGGTATAGTAGTACCTGGGCACGCGATCCATGATGCTTACCCACGTAATGAAGAGGGCGAAGACCGGGAAAAGCAAGTATACCATGTTGACAGGCGTAGCCAATGACGATGTCTGATTTCTCTCGCTATGCTGAAACATGCTATGTATATGCAAACTGAAAGCTGGGAATATGCCTGTGCATGGAGAATCGTTTTCTGTGCATGGAGAATCGTTTTCTGCCGCCACCTATGATGGTTTTTGCATTTCTCTTGGCCTTTTTTGATGTTCGCCCTGTTGACCTCTTTCATGTTCCTGGTCTCGTTAATTCCTCTCTCTTACGATCTGTGAAGGCCTGGTCATCTTTCGAGGGCACGTGCTTGACCTCAGCTGATTAGGCATCGGGTTCTTCACGGCGTTGCGCGCCCGCCTGAACGGCTCGAGTCGCAGGCACGATGTCCAGCTTGCAGATTTACACATACACCTCTCCCGGGTCATTACTTTCCCGGTTGAGGTCGTCGCGCTTCGAGATGCGCAAGGACTTCTATTCAACTGCAGCTTGAGTGTGGCATATCGGGAAAGTGTCCCCTTCACACCGCTGATCGAAGAGACCTTTGGTGGAGTAGCTTGGCCATCGTCATCTGCATGCAGTACGCAGGGCTTACGCCGGCCAGCTAACTCGAGGAACATCGGCCTGCGCCACCTGTACATGTCTCTGTACATCTGTGCTCATCCCAATGATCGCGTGATCGCTACCTCAAGTTTGATCGTTTATCATTTCCTCATCGCTTCCTTCTTCTACCAGGCTGCTGCCAGAGCTGTTTTCGCCTGATGCCGACTCAAGCTGGAAGCCATCGGTCCTCTCTACCAAACTGTTGTAGTAGTCCACCAGCGACTCTGGCTTGGGCACAATTTTCCACTGTACTTTTTGCAAGAACTCTAGCTCCAGTGTTGCCAGTTCCGATACCGGAATGCCGCCTATGCGTGCATACGTAGGGTTGGTCCAGAAGCTGTCACTCAAGCCTTTTGCTGCTACAGTCACTGCTGTAATGAGGAAACGATGCACCGTTAGGCTGTTGATCGTGAAGGCTGGGTAGAGTGCACACAAGCGGTCGATGTAGTAAACCATACTGAGAAGTATTGGCGGCGAAAGTGTAGCATGTTGTATGAGGCGTTGCAAGTAGTCTGCCACACTGATGCCGGGTGGAGCTCGCGAGTGAAATCTTGTCAGACGACCGTCCCGCAGTGGAATCTGATCATTCAGCCGGATGAGCTCCATCAACATGTTGGCGATGAGTACACCCAAGTCTTTCGGATTGCATGTTTCATATGCCCGTGGCATGATCTTCGCTGCTTCGGAGTCTGCACGTGGGCGTTTGGGAGCAGACGAGTGTCCATGAGTCGACCGAGCCTCTTGTGGTTCTGATTGCTGCCCAGCCGGCCTTTCTGCCAGCCTATCATGAGTGTGAGGGTCTTGCCGCACAGCAGGCTCGGCTGGCTCACTTGCAGTGCCGCCAAGGTGATTGGTAGCGCTCATCCGTGGCGACCGCGACTGAGCGCCCTCCTTCCTCTTCCTGCTACCTGCCGCCAGCTCCAGCGCCGCCAGCTTGTGCCCGGTTACTGTGGGTGGATAGCCTTCCGGGCTGTACTGGGTGCCAGCATCCGCGTAACGCGGCCTGCCCTCTCGTCCAGCGGCGTTCTCCACGATGGGATCGCGTGGTTGTTTCGACAGGTGATTGAAGGGCTGCGAGGGCGAGAGCCGGGCATTGGCAGCCCGTTGGCGCGGCGAGGTGATTGCGGCGAGGTGCGGCGAGGATCTGGAAGGAACGGCGGACTTGGGAGAAGGTGCGAAGGACGAGGCCCTTGAGCGAGGGCGAGCCGAAGGGTAGTGGAAGGTCGACGGGCGTGGTGAGGCTACGGGCGAGGGCGACGAGGGCAGAGCCGACATAGACATGGACATGAAGGCGCAGGGCTGTGGCGGGGCGTGGAGGAGGAGGGGTGGGTGGTGCGGTGCAGCTCGGACGTTCGCGTGGACAGGCTCCGGCGCATATTATTACTGGGGCGTGCTCGGCGTGGTCGGGCGGCGGCCGTGGTTTGTAGTGGCACGGATTGGGACGGCGACGCGAGCAGAAGGAGGCGTGAGGACGTCCTAGCGCGGGCGGGCGGGGCAGTAGAGGAGAGGAGGAGGAGGAGTGAAGGGGTGCGGCGAGCGGGCGACCAGGGCGGATTGGGCGCTGTGAAGTGAAGAGGTGCACGCAGACTGCTGTGGCCGCGCTCGCTGGCTGGCACCGCGGCGGAGGAGCGTCAGTGCGGCGGCGAGGTCGAGAGCTCGAGATCTCTATTACGTCTGTGACGCCGGGGCAAAAGTGTAAGTCGACCCGCTCCAGCAAGCCAGCCATAGATGAGCGGCAGCGCGCTCACGTGGGCCAAGCATCTGCAAACTCTATGTCTTCTACCCCATCGGCACGCTGGTCTTCCGCCCATGCCGGTGCTGACCCGGACTTGTTGCAGCGCTGATGGCGATGTTTGTGATGTCGACTGCCAATGGTAAGAATGCCCTTCTGACCAGATACGTGATCGACGACATCGGAGAGAAACGGCCTACCTGCCACCATGCTCTGGACATGCCATTATGTCACACTCGTGCATGTTGCGATTCGACCTGGTGCCTGCACGAGCCGCTGACCCTGCTCTCCAGCCTGTGTCTCGACCGCTGCCGCTTGCCGCTACCTATCTTGGCCGAGCGGTTTTCTGTCAAAGATGCCCTCCTTGGCCAGGGCATCGGCGTGGACGGCTGCACGGCAACGTCTAAGTCACCGTGCTGCCGTCCTTGCTGTTGCTGCAGATAGCAAGGCCCGCAGTCCGTGGCCTTTTGATCAAAGATGGGGCGGCGCAAATGCGACGATAGCCGCCTGCCAAATCCCACGACCTGGGTGACATGCTATTCAGCCTCAATCCACTCTAATATGCACCTACGGAGGTATCCTGCGTACCAGCATGCACGTCCACCACATGGGCAATTTGCAAGCGGTTCCGACCTACAACCTTTGCATTTGTGTAAGCTATTACATCGCAACACAATTGATCCTCATAAGTTCCAGCAAAGCCTCTCTGTGGGCACTACTGTACCTATAGATCTATGGTCGATTTTAGAGCAATACCTTCATACCGACTATTATGGGGTAACCAGCATAATCTCATGGGAAAGTGGACCAAGTACGAAAGCTGTAGATGGTGATGTTAATAACGAGAGCACATTTGAAACTACGCAGGAGGTATCCGCGAATGCACGACTGCATGTGGCTGGTGGTATCTTGCTGTGGATGTCGCCAAAGGTAATATCATAAGTTTGAGCAGCTATCTACTGGGCGAGATGACCAACATGACTGCACGGTATCTCATGTGATATGGTGTTCACATCAGCAGCTGTGGCTTTGGAACGTGGGCTACTCATTGTTGAGATATTCTTTAAAATATGGTACCCTCCCTATGAGCGATGTGGTACCATCATCTGGTATGATATCACACACGGTTATGGTCAGCATGTCAGTTGGATGAGGAACAACTATATGATGGTTTGGAGTCTATCGGTACATGTGTACAGTACCTGCCAAAGGCTATCTGTGTTAGAGTAGCTTTCTCGGCTGGCGATAAGCGATAAGAACATCGACCGGGCCGAACCTTCTCCACGTTCCACCAGGGTGGACAGAGTGAGGTCAGACGTGAGCTCGGCACGACCAACACAGCAGTGACCAGCTCTGGCACGTTACGTAGCAAACCTGCCATTCCAGAATACTCATCACCTGCACCCGAGGCACCAGGACATCATCACCGTGCAAAGCATGCTATAGCCCACTCACCATCACAATGGTGCAAGCTACGTCGCTGGCCGCTATCGAGGCGCTCAGAAGCGCCGATTCCGCTCATCAGCAGCTCGAGAGCTTGCGACAGCTCAAGAACAGTATCATCGGCCACGATCAAAGAAAAGAGCTGGCCGTGAAACAAGGTGTTCTGGAGTCGCTGGTCACCATTGTCTCAAGCAGTTCGGCTGGCGAACATAATGGATCCACGACAGGACACACGCAACAATGGCTGCAACAAGAGGAAGCAAGGCTGCAAGCTACCATAATACTTGGCAGTCTCGCAGCAGGAGGCACTGCATATGTCTTTCCGTTGATATCAGCTGGAACGGTGGAATGTCTTTTGCGAGCCTTGCAGCAGGATCATGCGCCCAAACTGATCACTGCGACATTACAAGCACTGAGGAAGCTGGCAGCTTCATGGAGACTGTCACTGGAAACAAGCGAAAGCACCGAGATTAAGAGCTTGGATATGTTCAGTGTCAAGAGCACAGATACGTTTGCCAGAATACTCCAACAGCCATCGGACAATACTACAATGAGCCAGCAGCTGGAGTTGGTCTGCGACATTGTTAACCTATCAGCGCATGGAGATGCTGTCAAATCCACTTTGACACACTCTGGGCTTTTGGACACATTTGCTGGGCTTCTCGTCTCCTACTCAATCGCGAACAAGCACATCGATTACCGTAGCGACACCTCGCATCTCTTGCCAGCACCGAGCGCATCCGTCATCCCAAATATCCTCTCTGCTATTTCTACTCTGATCTCGGGGTCAACGTATCGTGCTCACAGATTTGTCCTGTCTGACCGCATTAAAGACCTCTTCATGAACTTTTCTCCCGGTGAAGGCGACCTGCGTTACATGATGGGACCCAAATATGGCATGCCAAACGCAGATGGTGGCTTGCTTCCTCCTCTTCACATCCCCAACAACAAAAGCCGATCTTACGGTAATGGGTCGAACCCGTTCCCAGGTATGGATGTCATGAACAGACAGAGTGGTACAGGAGAGCCGGGCTTGCATCACGGAGACATCGACCATGCCAACGCCGTCTGTAGTTGGTTGTTGTACTTTGCAAGATCATTGCAAGGGTCCCAAAGAATTGAAGCTTTACGGCTGTTGGCCTTGGTCAATGAAGCGGTCGAGATAGATACAGGGACCTTTCCACGCCACGAATTTGGTCAGAAATCAGACGAGCGAGAGCGCCAGTTGAGCCTGCTTGCTGTACCACTGGCTGTACGACTCGTGCAAGATGGCAGTGAGGCTCGAGACGCCGAAAGCCTGCGCGAACCTGATGAGCTTGCACGAATCCGCGAGTCAAGTTGCGAAGTGCTCGCTCTCTTGATCGCATGCAGCAGAAATCTGCAAGCTGCTTCCGTGGACGCTGGAGCCATCAAATATGTCTGTCCTATCTTAAAGAGGAGTTTCGACAACGTGCCGCTCGCAAAGCCTATGTGGCCTGCGCGGAGAGCGACAGTAGAGGAAGACGAGAAGAAAGCCACGTGCAGGCTAGGCAACAAAGGCCTTCCCATCGAGATCCTTCACGCCATGCGTTGTCGGCAAGGAGCACTCGAGGCAATGGCTGCGATCGCGCATAGGAGCGACGAGTACAGGAAAGCTTTTATCGAGGCGGGGGTCATAACTTGCATCATCGACTCGCTCAAGCCGTTCCCACGGGATCTGCAAGCCAGTATCGTGTCCAACAAGGGACAACTCAGCGTTAAGGATGGGAACACCACGAATGTGGTATTGGCTGCTTGTCGTGCTGCAAAATCCATGTCTAGGAGCGTTAGCATGCTGAGAACTAGTCTGATCGACGCTGGCATTGCAAAGCCTATATTCGAGCTTCTTCGACATACAAACATCGAAGTGCAGATCGCTGCTACGGACGTCTGCGCTAATCTCTTGCTTGAGTTCAGTCCTATGAGGGAAGATCTCGTAGCACTTGGTGTAGTCAACACACTGTGTGAGCACACTCGACGCAGTTCGCCTCCACTTCGCGTTGCAAGTCTCTGGGCATTGAAGCATTTGATCCACAAAGCTCCAAAAGATCTGAGAATCAGTGTTCTCGAGGAGCTCGGTGCTGGTTGGCTCATCAGCGCCATCTCTGGCGAGAATCGGGAAATCGGGCTCTTCTCAAACGGAGGTGGTGTGATTGTGGGTTTGAGTAGTTCCAATGCCGCGGGCGAGCAAGTGGAGCTGCTGAACCCATCACCCATGGATGTTGATGAGCCTACACGGGCGAGCCTTGACGATGATATCGAAGAAGATGACGATAACGACGGCGAGATCATGTACGATGAGTTCTCGAACACACACTATCAGGCCTCACAAGTACGTTCAACGCTACCTCCCACCTCAGCTTTCAACACAAAGAAGCATCTCTACACTGTACGAGAGCTCGAAGAAAATCCTGCCCTGCAAGCCAGGCGAGACGACATTGCAATCCAAGAGCAAGCGCTCGATTTCCTGCGCAACCTCTTCAACGGCGAAGAGTGCGCCGAAATGGTCGAGCACGTCTTCCGTGAAGTTGGCCACCAAAAGATCTTCGACCTTCTGACAGCCAAACTCGCTCCGCTCCCCGCTCTGCAACGTCAACAACCAACGCTCGGCTCAAGCGTAAACACAAGCATCGGTAGACACATGTACAATCCAACCGAGCTCATCCTCTCGACAGTCCACCTCATAACACACATCGCTAATGGCGCACCACACCACAAGCAACTCCTCATCGCTCAAAGATCCCTGCTGCAAGCCTGGTTACCTCACTTCAACCACTCCAACCCTCGCGTACGCGTCACCTGCGTCTGGGCCGTCAACTCCCTCACTTGGATAGAAGACGAGCGCGACCGCTCCGACGCTCGGCTGCGTACGCAGGAACTCAGAGCCGTCGGCATTGAAGCTGCTGTTCGTGGACTCGCTCAGGATCCTGACAGGGATACTAAGGAGCGCGTCAAGACTGCCATCCGACAGATGGAGGCGTTGTAGAACGACGAAGCTGTGGTTCAAATTGACGCTAGTGCTGATAGCGATGGAGAAGGGGCCACTATTGTTATTGCAGGAGCGGGCGGAAGGTCGCCGCCGGCTCTGCGCGATCCTGATCGCATGGAAGCGGTTCTGAATGCGATTCTTGCGGAGGATCCTGTTGATCTTCACAGTGCGCTGTATGATGTTGACTGAGTGTTGTTATTATTGGTGGTTTTGATTTTGGAAGGGCCATCGGGCCAATTCTTGGTCATTCACTAGATCGAGTAGCCTTTGGAGCGTGTATTGATGATCTTGGAACGGACAATTCTCTAACCTAAGTCTGCGTGTAACCTGGCATGTCTCTCGATGTTTATGCCCGCAGCTGTCGGTTCAAACTTGCCTCTTTGCACGGTGAGATTCCAACGGACACGTCTCGTGATACTTCGTATGTTAACAGCAACGGCGACGAGACCAGGAACCAGCGTAGCGGCCATTGAGAGATACGCTATGTATGGGACATGTGATCAATTGTGCAAGAACAGATGTCCGCTTTTAAGATGCATCTTTCTGTATCGTCAGGTCTTCATGTTCTGCTAATTTCCATTGCAGGGCCAAGTCTCAGCCATGGTCACTTGCTCGTTGAACGGAAATTCCAGAGCCGAATCACGGGCCCTTGGCCGGAGCAAACGAGCCTACTAGTGTCGTAGTCAACAGAGAAAATCCTGTTACTGAATCTATTCTCTTCTTCGCCAGCTCGATGATGCTCGTCTCCGTGCGCCTCGAAGCTGTTGATATGCTTTTGTTGCTGTACCCGCCATTCTTGCGAACCCGCCACTCGTGCCCAGACCCTAACGGATCCGTCGTAGCTACCGCTGATGATCGTCTTGACTTCTGCGGAGTCGTCAAATACTGCTTGGACAGAGCGGACGAGGTTGCTGTGGCCCTCGAGGCACGCTATTTCTACCTTTCGGTCGAAGTCGTAGATTTTTATTGTGTTGTCTGTTGAGCCGGAAACGATGAATCGGCCGTTGGATTGGAGACATGCGATACCTCGTTGGTGGATGTTGACTTTTTGAAGGATCTCCCCTGTTTGCAGACTCCAAATGTGAATCACAGAGTCGCCGGATCCAGAGACTAGGATGTTGCCTTTCAGCTTGACAGCGTTTACAGGGGCGCGACGGCCTCCGAAGGTGGCGAGGGGACTGTACTCCAGGAGCCCACCACCTCCATCAGGTTTCATCGCGAAAGCAGGAAAGTCGGTGTCATTAATGTCCAGGCAGCGTCGGTTCCAGAGCTTGATTTCGCCATCTTTGCCTCCTGTCACGAGGTGTCTATGGTCGAAGTGGAGGGCAAGAATGCTTCCCTCATGTGCTCCGGCGATTGTTCTGGTTGCTTCACCGGTGGAGAAGCGCCAGATTATGATGTTTCCACTGGTGTCTCCGGTGATGATCACATCTTCGTGCGCTGCGTCGTCGAATTGTACGACTAGGACGCTTCCTGAATGCCCGACGAGGGGTTGATGCAGAAGACGTTGAGTTTGAAGATTCCAGATCCTGACTGTTTGGTCGGCGGAGGCGGATACTAGGTGGTCGCCTTGGAGATGGACTTTGTAGACTACATCGGTGTGCCCTTCTTCTGAGTGGTCTGGATGGGGTAGCTGAAGCTGGTGCTCATCGAGGTTGAGATGCATGGTGGAGTCGAAAGACATGATGATTCTAATAGTAATGACGATGCAGTCAATGACCTTGAGTGGAATTGGGCGTGGGAAGCTTGTCTATGAGAGATATTGTATACGCATGTTATGTAAACTCCAGGCAGCAGCATGTCTACTTACAAGCTAAATGATTGGAGGCACCATACACTAAAGTGGGCACTCCGCACAAGCTAGCTTATTCAGTTCTGACGGCACAGCATAGCGCCTTGATTTGTTAGTCGCGCCGAATTAGGATATCAGTGTCTTGCCCTTTCGAAAACGTCTATATCTCACCTACTGTGCCGCCCCACCCTTTTTCGCAATGCAGCAGTGAACTCATGCACAACCCATCCATCTTTCGAGCGACACATATGCATGAATCCAAATTGTATCCTCGACCACCACTCCGCTCAAAGAGCGTGATACTCTATTGATCTTCGTCCCAATGCTTCTCAAGGACCACTATGCAACCATCTATCCATCCCCAAATCCAAAAGTCTGCAACACTTCCGCAGCGAGCCATTCTCCCCAAAACCTGACGATCTATTGGAACAACTCTGCAGCAGCCTATTCATCTCCAAACCGGATGCTCCTCTGGAATCTCTCCGCAGAGTTTGCAGGGTGGTCGGGCGACACCTGCTCATCGGCCTTGCGAACAGGATTGATAGGACGGCCGATCGAGCGAGGGTTCATCGGACCAGAGATCTTGGGCCGAGAGTTCTCGCCCTGCATCCCAGCAAGTGTTCCCATACTGTCGCTAGGTGAGCCTTCTCCTATGCCAGGCGTGTTGGGAAATGTGTCGTCTTCAGCCGGTCTACGTCTGCGGAAGACGCTCGCGAGATCGGTGGCATTGCTTTGCTCGCCGTCTGTCACGTCGGTTTCGCGGGCTGTGCTCTGAGCAAAGGAAAGGCGGTCGGAAGACAAAGCTGTGGAGATTGTTCGTGGGAGGTAGAAGCCAAGTTTGCCGAGAGGGATGCTGAGACCGTGGCCGACGATGGAGCAAGTGACTAGGAACCAGACGACA
Source organism: Cladosporium sp. BF-F (assembly GCA_030463185.1). Taxonomy (NCBI): domain Eukaryota; kingdom Fungi; phylum Ascomycota; class Dothideomycetes; order Cladosporiales; family Cladosporiaceae; genus Cladosporium; species Cladosporium sp. BF-F. The sequence continues at coordinate 284,344 of JAMRMS010000005.1, read as the reverse complement.
ACGTCCATCATTTCCGATAGACGCTCAGCGTCTTCTCTTTCATGGCCTTCGTATTCGATCTCGCGAAGGAACTCCTTGGAGATGTACAGATAGAATATGGCAGACACGCCAATAGGGCCGAAATATCCAAGGAAGAGAGCCCGTCGGATATCTTCCACCTGGTGAATCCATTTGTGGAAAGCTAGGATCATCGGCAATCTGCGGAGGAGCAGAACCAATATGCCGAGTGGGATGAGTCTGTAGATAGGGATCACATTGTTGGCGACGAATGAGTGCCACGGGCAGACGGCTCCGAACCACATGAACACGCCAACGTTAAGCAGCATGTCAATCGTGGGTTGCAACGAGTCATCTTCGGTCTCGAGTCGGAACCAGTCGTCCCATGTGAAGACGTTGCCTGCAATAAAACATGCGAGAACATCATCAGATCCGATCATGCCGACTGTGCCGACTATGAAAAGCTGTTGAAAGGTCAGTACGTGCAACCTGATGGATGTATGTGAGACTTACGGCGAGCGTGATAGCAAAGACCAGGAAAGACTCTCTGTCGACATAGTGTCTGTCTTCGGCCCAATGAAGCAGTTCTTTAGCGATCCATCCTACGACTGCGCCGTAGATGACAGACAATATGATGACATATCCCCAAGTCTCTCCAAACCACAGCCCCATGGCTTTACCAGCACCACCTCCTCCAGACCCAAGTCCCTGGTCGCCAGTGTACTTAATCAGGTACAGTGCCAAGAATAGGAAAGGATATCCCAACCCATCGTTGGCACCTGATTCAGCAATGATGATTTTCTGCAAGCTAGGTGGGATGTTCTTGTCCGCGAATTTGCCTTTCACAATACTGTTCGACAAAATGGGATCTGTCGGGGTGACGCAAGACCCAACAGCCAAAGCAAAAAGGAAAGGCACATTCGGCACAAGTGCCCAGATGAGAAGAGAAGTTGACATCCACATGATACACATGCCCGGCCCGAGCATGATACTGAGACTTCTCCATTCTTTCTGTAAGTACTTGCTAGGTAGCTGTACGCCTGCCAGAACAAGTTGCACGCCTAGGACTAAACGCGTGAAATAGAGCGTGATGGTCTCAAGATCGATGGCATCGCCATAGGCATAGTCCAAGGGTCTGATGAAATTGGCTACATGAGGGCCAAAGATCACTCCAAAGATGGAAGAGATTAGAGCCTCGGAGAGATAGAACTTCTCCTTGAGCAGATACGAGACCAGGCCGAAGAGAGTCACAAAACCGCCTGCAGTCGCACAGACGATGTTGAAATTGACCACGGCAAGAGTAGGCATGATCTTGAGTCCGTGTCTTGGCTCTCAAGCCTATCGCCGAGATATTTGGAGGAAAGCTTGGCTTTGACAAGCCTTGGTAATGTGGGTTATCGAACCCGTTTAGAAGTACGGTTGTTCGAAAGGTGGACGATCGAGGTTGTCCTGGGCATCAGGTAGCAAATGCGTGTTATTGAATCATGGAGGCAAGATAGAAAATCCTGTTGAGTAAGACCCGCCGTCGTGTCGTCGACGGCTTTTGCTGAGTGGTGGTATGCGCGGATCCTGAGCAAGATGGGATCCGAGCGAGTCTTGCCGGGGAGTTGTTGCTGGTGGAAAGTTTCCTCGTGGTTTTCGCCGAAGGATAGAACAGTCTCTCTTTACAGATCCAAGATGAGAGATTCTTGCGAAAACATAGAACAGGTGGTGGGAACAACCAAAGTATCCCGAGGCTTGATGGCGCAGCGGCTTGGCACGGCCGGCCCAGGCGTCATTGACCCTTGCACGCCATGTCCCCTTGGTCGGCCTACACTCCTTATCTTGCACTGTTTCTGTCCGCATGACACACGCGATACATCCTAGCCGATACCTGTCATGCCACATTCCGTTCGTTCAGAAGCGTTCATGTGAGCTTGCGCAGTGCTAGACCTGCTTACAGCTGCAGAACAGCTGCTTTGCGCGATTTACAGCCCAGTGGGGCTATCGCGTGGTTCTTCTTTCGAGGCAACCCTGCCATGGACGCTGTTGACTCGTGTTACGATTTGGACAGAGTTCAGCGGGTAAATCTGCACCGATGATATTAAGGTATATGGACAACTGCTTATATCAGCAGTTGTGGCTCCCGCATTCGGCCTCTTCAGTGGTGAGATACTGCTAAGGTTTTGTCAGTATCTACGCGATCCGCATAACTCTCTACTTTCGAGCATAGATCAAGTATGGGGAACCGCCGCCATCGAGAGTCTATGCAGAAACTTATCAAGACCAACTGATCGACTTCTTTAACCCGCCTGTATCCGTAACGATCGATGCGAATCTTGATTTGGTATCTCATTGAGAGACCGTGTATAGCGCAGCATCCACTGCACAATGCTATGCCTCTACTGACAGTCACATAGTCGACAATGGGTACATGTACCTTGAAGTATATCGAATTAAGCAGATCACTCATCTCCATGGGAAGTATGCTCCTACTGACCAGCCGATGATATATATAACGATCCCTTGGCCCGTTGAGAGAGCATGTAGGTGCCGCAGCGATTTGAGTGCTATGCCATTGTCAGCGTCCAAAGAAACGAGACTATTATAACGACCGTTGAGATACTTGGAAAAGGCATGCTAGCATCTCCGCGACTGCTATGCCACTACCGACTTGCAAGTATCAAGATTGACTATATCGACTCTTCAAGGCCTACACAACTCTGGCACTCCTCACCGTCACTTCGCATTGCTGGCTCCCATCACTATAGTGATGTTCACATGCTCCCACAAGCATTTCGCCAGCATGATCCAACCTTCACCGGTCCGCGTATCATAAATTCCTCGTCTTCTGGCTCTTCTCTTCTGTCTACAACAACACTATCCACCACATACTTCCAGTACAATTGCCCACCTTTGTGACAACCACAAGCAGCTTTACAATAACATACCTCTCTTCTGTGCAAACATGTCAAGGCCACCGAGTACCCCTGGGGTGAAGAGTGAACCAAGAGACTCGCCACTGCTAACACCTCACTCGGCTGGGGCTGCACATCTAGACATGGGCTTGAGGCGTGGCCGCTCCGATGATGGCCAAGGTCGCAGTGCCTCTCCTAGAGTGCGAGACATCAACCTCGGACAGAGCTTGTTCAAGCGCGCTCGCCCGGATTCCCCAGCAGAGATCTCATCAAGCAAGTACAAGGCAACATCGGGTCGACCCGAGAGGTTGGCAATCGATCTGTCACAAGACATTGACGATGAGGACTATGATCCATTCGCTTATCGGCCAGAGTTCGAGAAAGGCAACAAATTACGATTCGACGAACTTGATGAGGACCAGAAACGAGTCGTCGAATTGGCGATCAGGGGAAGAAAGAATATCTGCTGTGTCGGAGGCGCAGGCACTGGAAAATCACAGACGTGCGAGATGATTGTCGACGGATACAGCGATGCCAGAGTTCGTATCGCGATAGTTGCTCCATCAGGGACCGCTGCCGTCAATGTCAAGGCACAGACGCTGCACAGCTTCTTCGGATTAGGTGCCAGTACCAACAAAGGCATCGAAGAGCTGATAAGCTCTATGAAGCGGAACGTGAGAGAGAGAATCGACAATACGGATGTATTGGTCATTGATGAGATCTCCATGGTTTCAAACGAAACGTTCGACCGCATGGACCAACTGGCAAGAGTTGCCCGCGACGAACCGGAGAAGCCATTTGGCGGCATGCAGATTATTGTTTTCGGTGACTTTTGCCAGCTACCTCCGGTGAAGCCGCACGAGCATTGCTACCAGTGTGGCAAAAAACGCGAACTCGTTACGCTCCCAAAGAGGAAACGAGGCAAAACTGGCCAAAGAGTGTGGCGATGCACTGAACATGGCGACATCCTGGAGGGCGACAAAATGTGGGCGTTCAAGTCAGCCCGATGGGACACCACAGGTTTCGAGTACATCCAACTCACTCACGTTCACCGCCAGCAGGACCCAACCTTCCTGAACATACTCGCCAACGTTCGTTTTGGCAAACCCTTCACCCCAGTCGAGGTCGATCTTCTCACGAACCACGACTGTGACGTCAAAAACGCAGTGGAACTAACCGCAAAGAGAGTCGAAGCCGGTAAAATCAACGACGAGCGCCTCAAGAGACTGCCTGCCGTTGAGCATGAGTATGAATGCCAAGACGACTTCGACTGGCAAGAAGATCTTCACCCAGAACTTGACCACGTCTACCAGAACAAACGTCGAGCGCTATGGGAACACCCTTACGAGGTGATTGTTCGTTTGAAGCAGAACGAGCCTGTCATCCTGCAGAGGAACATGAACGTGCGCAAAGGTCTCGTCAACGGTTCGCAAGGAGTCATCCAACACTTCGTGGACTATGACGAAGTACACCACCAACACGATCGTTCTCTTGAAGACGACAACATCGGCCCAGACCGCTTCAAGCATGTGAAGGACTTCATGAAGTCCCAGCGCCGCGCGGGGCTCAGCACCGTACTTCCCGTTGTCAAGTTCAACAACTATCCCGACCTGGTCACGGTCTACCCGGACTGCAGCGTCACTGAGCTGGGGTTCAAGAAACCCCCCTCGCTCTTGACTCGTACTCAGGTCCCACTGCTCGCAGGCTGGGCGCTTACCATCCACAAGGCACAGGGCATGACTCTGGAGAAAGCCATTGTGGATTTGGCCGATTGCTTTCAGTGCGGCATGGCTTATGTCGCTCTGTCTCGCGTCAAGACCCTCGCGGGGCTGAAGGTCAAGGGATTGAGACAGTCCACGATGGTGCATGCTGTCGATGAAGAAGTCAGGGGCTTCATGCAGCTGCATTTTGGTGCTGATTTCGATTGAGCCCTTTTTTTTTTCCTAGGAACGGCAGTCGCTAATCGTCTCTTCTTTTCTTCTTCCTCTTTCCTTCTTTGGGGGGACTGTGCGCTCAGAAGCTGTCATTTTTGAGCCAAGGACAAATTCTACATTTCACAATTCTAACTTTTCTTAATGATCGGACGGGCCTGGCCGAGGTGACAGCCGACCGTCTACTTTCGGGGACCTTCAAGTGGGAGGAGTGGGATTATCTCGGTGGCAAGACACGAGTGATACCGGCATATACTGTCATCAGTGTCGCCTGGAAGACTGTATCTGAGTTTTGAGGGATCTGAGTCTTACGATCGGACGAGCAAAGCTTGGTAGCTGCGAGGATTGGATTTCAGATCTTGGGAACGGACAAACTGTCCTGGAAAGACGACAGGGGTCTCTGATATTCCTTCCATCTTCACGACTAGGATCGGCGGCCTGTTTCGGCAATATTGTGCCTGGTACATGATAGCGTCGATGACGCTGAGAGACTATGTGTACCCCCCAAGCACCATGGGTCTACATAATTGCTATATCCCTCAATTGTACATATCGTTACTAGCGTGCGTGGAATCATGCGTGACAGTGGCAGCCCTTGAGGACATTGAAGAAGGCTTTTCGATTTTCTTCTCAAATTCACGCCCTTGCCACCAGGCACAGGAGATACATGGCCATCGCAGCCACCGAGAGGCTGAGTGCGAACTTGTGTCAATCCATAGTCGTGCGAATGAAGCGAGGTTGATTTCACTCTGCTATGTAGTCAAGAAGGGCAAAGTCCATCGTCCTTGCCAAGTTCTGCACGTATTCCCAACTGACCGCTGGACCAACTTTCCACTTGCCGCCAGGTTCGAGCGCATCACTTCCTCCAATGCCACCAGCCCTAACCAAAAGTCTCAGGCTAGCAAGCGTGGCGATCTGAGCGTACACGTCGATGGTGCTGCGGAAATCGTGCGGCAGTATGGCGTAAAGTATCGACAACAGGCGGTCCAGAGCAAATGGTGTTGGTGCAAGGAGATGACGCGGTAATTTGCGATTTTGGCTCGCCTTTCCTCCACCCGAGCGAGCAGTGCCACCGCCTTTCTTTCTTCGCTTCTTCTCGCTTGATTTCATGAAGTAAATTTGATCCAGGCGTGCAGGATTTGAAGCTGCCAGGTATGCTGCGAGCAGAATATACTTGGCGTAGTACGGGAGATCGTTGGATTTAGATTTCGTTGATGAAGTCCGGGAAGTTGTGATTGTGATGATGGAATCCGACAAGACGGATTCATCCTGGAACAGTTTGCGTTGAGCGACAAGCAATCGACTGAAGTCGCGCGTGCCAAAGTCGCCCTTGGTTATTGGAGCGACGAAGGGTTGCCACAATTTGTGACATACATCCTTGAAGCTGCAGAGATCTCGAGCACAACTTCGGGCGAGAGAGTCCCAGACTGCAGCGCAGAAGCGTGGCCAAAGCCAGTCCTTATCTTCCGTGTGAGTGTCATCGTCGTAATCCATGTCTTCAGGGAAGTCGTCTTTGAAGATGTCAAGCGGCTCTTTCGAGAGGATCCTTATGCTTTGATTACGGGTATAAGAAGGGAAATGGATGTGAGGAGCTCCAGGATGGTGGAGGAACCGAGGTGGAGCATGTCGTACAATAAAGAGAATCGTCAAATCAGGTATCTAGTTCGAGGGTTAGCTGATTTGAAGCTCTCACTGGTCGGTAATGTGCTCCTTACAAATTCGCCTAAGCGTGCCAGCGCCGGCAAGAGTGTCGGTGGAGCTTCTCGCTGCTGGTCTATGCCGTCAAGCACCAGCACAAACTTCCCGCGGCTCCGTAGCATGTGCTGCAAATGGGAGACAAGCGCGCTGATGTTTTCGCATCGTCCTGTGTATGTCTCCACATCGCCGTTGACAGCATCTACCTGCAGGTTCTGGTGCACTGCAGCCGCCATGCGCTCCAGCAAGTGTCTACCCGTGATGCACTCATTGCATTGCACCGTCACGTGTCGCTGTCCGCTTGCTTCGAGATACGATTCGATGATGCTGCTCTTGCCCGTAGCTTGCGTGCCGTATGCGACCAGGGTGGGCGGGCTTGGAAGGCGAGGCTAGAGTGTGCAGGTCAGTCACGGGACATGCTCGTCTTGCTTGGGGGAGCACTCACTGAGAGCACAGCATCAAGCTGACGCAGCTGCGGCTCTCTACATGGCCACTGCTCTTTCAGCGGCTCCAGCATGAGCAGCAGCTCGCCCGGCAGCATCTCCAGGCCCATCGTTGTCGTCGAATGTAGCGCGGGGCGCGCGTGCGCGCGTTTGATGGCAGCTCGAGCTAGGTTCGCGCTAATGCAGGTACGCTGCAGTCCCGAGCGCGGGCCGCAGCTAGCGGCAGCCCCGCCTGCATCAATTGGAAAGTTCAAAGTCGCAAGTTGCAAACGCAGACATCAAACGAGGAAGGCGCGATGTTTGCATTGGTGGGCGCCTTCCTGGCGCAAGTGACGCACGATGTGCTCGCCTTCATACGGCTTCCCGCCTTGCTGGCGACTTTCCTGCGCTCACCACACGCACCAACACAACCACCATCCGCCATCATGCCCAGGGCCAAGCCTTCCCGCGCTGCTGACCCCGTCGGCGAGGTCCAGCGCCGCCAGATGGTCCACATCAAAACCAAGGAAGAGTGCCGCCTCGGCAACGAGACCGTCGACGTGTGGAGTATCGAGTTGCCTAGCAAGCACGCCGAGAGTATCCTGAAGTGTGTACCTATTACCATCCAACCTCACTCGATCCATCAACGCCTGCTGACCAGCGCCACAGAGTGATCAAAGACAACATCCCCGGCCATGATGCCATCGACCTGCAGCATCTCCGCCGTTTTGCCCGTCCGCGCTTCATGCCAGAGCACGTCGTCGGCCAGCGTGACCTCGTCAAAGAGATGCACGCTGTCCAGCGCACCTGGGATGACGCCACTCCTCAGACTGCGTTCCAAAATCCCGAGACTAACAGTTGGGAATGGTCGAACCCAGCCAAGAAGAGCGCCATCGACAAGAAAGCCTTCACCCTCTACCTCCTCGTCTGTCCTTCTCATCTCATCTCGCTCCCCGACCTCTACGACTTGATGATCAAGTTCCCGCCTTTCTGCTCCGATGCCGACTCTTGGGCCTTCCCGCTCGAGATAAAGAAGGCCACTGTCCCTCGCCAGCCTCCGACCAAGCCCGAGCAGGCCGAGGAGTGGACCAAGAAGTACTGGCCAACCTTCTACCGCAAGACCAACCCATTCGGTGCCCACCCAGGCACCATCGCCAAGGCCGAGAGCGACCTTAAGCATCCGCTCATCGGCAACCTTAGCGTTCCCGATGCCCTCGAACTGGCTGAGAGAGCTGGCGAGGAAACTTACAACCAAGGATTCTCTCAGACTGCTACCGGCTGTGTGATCGTGGAACGAGTTAACGACAAGACACAAGTTATTGCTGCTGCTGGTGATGCGCGCTTCAAGCCCATGCCCAACGCCGCTGATGTCGCCGCCGAGTCTACCGACGACCACCCGTGCAAGGGCAACCCTATGTGCCACGCTGTCATGCGCGCCATCGGCATGGTCGGTCGCAAGCGTCTGCGCTGTGCCTCCCAGCCTGCCAACCGCCAAGTCAACAAGGGCGAAAAGGCCCTCGCCATCGCTGGTCTTGGTCTCGACGAGACATCTCGCGACGCCTTCTTCCTCGATCTTCCTCTCAACGACTTCGAAGAGCAGTACTTCAAGCGCGACAATCTCAAGCCCGATGGGTATCTTTGCTTGAAGCTCGAGGCCTTCCTTACTCACGAACCATGCGTCATGTGCTCCATGGCGCTTGTTCATTCACGTGTCGGTCGCGTCATCTTCAAGAATCGCATGCCGAAGACAGGTGGCTTGACGGCCGAGGTTACTAGCAACGACACTGGACCCGTTGGCCTTGGTTATGGTCTGTGCTGGCGCAAGGAGCTCAACTGGCAGTTCATGTGCTGGGAGTACACCCCTGTCGATATGAATGGCAAGCCAACTCACTCCTCTTACCCCAAGGACGACGACGAGCCGAAGGAGAACGGATCGGCCGCCGATGCCTCCTCGAGCACGCAGAGCCACGGTGCCATCAGTTCGAGGCACAGGAAGAAGAAGAAAGGTGGACGCTCAGTGGCAAAGAAGTCCCCAACTGCCGACCATGATGGTTCCTCCGACAACATGACTAACGCTAATACCTACGTTAGCAGCTTTGCGAGGGTCCATGTGTAGCACACATCGGATGCTCTGGTAGGCTGGCGAAGCATGAATTATGACTGCATGGTAGCAGGGCACGTTAACGGGTTTGGCATGGGTATGATTTTATTGTGGTGCATGCCTTGGTATTGGCGTTGGGTGGTAATCAAGTCAGCGAGAGAAGTGAGACACGGCATGGGTACAAGCCGGCATTGTAATCAAACAGGTACAGCTACCAGGATCGCATGGATAACAGGCCGTGTTCGCCTGAGTGTACCTACATACATGCCTCATTCGACAGATCACTTGTATGATAGGAAGACAAGAACAGAATCCATGACTGTTTTAAACCAGAGCTCAGCTTTATCACGTAAATATGTGGATCCCTGGCATACCGTCATGCTCACATGGTGCATCACTTATCATCGCCACATTACAGTTCTTCGCGCTCGCTTTCCGCGTGTCTTCTTGGTGTAGATTAACAAAGCATTACGCCATTTCTTCCATTTGATTTGAAGAAAACAACCTCTATTCGTCACATCTACGTCTTTTCTACACCTTTCTGCCCTCCCTGGATATGTACATATTCAACAAAAGAGACACACACCTCCCCTCCAAAAAAACCCCCTCTGCGCGAGTCGTTTAGAAAGGGTTGTCCTCGGGGGCGATCTCGTTGTGGTAGAAGCTGCCGATGAAGGGGACCTTCTGCAGGATGTCGGTCTGGACGCGGGGGATGCCGTCGAAGAAGAAGATGGCGAAGATGCCGGCGGAGACGCCGAAGGCGGCGCCGATGGGACCCCTGCGATTATGCGTTAGGTTTGTTTTTCTCTCGAGAGGTTCACACGTTTTATCCCTTGGGCTTGGACCGGGGTTAGGAGACGTACATCCTGAGGAGAGCGGCGGGAGTGTACTGGCCGAGCTTGGCCTTGGGGATGGTGTAGCTGTAGTTTCACGCAGGGTTAGCCTTCCTTCTCGTTCTGCGCTCGAGGCCATTGCGCGACCGATTCTGAGGTCCCAAGGAATGCGTACCTAGGGCCGTACTGGCTCTTGTAGGTCCTGTAGGGGAAAGAGCCGCGCCATTGCTGGACGCCGTGGTGACCCTCGGATTTGAGACCGTACATGGCCTGCATTTGGGGGTTAGCGCATTGCTCCAGTGGTCGGAAGTGGTGGTTCTGGGTGTAGGCGCACCTTTTGAGCAAGTGTGGGCTGCATTGTGGCGGTGATGTGAGGGTTGTGCTGTGTGTCGACGGCGAGTGGCAGAGTGCTGGTGATGTTGGCGATGAGGTCTTTCGAGATGGTCCCGGCTGGGGCTGGCGCAAGCGGCCAATCGGGAGTGGCTCAATGGTTGCCAGAGATTCTCGGGGCTTTTGAGAGAGTCTCACGCCGGCTGGCTGGCTGGCTGGATGCAGGGAGGCGTTTCGAGCTGCTTGACATGTGCCGCGTGCCTTTGGGTGGTCTAGGCTGTGTTGCTGCATGTGTTGCTTTATTGTATTTCTCTATCTTCTTTGACAACGTACTTGCAGCAAGCACACAGTGAGAGACGCCATGCAAGTCTGAACTGCTCAATCATATGAGCGCAATGCTGCAAGCAAGTGGCAGACACTGTAGCTCATTGAACTGCTGTTATAGGGATTGAAGTTATGGAAACCTCCAGCAGCTCCAAGGTCACTGGTAGGAGATTCATATGAATGCACGGTAGAATTAAATGAGATCTGACCATATTCTAGTGGAGTACCATGACCCATCTGGTATTTTCCCACTCATCTCTCGCGATCTCGCCGCTCGATTGCCTCTCAAGAACCTAAGTTGGCAGTCGCATGCTCGCCCTTTGCGCCAGATTAAATCGCTACACCTAGACTTTGTGCCAGACAAGCAGACGCAGTCCTCCCTTCAACCCCCCGCCTCGCGACCAGATTCCGAAGGACCAAACAGTTTCGACATCGTTGGCACGGATCGCAAAAAGCAAACCGCCGAGAAGGAGCGACGACACCAGATACCCGGGCTGAAGACAAGTCCATACTTGAGACTATACATTTTACGATGCGATGATAAAGACAGCTACAAAGCGAGTGAACGACAGCGAGTACGAGAGTGGATCAGGGATACTGCCCAGCTAGAGGGGAAGCGAGAGAAACATGATGCCTGCGAATGGATGGTAATACATGTTGTAGTGCCTGATACTGTCGCTGCTAGCGAGCCAAGATGGAGGGAGAGCTCCAGAGACCCTGACGAGCTCAAGGAGAGAACAAAGAGCGTGACGAACTGGCCAGGCAAGAGTTCAAGAACTGTGTTCGACAAGCTGCGGGCAGATCTCAACGAGACGAGCAAGAGTAGCCCGGATCGCATTGCGCAGATTCGATTGTTGAAAAAAGATGTTCCGGCAGATCTTTTGCCCACGCCGGCCATTGCCCAGACACTCGAGGAGAGTTCACAGGAACGAGAAAATGCCTGGGCTGATTTGGTCGCAAAGCTGAAGGGCTTGATTTTACTTCCTTTCGACGCGAGAGTCCAGCAGTACGAGGAAGACATTGCAGCACAAGAGGCTAGGAGATCATTACCTGGCTGGAATTTCTGCACATTCTTCATCCACAAGGAAGGGCTGGCAAAAGCGCTTGAGAGCATAGGGTTGGTGGAAGATGCGTTGGCCATCTACGACGAGCTGACTGTCGGATTGGAGACCGTGGTGCGAGATATGGCATCGGGCAACGCGGAAGGGACTGCAACGAGCTTCGCATCAACTACCACCGACATCAAAGAAAGAATTACTGGACTGTCGAAAAAGGACGCAGAAGGTGCAGGATCAGAGAAGGCAGGCAGAGGATCATCGTTGTTTGACAAGGACTATCGATCTGCAATTGTCAGAAGTGAAATCTCCGTCTTTGATTTCTGCTGCTACATGTTCTCAAGACAGAAAGCTCTCATTCTGCGGCTGGCCGGCGCGCAATCGGCCAGATCAGAGTTTGGTAACAACTTCAAAGAAGGTGGCGAAGATCTCGTCCTGCTTGCAGAGGTGTGCTGGCGTGCGCTTAGCTTCTTGCAGAGCAGCGCACGTGCTCTGCGGCAGGACCAGGTGAACGGGTACGCGATCTCTCTAAATCACCGGAAATCACAGTGTGTTGATAGCTTCTTTATAGGTCCAAATCTGATAAGCTGTCTCCCAACGACTTGGAGTCCCTCGTTTCATCCTGGACTTATGCACTAGCTGATCAAGTCCTTGTTGAGGCTGACACTGCGTTGCTCAACCTCGACGGCGGAGACACTACTTTGGCAGCTAATGGCGCTCCTAAGCTCAAACGTTCGGACTTTGGGTCTGCTACGGGAGCGAACATGTACCCTTCACGTACTACCAGCTTGACTGGACCAACACGAAACGGTCCACAGAGCTTTGGAGGCGACGCGGCCAAGATCTCTGACAAGCCTGGACTCCCTGAGCTTGCAGCTTATCGCGCCGAGTTAGTGATGATCAAAAGGAGAACGCTTGAGCATCTGGCTGAGAAACGCGGTTGGGTGGCTGGTTGGAACTCCACAAATCCCTTGTCCGTTGACATGAAAGAAGTCGACTTAGATGCGCTCGACAATGATGAAGATGCAAACGGCTCTGACGAGCAACAAGAAGGAGACAAGTCATCAAAGCCATCGCCACCTCTCACACCCAGGCTTGCCACATCCCTCGCCGATCTGAACTCGTTCCTCGCGACATTCGAAGACCTATCTGCCCTAGCAGTACGGCTTTACACAGCCGCCACACATGCAAAATCAGCTGAGACGATCATGGGCGACATCGCCGTGCTCAAGTACCAGCAGCGTGACTTCACGGCCGCAGCGAGGTATTTCGAATACGTTCTGCCATTATACGCCAACGACTCATGGAGCTTGCAAGAAGCAAGAGTAGTGAGAGATCTCGCCGAGTGCCTCAAGCACTTGAACAGGAAAGGCGACCGTGCTCAGGTCATCTTGGGAACACTGAAGAAGGCCGCTGGGAGGCGCATCGGAGGCAAGAAGGGGAGCGGAGATGCTGAAGTCAGCGCTGAGGAGTACCTCAAGCAGCTTGTTGCCGCGTCTGCAGAATTGCCAACCGAGCTGGACGCTAAGATGGACGAATTCTTTGACGACATTGAGCTTGGTCGTGAGATAGGGCTGCTGGAGAACAAGGACGGTTTCTCGTACCGTTTCAGCTTCAGGCACGTGCTGGACGACGAGATCACACTAGATGAAGTCACAGTAAAGCTTGTGCGAGTCGACGATCCACAAACAGAAATCACGGTCACAAGGACGACTCCCCTCGAGGTCAAGACCGGGGTGGTACAAGTCGAGCTCGAGAGCAGCTCCACCACTTTTGGTGCATTCTACATCGACAAAATTATTCTCAAAGCGAACAAACTTCGTTTCACCCACGACTTGCGACCTCCGACTATTCCTGAAACATCGGCTCTGGGGATAGTATACGCGCCGTCTGGTGATGAGGAGCGTAACCAAAGGGAACGACCCTTTATCTTGCTCTATCCGCATAACAGAGCATTCGAGGCGACTACACGGCTTGCAAAGAGCACTCACATGGAAAAGATGAAACACCTGGAAATCAAGCTCAGCAGTGGATCCAATGACATTCAGGCAATTGATCTCAAGCTCAAGCCTGCCAGTGCTGGACTGAGACTATACCTCAGTGATGGCGAGACAACAGGCATCGAACGCAGAGACGACAGTGAATCGAAGGCTGGCGTTCTAGCCTTGAGAAACATGGCTCCGGACAACGAGGCGGCCGTGCAAATACCATACACCATGGATAACGCGATTAGCAAGATCGTAGTGAGGCTCGAAGCCCACTACACGACCGCTGCTGGGAGCTTTTGCTTCTATGCCTCGATCAAGCTCCCAGCTACGATGCCTTTGGACGTCAACGTGGTCGACTTGTTTCGACACGATGCGCTGCTGTCTACGTTTACGGTGCGCACCACAGATCACTGCCCACTCGTCGTGACAAGCGCCGTGCTGAGTGACAGCAAGGTGTACGCTGCGGAGGCTCCTCCAGTAAATGTCTGGCCGACTGTCGTGCTGGACAATTCGCCTCTCAGTCTCCTCTACAAGATCACGCGAAAACTACACTCTGAAGCAACGAGCAAGCTCACGAAGAAGGATGCTCCTCTCTTGCTCGCCGTGCATTACCGTTCCGTCGAAGAACTAGTGTTGACCTCAATGTCAAACACATTCGCTGCCGATCTTGAAAAGAGCGACTTCAAGCATCTCCGCAGACTCTTATTGCCTGTACTCCACGAACGTGCTCGCCAGCGCCTCTTGCCAAGCGATCTGGACAAAGCAGCTCTCCTCGGAGAAGCCAAGGTGCCGAGTTTCGCTGACCTGGGATGGTTTGAGATCGTTGACACGCTGTCTTCGGGCTTGCAAAGAGCGCTGAGCGACTGGTTGATGAAGTGGCACATCGAGCACTCTCGCGTCGATATCTATCTACCGACGCAACACACGGACGAGGATAAATGCGTTTCGCTGGCGGTGGAAGTTCCTATTGTCGATGTTGCCTTTAGCGTCAGTGTGGCTTTGCTCGAGCCTGGCTTTGGTGGCGAAGCTGGTGTTGAAAAGGTCGTCAAGCTCGGCCAGCCCATGACAGCAGAGCTTAGAATAAGCTATGCCAGAGGCTGGAGCGCCAACACCATTCTCGGAGCACAAGAAGGCGAAGAAGAGCAGCAGAAGAGGAGAGACTTCTTCCTCGAAATCCAAGCTGATCCTGAGACTTGGGTTGTCGCTGGGTCAAGGAAGAAGCACTTCTCGCTCCCTCGCGCGGCTGACGAGAGCGACGGTCAGACGTTCACGTTCCCTGTCGTACTGGTGCCATTGCAGCTTGGTTCGCATCCGTTGCCGCAACCAGATGTACAGGCTGCTTTTGGTGATCAAGGCAACGAGGGTGGTAAGAGTCAGACAAGTGTCAGCTGCGAGGCCTTTTGCGAGAGTGCTGGCGTGGTCGTGAGAGTTGTCAAGGGATCGAAACGGTCGCGCATTAGGATTGTGGAAGGAACGGAGACAGTGGTGTGAGCGTTCATAAACCTGGGTATTTAAAGTAGCTGTAGATTAAATGTCTACTTTCAAGCTATTACTGGCGAGAGATGTCAGACATCAGGCAAGTCTGTCCTCTGCTTTTAGCAGTCTTCTATCGAGATCCTCGGGTTGAGGATTCGTGGCTTCCAATATATCAGCATTGGCTCAGGAGTGCCACATTCGCGTCGCATCCCATCCCGACGAATTGTCCGCATGTGCCTCGTTTGTACCGCATAACATTCGAATCACTCTTGCGGGCCAATGGCACAAATGCTAAATCGAGCACGCCATCGACTGGCGCGCCGGCGTCGGCTCTATGCTTTGTTGACGAGAGGGTCCAGCCTCTAGGAACCACCCCACATCGCCAACATACCCCGCCTGATCTTCGAGCATCGCTATTATTGACTGATCACATCATTGTCTCTTGTACCGATTGGGACGCGTAGTCAGCCTAAAAATGCGTGGTTTATATAGTCGAGCGATCCCTGTTGTAGCTTTGTTTTTGTTTCCTCACGATTCGCCCTAAGTGTTTCAATCACATTTTGTTTTGAAAGAGGTAGATGCCCAGAGCAGAAGCTAGACTCAAACAGATTGAAGAGCATATTGACAATATGGGTGGCGAAGAAGAAGTCGCCCAGCGCTTTGAGACGCTGCAGTTGCACGCTGGTGAGTAGCTAGAACGCTGTTGCGCCTTGGAAAGAGCCACAGTGGCAATAGAGAACAACTGGAGCTAATGCAATATTCGACCAGGTCACTCTCCCGACCCTGCGACCAAGTCTCGCGCCGTTCCCATCTATGCTACCACCTCGTACACCTTCGATGATTCAGCCCACGGCGCCCGCCTCTTTGGCCTCAAAGAGTTCGGCAACATCTACAGCCGCATCATGAACCCGACAGTCGACGTCTTCGAGAAGCGCATCGCTGCTTTGGAGGGGGGTGTGGCAGCTCTGGCCGCTGCGTCTGGCCAGGCCGCTCAGTTCATGGCAATCTCGGCTCTCGCGCACGCTGGCGACAACATTGTCAGCACTAGCAACCTCTACGGCGGTACCTACAACCAGCTTAAGGTGCTGATGCCCCGCTATGGTATCACGACCAAGTTTATCAAGGGAGATGACCCGGAGGAGTTCAGGAAGGCAATCGATGAGAAGACAAAGGCTGTGTATGTCGAGACCATCGGCAACCCCAGATACAACGTGCCCGATCTTGCAGCCATCGCGAAGGTGGCGCACGAGGCTGGCGTGCCGCTCATGGTCGACAACACATTTGGTGCTGGAGGTTTCTTCTGCAGACCCATCGATCACGGCGCCGACATTGTTGTCCACAGTGCGACAAAGTGGATCGGCGGCCACGGTACAACTGTTGGAGGTGTCATTGTTGACGCCGGCAAGTTTGATTGGGGCACTCCCGAAGCGAGGAAGAGGTTCCCTCAGATGACGGAGCCTTCAGACGGATACCATGGCCTGAAGTTCTGGGACACCTTCGGCGCCATCACATTCATCATTCGCCTGCGAGTGGAGATATTGCGCGACTTGGGCGCCGCGCTCAACCCCTTCGCCGCACAGCAGCTGTTGCTCGGTATCGAGACTCTCTCACTGCGCTGTGAGCGCCACGCTCAGAATGCTCAGAAGCTGGCCGAGTGGTTGGAGAAGAACGAGAACGTCGCCTGGGTGTCGTACCCGGGTCTTGCTTCGCACCACAGCCACCAGCTCGCGAAGAAGTACCTTCCCAGAGGCTTTGGCGGTGTTCTCAGCTTTGGCGTCAAGGGCGGCGAGGTCGCTGGCTCCCAAGTCGTGGACAACTTCAAGTTGATCTCCAACTTGGCTAATGTTGGCGACTCGAAGACACTGGCCATCCACCCCTGGTCGACGACACACGAGCAGCTTACTGATGAGGAGAAGGCCAGCAGTGGCGTAACCAACGTGAGTGCCGCGTTTCATAGACCTGCACATTTGAACGACATACTGACAACATCCACCAGGATCTCATCCGCATCTCAGTCGGCACCGAGCACATCGACGACATCATCGCCGACTTCGAGCAGTCGTTTAAGGCTTCCGCAACGAAGCCGCAGCAGAGCGGAAACGCTGAAGCCGCGAAGGCCGAAGGGGATGCTTCTGCGCCGACGAAGCCGGTGGTGTAGTTTGAGCGGATAAATACGAAAGTTTTGGATTCAATGCAATTATTATGCCTCCCATGCATGAACGAAGCTCCTCTCCCCATCCAATTCGGTGCCAACAACCTCGGCAAGTATTCCATCAATTAAAGTTCTAGATTCTGGGGTATGACTTGTGGCCCACCCTTGGCCAACGGGAGACACGCACATGTTCGACGATCTCTTTCACGTGGATCGCTGCTGATAGAACGGGATGAAAATTAATGGTGAATGATACTGGCCTCGTTCCTGACACCCCGACGAGACGTGACGGTGACAGGCTGCTCATACAGACATCGTTCTACTCTTCCCGTCAAAGACAATCGGGTTGCCTTCCCCACACAGCAAGACTCGGGCATGGAACTCGATATGGTCATGGCGCCGCCGAGGCACCTCGGTCTGGAGCCCTTGTCGGGTGATGCAATCCACCGCAGAGCCTCTCATGCGCTCGGGGTTGGTCGGCATGCAGAATAGCAGCAGGACAGCCTGGCGATAACTACACATTGCCCCTTCACTGCTTCCTGTCTTCTCCCTGACGTGTGGGCGCCCTCTCTTCTTCAAAGTATAAACGCCTTCAAGACCCCCTAGTGTCCAGATCAGCATCTTATAGCCTCACGCAGCCAACGCTCTGTCCGACTGTCAAGCTGAAGTCGTCAGTTAGCTGAGGATAATCACTGACGTGAGTATGGTGTTTAGCCTCGATGCGACGGAAACTTGCACAAAGAAAGCCCAGCTAACCATGCCTTCACTGTAGCTATCCGTACGACACTCAGCTTCACCAGCATCCTCTCTGCTGCCATCCGCATTTTGTACTACACCACATCCTCGTCCCACGGTACCACTAGAATCTCCAACTCCTACGCGCGACCGAGGCAGCCTATCAGCAAACATGAGTGTCGCCGTGCTTCAAGAAGCCTCAAAGTATTACCCGCCGCCTCCCGTGGGCTCACCTTACAGCGCTATTGTCCCAAACAGCGAGCAAGAGGGTAGAAGTGCAGTACACAGGAACTGGAGATTCAAAGATGGCTTGATGTACACCCTCGACCCGTCTGTGTCTTCGACGCATGACATGTTCGAGCAAGCGGCGAAGCAGGTTCCGAACAATAAGTGCTTGGGACACAGACCTTACGATCCTGCCACAAAGACTTTTGGTCCTTACGTTTGGGAGACGTACGCCGCTGTTCAGCGCCGGAAAACAAACTTTGGTGCGGGTCTCGTTGGACTGCTTGAGAGTGTAGGCGTACACGGAAGACAGCATGGCATTGGTCTTTGGTGTCAGAACCGCCCCGAGTGGCAGATTACAGATCTGGCTTGCGCTTCGCAGTCTCTGTTCAGCGTTTCGATCTACGATACACTTGGGCCCGATACGACAGAATACATCATCAACCACGCCGAGCTGCCTGCGGTTTGCACTTCCGTCAGTCATATTCCGGCTCTGTTGAAGCTTGCCGATCGTTGTCCCACGCTGAAGCTGATCATCTCAATGGATCCTCTCAGCAGTGGCTCGGAGCTGCCTGGCACTTCCAAAAAAGAGCTTTTGAACGCACTCGCAGTCGAAAAGGGTATCCAGATTCACTACATCGGCGATGTTGAGGCGCTCGGTGAGGCTTCCCCACGACCCGCGAACCCTCCTAGGCCTAATGACACTGTGACCATCAACTACACCTCTGGCACTACCGGCAACCCCAAGGGTGTGGTACTCACCCACTCTGCTGCAGTAGCGGCAGCTTCCGTTGTCCTTGCAATCACACCGGTCAGCAAAGACGCAGTCATCTGCTCCTACCTACCTTTGGCACACATTTTCCAGCGTCTCGTCGAACATGGTATCCTTTGGTCGGGCACAGCAATCGGCTACTTCCACGGCAACATCCTTGAGCTTGTCGATGATCTGAAGATGCTGCGACCTACCACATTCACATCTGTCCCTCGACTGTTCAACCGCTTCGGCGGCGTCATCAAAAGTCAAACTGTTGAAGCAACTGGTCTGAAGGGCGCTCTCTCGCGACGCGCCGTTAGCACAAAGATGGCAAACCTGAAGAATCCCGATCCGGCCAAAGCAACCAACCGTCACATGTTCTACGACCGTATCTGGGGTCGCAAGGTCGCCGCTGCACTCGGATTGGACAGGGCAGAAAACATGGTATCAGGCTCTGCTCCGCTTGATCCTGACCTTCACCAGTTCCTGCGTGTTGTGCTCGGCAACAATCTGGCACAAGGATACGGCTTGACTGAAACATACGGAACCTCGCTCGTGCAAGCAGAGGGCGACTTCACCGTCGGCACATGCGGAGGTCCCATGCCCACTTCAGAGCTCTGCCTCATTGACGTCCCTGACATGGAATACTACAGCACCGACAAGCCCTACCCTCGAGGTGAGCTGCTCATCCGTGGTCCCACAGTGATGACCGGCTACTACAAGAACGATGAAGAGACCAAGAAAGCTTTCACCGAGGATGGATGGTTCCGCACTGGCGACATCTGCTCCATCGACGAGATGGGCCGCTTCAGAATCATCGACCGCAAGAAGAACGTCCTCAAGCTCGCGCAGGGAGAGTACATCTCGCCTGAGCGCATTGAGAACGTATACCTTGGCAACTGCCCTTATCTCGGCCAGGCATACGTTCACGGTGACTCGTCTAAAGCCAACCTGGTTGCTATCTTTGGTATACAGCCTGACTTGTTTGCCGCTTTCCTTGGCAAAGTGCTCGGCAAGCCTTTCGCTGCTACAGACATTGAGGCTTTGAAGGCTGCGGGACAAGAGCCCAAGGTTAAGGCTGCGGTCTTGAAAGAGCTGGCCAAGGTCGGAAAGAAGTCCAAGTTCAACAGTTACGAGAACGTGAAGGCTATTCGTCTCATGGTTGAGCCTTTCTCTATTGAGAACGAACTGCTGACACCAACGTAAGTTCTGCTTAATCACCATCATCAACGAAAAGACATAGGCTAACATCTATCGCAGACTCAAGCTCAAGCGCCCTCAGACCGCAAAGATGTATAGGGATGTGATCGATGAGATGTACGCTGAAGTCGAAGCTGGACAGACTACTAAGGCGAAATTGTAGAAGAGATTCTGTAGAGACGATGGTTGGGAGATGTGATAGACGCATACGCATGCATTTGCTGTAGACTAGATCTAGAAGAAGGAGAGGGATGCCAAGTCGTCCGTAAAGACATCGATTTTTTTTTTTTTTGACACTGGGTTTTGGAGAATGCAAGATAGCGTTTGTGATTATACAAGAAGCAGCGATAGAGCGAAGCATTTCTTCTTGAAGCTCAGATATGAAGACCCTCCAAATTCAAATCTCTCGTTTTTGCCAATCCTCCATATGTATGCGGGAAGGTAGAAGAGCATTGACGAGGGCAGAATTGGCACCGATATATATACGTCGATACGAAGGTACAGAAAATTGCCCTAATCATGGCTAATAGATAGACGTTGTAGAGATTCGGCTTTGCAGTGCCTACATATAACGCCTAAACAGCTCCTCAGTGTGCGATAAGTGAATAATTTCATGTTTGTCGAAACGTTACGGTAGGTGGATCGAGTGGATCGGGTGGAAAGATGGGTTCCTGGAGTTGAACCCTTGGGGTTGCTTGCTTCCAACTTTGGCTTCGTTCACAGCCCAGACTGGCGATCACTTCGCCCGTCTCTCAGAAACAACACTCGATCTCGGCTGGCCCTTGAGATCCGGCTCTATAATTCATGAAACAGAACGATCAGCGGGGTTTACGATAATCACTACTACAAATACCCGCGACCAGAGGGCCCGTTTCCCATTGAATAGCGCACTCGCGCGCATCTGCCCCGAAGAGCAGGCTCCCGACTTGCGACAATGCTGTGCAAATGCCCGCACCTCACACCCTTGCAATCGCGATTTGCCGCCTCTTTTCTGGCATTGGTCTTGGTTGCCATAGTGCTCTGGACACTTTCTAATCCTCATTTCGCATATGCTTCAGAGCTCCAGCAGGATGGAGCTGGGAATTCAAGACCTGGCGAGGACCACAATTGGCACCGGATAGAGGAGGAGAGGCTGCGCGCTGATGGGGGTTGGGAGGAGGTACCGTGGGAGGGGATCAAGCTGGAAGATTTGCTGGAGAAGAGGCAGAATACTGAAGAGCAAGAAGAGGTCGCTATTTCGGGAAACAATGAGCCGAATCAGCTTAATATCGAGGCTGGACAAACGGCACGCTGGACTTATTCGGAGAAACTTTTACATGGCCCGTACGGAGAGAAGGGTGCAGGTCTGCCTTCACCAATCTTTACTGAGGAAGTGGTGGAAGAGGAGGCGCATAGCGAACTGAGGAAACGGAGCGGGCGAGACGATCGCGTAAACGATATCGAGAAAAGGCAAACGAGCTCGGAACCTAGGAACGTGTATATCTCGATGAACACCTGTTTACAGCCTTCGTACAATGGGACGGACGTTCAAACGAGTGCACCACCACAGTTGACGTTGTATGTCGCAACATCTGGAAACAATAAAAGTCCTGGGCCAGGGAGCAGTGGAGAACAGAGCATTGTGCCACTCGATGAGGGCTTTGCTCACATTAACGTTACTGCTACGACAGGCTTCAGCATGGCCATTCATGCGCCGGATCTTCCCAAAGACTTTACTGGCGTCTGGAACTATGAGCTCGCTGTGTCTATAGACGATTACTACCACCGAGCACGAAACTTCACCCCCTCGCGTCCATTTCTGTTCCAGGTAGACACCGACACCCAGGCCGCATTACTGGTGACAGATAATCTTACTCAGGCCGATGCAGACAGCGACGAGTACAAAGATTGGTTGAACGCCAACAATCCGTTCATGATCTACGCCAGCAACACCAATTACACCAAGGATCTTGGGCTTTCGCTGTCCTTCTGTGGACTCAAAAACAATGCACAATTGCAGTCCAAATCGAATGACCCCAACGGAACCATCACTCATATTGCGATGGACATGACACCTCGAGGTCTGGGCAACAAGCCAAAGCAGCAATTCTACGTGTCTGCGCTGAATGCCTCCAGTGGATATCGTGGCAGACTTGCTATGGATGGCAACTCCACAGCTTCTGGAAAAGGTGTAATTGGAGGAGGGGGGACCGTCTGGCAGTCAATGGAATGGACCACTAAAGCCGATGGGAATTGCGCTCTCATGTTCGACCTCGACTTCTGCTCCGAAGTTGCGTATGCTGTACCCGCAAACACCGCCATTTACCCCGATCGCAGCGATCTTGCTTCACGATACGATTCCTACGCCGCTTCCCTCTACAAGAACTTCACCTATTCAATGGAGCAGATAGCCTGCAACGCATCATCGGACTCGCGATATAGTCCGGCCAGGGGCTGCGACGATTGTGCCGACGCGTACAAGGAATGGCTGTGCGCTGTGACCATCCCGCGATGTGAAGACTACAGTGCACAAGACGACTGGCTCCAGCCGCGAAACGTGGCTCAGAGATACTCGAACGGCACCTACCTCGGCGCCGAGATCATGAACCAAAGTTACATCCCCATGCCAGGCGCTCCCACGCTCGACGGCTCCCCAGCTTGGAGCCAGACCATGAACTCGACTTTCGCGACAAACCGATCGCGCAACCACGAGATCATCGATCTGGACATCATGCCTGGGCCTTACAAGGAAGTCCTCCCATGCGAGGATTTGTGCTACAGTCTGGTGCAGAAGTGTCCTGCCGCTTTGGGATTCGGGTGTCCGGCGAAGGGCAGAGGGCTTGAGAGGAGTTATGGCAAGCGGGAGAATCTTGACCAGGTCAAGTGTAGTTACCTTGGTGCTGTGTTTTACCACAATGGTGCTGGGATTGTTGGGTTGAATTCGGGTTTTGGGGTCGCAATCGCTTTGATGGTCGCTTCCGTACTGCTTTGAGTCTTTCGTGCGAGTTCTATATTGTTCTCAAGCACCAACAAGCATACTATCAAATGCACTCGTCTGTTAATATGAATATTTGCTTGTGAAGAGTGAGATGTAGATACGCTTTCCTGAAAGTCACTATCTGCGTGCGATTAGACGTGGTGCAATTTTGTCCGATCATAGCGATTTTCACATGCAGTGAACGATCAAGTGAATAATGTCAAGCTCACTCGTCAATGTGTCGGTACTGACATTATACTTCTTCCAACTCAACAAAGTGATGGGAGCGATATTTGATCACATGCTCTTGACCCCGCTAGTACATATCGGGCGCTAGCGCCGTCTACTCAATGTTCACCCTACACTGTAGACTTACTTACCGTTTGCTTAACATTAAACATCACACTTATATTACCGCCAGAACAACTCCTTTCCAGCAGCCAGATCGCCAGAGTTTCATACAGTGACTGGGCAAAACATTTTCCTTGTGTTGCAGTTGCGGCTTTGAATTACTGCGAAGGAGCGAGATTGAGACATCGCGTCCGACTGCGCGTTGCCCGATCATTTATAACACTCATTCAAACAGCATCTCCTAGAGTCCCGGATATCACCAGATACTATACTTTTAAGATAAATTAGCCACTACGACTAAAGGTACGTTTAGAAGCACTAGCTATCAAGCATGTTGTAGCGCGATACAGATGCCATATATGGTACCATCTGGATCCGACTTATTGTCTAGTTCTTGGTTACGGCAGGATCACTATTGGCATCGGAACATTTTACTAATTATCTCACAGCTCGGTGCATCTCTCAAACCTCAAACCTCGACTATTCTTCTGGACTTTCAAGTGCATGATCACAGAGTGACTGCAAAATTGCTGCTTCGGCGGCAATGGACCCCAACTCGGACATACTGATGCATGACGGTGACGGTGACATCGTTACCTCCACTGAGTTTACGCAAGCCTCTGTTGAACCGTCATCATTCGGATCCGTTACAGGTCTGCCCGCTGCCAATGGCATGATCCCTCCCTCCAAGCCAATCGACTCTACACCATTGAAAGGCGATGGTCTGAAGCGAGACGGCAATGTCTTTGATCATGAGCTCACCCAGCTCAAGGATGCGCCGAGACCTGCAAAGTTCAAGCATTTGCCTTATGCCACGTTACAGACCGG
Organism: Cladosporium sp. BF-F; assembly: GCA_030463185.1. Lineage (NCBI taxonomy): Eukaryota > Fungi > Ascomycota > Dothideomycetes > Cladosporiales > Cladosporiaceae > Cladosporium > Cladosporium sp. BF-F. Next base: position 260,094 of record JAMRMS010000005.1, on the reverse strand, counting down.
ACTGATCTATGATGTCCGCATGCGCTTTCACGTAGAAGCAATACCGACCGAGGATGATGTGCACCCAGAGGATCCTCGAAGAATCCACGCCATCTTCGAGGCGTTTGTTGCAGCTGGGCTGGCTTGGAGAGAGTCAACCTCTGGTCCTCTGACAGACTACTACATGGGCAGGATCGATGCACGTATGGTCACTGAAGAAGAAGTACTACTCGTGCATACGAAAGCGCATTGGGATTGGGTGCAGACTCTTTCGACAAAGACCGCGGATGAGCTCGTGGACTACCTCCAACATCCGCTCGAGCAGACACGGATGGACTCTGTGTACCTTTCGCCAAGCACACCCTACTGTGCTGCTCTCTCAGCTGGTGGCGCCATTGAAGCATGTCGCGCAATCCTACTCGGCAAAGTGAAAAATGTTTTCGCCATCATTCGTCCACCGGGTCACCATGCCGAACGTGAGGATGCCAAGGGCTTCTGCTTCTATGACAATGTAAGCATTGCAACAAAGGTCTGCCAAAGAGAGTTTGGACCCGCGTGCCGCAAGGTTCTGATTCTCGACTGGGATGTGCATCATGGAAACGGCATCCAACAGGCCAACTATGACGATCCCAATGTTCTTTACATCTCATTGCACGTGCATGAACGCGGAGCATTCTACCCTGAGCTGTCGTATCGCGACAAACGTGGGCCGTACGGTGACCACTTGCATTGCGGCGAAGGTGCTGGATTGGGCAAAAATGTCAACATCCCGTGGAGCAAAAAGGGCATGGGCGATGCTGACTACATATATGCCTTCCAACAGGTGGTCATGCCGATCGCCACTGAGTTCAATCCTGACCTGGTAATCATCGCCGCAGGCTTTGATGCCGCAGAGGGTGACATGCTTGGTGGTTGCAAAGTCACGCCGGCCGGCTATGCTCACATGACGCATATGCTCATGTCGCTCGCAGGAGGCAAATTGGCTGTTTGCCTTGAGGGTGGCTACAACCTTGACTCGATTGCAAGGTCTGCAACTGCTGTTAGCAGAACCTTGATGGGTCAGCCTCCCGACAGACTCGAACAAACCAATCCATCTGTTACTGGTGTTAATGACATCAAGGAAGTTCTGCGACAGCAAAGCAAGTTCTGGTCGTCCCTGTACCCCAAAGACCTATCTGCGAGGCTGGCTGGTCCATTGCAGGGTGAAAGAATGCACGACGTCGTTCGTCGCTGGCAGGCCACCACGCTTTGGGATGACTATCAAATGTCGCCACTGTTCGTACACAGAGAGTCTCTTTCGAAATCGTTCGAGAACCAAGTTCTGGCAACGTATGTGACTGCCTTTCTCTATAGGTTGTTTCGTGTGTGAGCTAACATGATTTCTAGGCCAAATTACATGGACGAGCGACCGCTGCTCGTCATCCTGCACGACCCTCCCGAGGTTCTTGCCTCTCCCGATCCTCGCACTGGCAAGGTCGAGTTGCACAACACTTGGCTGGTAAGGAGATCCTGATACTGTGTATCCTACACAGCAACGCTGACTGTTCTAAGACTGATTCGGTCAAGTCGTACGTTTCCGAAGCCATCAAGAATGGCTTTGCGGTCATTGACGTGAACTTGCCCAAACATATAACTGAGGATGAGGTATGAGACTGTTTTCCAACGATTTGCAAAATGTCCCACTAACAATGAACAGGACGAGCAGGACCACGAAGAATCTGATCTTCTGGCAAAACGTTCTGCCGAAGCGACAGAGCTCCTGAACTACCTGTGGGACAACTACATCGAACTCGCCGACTCGACACACGTCTTCCTCATGGGCACGAACGTCGGCCACATCGCAATCACAAACTGGATCCGCGCCCACGAAGACACCGCTATGGACCGCGTCGACCGCACCATCCACTTCATCGAAGACGTGCCTTTGCAAGCCTGTCGCTCGCAGACCAACGACATGCTCTCACCTTGGTACTACCGCACATCGATGATCTGGCTTGCGAACGAGCACATGTTCTGGGCTTCAGACTTTGTCCAAAAACCTAAGAAGAAGTTTGGGCGCGCGATGAAGACGGATGGCGATCATATCAGCGACATGCTTGTGGAGCAGAAGGACAAGGTTTTGGAGGCTTTGATTGAGGATACAGAGGACTGGAGACGTAGTAGGTCTGCCACTGACGATGAGGACGAGGGTGCTGATGCCATGGATATTGCGGATGCTGGTCCTATCGCAACTACATCTTCTTCGGCGAGGAGACTCCCTCCTGTGGGAAATTTTGCGCTCTCGCCGGCTCCGCAATCGAGCCCTGGTAGGACTCCTCAGCTGTTGAGTCCTACTAGAGGGAACTTTGCGAGCGTCGGACGCAGTCCTGCACGATAAAGCTGGAGGGAAGAAACACGAATAGTGTTCACACGAGGTGGACAGGCGTAGGGCCGTAAGTAACAGCTGAACAAGACTCAAATCCGCCACTGTCATCTCTCCACAGTGCTTGATTGGGACCGCCTTGCACGATATACAGCATCACCACACGCGATTCTTTGCATAGTAAATCGTTGTGCCATTTCTATCCTCGAAATAGCTGCTTGCCAGGGGCAAGCGTGAAAGGTGATCTTACAAAAAAAAGCCCCCCATTGCCATCTCTCTCGGTCTTTTCTGCCCACACCGCTGTCAGCTTCCAGCTCACAGCATCATGAACGCTCCAGTCCCGTGATGACAACCACCCGTATATGTGCGCCTATGAACGCCTTCCGCTTCCGGCGTGAAACGCCATCGCTAATGCAATTGTACCAACATCAAGGCTTTTTATCCTTCCTCACTGGTCTCAGCTGCGAATTCCGGTGATCGTTCGATTTTCCTTTGCTCGCAAGCTAGCTGATCCACACCACGCTTTCGCTATGCTGCATGTATCCTGTCTTGCCTGACTTTTCTTTTTACACGGGCAAGTTGAACTGCTTGCCCTGCATGATCTTGGTCCAGTAGATGTAGAAGAAGTCGGTGTAGAGAACGGTCTGGACGAGGCCGGCGATGACGGAGGTGGGGTCGAAGAAGCCTTCGCTGGCGTATCTGAGGAGGTTGTAGTTAGCATTCCTGAATTCTTGCCTTTTGGCCTCTAGCAAGGCAGCAGCGGTCGGGCCAAGGATACGCACCTCCAAATCCAGTTGGGAATGTACAGCGCTCTGTACGCGCCCAGCGCAAAGATGTAGTGTGTCGTGATTGTCTCCGCGCTGCCGGTGCGCTGCAGCATGAACAGCTGAGGCAGGATCGCAACGCTCTCGAGCCAGATGCTGAAGGACCAGAGCATTTCGGAGGGGATGTACTTGGGCGGGAAGATGATTGCGATGACTGCGGCGCCGCCGAGGAGGTATTGGACTTTGAAGGTGTCTTGGTTGGGGTCGTGCGTGGGCTTGTACTCGTTGAGCATCATGTAGATGATGTAGGCTTGGGCGCCGATGAAGATGATCTTGAAGGTGGTGTTCCAGAGGGAGTGGGTGGGATTCGTCCAGAGGAGGTCTGAAGGGCGCATTAGGTCAGTTGAGATGACTCGGATGGGTGCGCGGTGTGCTTGTGGTGGGTGGTTCCATGCTGCTGTTCGCTGAGGATTTATCGAGACGTACCAACGTATCGTGTAGCGTATACAATCATGTAAAGGAACTGGCTCTTGAAGGAGATACCGGAAGCGCTCTGTTGTTCGTTACCGTCAGTTCCTCGTCGCTGATTTCCATCTCCATCGCTACATCAAGTATGTAGTCCTCGGGTCTTTGTTGTAGGCTCAACGTACACTCGAGCTTCGCATCTTCGCAATGAGTATGAACAGAGAGGCAAGATGGGAAAGATCTCCTGTTTGAACGCATTACAGTCAGCGCATTGTCCATGATATGCAGTCCACATCGCGACCGAAAGAATGGCCCATACCCAGCATCCGGAAGATATTCATCTTGACAGCTTATGCGCGCGCCGGCGTAGAATCCCAAAGAAGAGGTGTTTTTGATCGTCGCAGAGCCAGAGAGCGGCGTAGGGTCAGCAGTATTGGTAGGGTATTGGCAACAGCAAAGGCGACTGCTAAAGCGAGGTATCGTTGTGTCGTTGTATTGAAAGTGGTCAGGCCAAGTTTCAATCAATGGACACCTCAAGTGCTGGCGCCAGCTTCCCCCGAATCCCTTTGTAATGGTGAAACAACCCTCTGGCACGGGCCACCTCGGGAGCGATCAGGGACGAAACGTTTGATCTTCTCAAAACAAATATCGAGACCTGTACTTGTGGAAATGCCTAGTCGCCACGAAAGCCACGGCAGCCTGTTATCTATGGACTACATCGATATATCTCTCATTTGATTGAGCTTTCACGCTTTCTAGAGGCGATCCTTGTATTGTACGAATGAGACGGAGTTCTCAATAGGCCTCTTCGAGCCAGCAGCTATACGAACCATAATACAGCGGCATATACCTCAATAATAAACGCGCAGCCCGCCAGGTCTCATTCTCATTTCACCTCCTTCTCCTTAGAATAGACTTGCCATACCCAACGTCACGTAATCGAGCTTTCGAACTTGTGACATGCATATGGATTGTATTTTTTCCACTTACGTATCAACAATGCAAATATGATGTGGAAAGCTTTTTCTGTCCATTAATCTATACGTGTTCATGCATACCTTCTTGTTACAAGCGCGCCTGCACGGCTTTTCCGCGTTCGTAATTACCCGTCTTCCGCTGTAAACCCTTCGTCCAAGAACCTATCCAGACAGCCCATCCTTATATTTCCCTCATGATGATATACCGACGCAGCCTGGAACCGTCGATACAGTTGGATTCAGATTCTACGAGACAGCGAGATCTCCTAGGGATTTCTCAGCTTGTCAAGGATCTGCCTGGTCAACGCTACCATCTTGCGTAGTGCGTTTTCGTCGCGAGGCTCGGACTCGGCGAGATCCATATAGGCTCCTTGCAGGCGTTGGTACAGCACGTCCATGATCTTAGGTACTACCTCGCAGATTTCGGGATCCTGATGGTGACAGTCAGAATTTGACCTGTGTGGTATTGGTACGGGATTGGAACTTACGGTAGGGTCAACGTTGGATACAATGGTGGCAAGCCATTCAAGGCGCAGGTCAATATTGGACATAAAGGTCGATGTTGTAGCAACTGCGACGGAGAGTTGGGTCAAAGCGGAGACGTTCTGCAGGTATAGCGGGTTCAGGAAACAGAACAGGTTGTCGAAGAGCTCGGTTTGCTGGTCTGACGCCAGCCAGTGAAGAGTAGCTTCCTGGTACTGGTGGTTTCTGAGCATCATGGTGAGCCTCTCGATTAGACTGGCCTCCTCTGCTTCCGCTGCTGGTGTAGGCTCAGTGTCCCTCCGAACAGTAGCGGACGCAGCTTGGCTTGTAGGTTGCTGAGAAGATTGGCCCGTCATACGGACCTGGTCGTCTTTCATGCTCTGTACGAGAGCAGACAGGTCGCGCACGCTGGCACCGAGCTGCGCCAACATTGCAGTTTGTTGCATTTGCTGCTCCGAGACTTGGCGAAGGCTGGCGCCGAGCTTGGACTCGACATCAAGAATAGCCTTCTGAGTAGACTGAGCGGATTGTGTCATCTGAGAAGCCATGTTTGTCTGGACAGTCTGCATTGAGCGCTGTACGAGTCCGCCCATGTCCATCTTGACCTGCTTGGTGACTTCATCGACGATATGGGATGACAGCGCGCGTGTCACCTGAGTATCACGCAGAGCGGCAGAAATGGCACCGGGTACAGCAGCCCTGAGCTCCTTGGCAATCGAGTCGTTAAGCTGGGTGTTGAGAGTTTCCGCAAGCTTGCGTTCGATGATCTTTGATGTGTTGCTGGTCAGGGCGGGGATGACCTTGCTTTCAATGCTGGTGCTGACAATTTTGTGCAAGGTGCTTTCGACATTGTCGGTGAGGGTGCTAGAGACGAGACGGAGGATCGCATCTTGCTTGGCGGCACTGGACGCATCAGCGACACGCTTGTCTTGGTCAAGCTTCTGATACAGAGCAGAGAATTCTTTAGCAAGCACGTCATGCACGTTGGCGTCTGCAGTGGCAGCAACAGGATTAGCCAACTTCGCGTTCGACTTTTTCGGCGATGGCTGAGGCTTAGCAATTGGTTCTTGCACAATTGCAGGTTTCTCCGCCGCAATTTCGCGCTCCTTGGACGATGCTTTAGGCTTCTGGCCAGCCAAAGCGTAATCCTCGGGAGTCATGAGGGGCGGGTTAGTGACAGAAGGCGCTTCGGGTACCTGCTTGGACTGGGAGACACCAGGCACGATGTCACTAGCAGCAGGTGCAGTCGATGGCTGAGCGTTCTCCTTGGCCTGCACTTTATGTTCGACCTTGGGCTCAGGCTTTGCGGCCTCACGATCCTTCTTAGCCTTAGTCGGCTGCCTCTGCAGAATTTCAGGCTGCGAGTTGTTCGCAGGCTCCGCAGGACGAGGAGGGTTGAGGTCGCCAACCTTGACCAGGCCGGCTTCAATCGCGTCTTTGGGCTTCACCATCTTACCCTTGGCATCCCAACCAAGGTCGTCACGTTTGATAAGCATACCAACAACGCCCTTGCTGTGCTCGATGTAAAGCTCAAACAGGGTCTCGAAGGCAGCATCGTCGGGGACGTTCCCAGTAGGGAATGGGGTCTTGAGCATATCGACTGATCTAAGTTCCCCGACCTTACCTAGTGAGTACTCACGCATGCCACTCATAATGGCAGTGCTCTCAGGGCGGGGCAAGCTCTGATCCTGGCGAGCTAACAAGCCAATGTACACGGCTTGGGACAACGGCGGCAGGTTGTATCGCGGCGCAGAAAGATGGATGAAGTAGATGCTGTTGCGTCCTGGGTGACTAACGCAAAGAATGCCCGACTTGGGGTGGTAGTTGACAGTGCACATGGCATTGGTAGAGCCTGGCGATTCGGGGAAGCGCAGTTCCTGCACACACTTGCCAAGTCCAAGATCCCAAAGCTGAAGGATGTGGTTTTGCTGGAATCCGACGAGCAAGTAACGCAGCGCAACGCCCTTAGCGCACGGCCTGTCCTTGTCCAGAAGCATTACCGAGCTTGGTGACATCTTATCGTCAGGGTGCAAAGGTGATGCGCCTGCGGCGAAGCTGTGGATTGGTTCCTTGAGCTCAGTGCGCGAAGACTTGTCGTTAGTGCCCTGGTTGACCGAATCGATGGCTGAGGTCAAAGTGCGGATATCCCAGAACTTCACTTTGCCGACCTTGTCAAGACTGATAAGTGTCGTGTCATCCTCTGAAAAGCAGAAGTCCTTGCCCGCCTTCGCCGTGTTAATGCTCAGGCTGTGTTCTGCCAAATACTTCTCAGTATGGACAATGTGGGTTTTCTGGTCGGTGTACGCGCGATCTTTGACGATCTCAGGTGCGATGAGGTGGATCTGACGGCCTCTAGCCACTGCGAAGTACTGGTCCGAGTGCCTGTTGCTCAACTTTGCGCGAGTCTTGATCGCAGAGCTTGTGCCGAATGTAGAAGAAGAGCTTGGCTCGTCAGAGTTCGGGGGTGGTGACATGATGAAGCCCTGAGATTCAACGTTGTCGTCGTCAAACAGGTCTCCACGCGACTTGGCGAGAGTGGTGTAGAAGATGGTACCATTGACTCCGGTGGCAAGGACGGACTCTACGTCGCCTTGAGTGACGGAGGAAACTTGTACATTGCAAAGACGCTCGCCAGACTTGGCCCACACGTGCTTGTTCTGTCCATCCTCCTGGCGGATGATCTTCAGACCAGCATCTGGCTTCTTTTCACTTGGAACCACAGCGTAAATGATGTGGCTCTGAGAAGCCGTAGCCAAAGCGCGGTCATCATGCGAGAATTCTTTCTTGAGGCGCGCAATCGGTGTAGCGCTCTCCCATGTGCTTGGCCTGAACGGCCTCGCATTGCGCCCACTAAGCAGCTGGAGCGTGACGAACGGCTTCATGGGGAAGTTAAAGACCTCGACCTTGGCATCTTCCTCTTGCTTAGCGTCTTCATCCTCCGCAGTGGACCAGTCAGTGTCAACAGTTTCGTCGCCGGGTTGCTTTACAACAACCGGAACAACAGCTTCTTTGGCTTTCGCCGCAGCTGGCGCCTGTTGCTCAGTAGCATCCGCAAGAGCTTGCGCAACTTGATCCTCAACTTGACTGGAAACTTCCTCGAGCTTCTTTGAAACACTCTGGGGGCTCTTGATCGACTCGACAGCCTGAGACGCGGGCTTCTCGTTTGACGAAGAGAGTTTCCTCGTCTTCGCAGCAGGTGCTCCCGAGTCGCCGTTAAGGTTATCAGAAGCGGCACGGTCGTGCTTCAAAATCTCGATCTTCTTCTCTTGCGCTTGTGGCTGGGGAGTGCGGTTCAAGGGAGAAGACTGGTGCAGCTGTTCAAATGGATTGACATAGTTGAACATACCACTCTTGGTGGGCTGCGGAGCCTCCAATGGGATCGAGCCAGATGGACTGGCGCGTGTGATTGCGGCAGCAACATCGGCCTGGGGAGAACCGGTGGACTTGATAGATGTTTCGGCCAGGCTCTGGGCGAGTTTATGGACCGAGGCGGCCTCACTCGGCTTCCTGTTTCCATCTGCCGAGCCCGCACCGCCTTGACTCGCTGTTGGTGATGCCAACTTTGAGGGCTTGGTGAGGAGGTTGAGGAGGAAGTCCTGGGTGTTCGCTTGTGCCGCAGTGGACTCGAAAGGCTTCGTCGCTTCTGGAACGGCCGCCGATGCGGCAGACTGCGCAGAAGGGCGGCGCTGCAACGAGGCAACAAAGTCAGAGGCCGAAAGCATGTTGCTCGGTTGTGCACTGTTAGTGCGCAGCAAAGTGTCCGGTTTCTGCACATTCTGCAAGTTCGACATCAAGCCGCCCTCGGTCGGAGGCTGCGAGCCATTGGACCTCAGTAGATTGAGCAGACTGTTTGTGCGGTTCTGATCTTGGGATTGTGTGGGAGCACCAGGAGCCGCAAATGGCGAGGCTCTGCTCACTGGGCTAATCACGTTGGATGGGTGGTGTGGGTGCGGCATTTCGGCCGGCGGACTGAACAACGGCGACGACACGGTGGGCGGCTGATAGCCGTGCGAAGGCTGCGGCGGCGGTTGAGTCCAGAAAGACATTGGAGGCTGTTGCTGGCCCTGGTCGTGGGCGTGCTGCGCCTTCATGCGCGTGAAGAGATCATTGAGCTCGTCAGACATGGTGGCGGGGAGCTGTTACCGCTGCCGTTTGCTGCCAATGTCTGGATGAGGTTGTATGAAGGAGTGACGATGCGCAGAAGCGCGGTAAGATGGAATTATCGCCTCTCAGCTCAATGTACACTGGTGTTGCTGGCGGTGTATGAGGGTGAAGGGCGGCGATGGTGGCGGTAGATGTGAAGGCTCAAAAGGTGATGATGTAGGTGAACTTGGCTCGCGGGTTCAGTTCAGTTGGTTGCTCTTGCGCGAGCTTCACTTCCGCCGCATCTAACGCTAAGCCCAATGCAGATGTGATGCATAAGTTTACAGCAACTGTTAGCGAACGATCATAGTGAGAGGTCCACGAGAATTGCTACAATCACGATTCCAACGTAATAGCCATATATCGAGCTGGTTTCAATGGTAGAATTGCTTCATTTCGTGACGCTAAGTCGTAAACGGTGGTAATGAACAAATACCCGGCAAATCTCGTATACACATTTATGGTCATTCGCCGCAGAACGGAGTGTACCTGAACGATCTCCGAGGTTCGCCGACCGCCAAAAAGTTGACGGCTCGTGGCAAGGAGGACATCGACTACTACTACCATAGCTAAATCACTGTCGCGTGTCACATCAGTTTGAACACGTTATCATCTTTGATCGCCTCCAACCTAAACACAAAATCACATCGCCACAATGTTCCCCAGAAGATTCGCTCAGAGCCTCCAGACTGCGGCCAAGCAGTCTGCTGTCGCACCCGCCAGAATCCAGCGCTCCGCCTTCGTCTCCCAGCAGTTCAACCCGGCTGTGTCGCAACGGATATCAGGCATGAGAATGTACTCTGATGCGCCTGCATCTGAGGCAAAGAAGGCAGAGGAGGGCAGCGCAGAGAAAGAGGCCAAGAAGGAGGAGGACCCTGTCAAGACAGAGCTCGAGACCAAGAAGAAGGAGCTTCTCGATGTTACCGTACGTCTTGACAGAGATGTGATAAGATAAAAGCTCAATGCTAACATGCGACCCAGGACAAACTCAAGCACAGCATCGCCGATTTCCGCAACCTCCAGAACCAGACCAAGCGCGAGGTTCAAGCAGCAAAGGACTTCGCCATCCAGCGCTTCGCCAAGGACCTCATGGACAGCGTTGACAACCTCGACCGCGCTCTTGCCAACGTCCCTGCCGACAAGCTCAAGGCTGGCAACCAGGACCTCGACAACTTGCACGATGGTCTTAAGATGACCGAGACCGTCCTCATGCAGACACTCAAGAGACACGGCATGGAGAGATTCGACCCCGCCGTCGAGAGCGAGAAGTTCAACCCCAACGAGCACGAGGCAACCTTCATGGCTCCTCAGCCTGGCAAGGAGGACGGCACCGTCTTCTTCACTCAGACCAAGGGCTTCAAGCTGAACGGTCGCGTGCTCAGGGCGCCCAAGGTCGGCGTTGTCAAGAACTCATAGATTGCTTCGCGTTGAGTGTGGTTTGCGAACATTACAATATCTGGATTGACACTCAGCTGCTACATACCCCGTCGTAATGGGAGCAGGATCAGTGCAAGTCGTAAAGAGGAGGTTTGCCGTGAGGCTTTGTGTACGATACGAGGAGAGATGTGTATACTGTGTACTTATACAGTGTTATGGCTGAAAGGAATTGGCTATACCGCCTGGGAAAAGAAAAGCATTGCCGGCGTTGCATCGCTTGATGCCATATCGACATGATCTGGGGACTGGGACTGACATGATCGTTGTACAGTTATAACTATATTTTGTGTTGTTAGAGCAAGAAATGAATGTCACTACTCTACGAGAATGTTGATATGCAGTATGATGCTGGACGAGGCATGCTGATTAGGAGGTGTCGGAAGTGAAATATAGCCTTGATGGATTGTGCATGTGGCCATGGGTGGATCAACTAAACACTGTGTTACAGTGCATGTATCGCCTCATGAAAACGTTCAAAGCTCCAGACGAGCTGAGATGTGCGCATTCTCCCACTCCTTCGTATACATGTAGGCATGTTCTGTTGCTGATATACAGCAGACCATCCACGATCACATGCACCGATTTCAATCCACATGTGTTCGATTTCTCGTTCAAATGCATTGTCCCTCTTGAATTCAAGTTGGATTCAAGTTGCGTGTGCATGTGCTCATAGTGCTACACGGGTTAGGGTTTGTGACCAACGCAACATGCATGTGCACAGTGCATCCATGTCTGAATGCTCCAACACATGCACATCGCAACATTGAACATTTTGACTTGACACCTGATGCTCGTGTGTCTGCACATCCATGTACCCTTTCTGTGGCTAATCAGTCAATCTGGGAATGCTGCCGGAATATAGCGGTAATCGTCGACGACGAGACTAACACGTCCACGTCAAAATGCTATTCCAATACTTCACGCAGGTAGACTTTGGATACAAAGCAGCTGTTACATGCGTCGCGAGCCAACTGAGGTGTGTGAGAATGTGAGTGACTTCCGAAAGACTCCACAGGCCCCTGTCTGCTCTCTCGAACCTTCGCCAGTCGTCGTCGAACGTGCGGGGAGAGCAGTTTCGACGTGGCAATGAAGTGGTGCAACCACACTCGTGCGACACAGTACTACTAACATTGGTGACACTTCGCGTACCTCAGTTGCCCGAGTCAAATGCTGACTTATGCACGACTCCTCTCACCCGCATTACTGCCTCGCAGGGCTCGAACATCCTGTACCCTCAAGGCTCAGCGACGATCCACGATTCAGTAAAGCCAAGCGAAATGCTGGAATTGAGGTGTTACACTCGCCTAGCTGATCGACAAAACAAATCTAAAGCTGGTGAGACGTCCGCAAGCAAAATCTTGACCGCGCTCTAAAACGACGGTCCTCGAACAAAAGATCTTCCGGAAGCCGGTACGAACAATCTGATGAAACCGTTCGATCAACGTTTCTGGAGAAATACCGTACATGACATATGCTACAGTTTCCACCGGCCACCTCGGCATCGCAGTTTTCAAATACGACCTGTAGCTTGGAGTCTATGTATACTTGGAATGCATTACTTAATGGCTTGCTTTTGCCTGGCCCGGCGCGAGCCCTCTTGTCTTGCTCCTGCGATCCGGGGCGCTTGGCATGCACGTTGTTTCAACGGTGCCTGTCTTCAGGCGAATCAAAGATCGTCTCATATGCAGGTACGGAGTCGTCTGAGTGGATCTATACCGTTTCGAGCACACACGTGACTCTGCAGCTCATTTGGTGGCGTTGTGGGGAAAAGCATCGTGGTGTTTGGGGTTTGGCTGGATCTGGAGAAGGCGATATTATTTTAAGGACATGCGCAGGTCGCCTGTTTGGCGCGGCTCGTGCCTGTTTTCTTCGTTCTGAAATCGATCTGCTGCTTTTCTGACTCCTGTCTGCAACCGCTGGATAATAATAATTATACACTCGACTACACTCGTTTCGAACCCAACAGTTAATCAACATGCACGCCTTCATCCCCATCGTTGCCCTTCTCGGCCTGGCCGCCGCCCAGAGTGACACCACTGCCACTGGCACCAGCTCCAGCGCTGCTCCCAACCCTACCACAGAATGCATTGCAAAGTGCGCCGCTGGCGATGTCAACTGCCAGGCACTCTGTGTCAACGTCCCTGCCCCCAACGAGTCCATGATCGAGGCCACCAACGAGTGCTCAAGGAATGAGTGCACTCAGGGCGACTCCGGCCCCGAGGACACCAAGAAGTACGGCGAGTGCCTTGCATCTTGCGCCAGCGACTACTACTACGTTAGCGGCGGCACCCCCACCGGCGTCTACACTGCCAACACTGCTTCTACTGCTTCGGCGCCTGCCAACACCAATGCCTCCGCCACCACTGGCTCTGGAAGCTCTGCGTCTAGCACTGGCTCATCGGACAGCTCTGAGAGCAGCGCGTCGTCCACCAGATCCCAGGCTGCCTGTGAGGACCAACTTTTTTATTGCGTTAATAAGACCTCTTGCTAACAGAGATTTGTAGCTTCCGCTGCTTCATCCGCATCCGAGAGCGCTGCCGCAGAGTCCACTGGCGCTGCTTCCGCTCTAACCCTGAGCAAGGAGGTTCTCGGTGTTTCTGGTGGTGTTGTTGGTCTGCTCGTCGCTGCCCTTGCCTTGTAGGCTGCTGCTGCAGACATTGCATTGGGCGTGGTACTTTTGAGCACCGCGCAGCAAAATTTTCGTATATCTCTTCCACCTACCGTTATTTCGGATACCTACAGTCTGGCAGAAGGGAAGATGCCCTTTATGGAGAAAAGTAGGACAGTAATGACAGTCACTCAAAGACCAAATTCAACTTGCCCTGGCGAACAGTACACTGCCAGGGCAGATCAACTGATCAAGTCGCGATAATTGCCCATACGAAGCTCTGACTTGTTGCTGGTGCCTGATAGTACAACCTTCGACCAGGCATTACATCTTGACTGAAGAGAGCTAGTCTCTTCTGGCGTGGTGGAAGAAGATATCGCGCATGATTTTTTCGGAGTAGTATGCGCACATGGCACAAATGCGACAGTAGAAGTTGGAACCATGACTATTGCTTCATCATGTGAAGTCAAAGGTCGCGTGTAGTCAAATTGAACGCGTGCACCATCTGCACCGTGCAGGAGGGAATTGGCCAAGTCGTCATCACGATGCCATCCATGATGTGGAGGCCCCGGACAACAAAGGTCCCTTCCCTACCTTCACGACAGACTTTTCAATTATCTCATGTTACAAATGTATATTCGAGCTTCTGTATAGTCTGATATTGGAAACTAAAAGCATGATTATCGGATGCAAAGTCCTCTTCCCCCGAACGCAGGTTTCAGCTTCGTGCCTTGCAAGCGGGTTTCAGCCATGCAAGATCGCGCGGAAGAACACCCTACTTGCGACTGTTGATACTTGAACCTCTTCCTCGCACTTACCAGCGCCTGGCTCCCTGTACTCTCGCCATGGCGGCCAAGCTGGCCAAGTCAGACGAAAGTCATCTATTCCTCTTGGCTTGCTTGGTCTCGCCGAGTACCTTGCCGCCTTTCGATACTCAAGCCTTCGAAGCTCTACTGCTTCCAGGCTGCCTTTACGTTTGACGAGTACTTTCGCTGTTTCGCAGCTGGTTCCCGTTGTATATCTGACATATCAAACTGGCGGTGACCTGACTCTGCTAGTCGCCATGCAATGTACCAATACAGGCATGTTGGTCTCAGGCACTTATATCGCCGTGACCGGTGCTTGTAGTGACTACCTGCACCTCCATCGTCCCCTTCGCTCTGGTAGCTGGATCTATTGTCAACAGGATGAAATTTTCCACCTCGTCTGCTGCAGTCGCAGCGTTTGCTGCCAATGCTGTCGCGCAAAGCGTTTCTGGTGCTGCTGAAGGTTTTGCGGCTGGTGTTACCGGCGGTGGTGTGAGTACCAAAGAAAGGAGATCCTGATCGTCCTGCCTGACTCTTGAGTAGTCTGCCGAAGTCGTTACGCCGACGACAAATGAAGAGCTGGTCTCTTACCTCGGAGATGCTAGCCCTCGTGTGATCTTGTTGAGCCAGACGTTCGACTTCACTGGATCGACAGTCTCTGGGACTGGTTGTGCACCCTGGGGTACTGGCGCTGGCTGCCAGACAGGTATATATGCAACTGGTGTTAGTGGATAAGCTGTTTCTGACTTCGCTAGCAATCAACAAGGACGACTGGTGCAGTAATTACCAGGCCTCTGCTCCTGCCACCTCGGTCACGTATGATGAAGCCGGCCTCGATCCCATCATTGTCGCATCGGACAAGACCTTGATTGGTTCTGGTTCTGCGGGTGTTCTCAAAGGTCGTGGTCTGCGCATTGCTGGCGGAAGCAACATCATCATCCAGAATATCGCGATCACCGAGCTAAACCCTCAGTACGTATGGGGAGGTGATGCCATTACTCTTGATGGCAGTGACATGGTGTGGATCGATCATGTCAAGGTAATATGCTTGCTCAATGCTTTGGGGGAACCTAGACTTACACCAGCCTCGGCAGACATCCATGATTGGTCGTCAACACATCGTTCTCGGCGAGACCGCTTCTGGACGCGTGACAATCTCGAACAGCGAAATTGATGGCACCACCGATTGGTCCGCCACGTGTGACAACCACCACTACTGGGCGCTTTACTTCACCGGCTCTCAAGACTCCGTTACCTTCAAGGGTAACTACATCCACGGTACATCAGGTCGTGCTCCCAAAGTCGCTGGCAACACTGTCCTGCATGCTGTCAACAACTATTGGGAGGACAACAGCGGCCATGCCTTTGAGATCTCTTCCGGTGCACAAATCCTTGCTGAGGGCAATGCATTCTCTAGTGTGGCTGCACCAATCGAGGATGCTTCCGCCGGAGGCAGCTTGTTCGCCGTTCTTGATTCAAATGCCGCTGAAACTTGTTCCCAATACCTTGGCCGCGCTTGCGAGGTCAACACTCTCAGCAGCTCTGGCGACTTCACTGGCACGAGCGACACTAGCTTCATGGCCAACTTCGCTGGTCAGCAGATTGCTTCTGCTGTAGCTCCTTCGGCCGAGGCTATCAAGGAAGGCGCGGGTGTTGGCAAGTTGTGAGAAGCTGGTCAACCTAGCATGCAGGGACACGACCACTCTCACATTTTCTGCAACGTAAGAAAGACCTTTTCGTACTAGCCGCCCAGGGCCCCCGTATCAACTGCAGCCTGTACCAAAATGAAGGTCGACCGGAACCTACCGTCAGTATCAGCTCTGAATGTGATCTGTTTTGAGGGTGTTCTCGAACGTGGATCAATAACACAATGTGCAATACCAGTTCCTCGTCAAATAAAAGATGCTTTGCGATTCCCCTTAGGCCTTTATTTGTGCTCTGTGTGACAGCTCGGATCGCGCACCTGGTTCATTCATCCGATATCTCGGGAACCGGCCAAGCTGTCCAATCCGGATAGTGGAACGATGCCGGGTACTGCACCACGGGCTGTTCGTCTTGACATAAAACGTCACAGCTCCTCGTATTCCCGTGTTGACGCCACAGACACTAATCACAGATGCAGACGCCCATTCGATAAGATTGGACTGTTCTGCTGCTATTTCCGCTTCCGAGTCAATTCACTGGTCGAAAAGCCGCAGGTTGCCTGACCCGGCGCTTGTCGCTGGATCTGCAATGGCCACGACTATATTGCGTGTCTGGCCACTAATGCACAAGAACATGCTCAAGTTCAAAATCTCCGCCTTATCTTTTGCTAGAGGTTGGGTTGCGTGGCCGAGGCATCCGAAGGGTAACCTCATGTACAGTAAGCATGGTATGGATTGTGACGTCTGCTCGGAAGTCAACAGCCAGTGATGTCAAGATCGACTTGTGGTGGGACGATCGAAGCTGAGTACCCGAATGCAGCTGTCGTCACTGGCATGGTTTCCACGTGGTCTTCGACAGTCCTCGTTCTTGAAAGCTTGGTTTTTCCGAGAAGGCATACCCTTGTAGTAGCCTCGGCAATTGCTAAACATGTTCAATGGCGTTGCACGGTGCTGTCGTGCAGCTTTTATTGACGCCCATCATTCATGGTGCGCAGCCACTGACGCAGTGAGGGGCGGAGCTGGGTCCTTGGTCGGAGGGTCCTCACAATAGCCCTAAGTCCAAAGGATGCCTTGGACCCTCTCTGCTCGGAGCTGGACCTCTGGGCTCCGACGCTAATGATTTTGATAGGTCTTGAACATCAAGCTTCTCCTGTGACACGGAGTCGGAAGATGTGTTGGTTTTTGAGATTTGAGTTCATACGACGTGTTTCAACGGCAAATCCCACATACAGCATCATGTGACAGTATCCGAAACAGGTTCGAAATCCGGAGGCTTTGCACGATGCTGGCCAGTAGTGTACACTGAAAATTCCAAAGCTTCTTGCTCTGACAGACGGAGCCTCCTCTAGCGCCCAACGAGATATCCATAAACAATGCTAAAGAGGACCAGCCTGTCATCCGGCTGAAGCAGATGTCAGTGTCGCTACTCGGGGAGGTGCATTTAGGCTCGTCAAGGCAAGAGGGTGCCGTCGCTTACGTTTGCCCGTGTGTCAGAGAGGATTATCGCGAAGGTTGTATGCATGAGCCTTGCACACGAACGAGCATATCTCCTAAGCTCGACCATCCTGGGGTCTAGACCGAGTGGAGAGAGGTCCGAGTCTTGAAGCCAAGGCATCCTGAAGTGAATCCTGCAAGATTTATGGTGCAAGATCTGGTACGTGTCGGACGGCCCGACGAGATGTGCAGAAGCACGTTGACGTCGTGACTCGAGGGGCAGATTGCGTCTGCGTCTGCCACGACGCAAGATGTGCGAGATTTGCCTATAGACCATGTGGAGTCCTCCACAGTATCCCTGCAGTTCAGCATTGTCCTGCTATAGCAATCTCCATCCAAGCCGCCTCGTACTCGGATTATCAAGGAGCAGCGGTGCTTCCGACTTCCTTCTCTCGGCTCACAAACCCTCCTCTGGCCCTCTTACTGAAGCTGGGGAATTCGTCGCCCATCCTTCTGGATTCTTCGGGTGATCGGCTGGGATCCGGATTTGAGCTGCCCGGCGTTTTTAGGGCTTGTCGCCATCGTGCCGACGACTTTGACCAGCCATGCAGCGGCAAGGGAAAAATGCAAGCTTGAACGATGCTCCCTCGATCGCGATGCCCTCCACCTCACATAGGTCGTTCGAAGGGACAAATCAAGCCATGGGCCATTCTGCCGAGCCACGGAACGATGATTTGCCGACACCGGACGAAGAGCATGATTCCGAGTCACAGGATATAGTTGATACCAATACCAGCCTCAGAACGGCGCCCTCATCAAGAAAGAAATCAAGGCCAGTCAGAAGTGCCTGTAATCAGTGCCAAAGGAGGAAAACAAAATGTTCCGGCGAGCGGCCGACATGCCAGTTCTGTTACGATCGTGGCCTCACGTGCTCGTGGCAGATAGGCTTTGGCATGACAAGAAATGAGGATCTTAGGCGAAGGCTTGTTGTGGCGGACGCACATACTGAAGACATCAAGACGCTTGTGAATGACATGCGTAGTAATACCGATGATATTGCAACCACATTGCTGGCGAAGCTTCGTCTAGGCGCTTCGATCGAAGACCTCGCGGCTGGCATCCGCGCTGGGACAACGTCCTCTGACGATAATATTGGCCCTCGAGCAAACAACCCGGACACGCAAAGGTGAGAGTGAATTCGATACCTCTCAGTTCGATTACAGCCGACTGATTGACCCTTGAAGTTATCACTATCAGTCTGGCCGAAATCAGAATACACCGCGTGACGATCGAGGAAATACATTCGACTGGAGCGGCCCTGAATCAAATCAACAGAGGCGATAGACATATCAAGTGAGCTTTTCGCTGCTGAACTTTGCCGGAGATGACCCTTAGCCACTCCTGTTGTACTCTTGCGTGCCAGCGTGGTGTAATTGGCTTCACCCTAACAATTCAATTGATGAGATCATTGAGTCATTAGACATTTTTCCAGCATTTTCAATGTGTCCATAACGCGGCTGACAGATCTGTGGTACAGCGGATTAATTCGTAGTTGACAAGTACCGGTCGAGGAATAAAGATGATCACTTTGTGCCAGGAGACTATAGTTGACAGAAGGCAGCGCTGCTAGATCACCACCCCGAGTTTCTGATTCATGCCTCTCGAAGCAACGATCTACCACAGCGAGTCCGGTCTTACGGTTCAAGACCTAAAAGACATGGAAAAGCGCTCTCACTGCCAAGTGAGACATTGGTGCAATAGTAAAGCTTGCCTCATTTTCTGTCAAGGAACAATACTCCAATACTCCAAATGCCATTGAGCAAAATCTTTTGAGTGTTGCAGACAAGGAGAATCCCCATGGTCTCTATGATTCATGCGACGATATCATCTTTGTGCAGAAGAAGAAACCACTGTACAAGTAATGTTAGGTCAATTCTTGCCAAGCGAGTAGACTTCCATGGCATTCGTATATTCTCGCTTGATCTCTTGGGCAAATTTCCGAGCTCGGTGTTTGGAGCTTGCCGAAGTCGGATCTAGGGCGATCAAAACCGACGCGAGATCCGATTCTAATCTGATCTGACGTGACTCGATCTGATAAGTGACTAGATACTCTACCAAAAATGGGCTCCCTTCCAGTACAACAACCCTACCGCATTCTCATTGCAGGTGGTGCTTACGGCGGTGTATCGGCTGCCGTGAATCTCCTTGATCTGTCTCTGGGACGGTCTGCGCGGCTTGATCCCGACAAAGCCCCTGTTGCAGAGGCTTGCAATGGTGTTCCAATCCAGATCCACATCGTCGATGAACGCGATGGCTATTGTGAGAATCCAATATATCCTGAATTGTGCAAAGTACCCGACTAACTTCACCAGACCATACCATAGGCTCACCGCTTGCTCTCTCATCACCAGACTATGCAACAAAAGCATGGCGGAAATTCGACGACATCGCTGCATTGCAACATCCCAATGTCCGCATAACGCAAGGAAGCCTTGTCAAGATTGACCCAGATCACCGTGTAGCAAGCATAAAGCGCAGCGGAAGCGAAGAAATATATGAAGACCATTACGATTTCTTCATCGCAGCTACTGGGCTGCGACGAGTGTGGCCTGTAGTTCCACAAAGTCTTACGAAAGAGAAGTACCTCGCCGAGACGGCAGACCACATCGAATGCGTAAAGACTGCCAGCCATGGAACAGTGGTCATCGGAGGTGGCGCTGTCGGCGTGGAAATGGCGGCAGAGGCTAAACTTTGCCATCCTCATACAAGTGTTAAGCTGGTTCATTCGAGAAGCAAACTTCTTTCATCGGAACCATTGCCAGATGAGGTGAAGGACCTGGCACTACAGGCCTTGCGCGATGCAGGTGTCGAAGTCCTGCTGTCGGAGCGTGTTACCACAACCACTGCCAGCGTTGGACCAGATGGCCGACCTATGCAAACACTTACATTGCAGGACGGATCGCATCTTGTCGCCAGTCAAGTTATCAGCGCGATATCACGAAGTGTGCCGACAACCTCCTACTTGCCCAAGTCCGCACTCGACTCAGAAGGTTTTGTCAAAATTGACAGCCAGTAAGCAGAATCACTAAATCCTTCAACCACGGACCTGCCTAACACCAGCGTAGCCTGAACTTCCTTCCCTCACACCCATACAATGCCCATCATCTCGCTATTGGCGACCTCGTAGCTTGGGTTGGAATCAAACGCTGTGGCGCAGCCATCGCAATGGGCACACGTGCAGCGGACAACGTCTTCCAGCAGATCTTGAAAGAAGAGTATAGCATTGCCACCGACATCAGAGACTGGCCCAAGTACCCTCCAATGATCGGGCTTGCGGTTGGCAAGAAAGCTGTCGTCTACGATCCAGAAGGTGGCGCAAAATGCTCTGAAGAGGCCATGAAAATCTACTTTGGTGAAGACTTGGCATTCCAACGTGAGTATTTTCACTGCCCCTAGAATTATTATTAATACACAAGCTGATATTGAGCAGAGTGCTGGGATTACCAGAAACTAGATGAGGGTTGGTGAGTGCTTGCTCATCACGATATTCACGGACGAATGGTCTGAGCTTCGATGGCATCTGAGCCGCCACTCTAGCATATTCCAATGTCATAGTGCGTATGGTAGACTCGTGCATTTTGCGAATGCTTCATCATAGAAACTTGTCTGCGATTCATTACATGGATGGCGCAGTAGCACAATCCTTTGCCCGCTGTGTGACGATCGATCGGGCTTTGCAGGATTCTGGTGGGTTGATAAACCTTCTGCATCCTTCGCAAAAGCATGCGTACCACGTATGCATAAGCACAGCAAAGCCCATCTGCTCCCTACTGCAAATGTAGTCAAGACACACGATTGTGGCCTCGAAGTAGGCTCACTACATCTGCAACACCTTTCTACCACAGTTTAGTGTATCAACAACATGAGGCTATCCACCGATGAACCTTCGAGCATCGCAGTTGCCTCCCCACGCGATGTTGAGATATACTGTGGACTACCCCATCGAGAACAAAACAGCAACGGGACATCCACCATCGTTTTCATTCATGGCGCTTTCATTAGCTCGACCTCCTGGGACATGGTCATCCCACATCTCCCGCAAGATTCCGGGTACCACATTCTGCTCCCAGACCTACCCAGCCACGGCATCTCAAGCCACATCAGACCGTTCTCCATCAGCGTAGCTGCACACCTAGTAAGCGAACTCATCAAACGTCGAGCTCGCAACGGAGTCGCGAAACTCGTCGGCCTCAGCCTAGGCGCCGACGTAGCACTGCGCATCGCATCCGACTTCCCAGACGTCGTGGACGCCGTCTTCGTCTCAGGCGCGAGCACTCCCAAACCACGGGGCGAGGATCTAACCACGTCGCAATACTTACCCCACGCCGCATGGCTATCTCAGCGCATCGAATGGGCAATGCCCAGACCTTTGATCCGCTATCTCATGGACGGCGCAGACTTGCCACGCCAGAGTCTCGGCAGTTGTTCGCTGGAGCTCAACAGACAGATCTTTGCTCCTGCGGACAGTAAGTGGCCGATACCCTGGCCGGCTAGGACGCTGATTGTCGCTGCTGGGAAGCGAGGAGTGCTTCCTACTGATGATAATAAGGATACTGCGCGTGCTCTTGCGGAAATTGGGCGGAAGGGAAATGAGGGGACGATGGCTGTTGTTCATTATGATATGCGCCACCCGTGGAGTTTGCAAGCACCTGAATTGTTTGCTAGTGCTGTCGATACTTGGTTCAGGGAGAGCAAGACACTCCCGGGCTTTGTCAAAGTCTAAGTTTTCGGATTCAAGTGAGAAGCAGTCATAGACGGCAGTATCTTGCAGCGAGACTTAGCCACACGATTAGAATGATGAATCGAGTCAATTACGAGTCAATTGCCAAGATATGTATAACTACGAAATGAACATAATTTACAGAATGTTAACGGCTTTTCCCAAGCTGAATGTCACAGGCTGACCCTGCATAGTTGCCCACATGATCAAAGGCTCACTGCCCACTGAATCGCTGCTCGCGCTTCCACCACTGCTTACAGTCGCAGTGCCAGGGAAAGTGACAGGAATAGGCACGCTGCAAGTGTTGCCGTTGGCAGTGGATACGGTCGCGCCGGAGATTGTCTTTCCATCGGCAGAGTACGAGTAGACCAAGCTCGGGCTGCACGCATCGCGTGCCTCGCGATCGAGGAAGGACTTTGCGATGTCGTCGTGCTTCAGAGTGATGACGGGCCAGTTGGTCAAACGCACGAGCTCTTGGATCATGGTCTCGACCCAGATCTGCAGCAGGGAGTTGACGCTCTGCGAGCCGACTTTGTAGGCACTGACGCCTGTGGCGCGCATGTTGGCTTGGTGGAACATGTATGGGTCGTGGCGGAGGCCCATGAGGTAGCGCATGGTGGTGTCTTTCTCGAAGGCTAGGAGGTCGGCGAATTTGCCGGTGCCGGACGCGGTGTCGGTCCATTCTTGGGTTGTGCAGGCTTGGGTGTCGCAGTCGAAGTAGATGGAAGTGGGCCAGCGGGGCATGATGTTAAGGCCAACGTAACCGTTTGAGGCGACGGTGGAGTGGAGGAGGTGGTGGACGCTGTTTTGGTTCATCAGGACTGGGCGGCTATTGTCGCCAACCACATTCTGGATGCCATTATCAAGCCATGCTTTGATGACATCGCCGTTGTGGACACCTGTGATGGCTGGAGGGATCAGACCTGCAGGCGAGAACTTGCCAGCGTCAATGGCGAGTTGACGCATCCAGGCTTGGTTGAAGAAGATCTCCTTGCTGGCATCGTTGTAAGTGGCGTTGTTGAGATTGAGGTGTGTGAATGTGTGTGACAGGTGAGCGAAGGCATCGCGGTTCGCTGCGACCATGAACCATGATGCCAAATTGTCGAGCTTGCAGCATGCTAGACTCCACGTGTAGTTGGTTGGGGTTTTAGGCCACATGTCGACGCCGGTGCCGAGGGGTTTCATCCACTCGAGGTCTGGGCTAGTGATGGGAGAATCGTAGTAGACCGCATCTACAGGGACACATGGGTCATTGGCGAGGTTGTAGCCAATGTTGGTGGAGTTGATGATGTCTCCATTGCCGTTGTGGCCGATCTCGACGATATAGTTCGAGCCTGCAGGAAGACGACTGTTGACACTCTTCATCCAGCTTACATGAGCAGAAACATCGGCGGGTACAACCCTGTATGTCTTGCCTTGCGGGTAGTAGAGACCGGTGACAAGGTGCATATCATCGATCTGGGTGCCAAGATAAGTTTTCCTTGCGCCAACAAAGAGACCGTGGGTGATCCAATGAATGTAGGCGTGCTGGAGGTAGTTGGAAGTGGACGACCATTCGGTTGCGAAACCAATAAAAAGTGCCATCTGCTCGCGGCCAGAGAAGTTGTTGATGACTCCAGCGACGCTGCTAGACTTGAAGTTGCCAGAGGCGGCGAATTGGGCGATTTTCCACGTCGTCTTTGCGTCGGTAATCTTGGCCGGGTAGTGATAAAGATTTTTGGTGCTGACAGTCGCACCCGATTTGAGATTGGCAGTTGGGAAACCTGTGGTATTGGTGAAGCTCATCAATTGCTCTACGTTGTCGGCACAACACCCTTCGGAGCCATCAGATGCTGCGACAGCGGCTGTTCCAGAGCTGTCGTCAGGGTATGTGTCTAAACGGACCATTCTGACACCGAAAGCAACCTGATAGGCGTAGAGAGCAGTGTATTGATCTTGAGTAAGCGCACTGTGGTAGTCGCCATTGTAGTCGTAGGAGACATCGCTCAGGATCAGGATACCGCCGTAATTTCCTGCATTTGCCGTTGAGTTGAGTGTTGGCAGTGATACACCTCCTTGCGGTACCGTCACTAGCTGGTAAGGTATACCATAAGCGTCGAAGCCTGATGTTGCTGAATAAGATGCATCGCCATCCGGGGCAAGAATGAGTATCGTGCCATTCACGCTGCTACCACCGACAGCAGCATGTGCAACTTTGGTGATGGCTACGGTGGCCACAAGGGCGGCTGCACCGAGACTGCGAATAAAAGACATGCCAGGCAAAATTGCAATGGCACAATGCTGCGATAACGATTGAACGAGTGAAGATGCTGTTGACCCTACCATCCAAGGCGGCACAATTTATACAAGTACCGTCGGCCACCGCCTATATGATCGCCTATTGCATTTAGTCACGAGACCTCGCCATGTAACATCATATTGGTACATCGAAATCTTGTCAATGCAAGCCATATAGAGCAGTACATGTTAAAGAAAGCTTGTTTCGAACAAGCGTGTCCGGATAATCGGCTTCTAGGGACGCCACAGTGCTCTTTATAGAAGTAGGTTCAGAGCTGAAAAAACAACTCTTCCTGTGATTTGACAGACAGGACTGTAGACCCACCTTCAGGCCTCGCGCACGTTTCGAAGACCGAGAAGTAATTTCTCCCAAAGCTACGCGATGGTTAGCCTATAGCCACATTCGACAGGCGAATGGCAGAAGGAGAGTTTTAGGTCACAGGGTCTCGATAGACCCTCATGTCCGTCCCGCAGCGTCCCAATGTGGTATGCGCTATAGACAATAGAAGCCATGGCGGGGGACTGGATTGGCCGACTTGGACGGCAGAGGCATGAATACGAGCTGAGGATTCGTGAAGTACTCGCTCCTCAGACATGCGGCAAGCGGGTGTGCCTGATCATATACTGCGGGCCGGCCAGACCACGCGAAGGACCCGGTGTGAGCGACATCTCGTAGAAACGTATATTGCTAGGCGTTGGCGAGAGACGCAGGCGAGTGGTTGACCTCGTGAAAGTGGCGATCCAAGGACGAAAGATGCGAGGTGGGGAGGAGAGGAGCTGAACGGGACCAAGGCGGAAGAATCCGGTTAACAATCAGCCGCAAACAGATATTTTGCATCAGGCGAGCGGCCTGATACTCTCGCACGTCTCTTCTTGCAAACTCGTGATGTGCCCGTGACGGAGGCGCCTGATGAAGATATCTCCGGAAGTCTAGGAGTGGCAGCGAAGGGCAGGGCAGGCTCGCGTGCGTGTGTGTAAGTTGCCGACTCTCGGGGCGCTACCAAACAATTCTGAGTTGGCGGCTTTCATCGCGTGGGCCAGGCACGCCAGGTTCCCCTCAAACCTGATCTTCTCAACTCTGCGGCCAGACTGTGCGAATCGGCTGTTGACTTCATCATGCCAGCCAGTGGAGACGGTCGAGATCTTGTCGATGGCTTTCCATCCCACAGCGCTCCACCTAGAAGATACTGGCTGTCAGGCTGCCAGATCATCGCGACGACTCTCTAACGATGCTGTTCGAGGCCAAGCCACTGTGATCACTAATCGCAGCATCTTCATAATGTCATCTCAGCTTTCTTGTGCACGGGTCGAGGCTGCATATCTGCATAAATCTGCTCTTGTATGTGTCAAGCCCTAGAGTCTTTGCTATGGTGCAATCCACAAACGATACACGCTCTCCTGCTGAATATTGTAACGTTATACTGATGCCTATTTCCACTCATGAGATGGCAGCTTACCAAGCCAAGGCACCCGCCAAGCGCTCGCCTACAGACATTTATGTAAACTGCTTTATGCCCAATCCCCTGTGACAACGCGACACCCATTATACCTGGCTTCACTTTCAGAAACTTCGCGTGGACTCGACTCGTTGAACTGTCAAAATGCCGAAGACATTCAACCCGGACACTGAGCTGCCCGATCTCAGTGGCAAGGTTATTGTGGTAACAGGTGGTACGGTTCTTCCCCGATGGATCTGTGTCGATTGATCGGAACGATAGCAGCTACAGGCAGCGTACCATTAGTGCGGCGGCCTGCTCGTTCCAACCCGCAATTAAGCGCGTTTAGAGCATTCTCACAAGGAACCGACCACTAACCAATTCATCAGGCAATGCCGGCCTCGGTAGAGAGACCGTCCGCCGTCTCGCAGCGCACTCGCCATCAGCCATTTATCTCTGTGCCCGTAACCCAGCGAGCGCGGACCCTTTGATTGCAGAGGTCAAGTCTACTTACCCGGATGCTAACGTGGACATCATCCCAATCAAATTGGACCTCTCTTCACTCGAAAGCACAAAAGCCGCCGCAAATGCCATCACAGCTCAAGCGACCCGTCTCGACATCCTGTTCAACAACGCCGGCATCGCCATGACCGCACCTTCTCTCACCAAAGACGGCTACGAAACGCAGTTCGGCATCAACCACGTCGGACACGCCATGTTCACCCAACTCTTGATGCCGCTATTGCTGCAGACGGCAGCCACTGCTCCGCCAAAGTCCGTACGCATCGTCAACGTCTCGTCCGCGGCTCACGCGCGCACTACGTCAAACGGCCTTGCGCTGGCCGATGCAAAGACAGACATGTCTTCATACCACACGACCACGCGCTACGGCCAGAGCAAGCTGGCCAACATCCTCTTCACGCAGAAGTTGGCGCAGCTGTATCCTACCGTGATTTCTGTGTCTATGCACCCGGGATTTGTCAATACTGAGATCAACACTGGCAAAGCTGGCGGCGCCAAGTGGTTCAGCATGTTTGTGAGGAATATTGTCGGCCTCGTTGGACTTAGCGTGGAAGAAGGCGCCAAGACGCAGCTTTGGTGCAGTGTGGCGGCGGAGGTTGAGAATGGAAAGTACTATGAGCCTATTGGCGTGGAGAAGGCGGGTAGTAAATGGGCGCAGGACGACACGAAGAGGGATGAGTTGTGGATGTGGACTGAGGAGGAACTGAAAGCTCACGGCGGGCCTGGTTGGCCGGAGGCGAAGTGAGATTGGTATGTGGCATTTTGATTGTGGTTTGTCTAGAGACTTTGTTGGTTACACGAGCAATTCTTGTTCAAATTTCCAAAAGGTTTATCGTAGTGTGTTCGTAACTTCGTCACTCATTGATATCATTCTTTTTCCGCGCCAGCGCAGCGACTTCACCTCCCCGTCGTCTCTACACTGAAGACTTCCAACGCAAGTCCAACCTTGCCTTTCTGTGCGAAAACTGTCCTAGCCACTCTCGCGACGGCGCCCCAGCCCTCGATTGACGAGTCCGCCACGATCTTGACCTTGCCTCTCAGGTCTGCGGGCGAAAAGCCGCGGAACGTTTCGCCAGGTTGAACCGGTTGCTGAGGTGGCGGTGGCGGTGGAGGAGCTGCAAAGATCCCCTGTAAAGCAGCCATGCCAGGAAGCATACCTGCAGCAGTTGCTGGAATTCCTGCCATTCCAGGCGCTCCATTAGCAGCTGGTGGATGTGCATGTGCCTGCTGCTGAAGCTGCGGCTCATGTACGGGATTGCTTGAAGTGAGAGCGGTGAAATGGGTATGGTGAATGCGGCATGCGCAGATGATTCTAATAGCTGGGGGCGATGGCGGTTGACGTGTGGAAGCGAAGGCCTGCTGCGCGCGGTGGAGTTGCAGCAAGCGCTGCTTGAAGCTAGACTCTCCGGCCGGGAAAGTGTCCGAGTTGGCTTCGAGGTATCGCTGGAAGTCTTCCTGTGTTGCAGGAGTCGATGCTGGGAGCTCTGTGGTTTCGGTGGGGTAGAAGACGTGGCCGAGACCGGTGATGATCTCATTCAGGCGAGTATCTTCGATGCAATTGCGGATATTAGCTTCTACAGAGAGAGCGTGCTGCCATTTGTTACTCTTGAAACGTATCACCAACTCCTTGAGACTGGGGAAGTCGGCTTTCAGGCTTCGGACGGTATCGGTGGATGTGAGGTAGGGCATCCACAGGCGATTATCTGTGGCTTTGAAGTGCAGGTTTAGGAAAGTGACCGTCCCGATAGGTGATGACATTACGCGGACAAACATGTTGGCGTCGCTGGGATGCGCAAAAGAGAGTCTATTGGAGGTATACAGCACGTTGGTGGCTTCAGCGTAAACCAATTTGCAAGTCCGAAGGAGTTGAGGCGCCATGTGTAGAGGCCTGGCTTCCGGTCCTTGGGGCCATTCTACGCACTCGCCCGCACGCGCAGTGAGGCAGAACAAGTATATTCGGTCTCTGATCTCTCGAGGCAAGGAGAAGAGCCTGCTTCTCGCAACGCTGTCCGGCAGCTCGCTGATGTCCTCCAAGCGTCTTGTCTGGGCCATTTCTAGTCCGTATTCCGACCCCTCGTCCATCGTGCTTCGCCGAGTTGGTGCGCGGGTGTGGGATGTACTGTTGTTCCGTGAATGTGTAGCGAAGTGCGAGTTCGAAGGGAGTCCTGGAGATCCTAGCGCATCGGCCTGGCTGATATATGAGAGTGTCCGAGTCGAGAGTACGGACTCGCGCCAAGGGTAGGGATCTGTAGGTAAGATGGGCGGAGGTCGTTGGTTCGCCATCTGAATTTGAGCGCTGTCCGGTGTCGGTGTAATCAAGAATAACAGTGCAATAGAAAAAAGCTAGATGCAGATAGACGTGATATAAGGCGCAACGCCAGTGGTTGGCGGTGGGCGGACGCACCTCATCTCAAGTGGTCGATGCACTTGAAGCCCGATGTGAGGTCAGCTAACATCGTCTCGGACTTCGGCTGAGCGAATGGGACACTTGCTTGGCTGTGGAACGACCGCACCCGGCTCTTACTCCATGAACTCGTTCAGATAATATGCACAAGACGTGATGATACTCATCGGAGAGTATGGGCGTCATCACGCCTAAGAGACATGGCTACGCTGTACAGCGGGTGTGCTGATGAACGCGCTGCTAGCACTGGCTGGTTGGCTGCCGATGGGACTTACATGCTCCCCAAGAACGAGTTCTTGTTGGTGCAAGACGACAATATGTTAAAGACGAAGGCAGCGCAATTTACAATCTCTCCCTTCCTCATCGGTTGATGAACAGTCGTGTCCGCTATGACATGCGCGGCCTACTGGTCCAGCTGGTGGATGCTGCATCATGCAGCTCAACACAATAGAATTGTTTGCAGATATGTCTGGTCTGAACCCTCAATTCCTCTATACCACAAAAGCTTCCACGTACGATGCATTGAACGCCCCCGGTGTGATATTACTCCAGGACGGTTCGATGGAGACCTCAGGCTCGGTTAATATGGCCACACATTACAGCAGACCTTCAAGGCGACTGTGCAGGCTCGTTACATCGACCGCGTTCAGGGGTGCTGTACCGATGTTTTGGACAGCGATCGTGGGACCTACCACGGACGACATCACCATCCGTTAAGAACGCTCACAGAATATTTACCTCTACAATAGCAAGAATCTGATCTTGTCGTATGGTTTGGGACTCGGCTTCGCTTTCTTGGCTGTCACTGCAGGCTTCTTGTCCGTCTACCGCAATGGCACTTCCTACAGCTACAGATTCTGGACCATCGTTAGGACCACCAGAGGGCGGGAAATGGAAGAGCTGGTCGCAACGGAGGATCGCAGTGGCGCCGATCCTTTGCTCAAGTATCTGGCAAAGGCGCGCGTCAGGCTGGGCGACGCTGAGGCTGAACAGAAGACTGAGGAAGAGACGATAATGAGTGAGCTGACGGCTATGAATTTTCCACAGCAACAGGATACTCAGTCGCATACTGATCCTAGGGGATGAAGGGCTGTTGTTCGTAGACGAGATCAATTCAGGTCTTTGCGCGCCAAATTTGACAATCAAATGTTGCCAATTTTCACTCCAATCTAATGCCCGGACGCTGACAACAAGGACCGATGTACCTATATATGACCAAGTAAAGGTCACGTATATTACCAAGTAAAGGTCATGTGACTGTCTAATGCCGTACAACGTATTGGCGATCCATGGAAACGCCTCTTTCGTAGCTAGGGTAGCAAACTTGATCGATGAGATGACTTTTCGATGAGGTCGAGGCGCGATGCGGGAACTGTTGTCTTCGATCCTTCAGCAATCCTCAATTCAAGACCCACCCTCCCATGCGACATCCCTGACCTACCTCCATACAGCCTCGCTTCACATCCCTGCTCACATCCCCAAAGCCGGTTTTATATATTGCGGTGCTACGTTATCACGGCTGTGGAGTCACCTAGCGAAGCTGACACACGCGTGAATATGGGAGGTACATACGGAGGTGCGGGCTGGTTAATATGCACGATAACATAATCCATGCTATCTCTTGACCAGGGCACGATCTGCCTGCCTGCCCCAGTGTTTGCTCTGCCTTCAACCATCATGTCGAGAATGTGGAGAGCCATTAGAAATCTTCAGAGAAATTCTATTCACGGCTATTAATTGTCTTTGGGAATGCGACTTAGTGTTCTGAACGGCTCTGCGCGCGCGACGCAAAGTGGACGAATGAGAGTGTACGAGCACAAAAGTGCCCGATAGCAAGCACACGCCGCCTAAGCGAAAGGCCACGCGCAAACGCCAGCAGCAAGCGCCGTGGCTTGTCCAATCTCTACGGAGGACGCCCGCTATACGCGGACGACGTCATTGGTACAGCAGCCGTTGTCTGCAATTCCGAATCAAGCCAAGACGCGGCTCGCCCGCAACAACCGCGCCTGCTCTCCTGTCCACCTGTTTGTCTGTTTGCCTGCGACTCCCACCTCCATCCTATGAGTACCACTCTCCGCTGCTGGCCAGGGAGACATCTCACAACATTACGGTCGTTCGATCTCAGCGAAAATGTCGGGCACTGGCGGCGTGCCGGATGCCAGTAGTGTCAACGCCACTTCCTTTGGTTCTTTACTGAATGGAAGTGCTGGCATTGCTATCAATAGTCAAGATGGAGGCTGGAACGCCCTGTGGGCAGCTATGTCCTTTGCTTTGGCCACAGCCGGCATTCAAATGCTGGTCTTCGTCCTTCTTCGATGGCGCTTAACACGCATCTACCGCCCTAGAACATACCTCGTTCCCGAACGAGAACGTGTGCCAATACCTCCACACGGCATCATAGGTTGGATAAAACCTGTCTTCTCGACTCCCAGCCTTCAGCTCATTCAGAAATGCGGTCTGGACGCATACTTCTTTATTCGCTACCTTCGGATGCTCCTCAAGATCTTTGTGCCGATGCTTGTGATCATTGCGCCAATTCTGCTCCCTTTGAACCAGAAATCCTCTCGCGGCCACCCGGCTGAAGGCCTGGGTAAGCTGACCATTGGCAATGTCGATTCCAGCTTAGCTGGTAGCCGCCTATGGGCTCACCTGATACTCTCTGTGCTCTCGGTTCTCTGGATCCTTTACAACATCTATTATGAGCTGCGCAGCTATATCAGAGTTCGACAAGCTTACTTGACGAGCCCTCAGCACCGCATTCGTGCATCGGCCACGACTGTCCTTGTCACAGGTATTCCGGCCAAGTGGCTCACGATTGAAGCCCTCGATGGTCTGTACGATGTTTTCCCCGGCGGCATCCGAAATATCTGGATAAACCGCAACTTTGACGCGATTGCCGACAAAGTCTCTAAGCGTGACGATATGTTACAATCGCTCGAAGAAGCCGAAACCAATCTGATTAGATTGTGTCGTAAGAAGCACGAGAAAAAGATGAAACAGCTGGCAAAGCAGAACAAGAAGGATGGCGGATCGGATGCCAACGTCGGTCAAGAAATGTCGTCCATGGACGGCACCACACCGTCCGGATTGCACGAGAAGGAGGGACATGACACTGATGGTCTCGGTGTGCGGCCAGATCCACCAAGGATTCCTTCTAATTACGCCGAGTCAGGTGGAAGAATTCCTGGCCCTCCTGAGACTCTATCCGCCAATCAGACACGACCGCAGACCAAAGAATCTGATGAGGAGCCCCTGCGCGGCAGTCAAGAGACAGCAGTAGACGTTGCTGCCAATGCAACACAGCCGAAGGAAACTCCTGGCCAAGTCGTATCTGCTAGTAAATGGTACGAAAAGCTTATGTTCTGGAGCACGCAGCCAGTTATCCCGGAAGGTGGATACCCGACCGTGATGAGCACGGACTACGACGATGACAAAGATGAGAATGCAACATGGCGCAAGTACATCGAACCCAAAGATCGAGAGACCATGCGTCTACCCATCGTCAATCAAGACTGGTTTCCAGCACTTCCGTGGGTCGGTCAAAAAGTTGACCGTATCTATTACTGTCGCAAAGAGCTCGCAAGACTGAACGCAGAAATTGAAGCTGATCAAGCCAATGCTGAGAACTTCCCATATATGAGCAGCGCATTCATTCAGTTCAACCACCAGGTTGCTGCGCACATGGCATGTCAGTCAGTCAGCCATCATACGCCACACACAATGACCCCACGCATTGTAGAAATCAGTCCTGACGACGTCCTCTGGGACAATATGTCCATCAAATGGTGGGAACGATACATACGCACAGCCTTCGTGGTTGGTATTAGCGCTGGTCTCATCATCCTATACGCCGTTCCAGTGGCTTTCACAGCGTTACTGTCCAGCATCTCGACGCTTGCAGAACAAATCACATGGTTGGCGTGGCTGGACGACTTTCCTGAAATTGCCAAATCGATCATTCAGGGTGTCTTGTCGCCTGCTCTCCTGCAATTGGTTCTTATTCTGGTGCCCATCATCTATCGAGCTCTGGTTAAGTTCCAGGGCGTCCCTACTGGAAACGATAGAGAGTTGGGAGTCCAAGTATGGTACTTCGTCTTTCTGTTCATACAGGTACGTTCTCGTTGATATGATGACAGCTCGATCGAGGACTCTGGTATTGACTTCGTGTATAGGTCTTCTTGGTCGTCACAATCAGTAACGGTCTCATCCAATTCTTCACCAACGCCGCCGCTAACGTCGTCCGCACTGTCACAACTCTTGCCCAGAACTTACCGAAAGCATCATATTATTTCTTCAAGTATTTGATGTTGAGATCATTTGCCAGTGCGGCAGGAGAGTTGCTGCAAGTCGGAACACTGATAGTATGGTTTCTCCTCGGACCTCTGCTCGACAGTACGCCTCGACAGAAGTGGAAGCGCCAGACCAATCTTCAGCAAGTGAAGTGGGGTTCATTCTTTGCTCCCTTCTCTAACTTTGCAGTGATTGGCATCGTCTATTGTTGCATTGCGCCACTGATGCTGGTCTTCATGGTCATCATCTTCTCCCTCTTCTGGGTGGTATACCGCTACAATGTGCTCTACGTCTACCAGTTCAAAAACGACACCGGAGGTCTCCTCTTTCCCACTGCTGTCTATCAGTTGTTCACCGGTCTCTACGTAATGGAGGCTTGCCTGGCTGCATACTTTTTTGCACAAGAGAGTCCGTCAGGCTCGAACGTTGTATGCTTGCCTCAGGCCATCATCATGATTGTCATCTTGGTCCTCACGATCATATATCATCGCATCCTGCTGAACAACTTCGCGCCACTCCTGCGATACCTTCCGATTACTCTTGAGGATGACGCCGTGATCCGCGATGAAGAATTTGCACGTGCTCAAGCTGCACGATGGGAGAACCCAGGAGAGAGCGATGAGCAACAAGTCGAAAACGACGCGAACTTCGAGCAAACACTCAAAGACAAGGAACGAGACGAACAGGCGGACGAAAAGCATACACATCCAACAGTCGGCAGCAACGACCCAGGCAGTCGTAGACTCAGTAAATCTAGCACGCCTTCAGGCTCATGGGCTAAGCGCGACGAGGGTGCTTCGCACGGCTGGCGGAAGGCTGCACAGCCCGTGAAGGGTGTCATAGACATCACTTCTCGCGCCGAGAAGAGGGTGGAGCGCACTGTTGCCCAAGCGAACGCAAAGCTGGACAAGAGCTTAGCCAGAGCCAATGGTGCGCAAAACCCTGAAGGTGACGAGGAGGGCCAGAGGACGGTCGGAGACGTGCTGTTCGCTGGTATCGCAGATGAGTTGGAAGACCTTTCCCCCGATGAGAGGAATCTGCTCGTTAGATACGCGTTCCAACATTCGGCACTCAGAGCCCGGAGACCCGTGGTGTGGTTCCCTGAGGACGAGTTGGGAGTGAGTAACGACGAGATCCGACGAGGAAAAGCTGCCAGCTCATACTTGGCGATGAGTAACCAAGGAACGTTCCTTAACGAGAAGGGCAAAGTCACTTTCGAGCGCAGTCCTCCTGACTTTAGCAATGTTGACCTGATTGCGCTTTAAAGCGAAGCATTTCAGCTTTTCGCATCGCATTGCATTACGTTGCATTGCCTACAGCCACGCATATATCTGAGCGAGCGTTCGTTCATCTTTCGCATTGTGGATTTAGCGGCATTCTGTTTTTGCATCACTACGGCGTACTATGTTTGGCAAACCCTGGGATATATCTATGTAATCGACAACTATTTCCCTTTTCGCACACTTACATTTGCATTCACATCTGCGCCACAGCAGCGTTTTATGAAGATGCTATACGCACAATGGACACCTTGACAGTGCTGTCTGACAACCATGCAGTAGTAGACGCGCGCGGCAAATGCACATTGCGCTCTCATGACCTCGTGGAAGGGAGAGTGAGGCGCCTAGCAGTCGATACCTGTGCCACGACATGACTTGAACGGTCGGAAGGATTGTCCACATACCGATTATAGTCACAGACCATGGGTGAGGTCAGCCGGGCAATGGTCCGCACACTCTCCCAATCTCGTCAAACGATACTGCGAAGATACACGAAGGAGACGTGCCTTGATGATCTGAGCGAGACCTGCAAGATGCACGCTAGAACGCCAAATGCTTCCGTGCACGGCGCTAGAATGGAATACGACGCCTCTGCAGCCACTTCCCCTCATCTTCAACCCACTTCTCCAGATGACTCCACAATCGCGCTCCATTGGCACGACCAAACTGGTCTTGCGCAAGACTTTGAAATGATTGTCGATATGTGATGCAGGGAATGGGTTTTGGCGATTGCATTGAGTGCCTGGTCTTGTGAGTAAGACTGGAACCTTGCAGTTCCATATCCATTATGATCACGGCATTGCCAGTCTGGGCAAAGTGAGTATTGACTGGTTTCCTGGCTGGTGGCGTGCATGCGCATTAGGGCTCCAGAGACCTTCTGACACTTAGTGCACCCCTCTCCCCAGCCTGCGGATGCTCAGAGTAAGTCCCCGATATTATTGCCGCCCTCGGGACTATCACAGACACGACCTGTCCAGGATCAAGTCGACATCATTCAGCGTGATCAGGACTCGCGTCTCTGTCGCCATGGAGAAGCCTCGACCTGCTAAACCTTCCGACCCAGCACATTTGACGCTTGAAGCATGGTCACAGGGAATGATGGTGGGGACGTTGGTCTTCATGATAATGATGACGATCGCAAATATGCGACGGCGAGTGCTCCTGCACAAGCTCATTCTTGTCGAGGTTTGGTCCTCTCTGCATTGCTATTGTCTCGTCTCACTGACAAGTGTACGATGATAGCTTATCATCGCCGTCCCCAATGGTTTCTTCATCTTCTTTGAGCCTCCGCGCTATGGCTGGTATCTGTCTTCGACTGCGACTGGCATAATTCTATCGTGGACCTTGCACAATGTCGTCGCTTGGCTCAAGAATAAGCCGTTCTTGACAAGCACGGTTAGTCGAATCTACATTGGCACCATCATCTTCGCGCAGGCCTATTGGGTGCTCGAGATTTATGCGAACTTTGCGTACTTCAATGGCATTCACGCATACTTGTTTCCTAGAACTAGGCCATACGAGGCTCTATGTCGGTAAGCACGACCAATCAGGCAATAATGCGGCCAGTTTGGCGGTTCTGATCGTTGTTTCCAGAGATCCATGGTGGCTTTTCACAACAGTCAACCTCTTGTGGAATATCAAATGCCACTACGGGTTTTCACTACTAGAGCTCATCTATGCATCGCCTCGATTCGGCGTTTTGCTATTGAGCATGTGTCTCAGCATCGCATTCATCATACTCGACGTCCTGTCAGTGACGCCTGTCCTGGACATGGGAGGCATCAATCCGTTCTGGAAGTTCGCCTTCGTCTTCAAGTGCTTGACGGATACAATCTTCCTTGACGACTTCAAGACTGTACTTGACAGGTTGTGGGAGCACAAGATGGGCCCTGCAAACTTTGATGTCTCGAGCAAGCTGGAGTTACCTTCACACATTGAAAGCACGAAAGTTTGAGGGCTTGCAACGGGGCTAGCTGATTGAAATGAATACATGATCTCATGATAGCTATCAAAGTTTCCAAAACCTGACTTGTCTCTCAATTAAAATCACTCAGCCGGGGACCGATAGCCCTGTCCCTATCTCACGACCACGAGGGTGACCTTGAAAGCACTATCACAAACATGAACAAACCAATTTTTCGCATCTGGGAATTACCCCTGCATCCTGGTATGCTCTGATTGTAGCACCATGCGCTGTCTGTAACACCACCTCATGTCGCCCATTGAAGTACATGAACACCCTAACCCTGCCAGCCCACAGGTCAACTCATGCTTTCGATACACATGTATCAAACGGGGTTTGCACATCATTGGAGGTCGGAGTTCCGACCTGCTATTGACCCATATGGCTGGCATAGCTATACGACTACTGAGAGGATCTTTCAATATATGGAAGTTCACCTGATTTGCATGTCAAGACCCAGATAGCTGCACCTGGTCAAACACTTTTCACCATATCAAGTCTTCGTTGCCTTTCTCGTGAACATCCATTCAATGATTCTTAATTTGCCTTCCATATAATCAGAAGAGTGACAGATTCAAGATTATCGCAAACGCAAGCGAAGCACTCTGGACATGACTGTGACCGAGGTCATTGGATCAAGACAAAGCATTATTGACTTCGATGGACCTCATCTTCAATATCTGCCCTCAAAGGTGTCCACCCTCTCCTCTGCCACACTCGCCACAGCCTGCTCGATCGCCGTCTTGCCACCAACAACATCAAATGCCAAACCGATCGTCTTGGGCTGCTTCAAACACTCTATGACCACCTTAGCCACATCCTCCCTCGGAATGCTGTTGGCCAGATGCACTTTGCCAGCCTCAACATTTCCCGTGCTAGCCTCCTCGCTCAAGCGACCAGGCCTCACAATCGTATACTCCAGACCTCGACGTCCATTCTCCGTAACGAGAGAGCGATCGGCCGCAAGCTTGGCCTCCATGTAAGCTCCGATGGCGGTCCACATGCCATTGCTGCGCTCGCGATCTCCATCATCGTACCACTCAGGCTCCGGCTTGCCCTCACGATCGCGCACATCGACGGCCGAAACGAGGACAAACCTCTTCACGCCAGCCTGTGCAGCAGCGTCCATGCAGCGAATCGCGCCATCCCGGTCGACGGCACGGGTACGCTCTGGGCTACCGCCTCCGGCTCCGGCGCTCCAGATGATCGCGCTGGCTTGGGTAGATTTGATGGTGGCGGCCATTTCGTCGATTGAAGAGTCTTCAATGCTCTGCACGACAGGTTTGCCTCCTAGCTCTGAAATTGAAGCGCTTTGCTCGGGTTTGCGGATGATGCTGTGGACTGTGTGATTTCCAGATTGAGCCAGTAGGCGAGTGATGTGGCGAGCGACTTTGCCGCTGCCGCCGAAGATGAGGGTGTTGGAAGCCATTATGGAGGTTGTAAGTGTGTTTGCTTGTTCTCGTGCGACTGATTTGGATATTCTTTTTAGCAAGTCCAGTGGTGGTGGATATGGTTCTGCTTCGTGTTTCCTGTCTTCTCTGCTTCAAGAAATGATGTCGTCTGATTGACTTGGAGACGAAGAGTCGTTGTAGTAGTTCCCGAGCTTCAGTGCTACAAGTGACCTCAATGGTTCACTAATCGTACGTCATACCTCGCAGGGCTGAATTGCGACATGCATGTGATGTATTGGTCAGCTGGTGAGCACATGTCTCAATATCAACGATAAAAGCGCCGCTCCTGCAACATGAAAAGAGGTCGATCCCTTCTTCCGTCGATTCTTGTGACAGTGACAAATCCGAGCCGGACCGCCATGTCCCGCACATATCATATTGAAGGGGATTACATATCTAGGCAAAAGCGTTTTGAAGTACGAGAAGAAACATCGAGCGTGGTCATTAAACTATGTACCATAAAGAACAGAGAGCGCAAGTCGACGACTCTTTCCACAGGAAGTGCTCATCGAGACTTGTGAGCAAGATATTCACCCATCCAGGACAATGAAATAAGGAAAGAGGAAAAGTCCAAAAAGCAAGGCTAAACCGCCCTTCGCTAAACGCAGCAACAATTCCCCAAAATTACCCCGCGAGACGAGACCCGAACATGCATACATACACCCAACGTACGAGCGGGTATCCATAAGAGAAAATAAGAAAAAACAACAAGAGCGGCATGCTTGCTGCCCAGGAAAAAAGTCATTAGTAGCGTAGCTTGCCAACCAAGCCGAAAGTGTAGGCCGTATCGCGTTCCTGTGATCGAGAATTAGTAGGGTGTTTCTGTACTGTCAAGTTCACAAGTTGACTTACCGATTTCATCTGAACCATGTAGACCTTTTGTCTTGCACCGTTGACACCACCCACGGCTCCGACTTGTCCCACCTCGCCATTGGGGCCGACCTGCTCTTCCCACACGGAGACCGCAATGCCTGTTCGTGCCACACGCTCGAAGGAAGTCTCGCCAAGGGTGGCGTCGACCAGCGTTTCGCCCTTGGTCTTGCCAGAGATGATGATTCGCTTTTCTTGGCCGATGGTTCTTGGGTCGGCAGGTGCTTCGGGATCAGGGCGAGGTGGCAGCACAACGGTCATGCGGGCAGAGCCCATGTCGCGCCATTTAGATGCAGACTCGCGGAGGTACAGGCGAATCTTCATGTCAGTCAGTCCGAGTGGTGTCCCGAGCCTGGGATCGATGCCCATGGGCGTGACAGCGCCGGAAGACAGGGAGTCGGAATATGTGCTTCGCGATCCAGGACCCTCTCGCGAAGTGATGGTGCTCTTAGCGATGTTGAAGAGGCGGTTTCCACTGCCACTGAATCGGCGTAGCGCAGAGAAGGCGCTGTTCATTGTTCCAATCGAGGACTCAGTGCCAGGACTTGAGATTCTCCTGCTACCCTTCGAACGGTAGGTGCTTCCCTTCTTGGAGCTCAGATTCCACCAACTAGGGCTGGTGCGGGCCTGGTTGCGACGATCCATGGCCTCCCCCCAATTGCTTTGCTGCATCGGCCCGCGTGCATTTTGCAGAGCAATATAGGTCGGGTTATTGATACGAGCGCGGTTGATCATAAAGTAAAGTTCTTCACACTCTTCGCCACTTCGTGAGCGGAACATGATATTAGCGCCTGGCTTGTATAGTGAATTGGCTGTGGGTGGTGAGCGTATAGAGATGTCAAGAGCTGTGCCGCGGCGCAAGGGTACGAGAGGTGTAAGCTCCAATGCTATCAGAGGCTTGACGCCGCGTGTGGAAGGACTCTTGTACTCGTCACCCGGAGCAGCTTGGGCCTGCGCCAGGTCGAAGGCCTCGATCAGACCAGGTGATACAACGACAAAGCATTCTTCTGGATGCAGGCTGTCCCAAAGTCCAGCATCAACCCAAGCGAATATGGATGCTACGGTACTGGAGGCTTTGTCGTCATATGTAGGAACAGTCCGGTATGGTGCCTGGGAGGCTGATTGCGATGGTGCCAAAGATGGATCAGATGGCGAATATTGAGTGTCGGGCGGCGAAGGCTGAGCCATAGGCTTGTAACCACCGAGATTGGGGAAAGTCTTAAGTTCTCCAATGGTCGAGACTTGCTCGTCGGCCGCCGAGGATTCTGAAGTGACTGATTCGTCGTCTTCGTCGTAATCGGTATAATCACTTTCAGTGAAAGACTCGCTCCCTGACGAAGGTGCATATTCATGTTTAAGTGGGGAGGACGATCGTCGATTCTTCTTCAAGAAATTTGGTGTGAGAGCTGGGATGAGGCCAGACTTCAGACCCAGAGACGTAGGACGACTGTTGTCAGTAGATTTTCGTGATCTGTCGTAGTCTTTTGGAGGCGTGGTCCGCTTATCATGCACCTTTGCTGGTGCAGATGCAGGTTCCCTGGTCGATGCATGGGTAGCCATAGGTGTAGACTCTGCGCGACGATGTGAGGAGCGCTTTCTGGGAGTAGCATCCGCTCTTGAGTTCCGATGGGATTCTGCTTCACGAGTCTTGTTGATAGTAGGCAGGTCCATCGAGGGCACGGAGGAAGTTTGCCGATGTAACGCAGGGCGTCGGGATCGAGGCTCATAGTCTTCGTCCGAACCGCTCTCATCAGAGGAATTGCCTTGTGACGATGGCAACCACACCGAGTAGTCCTTTTTGCTGTATGAATAACCCGAGCTTTCAGTGTAGTCGGTCGTAGACTGTGAGAGAATGCTTGGAGTGTACTCGGTTGCGGAGCGTGTATAGCTTGTCTTTGGACGCTCATCGATTGTCGAACTGTATACTGATGCCGGCCTTGAGCGGTGATTTTGGCGTTCATATGCATATGGCTCTTCAAACTGGCTCGGTGCCTCGTGCACAGGAGACGTCATGGGCGATGTACGGTGACGATGAGCCATGCTTCGACGCAACGGTGTGTTTGGTCGCTCATCGTCCCCGATCATGCTGTTTACATCGCTTCCATCCCATATCCGAGCAGATGATTTCGCACGTTCGCCGATAGGTATGTCAACATCCTTGGCGGTTGAGTCTGGAGAAGGTGGCGAAGTAGGCAGTGCCCCAGACATGGTCGCACCTTTGAGCATGTCGAAGCTCGACTTCTTCATGAGGCTAGGAGGTACAGGAGACTCGGGAAGCATGTCCATCCATTCGTCCAGAGCATCATCATCATCAGTGCGCAGCGACATAAGTTCCCTCCATTCTTTGCCTTGCGCTTGGAAACCGCGCACCATAAGCACCAACTCACCGACCTGTCTGCTGGCTCGCACTGAAACCATGCTAGTGAGCACTGGTGGGAACAGTAACCAACGTCCGGTAGTCGTCACTTCGCAAAAGAGTAGATCAGTGGCGTTTCCACGATTCGGTGCATCGTCACGGATAATGATTTCGATCCTGCAGGTCAATTGCTGCCCACTAGTATGTCTGAGATCCATGTCGAAGTAATCGCGAGCACGAACACACCTCGTCGGATCTATTCGCACACCAGACAAAGGCGCCAGGCTGCGCAAATCACGCGAGCGTGAGGGATCAATCGCTGCTGCAGCTTCATCTTCCAAGCGTGCTCGCTCGTCATTGGAGCGATCCCGAGCTTCTTGCACGAGCTTTTGGTATCTGTTTGCCATCGCGTCGGCAGAAGGAGAAGGACTGAGTTGGCTGATAGACTTGAAGGCTCTGGCGAGGTATTTCAGGCGCACTAGAGGTCTTTTGAGCAGATAGGCAACTTCAACACGTTCGCCATCGCCTGAAGAAGGAGCCTCGACAGGACTGTCTTGCTTTGCCGAGATGGACGGTTGTCGATCCTTTTCAGCACCTTCGACTGG
Organism: Cladosporium sp. BF-F; assembly: GCA_030463185.1. Taxonomy (NCBI): domain Eukaryota; kingdom Fungi; phylum Ascomycota; class Dothideomycetes; order Cladosporiales; family Cladosporiaceae; genus Cladosporium; species Cladosporium sp. BF-F. Next base: position 218,759 of record JAMRMS010000005.1, on the reverse strand, counting down.
GGCTAGAGTAACGACCAGATCTTCGAAGCCAAGGCGCCAAGCTCGTAGATAATCGTCGTAAATCTTAGCAGTCTGTTGTGCCCAACGTACAAGGTCTTGGGGATTGTGCATTGGGATGCGCTTATGAGATGTCTTTAATCTTTCGAGGGCAACTCCCATGTTGATGATGGGTTGGGTCACCGTAGGTTCGTCCTTCGTTAGACCAGTCGAGGTCGCTATCCTGCCTGAAGCATCCTTTTGAGAAAGGACACTCTGTAGTAAGACAGGTATAACGCCATCGACCAGTGTCCTGAGCTCACGCTGGTACTTGAGCTCGTCCGTAGTGATCTCGTTCATGACATCTTCCACTCTGGCCGTCCCAGGCTTGACTCGTTGGGTTCGTATGCTGCGAGCGGATGTGATTCCCTTGTTCTCGGCTCTTGGCATAGAAAGCACAGAAATGAGGTCAGAATGCTTGGTCAGACCGCGCTTCTCGGATTGCTTTCGCCGGGGCAGCTGTGCATCGCCTGAGCCTCGCGGTGCAGGCTGTGTGAGGGTATCGATGGATCCATTCTCAGATAGAGGCTGACCAGAGCTTGAACGCTCTCGTGATGCCGAAGTATCTTCGGGTGTCACAGTCGCGCTGTCTAATGGCGAGGAAGCGTGTCGACTTCGATCCTTGACTGGAGAGTGCGTGTTCCTACGGGCACCCCTTCGTTTCAGAGTTGGGGTCGATGCGCCAGAGACTTCTGAACCGTCTCCTATCGAACGCGGGCTAGTGCTTCGAGTGTAAGTAGTACTTGTGTCAATATCGTCCAACTTTGGCTGCGATCGCTTTCTCTGAGCGCTGGCTTTGCGCTGCTTATCATCAACAGAACCATCTTTATTGTCAGATGACTTGGCGGGCGCTTTTCGGAAAGCCAGAGGCTCTGGTGCCAGAGTCGGTTCACTAAAGGGATCAGAAGTGCTCGCGAGCCATCCCTCGATACGCCCTCCGAACACCTTTGGCACAATTGGAGAAGCAGCTGGGGCAGTTTTGACTTCCGGCTTAGGTGACGCCCGTTTTTGTGCCTCTGGTGCGTGGGCCCTCTTCTCCTCCAGTCTCTTCTCTTCCAGTCGCCTGGCAATCTCGTGGTAGGTAAGGGATCTAGTCGCAATCCGTTCTCGGGGTGCCGTGGAAGGTCTTTTCTTCTCTTCCTTTATTGAAGGCGTACTGGGGGTGGTGATGTCCGTAGAGGTACTTTTCTGGTCGCCGGACACGAGACTGCTCCCTTCGGAATTTGTTTTCTTGGGATCTTCGACAGAAGTTTTCGATCTTGGTCGTCTCTTGATGTAAACTCTCATGCCACTATCCTCGTAGTCGGGAGTATCTTCTCTGTCCTCTCGCGATCTGTGTCTTGAGTGTCCTTGCGAGCTGATGGGTCTTCTACGCACAGGCTCTGCTTCTGCATCCTCATGAAAGTCGTGTACAGACGGAGGCACCTTCAGTCCAATGTTCGCGACGCTCTGACGAATCGTGATGGGTTTTGGCGGCGTTTCGTTCTCAGGCGTTGGCATATCACTTTGTGGCTTTGACTTTGATCGATCCCTCCTCCAATGCCCATCACTCACAACCCGCTTCTTAGGCGTGGTCGCTGCCTTGATGTCTGCATCGACTTCTTCCTGAGGAATAGTCTCAACCTGCGGCTTACTCTTCCTTCTCACCCAGGCTTTACGTTCTCGGTCAATGTCCTTTGAAGTCCGTCGGATGTGCGCTGCTTTGGTGGCAGCGAGGGGCGATTTACTAGGCGAAGGTGCCTGTGGTTTGTCGGTCTCTGGTTTCGTCCCGACGACAGCATCCGGGGCTTCGTCCTCTTCAATGACCACGATCTCATCCGCAGGACTCGGTTCCACGATCTCGACCGGCGCCTCATTCTGTCCTGGCGCAATTCCTCCCCCAGCTTGATTCCAATCTAGAATCTTGCTCTTGAACTCTTGACTTTTCGACCGCGCGAGCTTCTGCGCGAAGTCGCCGCTTTTCTGCGCCTTCTTTCCGGCCATGGGGGTGTCGACAACATTGGGCAATGGCATTGGCAGCTGTAAAGTCGGCCGTTGGCCCCAGTCAGCAACCTTGGACAAAGCATCCTGTGCGCCGAGCGACGTAACATCAAACATAGCCACAACGGGCTCAGCGCAGGTCTCACATCTGATGATGGCATTGTCGCAGTTGACATTGGGATGGCTGGCAGAGACCCTCTTTTCTCTGTTACATTTGCGCTAGGGAAGCTTGTACGTACCTTGCCGATAGCTGGGAGAGCAAGCTATGAAGAACGCTGTCCTACCACCGCCGGAGTCGAGGCCGTGAAATGTTTCTGCTATGTGGTATGCAACAGCCTGTGATATTTGGAGAAGCTGGGTGTACCCAGACGTCAGGCATCACTGTCGATGCATCCAGCACGGTCGTTGTTACAGCGTGTCGGGCGTTTCGGAGGGGAGCCCGCGCGGTTGCTATGCAGCACAGCACTCTATTTGCGCAATGTTGTTTGCGCGCGGAGCGGGAGTGGCTAACGGTGGCGGCCGAGGCGAGGGTGCACAGTCGTACGTCACGGGGTGAAGTGAGGTGGGTAACGACAGACAAAGGAATTGTGTCGCGGGAAGCCGGTCGAGGGCACGCGGTGTCGGTGTCTCGTGTCTCGGATGCTAGCTCGTCAGCTGCGTGCAAGCATAAACAATTCCAGCACCAACGTATCGCTGCTACGCAACCCAGATCGCCCGCCCGTGAGAGCGGGCACCAGCGGGATCTGCGGAAGCTAATCTCAACTGCCGATCTCTAACGTTGAGCATGTCCAAGGGTCGTCGTGATACACCACGTTTCTTGTCCAGTACACGTGCTCTACATGATTGAAAGGGCTATAGTTCCACGGCCTCAGCTCCGGACGGGTAGCAGTAGCGAGGGCGTTGTACGTGGCTAGCGGATGGCGGATCAGGATGATTGTCTGTCAATTGATATCGAAAAGCTGTGCATGCTCGCACTAGGCATGAGGCTTGATCGACTAGTGTGACCGCCCAAGCGATATGCATGTCTGTTATCCGTGCTGGTTTCCTGTGCCTTGATTTTTATGCTTTCAGGCCTCCACGTCTGTTGCCACGATCTCTTGTCTCAACATGTTGTCCTGCAGCGAACTTGTCGGCTGGCAACTCTCTACGTGTTATCACCAGGACCTCCTCATGAGATGTGCGGCCTAGTCTTCGGTTCAATGGTGTAACAGCTGTAAGATGCTCTTTACAGATGTCTTGTCATGCTCAGGATCATCGATCAGACGACCGAGCGCATTGAAAATTCATGCCGACAGCAATGGCACCATGGCGACATAGCGATGTATAGTGAAGCAAGCGCCTTGCGTCTGAAGTCGTATCATACAAATCTAGGTCAAAACTCTGCAGACACTATCCTCTATTCTTTCAATGCTGTTACCATCGTCGACCCACTCTCGAATGCAGTGTATTAACCCCTGAGACGAAGTCGAATATATATTATTGCCATACGAGCGATATGCCTTTGCCATGAGGTATCCATGTACAGGCACTATCAGTCCCAGAGAGAGAGGATTGGCAGACCTTTGAGCATCGACTGTACCTGAATTCACAGACCCAGATCTGGTGTCAAGTTGGCATTCAAGGTCTTTCAAACACTGTGCTGAGCATCACCGCCCTCCCTGTTCGGAAAATTAAAGGTAGCATAGATCGGCACATGGTCGCTGGTGCCACGATCTGCTGGCGTGGCAGACATCCCAGCTTCTACGCAACTACCTTCGAGGGAGCGAGAGCATAGTATCATGTCGACCCGGTCGCAGCTCTCACCAAATGTCCCTCGCCGAGGATAGTAGGAGTAGCCTCTCTCATGTGGGTGAAGCGATCGAAAAGTATCCATCATGTTGAGACCACTGTCGACGACTTCATCGTCTGTATTGCCGGCTTGGCTTGGTTCTATATCGCGATCTTTGCCATCGCTGAGGAAGCGGCGGCTGAAGTCTTGACGGTTTACGACATGTTGATATGGAGAGGTTCGTAAATTCGGGTGACCGTCAATCCTTGCCACGGCAATATTGATGTCGCCAGCAATGATGACTTGAAACCCATCGCGTTCAAGCTTCCGAACCTCCGCCTGTAACAGCCGGTGCACAGCAAGTTTGCGTGTGTGGCGTGTTCCGGCAATGGCACCGGTCGTCGAGTCTTTGTAAGGGTTGTCGGTGCCGTTCACCATGTAGACATTGAATATCGCCAGCCTGGGCAAATCGAGGTCCACGTTCGTCTCGATCACTGAGAATCTCCCTTCGGCATCCCAACCAACCGTACGCATAGACTCGACATATCTATCGGCGAAGTCTTTGCGTATGACACTACACACGCCATACACTTTGCGGCCGAAGCCAGTGGCATTATATTTGTCCGCCGGCAAGCAAAGGTGTATTACGTAGTCCGGATTGGTGACTGGTTCAGAGCCTTCGCGTTTGACAGCGCGTGTTACCGCATTTTGAGTGGCAGAGTCTGATGGGTTGATCTTAACTTCCTGAAGGAAAAGTAGAGCTGGAAAGCCATGCTTCTTCAGAACTGCACGAAGGGACGCCTGTGGTGGGTCTTGGCTCGCTTTCTCAGAAGCAAAAAACGATGTTATGGGTTTCTGGACGAAGGGAGCTATGCCATTGATGTTCCAGCTGAAAATTTTAAGAGAGGCTGGGCAGGTCGTTTGATCTATCTTTGGTGTCTTCTCTTCGGTGTTGTGTGTCACACGTTGCCGCTTGAGCGGGGGTGGCGATATATCTCGGTCCATCTTGACTACCATGTCGTTGATTACGATGACCCGTGTTGTGGCGCTGAAGGATCCCGTGTACGGGTAGCTGAGGGTTGCAGACCATATGGGATACGATCAACCTCCTACATTCGCTATGCTTTGCATCGCAGGACAAATTTGGAAATTGATTGAGATAGGTCAGTTGAAGTGAGCGATCGGAGTGCATACCTGCCTACCTTAGGTATGTTCGCGTGGTGACATTGCCAAGCCTTGCGCGGGCTTGCTCGTCTTGATCATGCGGATATGCACATGTACTCAGACCATTACATACAAGTCGACGTTTGCCAGTCGAGCTCTTCGATATCTCTCACCATATCGTTTACTTCGTATCAAGCGTCTAAGTAAAGCGGCTTTTGCAATATATCTCTCCCTGAAGAACAAACGGCCCCTTGCTCTCTGGTCGATAGATGCACACATGTATCGCAGTAGGGATGTTCCACATACATGGAAGCCATCTTGGCGCAATACGTTACAATAGCCCTGTAGAACCGTCCAAGCCCGGTTCAAGAACAAGATGGGAACATTGAGTCAACTGCCGTTGCGGTGAGCGAGCTGCCAAACTGCCGTCCGTCCCGCGCCTGGCATCTCCACCAATATACTCCTGCATACATCCAACGCCTCCACAGCCTGGTCGAGTGTATTTGGAATACCGGCACCTATCAGTCATGCCGTGCAGATATCACATTGTCTGATCGACAAAGCGTGCTCTCAGAATTGCATTGCTCGCCCAGGCGCGTTGTCCGCCGCGGCCGTCCGCGAGATCTGCCTGTGCGACTGAATGACTCGATCCTCCGTATTGCCGATGCAGCCACACGAAGTCATGACCGGGATGATACTTTCGACTGACTCAACGCCCGACAAGCTGAAGGCCTGCAGAAAGGTGAAACTCGGCTATGACAAGGTGAATATTGCTTGACAGCGAATCACGGCTTCGGCATTGGAGCATGTTCGGTCGGCCAGCTCAGCCTGCCGAAATTCACGATTTAACGGGGCGCCGTTAGAAAGATCGGTTCTGAATTCCGGGACACACGATCTGGCTCAGACTCCCGCGGTACCACGAGATCGCCAGGGACTATACGGCCAATCCCCGCAGCCCCCAGTGCTGAGAATCCCGCGTCTCAGGACTGAACACCGACGATCGTGACATGGTGCTCATGGCCAAGTCCCATTGTACATGTTCGGTGCCGGATTCTCGGGTCTCGTGGCCCTGGCCGCCGCCAAAATGAATTTAGTTTGTCTTCAGATTTACAGTAGATCTGCGATTAGTCAAAGCATAGATAAGGTCAGTTGGCCTGACTGAAAGTTCCTTGTCTTGCTGCTCCATTCTTTCTGCAACATTGCTGCATTGGATAAAATGGGTTCATTAGGAGAAGATATTGTCAATGGCCACGGCAAACTTGCCAGCAAGATCCATGTCAATGGCAAGTCCACAGGTTCTGCCGTACTACATCGTTCGCTTCATCATGAGCCACTTCGCGCCATATCTGCCAAAGGGAACTATCTCTATCTAAGCAATGGGCAAGAAATCTTCGATGCAACTGGAGGTGCAGCAGTAGCCTGTCTGGGTAGTGGCAACCAACGGTATGCGTGAATTATCCTCCGGCGAACACATCTCTGATCATATCCTAGTGTCGCCCAAGCGTTAATGGACCAATTGAGCAACGGAGTGACGTACTGTCATTCCTTGTTCTACGCAACTAATGCAGCAGAAGAACTGGCCTCCCATCTGATCGACTCGGCCAACGGCGAGATGTCGAAAGCATTTTTCGTGTCTAGTGGCAGCGAAGCAATGGAAGCAGCACTCAAGATGGCCAGACAATACCACCTCGAAAAGTCTCCTCCGGAACCACAACGGGTCCATTTCATCGGCAGAGAACAGAGCTATCACGGCACAACTCTCGGCGCTCTTGCTGCCGGAGGCCATCGTGCTCGTCGAGCCATCTACGAACCTATGCTTAGCAGGAACCACAGTTTCGTCAGTCCCTGCTTTGCATATCGCGGCAAGTTGCTGAACGAAACGGATGAGGCCTACGTTGCGCGACTAGAAGAAGAGCTTGATGTCGAGTTTCAACGAATTGGACCTGACAGGGTGGCTGCTTTCATCGCAGAGCCCGTGGTTGGCGCAGCTCTTGGCTGTGTGCCGTCCATCTCAGGCTACTTCCAAGCTGCGCGCCGCGTCTGCGATAGGTATGGCGCCCTTTTAATCATGGACGAGATCATGTGCGGTTCAGGACGAGTCGGCCCCCGACCCTCTGCCAGCTATCCCAACCCGTTGCATGCATGGCAGGACCTGTCCGTGGGGGTTGTGCCGGACATGATGACCCTGGGAAAGGGTCTTGGTGGTGGCTTTCAGCCGATCGCCGCGATGCTGGCAAATCACAAGGTCATTGGCGCGTTGGCGAAAGGCACGGGAGCCTTCAGCCATGGCCAGACGTACCAGGCTCACCCGCTAGCGTGTCGAGCGGCACTTGAGGTCCAGCGGATCATCCGCGACGACGATCTTGTCAGCAATGTTAGGACTCAGGGTAAGCTTCTGGGCCAGCTCCTGCGCGAGGAGTTGTCCTCGCATCGACATGTCGGTGATATCCGCGGTCAAGGTCTGTTCTGGGGCATCGAATTTGTGGAAGACAAAATCACGCAGCGACCTTTTGATCCTACTGAAGCAGTGGCAATGGGCGTACATGAGCTCGGTGAGTACTTCCTCTATCTGTCGAGGGTTTTTCTCAGAGCGATGTAGCTGACGCCATCATAGGCATGCGATCTCCTTACAACATCAGCTTGTACCCTGGTAGCGGTACTGCGGATGGCATCAGGGGAGATCACATCCTGATTGCCCCTGCGTACAATGTAACGTCTGCGGATGTTCACATGATTGTCGACACTACTGCAGCGGTGATCCGGGCCTTTTTCGATGGGCATATGGGTGCTAACGGCGTCTAGATAGAATTATTTCCTGTATTATCTGCATATTATTGAGAAGTATCGCTACTTTCGATAGATAGTTGGTTGGCCGTGATCCTCAGTATGATCACGCATTGTGTCTCGATTACCGTACCCAGTGATCATCCATAGTCTAGGCTATTGGGAGTTTTTCGAAGTCTTTCCAACGTCTTCGGTTTCATTGCTGCCACGGTGCAGTCGATGCCACATCGATTGTACTGGTATCCTTACTAATTGGTGATCCTGCATTGATCCTTCACCTGGCATGTCTCATCCATCGCCCATTGGATAGCTCTCCTACTCACTGTGGTCGACGTGTGCCGCTGTCACACATGAAGAACGAGCTAGCGAAATCCCCTTCAGCTCGCATCCTTGCTAGTGCTGGCGACGGGCCTTTAGTATGTCTGAAGCAGATTGTGAGGTGTACTAGCTGGGGTGATGTTAGGGCAGTACATGCATGGTGGCGTCTACCTCCCGTGCCATGCCCATGTCTCCGGGATTTCTATGCTCAAGCGGACACGCCGTGTGGATCGGAGATCTGCACAATGTAGTTCGCCAGGCTGCATGTGAGAGGTTTCAGCACTTTCTTTCCACATCCTTCTGTGAGCAGACACTGCTAATAGGGACTGCAGGACTTCTCAGTAATAGTCTAGTGAGGATCCTAGTGCATTGCTAGTTTCCACCAATGGGTACTTGATTTGCTGGCAGGGTCACAGGGAAAAGGATTCGCTGATGCAGTGCAACACTGTCAAGGAGTTTCAAGCCACCGGATCGACATGCGCGTCCGCCCTGCAGTCTACATTCTGGATGAGGCGGCAGCATTGTCACGCGGTCTCGTGGCCTTTCTGCAGATCCAATGCCTCAAACTGCCCCATCAACGGTGACACTGCATCTTACATGATTTGGAACCATCGTCTCGGTGCGATCCGGTGGTTCGGTAGCATGAGGCTCATATCTAGGCAACATCACCGCTGGCCGTTTGTCCTCGTGGCAGATGAGGCTGTGTTTTAATCCACATTATGCCGCCTGATCTAGAACTCTATAGATGCAGCCCTGTGCGATGGTGTGTGCTTCTGACCTTCTGTTGTTTGCAAATTTTGTATGGGTTGAGACTTGCACTAACAGCTGCTGACCCGCATACAGGCGTAATTTGGTTCCTTTCTGTGGGACAGAACGACATCGAATGTGTCGAACTTGATCCCTTCAGAGATTATTGTCTGGCTGGAGGATTTTTCTCGAAATGGAGAAAGGTTGCCTAATTCAGCCGACTCGAAAGACACAACTGCCGAAATGATCTTCACAACTTGAGCGTTTGCAAGGCTCTCGGAAAACGCCATACTGACCCTTGCAACACGAGATGAATCATCGGCATGCCGAAGACTCGGCCCGGCCGATAGCGACGCGCAACGCCGAAATCATTGATGTGGATTCCATGAGTACGACATAGCCGAGCATTCCAAGAACGCGCTCGCTTATTTGAAAGCTGACCACTGTCGATCTTAAGGTCTAGAGGAGACTATGGCTATTTGAGGACTGTCGAATAAAGACTGGATGGCAGGGGTGGGCGGAGCTTTTTCCGTGGGACGCCCCGGTCAGGAAAGGAATGTCAACCTAATAAAGTCAACTCTTTATCAGGCGTTGCAATCTCGAAACCCAGAGGTGGCTCAGACAGTCGATTTTGAACAAGCGAGCCCGTCAGAGAAGACGACTGGGTCCCCTAGGTAGAGTTTACGTTCCCACGCCTTGCAATGGATCTAAGTTGTGAAAACGATTGCCTGATTGCTTTCATCACACGCCCGACAGGTTCCCTTCCTTTGCTTCTTCGCAAGCATGTCCAACCCCACGAACAGCCCGAAAGTGGTCATGGAAGATCAAGAAAACTTGGAGGTCCAAGAAAAGGCTACTGATGCGGTTGCTGCTCGGTGCTTCACTGCACTGTTAGGCGACTGATCAGCGGTATCGACCCCAAGAACACCTGATAGCTCAGGTCGAAGCAGATCGCATTTCACCTCCATTGATGTACGACAGAGTGACGATCGGCAGCGTCACCATTGTCAGCAAGATAGCACAAAGGAAATCAGTCCACATCTAACAGCGTCATGAGACAGCGCAATCACCGAAAAATGCTTGAATTTATCCCTTCACTCATTTGCCTCACTTCCTCCTACCACCCCTCGCCGCCTTGAGCTCTGCAGCCGAAGGCACCTGCGGCGGCAACCCAGCAGCAGCCGGATTACGCATGCCTCCCATGCCTCCCATGCCGCCCATTCCAGGAATACTAGGCATTCCGCCGCTCCCTTGTAGCTCCTTCATCATATCCGCCATCATGTTGTCGCTCACGCCACCACCTGAAAGCGCAGGGGAGTGCAAAGGCAAGATGCTGCCCATTTTGAAGCCTCGAGGCACGGCAGGCGCGGGGACCTTGTTGTCTTTGGGCATGGGGAGGCCCGGGACGCGGAGTTTGAGGGGCGATTGTTCGGTTGTTGGGTGGGATTTGAGGTAGGAGGAGATCATCTTGTAGAGGTGGTGCTCTAGTCGCGCATTTGTTAGCTCTAGTTCATTATGCAGCAGCCTCATGGTTTCAAGGCAGACGTAAACCACAGATAGACTTACTATTCGCAATCTTCGCCGTCACAGGCTCTCCGTCCTTCTTGACCAACACCCTTACCCTGCCAGGGTTCGCCCAATCCTTCGGATGGCATTTGCTCGGCTCGAACACAATCTGCAGCGCAACATTGACCTGGCCGGAAATATACTGCAGCGCATCAACAATCTCTCTAGCCAGCGGATTGCGCACCGCATCCTCCTTCTTGACCCTTCTGCCCTCCTCGCGTGACCTCGAAGCGTCGAAGTAAATCGGGTAGATGCACTGGTAGGATTTGCTCTTCTCTTGCTGCTCGCGCTCGAGGCGTATGCGTTCTTTCTGGTCCATTTGGGGCATACCGCCGCCGCCGCCTTGGCCGCTGAGCATGGCTTGCATTTGCGCCATCATGTCTGCATTGGGTTGTTGCTGGTGTTGCGGTTGCTGTCTCTGTTGAGGGGCCTGGGATTGTTGGAGGGTTGTTTGGCCGGGGCGCGCGAAGTCAAAGGCGTCGAGATCCATTTCTTCTGGGTCAGAGACATCGTCGACCTCTTCGATGCGTGGGTTGGCCATGATTGTGGGTGTGCTGTAACTGTGGGTGGTGCTGTGTAGCTTGGTCTTTCGCTGTGATCAATTGGCCAGCTAATATCAGATTTATAGGTCCGGGTCGTTGACCTAGTGTGATTTTTCTGAGTTTCTCTTTGCGGTATGGCCGTGGGTATAATTATTGGTATATGCGCGTGGGAGTGCGCAACAGCCAACGTGGTGGAAAGGCGAACCATCCCCGGACCCCACTTTCCCAAACGCGAGGACCGGTCAGAAGCAGAGCTGCCAAGCGCAGTCAAATAACATTCTATTGAAGATGAATCACGGGATTGGTAGGTAAGATACCATGTCAAGTGCAGACATTGGAAAAGCTACTTTGCATGAGGGACTGGTATATTTGATGTGCCATAGCTTCTGAAGACTAGATCGCGCCCATTGTATTGGCGCAATGTCAAGGCCTCTATGCCTTGCATATATCGTCGTTATGAGTAGTAGGTGTCTCAGCGTCCAGAAGAGCTTCCGCGAGCGCACTTTCGTTGAACAGGCGGGGAGCCAACGTATGCCGAAAGATGGCAGGATAACACTTTTTCTTCCTCTGGACCGTAGGCGTGTGACTGTACCGTGTACGTAATTCATGCCCGGATCGAACATTCAGACCCAAAAGGTTCGGCAGTTGGAAAGGACAAACGAACCAAAAGTGACCCAACAAAAGTCTACCAAGGAAAGAAAGCACCCTTCGCTATGCTATGCAAGCCCAAAATACTCCTGCTAAGCCAATCCGACATAATCATGCCCTGTACCGTATTTATTCGCTGCTTTCTCGTAGACTCGTCCGTTGTGTCTTGAGGAGAAAACGCGCGTTTGGTGCGCGCACCTGAGAGTTGATGAAGTCCATCATTTCAGAATGGATGGCAGAGTCGTTCTGGAACCTGTAATGCTATTGCCAATGGCATTCATATCCTGAGATGAACAGCCCGATGACGAGAGAGCGCCAAATCTGCATCCTGAGTATAGTCCACAGCTGCATTCTGCAACTGTTACAGACTTCTCGCTTCATCGCTTGTGCTCGATTCTCTCCCTCTCGCCATCACGCTCATTCTGCGCGCGAATCCGCTCTCGCTCAACACGAATCCTGCCGGCTTCAGTGCCGTCGTCTTCGACCAGCTCACTGAACCAGGGGTGCTTCAGTGCCTCTCGCGCAGTGATGCGCTTCTTGGGGTCGTAGACGAAGATTTTCCTGAGCAGGTCCAGGAAAAGTTTGTTGAACTGTGTGGTCGGCGGGATGATTTCGTCCAGGCGTCTCATGGCCTTGACAAATTTCTTGGACTGCCGTGGGGTATCATTGAAGGGATAGGCGAGGTGTTGGTTCTTGAAGAAGCGGGCGGCGCTGTTGCGATCGTTGCGCTTGCTCTGCCTCATGACTTCACGAATGAGAGACTTGTCGATGAAATTACCAGTTACGGCCTGGTGAGATGTTAGCAAATGCACAAGCGGTGACGTGGAATGTTGTTACGAACCTCCATCATGGCAAGATGCTCTGCACAGTCATGAGTCTGGAAGAGAGCATCTCCTGTCCAGCACTCGACCAAGATACAGCCAAGAGACCAGAGATCGATAGGGTGATTCCAGCCTGCCGATACAATTAGCTTCTTTTCACATGTGACGATACTATATTGACCGACCAATTCCAAGGATAATTTCTGGCGCCCTGTAGTGGCGCGTGCTCACCACAGAGCTGTGGTATTCGTCGTCGAAAGTTGCAGAGCCAAAGTCGATCAGATTGATCTGAGGCGCCAACAAAACCCTCCTGAACTTAGCACTCCTATTGGTAAGCTGCGATGACGAAGGTATGTTTCTGTTGTATGTGAATGTCTGATAAGTGTGGTTGATCAGAAGGATATTCTCGGGCTTGAGGTCGGTGTGAACGAGATTGAGGTCGTGGAGGAAGGCGATTGAGCCCAGAAGTTGCCGGGCAAAGGCCTGAATATGTGAACCAGGGAACGGCACAAATCCACCTGATTTGAGGAAATCGAAGACGCTGAGGCCGAGGAGTGGTGTGACGATACAGATGTGACCTCGCCAGTCGAAAGCGTCGATCAGCTGAATGCACCGATTGCGGTTCTCGCTATCGGCTTGTCGTAGTGTCTGGAGCACACGAAGCTCGATGCGTGACGCATCACGATACTGACAGTCTTTGTTAGATGTGTTGACAGAATATGCGATATCTCTTATGAAGTACCTTTGGTACCGCGCGAATGATCTTGACTGCGAATTCTTTGTTCTTGCTGTCGCGGGCTCTTACGACTTTGCCGAACGTGCCTTGACCAAGTAGGTTGACCAAGTTGTAGCGATTGGCGATGCTGCTGCCCTCTTGTACGATGTAATGGCCGTCTTCGTCGTCAATCTTCTCGTTGTTCTTGTAACGCTTGTAGATGTTAGCGATCGCTCGTCGCAAGCTCTCAGTAATGTTTGTGCTACTCACATCGTGGAGCACAGGCACAGCAAGTTCGCGTAGCTTCTTGTGCTGCTTGGGCGGAGGCTGGTATTCGCCATATTCGGCGAGGTAGCCTCGCGGACCAAGTCGCTCCGTCTCTTGCTTCTTGCGCTCAATCTCGGTGCCGCGCGTAGTTCGTTTTCTCTTCTCGCCGACTTTGGAAGGCTCCAATCTGCTGCTCGTACTTGATCCTAAGCTAGTGGGCGCTGTAGTATTCTGAAGGCTTTCTGTAGATGTGCCGTTAGAGTAAGAATACGGCGTCCTTGACTCGCCGTAAGCAGGCACGTCATTGGCAGCACCATTAACGCGCCTGCGCTTGTCAACATGCTGAGCAGGTGGTACATAGGTGCCATTGGCCACCGGCGCTGGGGGCTGAGTTACTTTGTGCGTTGTCGCAGGCGGTGCAGGGCTGTCGTCGTCGTGAATTGTGATGATCTCAGCCGGTGGCTTGCCACCAAAATACTGGACCCAGTCAACCTCACCCTTCGACCTGCGTTGACGACGCTCATGGCTCTCGCCTCTGGCGTTGTCGTAGTGCGATGCTGAAGGCATTTGGGCTCCAGCAGTCGCCGGCGCCGCACGTGACGAGCTGGCACTTGCGGGCTCTTGGTATGGGCGTTGATGCTGGCTGGCACGGCTGCCTCTGCGCCTCAAGTCTTCATGCGCGGGTTGCTGCGCAAGGCCGTTGGTATACGAGTATTCGGCACCGCCTCTTGACTGGGTCTGTGCCTGGGTAGAGTATCCGTTGCTCATACCGCTCTGAGGGCGTGTTGGAGGCGCAAACTGCTGCGAGGCGGAAATGTTGCTTGGAGGCCTGGCCGGAAGATTTTGGTAATGGCCGTTGCTCAAGTTACTGGATGGTCTGGGAGGAGGTAGATAGCGCTGGTTACTGGGACTAACGAGGTGACGCTGGCGATAGTCCAGGCTGTAGTGAGGTGCCGGCGCCTGGGTGAGAGTTTGCGGCGTGGACATGGCAATGTCTCAAAGCATCTGATCAGCAGCTCGAGCTGACTGAGTGCAGGCTCTCGAATGGGCGAACGTGAGGGCGTGGCAAGGTGAAGAAGCGTTTGCCGCGAAGCCTCTCGCGACCGGGCGAGGTTACTGGCGATCGGACTCGTCGGAGAGGTGCTGGCGCAAGCGGAGAGGTCTCGCAGGGCTTGACGACGCTATATCGCGTCGAGCACAACCGGGCCAGCGGTGGACGGGCGGGCACTGGGCGATTGGCGGGCTTGCAGGTAATGTAGTAGCAGGTGAGGTGCTCAGCGAGTCGTCTGCAGAACGAGCGGAGGGCTGGCGGTCGGTCTCTCGTGACGAGAGTACCTCACTAATTCATGGCTCGGCGGGACTCGGCTGTGCGAGCTGGTTGGACGACGATACAGGCACAGGGCGGCGGGCGAGGGCGACGACAACAGCGGGGAGACAGTGTACACGTGCACGAATATGCTATTGCTGCTGACGATGCCCATTATCACTATTGCCCCTGGACAGTGAATCAACTGCTGTTGTCCTGAGGCGGAGCGCTGCAGCAGCACAAACGGGCAGCGATTTGCCTCATTCACTTGCAGGTTGAGAGTTGCTTGCCCGGCGAGAGCACCTCCGCATCGCGACCACGCTAACACTTCTGCCCTGCTGCTGATACTTTGCCAGGCGAAGACCCCTCAGCCGGTCTGATTGATTGACAATCCGTCATTTTCAACTCAACGTCACTATTTGACTGAGTTTCTGTTCCATATATCCAGAGCACTGCTAAAGGTTCTTCGCCATTCTCAAAGTGACCGCACCAGCCACCGCCTCATGCCTACGAAACGCATGACTACCGGAACCGTTTTTAGACAAACGACCCGTGCTCGTCGTTCGCGCGGCGGTGACGCTTCCTCAAAAGCGACGATCAAATCACGAGTCGGGGCATCGTGCACCTCCGCACACGCCGCCCGTCAGTGCTAACGCCCGTGAGCCCTAGCCACTTGCTGACATGCATCATTGTTGCCAAAACAAACAACTGCAATCTTCTGCAAGCAGTCTTGTGCTTTTGCTCTTCATTAGACTGGGCTGTCCCATGCTGCTCTGGCTTAGGACGATGTTGCAATTCAATTCTGCCATGTGAAACCTCCTGAAGCACGATATCAGGCAGCATGTCTCACGAGCGAGCATTGCTTGCACACCCATGCTGAGCGACATACACATGCCCTTACGTTAACTCTGATCTACCGCGCATGACCGTGGTGTGCAAGGAACTCATCACGTCTGAACATTTGACACAGTTTCATTGAATCATATACCAGGCTTATTTGAGGTCCTGCGAGTATGTCACCGGCGAGAGTTGACCACATGTGAGCCAGGAGCAGTGAGCCATCCCTTGAACGCGGTACTTTGATGGCATCTGACTTAGTATACGGGCATCCCGAGTGCCCGGTGCTCCTTGCGTGATAGTCGTGTGTTTAGACAAAAGTTGTGCTCCTTCCACAATGTGCGTCTCGGTGTTCTCGAAACGACTGAGGAACTGGCCTGTGAGCTTGACCAAAGCTTAACTCATCTGCTTTGCTCCAGTGTTGGTTGTACTTCTGGAGCATTGGTTCTGATGGCCATGCCAGCAATTGAGGATGTACCGCTCCTTGCAATGCTCGTTGCATCCAAATTCTTAGGTCTCATTCTGGCGGCATTGCAGCTTTCGGACAATGCGTGAGGCACGTTTGACAGTCCAGGCAAAGATTGCCGCTGCTACTTCTTAGGTTTTGCAACGCTGCGAGGGACCATTTTGAGGGCGGACATTGAGCTGATAATGCTATCCATGTCGACGTTGGCAGGCATGACGGGCGCACCATAGGGGATACTCTGAATAGATCCAGCTCTCTTCTTGCCTTTCCACGGCGGACTTGTTGGTTCCTTCTGAGGCACATTGGCAATTTCTTTTTGTGGAAGTGTAGTACTCGGTTTGGACAGCGCAGGAGGTGGACTGACAGACGTGGCCTGAGTTGAATGTGTCGATACTGTCGCATCGGTCTCGTTACTCCCTCTCCGCTCACGACTGCTCGCGCGATGACCCTGGGCATCAACTCCCGCCCTCAACATGCTACGCTTGCCGTCGACGCCTGTATTGACCACCAGGAAGTCATAATTCCTGGGGAAACCATGCTTGTCGACCAAATGGCTACGACGCTTCTTCCAATCGCTGCACACTTTATCGCAGCCTTCGACAAAGCAAGCAAAGGTCTTATCACCACGTTCTCGTTGAGTGGCAACGATTGGATCGTGGTTCTCGGCGATGTGCAACTCGAGGAAGTAAGCCGTAGGAAAGTTGGCTTTGCATTCAGCACAGCGATTACTGTGCATCTGCGTATAGTGCCTTTCATATTCGGGGTAGGATGAGAATGTCATCGGCCTGTGCGGAGGTAAGAGACATCGCATGTTGGCTGTCTGCTCTTGGTTGTCTATCTGGGAGTATTTTGCAGCGCGCTCAATGGGCTCGGAACTCGTTGATCGAAGCGGCGTTGGCGAGCATCCAGTCTCGTCAAAAGAAGAGACCGATGCTTCCCGCGAACGTTTCGCCATGATCGTAGCGTCAGTTGGGTATGCGGTGTGCTGTACAGGACCCGCATGCGCTAGACGATGGCTTTGCAGAAGCGAGACCCGGCTGAGGCGAGAACGCGGGCGGGAGGCTGAGGACAAATTGAATCATCATCGACTGCGGCCCAAGCGCAGAAGATGCAATAGCAGTGTGTTGCCACATAAAGAACATCGAGTGTTTACTCCCTTGTTCGCCCGTGAATTATTACTATTATTGTGCAAGGGTCCGTGTTTCAAGATTGGATCTCGTTTGACGTTGGCGATCTCCCGACACGCGCTGCCCTGCGCTGTTCCGGTTCCGAGAAAGAGCGAGGAAAGTTAGCTCGCACTGACTGCTGGCTACTCACTCATCCATCATCATCCACCACCCTCTTCACTACTACCGCCGCCGCGCCTTGCGCCACCACCACTCCCAGTCCGGACGCCGGTCTATCGCCGACTAGGATTCACTGCTACGGAGGCCCTCGACTTGCGACAGCGCTCGCCGCTTTGTCGCTCTCAGCATCCCACCCCACCTCCATCGCGAGACACCCAAATGGCTCGCGCCCTGATCACGACTCACCCGACCAAATACACATTCACCTAACCGCCGACGCTCTCTGGAGTCGGCACAGTCCATCCAGCACAACCGCCGGGTCAAGCCGCCTATGTTGTGCGCCACCCTATCTTGAGCCTTCCATCATCAGCATGGATGATCTCCTCGCCTATGAGCGAGCCACCGAGGAAAATGTCAAAGACCTTTTGAAGCGCACCGATGAACCGATCAAGAACCTCATCGCCGCCTTCGATGCATACAGGAGCGCGTGCCAGGCCGTAGTCTTCGCCGACTTCACTTTGGCCGCAAAAGAAGAGAGCCGCTTGTGGAATGCACATGTCGAGGGCAAGAAGTACTTCTCCACCCAGCTTAAGCGCCTGCGCAAGCAGGTCGGCGGCGGTGCACCACATGTTTCGACTCGTGCCCTGATCGACCTGTACTTGAAATGGATCCGCGGAAGCGTCAAGTTTTACCGCAGCCATGTCTACAAGTTGAGCACTGCATTTGGCATTCCTGAGCTGCAGGATATTGCCCAACAAATTAAGCCAGACGCACAGCACGAAGTCGCTGCCGCAAACGTTCCTACGCCGGAACTCCACGACCGAGTCTTGAATTCCTGCCATCAGACTCTGATCTACTTGGGTGATCTTTCGCGCTGGCGTGCTTCAGAAAAGCTGGACAAGAATCCTGATTTCGGTCCCGCGACTGGCTACTATGGACTAGCATGCACCATTCGTCCCGAGTCTGGCATGGGCCAGCATCAATTGGCTGTTGTGGCGCTGGAGCAACGCTACCACTTGCAAGCCATTTACCACTTATACCGCTCGATCTGCGTTGCCGAGCCGCATCCCAACGCCGTCAAAAACTTGACGGTGCAATTCGAGAAGACGAACGCCGCCTGGGATAAGGGCGAGCTCATCCAGAAGGGTTCACCTAATGACCCCGAGGCACCAAAGCGCGCCTTGATTGGGTGGTTTGTCCGCCTGCACAGCATGTGCTTCAAGGGGGAGAAATTCCGTGGCTTTGATGAGCTTGAGCGCGAAGTCATGGGCCAATTGTCTACTGAGCTCAAGATCCGCTCGCTGGGCTCCACATTGTCTCGCATGGTTCTTGTCAATATCGCTTCACAGTACATGTCTATTGAAAACTACAAAGGTTAGTACCACGAAGTAATATCACGCTGCACCACGATTAACCATCAACAGAGAAACAAACACCCGAGAACGAAAATGCCTTTTATTCTTTCTTGCGCATCAACTTGCGCACCTACACTACCCTTCTCGAAATTCTCCAGGACGATCTGGTCAAGGTCACCCGTGCAACCGCGGACATGGGCGAAGTGGAGCTCACCAATAAAATTCTTGTTGCTTCAGGACGTGTGCTTCCAGCCCTGCGCGTATACAGCTGCTGGCTGTATCAGAACTATCAACTTCTCTTTGGCCTCAAGAGTGATCCTTCCTTGGCTGGTCCGATTGAGAGTTTCTGGAAATCTTACGGTCGTACTTTGGATCTGGTCGCATCGAACTTCTCGATCTGGGAACTCGAGACATACTCCCCTGTTCCTTACATGCTCGAGGAGGATGTTGGCACACTTGGTTTCGAACCCTTGATCGACCGGTCCGGCGGAAAGGCCAACAAGGTCTGGAAGCACATGCCTAGTGGAACAACCAAGCCGCGTTTCAGTGACCGTGATGTCGTCCGATTTTCTCCAGCAGAGGAGATGCTTTGCCGTGTCTACGGTTTCCTCGAGGATGGTCTCTACTTTGCCCATGATCTTGATGAGTCTCCTATCAAAATCAAAGGCGACCGTGTGTTCTATGGAAATGGCGATGAGATTGAGCAGCTTCTTATGCCGGCAACTATTCAGAAGCCAACAAAGAAGGAGCCCGTCAAAGCGAAGCAAGCGCCAGTGAACAAGCCGCTCAGCTACGCAAAAGCCGCCGCCAACGGTAGAGCACAAGAGTCAAAGTCAGTCGCACCACCAAGCCGTGCTCCGGCCTTTACGCAGTCGCAGTCTCAGGGAACGCAGGATGCACAGCTGAGCCGCATGGTCGACGATCTTGTGGACGATGACGAGGCTAAGGACCCTGTCACTCCTCCGCAGCATTTCTCGACCAATCCGGCTGTTGTACAGGCGAACGGCGAGCCTGCTGTTGAGACTACATCTGACTTCTCCAAGGTCAACGGCGCTGGTTATCAGCAGCAGTCTCGCTCGAGCAGCAAGTACCCGTCTGTCTCTGGCTTGTGGCCGACTTCTCCTGTCGTGCCAGCCACTGTCAGCCCTAGAGCTCCAACTGGCTTCCCCATCGGATCTCTCGCGTCACCGCCTCACGACCACAGACACTCTCGCGTTGGCTCCGTCAATAGCGTTCGTAGCCACACCTCGCAGAATGTTGGTGATTCGTGGAGCTCGCTTGAAGGGCTTCCGCAAGGCACCGGCATGGCCCAGCCACAAGCTACCAACATCGCACAGCTGCCTGGTCTCGGTGGCGCGTACGGCGATGGCCGACTCCTCTTTGGTGCTGGCGGCGGCATGTGGAGCTCTGGCATGGGAGCAAGGAAAAGTTTCGGAGGTGTCAGCCAAGACGGCGGATATGGCGGTTGAATGCCCAAAGCATATTGTGCAACGCAATTCTTGCACACTTGCTTTTCAAGTCAACTCTAATTTGAGATGGTGATTCTTTGCCTCTTCAAGACCCAATCTGCGGTCTAGCACTACATCTGCCCTGGTACATCTGGCCAACGATGTTCACCTGGTGACCGCCCTATATGGTTAATGCACGATCGAAAGATTGTTACTTATCCCGACCGAAGCCGCATAAGGGATGATGTCTTTGCGGAAGGTCGCGAAGGAAACTTCAAAGCCGAAGAGCATGCGACATACATGTCTGCAGTGCACTATCGCCTGCTACCTGCCCACACCGATACGTCCTCTCGACGTTCGAGAACACTCGTTGAGATTGCATTCTGTTGCCGTTGGTGATCTGTTACTCGCAGATACTCGTATCGATATTGAAGGTTGTTTCGTTCACAAAGATTGATATTCGGAGAAGAAGAACGTAGAGATGAGCTGTTTTTGATCTCAACATGATAGCGAATTTTATGGATTTCAGCGAAGACTCGTCTCAATTGCCCTCAGACTCGAAATCGCCTGCATTCGAGAGTGCCTTGCGCACTCGGCTTGTCTTTGCACAACACCCAAGTGAGTGTAATTGATGTCGCTCAACTGTCGTTCATATCATAAGAAATACTTATGAACGAAGACTGTTGAAAACCCGAATATGTCAGATTGGTAAGGTAAATATCATTGATGATTCTCTATCTATTCAGGCGCGAAATACTGCCTGCTTGAAACTCCACTGACAACTCCAATTGAACTCCACGAACAACACTACTTTCCATTGATCACAGCCTTCGTCAACTTTGCCGACGCTACAGCAGCATGAATCTCCTCCTCAGCACCATCAGGCAAAGGCAGCAAAGGCGATCGCACAGTAGCGTGTGAAAGAATGCCTCTGGCGACCAGCGCATGCTTCAGCGCCACCGTGCCCTCCATGTGCGAACCGCGGTGGTAGATACTCTTAGTGACGGGAAGCAGCTTGTCGTGCACAGCGCGAGCACGCTTGTAATCCTTCGCCTTGCCAGCATCGATCATCTCAAGCAAGAGCTCGGGCGCAACGTTGCCGTAGCCGACGAGCATGCCGTCGACGTCAAATGCCGTGTGCAGGAGGTACTCGTCGTGGCACGTCAGGATCTGCAAGTCGGGGCGCTGCTCGCGGATCACGGGGATCTCGGTGTCCCAGCGGCGCATGTTGCGCACGCCGTTCTTCATCGCGAAGACGCCGGGCTGCGCGGAGATGTCTAGCATTGTCTGCAGGTTGTAGGTCGCGTGGGTGTTGTCGGGGTATTGGAAAAGGATCAAAGGCAGCCCGCTGGTCTCGTAGACGACCTTGTACCTGTCCTGAGGCGCACCAGGCTGGTAGCCGAAACGCAACCAACCGTGCGAAGGGTAGAGCAGACCAGCTTTTGCACCCGCAGCGACAGCACGCTTGGCCTCCTCTGCGGCGACCATGGTTCCTTCGCCTGTGATGCCGGCGATGATGGGGATCCTATCGTCGACGGATTTGACGAACGCACGAATGACCTGTTCTTGCTCGGCTTGGGTGAGGAAAGTTCCCTCGCCCGCGTGGCCGAGCACCACAAGGCCTTTGACGCCTTCAATGCTGCCCAGCCAGGATCCAAGGCGTTGGATCGCGTCGAAGTCGATGGCGCCGGATTCGGTGAAGGGTGTTACTGGGGCTGGGACGAGGCCGCTGACGTCGAAGCCCTTGAGGGCGGATGCGCCATTGGTGTAGCCGTTTGTTCCGATGGCCATTGTGATGAGTTGTGGTAGGTGTTGGACGGGGTTACGGGGTCTCTAGATCTGAATCGGTTGATTGATTGAGAATTGGATTTGGACCAGTAAAGTGATTATGAGATTGAACTGATTTGAAGTGTTTGTATGATGATAAGATTGTTCCCCAAACGAGATACTTGACCCTTTATATGTATCGTCTTCAACGCAGACAATGTATACTCTCGGGCTTTCGCACAAGTGTCTTTCCGTCGTGTACTTTGTGTTACCGACGCCATCGGGAGAGCATTCGTCTCGTTTCAGAAGGAGTTGTTGCATATCCGGACCGCTTTGGGCGAATCCGGTCAATGCGAAGCCGCCTGATCGATATCCGGAGCCCGAGGATGACTTTCTGGGGCAATCCGAAAGCAATTCTCAGGGCAGTCTTTGCAACTATCCACAATCCCCTCTTTCGCCCCAGACACTATACCCCAATGCCCCATACATCATACCCCAGAGTCTAAACTCTACACTGACCTGGTGCCGACTATCCGGGTCCGGAGAAGTGTTGCCACGTGCGGAACGCTGTGATTCTGAGGACTTGGTGGCAGCAGCCATGATCTCTACATAATGGACACCATGTACGATCGGCATTGACCTTTGGTTCTGGCCTCGACCTCATCAAGTTCATTCTTGTCTTGTGAGTCACCTACATTGACCATGCCACCGAGACCGCCCTCAAACAACGATGTCGAACACTTCTCAGACCGCGACTTAGAACTAGACAAGTCTACCGTCGTTCAATTGGAACAAGTGCGCAATGGCAACATGACTGAGGAAGAAGCCGGCTTTCTGGCTTCGTTCTCGGACGAGCAGAAGAAAGTTGTGCTTCGAAAGATCGATGTACGACTTGTTCCTATGCTTCTTGTTCTTTACCTCATCAGTTTCATCGACCGAGCCAATATTGGTATGCTTCTTCTCGCAATTCCCGTGTGCATCCAAATACTGATCAAATCGCTCTTAGGCAATGCAAAGATTGAAGGTCTTCTGCCGGACCTTAATATGACCGGTACACAATATAACATAGCACTGGCAATCTTCTGGTGAGCACGCCGTCTTCGAAGACCGATGATATTTTCACTGACGGGCTCGTAGTATGTGACATCTGATCTATCATAGGAGCCACGAGACGTCCAAAGTCCCCTCCTGCCTCCATGCTTCTTGAGCGACCTAGAGTCGACGACGGACGTGATTCCGTAGCTTTATGATATTTTGCTGACAATTTACTTGTAGTCATTCCCTATACTCTAGCTGGTATGTATATCGACAAGTCTCGTTATCATGAGATCCATAAAGTACTAACTCAAATACAGAGGTCCCTAGTAATGCGATCCTGAACATGTTCGATCGACCGTCCCTCTTCATGGGCGCGATAGTAACAGCATGGGGTCTGGTGATGATGTGCCATGGATTCGTACACAATTTCGCAGAGCTTTGTGGTGTTAGGATCCTTCTCGGATTATTTGAGTGAGTATCATACTTCTCTCGTAACATACACTCTGCTGACTCTTGGTCAGGGCAGGGTTCTTCCCGGGAGCAATTCTTCTGATCTCGAAATGGTACATGCCACATGAGAGTCAGACTCGAATCGCCATCTTCTTCACAGCCAGCGCAATCGCCGGTGCTTTCTCCGGCTTGTTAGCATTCGCAATCGCGAAGATGGACGGCACAGCTGGATACGAGGGCTGGCGATGGGTACGTGATGTGTCATACCCCCGATGATGGGATGCTGACAGTACCAGATCTTCATTCTCGAAGGAATTGCCTCAGTCGTCGCTGGAATTGCCTGCTTTTGGCTACTTGTGGACACGCCCAAGCACTCAGCCAAATGGCTCTCGCCTGACGAGATTCGTTACCTTGAGCTGCGTCAAGTCGCAGCTGGGCGTTTCAGGCCCCAAGGCCAAAAGAAAGAGAAGGCCTTTGACTGGCGGATCTTCCGCTCAGTCCTCGGTGATTGGAAGATATACCTCCTGATCGTCATGTTCTGGAGCAATGTGACACCCAACTATGGTCTGAAATTCACGATGCCGCAGATCATCAAGAACATGGGATATACCTCGGCCAACGCTCAGCTGTTGACGATACCTTGCTACACGGTCGGCGCGATTGCAGCATATGGATTCTCAGTGATCTCAGATCGCTTCAAGTGGAGAATGCCGACCATTGTTATCCCACAGCTATGCGTGGTCATCGCATACAGCATACTCTGCGCGAAGGCCGAGGACATCAAGGATAATATTCCGGCGTGTTACTTCGCCATCTGTCTTGCTTGCTTTGGGTATGTGCCATCGGCCGTATGAGAACTATTATAACATTTGCTAACTCCAACAGACTCTATCCCATCGGACCAGGAGTTCAGGCCTGGAACATGAACAACCTTGCCGGACCGGCCAAGCGTGCTATGGGTATCGGTTGGATGACTGGCGTGGGAAACATGGGAGGAATTACCGGCAGCTTCATCTTCATCGAAAAGGAGGCGCCAAAGTATCCGAGTGGTTTCGGTGCATCGTTGGGATTCGCTGCAGCTGGCGTGGCTGCCGCTTTGCTACTCGAATTCTTGCTGTGGTCGATCAACAAGAAGAATGAGCGATTGACGGAAGCAGACGTACACGATCAGTTCTCCGAGGAAGAGCTGGATCAGATGGGAGACAAGAGCCCCTTGTTCAAGTATACGTTGTAACACTAGCAAGGTTGATGTCAGGCTAAGACAACGATATCTTGAGCCGAGACTTCATGAAAGTGGCCGTTGCTCGCGGTCATACGATAGACATATCCAACGAGATTCGCAATCGCGAATCAATGAGTTTTTCACGAACCACAGCACTTGCTATATTTTTCCTCCGATATCATTGTTGTGATGGCGATCATACAAACAGCTTCAAATCCAACTTCTTACTGCTCCAATGCGTCTGATGAGGTGTCCGATCGAATCCCAGAAAGTTTGTTCGGCGGGACATGAGTTGTCACGCATGCCGTCTCAACAACGGCAGTTGCCGTGCAGCGAGCACGCGATGGAATCGTGGAGTCGTACCATATCCCCCCAACTGTGACTTACGGAGGCAGTATTACCCTGTGCTCCACTTCCCCTCTTCGGACACTCTTTCAACCGGAAAATGATGTGGGTCTATGTCCGGATTCCCAAACCAGCAATTGAACATGTACACTCGCTCTGGCCGTGCGTGATGCTGTCTCCATTCCCTCTTCGGTAGTATACGCCTAAGCGATGTTCAGCACGTGGAGTGCCACCGATAGTGCATCGGTCGTAACGTCTAGCGACTCGCCTCCCACGAAACGACGCCGAACGTCTGAGATCCACCACGGAAGACGAACGTCAAAGGCCACGCGAGCCTGCGACGTGTGTAAGGTGAGCTATTTCTACACTGCAAGTCA
This sequence comes from Cladosporium sp. BF-F, assembly GCA_030463185.1. Taxonomy (NCBI): domain Eukaryota; kingdom Fungi; phylum Ascomycota; class Dothideomycetes; order Cladosporiales; family Cladosporiaceae; genus Cladosporium; species Cladosporium sp. BF-F. The sequence goes on along the minus strand of JAMRMS010000005.1, from coordinate 193,506 downwards.
TATCGTTCATTACACTGAGACTGTGAACAAAAAAAAAGGCGAAGAAAGCTCGCTGTTCCGGGCTGAAACCATGTGCAACGTGCATCAACAAAGGCATTAGTTGCACCTACGAAACACAGTATCTTCGAGGTCGTCCTCCAACACCGCCACTATCGACTCCTGAGACCAACCCCGTAGGACAACGCGATATAGACACTATTGTATATCAGCATGCCATATCTGGAGTCGAAGGCAGCGAATTGACGCAGAGCGTCTCGCGAAGTTCTCCTGAGCTCGATACCGCTGAGATCAACGGGGAGTATGTGGACCGGACCTCTGGCTTATCGTTTCTCCAAAGAGCGCGATCGCGGCTGAAGAGTCGTAGTGGGCCTTCGGCAGACCCAGTTGAAAGGTCCCGGCAGCCGCTGACTGCTGCGGGTGACAAGCCATTGCTTGGTGTTGCTTCGGACGGACTTACAACCAATCCTGTCATTCTACCAGCTATCCCAGATAGCGTACAGGCACTCGAACTGCTCGATCTGTACTTTGATGTGTGCGTCGCTACCTACAAACCTTTGCATAGACCCACTATCGATGCCTGGTACCGCGTTATCGCATCCAACGTCGCCCAAGGACTACCCATGACCAAGACCTTGGGAAATGCCAGAGTATCGACGGTCCTCAGCGTCTTTGCAGTCACAACTTTCCATCGTCAAAAGTCGCGCGGCTTCTCCGACGACGTCTCGTCGCTCTCGGACAGCGATGCATTCTTCAGGTGTTCGATGGCTCTCACAGAGTCAGAGACGGGTGGACCGCATCTCGAATCTGCCCAAGCAAGACTGGTGCAAGTGTTCTACCTGCTCATGACATGCAGGATGAATCAGGCCTGGTACATCTTCGGCAGTCTTCTGCAAATCATATCAGCTCTGGGCATGCATCGACGGGACAGAAGAAAAATGCACAGCGGCGGGACAAAGCCTGACTATGCCCACTCGCAATGTAGGAAGCGAACCTTCTGGGCAGCGTACATCTTGGATAAATACATGGGTGTGGTGATGGGACGGCCGCGTCACTTCCACGACAAGGACATCGACCAGGAGTACCCTGATCGCGTCAACGACGAACACGTCTCCCCGCTAGGTCCGATCCCGAGCGGAAGTGACGGTACCAACGACTGTCAGCTCGACGGCTTCATTTGGAATGCAAAGCTTGCTTCTATCGTGGGCGAGATCTCCGACGAGCTCTACCCCATCAAGCCGCTATCGGAATCTCAACGTGTCGAGGTGGCTCAGGGTCTTGTCGTCAAGCTTGATGAGTGGTATGCCACTCTGCCTGCTCTGCTGAAAGTTGCACCGTCAAGCTTAGCCAGGAGCTTTCGTCGGCAATGCGTTGCGCTGCGACTGGCGTACAAGCATGCCATAGTGCATCTACACAGACCATTTCTCTTGATACGGCCAGTTGCAGCAACATCCCCAGCCGCTGAGTCTGCACAAGAGTTTCGTGACAAGAGCATCAGGCTCTGCATCAATGCAGCAAGGGATGCATTGCGCACGATTGACGCTCTCGCGCAAGAAGGACCGCTGTTTCACGCTTTCTGGTGGACTCACTACATCACCTTTTGTGCTTTGACGGTGACATATGTGTGGAACATGCAATGCAACAGCGACATCGAAGGCATCGACCGGGCAGATCTCATGGCACTGGCCGAACGGTGTCAAATACACCTGGCGCAGGCGACGGCTACCAACTCGCCCAGTCGGCGGTATAGCATCATTTTGGAGGAGTTGAAGGGCGAAGCCACGAGCCAGCGCCTGGCGCCTCAGCGAGCACCGGCTGTCAACGCTCAAGGATGCTCTGCAAGTCTCACTAACAATGCAGGCATCGATCAGACGGTTGCTTCCGTGACTGGTACCTTCGATACTGGTGATGTCGCTGTGGACGGACTGGCTGATGTCACGTCTGCTAATGCCTACAATCCTTTCATGGACTGGCAGATTTCTGACTGGCTCGAGCTGGATGCTTCTGTAAGTGCACACATCATCATCAACCACAGCTCCACAATCTTCGGTGTTTCTCTTAGTACGGCTCACTCATTCCAACTTCCAGGCATACGGAGTAATCCCAGGACTCAGTCCCGACTTCCAATGGTTTGCAAGCGCATGAGGAATTTGTCCTTCGGTTCCATCCAGATGATTCGTTGGCGAGCTGGGTCAAAAGGATTGGCATCGTCCTACTACCATCGGTGTTCTATTGCACAAACCAATCAAGAGCCATTTGTCGTCGCACAGGAATCGTTGTGCGACCGCTAGTGCGTATGAGATCCCATCCAATCACAGCACTCTTGCAGCTCGATCATCTGCAGTGAATACTGGTAGTTTGATGCATCTACCAGCAGCTCTGGCTTCTCAAGTCATGGCACCTTTGAGAACCCATTATGAGTCTGCCGATTTGTTTGATACATGCTGATGCCCGTACCATCGGCGGTGATTTTATGATTATTTGTTTACCATTGAGGATGCCGTGGTGAGTCGAGGGAATGTGTCGCTAAATCGTGGTTGTGGTTGAAATTCGCATCATCACTGGCCCAGAAAGCACGCCATCGGTCGTGGCATATTGCGTGCGCGGAGACTGACGCAGGGGGAGCGGTCAAGGAGCAATCACGCAATAATGACAGAACCGAAATACAGTATCTTATTCGTTTCCCGTGGACTACTTCGCACTTTGTTTCCTTTCCATTCCTCTCGTCAAAACTTCATCTTTTCAAGTCACCAGGAGTTCAAATAAAGCATGTACGCATTGCGAATCAAAACGCATGTGCAAAAACGACGAAAGAATGGGCACTCTCCCCGTTGAGCATTAAGCCTGAATCCTTCAGACACGAGTCGGCCTGATGGCGAAACTCTTCAGGTACTCGTAATCGGCCACACTCGCAGCGACGGTGTCACGGATGACATTGGCGGCTTTCTCGCCGTACGTCTCGGTCCACTCGGCGTAGAGCTTCTCGTCGGACTTGGGAATTTTCTTCTGCGAGGTCAATCAGCTGCTAAACGGGATTGGAAGCCGCACTGGGTACGGCACTTACAGTCGCCCTCGGCTTGAGGTCCTTCGAGTGGATGGCGTCCTCGTGGAAACCGTTCCACTTCTCGAAAGCGTCCTTGGCGTGCTGGTGCTCCTCCTCGGAATCCCAGTTCAGCATGGCTTTTTCGAAGGGAATGCCGACGGAAGCGCAGTAGTGTCTGAGCATCCCCTCAGGGTCGTCGAGGAGGTCGTCGGCGTCGAGGACGCAGATTTCGACGCTGCCCGGGGCGGCGACGGCGCCGTTGTCTTCTTGGCCGCAGACTTTGGGGCCGACGAGGCCGGAGTCCTTGCAGTAGTCGAAGAAGCGGCGGAGTTCGTCGTATCCAGCCTCTTCAGGCATGAATTCGTTGAAGCCCGTCTTCTCGACGAGAGGAGGCACGCAGCATCGGTAATAGCTAGGAATGGAGTTGCGAGGGTGGCGGATAAGGAAAGTGAAGTGGAATTTCTCGAGGAGCTCCTTGGGCATGACCGAAGGGTTGTTCTCCTCGGACGGGGTGTCGTATGGGAAGGGTGGGCTGCTGGCACTGGACACGGAAACACCGGAGTCGCTGTCAGTCGTATCCTTCACATCACCCTTGGTGGCATTGGAGTCACTGTTAGTGCCGACACCGCGCTTGGGAATGCGAAGCGAAGGAGCAACGCGAGCCTGCTGCTTGTTTGGCGGTAGCAGGTAGTGTGTGATGTCTTTGATAAAAATACGCTTGCCCTGCTCGCAGAGGTCAGTTTATGTTGATGATGCAGGGATCTGCGAAGTTTGCAGATCAAGCGCCCAGCGCATGCTTGTGAATTGTAAAACATGATGAACGATCTGGTGAAACCATGATGCCCTTGAAATTGGCGTTGAAGTATCATACGCAATCTGTTGATGCGATGAACGTGTCTCGCATGCCGTTGAAACGGAGCAAATTCCGTCACGGGCGCAAGGACAAGTATCATTGAGGGCGTCTGTGCTATAGTTGATGAAACATAACGACACAAGGACTACACGGTCGCAATCCTGACAGAAAAATACAATGCTTAACGTACCTCTTCGCTCTCACGATCGATGCGATCGAGAATAGTCTGATACGTCGACTCGGCGAAACCGGACTCCTGCCTCGCCTTCTCGTCGTTCTCATAACGAGTGCCGAGACGTTCGGGACCGAAGTAGAAGGCATCGCCGAACGGCTCGTGAATGCATGTGAGGGTGTTGTGGCGGGTCATGAAGACCTGGGCAAATTGGGTCAGTCATCTCGTGGCTGTGCGCGTGCGACACAAATCACGCATCATCGTTGGTCCGACGAGATCTGATGGATTGGAGGCATTTCTGATGGTCGCATACCCGTTCAAAGGCCGTAGAACATGCCCGCGGGTGTGTAGCGACGAAGATGGGTTTCGTCGACATGGTGGTTGTGGTGGTAGCAGTGGGTATTGGAGGCGGCGTGAAGGCAGTACTGATATTTCAAGATTTGCCGGCCTTCTTGTCAGTGCACAGGGTTGTTGCAGTAATGTGATTGTGATGTTGGCGGAGTGCCAATAGTAATAGTGGTTGTGAAGAAATAAACTTCAACGGGGAGGGGTGGTGGTGAGAGTAGTGACGACGAGGCAGGCTCTGCAAGGGCACTTTATGAAGCTCGGGTATATGTTTCAATGGGACGAGTGAGATGAGGAGTTGATCTCCACGTTAATACGGTTCCGGCCGGTCTATGAAGAGCTGGGCTCTGCAAGTGAGTTACTAGGCGTGCTCAGGCGTGGCGCGTGGGAGGGCTTGCGTGGGTGAGAGGAGCACCGACCGAGGGTGGATGCTGATGGTGGATGCCCGCCGGGGACAGGGCTTCGCAGGCTGCGTGCTGCTTGGTTGGAGGGCGAGTGTAAAGTCACTCAACGGGACAATTGACGAATAGTGGAGCGCACGCGGCCCACTCGGTCGCGGCGAGGCGCGGCTGCCCTCGCGTTAGATTCAAGCTTGTTCGCGCCCTGCTGCGTGTGTGCTCTGCCGTCGCGAATTAAAGCTCGCTGCGTTAACGGCGCCGCTGCTTTCCTCACAACAGCCTGATGCAATCGTGATGTTCGCCTCCGCTCTCAAGCCTGTTCTGGGGTACCGTTAACGGAGACACGTCCGGCCGAGGCTTGTGCCGAACGCCAATCGTGCTGAGTCGGATGATGTGCCTTGCAAAAGCAAACGTGGACGTCACGGGATCAGAAGTGAGGATATGCAAGGTTAGCAACACAAGTGAACCTCGCGCGCGGCATGGCTTGCATGCTTCAACGTGGCGTGGGGTGCGTGACATGCGACCAGAGGTCGAGATAAGCATCGAGAGATGGGGTTCGTCCGTTTATTCCATGGGGTAGCAATCCGTAAGCACGCAATCACGCTATAGCCCTACGTGCGTCGATGATCCTCCACCTCGCGAATGCCATTTCCAGTCCTCGATCGTCCTCGAACGAGCGATTAGCAATCCTGAGCAACCTGGGGACGAACTGCCTCATCGATCCGCTACCTGTGCTCAAGCACCCACGCAAATGGCCATCCTTAGTATCCGGGCAATGCTGTAAATTATCGCCAGAAACCGAAACCCACATCGTCCTCAGATTTGTATGCGCCTGCGCACCGCTTGTTTCAACGTCTTCACACCCATCCGTCAAGCGGCAAGTTTGCTTGTGTGGCAGTCTGACCGAAGTACGGTCTCCCGCTGCCGACATTTTCCGTAGGTATAGCAACATACTCCAGCGAGTGGTGGCCACGGGAATACTGCGTGAAAGCAATGTTCAGCACCATCCATCAGTGTTGCTCCGGCGCTGATCCAACACACTCGTATCCTTCAAGCGCCATGCAAAATTTGGAATACCAACATGCGATCTCGGCTTGCGTTGTCAATCCTCTTGGATGACTTTTTATGCCCAGCTTCCAATTCATGGCGTGTGCCCCAATGTCTTACGCCGTGTGCGTCTTCGCACCCTCAGGGATCTTCCAGTTGTTGACCTCCCACCACCATCTTCTAATCTTCGCCCCAACGGACTGTCCTTTCAATGTAGATGAACGGTTCATGTGTCTCCATCCAGAAACGATAAGCGTCCAAGCCATACCCTGCACCAGTGGCATGAAGATCTGTTATCTCAGTTAGAACCCAACCACCTCGACGAAACAGTATTTGGGACAATACAAACCTGATCCCTCATCGTAATATACGTGACCATCCTCCAATCCTTCGCATCCTTGATACTCGCAAGATAGCTCTGCTCAAAGCGCAAGTCGGGAAGCGGCGGCATCTGTGGCTTCCGAGGCGCGGGACGGAGGATTGACAAGGGCACTTCGTCTTCGTCGATGTCGGATAGGATGTCTTCTGAGGGCCCTCGGTCTATGCGGACGGGCTCTTTCTCTGATGCTGCTGTTGAAGGATTCATGTCGTGCTCGATGCTGGGCGAGTGGATGATGTGCGCGGTCTGCAGTGTTTCGGCCATTTGAATGCCGGCGTCCTGGATTCCGGACATTGTGAGCTCGTGAAAGGTATCGTGATCGGTGTGAGTGTGTTGAGCTTGTGGAACGTTATATTGATGGTGTAGATTCTCAGATGTAACAATGTGATGCTCTGCTATGATGCTGGGCAACGGTCTCGAACAGCTGCCGCAGCTGGAGCACACGCCTGCGCGGAGACCCTTAGGCCGTCATCAGCCTCCAAGCGCTAGTGAGGGGACTGGACCTCGAAAGTGGGATAACCACGAACACATGCGAACATTGTCGCAGACAACCAAACACAGCACAACACCGCCGAAATGGGTAACGCCAACTCACAAATGCTGGAGAACATTGTCCAGGGGAGCAACTGTGAGTCTTGCCATTGCCGAGGAGTCGCAACTACAGCCTCGTCTGGGAAAGAAACACACCGATTAAACACAGAATCGCAAGCTGACCATGCCTAACAGTCGACCGTGAAGAGGTCGACAGACTACGAAAGCGTTTCATGAAACTGGACAAAGTACGTTCTCCAACCTCTCCCGCACGCAAATCGCCCTCGCATCCACACAACGCGCATACCTCAAAACTAACACCTTCCTACCCAAACAGGACGGCTCCGGCACAATCGAGCGCGAAGAATTCCTGCAACTCCCACAAGTCTCCTCGAACCCCCTCGCGACGCGCATGATCGCCATCTTCGACGAGGACGGCGGCGGAGACGTCGATTTCCAAGAGTTCGTGTCCGGTCTCAGCGCCTTCAGCAGCAAGGGCAACAAGGAGGAGAAGCTGCGGTTCGCTTTCAAGGTCTACGACATCGATCGCGATGGGTACATCAGCAACGGCGAGCTGTTCATCGTGCTGAAGATGATGGTGGGGAGCAATTTGAAGGATCAGCAGTTGCAGCAGGTGAGTTTTTTCTGGGAGATATGATCGCGTGGGAAAGAGGACATGTTGCTGGGCGGACGTGGTTGGGGGAAAAGGACATTTTTGCTAATTTTGTGATACGTCCAGATTGTGGACAAGACGATCATGGAAGCCGATCTCGACCACGACGGCAAGATCAGCTTCGAGGAATTCACAAAGATGGTGGAGAACACCGACGTGTCCATGAGCATGACTTTGGGTATGTACAACACCTGTTCTTCCCCCAGAACGCGAAAAATGCAGCATTCAGGCAGCGGCTGACATGTCTTGACCTACAGATCAATTCTAGAAATCCTACAGCGATACCCGCGGGATTGATGATGTCCCGGCTTTTCTTTGATGACGAAGTCATTGTTGCTAGGAAACCCGCATACGATGGGATTCACATTCACGAGAAAAAGAAACCAAAACCACTGCATCTATACAGCGTGCATTGATTTTCACACGTAGCTGAGGCTCTATTATGCCTGACGATGAAGAAACACATGAACCCACTTCTCTCCCACACAGTCTCAATTCAGGCTGTGCTTGTTTCCTCATCGGGGCGCAACATGACGAATCAACAGCGCCAGCCAAACCATGTCTCGGGCATCGTGGATAGACAATAGGAAGAGAATAGGTTGGAAAAGACCTCATTAACAAAGACGCGAGCTTATGCTACTGCGATGTCAAGGAAGTGCCACGCGACTAAAACCAAAACAATAGGGCATCTCCTTGGATAAGACGCGACAAAAAAGAAAAAAAAAAGAAGAGACTTCCTCCCACCTCTTGCTACTTCTCCCCACGCTTCTGTCTCGAGTATGGCAAGGCCCACACCACATTTGCCATCCGGACCTCTAAGCCAAGAAAGCCAGCGCAAGCGAGCCGAACATGACGGCTTTCAGCGCCATGCCTTCAGTCAGAACCGTCATTTGCTGGAAAGCGTTGAGCTTGGCGACTGCGGCATGGTTTGTGTGCTGGACATCGCCGGATCCCCTAGGAAAATTCACACTGTTAGCGGTGATGCTGACAAGCAGTGAGCAGTCTCCCGAATGCTGTCTTTGACTTACTTGGATTGCGCGAGGATGTTTGTGCTCGCTCCACCGGGACACAGCACGACCTTGAAACCAGCTCCCTTGGGCACACTAAACGTCGAGTCCTGGTCGTCGTAGGCGAAGGAGTAGGCGTCCGGACATACTGATTTGGCGGCCTTGGCGTAGTAGTTCGACGAGCACTTGCTAGGTCCGTCGTACTTGCCCGTGCAGCAGTAGGCAGGCTCGTTGTACTTTGCGCAGGCCGAGAAGCAAGGGTTGAAAGAAGGTCGCTGCACGTTGCTGTCGGGGTAAGGATACACGCCGTTGCCGGGGCCTTGGGGAGGGGAGACTTGCAGGTCCCAGGGACACCATTGGGAGATTTGGGAGTAGGAGGCGGAGTTGAAGGGGAGGGGGTAGGTGGCGTTTGTCCCTAGGAAGACTTGCGAGTTGGAGTAGATGTTGTTGCTTGCTGGGCTGAGATTACCGGTGCTGGCGACGCAGGATGGGTTGGTTTGGTTGGGCGGGATGTCGTTAACATCGATTTTGCCATTCGCCAGGAGGACGATGGCCATGGGCAGGTTGTAGCCGTCGACTAGGCTGATGTCGTAGTAGGAGAGGTCGTGGGCGCCTGACAGTGTGAACTCTGCGAGCGTTTGTGGATTCTCGCCTGTGCCTATACATTCGAGATGGGGTCCGCAGTCGCCAGTGGAGCATTGACGGCCTTCTCCTTGAGGCTGTCCAGCGTCGTTGAAGCTGCAATTCGTCCGGCCCCAGATTCGACCTTCCCAATCTTGGGAGACGTGGAGTGTGTAGTTGTCTCCAGGCGCAAGTTTGAAGCTGGTAAAGTAAGTATTAGATCACGATGGCGCCTACTCGCTACTCCTGCACTCACCCACTAGTCGAAGGTCCTGTACCTGCCTGCGTGTAGATGCCTGGATGTATTGTCTCGCGGCATTGATTCGTTACGATGAGTGGGATGTTGGCACTTTGTCTCTTCTCCACTTTCCAGTTCATGTCGTGTCCGCTGCAGCCAAGCGCAAACAGCGTCGATGTGAGTACCAGCGTTAGAAGCATCGTTCGTGTAGGCGTCATTTTGTAGCGATGCTAGAGCTGCTGATCTAAATGCAATACTTGCAGATCAGCTGCAAAGCAAAGTGTAGGATATGGTTGTGGTACAGCGACAGGAACGGAACAATAGCAGAAGCACGGTCAATACGAGCGGCCTTACATTGTGGTGGCAGACAGCACGGCTAGAGCGCATCGCCTAAGCGCGATGACATGGGATGGTATTGACATGACATGGTATAGAGCAAGGCAGGGGCGACAAGGCCGCGTGCCTGAATCGGAGCGTGGTAGGCGCAGACCCGATGCACGCCAGATGCCAGTCGACAGCAGCGAGTGAAGCGACGATGAAACCCGTGCTGGCGCTGTCGAAGCGCCGCAGACGTCACTTTTCCAAGCCGGCGGTCTGCATCCCTGCTCGCGCGTGGAGAGCACCATCAGGCTGAACGTCGCTTGAATAATGAGTGTATCATTCACATACCTCTGGGCGCACGTGTCGGCGTCCATGTAGAGCTGTGTGCTGACTACTGTCGCAATGCGTTCTCATCCTCAGATTGACGCCACCGCGCTGATCATCTCAGTAAGCGGCCATGCAGTCCACAAATACAATGCCAAAGCACACGCGCGACGTGTCGCTCAGGCTGCCGGCTTGCCTTCTGCTTTGATAGTGTTGCAAGGCGAGAAGAAGGCATACTACTCAGGGTCTGATCAACCACGACACTTCCGACAAGATCGATATTTCTACTACATCACGGGCTGCAACGAGCCAGACTGCTACGTGACCTACGATGTGTCCAAGGACTTCCTGACATTGTGGCTACCTCAGGCCGATCCCCGTCGTGTGTTCTACGATGGCCGTGGAAGCACGCCCGAGGAAGCCATGGAAAAGTACGACATTGACGATGCAAAGTACATCACCTCTGATCTCAGGCGCAGTCCGGATCATGTGGTCGAAGCCATTGCATCCGCTTGCAGCGCATGCAGACCTATGGCAGTGCTGTCTCTATCATCTGACGTCCTGATAACCGCAATGGACGCTTGTCGTGCAGTCAAAGACAGTGATGAGATTGAACTGATACGCGAAGCAAACCGAATCTCCGCAGAAGCCCATGAGCAGGTCCTGAGGCAACTTTCGCTGCTCAACAAGGAAGCCGAAGCAGAGGGACTATTCCTCAACACTTGTATTAGTGCAGGCGCCAAAGAGCAAGCTTACGGTCCCATCATGGGCTCTGGACCAAATGCCGGCATCCTCCATTACCAGGACAACGACGAGTCGTTTGCTGATCGACAGATCTTGCTCATCGATGCAAGTTGCGAGTGGCAACTATACGCAGCAGACGTGACACGCACGATGCCTCTAAACAACAAGAAGCCAGGCTTCTGGCCGAGTGCGGAAGCAGAAGCTATCTACAAGGCTGTGGAAAAAGTCCAAGAGGAATGTATCAAGATGCTCAAGCCTGGAAGGAAATTCATCGACGTCAATTGGCGTGCCATCCATATGACGATCGATGCGCTCTTGAAACTCGGCCTCCTCGTGGGCGAACACATGGAGATCTTCCACGCAGGGACGGTCAGCGCATTCTTCCCTCATGGTCTCGGCCACCACATCGGCCTCGAAGTGCACGACATAACACCTTCAAGGCGCGAACACGACCATGGCAAGCCAATCGCAGATGACATCGCCGCCGCATATGCCGTCTTTGCCCAAACCGTCTCGCCAAACCTACAAGCCCTTCCAGGCTTCCACGCCCCAGAGCACTTCTCCCTCAGCCCGCCAACATTGTTCACACCATGCACAATCGATGCTCCTTCGCTCGAACCCGGCAATGTCGTCACAATCGAGCCCGGCATCTACTTTAACAGATTCATCCTCGACAACGTCTACCTCAACGACCCCAAGCATCGTAAACACATTGACATGGAAGTGTTGAAACGATACATGCCCGTGGGAGGCGTGCGCATTGAGGATGATATCCTGATCACCGAGAAAGGATACGAGAATCTCACGACTGCGGCCAAGGGAGAGGAGATGTTGGCAGTCATTCGCAAGGGTTGTGAAGACAAATCGTTGAAAGAGATAATTTGACTGTCTGGTGGACATGTTGATCTATGCGTGATCTCAAGACCACAGCCTGGATGCATAGCTTTACAGATCACATGAAACAGCAGATTCTCTCATTTACATTTTCTGGCTCACGAGTCTGTAGACTCACTTTTCCAAGACTGGACGCCTGTATCAGCAGCTATGAAACCTTGGGTCTAAGCTTTACACCATTGAGATATACTGCTGAAGCCTTAGCTGTGTTTTCATGGATACTATGCTCGTACTACCACACCTAGATTGAGAAGTGTTACTCGAGCCTCATCTGTCCCTGAGTTGATATTATGCTCGTACCATATGATATAAACTGACAGATGTTACTGGAGCCTCAGCCATGTCTCTATAAACTCTATGCTCGTACTATCACGCATCACTTGACAATTACTATTGAGACGTCACTGAAGCTTAAGCTGCATCCCTATGGAAACTATGCTCGTACTATCAGGCATGAGTTGGCGATTGCTAAGGAGACATTACTGGAGCCTAAGCTATATCCCCATGTGAACTATGCTAGTACCTTCAGGCGTAGATTCATTGAGACATTACGGTGGCAGCCTCGGAGATGCTATTTGCAAACTTCATGAGTATCGACTTGTAGATGCGAGGATCCATAACATTGTTTCTACTGTCCAGCTTTCTTTCCTCTGCTTACTTCTCAAAGTAGCTGATCTGAAGTCGGTTGTTTGGCTACTCACAAGCATGGTTATCAATGGAATTATGCAAAGCACGTAGGGTTTGAATTTTGATCTCTTTTCTGCATTCAATATACATGATGTATGTACATAGCTCTATGATCCGTGCCTAACCAGAGGCTCGTTCCGTATTTGGGGCTATAATTTTAATGAAAGTATGCCGTTATGCCTTCGAGCCGCAGCCCAGGCCTCAATCCTCTATTCGTTGCTCTCCAGTCTCGTCCTATCTTCATCCCAAGATCTCTACAAATCTAGTAAGCGGTAGGAGCGTCGGTGGTAGTGGTAGCGGGAGGGTTGCCAGAGGCGGCATCAGCCTCGGTCTCGCCGTCCTTCTCCTCCTCACAGTCGTCTTCGTCATCGCCAGTGGTGGATGCGGGAGAGGCCTCAGTGTCAGTGGGAGTGTCCTTGGAGTCGCCGCTGCTCTGGTAAGGAGCGGGAGGAGCACCAGAGCCAGAGCTGGAGTCGGAGCCGCAGTCAGAGCCAGAAGCGCAGTCGGAGGGGCTAGAGCCAGCGGGAGAGGACTCGGTGCCGGTAGGAGAGGAGGAAGGAGAGGAGGATGAAGGGCTGGCAGAACCGCTTGCAGAGCCGCTGGCAGAGCCAGAGCCAGAGGTAGAGCCAGAAGCGCCAGCGTCGCCACCAACAGAGCCAGAGCCAGAGCCGGATGCGGAGCCACCAGCAGAGCCGCTTGCGCTGCCGCTGGCACCGCCCTTGACGGCGTCGTAGAGAACACCCTTGTCAGCGTCGGAGAGCTTGGGGACGAGGTCGATGAGGGCCTGGCCGGAGATCTCACCGTTGCCGGAAGCCTGGAGAGCGGCATCAAGGGCTGCCTGGCCTTCACCAGAGAGCTTGCCCTTCAAATCACCAACAACGTCAGCTCCGATCGTTGCATCGCCGCCAAGGCCAAGTCCAGCGCTGCCGCCAACTGAGCCAGAGCCGGATGCACCAGCGTCGCCACCGACAGAGCCGGATCCTGAAGCGCCAGCATTGCCACCAACAGATCCCGAGCCGGATGCGCCAGCATCACCGCCAACTGAGCCTGAGCCCGAGGCGCCAGCATCACCGCCGACTGAACCGGATCCAGATGCGCCAGCATCACCACCAACTGAGCCGGATCCTGAAGCACCGGCATCACCACCAACTGAGCCAGAGCCCGAGGCGCCAGCATCGCCACCGACTGAGCCAGATCCAGAAGCGCCAGCATCACCACCAGCTCCAACGGAGCCAGAGCCGCTTGCACCACCGTTGGCAGAGATGAATCCACCAAGAGCGGTCTTGTCCTTGCCGCTGAGGTTGCCGTAGAGGGCAGCAAGAGCATCTCCGGAGAGCTTACCGTTGGCGGAAGCGTCAAGAGCACCCTGCAGCTTGGCCTGCCCCTTGGCGGAGAGCTCACCCTTGAGCTTTGCGGCAAGGTCAGCACTGAGGCCAGCGCTGAAGTTGAGGCCGCCGTTGGCAGAGCCGTCGAGGCCAGCGGAACCACCAGCAGAGCCAGAGGCCGAACCGGAGCCAGATGCAGAACCGCTACCGCTGAGAAGACCAGCGAGCTTACCCTGGTCCTTGCCGCTGAGGCTACCGTAGAGGCTTCCGAGAGCATCGGCGGAGAGCTTGCCGTCAGCAGCACCCTCGAGGGCGGCGGACAACTTGGCTTGACCCTTACCGGAGAGCTCACCCTTGAGCTTTGCGGCAAGGTCAGCACTGAGGCCGGCTGAGAAATCGAGACCTGCACCAGCAGCGCCGCCAATAGCGGCGCCAGCATCGGCACCCGCGCCGATAAGGGCGGAGAGCTTGGCCTGGTCCTTAGAGCTCAGGCTACCGTAGAGGCTGGCGAGAGCATCGCCAGAGAGCTTGCCGTCAGCAGCGCCGGAGAGGGCAGCGGAGAGCTTGGCCTGGCCCTTGCCAGAGAGCTCGCCCTTAAGTTTGGCAGCGAGGTCTGCACTGAGGCCGGCGGAGAAGTCGAGCCCGGCGCCAGCAGCACCACCCACGGCGGCACCGGCGTCGGCACCAGCACCGATCAGAGCGGACAGCTTGGCCTGATCTTTGCTGCTGAGGTCGCCGTAAAGACCAGCGAGGGCGTCACCAGAAAGCTTTCCATCGGCAGAGCCGGAGAGCGCAGCAGAGAGCTTAGCCTGGCCCTTGGCGGACAATTCGCCCTTCAACTTGGCAGCGAGGTCTGCACTCAGTCCAGCAGCGAAGTCGAGTCCAGCGCCAGCTGCACCACCAAGAGAGGCACCAGCATTGGCACCTGCGCCAGCACCTGCGCCAACGTCGACTTCTCCATTTGCAGCGCCGTGGGCACCAACGACTGCGTCAAGAGTGGCCTGGTCCTTGCCACTAAGGCTTCCCTTAAGGCTACCGACCAAGTTGCCGACAGCACCACCCTGAAGCTCGCCTGCGAGACCAGAGTCGGCACCGCCTGAGAGAGCAGCCTCCAACTTAGCCTTGCCAGCAGCAGAAAGCTTTCCATAGAGGTCAGCAATCATGTCGCCAGCAGCTCCAGCCTTGGCACCAACGTCTGCACCAGCACCAGCACCAACATCAGCGCCAGCACCAGCACTTCCGCTCGCGCTGCCAGAGAGACCGAGGCCAGCAAGAAGGCTTCCGATTCCGTGAGCGCCAGCATCGGCACCCGCGCCAGCACCGGCACCAACGCTTCCAGAGGCACTGCCATCGACATCGGCGCTGCCTCCAACGCCGGCACCTGCACCAGCACCTCCGTTGGCACCGGCTCCAGCACCAGCTCCAAGGCCGGCAGAAGCATCACCTGAGGCGGAACCAGATCCACCGAGGTCAAGGCCGAAGAAAGTACGACGCTCAAGACCTTGGCTGCCAGCAGCACGGTAGGTCGGGGCCGCAGTGGCGATGGCTGCGAGGGCAGCGAGAGTGTAGGCGTACTTAACCATGTTTGCGTTGTTGAGTTGTTGTTGGTCGAAAGAATTAAGAGTTTGTTGTATTAAACTGTAGAGAGAGTGGTTTTCGATGTGTTGATAGCGAGTGTTTAAAGAGATAGCAGAAAAGCGAAGGCGACGATTGTCGTGATTTGGTTGTATGAGATGCAGATGTAAAGAGATGAACGAGATGGAGGAATGAAAAGTGTTTGGTTGGATTGGAAATACTCCTCACCTTATAAACGCAGCTGATCGAAGTGGTCGAGGAATGCCCAGATTGCTCTGCGACGCCGGCTTCGCAGACCACGCAACAGATCGTGCTGGGAAGTGCCTGATAGCGGTGGTGCACAATGGTCCCAAAGACGTTGTGATTCGAGACGACTATTGTTGGAGGCATCACGACGCATGACTCGTGGTGGGATCTCGACCTGGGTGCCATACCTTGATGTGTCGAGTTGTGCATCGGTAGAGACGCCGCTGCTGGGTTTATCCATCACTAATCTGTAGCGAGATGAGAGATCTACTCACTGCTGTGTGCAAATACTGCTATAGGCAGGTATTGATGTCGGCGGGGTTGAATGTGAGGAGGTCAAAAATAGCCTTGCAGAAGCGTGGTCGTGAGGATTCACAGCTAGCGGGAGTGGCCGGATCATCACATCCGGCTTTGGGACGCTCGTGCATAGACTTCCTCGTCACAGATCTCGACTTAAGCCGCTTTAGCGTGAGGACTGGTCTCTAGCTTCGTTTCAGCACATGTATTCTGCGTCGAAATGGGAAATGACAAAAGGGGCGGTGACACCACTCACTGAGGCTCAAGTGATCCGTCCGGTCTGCCGAGGGGTCGTGGCGAGAAGGTTCCCTTGGTGATCGAGGCGTTTCGCATCACATTCTTAGTAGGAGATAGTCGGGATGTCGTGCGAGAGCATGGGTCGCACGCTTCGTACTCGCCTCCCTGGACGAGCTATGCGGATGGTCACGGTTCCGGTTGTGGTGGTTTTGACAGCTGCTTTGATGTTGTTCGGAAGGCTAGGTCGGCAGATCTTCATTTGCACTGCCGGATTGGTTTCAGATTCAGTGCTGTGCAGTTCGGTAAGCAAGCTTTTGCCATGTTAGGTGTGACATCTGTAGGGCAGGGCCAATAGAGCATTCAACTATTGCCCGTTCTTAGTCGAGCGCGTCGGTACTGCAGCACGTGGCTGAGGAAACGTTGACAACCACTCTTGAACTGTACGCGGGCTTTCTAAAGTAATTTGTAGTAGTTGATAGACAACTGCGGTGGGAGTTCGAGATGACAGTCGTACTAGCATGAATACCACAATCCATGTCAAGTCTTCCAAGAATTCTGCTAATGGATGCTACTCTTGGGCGATGTTTGGTGTCTGGTGCTGAGCAAGCGTATGGTGGTGACTTCCTGGCAAATTCGGAATTAGGCCGGAGACTGAGATCGCTTTCCGGCGAGAATCTAGATACAATATAGCACTCGTCTAACACAGTTCGATGAAAAGGCAGACATCATAAAGTATTGAATTCAACACTTGACTGTAAAGTGAAGCATCTAACATTTGATAAAGCAATATACGATTGACTCGCAATGGTCTCTTGCCCCAACCCGAACCCTGTGACACGCAATGGACGTTGTTTTCTAACGCCTCAATGTACATGTAGCACGTAAAAAGCCTAATGGCTTCACAAACATTGACTGATTATTGGTATGTGCGTCTTCATTGGACCGCATTTGCGGCGATACACGATGAAAGTCAGGTTTCTTTCCCTCGAAGGCACTCCAGCATGATTGGGGTATGAATTCCTCTATACGAACTTCTACCTTGCTCCGACCGTTACTAATAAACACGTTATATGACTGCTTGGAATTAACGGGGAGGCATGCAAGGTGTAAGAGAATCAACGCCTGATATGTAAGTGTGAGGATAGATTTACGAGTGTCGGCTTCACATGGTTCACTGTGAACTCGTCCAAGCGAACCCTGACCCCGCGCGGTGCTCTTTACCGCTGCAGCGACCCACCTATCATCATCTGCCATTGCTCGAAGTGCCACGGAATACAATTCTCCGTACAAGCTGTCCTCAGTTGTATATAGACGTGTTGTACGTACTCACAATTTGTCAACATGACCAAGAATAGGATTACCATGGCGCATGCATTCGAGTCCAAGCAGCTCACCTCTGGCTGGTCGTTCAAGCAGACTGACGAACAGGAGTGGCTGTCGGTGGAAAGGGTACCGACAAATGTCCATTTGGACTTGTTGAATCATGAAAAGTATCTTGTGATGTCTTGAGGCAACACTTCATACATGCTGACGCTTGATGTAGGATCAAAGACCCTTTCTTGGGCTTCAACGAGCTCGAATGCGAATGGGTTGGCGAGAAGGCATGGACCTACAAGGTCGAGTTGCCTCCAATCAAGACTGGAGATGGCATGAAACACGTCCTTGCTTTCGATGGTCTGGACACTTTCGCCACGGTCAAATTGGACGGCGAGACAATTCTCCAAAGCGACAACATGTTTATATACTATCGCGTGGATGTCACTAAAAAGCTCAAGACTAGTGGAGGAAGTGTGCTGGAAATCGACTTCAAGCCTGCATTGGCTGAGGCGCAGAAGATCAAAGCTGCTCATCCGGAGCATAAATGGGTCGGCTTCAATGGTGACATGGCCAGACTGGCCGTGCGAAAGGCACAATACCACTTGTAAGTACAAATTTCAGGCACAACAATAATGGCTAACGCAATCAGTGGCTGGGACTGGGGCCCAATCTTGACAACCTGCGGACCATGGAAGGAAGTCCGCCTCGAAAGCTACCAGGCACGGGTGGAAGACTTACGTATCGACTATGAAGTCAGCTCGGATCTGAATAAAGTCACCGGAAAGATCACTGCCGTTGTTGAAGGTAGCACAGGAGACTCAGTCAAGTTTAGCGCGAGCCTCGACGGAGAAAAAGCGTTCGATGGATCCGCAAGTGTGAATGATCGCGGAGAAGCAGAAGTAGAGTTCCATGTCAGCAATCCGAAGCTGTGGTACCCTCATGGTTATGGAAAGCAACCGCTGTACACTGTCAGTGCCACTCTCACTGAAGGCGACCATAAGCTGCACTCAATGTCCATGCGTACTGGGTTCCGCAAGACCGAGCTCATTCAGACGCCGGATGCAGTTGGGAAGACGTTCTACTTCCGTGTCAACGGAGTCGATGTATTTTGTGGTGGGTCCGACTGGATCCCAGCTGACAGCTTTGTAAGTGTTGGCGTAGACCAATGCCTCATATCTAGGATCCTGCTAATCGTTCCTCCAATAGACACCCCGAATCTCAGAAGGTCGCTACCGCAAATGGCTACAGATGATGGTCGATGGCTACCAAGTCATGATACGGATCTGGGGAGGTGGTATCTGGGAAGACGACGTATTCTACGACATCTGCGACGAGCTCGGCGTCATGGTCTGGCAGGACTTCATGTTCGGGTGCGGCAACTATCCAGCATACCCCGAGATCTTGAAGTCAATCGAAGCCGAGTGTGTCTGCCAAACGAAACGACTGCGCCACCATCCTTCGATGTCGATCTATGCCGGCAACAACGAAGACTACCAAGTGCAAGAGCAATACAAGCTGACCTACGACTACGAGGACAAGAATCCATCCAACTGGCTCAAGACTGATTTCCCGGCACGATACATTTACGAAAAGCTACTTCCTGACGTGGTCGCTGCACACTCACCTCACATACCATACCATCCAGGATCGCCTTGGGGAGACGGCCTCGTCTCATCCAATCCGACGGTCGGTGATATGCATCAGTGGAACGTCTGGCACGGCACACAGGAGAAATACCAAATCTTTGACACTCTCGGCGGTCGCTTCAACAGCGAGTTTGGCATGGAAGCTTTTCCTCATATCGACACCATCAAGCACTACGTCACGGATCCCTCGCAGCTATACCCCCAAAGCCACATGATTGATTTCCACAATAAAGCCGACGGCCATGAGCGTAGAATCGCCACATATCTTGTCGAGAACTTCCGCACCGAAACGGATTTGGAGAAGTTCATCCATCTGACCCAGTTGAGCCAGGCCGAGGCGTTGATGTTTGGATATCGCGGCTGGCGACAGCAGTGGGGTCAGAAGCGATTCTGTGGTGGCGCCTTGGTGTGGCAGCTGAACGACTGCTGGCCTGTGACTTCCTGGTCAATCGTCGACTACTTCCAGCGCAAGAAGCCCGCTTACTATGCTATGCGGCGGGTACTGGCTCCTATCGCCGTGGCCGTGAAGCGCGCACATCATGATTGGAGTGTCGTGCACGCTCGACCGGCTAAGGCGAGTGACTATGAAGTCTGGGTTGCTAGCGCCAAGTCCGAAGAGATTGTTGCGACTGTGGAGCTGAGATATGTATCCATTGCTACTGGCAAAGACATCAAGTCTGCTGTGGTGAAGAAGGACGTCAAACTCGTTGCGAACGGAACAACAGAAATCTTCAAGGGCACGATTGACAACACGAAGGAGGAGCCGCACATCCTAGCTGCGCGCATTTGGGTGAACGAAGAAATCGTTTCGCGAGACACGGACTGGCCACAACCGCTCAAGTACCTCGATCTCTCTGATCGAGGCGTTAAAGTCACGCCTCACGGCAACGAGATCAGAGTCAAGGCCGCTCGTCCGACTAAAGGTCTTGTGTTCGAGGAGAGACAAGGTATACTGGTCGACGACAGCGCTATAGACGTGGTGCCAGGTGACGATCAGATTATCAAAGTGAAAGGATTGGGCAAGAACGACGAGGCATTGAAGTGGAGGTATCTGGGAAAACCTTGAATGGCATAAAGTATCTATTTGGGGTATCATTATTTGGGATCAAAGCAAAACAAGAAGAAACAAGAACTGAAAAGTGCAAGCCAATGCAAGAATGCCAATCTTGCTTCAATTGAAACGACTTGTGAAACCAGTCACGTCGTCGAGCAAGTTTGCGCCAAAATCGCGCTCGTGCTGGTCGGTCAGAGACGCAATCAGATCTCCGAGGTCGACACTCCCTTCGCTGCCGCTGTTGTAGGGCATCTGGTTGTCGAAGGTCAGAATTTCATTCCTGTTGTTCTCTTCGACGAGGCCGATCTCACTGGGAGCCGGGGACGTAGCAGCTTGAAGGCCGTGGTAGTACGGCGGCGGAGTGAGCATGGTCATGTTGTCGAAGGTCGGGGCCCAAAGCCCGTTGTTCTCTTCGACAAAGCCAGTGTCGCTGGGAGCTGCACCAGCAACTGCCTGGAGACTATCGTAGCTCGGCAGCGGCGCAAAGAGAGGCATCTCGTGCATTGCACGCTTGGGCGCGGGTGGCACCTGTAAAGGCTCTTCTTGAGCCACGCGCTTCTTGCCCTTGCCTTCGTAGGCTGGAAGGGCCGATGCCGGGTTGATTTCGTCGGAGGCGATTCTGTCGACAGGAGCACTTGCTGACGATTTGAAAGGTATCTCGTCGGGAGTGATCAGACCATCCTTGACCTGTACGCGCCCGGGAGCAGCAGGACGCCAGTTCTCAATGGCAGCAGCGCACGCCGCACGGCGCTCATCCTCATCATCACCGGGTCTCACAATCACCAGCGCAGAAGGGCCTTGCCTGTCCGGCCCGGAGTGGTCGTACGCGAACGTGTCGGCCTCTTCTTGCTCGTCGCGAGGAGGCTGCACGTTCATGTTACGCCTTTCGGCGTCGCTGAGCTGCGGGCAGAAACTGCCCGCCTTGTTGCAGATGAGATCCTTGATCTTGGGATCATAGGTTCTCTCGCAAAATCCGCACTTCTTGATATTCTTGTGCGCGGAGGAGAAGATGCCGTGCACTCGCATCATGTGCTTGCGGAGGCTGACGCCGTTCATGCTGCCGCGTATGCATCCGTAGCGACAACGGTACTTCACTGGTTCTTTGGGAGTACTCTTTCCCGGAGGACGACCGCGAGGACGCTTGACAGGAGTGCCGGTAGCAGGCGCAAGGGGATCAGGCGCTGGGGTGGGGAGCGTCTGCTGGATAGGTGCGTAGTTGTTAAAAGCTGCAGTGCTATCGTCGGCGACCACAACAGGAGCCTGTATAGTGCTCACGGGAGTGGTCGATTCTGTTGCCAAAGCAAGCTGTCCCAAGGTGCTATTAACCCTGGTAGGCAAAATGTTGAACAGATCGTCGGAGAGGAGGCCAGCATCATTGCGGAAGTCGAACAACATAAATTCGTTGTCGAAGTCGGCGTTGGTGGCACCGCTCTCCATATCAATAGGGCCGTTGGAGAAGTCAGGCTCATCACCCTCGAACAAGTCACCGAGGCTACTATCTGCAGCAACCTCGAGGTCGGTGAGGCTGTTGGCGCTGAAGAGCTCGACAGGTGTCGAGATGTTGGTGGTTGTGGTGGTGGTGTTGCCAGCGGCTTTGGATTTGCCGTGACCAGGAAGGACGAGGAAAGCCATTGTATCTCTGAATGTGTGGTGGAATTGTCAATAGAGATATCTGTTGCTTTGTGAGTATGAAACATCCTCGTGGGAAGGGACAGCGTTCTTTTGTATATTCTGGTATACAACAAGGTTGGAAAAGAGGACATCCGAATTTTCGAGAGGACAGGATTGCCAGCCTATCTACTGCATCAAGAAGGAAACACCGTCCTTTGGTAAGCATCGAAAAATTCATCCCGTTACATCTCGCATGTGTTTCGTGGTGTTATCAATGTCGCTGCCCTGAAATTACTGATAGCAAGCACATGAAAGGCGTCGATGGGCACAAACAAAACGAGCTGACACAATGCGAATTCGAGTCCCTACCAGATTGCCCGTATACGTAGTGACATCGGTGCCATTGAGGGCGTTTCCAAACTGGTAAATGTGATTTAAAATGCATCTCGGTGTCAAATCCTTCATGCCCGGTACTCTCACAGATGCTATAAGCTGCGAAGCGGCACCACAGCCTTGAGACGACATCGCCTGCATAATATTTCAGAACACCATCTTCAAGGCTTTCGCCATGGTTTCAGCTCCTATGGCATTGCTAACGATAACAATGCCAGCGAGAGTGTGGTAGGGCGGTGGTAGCACATCATGGCTTCCAAAAGCTTCATGTCCTCACCTGCAAGGCTAATTTTTAGTCTCACATACGAGGTGAGAGTGGTACTTCGTCGTCGGCTCGACGAAGTCCAGGGTTCCACTCGTCTCTCGCATGATCTGTAGAAGGGCCTCTACATTCGTGATTGGGGGGCTTGATGGGTCTGCCGGTTTGGGTTGCATGTCAGATACCTTAGGGGTCCACTGTTATACAACCAGCATGAATACAGAAACGTTCGTTTCAAATGTCAGAGTATTTGTACGATGTCTTCGAAAAGATTGATAGATTGAGATATCTAGATAGCAAGTATATAATGTCGTCGGCATTTGAACCATCGGCCATGCATAACGAACATGCGCTAGGCTCGATTCGGTAACTCGAATTAATTCTCCAAGCTGTCTGCGATTTGCGCCAGCTCAGATTCTTGACGAAGCGTCTAGGGTATAGCATTCTTGCAATCGACAATGTCTGACCCCACCACGAGTGCTGCCCCTGCGGCGGTGCCTGCCACCGAGACCGACAATGCGCCCGTGAGCGCAAATGTAGTGGCACCAGCCCACGACCTGGTATCGATAACCAATGCCGCTGAGATTGCGCAGCGAGAGCAAGAGCACGCCGTAGGAATTACTGCATACGTCTCGCCCGAAGCACCTGGATTCTCTTGCATTGTCAAGCAGCGCTACACCGATTTTCTAGTCAACGAGATCTCTACCAACGGCCAAGTCCTTCACCTGACCGAGATCGCCGAACCTGCGAAGAAACAGACGCGGGAACAGAAGCGCGCGAACGCTGCGGCTGCTGCTGACGCGAATGGCGAGAGCGGACGCAAGAGACAGGCTGAAGATGCGGAGGATGAGCAGGCTGCGGATGGCGGCGCCAGCAAGAGACAGAAGGTTGAGCCAGAGGCTGCACTCTCACCTGCAGAGGTGGCTGCTGCTAAGAAGGCGGCAGTCGAGTCTGTGACCGAGGAAGACCGCAACACCCTCAACTCAATCTTCGGTGAATCAACCACACAGAGTATAGTCAAGTTGTACGGCGACGTGATCGCACTGCCTCACCGCAAGCCTCGCGACCACGATGCTGTACAATCAGAGATCATTTCCGACAAATCGAAGCGAACACAAGCCCACGTCGCCGTGCGCAAGATCTTCAAATCGAAGCTTGAGACCCTTACTATGCAGGAGAAGCCTGGTACCATCAACGTTCGCGCTGCGCCGAAGGGCAACGAGAGCAACGGCCGCCGCACCGATGGTCAGGAAAATGGAGATGGCGCGAAGCAGAAGGGCAAGATTATGTGGGACGATCTTGGAGGAGAGCATCTTCACTTCACTCTGTACAAAGAGAACAAGGACACCATGGAAGTGCTTTTCTTCATGGCTACTCAGCTCAAGACTAAGGTCTCGAATTTCCAATTCGCTGGTACAAAAGACAGGCGAGGTGTCACAGTACAGAAGGTGTCGATCTGCAGGGTCAAGAAGGAGCAAATTATTGGCATGACCAAGTCTGCACGAGGCTGGAGAGTTGGTGGATTCGAGTACAAGAAGCATGGTCTGGAGCTTGGCGAACTCAACGGCAACGAGTTCTTGCTTACGCTTCGCGATTGCCACGCTCCGAACGAAGAGGGCCTCAACCACGAGCAACGCTTCGAAGCTCTGCAGAAAGCTGTTGACGAGGCTGCGAAAAACTTCGGCGAGAAGGGCTTCATCAACTACTATGGGCTGCAGCGATTTGGAACATTCAGCACGGGCACACACACTACTGGCATGAAGATTCTGCAAGGTAACCTCGAAGGCGCAGTGAACGGAGTCCTTTCATACTCGGAGTCATTACTGCCTGCCAACCAGGACCCTTCAGTCGAATCCAAGGTCCCTCAGGACGACGTCGATCGTGCCGAAGCCATCCGAATCTGGAACGAGACCGGCAACAGCAGGAAAGCCTTGGATATCCTCCCACGCAGATTCCAAGCGGAGACGTCCATGATTCAGTACCTCGGTAAAAGGGGTAAGAACAAGGAGCTCGTGCAGAACAAGGACTGGCAAGGTGCTCTTGCTAGTATCCAGCGTAACCTGAGACTCATGTACGTCCATGCTTACCAAAGTATGATCTGGAACATTGTTGCCGGTAAGCGTAAGGAAGTTTACGGCGATCGTGCTGTTGAGGGTGACCTCGTTATTGTCGGCGAGAAGGACGAACCCAAAGCAGAGACCGATGAGGTCGAGGTCGACCAAGACGGCGAGCCTGTCATTCGCCCTTCGGGCGATGACTCTTCGGCACCTGAGGACCCATACACGCGCGCGCGCCCACTCACAAAGGAGGAGGCTGAAAGCGGCAAATTCAACATCTTCGACATCGTGCTCCCATTGCCTGGTTGGGACGTCGAGTACCCCAAGAACAGCATCGGCAAATACTACGAGGAGCTCATGGCTTCTGAGATCGGTGGCGGACTTGACCCACACAAGATGCGCCGCAACTGGAAAGACGCCTCGCTGTCTGGTTCGTACAGAAAGATGATGTCGAAGCCTGGTGGCCTCACAGTCGAGGTTAAGAGCTGCAGCGATGAGCTTGAGCAGCTTGTCGAGACTGATGCCGAGAAGCTTCTCAAGCAAAATGGTCAGGCTAAGGAGGAGGATCAGACCATGGCTGAGGCTAAGGGAGACAAACTTGCCGTTGTCCTCAAGATGCAGTTGGGAAGCAGCCAGTACGCTACTATGGCGCTCAGGGAGCTGACCAAGGGTCGTGCTTTGGCTTACACCCCAGAGTTCTCGGCTACGAGGTAGACGTCTATTATGTATAACGATCTTTATCTAACTGATCCTTCTTGCATCGAAAATGTCCATCGCGGCCAGGCTGACAGTAGGACTTCCCATGACGACGTCGTGAAGTCCATATCTCAATAGGTACTCAGATATTACCCCGTTCTCCGTCCGCCAATGCGCTACATGGCCTGCCGCTCCCACGTCGTCGCCTTCCTCAAGCTTCCAGCTACGAACTCGAGCGTCGTCGATTCCTGCTGGGCTGGTGGCCTTTACAGCGTGCGAAAAGAGTGTTGGGGTGTGTTGCCAGGGTATGTCGTAGTCGTCCTCAGCGTGGATCAGGGTGATTCGATATTTGCTCAGACTCTCCTCGCTTCTGCGAACATAGTTTGCTATGCGTGTTTTGGTCGACCATGTTTCGCGAATTTGAGAGCTTAAGAAGTCGAATAGTATGGAATACTGTGCTACTGGTGACAGTATTGGTATCGTGCCGGCGATCTTGTAAGTTGTGACCAGCGTGGGCACGTCTACGAAAGGCGCGATCATGATATGGCCAGCAAAGATCACTGGTTGGTCTCGCAAAGCGAACCGTTCCGCTACAGCCATGTTGACTGCTGTTCCGAGCGATTGCCCAAAGATGAGGATGCGGGATGGTGGGATTTTGGCTACGTTTAATGCCCACTCGACGACTGCGGTGGCATCCTCAATTAAACCATCTTCAGTTGGCACGCCGGGGGTCTTTCCGAAGCCTCTATAGTCGAAGGTCAAGACATGGATCTTGTCTGGGTTACCCGCTGAGAGAGCTCGGTAGTTGGGAATTCGATAGCCTGATCCCATGTTTCCGCCAGCACCGTGGAAATGTATCGCAAGTAGAGCGTCAGGATCATTGGCGAGTAGATCAAAGCCAAGACCAGCAGTAACATCTGCCACGAGTCCCACAGGCTGTTGCATAAGCGCCGACATGTGCTTGCGATGCAGACCGATGGGTAAAATGTGCCATGCGTGCAGCGGAGTACCATCCGTAGAGTAGATGTTGAATGGGTTCACTTGGCCACGCAGGAATCCAAACATCTCAGGCGTATTCAGATCTTTGTTACCAGTCATCTGGAAGGCGTGAAGATAGACCGCATGTGTTTGAACGAATCGGGTCGTCAAGGCAGCAAGCAGTCCAGCATAGAGGGCCGCAGCCGCAATTGCAGTCAACATCACCAATTTCAGTAGCAATAGCAGCATCTTGACGAGCTTTTCGGGACCTTTGCTAGGTCGTCGTAGAGGACAAGACCTCCCTGATGTTCAAAATGCATGTTGTTATTCTCGAAGCGAGGCGGGACGCCCCGCCTCTGGCGTTTTGACCTCTGGCGCTCGATGAACCAACAAGTTTCAGCTTTTCTCATAACAAAGCCATCGTTGAAATATCAAGCTGGCGCTAAATGATTCGATTACTGATGTCTTTGATGGAACGCAGCCAATGTCTCATGTCTGCGCTCGAATTGCGGCGTACAGGTATAGCTCAGTATATTCAGCATCTCTTGCCAGCTGCCTTCTCAAGATGTATCCACTACCAACTCTAATCGTACCATGTCCGTCCTCCAGTCTGTGAATGCTACGTTAGATGGGCCTTACTTGGTCGGCTGGACATCGGAGCCACAAAACCGTGGAACCTGGACGTTGATAATCTCAAGCCTGAGCACAACCTTCTTGTGTACCTGGGTCGTCATTCATCCTCGCATCGACAGAAGCTTTCGGCATAGACTGCTGCACAAACTAGCGTTGTTGGTGAAGACCATTATCGCGCCAGAATTCATCGCCGTCGAAGCGGCCCAAGAATGGGCGCAAGCTGGAAGAATCGTTCAGCAATGCTCATACTACACAAATGGTGAGCTGAAGCTTGTCCACGCCTTTTACATCGGCATGCTGGGCATCAGATACCGAGTCAACCCCGAGGAGAAGTGTATTGGTCATGTATATACAAAGGTGCTCTGGCCGACGCAATTCGTCTGGCTGCTCCAGAACGGACACATCCACTGGGACGATCTCCAAGACTGGGGTCTCTCAGAAGACCTGATCAACGACAAAAGCAACGCAGACTCAATGGCCAAAGCCATCGCCTTAGCAGGCGTGGCCAAGTTCTCAATCGAATGCATCTTGCGAGTATATCACCAACTCCCAATCTCCGCTCTGGAATCCATGACGCTAGGCTACATCCCTCTCTTCGCACTCTCGTACTTTTTCTGGTGGCTGAAGCCGAAGGATATAGACACCCCTTCCATCATTGACCTTCCATACCTGGACGAGGCAAGCAAGCGAGCCTTCAAAGACCACGGGCTCTCCGATGATTTCGACGACGAAGGAAAATCACAGCAAGGCTCACTATCAGAAGCCTGGCGTCTGATGCCACGAGACTTCGAGCACGAAGCCGTAAAGCAAGAGGAAATTGATGTGAAAACTTCACGGTACGGACAAGGTCGACTCATCTCCAATTGGGACCCGGACCTATATCGCTCGAAACTCTGGCCGGTGACGTGTCTTTTCGGCGTATCCTTTGGAGCTTTGCATTTGGCTTCTTGGGATATCGCTTTCCCGACGACAGTGGAGCAGTGGCTGTGGCGCGGGTCGGCGATTGTTTCGATGGTTGCTATGCTTGTGTTCATGCAGTTTCAGAAGGTGATTTTGAGGTGGAGGGATCCGGTTACGATCATTTGCATGGTTTCGGTGATGTTGTATCTTCTCAGTCGCGTTGGGGCGGTGGTTGAGGCGTTTACGTCTTTGAGAGCGTCGGATCCGGCGATTTATCGGACCCAGTAGAGGTTCTTGTTTCAATTTGGGCTGATTTGATGTTGAATAGATAATGTAAGTGTTACATATATTTTACAGCTATATTGTATACATTGTTGACGAGAAACACGATCGCCACTAGGGTTTACTATACAAAGCATGGAACGAGCTCTGCGAAACATTCACCCTCAGTTCCTGCTCATCCACAATCCCCTCCCTGTCCAAGATACCAGTCGAGATAATGAACCGCCAGAACTCGTTCTGTCCATACAGACCCCTGACACCGACCCTCAGCAAGCCCTTGGACTTCCTGATATCTTCCACCAGGCCGTGCAAGAGCCCCCACTCCTCTCGGTCGCTCAGAGCCTTGGCAACCTGCTCCAATACAGCCCAGCCGGGTCGCTTGCCTTCGCGGGACATGCGCTCGAGGAACTCCATCATTGGCTTGATGCCGATGTGGTGGTGGTGGCGAGCATATGATTCTACCATGCGGTCGTAGAAGATGGTGTCCAAAGAAGCGCCGTATCTTGAGTTGCTGTTCTGTAAGCGTGCCCATAGAGCCTCGGCGGCTGCGAAGTTGGGCGGGTCGGTGTTGAAGTAGGAAGTCATCAGGATGGTGTATATATGCACCGTTGGCTCGAGGCCTTGCGCTGACATGTGCTCGATCAGAGCTTGGGCGGTCGCTGGATCTTCGTGCTCCTTGAGCATGCGGTCAATGGCGAGTGCATAACCCTTGGCATCGAGCTTGGCGTTAGGGGCGGAAGCCTCAATGGAGGAGATGAGATCGAACAGTATTGTGGGTTTCTCTTCGGCGGAGAGGTCGGCGAAGTAATCTGAATGGAAGAGAGCTGTGAGGATGACGGTCATTGTGGTGCTGTTGGGCTCGAGGGACTGTGTCTGCATGTGCTTCAAAATTGCCATTGCTTGAGCCATCTTGCCGTGGCGCATGGCCACATTCAGCAGGACGTTGTAGGTGCTCAAGTCCAAGTCGATGCCGAATTCACGTGCCCATGCGAGGACTTGTGGGATGTGTTCATCAGACTTGCCGGCTAGAGCAGAGATGACGGAATTGACAATGACAAGACTCGGCCTTGGAATATCACCTATATCGCTGTTCCATTGCGCGAGATCGAGCGGAGGCAGGCTTGTCGGAGCATGCTGCTTGCCTTCAGGTGCTGGAAGAGAGGCCTTTTGTTGAGCTCGCGCCGCAGCGACCCATTCTTGGCCCATCTTACGCATAGCAGCAAAAGCTTTCTGGGTTCTTCCGGCCTTGATCAGGCAGAATAGTCGGACGCTCCAAGCATGGCCATCAGGTTGCATATCCTGCTCTCTCATGCGAGCCCAGAATACTTCCAAAGTATCTGGATCGTTTGCGCGGGAACAGCCGCGCATCATCACCGTCCAGGTCTTGACCGTAGGACGAATGCCTGATTGTTCGACAGCATTCCAAGCTTCGAGGGCAAGTGCAGGCTGCCGTAGAGATAGGAACGCAAGCATCAAATGCTCATACAGGAACAATGGTAACGGGACGGCACCTTCTTGTTTGGCATTGAATTTGAGAACCTCCTTCCAGCAAGTCTCGGTTATCAAGAGATTGCTGGTATTGATGGAGTGTTCGAGGCGTTTCACCCAGCCAAGAGCTCGACGATGGATGTCAGAGTCCATGTCCGTGTCATCGCTGATGGTGAACCCTGCTTCAAGCAGAGAAGCTTTGTTCAGTGGCTTCGGTGTGTGTGTCGTGTCGCTGGTCGTCTCCAATCCTTCAGGTCTTTCAGCCTGAACATCACTTTTAGGAGTTTGAGGAACCCTCCCTGCGACTGGCCTGCCAAGCTCATCGAGTTTGGTCCTCCGCACGTCACCCAAGGCTTTGCTCCTATCAGCCCTGATCGGGGGTATGTCCGCCAGATCAAGCCGCCTGATCATTTCTTCAAAGTAAGCCAAGGATGGGTCTTGGCTCTGTTCCAACCTTGTCCGAATGGTCGGCGGCACACTGGGCTTGACAACACGTTGAAGAATACCGTCAAAGAAGTCAACCAAGGGTTCCCAGTAGGGGTTTCCCACGGTGACCGACGCATGCGCACTGGAGGTGCCAGCGTTGTATTTCAGCAGATCAAATGCAAGAAGTAGCGCACTCTGCATATCGGTCACAGAGACCGAGCCGTCATCAGTGGTAGGCACGATATCGACAAGTACGTCTTCTAGGCGCCTGGGAATGCCTTTATTGCCTTTCGCCACATTGTGAGGCAACGGCAAGAAAGACCATGACAGGGGCGAATCATTCGATCCCGATTCGCCGGACGACGAGCCGCTCTGTGACAATCTTGTTTCGAGAGCGTCGTGCCACAAGAGAGTGACCTGTTTGAAGACTCGAATTCGATCGCTCTCGTCCATGTCACCATCCTCTCTCATCTTGATAACGATTCCATTCTGTACACGCCAAAGCAATTCGGATCGCAAAGCCGGCGATAGTACGTTGAGAGCCTTGGCCACTTGTATGAACTGCCATGGTGTGGGTAGTCCATTATTGCTCCTGCCAGCACCTCGGACATAGTCTACGGCAATACGGCGCATCATTTGGTGCAGTTTCTTGATAGCTTGTGCTCTGAAACGTATCCTGCTGCTATGAGCCGCCTCGTCACTCAACTGACGCAACGCATCCCATGCCTCGACGAGCTCCGACTGGGCAACATGGTTTTCGAATTTCGTGATAGCTGATCTCGATAACCCTAGCTGCCCTGGAGGTAGCTCGTCCTCATGAGAGCGTCGACGTGCAGAGTGGTGGTCTCGTGACGGCCTGCTTTGTGCATGTCGTGTTGCCTCTCCAAGCTCTTGCAATAGTTGCTGCGGTCTCAATGGCTGTTGCCCAGAGTAACGCCCTGCCGGTGGCTGACTCCGGCCGAGTCCAACCTGACCGATGCCCTCATCGTAGATGCGCTGACGCCGTGCTCGCTCTCGTTGCTCGTGTATTTGCTTATGCCGTGCAGGTTGCGTTTCCGCTTGGTCATTGCTGGCTGTCCGCGAGAGGTTGCGGTATTGTGAGCCATTCTCATGAGCTGCGATCGCTCGAGGACGAAGCGTCAGACGTACGCGACATCCTGTACAGACGAAGGATTTGCTCATTAGCGATGTCCGTTTCAATGCCGTCAACGTACCCATCGCAGCAGGCAGAGCGAATGCTTGGTCGAGGATCAAGGGAAATGTTTCGGCATACCTGCCTTGACTCCACGCGACGGAAAGTGATCTGCCGAGGCTGAAAGCTTAAGAGTCGCGGCGTGCCTGAATGCGTGCATCCCGCTGGCGCCTATGCGAGCGAGCACTGCAGGAGTGCTCGGACTCATCACATCATCACCGCCTAGACATCACTCGTATACCGTTTGTTGACCGACTCGTGATTCACTTGCCTTCATACACCACTCAATCGCTCGAGTGCGACCTACATCCACGCTTGTATAATCCTTCTCACAATGACCACTCTCATACCACGTCTGCCATACTCCCCAGAGGAACTTGCCACTCTATACCCTTCAGACTTGGAGCTCCAACAAGTCCAGGTGATCCTTCGTCATGGCGAAAGGACTCCAGTCAACTCGCGTTTCAAGAACGTTCGTACGGGTAATGTCTTTGTAGCATTCACGTTTGACTAACTCTACATCAGGCCGGGTTGCCAGCGTACTGGCCATATTGTTCCGCGGCCCAACAGATGAAGTCGACTGTAATGTCTGCTGACGGTACTTGGGATAACATGCAATGGAAACGACGACTCGAAGTCTTCGAACGCCAGATTGGATCTTCAGCTTCGGATGACCCAACACTAGCAAAGGGCTCTCGTGGAGAGATCGATGCAGTCTGTCAGCCGGGTGAGTTGACTGACAAGGGCCGTCAGACCACCACTGCTCTCGGACAGAGGCTACGGGACTTGTATGTCTCCAAGCTCGGTCTCCTTCCTGAAGTTCTCGACTCGACCACTGCTTCATCAATTTACCTTAGATCAACGCCGATCCCTCGAGCACTCGAGAGCGCACAGCAAACCTTTACTGGTCTCTACCCTGTGTCCAAACGAGCTGCAGATCTCCCGCCACCTGTCATGGTCTCAAGATCGTTCTCAGACGAAACACTCTTCCCCAACGAAGGAGGCTGCAAGCGGTTCGCCGAGCTGGCTAAAGCGTTCGCTAACCGCGCAGCCGAGATCTGGAACCCATCGCAGGAACTTGCATACATCAACAAGAAGATCGGAAAATGGATGCCGGCCGACTCGCCTGTTGTTGCTGTTGACTCTCACCCCAGATTGACTGGCGTGATGGACACTGTCAACGCCACACTTGCTCACGGCAGTGCCACTAAACTCCCGAAGGAGTTCTACGATCAAAAGCTGATCTCCCACATGGACCGCATCTGCACAGAGGAATGGTTCGCAGGCTATACAATGAGTAACGAGTACCGCACGCTCGGTATTGGCGGACTCGTCGGTGATCTTGTACAAAACATGGTCAAGCGCACAAAAAGCGATACCTTCAAAATTAGCTTGAACGGCTGCCACGACACCACTCTTGCCGCGACCCTCGCATCTTTCGGCGCCTTCGACGTCGAGAAAGACAACTGGCCACCATACACAAGCTCCATCTCCGTCGAACTGTTCAAGTCTCGGTCTGCCAGCGGCTCATCCACACCTACAAGCCCAACCGGCACAGTCTGGCCAAGCAAAGAAAAGACCTGGTGGTCATCCCTCTTCTCTTCATCGCCAGCTGCGTCAAGTGTCGCGACCCCATCTTCGACTCGCAAGCCTCTTGCGGAGATGTCTGCCACCGAGCAAGCCGGTCTCGACAACTACTTTGTCCGTTTGCGCTACAACGATCGACCCGTTACCATTCCCTTCTGTAAGCTTCCGGGCAAGCACCGCGAGGGAGACGAGAGTTTCTGCACGTTGGCTGCTTTCAAGGAAGCTGCGGACAGCTTCACACCGAAGGACTGGAAGAAGGAGTGTATGACCAACCTGGGTGAGCCGGCGATGCCTGCAGATGGAATTCAGGCTCCTCTAGGTTTGTAGTTGAGGAACAGATGGAATCTTCGATACTTTTTTACACAAGGAATAAGCACGTTTGATAGAGATAGATGAATTGATGTGGTTTATTATGTCACGGCGCTGGCAAAGCTTGTCAGAAATTGCTGTCCAATTAGTTGCACACGTGGGACAGCACACGTGGGACATGGACGCCAAATGACAATCTTAAGTGAACGCAAGTATGAATCCTCAATTAATCTGATTCACATCCGCTAACCTGACAGCGCTGAGATGAGCATTCTTCCAGTGCTCAAATGTTAAGAAGACGTCGGAGATCGCTTGTGCACGTCCCAGATCGGTCTTCTCTGCCAGCGACTTTCGTGGGCATCTGCAAATTGCCGTGTGAACATGAGCTTATGCTGGCACGCTCACTAACAATCATTTGCCGCTTCGTACTCAGTCAAGACTATCTAAGCCTCGTTAGAAGCTGCCTCCTTGGTCTGTTGTCTGGTCACCATCCTAGACTCAACCGGGCGATCGAGTAACCCGTCCTCCAAATCCTTCAACCAGCTGGCCAACTCCTCACTCCTTGGGCTTGTCGACCGCACATGCTTCGAATACACTTCTACGCTAATCTTCATCGTCTTGAGAGTGATCTTGTTCAGCACGGTCACGCGATGCTGACGAGAGAAAATGTCTAAATCGTCAAGCGTCGGTGTGGAATCGAAGAGCATTCGAGCGGTCAAGTGTTCGAGCCCTTGGAGCTGGACCATCGACGAGCGTCTTGGGAATCTGAAATCGATGCTGTCGAGATGGAGGCGCTTCATCGCTCGGATTTGTGCCGGGACCATTGATTGGAATAGGTTCTGGAGCGCAGACTCTTCGTAATCTAGTGTGGCGTGGGCTTGGAAGGCGTTGCTCGAAAAGGGGTTGAGGACCGCTTCGTGGTAGATCAGGCGGCACGTCCGGAGGAAGTCCAGGGGTAGGTCTTACTGAAGGGACCCAAGAGTCCCTGGCCTATATGTGCAGGCCCAATGGTCCATCTTGCAGGCTTGCTGGAGTGACATTGGAGGCTCAATATTGCGGTAAGCAAGGACTGGAGGCTGCAATTTCTCGTACTTTTCGGGAAATTGGCAGATCGTGAGCCTGAGATGGTCTGCGGTGGAATAGACTGGCAAGATGATGTGAATGGTTCCAACGGCAAACACAAATTCCCAAATCCGAGAACGGATCTCCGGAGGCAGTGAAAGGAGAGGCGATCGGTGTGCATTGTCGGCGCTTCTGTTTGCTGTCAGTCATATACTCGAGCATTGTTTTGAGCGTATGTTACAACAAAACCTACATTTCCTTGTTCGACTGTGGAGAATAGTTCAGGTTCAAAAACCTAGACGGTCGTTTGCTGGACGAGCTACGCGCCATAGCAGCTAATCTTCGTTCGAGTGCTGGTGGACAGATTCTCTGGGCTATGAGGAGTTTAGTCCTTCGCGTGCTGCCAATTTCGCAGAGTTGATGTGTTTCGCAGATAGTGTGGATGTGATGTCGCAGGAGAGAAAGCTGGGGAGCATGAATCTTTCTGATGAGCCTTAAATACATCACATGACATATGCTCGGTCACGACCAAGTGAATGAGACGAGGCACGGCCCTACGTTCTTCCTCGCTGTGCATTCACTGACAAAAATGTCGTACTCTCACTCTGGGGTTGAGATCCAATGATTTGCCTATCAACTTTCAACATAAGCAGCAGCAATGCCTGTGAGCGATGTGATAGTGATTCAATACATCATGAAGAGACTGAGGCTATCAAATCAGGCTTTCGTTCAACTTACATGTTCTTTGACGCCGCCGAGATGTTTACTCTGCAAACGTCGCCGTGACATAGAAGGCAAGTCGTTTGCTCACCAATTCCACTTGGGTCTGTTCCACCCACAACTATCAATATCAATTGTTTCTCCGCTCAATGAGCATAGGCTCGTGCACGAGGACTCGCTGACATCCTGACCCGCCTTGGATGCAGTCATGGCCATCGACCTTCCAGTGGAGGTTGCTCTCCTTGTCTGGTATCTTCGTTGTTCATGCTTTGTCCAGTAATTCCCCCTCCAAGTCTTCCCGCAAAGCTATGATAGCCGCAGTGTCGAGTGTCAAGCGCATGGCGTTGGGCTTCACCTCTAGGCTGATGTACACCGATTTCAGAGAAAGCTTACGCAACTCAGTCACACCCTCGTTTGCGCATAAGCGTCTCATGCACCACTCCACCGCAGTACTGCATTCGACCTGAATGTTCAGATGTTCAAGCCCCTTCAGCTGTCTTACCACGACAGGACTTGAGAATGAAGCATTGACACCCACAATTTGAAGGCTTTTGATAGCCCTTGCTTGAGTAGGAGCCATTGCTTCGATGAAGAGCTGCATCGTGGATTTGTTCCGGCTGTATGAAAGATATGCAGTATATTGGAACTCATTCAGCGAGAACGGCTTCAGGACTGCCTCGTGATAGATCAGCCGACATGTCTCCAGAAATCTGAGGTGCAAGTCATGTTGGAGAACGCTGCGAGAATCAGTGCAGACGCAATCCTCGTGGTGATCCCCAAATGTTCCAGTAGAATGCTTTTTGCGTTTCTTGCCGGGAGGCTTGAGATGGACCCGAGGGGGCTTCTTTTGGTACACCTCGGGACAACTGCAAATAGAGAGCTCGTAGGCACAGTGTGTTGCTTGCGGGTTGCTGATGTGGATGGCACCGACATCAAACACGTAGTCATAGATACGAGTCCGTATTTCCGGAGGCAGCGCGAGAAGGGGCGAGCGGCGCGCATTATTGGTGCTTCTGCATCAAAACTATTAGTACCATGCTCGAGCATCATCCGACATGTTCGAATTGTACATACATCTGTTTGTTTGCATGTGGGGACTTGTTAAGGTTCAAGAGCCGAGACGGTCTCTTCTTAGGCGAAGTCTGTTCCATGGCATACGGTCTTGTTGTTCAATACTTAGTTGTGAAGCTTTCAGTATACTGGCAGTAAGTTGGATCAATGGATTTGTATTTATGGACGGTAGGTGACAAGGATTGGCAGGACGACTCGCCCTGACTGACACAACACGCGAATGTCACATGACTGGGAATCAGCAGCAGCGATCGCCATTCACTTGTTCTTACGTACGTCACCTTCACCCTCATCTTCTCCTTCACTTTCGATAAGTTCCTTCGACCAAAGCTTCACCTCGGGCAAACAGAGCTGTCTGCATAGTAAGAGCAAGGCTGTCTCACTGTCCAAGTAATACTGTTGTGAGCAACGAAAGTATCTGAGTCGTAGTACATCGTTCACATGGTGACCCAGTCTGTTCATCGTGCTCCTCTAACCACTCGAAAAGTCCCTGGGAACATGCAACCTCAACCATAGTAGTGAAAAGCAGCCTTTCGCTTCTCACTTGTGCCTCTCTCCAAATCCTTCAGCTCGACTTCAAGTTCGGCCGGAAAGCGTGAATTGAAACTCCAGGTCGATCAGGTCTCGCCCTCGCTCTCCTTCAAGATATCAATGCCCGAGCAAAGGCTCCTGGTCTAGCTTGCCATCGAACGTGGATCGGGTCAGTAGTCTGTCTTCCATCCTCCGCAGCTTAGTGGCCAGAGCCTCGACATCGGCGTTTGTGAAGTGCGCAGGTCCCTTCTCCAGCTCGAGATTAATCGTTAGACTTTTCAGAGCAAGACTGCCCACAGCTGTCACACCGCGCTCCTCGAACAACATATCTAACAACCTATTCACCTGCCGTGCTGAGTAGTAGTCGTTATTTATCTGCAAACTCACGTGCTCAAGCCCCTTGAGTCTCCGTACCACTGTGTCTCTCATGAACGATGTGTGGATGGTCGTGATGTGTAATCGTTTGATAGCTCTAGTTTGGGTAGGAACCAGAGTATCCATAAGATGCACCAGCGGATTGCAGTAATTGAAAGCGATGGAGACGGCTTGAAATCCGTTGATCGAGAATGGAATGAGGACTGCTTCGTGGTATACGGAGCGACATGTCTGAAGGATGTTCAGATGTAGATGCTGGTGAAGAGGCTTACAGACCGCGGTATTCCAGACACAGTCCTGGTGATCCTGCAAAGATTCTTGGATCGAATCCGGCCAGACGCGTTGCTTTGTGTCGCAGTTCTCTCTCATCAGAACTCGCGTTAGCGCTTCGTCGTAGCGATCAGGGCATTGACAGACCAGGAGCTTGTAGGTATACGGAGTATTCGACTCCGATCCAGCAACATGGATAATGCCGACATGCAACACGTAGCCCCAAATACGGGACCGCAGCTCGGGTGGCAGTGACAGCAGTGGAGAGCGACGCGCATTGTCCAAGCTCCTATAAAAGGTCAGCAATGCATGGCGGTGTCTTCGAGATGGCACATACACTCGTTTGTTCGAGGCAGACGCTTTGTTCAGATTGAGAAGCCTCGACGGCCTCTTCCCGGAGGCATTTCTTGCCATGGTGTATGGCTGATTACTTATTGTGGTAGTTCTTTTTCACTGATTGTTGTTGACCAGGAATCTGTGTTGGTGTCGCGGAGCAGATGGCTTTCACTGACAATGTGGATGAAAGTTCTTCGGAGGTAAAGGAAACTGAGGTACGTTGGGGATTTATGTAGAGTCAAGCACCAATCACATGATCAAGCAACATCCGCAGGGTGAGGCAATCTGGACTGTTCATCTGACCGTCACTGACGGGTTCACTGCAGCCTCAATTCGATCTTCGACTTCCATCAGTTGACATTACGTGTTCAATTACAGCGGCAGCGCAGCTCGCATAGCGGATATTCATTTTCATGCAATCCGTGAAGGTCTTACGACGCAACATGTTCACATGGGGCGCTCAGTATCTCGATACTCGAATCAAATAATTCAAGCGTGCCCGCTGCCACTTCGCGTGGGCAGGAACCCATCATGATACTCAATCCTTGGCCGTAGAGCCGTCGAGCACGGATTCACTTCAGAATTCATGATCGAAGGTGATGTGGAGGAAGCATGTAACATCGCATTGCAAAACGTCAGTTATTTAGCACTGCCCTGGGCCTATACTTCCACGCCAATTCCGTTCTCCATAACTGCTTTACCAACACTCAATCCAATCCGTCAAATCTCGTTCGAGTGTGTCAGCCATTACTCGTCGAGTCGATCTCTCGGTAGATGAGCTCAAGTCCGCATCCACATTCTCATACGTCCTCACGTGAGGCTTTACTCCTACTCATAGACACCGATCTTCAACGAGACGCGTTGTTGTCCTTGGTGCGATTCAGCAGCTCGTCCTCCAAGTCCTTCTGCCAGGTGACCAGTGCATCTGAACCAGTGGAAATTGACTGAACACCAGGTGTCAACTCCATACCGATGCGTAGAGTCTTTAGGGAAGATTTGCTTAGCATGATCAGACCAGGCTCACGGGAGAAATCGTCCATAGCTTCTCCGAAATATGTATCGAAGAATAGCTTGATGCTTAGGTGTTCAAGTGCTTTGAGCTTTGATACTTCGCGTTCCTCGAGGAAGACGCCATGTAAACTGTCAACACGGAGGCGCTTGATGGCTCCGGCTTGCATAGGACTTAGTGCGTTGATCATGTACTGCAACTCGGACCTGGTGTCAGCCCGCCCGGCGACCATGCCCTGGAAATCGTTTGTTGAAAATGGTTTGAGCACTGCTTCGTGGTAGATTTGGCGACATGTCTGGAGGAACTGGAGGTGTAAATTCTCGTCAAGAGTTCGGCGGGCAGATGTGCCTCGTCTACAGTCTCGATGTGTGACAACCACTGTTGGATAAAGAGGGTCGGGACCAGAGTAGGGTCGACGCTGCGCAAACGAAACCCGTGTGGGTGCTTGTGTATACTCTTCTGGGCAGTTGCAGACTGTGAGAGTATAGATGGCATTTCCACCTGTCTCATGGTTACGGTGAGGATTGACGTGAATGACTCCGACGTTGAAGACGTAGTCCCAGATGCGAGAGCGGATCTCGGGAGGTAGTGATAGTAAAGGAGAGTGACGAGCGTTGTTAGTAGTGCTATGCAGGTTCAGTCATGTGCCTCTTAATGCGAGAAGTGTATCAATGAGTACATACATCTGGTTGTTCGAGGCAGATGCTTTGTTCAGGTCCAGGAGCTCAGAAGGCGGCTCCGATGACTTCTTCCTGGGAGCCATACTTGCAAAGTTGATATCGTTTGCTGACTGTGTAGATGTATATTCAGATTAAAGCGGCCTCGAATGTCGGAATTTATATTTGCTCGGCACAAATCACATGACCTGGTCGCACTTAGCGAGATGACGCAGGGTACTTCTACTTAGCTCATTCATTTGCATCACAAACTTTGTTGGCTCTTCGCGTTTAGTTAGGCACAGTTACAGGGCTTCGATGTCGATGAGCAACAGGTGTACTTGGAAAGAACTTCATTTCGGGATTTTGATGACTTTCGCTTGACACTACAATTCTTTCGTCGAACATGAGCGCGCGACAGCGCCTCTGAGCTGTTCATGCATGAAGTTGTCCATCATTTGGCCCGAACCTTCGGCTGCTCAGCGCAGATCCTGCTTGAGTACGACCGAAGTGCTTTTCGCACTCCGAATCAGGTCAAAGGATCCCTCGCTCCATTGGTGAGCACAGATTCTGCCGCCAGCTTTCCCGTTTGATGTGCCGCTTTTCATCCAGCCGCAAATTTGATCGTCCAAGCAGAGACTATTCTTCCGGCGCCCCATCATCCGTGACTCGGTTCAGTATCTTGTTCTCTGACTTCGTTTCCCAGGCTAGCAGAGTGCCGTTGTCAACATCTTCCGCCGTCACAATGACATACTTCGAGTGCAAACTGACGTGACACGATTTCAGTGGAAGACCGGGAAGCGACGCCACGCCACCGTCCAGATCGAAACAATCTAAGCACTGCGTGATCTTAGTCCCAAGCACAATCTGAATGTCCAGATGTTCAAGTCCCCTGAGCTGTT
The DNA here is from genome assembly GCA_030463185.1 of Cladosporium sp. BF-F. Lineage (NCBI taxonomy): Eukaryota > Fungi > Ascomycota > Dothideomycetes > Cladosporiales > Cladosporiaceae > Cladosporium > Cladosporium sp. BF-F. The sequence goes on along the minus strand of JAMRMS010000005.1, from coordinate 153,792 downwards.
TTACAGCAGTCGGGCTTAAAAGACGAACCACTAACACTCATAATTTGTAGGCGCTTGATAGCTCTCGCCTGTACGGGAACCAGCCTGTCCATGAACTTGTGAAATGGAGATTTCTGTCTGGTTGGTTACAGCTGGATGGTGAACGGTTGTATCGGAACCGATTGGCCAAGAAGGGTCTGAGCACCGTCTCATGATAATGAGGCGGCATGTTTGCAGAATACCCAGATTTGAGTGTCGGCCGAGAGGTTTGCGAGATGAGCTTGATAGGCGGCGCCTGTGATTCTCAATATGAGCTGGGGACACGTGCGTGTAAACGCTGTTGCGAGGATGATCGTAGACGACCCGCCGCTTGACAAGGCACATTTCACGATGCTGTCAGATCGAGAGCGAATAGACATGTCCCTGAGACAATGGGGGATCGATGTGGACTGGGCTGATGTCAAACACATAGTCCCAGATGCGAGAGCGTATCTCCGGCGGTAGTGCTAAGAGTGGGGAGCCTCGCATATTATTGACGCTCCTATGTGAAATTGATAGCCGCGCGCCAAGGAATGCTCGAGAAGATCACTTACACGAGTTTGTTTGAGGGAACAGTTTTGTTTAGATTCAAAAGCCTCGGCGGCCTTTCCCTTGGCTGGCCTTGAAGCATGGCGAGTGTCGGTTGCCCCGTAGCAGACAGTATGATATCCTACTCGTCAGGTCGGAATATCACATTGAAGCTGTGCAACAAGAGGCTGTGCTGGACAGATGAAGATGGTTTGAGAGGAAATGCAGATAGCGAAGTACAGGCGCAAATGACTGGTTTATGGCCCAGCAGGTGTCACATGGTCGATCGACGGTCAGCGGCTAGCAGAGAGCTTCATTCGATCGAAGCCTCATTCGGTCATTACATTCGTTTCATTTGGATCTTCATAGTTCCACGGGATACATGCGCTGGTCACTTCGTTTAGCAGCTCTACCAGCATCGCAAGACTCAACTCGCAGGTCTTCTAGAAGTCTCATAGTTCGCCACGGATAATGCTCTTCCCGTTATCGAGCGCGCTGTATTGGTTGAGCGAGCCTGTTGAGTGCGTCAATGGGCCAGCGGTGCCTTGATCACGGGCGCGATGTCAGAGTTGCAGTATTCACTTGGGCTACTATGTATCTCCATTTCCACGCCAACCCCGTACCCCACAATCACTTTACCGGCAGTACGGTCCCGCGTGGCAGCACGCGCCTCGTGCTCGCGACGCCTTGGCCATCAACCAGCGTCATTGTTGACAATTGTAGGTCATCCTTATCGCAATTGCGATTGGCAGTCGCAAAATCTTTCTCTCACCACAACTCTACTCAGCCTCTCGCTACAGAATGGCGACCCATTCCGCCTCAGCAGATCATCTCCGCAAACGCCAATACCAACCATCAATCACTTCCTTCTTCCAACAACGCAATGGCAGCGACAGCACCGATGTTGGCACATCTTCCTACCAGACATCGCCGATGTCTCCTCCGCTTCCTGCAGAAACACAGTCTTCGCTGCTCAGTGTCGGCATGCGAGTGAGGAAGAGCGTACCAGAAGGATACAAAACGCACAAGACTATGCCCGCAGAAGAGTTTCCTTTTCCCAGCACTGCGCCTGCGCATGCCGCACCATCAAGACCCGTCTACACCACCACCAACTCTCGCGAGCTCGCGCCATTTTGCGGACTTCACAAGGTCGGAGGACTTGCCGCACAAGATTCCTACACAGCGCCTCCCTCCTCGGCACCAGCAGCTTTCCCAGACCGAGACGATACGCGTGGCTCCATGCCGAGCTTGAGCATGTCGCAAAGCACCACCCGATCGAGCCACGATGCTAGAATGTTGGGTACTGGACCTAGATTTTCCAACAAACGTTCATACGATGAAGAGGTTGAGGATGATATGGATGCGTACTTCGACGAGGTGCAGGCTGAAGAGCGGATGGAACCAGTAGAAGGAAGACGGATTGCAAAGCTCAAGGGTTCTCCGCACAAGTATGGTGTAGGTGGCTTCGGTGCATACACTTCTACCGGTGGTGTCGAGGGTGATTTCGAGGAAGCTGCCTTTCTGGCGCCCGTGGAAACACTCGATTGAAGCTGTACGTCATATTCTTGGATCTGTTCGCTCAGGCTCAGACTGTTCTTCTTCGGTTCGTGCGATCAACGGCGGCATCTATTCTAAAGTCTTGCATGATTTGCTCTTGTTGCACATACTTCTGTATGTTTGAGTTGGCGTCGGTGTCCACCGAGTTTGTACGATAGCATTGCTTCTGGACAGACGCCAATTTGGGATGTTGGGTCCACGAACATCGCTTGAGCATCTCAGACGGACTCGCTTTCGAGGACGTGTCACGCTTCGAAGGTCTTGATTGTACTTCATTTTTGGGCACGTCATACCATACCTGGCGCAGACGTTCATACGCCTCGATGGCCAATGCGACATTCTAGCCGTACGCATCAGCGTGATTCTGTCCACCAAAGCAACACATGCGAACTTACGTACAGCCACTCTTGCAGCAATTGAGGTGCGTGCCATGTGCAAAATGCAATGAAGAACCATCGGATCAATGATGCTATGCTCTGACTACAGGCCATATTAGACCGATAACATACTTCTTCGCATTGGGAGAATGAAATCTGCTGTATCGAATGCATCTCGACAGGACGTGCCTTATTGAGCGAGCTAAGTCAGCCCTAGAACGTGCCAGGGAAGAGAGTTTCCAATGCTGCGGTAAGTGCCTGCCTTTGGTGGGCCGACCGGGAGCCAAAGTGTCGGCTTGTTTCTTTGAACAACACTGTGAGAATTTTCGGGTTACCGGATTGGGATGGGATATCTTCCACGACCTTTGAGATACCTGTGCGCGAAAGCGACCGGGGAGGAGTGTGTTGTACGAAAAAACCTTCGACTTCATCCACAGTGTATCGGTGTGCAGAAGGCTTGGCTCTTGTGTGAGGCTTGCATCTGACGACGCTTTGACACACTGCTGTTTCCTCGGTCAATGTGTTCCCGAGGTGTATTCTACAATTGCTCAAAGTTGGTGTACGGATGAATTGCGAGGCAAAATCCTCATCATTATTGCACAATAATATGGTAGATTGTGAGCCTCCAGTGGGCATATATGACCGCGTGCCGACGCGTATATTTATCATGGGCCTAGCCACGCAACCACACGATCCGGACGATTCTCCAGTTTTCAAGCGGTAGCTGCATGCGCATCGTGGTGGCCCGACAAGCCGGTCCGCATATCTGTCCACCCTTCAAACAACATCGATTTGTTGATCGCCTCCGACGCAAGACCGGTCATGTGTGCATCATGTGATATCTTGTTCGTGCAGCGTAAGCGGGGACGATCTTGGAAGCACGACAAGCGCGACTGGCAGACGTCAGGCTGAGATGCTCCTCTTCTCGCGGACCCTGCCTTATATGTGGATAGAAAAGGGCAAAGCTTCTGCTTAGTGCGGAGTCGCTTGTCTCCAAGTCGTTCGGGGCCTCCACTCTTGACTAGACCAAAGTCCGGGCCAGACGCCATCGCACGAGCACGAACCCGTTACGAGACTCTGGCTGAACCCACCTACCGCTCCAGTCATTGCTACCGCCACGAATCTTCTCCAGACCACAAGACCTGGAGGTTCGCTCGCACATCCTCCATTCCAAGCGCATCGAAGCCGTCTCGTCCCGCCGAATACACCGCCAGCCCGCAAGCCACACCCTGATGTGGAAGGGCAGCCGTAACGCCGCGCATTCCTCGAGCCAGCGCGCCTGGTGCGATCAATTGCGCTTGAAGTAGCAGCAAGCATGAACGTCGTGCAGATAAATGGTGCACAAGCCAACGACAATGACAATGGACAAAACAACGGCAAGAAGCCAGAGAAGCCGCTGCGCTTCGTCACCAATTATGGCGCGCCCCATCCGAAGCGGCGGCGCATTGGAGCTGCCTGCTTGACGTGTAGGAAACGGAAGACTGCGTGTAGCGGTAAGGCTGGATATATCGTATTTGTGTGTACGGAGTGGTGCTGATGTGTTTGTGCAACAGGCGAGCGACCATTTTGCGACACTTGCAAGCAGAACAAGCTCGACTGTGCGGGATACTCCAATGAGGCAGCTGCCAGCAGTGGCAAGCGGACAGAATCCGAGAATGCAACGCGGACATCGAATGAACCAAAGCGATCAGCCACGAAGACGAGCGAGCGCAACACGCAGGACAATCCTGCAGATTCGGGAACATCTAACTCTCAGCATGTATCGTCAAGATCTAATTCCTCGAACATCGCTGGGGAGCTGTCGCCAGGGACCAAGGGAACGCTTGATAATACCACTGCACCTGCGACGACCAATGATATGACCGAACAACCATTGTTTTCTGGACCGCGCAACAGAATGCCTTATTTCCGTTGGCTAGGACCGACTGCAATCATGCCTGGCTTCAAACAGATGGTCGTCAAAGTCAAGCGTCAAGAGCGTGAGCTGACTAGGTCTTCCACGGATGGTGGTGGAGCAGCAGGCATGAAATCTCCATCGATGAACAACAGTGGGACCTCCACCGATCGACGCGTCCCGTCGAGATATAACACAACACCTGGGACCGTCGAAAGCGACACTCGACCACCCATCATTCTGCCTTTCTACGACAACAGCGCGATGCCTCCAAGCGAACTCATCACCCATCTTGGAAATACATTCTTTGTGCACCTGGGCTGCAACTATCCATTTTTGCAACGAGATCGCTTTTTGCGCGATCTTGAGGAGAAACAAGTTGATGCAATTCTGGTTGACGCCGTGTGCGCGTTGGCTGCTCGTTTCTCCACACACGAATTGCTTACACAGCAACGCAATAGCGATGGAACCAAATTTGCTCCTGCCGAGTATGGCTCAGCATTCGGCATGCGCGCAAAGACGGCGCTTATCAATACTTTCTCTGTTCCAAGTGTCGCTGCGGTGCAAGCGGCGCTCTTATTGGCATACAATGAGTTTGGCGAAAGTCGTGATAGTGGACTCTGGATGTATCTTGGTATTGCCATCCGACTTGCACAAGATCTTGGATTGCAAAATGTGCAAGGTCTGAAATACAAAGGAATGGAAGGACCGACTCCACGACAAGTGAAACGCCACTCGATGTGTGAAAGTGATTACGACAAGCCACGACCACCTTCCAAGCAGACTGAGAACGCTGTTGACCCCAGCCTGGATGGCACAGGAGGCAATGCCGATTTGGAAGAGCATAAGGCGGTGGAGCAGGAGCGTGTCGACACGTTCTGGGCCATTTTTCTTCTGGATCGCGTGGTGGCTTCAGGGACCGGAAGACGGAGCACACTCAGAGACAAGGACATCGAACTTTCTTTCCCTCCACTCAGCGGAACACTTCACAAGTCCGATTGGCCACAGCCTTTCCCTGCGCTCATTCGGATCGTGCATCTCTATGGAAGGGTGGCAGACTTGCTTAACAGCATCAAATCCCCTTCAGATGTCAACGCGGAAACCTCGAAGAGGCTGGCTTCTATGGAAAGCCAGGTCACCAACTTCTACCAGGGACTCTCGACAAGATTGCATTTCGATGCAATGAACTTTCAGTACTACATGAAAGCAGGAGAAGGCACGAACTTTGTTCTGCTGCACTTCTGGTTCCATATGTTGATTGTACTTCTGCATCAGCCTACTTTGCTCAAGACCTTTGAGGGACGCATGCTCCAGCTCTTCCCGAACAGTCAACAGCTTAGCATGAGTTCGGCCAAGACTATCGCAGACATCTTGAGCTACTCTCAGCTCATGGACGCGAAAGCAAGCTTGGGCAATCCCTTCACGACTCAGCCTATCTACATTGCAGCCTGTGCTTTCTTGAAGGAAACCGCTGAGCAGACTGCATCATCAAACGCACATAGCCGTGCCAGCAGTCCAACGAGATCGACCGGTGGCAGTCGTTCCAACGGAACGGGTTCTGGCAACAGCACACCAAGAGGAAACAAGAAATATTCGGCTTCCAGCGGATCCATTGCAACACCCTCGGGCCCGCGAACACCTGTCACCGGCACTGTCGCCGACCGGAGATCGCTTGCCAAGCACACACTCTTAGCAACAGCTGCCAGCCAACACTACCAACTTTGCTATAAAGCTTTGCAGTCTCTTGAGACTTATTGGGGAGGCACAAAATACATTCTCACCGTCCTCAGCCAGAAGTTCGAGGGCGTCGGAGATCCTGTGCTATATACAGCAGAAGAAGGCGAAAGCTCAATGGAAGAGCCAAAGCCAGACCCTTCGTTCACCACTCCTGGCTGGCGACGTAGACTTAGCTGGGGAACGCAATCTGCTACCGCATTTGGCAGAGACTTTCTGCAGGGTGCTGAAGGCGAGCCAGGTGACCACGGCAAGGCCATTGGCTGGACTCTTACCGGTATCATGAACTCGCCGTCTACGAACCTGGCATGGCACTACCCTCGTGACCCGACCGACAATCAGAACAATGCGACACAGCCTCGTCCCAGCGTTGCCGAGCGGAATCTAGGTCATTTCAACCATATCAAACACGTGCGAAGCGCTTCAGGGCCCTCGCCGGTGGCGCCTAGTCTCAAGGCTGGCTTACAGTCATATCCCGATTCTGGAAGCGCCGTCTCCGACGCTTCACTGTTGCTCGGTCTCAACAATCCCTACTCCAGCAACATGCACTCCCCAAACATGTTGCACCAATACCACTCCAGCAATTCTACACCGAACGTCCATGACCGAGCGCCTCTGCAACAAAGTGATGGGTATCCTCTGCCTCCGCAAACCTCAGATATGGGGCCATATCTGGACATGCATCCTTTTGGCGACATGACGATAGAGTCGCAAGACGTTGACATGAGCATGTTGGGTCTCGACATGATGCCTTGGTTCGATGCACCTTACGGCAGTGGTTCTGACATGATGGGACTTTTCGACGCAAATCTACATGGCGACGCCGATGTGAGCGCACAGCAGCAACAACAAAACCTCCAAACGGGTAACGGCCATTCGGGTAATTAGAGATGGTGCAGATCTGGCACTCCGTTCTGGTGAATTGTGATTTGGGGTCAATGAGATGGACGCTTCATGATTGATGACAAGGGGGTTTTGTCCGATGTTAGCGAGGCGCCAAAGGATTGTGAACTTGAACGCGATATGCACGGCTGTGAGGAATGTACAATTATATCTAACATAACTAATGCAGTTCTCCAATCCCCAATGCACTCCTTATCTGCCCATGCAGGATGACGTGGCGGCTCTAATCTAATCTCGACTCCAGATGACCAAAGCCGACCTCGGCACTCCTCTCAACTCAACTTGACTGCTGGCGACAATGGTATTAACAAGACTACGTAGGTATCTAAGACAGTACCAATCACTAACTGATCTCCTCTGTAAGAAGTCATTCCAGCCATAATGCCACCAATCCAATCAACCTCAACGTCGTCGGATCGACCAAAGCCGCAACCAGCCTACCAAGCCCAGCCCGGCTCAATCCTCCACCCGAATAAACAGCTCTACAACCGCATCGCCACCGCCAAACGCAAACCCGCAACCACGACTTTCACTCTCCCGCCGCGCTCTGGCAAAGCCTGGCACGCACCTGCAGGTTCTATCGTCCGCATCTCAACCCCCGAAGGCCCTCAGGTCGGCGATCTCAATATTTGGAACGCTGCGAACCCCCGCGAACGCTTCTGGGCAGCCCGCACGCGACAGCTACATGCGAGCCATGTTTCGACTCACGATCGACTGTGGTCTTGCTTGCCGTTCTTGAGACCGATGGTCACGATCGTCGCAGACAGTTTGAGCGGGTATGGGGTCGATGAGTTCGGCGGCCGCTGCCACGACTTGCTCGGCACTAGATGCGATCCGTACGTCAATACGATGTTGACGGGCGATCAGTACGATTACCAGTGCCATAGCAATCTCACTCGCGCCGTCGTCGAACACGGGTTGACGGAATTCGACGTCCACGATGTTATCAACATTTTCCAGGTCACGGGTTTGGATGAGGAGGGGAGGTATTTTATGGAAGCTAGTCCGGCGAAGGAAGGGGATTTTATCGAGTTCTTTGCGGAGATGGATGTGCTTATGGCTCTGAGTACTTGTCCTGGTGGCGATTTGAGTCAGTGGGGTTGGGGAGAGGGTGGGAAGGAGGGTGATGGTGAAGGGGATGGGAAGGGTGGGATGAAGGAGTGTTGTCGGCCGCTTAAGGTTGAGGTGTTTGAGTTGGAGGATGAGAGGGTGCTTGAGGGGTGGGAGAGGCCCAAGGTGTCGGGGTATAGGGGACGGCATGGGATGGGGGTGCCTGTTGGTGAGAACCTGTAAGGGGTCGCTCTGGAGGCATCGTATCATCGCCACTGCCTGCCCGGAAATCTGCATATGCTACTCTGTTCATGTTCACGCTTATAGCAGCATATCAGCAGCCATGGAGATGCCACCTGTCACTATTCGTATCATCCTTGTGCCATCGACTGAGATGAATACGCACAAACCCTTGGCAGAGTGTCACATGATCTCACAAGTGAATGACACTAATGCTAGCTGCAGGCACGCACCAATCCGGTCACTCACGAGTCCATTCACTGTCTTTCACTGGCGCGCGAGCTATGTCACATAAGGTGCGACGGCTCAATTCATCCATTCATGTTTCCATTAAGCCAGCAACGTCGTTGACCTTGACCAACAAGAAGTTGAACTCAAAAACGCAAGTTTCCGCAAGAAGGATCAGAATAACAGTACAGCAATATGCCGGCTGATTTTGTTCGTAATTACCCACGTGGACCCTCAGCATTGTTGAGCCTCGACAAATCTCCGCTGCTTCAGAAAACCATGTAAGAAAATCGCTATGAACCCCTGGCGACAGAGAACGAGACCGATGACTTTAGACAGTGCCACAGCGAACATAGCTTCCTCTGCGCTCTTACGGCTTCCTGCAGAGATCCGTTCCCTTATTCTCGATTATGTCTTCAACACCCAGCCTGTCCGTATCAAATCCGCCAGGAATATTCCGTTTGGTTTTGTGTATTACACGATCTCAGTGTGCGAATGCATCGAGACTGGCACGATACTATCGACTCGAGTTCTCGTCAGAGGCTTGGTTCCTTTCCGGTACAGATGCGATGCGTGCTCGAAACCCAAGAGCCGCCGCGTCCCGACTTCCACAAAATTATCCCTGTCGGTACTACAAGTATGTCGCCAAATCTACCATGAAGCAGTGCTTAAGCCTATCTTGCAAGCGATTTTCACCTACGATTGTCTGAGTGCGCAAAATGACAATTTTCCAGCTAAGGCTCTTGCAGTTTTCCTGTGCTCCTTAGTTCCGATACAGGCAGCAGTAAGTCGACACTTGCGACTGATTCTCAAGCCCAAAACGCATTTCAAGTCTGGAGTGATGTTCTACCTACGAGGCATCCGTCATCTGGAATTCCATTACAGGATCACGATTGAACGTGACGTGGATAGAATACTCGAGATCTTGCTACTGCGCGAGTGGCAACAGCCAGAAGTGCCTAAGCTCGGTCTTGAGCCGATTCGTATCAAGATCAATCTCGACTTGTTTGGACACAAAGTTCCTACAAGTGGTGACGTTGACCGCTTGGAAGCTGCTCTTGAGGGTATGGAGCTCAGAATCCTCGATGTTCGGAGCTGACGGGCACTCGTGGGTGGACAACGTCATGATCACTTCCCAGTCAGTTCCTGATATTTGTGTTTCCTTTCCGGTCTCTCAATGGTGGAAATCCTAGGTTGGAGACATATATCTGCTAGAATGAGGACCAATAATGTCAGGCCATGTGCATCCAGAGGCACCTAAAGCAATCCAGCAAGATACTGCGATGCTCGACAGATACGTATGAAATTGGTACGTTTTGGATCGAGTAGATTAAGGTATCCTGTTCTAGTAAATCTGTAGTAGCAGAATATCAGTAACACGCCCAGATCATGTTAGATTGACATTTCAACGGACGAAGGTAAAGCAGTGAATAGGACACAAAGCGGTGAATGTTCATCTTTGGCATTGCGCGCTGACATATTACCCGTGGCTTTTGACGCATTAAAGCGCAGTTTCACTGACATCTTTCACATAATTGCAAACCCGTCACTTGTGACCATTAGTATACACAAGTCACTGGCTTGGAGCAGCGAACAATAAGTACTCCACGTCTTGGTCACTGTCAACATCAAACACCACCAGCCGAACACACTCCTTGTGAGCAGGCAAATCGAAACCAACTGTGCAGCAAGATGCCACCAGCACCTGCCGGCGCACTTACATACCCAGGCCGACCTGCTAGATTGCTGAACCTCAACAACTCGCCTTCAGCCCAAAAGAAAATGTACTGCTTTCATCCCCTCTTCGTAGAACCATGATGCTGACTTGTAATAGTGCCAAAGGGAATGCAACTCGCTCCCCCTTCCTGCGACTCCCTGCCGAGATTCGCTCCCTCATCTTCGACCTGGTCTTCAAGGAAGATGTCCACGTTCATTCTCGGTTAGTCGTTACTGAGACTGGCAAAAGGAAAACGTCCTATGAATTGTCTAACTGCAGATGCTGGATGTACGAGACAAAGCTGTCACCGCGAGTCTGGTCAAACCAAAACGGACTTCCCCATGACAGGCGGATCCACTACCCTTGTGATGTCTGCAAAAGGATGCCCAATTATCGTACGCCAGCTAAAGAGAGGCTTTCCTTGGGGGTACTGCAAGTCAGTCGCCATATCTATCACGAGACAGTATTGAGGCCCTTCTCGCAGGCAATATTCACCTACGGATCCATCCCTAGCCCATGAGAAGACCACGGGCTGCCAGACTGCGGGCTGCAAGCTTTCCTGAATGCTTTGGTCCCAGCGCAAGCAAGAGCGATCGCTCACCTACGAGTCGCTTCACACGTTCAAGATATCCTGGCAAAAGCTATCATACCAAAGATGAAAGGTTTGAAGCATCTGGAGCTGTGTCATACCCTCAATTACCTCAGCATCTTCACTTTAGACCTAGACAGGGTGAAGAAGGTACTGGCATCACAGCTGGTGACTCTACTTGCCACCTCCCCAGACAGCATTCGAATCGATATTCAGGTCTGTACACTCACATTTAGATTGTATTGGAAATGGCAGGTACCTACAATGGATGAAGCGAGTCGAATTGAGGCTTTGGTGGAAAGGGCGGAGCTGGACCTGCGTAGAGGGAAGGTTTAGTCGAGTATGCGGCTATTGTACCGACGGCTTCAATTCTGCGTCGAAACAATCTGTGAGAGTTAGTCGGATCGAGTGCAATAGATCCAGATGTTGCTCAAACGATTGACTCTGGACGACAGACCGAACAATCTTGACCCTGTTCCCGTTGCGAATGAAGTAATATTGGCTTTGCAAGAATGGTGGTGGTTTCCATGATCTGGCTCTGATTTTGGGGCGGACCAGAAGTTTTGCAGTTGAATTCGATGAGTACGGCCAATCCAGGCTTGGGATAGACGGGACAGCGTTGCATGTGAGAATGTAGTGACAAATGGCATGCTTTAACTCAGGGACGCATCAATCACATAAGGACATTCCGGAAGGTGTGGAAGCCCCTGTGTACTCAGGTAGCCTATCACACGTCAAAGACTATTCACGTAAAGCAAGGCGGATGCATCTGTGTCACACAACAGCGTCACCATACTTGCGGCTTGGCTGTATGATTCAGAGCTCATCAAAAGAGCTCACCCTCCAAATGCAAGATCATAAGTAGAGAATCTTGACTAACACATTGGCCTCTAGGGGAGATTGACAACGCACATCTGACGACGAAATGGCACCTCTTGGTACATCGAAGAACCTACGTCAACGTCGACCTTCTCGACTTTTGAACCTGAACAATTCCCCAGTAGTCCAGAAGCAAATGTGCTGTGCTATCCCGTCGTTACAGATCCAACGTGTTCATCGAGATAATGGGTGCTGACTTTGAACAGTGCCGCAGTTAACGCAAAGTGCTCTCCGCTCTTGCGACTCCCCCCAGAGCTTCGATCTCGCATCCTCGATCACGTCTTTGAAGAGGATGTTATCCGCATTCATACCGCACTAATGTACGATGAAAAGAATAGACTACAGGGCCAGTACACACTTTCAGAGTGTAGATGTCCGACATCTGGCGCGCAGTTGTCACCACGGGTGTGGATGTATCGACGTGAGACGCCATGCGGAAAGAAGATGAGATCCAAGGGTGATTGTGAAGAGGGAGCTTGTGAAGAGCGCAAAGAAAGTCACAGCCACTATAGCGCAGCATCAGGAAAGCTTTCACTACACGTCCTACGAATTGGTCGACAGCTCTACCACGAAGCAGTCTTGAAGCCCTTCTCGCACACGATTTTCAGCTACGAACGAGACTTTCACCATTACCGCAAAAACCATGGTCTATGGGCATTTATGGGCGCTTTAGTTCCTACGTAAATGAGAGCGATCGGTCAGACGAATATATTATGGGTTCTGGCTTCCTACGCAAATTGGAGGGCATCAAACATCCCGAGCTCTACTTCACCTTACCATTCAATGGCTGGAGAACAGCCCTGGGCTACCTGCGAGCGTTTCAGGGCCCGCGGCTGATACAATACGACCCGTGGCCGGGCTTCGTCTCGAATCAGTCCGCGTTGAGGTCCGACTCGAAGCTCCATCGGATGTGCCGGAGGAGGAATTGAATCGATTCCACCTGATGCAAGCGGAGAGTCTTGAGACACTCCTGGAGACTGTGGAGCTCAATCTACTTGGTAGAAGGAAGTAGTGCCTTGCACGATCAATTGTCGCGGGTCAACGCCCTAGCCTTTTTGTGGTCGTTGTAATCATTGTTCTTTCTGTACTTGAGATTAGGGGTGTCAGTACGTGAAGCTAGAAATTTTCTGACATGCAATGTTCAATATTCCGAAACAATAACTATGGAAGTGCATTGATCCCGTGCACTCTTTGGTGTCTGCATCATTTCTGTCTGAGGGCAGTATGAGTAACATGGCGATTTTCTTCCGACAACACAGTATTAGCGTGGAGATACACTGTCTATGGAAACAAGTCGCTGTATCGTTGATGTTCTTCGGGGGAGCGAACAAGAATCTGTCCAGAAGGACGGCTACGTATTCGTTTTCAAACTCGCTTTCTGTTCCGTTCCATGCGTCCTCGCTTCAGCATACAGCTGCGAATTTTGAGCTATTTATGCTTCAAGTAGTCGCAATGGAGAGTCCCCGCATGTTGTATTGGTTTCAGTTGGCTTGTCCAGGCTGCAAACCTGTTTAGATGTAGGCCCGCACGTGAGGCCGAGGTGAACGCATTACACTCAGGCAGAGTGGTCTTGCGAACGATCGTTTTCGCTATGAAGTGGTGCGATCATCTTGACCGTGCAGTGTGCTGTGTCGCGTCGTGCCGGGACGCAGGCAGGCAAATGTGGCGGTCATAGTCTCAGCTTCGCGATCTACATGTAGCTGCATGGTTGCTATGACAGACCCTCGCCGGTGGAAGCCTGTGGTGACATGCACTAATTGGGCGCTCTAGAGGATGTAGGCCAAATGTGGTCCTCATTACACAGAGTGATGAATTGAACACCCTGTAGACGTGCTTCTTTACCAGACGGCAGCGTAGTGGATGAAGGTGTCGGTCACCACTAGTAACGGCCCCTCCCACCTCTGTAGCCACCTCCTCCACCACCGTGAGCGCTAGGCCTTTCGCCGCGTCGCCAATCGCCAGGTGGAGGAGCAGCGCCCATGGGTCCTCTGCCTCCGCCACCATAACCACCCCTAGGTCCTCCAAACCCACCATTCCTGCCGTATCCACCGCCGTAGCCGTTTTCTCTGGGACCGCCTCGAGGAGCAGCATATGGATCCCTGGGACCTCTTCCAGCAGGCATTGGTGCCACTCTTCCATCGGGGCCAGGAGGATATATAGAGCAAGCGACAAAGTCACCAATGACGAATCTGGCATCGGCTAAAGTCTTGTTCGCATCGCCTTCCAGCAGGTCGTTCTCTTCCATTTCCGCATCTCTTCCCCCGACGACCACCGAGCCCAGCGGCTTGTCAATCCACTTTCCTCTTCCGCCTTCGCCCATCTGTGCTCTTGTGTCCGGGAAGATCAGTTTGAAATTGAGCCTTGAACCTACATCTACACCTGCATCTGCAGGCAATTCGCTCATGAGTGTTGATGTGAGTTGGCCCAGTGTGCAGTCCGACCATTGGTAGAGCTCCAGACTGGATTGTTGGATGTTTGCAGGCAGGATTTCGAAGTACTCCATGCTTGCAGTCGCATCTGGCGGAGGGGCGACGGAGAACTCATGGGGATCAAGGGTCCGGTTTGAGCGCCAGAATACTCGGAGAAGGAAAGGTGGTGTGGACTCGCGGTCGACCTTGTCGGCGGCGGAGGGTTGGAGCGCCATTGCTGGGCTGGAAGATGAATTGGAGACTGAAGAAACCAATTAATTGAGGGATAGTTCTAAATCTTCGTCGTGATGCACGGGTGTAGTTGATTCGATTAGGCAGAAGTGAAGTTATTGCAAATGTAGTGTTGTAGCTTTGTTATTAGACGCAGCAAAGGCGTTGGAGCTTTCATGTTCTTTGCGCTCCAATGACATCGTCGCTTGGCAGTGACCTCACCCTCCGCGATCACTCCTCAGACAACAACACGACATATTCCTTTACAAACGACTGTCCTGATTATATTTTCGCATACCCATTGTCATTATGGACTTCGCCTCCTTGATGAAGTCGCAAATTGCGGCTTCAAAGACTCCAACCGGCGGAGAAGGCAAAAAATACCTGAAGCGCTCAGAAATAGAGGCGCAAAGGCAAGCAGCATACCAAAAGGAGCAGGAAGATGCCGAGAGAGCGCGAATCGAGAGACTTGACAAAAAGCGTAAGCGCGACGAGGAAGAAGCAGCACGGAATGCTCAGCGAGAAGAGAAGAAGGCCAAGCTCGCGATGGAAAGCAAGAGGATTAGAGAAGAGGAAGAAGAGGCTGAAGACCGGGCGAGGAGGAAGCGTCTCGGATTACCTGAGCTCATCAAGGAGAAGAGCGAAAGCACAGAACCTGGTCTTGAGGAAGGCCAGAAAGATGTACCGGACGACGAGTTGCAGACTAAGCTCAAAGAGATGGGCGAGCCTCGAATCTTGTTCGGCGAGAACCACATGCAGAGGTTACGACGATGGAGGAAGCTCAACGAGAAAGCTCTCGCGCCCAAACTCAGCGACGGACCTATACCAACATCTCTCGAACTGCTGGAGGAGAAAGACATGAAGATTCCCACAGCATTACCTTCAGATCCGGCAGAGCGCAAATTCCTGCACCGCCAACTCGCCAGCTACTTCGATCTCGTGCTACGGGAATGGCAAAACGCTCTAGCCCGTCGACCTCGCGAAGTTAAAGAATCCTTCGCCGGCCGACAAGCCGCGAACAACTTCGTATCGGCACGCGACAACCTCCGCCCTCTAATCAAGAAACTGGAGAATCCCAAAGACCTGCACGACGACATTCTGAAGGCTGTGATGGAGATCGTGCATCTGGCGCAGCTGAAGAAGTACGTAAATGCGAACGACGCCTACCTACGATTGAGCATCGGTAAGGCAGCGTGGCCGATCGGTGTCACTATGGTTGGTATTCACGAACGCAGTGCGCGTGAAAAGCTGGGCGAGAATGAAAATGCGGCGCATATCATGTCTGACGAGATTACGAGGAAGATGCTTCAAGGTATCAAGCGATGCTTGAGCTTTGCGCAGACAAGGTGGCCACCCGAGGACTTGGGACAGCTTATGGGATAATTGAAGCGGACTGTGGCGACGTATGCACGAACTTATGGGAGACATGCCTTGGAAAGACTCGCCAACTGACAAAAATGCCACATTTGAGCCCCTCGTGTATCCGGCGTTCATTGATACATTAGCAAGCCTTGCGCAAGCGCTCAGAGGGACGCATGCAGTGATGAGTGGGCAGCTCGCAAATGTAGCTATGTTGTTAATTGCAGGTTTGCAAAAGTCAGGAACAGAGAGGCTATGCCATTAATATTCTTAGATGCAGACTGATGCAAACTACACGCAATTATTGGTACGAGAATCTCCGCCAGAAGAGTGAGCCCGTCCGTTTGCAAACGAAGAAGCAGTAGCTGCAGTCAATCAGCAAGGTCGGCCATTTCGGCAGCCTGCATCATGAAGCTAAAGGAAATGTTTTGCTGCCGTCAGACGCGTTTGTTGATGGTGTTTGTGCCGTACCTTGTTGCAAAATCTGTTCTCCATAATCGATTCCCAGCGCTGAAATCTTGATGGTAATATGTTGAGAAAATTTTGAAACACTATATCATCTCCAGCAGGTCTTCAGCCACAGATAAAATGTCAGACCCAATACTATACAGCGTCGGATGGATCTGTGCAATCTCTACGGAGCAAACAGCGGCTCGCCAATACCTCGATGAACAGCATGGTCAGCCACAGTACGTCTCTCAAAACGACAACAATGCATACACTCTCGGTCGGATCGGAAAGCACAATGTTGTGATCGCTGCTCTCCCAGACGGAGAGTACGGAGAATGCTCAGCAGCTGCTGTTGCCAGGGATATGCTCTCCACTTTCCCAAACATCAGGATCGGATTGATGGTAGGCATTGGCGGAGGTGCACCAAGCTCGAAGCATGACATCAGGCTGGGAGATGTCGTGGTGAGCTTGCCAGTTGGAGGAGACGGCGGTGTCTTCCAGTACGATTTTGGAAAGACGATACAGAATCAGGAATTCCAACACACGAAACTCCTCGACCAGCCGCCCACCCTTCTACGCACCACTGTCGCGAGCATAAGATCCCAACACGAAGAAGCGGGAAACCACATCGAAGTCGCCGTCAGCGCTATACTAGACCAGAAGCCCAGGCTCAAGAAGAAGTACAAGCGTCCGGATGCTTCATCCGACCAATTGTACAAATCCAGCTACGTCCACCAATCCAAAGATGGATCATGCCAAGAATATTGTGGCTCCGATCCTTCCAACATCGTGTCGCGACCCGTTCGTGGCGATGACGACGACAATCCAGCCATACACTATGGACTCATCGCATCCGCAAATCAGGTGATGAAAGATGCTGCGATCAGAGATACACTCATCATGGAGAAAGAAGTCTTGTGTTTCGAGATGGAAGCAGCGGGCCTGATGAACCACTTCCCTTGCTTGATCATTCGGGGCATCTGTGACTATTCGGACTCACACAAGAACAAACAGTGGCAAGGTTACGCTGCGATGACTGCTGCTGCATATGCCAAACAAGTGCTCGTGAACATTGCGCCGACCAGGGTTGAGAATGAAAGCAAGGTTGCAGAAGTACTGAGAAACAGTCAGTATATGGTGTCGACGAATTTCACTTCATACACATACTGATTGCAAACAAAGTTGAAGAGCAAGTCGCTCAAGTCAACTCGTTGGCAAGGGAGATGAACATCACTGCAGGCTCTCTCGCACAAGACGCCAAATTCCAGAGCATGCGCGACTGTCTATCACCCCAAGATGCTTCTAGCAACCACAACAATGCTGTTTCAATGTGTCACAAGGGCACAGGGCAATGGTTCATCCAAGGTGAGACCTTCGTCAAGTTCAAACATGGTACACTTCCCATTCTTTGGTTGAATGGACTTCCGGGATGCGGCAAGACTATTCTCAACTCTTCCATTATCGAAGAGCTGCAGCACAACTCATCAAGCTTGTCTCTCAGAGTGCTCTATTTCTATTTCGACTTCAATGACGCTCGAAAGCAGACTTTTGAGAGTGTTCTCCGATCACTTCTGTGGCAAGCAGCGTCCTATCATGGATATTCCTCGAAAGTACTAGAAGACCTTTACGATTCGTGCAAGAGCGGCAGAGACCAGCCGTCCGTGAGAAGTCTCGTTCAGTCTTTGGACAAAGAGCTTCAACTCCAAGACACGGCTATACTCATTGATGCGCTTGACGAGTGCACGGCTAGGGCAGACGTACTGATCTGGCTTGAGTCATTGGTCGGAAGCAAGAACAGCATTGTGCGAATGATCTTCACAAGTCGCAAAGAACAAGACATTGAAGCCAGACTGGAAAAGTGGCTACGCGAAGACGCCATTGTAGTTGTTCACGAGCAGGTCGTTGATGTAGACATCAATGCGTACGTGAAGCACCGACTGCGCACCGATACGCAGCTGCAGCGCTGGCATGGAAACCAGAAGATCAAAGACGAGATTGAATCAAAATTGATGAGCGGAGCACATGGAACGTAGGTCTATTCAGATCTGTGTTGTTCTCTTTCCATGTCTTTCGGCTGACGTTTATCTAGGTTCAGATGGGTCAAATGTCAACTAGACATGCTCACCGAGTGTCTCAGCTACCCGCAACTCACCAACGCTCTGCGAAGCCTGCCACCAAAACTCAACGCAACATATGCACGCATGATAGACCAGATACCCAGGAATTATCGAGAGCAAGCCATACGCCTCTTGCAATTTTTGATCTGGTCCGATGCGTCACTTACTATCGAGGAAGCTGTCGACTTCCTCGCCGTTGACCCTGAAAGTGAGCCCGGCTTCGATGTGCAGAACAGGATGCCGGTGCCGAAGGAGATCACAAGGCTCTGCCCAGGCCTTGTGACAGTCACAACAGAGACTGCTGACCTCACCAAATTTGGTTGCGTCCAGCCAAGGACTCGAACATCATTATGTATTCGTTTGTCACCATTTTCGGTAAAGGAGTACCTGACTTCACGAAACATAGATACGGAGATTCATCCCACTCTTAGCCAGGGTACAGCTGCAGAACGCATTGCAAGCGTTTCACTGGCATACATACTTACTCCAAAAACCCCTATGTGGAACCTCAATAGTCAAGATCTGCCGCTTCTCGAATTTTGTGTTCGAGAATGGATGAAATACGCGCGACTGACGGGCTGTGAATCACAGACGCTACAACGACTGACGATGCAGTTATTCTCGCAACCCCAGCACTTCAGGGAATGGTCCACGGCTTTCCAAGAAACTACGAGCTGGTTTCCGCGCAATCTACCGGGACCATCGGCTGAGCCATTGTACTATGCATCGATGGCAGGCCTCAATCATGCAACGCAAGCATTACTCGAGGCAGGCGCCAATGTGAACGCGCCAGGCGGAGACTTCAAAACCGCCCTTCAAGCTGCTATCGTAAACAGCCACCAGGAAGTGGTATCAATGCTGCTCGACAAGGGTGCTCATGTGAACTCTCGAGGGTGTTTGGCGAAATGGAATGAACCAGAGACCGACGTCACCGCGCTGTACTCTGCAGTCGTAGTTGGAAATCTCGAGATTGTGGAGTTGCTACTCCGAAAAGGTGCTGATCCTAATGTCCAATGCGGTAGCTTTGGGAATGCGCTCCAGGTCGCCTGCAATAAGACATCTGAGCCAATAGCACGAATGTTACTCGACCATGGCGCTGATATCAACGCCCGTAGTCCAGACTTAGACAGTGCTCTACAGGCAGCTTGCAAGGCAGGGCACGCGGAGTTAACAGATCTGCTGCTCCGAAGGGGCGCTGATCTCAAGTATCATGGCGGCGAGTGCAGCAATGCTATGGTATCGGCTTGTAGCAATGGACACCTCAAAATATCTGCTATGCTGATCGAAAGAGGCGCCGACCTCAATGCTTGCGGTGGATTTTATGGTAACGCTCTCCAGAGTGCGTCTTATCTTGGATTGGAAAAGGTAGTGCAGTGGCTACTTGCCAATGGTGCCGAAGTCAACGCAAAAGGTGGATGTTTCCATAGGCGAAGAGTAATTGGTTCAATAACCGATGCCTTGAGGCGCAAAATCAAGCATAAGGAGGAATGGACCAGCCCAGCCATACACCGAGCAGCAGAGAAAGGTCATCAACATGTCGTGTTGATGCTCTTGAACCACGGAGCAGACAGAACTCTTTTGGACCCACGCGGAATGACTGCACTGCGTGTTGCGTTCGAGAACGATCATGGAAATGTCATGAGTCTCCTACTCGGACCGGGAACGAACAACCACGCAGAATTGGAGAGTGAACCACTCATGCTGCACCTAGCAGTGCAACGAGGTCAAGAGGATATCGTCCAACTGCTCCTCGATCATGGAGCCAAAGTTGATCATGTCGATGATCAACACCGAACAGCGCTGTACCATGCAATCGATCATGGTCATCAAGTGATTGCAGTGGTTTTGATAAGAAAGGATCCCAATTGTGGTGCTCAGAAGACACGTGGACGATCCATTTTTATTTCGCGACTGAGAGAGGGCAGATCTACATTCTGCAGCTACTACTGGGGGAACGCCGCTGCTAGAAGGTTTAGACAGTGTCTGTCGTAAACGGTGCCTGAGCAGTCCGAACGGAAAATGAGGCTTCCCTTCCATTGTCAGCTCAGATTCCGGGTCACAGATGACCGATATAATCCGGTTGGATCCTCTGGCTTTGCATATGGCATCTCGTTCATGGATACAGAGACTGTGATCCGCTCAGTTTCTCCAAGGTTATCATACATACTGTACAACATCTCCTAGACGCAGGTCTCGAGGACGAAAGACAATGCCAGTACAGCTAAAAGAGCCCACACGCTACAGCTTTGAGTACTGCGTGAAGATGCGCTGTTGCTGGACAAATTGGGTGCTTGGTCCAGAGGCGTTCTGTTGCCGCTCTTCTCTCAGTAAAAACTGTGAGAAACCTTGCTGGAAGCCGACCCTGTTTTCCGCGGAGAAGTCTTGGGTGTAGCAAAATGCGCAGCCACTGATGTTCTGCACTTCGTGTGGCGTGCAGCATGGTTGCATTACTGTTGAAGTCATCGATCACATGTGGAGCGTCGCGCACCTCTCTGCGCTCATGTCGATGTTGAGGATGTACGTCGGCACCGAGCTTGGACTGCAGAGGTCCGTTGTTGGCGATGCTGAAGACATGATGGCTGACTGGTGCGTTTCACTTTTAGCATTGCAGATTCTTTCTCTAATAGAATGTGTGCCATACCTCAGATGACGACTGCTTAAGAGGTTTGCAGATAAATGTAATCTAAATCTTCGAAATGGGGATTTTCAATGGACTTCAGTCATGCAGCGTTGGCAGGAAGGCTATGATGAGATGGCGGTCTCATAGACAGGAGGGGTTTCCTGGACAATTTTGCACAAACATTCGAGGCGTTGAAGTCGGAAATGGTAGTGCACTGTCGTCTGGCACACTTTAAATGGGCGAGGTGTGACCGTCGCGGACCCATTGAAGGGTTTTCACCGTTTATGGTATGATCAGTCTTATGAGTCTGGCATTTTGTTGGCTTGATACACATTATACAAACACAGTAGCTGCAGAATCCACCACCTCCTACTAGCAGTCTCATCGCTCTCAAAAGCATCCAAAGATAACAGCATATCGTTGCCTATATGTTTCAGGATCACACGGCCTGGAACCTTGTGGTCTCACCGTCGGGAATTGCAGTCAAGACAATCCGGCGAGAATGACCGGTATCTCGCTGCAAGGACACGGCTGCACATAGCATACGTCGCAGTGATGGATAGGAAAAGAAGGGCTGACTGCGACGGCCATCTTGTGACACCAAGCCAAGTCTGCATGAGAACGCATGAATGACTCGTGCACACAGCCACCTCACGGAGTCGAAGGGGCGGGATCACGTGAAGCTGTTAGGAGCCAGCATGATACGATGCGCCCAGATATACATAGGTATGCATAGAGTGAGGACAGGATCGGTCAGCCCCACGTGACCTTGCCAGTGTGTCAGCCGTGCCAGCCTCCAGATGGCTATGCGATATTCACTGGTGAGTGCTCGACACACCCGCGCGTCAAAGACACGCAAACTCAGAGGCATCGATGGGCAAGCCCATCTTTCCATCAAACAAGCTTCGGAGGCCAAACATTAGCGACGGATGGTATACCTGGGATACGGCTCGTTGTAGTTTGGTCAGAACAGAAGAACCATGCAAGAGACCGTGGTCATCGTTGGTGGCGGCCTCGTTGGGCTGTCCACGGCATATCATATCCCATCAGAGTGTCATTCGTCTTCACGAGACTGCCGGATCGTGGTGTTAGACGCCGCGGCCAAGTTCTGGGACACCTCCTCCGCGTACAACACTGGATCAGTCAACGGTGAGTTTCCTGACGGCGACCGGTACCAGCTCGCAAAGTACTCCTTCAACATGTATCGTGCACTCAGTCAGGATGTCGAATTTCGGAAGCGTACCAATATCAATGGACACACCTGCTTCAATGTGACCCTTGATGGGAACGAAAATACCTCCCGGGCGCCTGCTTGGGTCAACGTTGGGCCTGATTGGAATCTCAATGCTCAGCCAGAAGACGGCTCCTTAATGATGATGTCGGCTAAGATTGTCCTGTCATCCCTCGGATATCTGCTGACTTTGATGTAGTAACCAACTCGGATTCCGCGACTGGATGCTAGAAACGTGCCACGAATTTGGAGTTGAAGTCGTGCATCCTGCAAAGGTTGTCAGAGCTTCACTAGACGACAAACACAAGATACAGTCTGTGCAGTACACCCGCGGTGACGCGACACACGAAGTGGCCTGTCATCGTGTTGTTTTCGCAGCCGGCGCTTGGACCCCATCATTGCTCAACGATCTGTTTCCTGCCTCAAGCCTGGACCTGAAGCCCAAGACGGACGGGCTCAGCTGGATGATCTTCAAGAATCCGGACCCGTCGTCACAGCATGATCAGATCACGTTGATCCTGGCGCCGTTACTTCACCATGGGATTTCGAGCTTGCGGCACGAGAAGACGGCACTATCTTCGTGTGTGGCAATCCAGATTCGATAGATGAGCTTCCCAAATTCACGACCACCGGGGTTTTCGAGCCAGCCAAGAGCTCGATCGATCGGTTCAAGTCTCTACTATGCCGACATGTCAAGCCGTTCGCTGAAGGCACTGCTGAACTCCAGGTGGTCCACCAAGGTCTCTCATACCGTCCAACGAACACTCTCAGCCGTCCAATCATCGCTGCAGTTCCTACTCACAAGCTCACGCCTAAAGTCGTCGGCCAGAAGCCAGCACGGAAGTCGGGAGTGTATGTATGTACGGGGCATGGATTTTATGGTATAACAATGAGTTTTGGGAGCGGCAAAGTCATGAGTGCATTAGTTTTGGACCTGGAACCAGAAATCGACATCAGAGTCTTCGATCTTCCGGCTTGAAGCGATGCAGGGTGACTCTCGAAAACGTGAGTTGCTCCCACCAAAGCTACTTTCCATGAAGTGAGCGGGTCAACGGCTAGAGTTGGCGATGCTATCACTATCAACGGCAGCGTATGCTCTGCTTCCCATCTGCCAACTTAGTCCGATGCCATGCTGGTTACAGGTCATACAGTTCCTCCTGACAGACCTCTTGCAACTATTGCTGGCCAAATGATCACCAACGGCGCGAGAGAGCTTCCGTTGTCGACGGCACAGCACCCATCATTATTGAGGTACTCTGCTACAATCATACTTGATCAGCCCAACGCTGTGCTGCTTGCCGGCCACTCGCTCTCCCAAGCTGAGGACCCCATGTCTATCAAAGGCGTTGATTATACTTAGATTTCAATGGTTTGTCTATGATTGTTTAATTAAAGCCGCTCAATAAGTCGAAACGGCACTTCCCCAAGCCTTTCACGCACAAAGCTAATGCCTTCGGGAATCTCGACCGCGAAAGTCTTTGCGCTCACAGCTTTCAACGGTAGCAAGATCTCGAGCAAGAGCGAAGCATCAACAGGATGCTTGTGTTGTTCGAGCCGACACATCATCTCGATCGTGATTCGCAGATATTCCAGGTGATCGAAGGAGGCAAGTACCTGGCAGGCCTCTTCCCACAAACGGCGGTCGTCTGGGAGCTCCCAAAAGTCCGCCGGAAGGCCGTGTGGTAGCTGTCGCCTCGATGCTAAGCATGAGAAAGCTGTACTGAATTGCACACGGTTCAGTTGCTGGAAGCGATGTGGGAGCATGACGTGCGGCAAGCGGATAACAGTAGCGGACCGGCGGAAGTCAAGGGTGTTGTTGCTGTATAGCAGACCTACGCTCTCGGTATAGCTTGCACGAGTCAGCCAGCTGCTCATGTCCTGGAGTGTTATTATCTTACATGAGCTTACACGTAAAGAGTAGTGGAAGAAATGCATAGTAGTGTCCGGCTGGCTCATGTATGCCCTTCCCGCCTCCTACACGGTATTTCCCCCTCCACATAGCCGACCAGCAGTCGTGCTGGAATCCCAATGCAGTGCTATCTCGCTGGTAGCATCGGTTCTGCCGAAGGATCCCATCGCCGACCTCGATGTGCAACACGTCTTTAGCATCTTCGGGTCCGACAACATGCTCCCTTATCAGAATACGGATCTCTGGTGGCAAGCGAGCGATGAGTCCAGACTGTAGCTGGCAATGTGATTGCGACATGTTAGTCAAGCGGCGCGGGCGTATTGGCGGGAGAGAGCGAAGTGGCGGACCTGTGATATCCTCGAGCTCCCAGAGGAAGCCTGTTCTTCTTGTGCGGCGATGTGGCTTCGCTGAGCCATCGCGTCCGGTCATCCAATCTATGAGGCTGCCCGTGCGCATTGCTGGTAGTTTATGCAGCTTTAGGGTGGCAGATGTCGAGATCGCCTTTGTTCACATGCGGAAAGGATATCAAGATCGCACAAAGTTGTTCTCGAGGGGCATACTGCTATATCATTCCGTTGTTGTGCACTTGAAAAGCATCAAATTCTGCCAACATCAAGATGTTGGTGTTGGTGTTGATGTCGTTGCTGGTGCTCGTGTTGGTGCTAGTACAACCGTAGCAGGAATTGTGCTCAAACAATTCCGTCGCAAGACGAATAGTCCCGTGTCACCAAAGTCAGCTATCTGCTTCAGCCTATTGCGCCATGGCTTTGCTGGTAACACCGAAGTCTCGACATGCCACCATTGCGGACAGCACTCCGGGTTGTTACTCGCTGCACCATAGTCTAGACCACCAACGAGGACATGGAACAAAGTAACCCCGTGCCCTACTACTCCAAGATGCCTAAACACGATCGTGGCGTAGCGTAGAAGCATAAACTCATCCACGCCACCTCTCCATCTTGAATTTGAGCGAAACACGCCAGCCCTCTTCTCAGCGTACTAGCCTTAGCCAGAAACTGCTGGACGCACCACAATCAGTAGTAGTAAGCAGCCTACCGAGCCTCCTACAACCAAGGAAAAGGCCCGCAACAGTGCGCCCACGTGCAAGCTCAACAGAGCAACAAACGAAACCCTGCCGTCCGCCACGCTGCACACAAGCGATGCGGACGCGCCGTAACCGCATCGCCAAGAACTGCAAAGCGCCCTGGCCGCCCTTGCAGCCATCATCTGCCCCTGCTGATAGAACGGTGCAGGTACAGCGTGGCCGATCCAGGGCAGCGCATGACAAGCTGCATGCACGCCGGGGCGTCAACACGCAGTAGGGCATATCGCCCGAGAGGAACGCTGTGCGTATGGGTGGCTGTAAGGCGGCCGTAGGACATGGGGATGTACCTCGGTGCGTGGCAACCCTATTGCTCCATTCTGCAAGCGAAGGAAGAGGAGGAGCGGCTAGGGTTTCGTCGGCTAATCATGGGAGTGTAGGGGAAGTCTGTCACGTGTGGGTTCACGACACCTTCACCATGACAGTGCGGCTTGATGGCTGAGTTATACACGCGGGGTTGAAGCCCGGTATTCCGGGTAATGTGGCCGTCTGATGGTGGTACATGCACGGAAGGGCTTGGAAGAATCGATGGGGCTAGACGTCGGCGTTCACGTGTGCAGCGCGGCCACAATATATAATATATTGCGATCAGCGGACTTTGCGCAAGCCAGTGACCTATAACTTGTTTGAGACCATATCGAATTGGGCAGCAAGGCAATGATTGGTATAAACGTTCCACAGTCATGATGGCAAAGGCCTATACTACACGCTGTGGGTCAAGACTGGCGGTTAACAGGCTCCACTGATAATCGATCGATCATGTTGACCCACCAGATTCTTGGCCCGGGCATGTGAGGAGATAAATTGTGTTTAGCGCTATCAAACTTTCGACTCTATGTCAACTAGTATCACAATACTTTTGTTGTTGTATACACCGCCCGCTCAATCGGGAAAGACACTATCGTTTTATGTAGATGTTTCGTGCATAAGAAATAATCGAAAACAGAACAGACATCCATGCTTTCAGCCGCTCTCATGCGCGCCATGTGGCCAGAAAGGCCAGCCTGACTGGCCAGCTTCGGTGAAATGAGCGTTTGGAAGACTCCAATCAAAGTCCTGTGAATGCATGTGTGCGCCGAGTCGAGTATCGTCCGTCATAGTCGTAGGGAAGCTGTCCCACATCATATCGTCCCAGAAGACGTTCATCCGAGCATCGCCGTTGGGGCTCAATCCCCAGTAATTGGGTGGCAAGGCTGGCCCATCTCGGCTGATCTGGTGCTGCGCTGGAGGAAAATTCAATGGCGCATTGTCTGTTGGTGAAGATGAGAATGTGTCGTGAAGGCTTGTGTCAAGTGAGAAGTAGTGGCCAGGGCTGAGTCCTAGAGGTGCGAGCGATGGCATCTGATGTGGGTGAGGGCGAATGAAGTGGCCTTGATACTCGGCCACATGCCGGCTGGCTTGGTATAGACGCTCAACTACATCTCTACTCTTGGCAGCAGCGGTGGACCATGGTCGCATTCGATCGAAGAATCCGATGGCTGTTTCAATTTGCATGCGCCAGTGATCCTCGTAGTCGTCACCAGCAGTAGCGGGGGATAAGGTGTTGTCGCTACCAGTGACACTTCTTCCAGTGGGGCTGAGAGGCCGAGCATGGTTTGCGAGATCAGCTGGCGTCGACAGGCGTGCGAATAGCGAGACGAGTGGAACCATGACTGCCTGGAACATGAGCCATACGCCCGTCCAGCCAGCGATAGGACTCTCGGCGCAATTTATGTTGATGTCAGCGATGGTTTGACTGGCGATCGCACGACAGCGCGAGACCGCCATCTTCTCTTCCTGGCTTAGCGCAGCATTTGATGTGCGACGAAGCGTGGTAGCTAGTAGATAAGGTCGGTGCATCAACATTCGTAGATTCTGATACCGCCAGTGCATGATAGCTCGGGGCGTTTTGAGGAAGTCCGGGCAGCTGAGATCACGCTCGGGAGGCTGCGAGAAATCGAAGTGCATTTTGTTGTTGCTCGTTGTTGACGGCGGTGTGCGCATGCCGGAATGTGCAGGCTGTGGAAGGGATACACTTCGCGGACGGTTCTTGATGATCTGCACAGATCGTAGCATCGGCGGCAGGTCTTCGTACCACTTGACAAGTTCCGCATCGAAGGCCAACAACTTCTCAAAGCTGGGTAGCGTATGTTCGGCAAGATGATCCTGGATCTGTGTGGCGAGCTTGCAGAATGTGATGTTGTGAATGATTGGTAGCAGCTTCAGCGAAGCTAAGTACTGAGCATTGTTGAGTTGCTGAGGTATCTGAGGGCTTTGAGTAGTGACGCCGGCACCCCATCTACCTAGGGAGGGTCTGCCTGTGGTGGTACTAGCCCAAGTGTCGAGTATGAACAGTCCCCACCACGTCCTTCGTCGGACATCGATTGGTACGTCCGTGCTGTCTTTCTCACGGCTGGGACCAGGCGTACGAGCCTGGCTCTCACTGTATTCACGGTGCAAACCGAGGGCTGTAGCCATCCTCAGAGTTGCACCCATCAAACAGCTCGCTTCGTTTGGCCTGTTCAGCCAGTGTAGGTAGTAACCACTCAAGAGCCCAAGTGCCTGAAGAGTGAGAAGACTGCCACTCCCGAATGTCTCCAGGTCCAGATGAGCTCTGGCTCGTTTGAAGAAAGGTACATGATCTTCGCAGTCGCTGGTGCTGGAAGCCAACGATCCGATTGCGAGAACGATGTTCAAAAGTGCAAGCCAAGGTGAATCTTTTCGTTCACCGTAGAGCCATGTGTGCCAGAATTGTTCTTCGTCGATCATCGGCATTAGGACATGGACATGGGCAAAGTAGGACTCAATCAATTTGTGGCCAATGTCAGGTGGCGGTGTGTAATCTGGGTCCGTGTCGCTGACCTGTTGTGGTGGTGGTGTGTTGGCCCTGCTTGGGAATGCGGTCTCGTTATAGCTCTGCCTGACGAACGGTCGGGCAACAGGTGCCACTTTGAAGATGACTTTGAGCGCAGCATTGACTGAAGACACGCCAACGTACGACGACTGTCGGTCAAGCACCAATGAAAGTCCATGAACGTCGTCGGAGATGCCTTGCACGTTCGCTTTGTGGTACTTCTCTTCATCCAGCTCCGGGAATTCGTTCTGTGACTCCTCAAGAACTCCAAGACTTTCGGGGCCATCGACTTTGGGCTGATCAAAAACCACGCTTCCAGGCGGCTGCATGTGGTCGCCATCACTGGAAGGCGGTGTTGCTGGTACCGGCAGACTTACGGCAAGGCTGATCAACTCGTCTCTTGGCAGGTGGCTCAGGCTGTCAATATACTTTCCAGGGTATATACGCGAGAACACAGCTCGGTACTGGTCCACTTGCGCTTGCAGTTTGTCGACAAGTCTATGTTTTGTGATTAGCGCCACAAGCCGTCGGATTTGGCAGGTATCGAGACTCACTTTCGTGATGGCACCACTCGTTGTGTAGGCTTTGAGTAGGCGCAAGCTTCTGGGTGCTGATACCACTGGCATTGGCCACACGGCTTCAGGCCATCACACCTGATCTTTCTTCTGCGGCACTCCACGCATGCATTGCTGGTAGAGATCCTCCGGGGACCCCCGGGACGACCACTCTTGCCAGTGACGACGTCGTCCGGGCCAAGTGCCGGTGTTGCGGCTTGGAATGTGTGATACATCTGACTTGCTTGTGAGTTGTCAGAGCGAAACATGTGTTAGTCAGTGCCATGCAGGCAATCCTTTGTACAATCTCATGTCAGGACTCAAGCCATTAGTTGTTCGAATTTATCCTCAAAAACAGGTGAAGTGGCAGCGATCTTAAGTACGCCTGACCACAAGCGCGATGGAGAGTTCGCCGGACATGACGCTGCGTGAGGGTCGAGCATTCTGTTAGAGCAAGCCACTAAACGGGGATGGAACGGTTCCTGCAACAAGGCACATGCGTACTCAAGTCATGAGTTCCAGGGTTTTCGATATGAGCCAATTGCACTATAGCCAGACGTACAGGGCCGCTGATGCCGCATGTAATTTAAGGATCCCCGGACCCCGCATGGGTCAAATCTCTCCACACAAAATGACCCCAGCCTCATTCGACTTTAATGCGCAGGGGCTTGCATAGCCGCTTGCCTGCACGTCTGCGAACCTGCCGGTACGTTGTGGTGTCAGATACTTTACACTGTGCGCCCTTGCCGCAGTTTTCGCAGAGCGGTATAGCCCGCAAGCGAGGCAGTCCGGTATTTGACTTGCAGTAATGCCAATATATGCGCTGTCGAAGTTGCCCTGGACTGCCTTGTTAATAAGTCTCACGCGCCTAGCTTCCGTGCTATACAGCCTGTACAAGATGAGAGGGGTGTCAACAACTACGACTGGTCGTAGTAAATTATGCGCTGAAGCTCTTGAAAGCTTTACTTGGCGGGAGTCCGGGACGACAGCCCGTCATTCGATTTCGTCAGAGAGCGAGCGAGAGAAGAATAGCACAGTCAATTCGCCGTTCGCTTCGCATCCCATACTTGTCGAGTATGACGACATTGGCTTCTGTGGGCGTCCAGTGTATCTTCACGAAATGGCAGATGTTGTACAATGGCTGTGGCCAGCCTCTCGGAACTCAATGACACGCTGTACACACACTGGGTATGTGTCTCAGCGCTTCGAAAAGATGCGCAAGGATATTGCAGAACGAGCCAGGTAATACACGTGCATGGATCACCGACCTGGTGGCAGGGCTGTTCCAGGCCACATGACTTTGAGCCGTGCTCTCGCTTGCCGCCAGTTGCCGAGGTTGAAACGAAATGGAGGTTGGCCAAAAAGTACTCATCTCATCCCCTGGGGCCAATCAGGTTTATTCAGAATGCTTGCAGTATACGCCCAGAAGTAGAGCTCCGCCTTGCATATCACCTGAACTTGAGGCTCGCCACGGCCACATGCAAACAGAAATAAACTCACGGATCAAACATGATGATCGTGTTCGCAACGTCACAGTCCGTATTCGTGTATATTCAGCGGCATGTGAGTAGCACGAGACGCCAGCAACCCTTGGTTCAATCACTCAGAATATCGGTGTCACGTCCGTAGTATCTCTACGGACCCACAATTGGAGCCAGTCGCGCCCAGATTCAAGCTATCAACGGTAGGCAGAGCATTTGTGCAACCAGACTTCGGCTGCTTAGTGTTCGACCCACCCGGGCATTCAACCTTGTCGATATCGACTCTCGCTAGAGCATTGCGGTCATTCCAAGAAATCTGTGGCCAAGCACGCCGGCTCGCGCAGGCCCGTCGCCTTGGTAGTGTTTGATATCGCTCAACAGCTGGGTGTCGGCACACAGCAGAAGGTGGGATGACAAACCGTCTGTGCACTTCGCTTCGAGATTGAGCATGTTGCCCATGCATTTGCACGCCAAGTCTCTGTTCCCCGAGCTGATAACGTCTTTCGGTCCATGTTCGCAAGCGAATACGCTGATGGCGATGATTCACAAGTCAAGGCGTCAGTTGAGAGGTATCTTTCAAGTCGTGACCTAAGCAGGTCAATACACTGACTTCGAGGAGCTGAAAGGAATGGCGGGCCGTGGATCGCCAGAGCCCGCAGTCACAGGCCGTTCGTGACAAGCTGCATGACATGCTAACATGCTTGCGGGGCAACTTTGGCTTGATGTGAAGATCGTGGCGTCTGGCAAAAATCTGCGCACCTTAAGGGCACGCAATGCTATTGCCGTATGACTGCAGAACATCCGTCGGCATAGGATTGTTAGCCAATTGAGCCGCTGAAGTAGACGTCATTGCGTCGAGGGAACTCAGAAACGGAACACTCAAGATCTAGAGGTCGCTGATCGAGGGATACTTGTGGCGTCTGATGGAGTAACTGCTGCTAAATGTGCGATGAATCTGACGTATGTGTGGTGACTTTGCACTCACTTCTGGCCCGGCGTGGATGCAACACTCGCGAATGCGTTCGCCTGTGTGTAATGCGATACCCTTCCAATTAGGCGTCCAGGACGATCATGGAAACGGACGGGCTTGTGATCAAACCAGAGCAACCCGTTCGTGCTTCCTGGAGTCGATAAGCTTCTTGGGCGACCATTTGGGCTTCGGCGCTGAATTTGCCTTACAGTCGTTCGGCAAATGCATACGACTCTTGACCCACGTGTCGCAGACGAACAGATTATTTCCAGGCTGCGCTTGACTACGCTCGCTGTACCGGTCCGCATTTCCTTGAATTGCTGAATGCCTTCCAAGGCCCTGGCCCAGACAACTGCTTGGGTCTTCAAGTCAGCACAAGTGGGCGGCTGATGCGCCTTGGCTATCCAGGTGGAATGACTTGGTTGAGAGACTACAATCCAAGTAGATCACACTTGTAGCAGTGATCATAAATACGGCTCGAACATGTTGACTGTTGTTAACAGAACCAGGTACTTGGGCGGTGCACGTCTACGGCGTATGCGGCGGATTCGCTTGATGCATTCTATGCACATGGTAACTTGTGCAGTCCAGCGGCACAGTAACGCCTCCTGGAGTAGAATTCGACAGTCGGCCTCGTACAGATGAGTCCCGCTCCGGACATATCAGACCGCCGATGTCGTATACTCACACGTCCTGCCGGGTGCTAAGGTAGGCCGCGCCAGCCAGTAGCTAGGCGTGAGAACAGTGTGCATCATGCCATGTTTGCTTCAATCGATGCGCTCGTCTCCTCTCGAGCATGAGACTAGCAGAACACAATCATTCCAGCGGTCACGCGGCGTATCGAGTTCGGCAAAGGTAGGCGATGAGTCTAGTAAATTGATCTGCACGAGGGTGAAGTCAGTCCGGTGCGGCTCGAAGCACGGGAAGCCGGTCCGAGCATTTCCCGAGCTCGTTCCAGACACATTATCTTCAGGACAAGATTTGGTTTGAGTTCACCTTAAAAGTACTGGAACTACCACCTTCCTTGTTGGGGTAAACGTCCACTATACTGCCGACAATGCTCATTATATCAGCTTCGCCACCCAATCATCGAATGAGCATGCTCACAGCAGCATATACACTGATCTTCAATTCGTCACTATTCAGCCTGAATTTTGCCTGAGACTCGATCAGACTTTCAAATCATCCTGAGCTTGTCAAACTGTTATTCCTGCTTTGCATATGTTTCTCGCAATTGTGACCATGGCCTGACTCTACGAACTTGTGCGTGGACATAAGCGATACTATTCAGCGCGACGAATCGTAGACCACCACACTGCGTGGGTGAGCTGGACGACTCTGAGCCGCAACACAGTCAATCTGGCCAACAGCCGATATCATCGGGACGACCTTGTGGAAATGAAGCATCGATTCCCTGTCATGACATGTCCATTGCGTATTTCAAGAATTGGTATGCGCCCTTGAACAAGTCTCTCGCAATGCACAGTCTCAGGAGATCCGAGTGCGGTCATCTTGCAAGCCCAGCCGTCTTCAGGTCACAGTCTTGACAGGACCACCGCCGACCAGGGCATTAAAACCGATTAGCTACAGAATAGCACTTCCGGAGCCAGCTCGGAAGCGTGGGAGGGTCACTTCGAATCGGCGTCAGTCATAGTCGACGGCGGGGGCGACTCTACACAGCAAGGCCCAGCAGAGCCAAATAAGAAAAGAAACGCGTTGATCCAGACTTCAGACACACTTCTTCAATACTCCTGATGTGCATAGCAGTACTGCTTGCAGTTCTGTCATAGACTTTATGTTCTGATGTGGTCTGTTTGGAGATGTGAGTGTGCCACACTTGTGCACCCTAACCCTAAGTACCATATCATTCACACGCTCTGCTTACATCCACGCGTACATGTAATGCACCCCGCAACGTAGTGAGCCATATAACGTAGTAAGCTATAAATTCCTAGATCATAACCTTCTATATTATATATACGATAATATTACCAAATAACGTATAGTTATTCTTAAATAAAGGTAATATATTCCTTACTATATAGGCTATTAGAAAAGATTAATTTTTATTTATCTAATAAGCTATAAAGATATATAAAGTCTTAAGAGTAATATTAGATTAGAGAATAACTAGAATATAATTAAAGTATAATTCTAATATAGGAAAGTAATAGCTTATTTTATATAAAAAGGATATACTAGTATAAAAGGTCCTTAAACTAGATATATAAGGAATATCTATTAGACTTAATAAGCTTTAAGAATTTACTAGCTTAATTACTTAGGCTTAAGGTATATTACTAGTTAGATTAAAATAGGTATATAATTTTATTAAAAAGACTTTACTATTTTAGACTTAACTAATATAAAGCCTAAACTATAAGTAAGCTTAAAATAAAGATCTAAAGTTAATTAGAAAATAGTTTAATATAATATTAAATATTAAAGCTAAATATAGGATTTATAATAAAAATATCTATAATTTTAATAAAATTAGATTCTAAATAGGCTATATTTACTTTATAATTATTATTACTTTATTTAAGAGATCTTTAAGATTAAAATAGATCTAAGGCTATAATTAAGAGTAGATTATTATAATTTAGGATATTAATTTATAAAGCTAAGCTTTACTATTATTTATTATTTTTAAAGATAAGTAATATTAATCTACTTAGTTTAAGGAGGACTTCCTAAAAGACTAATAGCTTTCCTTAAGTATTAATAAATAGACTATAAATTAATATAGCCTTAAATAGCTAAAATACTTTAATTTATATACTATATTAAAATTTAAAGATTAAAAAAAAGCTATTAATTATAAATACCTATAAGAATTATAAATTATCTAAGTTTATTAACTATTATTTTTAGAATAATATTATTTATCTTTAGATATCTTTATATATTTTATATTTATTTTAGCTATTTAATATTAGTTACTTTAATCTACTTAAAACTATATATTTAAAATAGATTAAGTACTTAGTTAAAAATAAGATTTATTATATTACTAAAGTCGAGTTTTTATTAATATTTAAATAAGCTTTTAATTAAGTATTTATTTTTAATAATATCTAGAAAGCTTTTAGAAGCTTTAGTATTTTTTTATTCGATTCTAAAGCTATATTATATTAAGTTAGTCTAGCTATAAGAATACTAAGCTTAGAACTATCTACTTAAGTAACTTAAAAGCTCTAAACTCTTATAAATAAATAAGAAATAGAGCTATAATTATTATTACTATTAAGTAAGATAGCTTCTTATTAAGATTCTTTATTAAGTTATATTTATTAGATTATTTAATAATTTATAAAAGATACTTAATAGATAGCTATTATATCTACTATAATAGCTATTTAGATTTAAGATCTTAAGAAAATAACTAAGTAAGCTAGAAGGTATAAGGTCTAAAAAAATAAATTCCTTTTATTTAAGGATAAGTTATTAATTAATAAAATAGATATTTTAGGTCCTTAGGATTATATTAATCCTTATTTACTTTAGGTTAAAGCTAAAAATACTAATAAAGGAAGCTTAGCTTTATTATATAAAAGGAAGTATAGGCTTTATCGAAAGGAAGGATATATAAAAAGAATTTACTTAATATTAAAATAGATATATTAGGAGTATTCACTTTTAATCTTAATATAATCTATCTAGTAGTTATTAAGTAATCGATTTTTGAAGTTAAATAGTATGAATTTATGGCTCACTACGTTATATAGCTCACTACGTTGCGGGATGCGTTATATGTATTTTAATGTATGTCCGACATGTGTACTTTAATTTGTTGATACGTCTTACGATGTAGGAACCTTGATATAACTGTGTAATGTGAATAAAGCTCCTAGTTGCAATGAGCTGCTGCCGCCTCTCGTGTTTGGCCTAGAAGCCAATCTGAAGTCGCTGCAACCGATATCGAACTGATGCGCTCACTTGAGAGCTTCAGAGCTGCTTCAGCAGTATCATTTGTCTCGTGTCGATGTAACAAGGAGTCGTGCGGCCGAGAGAACTGCTCAACATTGCGGAATTACAAACACGAAGAATCCAGAGGCGAGATCACGGTCGCCGGAAGTCAATGCCAAAGCAGCCCTCAATATGCTCCGCCGATTCAGGGACACCAAAAAATCGCTCGGGAACATCACAATAAATTGAATCTCAGAGCAAGATCAACACAAGAGCAACAACACGCTCAAATGTCCAATACGAATCTATGAACAGACCCTAACTCTCCCCTTCTCTTCCAAAATCCAACGTCTAGCTCGCCACTTTTAATGATTCTCCGGCAACTTCCACGCCCCCAACCCATCCTTGAAAACCTCTTCACCAAACGGCTCGCACTCGAAATCGAATCTCACCCACCCATCACCCTTCATAACCCCAACACGACTATCCCTCGCACCGCCTCTCCAAATCTCATATGGCCAAAATTCCCTCGTAGTCGAAGCGTTCTCTCCCCCGACAGCCACAGGCGTGATGGGCGAGTACATTGCCGCATCCATCAGCGTGCGAGCATGCTTCTGGTACCAAGGATCCGTGACCTTGGCATCACCGTTGCCCCTGCTCGTAGGCCGAATGATGGCGGGCGTGACGCCGGTGTATAGATTTGTGATCAGCGAGGTGTCTTTCCATGGGTTCCAGCGGGGGAGGGCGGGCTCGAAGTCGAACGTCCAGAAGGGTGGAAGGGTGTTGATTATATCCATTGGTATCTGTTTGAGGGCGTCCGTGAGGCCTACTTTGTGTTCTTTGCGGGCTTCCTGGAGCGTGTTTGCGTCGGAGAAGGTGATGGGACCGTAGTCGTCGTGGGCGAAAGCGAAGTTGGCGCTGATCTCGCCGGCGTAGTCAAGACCGATGCCAAATTCGTGGGTTCTGTTTGGATTGGCTGCGATGCTTTCGCGCATTTTGGCCAGTTGCTCTTTGGGGAAGCCTTTGTTGGCTTTCAAGCCGGCTTTGCGACGGAGCACTTCGCGGTATGATTGTTGTCTGCCGAAGATTCGTTGCAGCGAGACTTTCTTCTCCTTGTCATCTTTGTCTGCGCCTTGCCTGGCAGCTGCTCCAAATATCGTTCGCAAACTTGCAACGGTGCCCACGGCGCTGCCGGGATCCATGAATCGTGGGCGGAAATGGTCGAAGCGGTTGTCGTCATCGCCGCCTTCGACATCAGTGTCGTCTCCATAGAGCTTCTCAGGTAGTGTCGAAGCCGGGGCACCATAGCATGATGCATCATTGGCGCTTAAGCCAAAGCACTCTTTTTGCGCGCCAAACAATACGCTCTGCTTGATCCCATTGCGTGCAGCAGCCTTGCCCCAGTTCTTGGAGATGCGCTTGTTAGCCTCGTTGTTGATGCTGAAGAATCGTTCGACGAGTGTTGGTGCACGCAGCTGCATGATGCTCTCGCCTTCGAGAACGACCACGACATCGTCGTCGTGAGACGTGTCAAGCATAGCGAGATAGTCCCATACACCTTGAGCCATGGGGGGAATTACTTCGCGCTGAGGCATTTCCAGAGCTTCAGGCAGATCCTTCCCCCAGTTTACAAGGATAGGAGCGGGATAGCCCAAGATAGCTGCCGAAAGCATTGTCTTGCAAAAGCTGGCCGTGGCCGACTCCGAGACAATCAGAAGGTGCATATTAGACGGCCGAGTAGCAATACCGCCTTGTATCGCAGGAGGCTCTTCATTCGATATGAGTGGCTAGCAGAGGATCAGCCAAAGAGATTCCAGATGTCGTTTGCAGGGAGGAAGATGGACTTACCGCGAGAATATACAGGATTAGCAAAGTAAACGCAATGGTAAGCCCGACCATCGCCCACTGCTGGCTCTTCCACAAACCCTTCCACCCCGTCATGCCCTCACCGGCACCATCGCCATCTCTCTCATGCTGCGGCAAGAAACCCCTCGCCTCGTCGTTAGCCAGCTCCGAGCCAGCCCGTGACCGCCGACGCATCGGCATCGTGATATCTTGCAAGACGCCCATGCAAATAGTAGACCGGCTGTGCCGAAGCCAGAACAAGCAGAAAGACAATCAGGTTCAGAAGTGAGGCCGATCACTCCATAAAAGTAGCAGCCAGTAGTAGCAGTCGCTTACAGCCCTGCGGTGAACCCTGGATGTGAAGATGCGGCTGGCGTTTCCGATGGACCTGTACACGAACGCGCTGCTGTCTATCCGCTCACAAGCGTTGGCGAAGGTACGTGGTCCCAAGAGAGCGGTGTTGGTGCAAGGGCCAAGACGGCGAAGACGGGAGATTAGGTAGTATCCTTGGATATTAGAGATGGGAAACGTGCCGCTGGAAGGCAAACGCAAAGCAAGCACACAGCGGTCGATAGAAAGAGTGTGAAACTCAAAATGTAAGGTAGGGATCAGTAGGAACAAATGAACAACGCCAGCAGCCTTACCGTAGACACGTCTGTCCTGAGGAAATGATGGACTATCAATTCAGGGCTGATGAAACGGATGCATTTCGGAGCGCTGCTGCTCCTCCCTGCCTTTCCCGGAGCCCCAGAGCTCGCTACTGCTGGAGAGATGGTGAAGTGCCCAGATTCGCCAAGTCGGCTAGCGGACGTTAGCTTGAGGGGACAGACTTGTCGGCTGTGGCTGGTGAGGAAGGAATGTCAGCCTTGCATAAATAGTACAATGATGATATAGCAACACAGACGAGTAATCACAAGGACAAGTTCAACCGGTCGGTGATCAGAACATTTCAGCTAGATAACGAAAATTGAATTGACAGTCATGTGAGACTTCATAAATGGTCATCCGTATGCCAACGAAAACTCTAGAAGACTGAAAGTACGAAGAGTACACAAACATGTGCAAGAACGCTACAAACAAGTACAACAAATCAGATCACAAGCCGCAATGCTTGAGCTCATGAACAGCTCCAGAACTAAACATCAGGCGGCGGCTTGTTATCCTGCAAATTCTCCTGCGCCTTCGTCTGCCCAGGATGATACAGCTCGAAATCATCGCCGCCGTACATCTCCGGCTCATAAGCCTTGCAAAGCGTATTCCAACCAAACCACCCGCCCTGGTCCGACCAAGCGCCGCTCTTGCCAGCGTTCGAAACCTCTCCAGCCTGTTCAGGCTCAGCGTTGTACCATGTCATACCCTCAATAAGCTCGTCTGAGATTTTGCTGGTGTAGAGTTTCATGGCTTGTCGACGTAGATCTTCCGCTTTGGCTTGAAACCAGAGTTTCGACCACCAGACTTCGCGGAAGCGTTTCTCGCCTGTGAAGTGGATGATGACGGGGTTGAGGCGCGAGACGGTGTTGCGAAGGAGGGAAACGTCGCTCCAGCGGGTTGTGGCCATGGATTTCTCGTCTTCGTTGTCGCTGTGCTTGAAAGAGCTGAAGGGCTTTTCGGAGGAAACGATGTCGCCTGCGAGTCGGGTGTCGTAAACGCTCGAGTTTGTAACCATGTAGGGAAGCATGTCCCTTCGCTCGTGAGGAGGTACCCAGGAATCTCTTCCGCGGGACCATGTTAGGAATTGCTTCCAGAAGGCCAGGGTTTGGAACATCTCCGACTTGTAGTCGATGCCGATGAAGTACTCTGTCCTGTCCACACCGGACAAGTCGGGCTCCGCTCTTGTTCCATTATCCGTCTTATCCTCAACCGTCACACCATAAGTCTCCTTCTTGCGCTCAGCCAACAGTTCCGGCTTCTTCGAAAGTCGTGCAAACTCCTGCCTACCAAAGATCTCCGCAAAGTAATACTGATCAGAGTTGGTGACGTAGTTTGTCTGGATATCGTGCAGTGTCGCGCGGAAGACATCGATCAGCTCCTGTGTAGTTCCCATGATGGTACCAGAGTTGAGCCAGCGCGGGTGTGTAAGCTCTTCGTGCTCGCTCGATGTCTGAGGCCCGAAAGCATACGGGTCCAAGTTTCCAGGATCCACAGCCCAGCATGCCGGACGGCTATAGTCGATGGGCCAGCATAGCTTGTCCGGACCAAAGATCACAGACTGCTTCATGTTGTGCTCCTTCACAAGCTCTTCTCCGTACTGGTTCACCAATCTCTTGTATGCCTGCCTGTTGCTCTCGTAGTATCTCTTGATCAAGACATCCGGTCGCAATTGGAACCAGACGTCGTACCCATCGATGATCAAAACCAGATCCTCCGTGTCCGGATTGGCATTCTCCTGATGTTCCAGATACTTCAAGAGACCTTCCACCTTTGCCAAATGCTGCACATACGGGTCGGCATCCTCAGGTGCACCATAGTTAATGAGCACAGGCGTTGGATAGCCTAGAATCTGTGTTGAAAGCAAGAGCTTGCACAAGTCTCGTCCACTGCTCGTAGCCGGGATCAATAGGTGGAAGCGGCCCTTCTCATGCTTCGGTCCTGGAGGAGGTGTGTAATCGGGCGCTGGGTTTGCTAGAGGTGGGACGGTGTCGCCAGTGTATGGTATTGGATTTGACAAGCTGCCCCCAGACTTCCATGACAGGAAGATTGCGGTAAGGCTGAGGAAGGCGACAGCAGCGTAGATTGTCCGCGCGAGCTTAGAAGTAAGCGCTCGTTTGTAGCTGACATCAGGCGAGATCAGGCCGGCCAGCCAGTCCGGACGTCGCGGAGAGGAACTCATCGGCGGAGTAGATGGTTGAGGGGGAAGACGGCGGGTTGGTGTTGCTCTCGCATGACCCCCGCAATGGTCGCTGCTAAGATATGTCCGCAGCGTATGATGGTGGAACACTCCTCGAAAGTGTTACAAGGCCCATGCTCCGCGACGACGTGGTCTTGGGACATCTCATCAATGCTCCTTCGCGTTGGCGCCGAGAAATATCGACTGCGCCACACCTCTATCGCCCTATCTCCTAGGGCTCATGCGGGTGCAACGGCACTGACGGATGAGGCTTTGTGGCTTGTCAGGTACACATTTATGAGAGCGCAAACTTATGCACGTATACATGATGCGCCCACAGCCTTGACTGAAGGCATGCTTTATGCCTTTCCTTTAGAGTCTATGCACATCTCTTGACCCCGAAATCCGCCTGGAAAGTAGTAGGGTCGAGCATTTCACCTTCCATTCTTCACAATAGATCTACACTCCGTCGTTTCATCCTCAACCCTCTCTCAATCACGCAATACGGCATAAGCCACAGAAATGCCGCCTCGCCAAGTTCCAACAT
Source organism: Cladosporium sp. BF-F (assembly GCA_030463185.1). NCBI lineage: Eukaryota > Fungi > Ascomycota > Dothideomycetes > Cladosporiales > Cladosporiaceae > Cladosporium > Cladosporium sp. BF-F. Next base: position 113,685 of record JAMRMS010000005.1, on the reverse strand, counting down.
CCCAAGACCCGCCTGCAGGCGTCGTAATCCTGTCGGTAGCACCGCTGTCCACGATCCTCACGTGTATGGCTGTCTGGTGTACGCACACGGAAGCCAAGAAATGGCATCAGCCATTCAGCAATCAGAGTGGTAGACGGACAGCTTACACAAAGCTGCATCCTGCAAGGCTGATAGTTAGCTCCTGTCGCTTGGCTTGTGGTATAGCTCGAGCTAGCTGACTGTGCATAATTACTGGCCTACTGAGATACTGCTGCGTCATCAGGAACGTGAGTTTTGACATGCTACATCACTCCTCATATCTGCACGTGCATTCATGCTAGAAGTAATGGTCTTGTGTGCACGAAGCCGGGAACGCCAGTCACTCCTGTATGTGTACCTGACCCTTTGAGGCCTTCCATCGACTTTGGCTGCTGCATAACAGCCATAACAAGTTGAATTCGGCTTACGGCGAGTTGCGACAAGATTCTTGAACCTCGCCAACACCACGAGAAAGATCAAGTATGTCTGCAAAGATCTTTGTACAGTGGCAGATAGATACTAGCATGCGTAAGATACAAGGCTTTCGGCGCCCACCGTCCAGCAAGATTCTTTACTACAGTCCAACGCAAGGAAAACACACAATTCGGAGCCCGACGCTGGTCCTCCAACTCTATTCTGGCGAAAGCCGTGTCTGCTTCTACCGGATATTCGACTACATTTCTTTCGTTCCCGACTTTTCCGCGGAATGATGTCGCATTTACTTGCCCTCGGGCTTGCTCTGGACCATTCCGGGGCCGACGTAGCCCTCGGAAGAGATACCAGTGATAGGCTCGACGTTCTGGCCCTGTAGTGCGAAGTCGTGTTAGCAGCGGTTCCCCGGACGCGATTGTGTCTCGTGTGTGCGCTCGTGACACGCGGGTAGCGATCGCATGAGCAATGTGAACATACCTTGAGGTACTCGTTGCTGGCCTCCTGGTACTCCTTGGTCATGGTGGCAGGCTGGCCACGGGCGAAGAAGCGAGCAGTGCCGAAGATGACACCAGTGACACCGAGAGCGGCCATGACGTACATGAAAATCTTCATGTTCTCACCAGGAGGAGCCTCAGCACGGGGACCGTGGGGGCCGAAAGCGATCCAGTAAGCTGAAAGGTAATGTCAGTATTGCGATTGTATGAGTGACATATGCTGTGCCGAAGTCGGGATTGCGTAGAATGCGTCGCGTATTGCGTTCGCTCTCAAAGCGATTTCAGATAGCATTGATCCAACTGGATGTATCGCGCGCATTCCACAGCATTCCGTTCTTCAGCTTTTGGAAAAAGCAGACATACCAGCCTTCTTCTCCTGCAGGGTGAGCTCGGTCCAATCAGCCTTCATGCGATCCCTCAGAGCCATCCAGAGCTCGGCCTGCTCCTGAGGCGGCATAGCCTCCCATCTCTTCTCAATGTTGGCAAGGGTCGGGTTGGAGATAGCGTGAGCCTGGCGAATCTGCTGGAACTGCGAGGCGGCAGCGCGAGTCGACACTCGGGAGGTGGTAGGGAGCGCGGAGCGGAGGAGGGCGGGTGTGCGGAGCATTATGGCGGTATTGTGTGTCCAATGGGTGGTTCTGGGTTTATTAGAGACCGGTCTGAGGCCCTTCAATGGTTTGCGAGCAACGAACTGGCGGCGTGGGAGGGTGTATCGGAGCTATGCTGTTCTTGTTGCTGCAAGTCGGAAGTTCTCGTGCTGGGCTGGCGAGGTCAGCGCCAAGAGGATGCATGCCTCAGGACTTTCGGCATTGGCCGACAGCAGCAGACATGACTTTATAGCTGCAGCATGATGGCATTCATACCTTATTAAATCAACAGTAAGGCAATGGACCATATTTCATGTCTGATGCTCAAGTGGAATTGCGGCGAATCATCTCGGCTTGTTCATAGGTACGGAATACAAGGCAAGGCTCTGCCCGGAGCGAACACCACCATCTGAATTCGTTCATAGACGCTCAGTTGAGATGCTCCTCCCACGATATTCTTGCTCAAGAGAACAATTTCTAGTGAATCCCGACACCCCTTGTAGAGTCCACCGTGTGCTTCCGTGGGCGGCAGCCTCGAATACCGCTCCGATGCGTGTGGTATCGCCTGAAGTATGGTTCCAGCTCGTGAATCTGCACATGCAGTAATATGAATCTGTGCACAGTCTCTCACTGAGCCCTGTGGTATTCCTGGATTTGTGTCTAATGACAAAGGCATAACAGTCACACAGAGACCAATGTGTGCTTTGCATCATCTCAAGGAATACCAACAAAGTTCAAAAGCTATGCCCGCTGTTACAAGCACCAGAGACATACGTGATAATGCTCAGACCCATGAGCTAGAACGTAAGTCCTGTAAGATTTTACACATACATAAGCAGCTGTGGCTCTTCGACTCAAAGTCTCCTTCATGGGGAGCTTTCTAAGCCCTGATCGGTAATCATATCAATGCTTTGCTGGTACTATCGACCTCGCCATCAATGTATCGAATACCAAGTGCAGCTCAGGCAAGAACTGCATCGAAGGTTCTCAAAATTGGAGTACCACGGTGTCACTTCCAGAGATCTGGAGTCCATCCCACTACTCCACGACATGGTCGAGGAAACTCTACGACTTTACCCTCCAATCCCTCTCCTTAGTCATGAAGCTGAGCAGGATACAGTAATGGTTGGGCAGCACATTCCAAAAGGTACGAAGATGTTATACTGAATGTGGGCGCTGAACAGGAACCCGACATATTGGGGTCCTGACGCGGAACTCATGAATCCGCATCGCTGGATTTCCACGGACGAACACGGTGTGCAGCGTCCAAACAAACACGGCGGGGCGTCGAGTAATTACTGTTATGAATCGTTCCTACACGGGCCGCGCGCCTGCGTCGGAAAGGATACCAGTAAGGCTACGATACGTGCTGCTGTTGCGAGATCAGTTTATGGGTTAGAGATCACTCGCGATCCAACCGGTGTTGCGGATCCGGAGCCAAGAGGAGCGGCTATCATGAGGCCGGTCAAGAGTCTCAAATTGAAATTCAGCCCAGTACCTAATAGGCATGTCTGATATCTCGGCGACGTTTTATGAGCTGAGCGAGATCTTATCAAAGTAGTTTCATTGGCATAGATATACAACTTGGAACCTGGGCTGTCGCCGCCTTTTTTTGAATGGATCGCCTGGGTGAGCCGACATCCCGTCTGACGACCAAGCATGGATCAAACATCCTCAAGCAGAAGAGCCGTTTCGATGTGTCACGGCAAGAAGCGAAAACCAGTGTCAGCGAAACGCCTATCGCTATGCAAATAGCACGAAATATGTCCCCACTTTGTTTTCACATGAATATCCTGACTTCGTGAATAAGGTAGGAAAGACGAAATTACACCGTTCAAGTAGTCATAGTAACATCCTTGCCGGTGAAGTCTCTCATAACGCCCACAACATCGTCGAGGCGCTTGACCTGCGTGAGCAGCTTTTCTTGTGTCTCCCGCCAAAGCGCGATCTGCTGTTTTTCCACCCCGCTCAAAGGCGCGCCGTCTTCCTCGAGCATACCGGTCTTACCGATGATGAAGTTCCTGGCGGCGTCCGGATCCGCAGAGCGAAGACGTTCTCGCTTGTCGAGAATCTGCTGGAACTTTTCTTGCTCGACGTCCATGCGTTGCATACAGCGTGCAATGCCTTGGTAAGCCTGGTGGAGGACGAGTTGAGCCACTTTCTTCTCGTCGAAGAACCAGAGGTATAAGGAGCGAGTAGGCTGGCGATACTGGTCTTTGGGCACTTCTTGTGATTCGAGGAAACCTGCTGCCTGCATTTGAGCAAGGATGCCGCGAACTTCTTTGACGTGTTTGAGACACTTCTGTGCAACGCCTTTCTCTTCGAGCCTGCCTTCTTGGCGTAACATGCGAGCTACGCGGACAGCGGCTGGTCCGAAGCGTCGATCGATGGTGGTGTCGATCTCGGCATTGAGAAGTATTTTGCTTAGTACAGGGAAGTTGACACGCCATTCTGACTGTCCAGCGGCGCCAGGTCGTCGACAAAATTCTTTATCGTGTTCTTCCAGGAGCTTTAGATGTTGTTCGACCAGGTCTAGACGCTTGTTTTTGCTTCGCATGCTGGAGTAGCCATTTGTGCCTTCCTCATCTGATTCGACTTCCTCTTTGATTCCAAGTTCGCTGAAATCATTGTCATACTCAATAACACCCTTTTTCCTTGATTTTGAACCGCCATTTGGCATATCTGATTTTGCGCCATTGATGCCTGCAGCAAGATCCAGGTAAGGATCGACGAGTTCTGCGACTTCCATGACCGAAGCGACAGGCTGCGCTTCCTCCTCTTCATCTTCATCTTCGTAGTGAACAAGATCTTCTCGGACAGATCGAACTTTAGGTTCCAGAGCTGTGAGAAGAGCGCGGTAGACTCCGGCAGTGATGTGGCCTAGGTAGTGCTTTGCGTGTTGGACCAGAAGTTCGCTGCGCATAGCGACAACGCATTTTGCTAAGTTGACACCGATAGACATTGAGTTCTGGATAAAACAAATTAGTAAGAATCACATGCTTGCAGAGGGAAGAACTGTCATACCGGAAGCCTGGGTCCGGAGAAATCAGCTTCTCCGCCATGGGTATGGCCATTAGCCATACCGCCGTTGAGTTTCTGCCGCTTGTTCATGTCTAGACCAGGTCGGCCAATGCTACCGTTGCCATCGACATCGCGTCGTTCTGAATATTCGGACTCGTCCCGCCATTTGCGTTTAAGATTGTCCACGGATCGTTTAAACTCTGCCTGCTTTTTAGGACCGGTGATCTTGCCATCCGGAAAATGCTCCTCCATGACAAGGGCGCCAAGTTCGTCCTCGATGTCGGCATTTGGCTTGAACATTCGCTCTCCCAGCTTCATCAAGAATCCAGAACGCAGCAGTTTCCGTAGAACGTGATGCAACTCTGCCAGACTTCCAATTTGCCGTGGGTCGCGCTCCGCTGGGTTGTGCACTCCATTGGACATTCCGTTCCCATTCTGCGCAGGTTTGTCGACCTTTGAGGCTCCATTTTCGTCAAAGTCGAAGACGCCAGCCAAATCTCCAACTGTGCAATGCCCGATCTGCAACACCATAGCCACCACGCCAGCAGCCTTTTCGCCTAGCCGCCTCTCCACAAGCATGATTGATCTTCCCGTACGCAGCAATCCATATGCGCCATGCCAGTCTATTGAGTAGTAGGTAAGGTTGCGATCGTCGGTGTGGTGGAGGACCAGGCGGTGCTGGATGAGTTGAGCAAGACTGGTTTTGACTCGCGAGAGGGGTGTTTTGCGCAGGTTGCTTGCTCGTATCACGTCCAGTGTAGAGCGACCATTGCCGGCTAGAGTTGCGAATATTTGCTATGCGAATGTTAGATCTCGAGTCTGCTGGCGCAACCTGCGAGTCTGTTGCGATTTACCCTGGAAGTTTCTCCATAGTGATAGCTGATCACCTGGCTGCAGACCTCGATGAGTTGCTATGCACACGAATTAGCGGCGCAGTCCAGTGCAGGCGCATTGCGGAAAGCGTTACCGAAGCCATGGCTGGTCTAGGAAGCTACGGTCGCGGATGTAAGTGAGGTCTCGGTGAGGAGGCGAGTTCGCAGTAAGTGTGTGAACTCTAGAGACCTCTCACGTCGTCTAGAGTCGAGTAATTGCTACCGGGAGTATCTGTGCATGAGCTCTGCGATTGTGTGTCAGAGCGCATGCGACAATAGCAGCGCAGCAAATCGACTTGCCCGCCCGCCCGCAGCTTTGCCATTCAAAAGTTCACCACCACGCGAGTCGGACTGCGGCTGGTGCCAGTGTCGATTGATGCCTGAGGGATCGATCGGCAAGGTTCGAACGGTAAGTACAAATATCTGCATACTCCGTATGATTGGTTTTGTTCTCATATCAGCGGAACACATTTGTACTACTGCTGCCTGCCACCGAGAGATTACACAATCTTTTCGAGTATCTCGAGGAGGGCCTGCCACTACTATGAGGCATATATAAAGAATTGATCGTAGCAACAGAAGAGCATGTACAGACTTATGCGTGTGGGCTGTAAGCACCAACTTGTGATTGGCTGATTGGCTCCGTGTCTGGTCACAGCGGGAGACTCCCGCAGCCCCAAGATCGCTGAACTCGACAGCAGCTTCGAATCGACGACCTCGCCCATAGCACCCTCACACCTCGCCATTGAGAGCCCGCGCCGTCACCATGCTCTCGCGCACCGCCCTTCGCACAACACAGCGCGCTGCCCGCCGCTCATGGCAGCAGCAGAACCGCGGCCTGGCCGCCCCGGCCTCCGGCTCCTTTACCTACGAGTCTGGTGATGCGCAGGGCATCAAGTTCGCCAGCAGAGACATCCCCGGTCCCGTCGCCAGCGTGGCCATTGTCGCAAAGGCCGGTACCAGGTACCAGCCGCTTCCTGGCCTCACCGAGGCTCTGGAGCACTACGCGTTCAAGGTAGGAGATAGCCGGAACAAGATGGAACAGCGCAAGCGGAATTCAGGACTGATCGCCGTGATGAACAGAACACCGAGAGGAGGTCTACCCTGAGGATACAGCGCGAGTCTGAGCTCTTGGGCTCTGCTCTTGAGTCCTCCCACTCCCGCGAGAACTTGGTCGTTGGTGCCAAGTTCCTCCGCGATGACCTGCCCTACTTTGTCGAGCTCCTCGCAGAGGTCGCTCAGCAGACCAAGTACGCACGTGCGTAGACCCATTGTACACCACCCGCGCGACAAAACCGCTAACGATATGCAGCTCACGTCCTCCACGAGGAGGTCATTCCTCTCATGCAGCTCTACCAGAAGAAGCTCCTCGGCAACACCACCCTCATGGCCCAGAACTCTGCCTACGCCCTTGCCTTCCACCGCGGTCTCGGCGAGTCCCTCAACATGTCTTCCTCCGTCCCTATCGGCAAGTACGTCGATGCCGAGACTGTCGCCGACTTCGCCGCTTCCGTCTACTCTAAGCCCTCATTCGCCATTGTCGGTAACGGTGTCGCACACAACGAGCTCAACAAGTGGGTGAACGAGTTCTTCACCGACACCCCCAGCCAGCCCAAGTACACTCTCTCTTCCCAGCAGAGCAAGTACCACGGTGGTGAGGAGCGCATCTCCCACGCCTCAGGCAACTCCATGGTCATCGCCTTCCCCGGCTCAAGCAGCCCCACTGGTTCTTCCTACAAGCCCGAGGCTTCCGTCCTTGCGGCCCTTCTTGGTGGTCCTTCCAGCATCAAGTGGTCTGCTGGTTCCAGCCGCCTTCTCCAGGCCACCCAGAGCACCCCCAACATCAAGCTTCAGACCAAGAGCGAGATCTTCTCGGACGCCGGTCTCCTCAGCATCAGCCTTACTGGCTCTGCTGATGACGTCGCCACCAGCGCCAAGTCTGTCGTTGAGGCCCTCAAGACCATTGCCAGCGGCGTCAGCAGCGAGGACGTTACCAAGGCCAAGGCTCTTGCTAAGTTCAAGGAGCTCGAGTACGGCCAATCCACCCAGGCTGCCATGGAGCTGACTGGTGCTGGTCTCGTCCAAGGCGGCAAGGCCTACCAGATCGATGAGGTTGGCAAGGCCATGGACACTGTCACCGCCGAGAAGGTTCAGCAGCTTGCCAAGGAGGCGCTTGAGAACAGGGCGTCCGTCAGCGCCGTTGGTGACCTTTACGTCCTGCCGTACGCGGAGGAGATTGGTCTTAGGGTGTAAATAATCTGAAGAGACAGTTTCATAGAGGAGGATTTTCCATTTGTCTTGTGCAAAAAAGGTAGAAGATGTACCATTAGCGTGTACTTTTGGCAACTTGTCAAGAACAATGGTGATGTGATTTTTTGTATATATGAAGTGGATTGTGTTATGCAGATGAGATCTTCTTTTCAAATTGCAAACGTGCACAGCCGACGTTCATGTTGATCCTGAACGAGCCTCCCTCGATCGTAGAAACGTCGTTCTCGTATGGTCATTGGCCACCTCTTGGTGATGCCTCAACGATAACATCGGAAGAATCATAACAGCTGCTGATTCACACGTCGAGATATGTCAAGTATGCGCAGGCTTATGAGCCAGAGATATACGAGCAGTGCAAGCAATGATCCTAGTCACGTGTTTTGGTCCATCAGCGGAGGTGGATTCGGAACAGCCCGGGGTAGGCGCGATCCCGTCGCAGGAGCAAGCAACTCGACTACTGACCATTGAACGCCGCAAACTCACCTCAAAACCACCCAACAAACTCCTCGCATCAACACATCGCCACCATGTCTGCTGCCTGGAAAGCCGCCGGTCTCACGTACGTCTCGACGAAATCGCTCGCAGATCCGATGCGCGCAGAGCCCTCGAGAAGATCTGGAAGCTAATGCCCAACACAGCTACAACCGCTACCTGACCGTCGCTGCGCGCGTGGTCCGTCGCTCTCTCAAGGACGACAAGAGGCTTATTGCTGAGAGGCGCGGCGAGTCTGAGCTCAGGTTCGCCAAGTGGGAGGTGCGTACAACCCGGGAGGAGTGAAGAGAGGATGGCGGCCCATGGATATGATTTGTGCTAGGCTGGGAAATTCAGGGATAAGAATACTAACAGATGTGATAGAACGGCAAGCAGGGCGAGGCCAAGAACCTCAACGAGGCCAACGAGGCCAGCTTCGCAAAGGCTGCTGAGGGCGCCCAGTAGAGTGCTGGAAGCTGGAAGATGGAAGGATGAGAGCATGAAGGGGGAACGCAGGGTTGCTGCTGGCGCGCTCAGAGGGAGCGGCAGTAAAGCTATGGATGACTCTACATATGCGCTGCACGGAGGGCAGGCATGGGTGTTGTAACCATCATGTACATTGTAAACGGAGAGGCTCTCCTACAACCGGAGGGCCAGTGCCAAGTCTTTTCACCTGCTGCGTACTTTCGGGCTTCATGCCTTCTTACTACCACTATATATATTCCAAACCGTTGCGTATTTGTGAAACACTTTGCCTGAAATGCAGGACGATGGCTTGTCGCTGGGTAAATAATTCCATGCTACCGTGGTCGTTCTGCCTAATACGCGAAGATGACTCTGACCCTTGTCACCCGCAGATACAGCGCGACTGGCCATCAGCTCCGAAGCGGATGACCAGGAGAATATAAGGATAGCGGCTGCCCGTTTGGCACAGGAAGCCAGACAATTCTCCTCATATGGAGCGAGAACTATCACGGATGTAACTGAGCAGTTTTCTGCTGCTTCCAAGGGTATGGCGTCTTCTCGCCTCATTATTGAACACAAGCACCTGCTGATACGTTGACCAGAGCTGCAGCCTGGCGACCTGGTTATAGATGATTTTTTTACACTTTTCGAGGCTGTGGGCGCGCTGGAGGTATGTTTAATATCCATACGGCTGTCTTGCAGCTCCCTTTACTTACGAGTTCCCAGATTATGGACCCGAAAATGGATTCTGGAGTGGTACAGCCTGGCGAATCGGTAGAACCTACATTCGATCCCACCGCACCGCTCACAGCTCCGCAAACACTCTGGATCCTCGACCAACTTTCATGCCTGGAGATTGCCTGGCTAGAAGGATATCCGCTCTCGCAGACAGTCTTCACTAGTCTCCACCTGGACCGCCTGCTATCGCCCGAGAACAGATATCCTTACAATCTGCTGTACGGAGAACAAGCCGATCTTTCGACGAACGAAGCATGTCTCACGCATGTTGTCGTTAAAGCGTATTGTGTTGCTTTGGCGAAATGTTGCGCACAAGTCCTTGTCACTGTTCAGAGTCAGAATTTCTACGATGAAGAAGACTTCGTTACTCATCTTTTCGGTCAAGAACTATTGCCACGCATGAGCGAAGAGGACGCCAAGGTCATGTTAGATGATGCCATTCGATGGGTCGTTAACTCGAACCTCGCGCAAGGTGTCAAGCAAGCGCTTGAAGTTCGACTGCAAGGCCGCAAACTCTTCATGCTCTCAGCTTTTGGTGAAGAGAACCTATGGGGCCATCTGGCTGGCTTCACCGAAGCCAACATGACAGAGGAAAGCCACGCTTTGGCGGAAGCAATACCGGAAGCTTTCACAGACAAGGTCCAACGCCATCTGGCGACGAGCACACCTCCTAGGCCGATGCTTGAACTGACATGGGCCGACTCGCAGCGGAAATGGATGAAGCTGTTCTCAGATGTTGATGAGGCGGATCGCCTGACAGATTCATGGGCTCGCCAAAGTCCAGCTTGTCTACAAAAGGCCGTCTGGTCCTTTGCGTCTCGCACTGCTGGCACTTACCCGCGTGCCATATTCCAGGATCTACTATTTGCTGGCGGCACAATAAGAGACGATGTACCACACTTCGACCTCATTCTGCTTGATATTCGCGACCTAGTCTTGGCTGGTGACGTGCTGGTAGACGCTGAAAGCTTCCAAGTCGAGGTTCCTTCAGATCCAAGGCACAGATGCTCCAGAATTATCGAGACATTCATGGACAAGGTCTATGATGAATACCTTAATCTATACCGCATGGTATGCCAGAACCGATGTCGCATACGGAGGACCTTCACACAAGCTATTCCATTGTTACACGAGCTTGAGACGACCATTGCAGCGGAAGCAGACCGCGACATCGATGCCGCCATGTCTCAAAAGAGACTCGACACGAGCTTCGGAAAGAAAGTAATGTTGAGCCCTCTCGTTTCCTGGTCACGGTGGTACAAGCTCAAGATCATGTCAGAAACTGTCAGTCTTGGCTTCGAAACAGACATCTATCTCGATTACGAGATGGGCGGCATGTACTGGTATCTCGCACAGCTCAACAAAGAGAAGCATAAACTCCTTCAGCATATCGAGACTTTCCTCATCGATCGCATGTCAGGATTGGTCAGCTCAAGAAATGCAAGATCCTCAGCCGATTGTCTCGCCACGCAAGACTACATCCACTGCCTGAACGTGGAAGTCGAAGTCTCGACAATACTTTCAGAAGCGCTTGCAGAGTTCTACGCGGTATTGACACACTCCGGACTGCTAAAGCCTCCTGGTCGACCTTTTGCCCAGGCCCAGCTGGTCCACGAAGCACGCATGAAGCCTTACACAGCCGTCACCAATCCTCCGGTGCCAGATGTCGCAAGCTTCGAGAACGCTCAAAACATATCAGGGAACCTGACAGAAGAAGTCTCAAAAATCGAAGCTCGCATTCCTCCCCTGAAAGCACAATTGGCGAAATTGAAGACGATCTCGCCTCAAGCTGGAAAATACATCGGGACGGAGACACGCTGGAAGGCACAAATCAAGCAGCTTGAGACGACGAGCGTTGCCATTTTCGTGGCTGCTTCCTTGCTCAAGCGAACTTTGGCCACGGATGGCGGTGCCGAGGAACTACAAAGGAAATTGGAAGTGAGCATCCCAGCACCTGGGAAGAGGTATCATGACTGGTGGGTTGTACCTCAAGTTAAGCCGAAGAAAGCATGAATGATTACAGTGAGCGGTAGAAGAAATAGAAATGCATCATGACTCGTGTAGTACATCGGTGAACGTCCTCAGATTTCCTTCCAGAATGCTTCCATCTGTCGCAGACAAAATCTATCCCGCATCTCGGATCTTAATTCCATCTCTCTTTCAAGGATGAGCTGGCCACTCTAGAGTCGGTGTAGATTTTGGCGAGAATTCCAGAAGTACCAGAGAGCGCTACCAGATCTCTGGACCCACTTGATTGTCTAAGCACGGCTTACGTAAAGTCCTTCGCGTGTTTCGATCTCGCTGCTAATAACAATACCAAAGCACAGACTGACACGTCGTTCACCGCCGACATGATCATCCTGAACAAATTCACTTTGCGGTCACGAATATACATGGCCAAATGCCCATAGCTCGTGCGAGCTATAAACTACCGAGTCAGGAACCATGCTGCACATCAACTTCCTAGCGGTACAAGACAAATAAATTGCTGGCGACCACCCTGGTCCATGTAGCGGCTGGGCAGAGAATGTCGATAGCTCCATATGATGGCCCTTCGCGCTGCACAAGGGCAAGTATATTACTTCTGCTTTCCGCGGAAGATCTTAACCCAAGATGTCGGAATCGAACTTCAATTGATGTCTTCCTACTGATCGATCTCTTCCATGATGTTTAAAATTCTAATTTGCGGCATTCTGGCAGCTGCAGCTTCGACTGCGCCAATCCAGGAGCGAACAGTCTTTGCTTCGGTCACAACCAACGATGGAACCGTGAAAGGCTCATCACTACTGGGTGTCGACTCTTTTAAAGGCATTCCTTACGCTCAGCCTCCGGTTGGCCACTTGCGACTCAGACCGCCACAACCGCTGAACACTTCCTATGGCACTATCACAGCAGTCGGCGTCCCACCTGCGTGCCCGCAGTTCTACGCTCAAGTGAAATCCGAATCTCTGCCGTCAAATGTGCTGGGCACTTTGTTGAACACGCCTCTTCTTCAGAGGGTGACTAGTCAAAGTGAGGACTGCCTGACGATCGATGTGGTGCGTCCTTCGAATATTGATGAGAACGCTAAACTGCCCGTTCTTTTCTGGATCTTTGGTGGTGGGTTCGAACTCGGAGGTACGCAGCTTTATGACGGGACGAGCATTGTTCAGAGGTCCATGGCGAATGGCGAGCCTGTGATCTTCGTCGCTGTCAACTATAGGTATGACGATATTGCCTTCAAATATCGATTTCTCCATCACTGACTTGTACAAACAGAGTTGGAGGCTACGGTTTCATGGCGGGAAAGGAATTAGCAGCCGAAGGTTCAACTAATCTTGGGCTTAGAGACCAGCGTCTTGGTCTGCAATGGGTGGCCGACAATATTGAGGCTTTCGGCGGCGATCCAAGTAAGGTTACGATATGGGGAGAGTCTGCAGGTGCCATCTCCGTCTTTGACCACACCGTCATCAACGGGGGTGACAATACTTACAAAGGCAAACCTCTTTTCAGAGCCGGAATCATGAATTCGGGCTCCTTTGTGCCAGCGCAATCCGTCACAGCGCGGAAGGCACAAGCAATCTACGACAAGGTCGTCGAGAATGCTGGGTGTTCAGGTGAAGCCTCTCTAAGCTGCCTTCGCAAGTTGAGCTCGAATGATTTCCTGCGTGCTTCGACTTCAGTTCCACATCTTCTCGGGTATCGCTCGCTCGACCTCTCATACCTCCCTCGTCCAGACTCCAACGACAATTTCTTCCCAGAATCGCCCGAGATACCATTGGAAGAAGGCCGCTTCACGAAAATCCCAATCATAATCGGCGACCAACAAGACGAAGGCACCCTCTTCGGCCTCTCGACAGCTAACATCACCACCGACGCTGAACTCACAGACTACCTCACTAGCTACTTCGCCGGCAGCCCGGGAGATGCAGAGCAGCACGTGGCCACTCTGCTCGCGAAGTACCCCGACGAGCCTCTCCTCGGCCAACCCGCCGGCTCACCATTCAACACCGGGCCCCTAAACAGCATCTATCCGCAATTTAAACGCCTCGCAGCTTTCCTTGGCGACAACCCTTTCACGCTGTCGCGCCGAACCTACCTCCAGCACGTCTCAAACCAAATGCCGGCCTGGTCTTATATCGCCACATACTTCCACGGCACGCCCGTGCTCGGGACTTTTCACGGCAGCGATCTCCTACACAGCTTTGGAGTCTTGCCTGGTGCTACATCGCCGACGCGGACTCTGCAGAATTACTATCTCAATTTCGCCAACCACATGGACCCGAATAAGGGCGTTGAGAAGGGGTATCTGGTCGACTGGCCGAAGTGGGAGAACGATTCGAAGCAGCTGTGCGAGTTTGGCGCGCTCGAGAATGGTTTGATGGATGACGACTTCAGGAAAGAGGCTGGAGAGTACTTGTCCGAGAACTCGTCGGCTTTTAGGATCTGAGGCGAGATTGATTACATGCAATGCAATACCAGATCTTGTAGTTGATCCTTGTCGTTGCGTGCGCGTATAGCATGCCTGGTGTTGCAGCTGGCACCCGCACCTTTTATCCCATCTTCGGGTTGGTTTGCATCTTCCCGATTCCCCTGCCAAATGGACTGTCCACGAATCAAAGAAGTAATGGACTTCTGGATGGCCTTGCAAGAAATGAACGAAGAATCAATCATGAGGCGAAGGACATTTGAAGAATGGAAAGACAGTTTCGTTGCAAGTTGAGTGATCGTGTTGGTGGTGAAGTACCTAGGCGATGGACTCCAGTCTATCGTGTTTGTCATTAATCGTAACAATTTCAGCCGGCCAAAGAATTCGAATCAATGTACACCCCGTTTCAAATTCCTCCCGCGACCAACACACCCCTCCCAACATCGAACGGACTCTTCCCTTGCTCTTCTGCTTTTGCACTGCCAAAAGCCTTCCTTCCACCAGGTGTATACTTCTCTCCTGCCCCTCCCAATAACCCGTGAGCCAATGGATCAGAGCAATACACCGCCAACAGCTTATCAGCCGCTTCTCTCAGAGCATCTGTGTGGATCTGCAGCATCGTGTTCTGCATATGCGCCCTGAAAGCAAAGCATACGCCCTTGTAGACTTGATGATAGACTGCCTTGTACTCTTCATCCTGTTTCCGTTCGGCCTCCACTTCATCCGGTGTGGCGTCGTCTGGTGGGTGTATTGGCGAGGCAGAGCCGGAGCGCTGTTGTTGTTTGCTGCGGAGCTTGCGATTTGACTGGGAGAGACCATAGAGGCGCATGCCGGCCATGACGACACGGGCGATGGCGTCCTTGTTCTTGAGCTCTGTGTTGGCCTCGGCGGTCGTTTCTGGAGCTTGGACGGGTAATCCTGATAGGCTTTGCACACGATTTAGTGTAGATGGCTTCGACTCCACAGGATGAGCACCTCGCACGCTGCCCGGACGTGAGGCCACGAGGCTTGGTGACCGTGATAGGGGCCGTGTCTGTATGGGTATGCTTGCGTTGCTGGATGTGCGACGATGTGAAAGATCTGGCTTCTGAGCGGCTGCAGCCGATACACTCTCGCCTCCGCCACGGCGGGCAGCACTACGGCGAGTGGCAGCTGCGTCTAGAGAAAACTCGGCAGTCTTTCGCTTCTTGGTTGGGGGCTCATGGACTATCTCATTGAATTGGACAAGACCTCCAGGGAGGAAGATTGCTGGAATGGTCTCGTCTTCCGGAAGGGCAGGCGCCAAAGGAGGCGAAGGGAGATTTGCTGGGAGTAGTAGATCTGACGAAATGGCTAAAGCAAGGACATGAAGTGTGGGTTCGTTGTCCGTCACGAGACCAACCTCGAACGGCGAGGATGCTGGTGGAGTTGGTGGCCTTTGTTTGAGAGATGCATGAGCTTTGGATGCTACTAGCAAGATCTCTGTGATCCGTGGTCTTCCATTGCAACTCTGATTCTTCTGTTCCACAGCTACCAATATGCCTAAGGGCGATTGCGGTTGTGCTGTATGCCACCATGTTTCATGCTCTTGCTTGCCGACCAATAACACATGTTCAAGATATTGCTGTGCTCTGGGATCATGGGTGGATACATCGTATTGTTGACCGAGCAGGATTTGTATGGGTAATTGAGCGACATCAACTACGCTAAGGAATCGAAGAGGCGCATCGTTTGGTAGGACGCTATCATAAGTGGTCGGGGTGGAAAAAATGATGTCTGCACGCGTTAATGCTTGTCTGGCTATACATGATTTCTTTTCTGCTCACCAGAAGTTCCGACATCCCCTGGTAGTTGCAGAGCATGTTGCGTAGTGTGCATTGTGAATGTTCGGGCTCGTCGTCTCGTCCATCTAAAGCCTTCATCACGTCCCAGCGCGTGGAGCGTGATTGCCTCGTCTCGAGGCCTTGAGTGCCTGAGGCACAGAACGATCACTTTCACAGACACTCAAGAACCAGTCCGACTACTGCGTCAAACTCGGTGCGACCCATCTCTGCTGCACCATCCAGGCCCATCCCTAGCACCAGCATACGTTCCTCCTGGGGACGCTTCATGAGGATTGCACTTCCGATTGTCGTGGCCAAAGTTTGACCAACGACTTCGTCGTCTCGCTTGGTACCACCCAGCACTGTCGTTGCAGTGAGATGTGTCATTGGTAGCAGCTCATTGCTTGTGTCGTGATTGTGAAACATGCCTGGGTTCATCGGATCAGTCGATGTGGTAGCAAGTGGGACATGCACCCAGTGGGCGAGTTTGCCAGCTTGCGAGATCGTTAGGAAGATTTTGTCCGAGAACGATGTGCATGAAACCGAGGTAAGAACATCTTTGACAAGGCCTGATGACGTCTTGGATGAAGCTGGAAAAGGCGTTGGGCGTACTTCTGGAGTGGCCATGCTGAATGTGATCTGATCTGGGGGTTGAAGGCGAGACGTAGCTTGGCGTCGCTAGAGACACGCCTGGAGATCCTTCTGCGTGACGTGAGCAATGGTAGAGTCGAGAAATGTTGGTGAATGTGTGAAGATTAATTTATCTGTTAGAGATGTGATGATTGTGTGAGCCAATGTGCTATTGCACATCGCTGGCATCTGATATCACTCAGCCCTATGGCGTCGGCTTCGGCCCTGAAGTCTGAAGTTTTGTGTGGGGAAGTCCGAGAGCTTGAACATTTTCATTGCTCCAAAGTCAAGCATTCGTTCATCGTATAACTATAATCCATACACTCTCTTCAAAATGCCTAAATTCGTTCCTCGAGAGCGCAAGCACAAGCGCCTGGAAAGGCTAAAACCCACAACAAATGCCGAGCCAACAAATGCAAATGCCGACATCGTCCTTCCCACGACCGCAGCCGAGAGGGAAGAGCGCCGTCGCAAACTGCAGGAAGAATTGCGCGCACAACAACCACAATCGAAAGTCTCGGGAAAGAAGCGCAAGCGTCTGGAGCATTACATCGACACAAAGCTGAGGAAGGAGGAGAATCAAGAGTTGATCAAGAAGCTTGCGAATCAGCATGTCGATACAAGCTTGTTCCAGAGCTCGAAGAAACTTGGGCGAGTCAGCGAGAGCAAGAGGGAGGGTTTCGAGAGGGCTTTGAGAGAAAGAGAGAAAGGAATTGATGTGCGAGGAGACCATGACGAAATCTTGTTTGAGAAGAGGAAGGTTGTTGCACCGCCTGAGCCACAATCAGAGGAGGATGACGATGAGGAGGACGAATCTGATGGTGGCGCAGAAGTGGAGGCTGCAAAGGCTGCACAGCCTGCGCAAACAGCGAAAAACAATACCGTAGGATCTGGTGGACTATTCGGAGGAGAGTCCTTTGGTGGAGGCCTGAAGAGACCTCTGGAAATCGGTGAAGACGGACGACCAATTATCAAGAAGCGCAAGAGAGTCAAGAGGACGAGAGATATCCTCCCTCGCGGCAAGCACACGGCTGAAGAAGAAGATGAGGATATGGATGATGCTTCAGAAGGCGCATCGGAGGGTCACAGCGATAGTGAAGAGTCCGACTTCAAAGGCTTTGATTCTGAGCCTGAAGAAGCGAGCAAGGAGGATGCTTCCGACGAGGAATCCAACGAAGAAGGCGACGAAGGCAGCGAAGATAACGAAGAGGAGGAAAGCAGCGAAGAGGACGATGTTGAAGAGGCGGAAGTCAAGCGTGCAGCAAGGAAAGAGAAGTCGTCAGCATTCAAGATGTGGGCTACTGAACAACGGCACGACGCTCTCGGGTTCACACCATCCACTGCACCTGTGGACGACGAAGTCATTCGAGCCGCCTTCAAGCCCAGAGCACCATCACCTGATCCTGTCGCCCAAGCTCTTGCCAGCGTTCCTACAGGTGAGGTAGCCAGACCGAAGAGCGCGATCACGATTCCTCGATCAGAAGAGATTCAGAAAGTCCGCATGGAGCTGCCTGTCGTGCAAGAAGAGCAGAGGATCATGGAAGCAATTCACAACAATCCTGTCATAGTGGTTTGTGGTGCTACTGGTTCAGGAAAGACGACACAAGTCCCTCAGATGATGTACGAAGCAGGCTATGGTGCCCTCATTGGCAACAAGTCAGAAGACGCCAGCAAGCCTTCTCTTGGACGTGGCATGATCGGTGTTACACAGCCTCGTCGTGTTGCAGCTGTGTCTGTTGCGGAACGTGTAGCTACCGAGATGGGTCCTGAGTTCAAGAATCGTGTGGCCCACCAAGTGAGGTACGACACAACGGTCTCGCGCGACACAGCGATGAAGTTCATGACTGATGGCATCTTGCTTCGCGAGATCGATCAGGATTTCATCTTGTCAAAGTACTCCGCGATTGTCATCGATGAGGCTCACGAGCGCAGCGTCAACACTGACATTCTTATCGGAATGCTTTCGCGTATCGTAAATCTGCGAGACGTCATGAGCAAGGAAACGCCAGAAAAATACTATCCTCTGAAGCTCGTCATCATGAGTGCTACTCTGAGAGTCTCCGATTTCATGCAGAACCAGCGACTCTTCAAAAATGGCGCACCTCCAATCGTGGAAGCCGAGGGCAGACAGTACCCCGTAACCGTCCACTTCAGTCGCAAAACGCAGCGAGACTTTGTGGAGGAGACCGTTAAGAAGGTTGCAAGAGGACACAAGAAGCTGCCTCATGGCAGTATTCTCGTCTTCTTGACTGGTCAAAACGAAATTGAGACTGTTGCAAAGCGTCTAAAGGATACTCTGGGCGCCAACACTGCTGGATACGGCAAGATGCTCAAGGCTAGAGAAAGCGCTGATCAGATGCCGCTAGAGCTGGATGATATGGAAGAAAGTGCTCATCGAAGAGCGAACGATACTCTGGAAGGTGAAGACAGCGATGATTCTGACGCCGAATTCGAAGGCGTCGATGACGAAGCTGAAGATGCCGAGTTTGATGTTGAGGACGATGGTGGGCCTCGGGGCGCTTTGAAGCCACACATTTTGCCGCTCTATGCTTCGCTGCCCACTGTCCAGCAGATGCGAGTCTTTCAACCTCCACCTGAGGGCTCTCGTATGATCGTGCTTGCTACCAACGTTGCTGAAACATCTCTTACAATTCCTGGCGTCCGCTATGTGTTTGACTGCGGCAGGAGCAAGGAGAAGAAGTACGATACTTCCACGGGTGTTCAAACGTTCGAGATCGACTGGATATCAAAGGCCAGCGCATCACAGCGTTCCGGTCGTGCTGGTCGTACAGGTCCTGGTCACTGCTACCGACTATACAGCAGTGCAGTCTTTGAAAACTACTTCGCCGAGCATGGTATTCCCGAGATCCTCAGAACACCTTTGGAGTCTGTGGTACTACAGCTCAAGGCAATGGATATTCATCACGTCGTCAATTTCCCCTTCCCGACACCGCCTGATCGTTACCAGCTTGCAAAGGCAGAGAAACTCCTGGCCAACTTGGGTGCCATCGAAGCGAAGTCTCCGAGCAGGATCACGGATATCGGAAGAGAGCTAATCAAGCATCCTGTCAGCCCACGATTCGGCAAGATGCTTCTGCTCGCCGTACGCAATCAGCTGGCTGCACCTACCATTGCTACTGTTGCTGCGTTGGCTGTTGGTGATCTCATCCTCCCTCAATCGACTGGACCGAAGGAGAAGGAGAATCAAGATAGCGATCAGGAATACGACTCCGACCCCGAATCGCGAGCCAACGCCCGTCTCGAAGCAAGCGCTGCATTGACTGCTACCCAACAACGTCAACAAGCATATGGCCGTGCGCAAGCAACTCTCTCTCGCTGGGACGACACTAGCGACAGCATCAAAATGCTTACAGCCGTTGCCGCCCATGCCGACGCGCTCTCCAAGCAAACCGCCACGACTTTCTGCGCAGACTTCTTCCTTCGTGAAAAGGCGATGCAAGAAGTCCAACAACTCCGCGCCCAACTCCACAACATCGTCCGTTCGACGCAACGCTCCGCCTCACAGAACAAATCTCTGCTCTGGAAACCTACCCTTCCTTTGCCCTCCGAGCGCGAACGCAAGCAACTTAATCAAATCGTAGCATCGGGCTTTATCGACCAGATCGCTATTCGCAGCGATCTCCTCCCAAATGCTGCACCCTCCATGCTCCGCAAACCACGCCGCGCTATCGATGTAGCATACACCACCCTCTTCCCCTCGGTCGAAACAATCGACCACAAACTCACACCTCAGCAACAGGAAATGCAGCGCTCCGTCTTCGTGCACGCCGCTTCCGTCCTCGCCCGCCGGTCCGTGGCCGAAATGCCCTCTTACATCGTCTACTCCCACCTATCACGCGCAGCAGGCTCTTCCGTTGCCGATACAGCGGAAGCCAGAATTCCGCGCACCCGCATGCATCCCCTCGCGGCTCTGAGCGTGAAGGAAGTCGCTGCTCTTGCGGAGGGTACGCCGCTCCTTGAGATTGGAAAGCCTACGGGCAAAGTTGAGGAGGCTGATGGTGGGAAGAAGAGGGTTTGTTGGGTGTTTGTTGGCATCAAGGGCCCGGCTACGAGTACGGTTGCTTGGCCTATGGGGGCTTGGAAGGTTAGGCAGAGGAAGGAGAGGGGTGGAGAGTGGGTTGTCGAGGAGGTGCTGCAGAGGTAGATGTGAGTGGGGAGGGTTGAGGAGGAAGTTTGTGTGTATTTATTAACGCTTTCAAAGAAGCAGAACGAGCTTTGCGCTTCAATACGGACGCCTGACCCAAGGGACAAGTAATCCTCTGATCTGTGACTCCAACCAAATTCGCGCCATGTTCAGAAGGCGCATGCTACCATGCCCGGACAATCGTGAATCCCAGTCAGTGTTCGATGTGGCAGGCATAGTGGTCATAAACCCATCAGTGGCGAGACGAAGCCAAAGAATCTGTCCTAATGCCATTCGCTCTCATTCTCCTTCCAAAAATGCACGAAGTGCGACTTCACACAAGCCCTGAGGTAGAGTTGTTCCCACGCGGTCAGCTGGAGCTCTGGATCATGCCATAGCTCAGCCATCACCATTTCCGTGCACCTGGATTGTTCTACTGGTGATCTGACGAAATGGGTCGTAGGCGACCCGCCGAGGTCGGTCGTGCCGAAGTCCATCAGATCTGTCGTGATCGCAGAACTCAATTGATAGGTGGCTGTCGAGCTGAATGGCTGGTCTGTTTGCGCGAGGTGGACTAGGGTGTTTGATCCATGGTTCGCAAAGCAGGCGAGTTGGAGTCGCATGGATGGGATCTCCGGAATCGAGTGGTCGCTATCGGCACTCTTTGGGTCACGAGGTGCCGCTGAAGAGGGCCTGGGAATCATTGGTAAAGACAGTTGCAGTGGTAGCGGCTTCCCTGAGACTGTCATGCATGATCCTTCGAACAATTGCCAGGTCTCGAGGACGGCGTAAAGGGTCTTCAATATGGTGGTCTCTAGGAGCTTTCCGTGTGCCGTGGATTCGTCGTCAGCCGCGATCATACTTGGTCTTTGTGAGTTCCCATCTAGCTCAGCAACGATGAGCCGAAGTTCATAGAGAATCATACGCTCGTAGCTGAGGTCTGCTCCGTACCATGAGATGCATTGATGTGTGGAGATATCTCCATCTTCTTCGCGTCCGGTGAACTCGTCAAAGCTATACAAATGACGCCTCTGTTTTGCATCGCTTGGAAAGTCCCTGATTGAGTAGCCGGTATGGCTTGAGAGCCGGATATTTGCAATGGCTGAGTACATCGCTGAGTGCATGGCACGGTGCATGCGTCGCATGTGGGGGTGCATGCCAGGGTGATACATCCTCCTCGCACAGGTCGCCAGTAGGTGTATGACGTTGAAATACGTGTCGTCGCGATCGTACAGCAAAGGCAAATTTGACGAAACGAATTCGGGCTTGACTACCAAGGCAGTACGCCGAAACTCCCCAAACAGTCGCCAATGATCACCTTCGATCTCTGCTCGTGGCTCTCCTCCTTCTGCAAGAGCAGCTCGAAAATCAGACCAGGTGTTATTTATCTGTAGGGTCTCCCAAGAGGTTAGAGCCTCGAAGACCCTCTTGAACCCTTTGAGGGCTTGCTCTTCATTGATGGCTAGAAGATCTTGTGCGTTCACCCCGTCTTCGAAACAAGACCGGAGTTGCCATTGATAGAAACGATTGTCTCCTCCCTTGTCGAGAATCAAACCATATTCGGCAAGTCATAAGATGCCATCAAACACTTTGCTGGAGATCTCTCGAGTGTCCATCAGACGCACCCACGCCGGAAGCCTGTCGTCGACATTTTTGAAGATGTAGTCGTAGGCGGAACGATGTACAAAGTCAATCGCGGTATGCATATATCTGGATAGAAGTCGAGCGTCGTCGCTCTCGAGCCGCCGTTCTCTAAAACTCCTGTCGGAAATATCTCTTAGAGACCAGCCATGCGTGCAATCTAAATGAGCCTCGCTAAGATTCACCTCGAGCAGACCTCTGCTCTGTGTTCGGACTTGAGTATTTTCGCTTTTGCACATGTCGAGGAACGGCTTCAAAGAAGTAATCTCCTGCAAATGTTGCGAGGCAACCGCCAGCGCGATCGCAAAAACGTCTTGTCGAGCCGCATAGAAGTAGAATGCCAGGGATTTGAGATGCAAGTCGTCAATAGAAGCAGACATCCCAGCAAATAATCCATCCAGTCCCTTGGGGTAATTGTGAAACCTTTGCAGGAGCGTCGCTGCATCGTCTTCTGCCACGATGCCCGAACACAGACTGTCGCATACTAATATATCCCACAAGAACACGCCTTCAGCTTCCTTTGCAACACTGTGCGCCAGATCTCTTGTCTGATCCTCGCTTAATCTGATTTTCGTGCGAGCATACTCGAATATGTCGCCGTAGTTCAGCTCCTGCAGGCTGATGGAAGGTAGCCTCTGGAGTCGTTGGCTTATGGCTTGTTCTGGTCTACTCGAAAGGCACATCTTGGCGCATGGTCCGAAGTCGATCTGTAAGACTTCGTCAAGCAGATCGCTCGGGCCATCCTCACATTCGTCTAGTCCGTCTATCATGCAGAATACAGCGTCATTCTGAAAACATGATGAGGCAAGTCTGAGGGCATCTGTCAACCTCTTCTCGATCCACAGAGTGAATGCCGAAGACGAGTCGCGCAACAGTAGCTGATCGATTATCGACGGCTTAGATTTACACAGCTGCCACAGTAGAGACCGCCGAAATCCAAGCATTGTCTTTTGTAGACCCGAGCCAGGCTTCCAAAAGAAAAGGCTGAAGATGTATAGAGCGCGAGAGCCTGCCCACTTTTGCAGGTGCTCCCTAGTGCGCGGTTCGCTCATGATATATGACATCAAAGACGATTTTCCCGATCCCGGCTTGCCATTGACCCAGAACATGGGCTGCTCATGGGCGCTGCAGAGCCAGCGTGAAACACGACCTCGAAGCTCTAGGCGCTCTTCTTCGCGCTTGAAGTAGATCTCGCTGGGGTCCGATTGGCTTGGTAGATTGCCAGAGTACACCCAATCATAAGTGCCTGGCGAGCATCCTTTCATGTTCTCTTGTCTTGCGAACATTCCTTTAAAGAATAGCGTGTCGAGAAATGTCTGGTGGGTTGACGAAGCTGCCGAAGCTAAGAAATGACTGGTCATCTTGTAGTCAAGATCTTTCTGACCGCGTTTGATGCTTATACGAGAATTTTGCTTATCAGCGCTGAGGCGGGACATTTGTTTCTGTATTGCAATGGCACTTTGTGAGACATTCTCGTCCAGAGCTCGCAGACGATCATTGGCAAAGTCAAGCTTTTGTAAGAGTAGCACATGTATGCTTTCGGTGTTCTTACCTTGTGCCTCAAGTGACTGAAGAACACTGTCGCGCATTTCTGCTGTGAGTGCGAGATGGAATTTTGCCTCGCAGTCTGATAGCCGAGTCTGCAGCTTCTCTATGCGCTTGCCTTCCTTTATCGCTCGGAAAGTGGATCGCAAAGCACCTAAAGGCTTCTTCGTCACCTCTCGAATATGTTCAAGCAGTTGAACAAGCTCATTTGCGATGCCTGAGCAAGCTCTGACAGCTTCGATCAGCTTTCGGGCGCCGCTTGATGTCGTCCCACATTTCTGCTGCAGCTCTATTCGCCACTCTTTCATCCGCTTTATGGACATCAGCAGCTCGTCGTTGGCTTTCGTTGAGCCATCTGAGCTGTCTCGTATTTCTTTGCAAAGAGCCAAGGTCTTCACTGAGAAGTCGAGGAACTGTACAGCAGCCGATGCTACACCAACGGCCGCAAGCGCTTCCATGGCTGCATTGTGAGATGCGTCGGAGAATGTCAATACCTCTACCGGGAGTCTGCGTGCAGAAGGAGGACCGATCTGATGGTGTCATCAGGTGTATCTCTGTGTGTGAACGGAAGTTATGGGAATGGATCGCAAGGCTGAAGCTGACGGAGGTAGGTGTTTCACGATTGAGTACAGCCTCACCACGCATGCACTCTGCCACACTGGCCGTGACATTGCTTCTTGTAGCCTGGGGCGTCCCGTGTCGACGTGAAAAGCCGCGCGACCAGCATTTCGTCACCATCCGAGAGCTGGTCGCTGGTCATGAGCGATGGTAATGGCGTATGATACACTGCGAATCTGTCGCACTTCGATGTCGTGTTCACATCTATGTAGTGACAGGTTGGAAACCAGAAGCACTGTGTGTGAGCTCAGGTGTTGGTAGGATGCATGCTTGTCGCAAGCCGCTCAAGCCATGCTGATATGCCATGTCACGTGATTTCCTCGCTACAAAATCTCTAGCTGCAGAATCACTGGCCAACAGACCAAATCGCCAAACACCTTCTTGAGCGGCATGTGCAGATATCGCCACTGTCTCCCTGCAATCGCTGAAGAATCCAAAGCTCAAAATGTAGGCGAAAGGGAAAAGTAGACAGGTGATGATAGTCGCACAGGCTAAGTGCTTGCCACGCTTGAGATATCACTACATCTCGTCGGACAGCTCTAGGATTATAGCCACGCGGTCGGGTACTAGCAGTTGAAGCGTCGTCCTGGGCGAAGGAGAGCTGCAGCCGCAGTCACGCTGGACATCCCACTAGACAACGCGGATGATCTTGCGAGCAAGATATACAGTAGCGTTCGCAGCTGCAAGCACGGTAGCTGTATGCCGCGAGAGATTGGGAGAGAGGCGCGAAAAGTATGCCCCCAGTCGAAATCGAGGATATCTGTGGAAGTCCTGGAAATGCTCACGCATAAATTGTTCGAGAATCCTTTCGTATTTTCTTCGCGTGTTCTGTCGTGCCGACTATGAAAGGGGCCAAAGTAAGTAAAGCTATACACCGTGCTTTCTTCCAAGCATTATTCACCCCTCCTCCTCCTTCTTCTTCAAAATAGCATCCGATCCTCGCAAAGATTCATACTACGAGTTTGCTGATATTATTTCCCCCCTCCACTGATGCTTCCGCTTCCACCTCTTTACTTGCTCTGCCTCTTCTGCTCGCGCTGGCCGTAAGCCTTAGTAGCGTAGTCACCGCCGTGAACAATAAGGTCCTCGGGCCTGTAGTCGTTGCGGCCGCTGAAGTATGAGTCGAGAATGGCCTTGGTGCCGGCGGCGTAGCGCTGCTGGGCGTCGAGCGAGGTACCGGACATGTGGGGAACGGTGGCGTTGCCGGCGGAGCCGCCCCAGTTCTTGTAGGACGCGGTGCGCAGGGGGTGGTCCTTGGGAGCGGGCTGGGGGAACCAGACGTCACCGCCGTAGCCGCGGAGTTGGCCTGAGGAGAGAGCCTCGGCGACGTCCTCCTTGACGACGATGGCGCCGCGGGCGGTGTTGACGAGCCAGGAGCCTGCGAGTTGAGGTTAGTAGTGTTTCTGGGCAGTTCTCGGAATGCAAGAAAACATACCAGGCTTCATCTTGCTGATGAGCTCCTTGTTGAAGAGACCCTTGGTCTTCTCGTGAAGAGGGCAGTTGATGGTGACAACGTCACACTGTGCGAGCATCTCCTCGAGGTTCTCGACACGACGGCAGCCAATCTCCTTCTCCTTCTCGGGGCTGAGGGGCTGGTAGTCGAAGTAGAGAAGCTCCTTGCAGTCGAAGGGCTTCAAACGGCGGAGGACGCGCTCGCCGATACGGCCAACGGCAACGGTACCGACAACCTTGCCCTCGAGGTCGAACTCGTTCTTGGCGGCCTCGGCGACGTCCCAGTCGCCACGGGCGATCTGCTCACGTGCGGGACCGAAGTTGCGGACGAGAGTGAGGATGGTCATGACGACGTGCTCGGCGACGGAGACGACGTTGGAGCCGGTGACTTCGGCGACGGTGATACCGCCATTGGTCTTGTTGGCCTCGTTCAGGTCGACGTGGTCGGAACCAATACCGGCGGTGACGGCGATCTTGAGGTTCTTGCACTTCTTCAGGCGGTCGGCGGTGAGGTAGCCGGGGTGGAAGCTGGATTGAGATGTGAGCTTTTGTTTAAAGGTTATCGCCACCAGCCATTGGAGGGTTTGCGACTCAAATTGTAAACGACTTACGGAGTGGTGATGATGACTTCGGCGTCGACCATCTCCTTCTCGAAGACACTGTTCTCGCCCTCCTTGTCGGAGGTGGTGACGAGAGTGTGTCCCTGGTCTTCAAGCCACTTGCGGATACCAAGCTCGTTCTCTGTGGTACCGAGGAGACGAGGCTCCTGCTTGGCGTGCTCCTTGCCCTGAATGAAGTTGTCAGTGTCTTAATTGGATTATTCAAATGGTATTTGGGCATTGATCCTTACATCGTACAAGCAAAGAAGAACCTTGCCCTGTCGCGAGGAAGAGGCTGTCAGCGTCCTGACTGCACCGACTTTTGAGAAAGCACCGGTGGGGCCAGCGCGCTGAGCAAACAGCGAGCTGGCGGGACGGGCGAGGTTGATGGCGGAGCGTGCAAATACCATTGTGAATAGAGATGTGAGAGGAGAGTTGTAGTGAGGGAGGAAGAAGTCGAGACCGAGGGCGGTGGTGGTTATGTAGGCTTGATCGCGCGATTACCTAGACAGCCCGTCATTCGGGGTTAGCTCGAGCTCGGTGCCAGGGTGCTTGGGAGTGGTAGCGCAAGCGCAGAGACGGCATCTGGATCAGGTAGCCGGCAGCGCGAAGGCGGGGATCTCTTACCGGGTATGGCGGGGATACTGGTCGTCAGGATATGGGATGCCAAATAATACGATGAAACGCGGCAGCGGTGCTTGTGCGGAAGATGGATGTGATTGCTATTGCAGCTATGGGAGGCTAAGGTACTGCGATTGCTTCCTCTTCTTATATGCTCGACTGTGGACATCAGCAGTGGGGTTTGCTGCGGTACTGTGGTCCTGGATGAGCCCGCAGGCCAGATACAGTATCGAGCTAGGTAACAACAATTGCCCATGCTGTCCGGATCAGTGGACGAGCAGCATCCGCAAAGCGAGCGCAGCAACACGCGACCAGCAGCATGGCAGCCCGCAGTGATCCCATCGGTGGCATCAATCGTCGGCTGGACCCCTTCTCCTCCCTCCATTCGGCGACGATCTCGACCGGCAAGTGTTGCAGTGTCGCAGCATTGGATCATGCTCGAGCGGGCCAGCTGACGCACCAAAGCCCCACTCGTGATGTCTCGCCTGTAGGAGGTAGTCGCGCCGCCGCTGGCCTCTGCTGCAATCTGCGCACGCTGTCAAGATTGCCTGAAGCGGCAATTTGTGAGCATGCTCGCTGCCAGGCGAACAGGCCTGGGTCGAGCGGGGTCTGCATGCGCGCGTGGCAGGCCAGGAACAGCGTGCAGCGCTCGTGCTCGGATACGGCGGGCAGCACGGGTGGCAGGGCTTCAGACTTGCTGCTGCTGGCTGCACTCGGCGCATCGGATCTGCCTCAGCTGCTCTGAGCGCAGTGGAGGTATTGCGGAAGAGGCTGGATGGATGCTGCTACTACTTGCCATGCGTGCGAGGGTCTGCTGCGTGGTCGGCAACGGAGGCGTGGCCGTTGGCGACGTCTGGCGGAGGACGAGCTCGAGTCTGGGGAAAGCTCGCGCCACGATTGGAGAGGAGAATGACCGATGGTGATGCAACATGCGGATCATGCCCGTCATGGCGAGCAGGGGATGGAGAAGCGAAGCGTCATGTCCGACAATTGATATCACCGCAGTCTTTGACAGGCAGCCAGAAGCAGCTGTAGCTATAGCTACAACAGCTTGCGACAAAGCAACAAACACAGCAACAACATGCCCGTATACCTCTGCAGGCGGTCTTGAAGCTCGAGCTCTATTGCCAGTGCTGCTCTCCACGCCCAGCCAGAATCCCCCGCCAAACCATCCAAACTCTAATCGCTTCGCCCCGGCGGAACTTCACTCCCAATCCGGACAATCGTCACCATCCCATCGCCCACGGAGTTGCTTGCCGAATGTGATTCTGACCTATCCCACGCGACGCGATTCAAGTGAAGAAGCGGGCGCTTCCCTCTCTTCTGCTCCATATTCCCCTTGGAAAACGTGTCCGCAAAACTTCCGCACCGCACACGTTCCACTGTCGCCTCCTTACCACCGCAATAGGGAGTGTGTATCGTCTGCTGATCTCCAAGACCATTGTTGGGCTATCGACGCGCACCATCGAGGTGTTCCACATCCCTGCGATCGGCGACGTCAAGCTCATCTACTCCAGATACCAAGACCTCGCTACTGCTTCCAGCCCCAGATTCTCGCGCATCCGCACACGAACCGCTAGATACCCGCCGGGCATGGGGAAAACGTTGCATCGTCTAGGCAGGAGCTTCGTGACGAGGCTCTGGAGTCTTTGATCATTTGCCGGGTGCTGTCTAACAAATGTTGGACACACTCACACCTCTTCCAATCTGATCATCTGCGCGCTCGAGTGCTGGAGTGCGGTGTTTTGCTACAACCTTTGTCACGAATCCTACGAACAAGTTTCCAATGACGGTAGGTCCAAGTTGTTTTCAAAGGAATCGTTGCCGCTTGTAAGAAAACCGACCACATCAAAACACTACTGAGGAGTCCATTCAAGTCCAAGCTCACAGCAGTGCTCCTACGAATGTGTCAGCGACCTTTCCCTCCCAGACAGATCATTACACTATCAATTCTCGACCTAGGACCCGTCGGAGCAATTAAATACAAGGTGCGAGGCGGACAATAGCAAACCATGAATCGCCACAATATGCGAAGCGACCGATGCGCACACTACAGGTCCCAGCTTCCAACACGCCCTCAGCCGCAAGAGACCAACGCATTCGTAATGCCATGCCGCAATGTATGCGGAATCCCTTCGACTGTCTCCTCGTGAGAATACCGAGCACTGGCTGTGCGTCGAGGAAAGCTCCCCTTGATAGGACGATCAGGCATGAATGCTTCGACAATCTCAGCCGACGTCGACGTCGCCGAAAGAGTAGGTTTGTGTGAATTTCTTCGCAATAACGTCGGATGGGCAACAGTGTCTTGGCTGTCAAAGACGTTGTCCGTCTGTTTGTGCGTGGGATCCGTCTTCTGGACCTATCCATGCGTCGAGCTACCAATCGAAGGGCGGGTCGCGGACAAAAACACTAGGCCGTGGCCGCCGGCTATAGCAGTCTGGCCATAAAGAATCGAATTTTGCTGCCTGTTTGCGCTCCTTCGCTCGCCGATCACGCAGAACGTCCAATCTACCGGCTGACCATGACTGGTCTCGCCTACTCATGGTCTGTCCCTGTGTCGCCAGCGCCGGGGTATTATCGTATTGAATGGAGCGGATGAGCCGTGCTATAACGGTAGCGAAGGTGATAAGGTTACGATATGAAGTTGATGATGAAATATGATGTTCATGTTTGGTTCTGGTTCTGATTCTGGGTCGGGCTTGGGCAGCTTGCTCTGCCAGGCATCGTCGTGGATGGCTGCGGCTGCGAGATGCGCTTTCCCTGCTGAGGTGGGGCAGTGCTGTCGAAGTCACGATTTGCCTATCAGTGGACTTGCTCTTGTGGAGAAAGGCGGTATCGAGAGAGGCTGGAGTTATGATCAGGTCAAAACAGTCTGAGCACGACCATGCGCAATAGTCGTTAGTATGTCGCAGCAAGAGCTAAGGTTTCGCTCACCAGAAGCAGTGCCAGTGTGTGAGTCTGATATGCCAGTTTCGAATGAAGATACATCTCATCATTAACATCCAACATGTTACTCACCAATCGGAAAAGAGAAAGAATGTCCTCATGTCCTCGCCGAGCGGAAGTATATTGCAGACCCAAGCGATAGCGCGCTTTGGTCATGGTAAAAATTGTTCGTTGAATTACACGCTTATGGCATTGGACAGTCCCAAGAGTTGTCTTCAAAACTCTAATACATGCTGTTGACGGGTATGTCGCTCTATATCTCCAGAGAATCTGTATGATTCTCATCTCGTGGGGAATCCCTGCAACACAATCATCAAACAACAAGCACGATACAGATTACGGGATTCACATCTAAGATACTGGCGCTTCCACTCGCTTCAATCTCACTACTGCACGTCGTTGTCAGGTTTTCGCCTCCACACTACTGTCTCGTGTTACAGACTCTTGACAAACACAATTAGTCCGCCACTTCAAAATCCGCCACTTCAAATCCCTACCGACACGTCCAAATAAGCAAACCCTTCAATCAACCAAAAAACAGTAGACAAGAGCAGCACCCACCCGTACAGCGAGCGAGTACTCATCGCTCTCGAAACAAAACCAAAGAACAAAAAAACCTATGTCTCTCGACTACCTTCTCTGCACAGAAACCGATTTCACAGCTCCAGCTCGACAACAGCTTGCCGCGCGCCTGCTGCCGTACGAGACTGCTGTCATGTGGCTCGCGATCCTCTACGTGCTCGCGGATTGGCTTTTGGAGCCTGATCCTCCTGTCGATGTTAACTTTCTGGTTCGATTGTTTAGGTGGGCTGAGGGGTGGATTAGAGGCGGTGCGGCGTGGCGGAAGATGGTGGGATGTTTGGAAGGAGGGGTTGGGAGGGTGATGGGAGGGTGGAGATGGGTTGCGCGAGGGAGTGCAGATGGGATGAGGGTTTGAGTATTGTGATTCATGATTCGCGTGGCCTTGTGGATGGCTTCTGGTTTGTTCGGGAGATGCATTTGACTGCAGCATTGAGTGTAGGTTACATTACATATATTACGGTGCTCGCTACATGTACTTTTACGTGGCACGAGCCCGGTATAACAACACTAGCAAAATCCTACTGCAGATTGCACGAGCACAACCAAGTCTCTCGCATTTCTCGCGCCTCGTTCATTGAGACGACACTATACTTGATTGCCACCCCAACGCCATTCACCTGGATACCTCCGAGTAATCAAATTTCATCGACAAGCAATCCCAAAACGTACGTGGTCTACGCCCGACTCATATTCTTACTGCCAACCAACCACAACAATCTAAAAGGTGGAAGTCGTATTCCACCGATTGACCCAAAACCCTCAAAATTTCCCACCAAAATCATGTGGCTCGACCTTTCCCCTCACAGCCGTGACCTAACTTTCCCGGACTTCCAGAACGCTGCCGAGAACAGGATCTTCCACTTCGACTTTCTCGCGGCTTTTATCCTCGCTCTGTACGCTGTGGTTCTTGTGCCGATGAATCCTCTCTTGGCACACTAAGCGATGGGATTGATTGGCTGGTTTGAGGGGCTTGTTAGAGGCTACGGCGGAAGGGTTTTGGGTGGTGGTGGGCAAGGAGGTTGTTCGGATGGGGGGCGGGATCGGGAGGATCGGTGTCGCCGGTCTTCGAGGTGGGTGGAGCTTTACAGAGGTTTTGAGGAGGAAGAAGGGCTGACATTTACCTGGGCGTTGCGATCGCGGATGATTGACCGATCTTGGTGAAACGTGGGTTGTATCTGGCTGTGAATGTGCAGCGTCGACATGTACATGTAATCTACAAAGTACATACACATGTATGTAGTCCGTTGCCCCAAAACCCTAAAACACCAAGTCTTACTAAGAGTCTCTCGAACTTCATCAGGGCTGCCAGCATCAAACCGTCCTAGACACCCCATCAAATAGTCAAAGGACAATGTCTCTCGACCTCCGGCCTCTGACGACTCCCAACATGACCTCCGAGATCTTACAACAAATTGCAGAAGATCACGCTTTCCGCGCCGAAGTTCTGTGGGCTTTCATCGTCCTGTTACACTTTGCCGCTCTCTTGCCACTCGACCCAATGGTCGTGCATATTTTCGTCTGTCTGCTGAGCTGGGCGGGTGGCAAAGTGGGAGAAGCTGGGAGGAGGGAGCAGGGGATGTTGGACTGGGTGTATGGGAGTGGGAGTTTTGCTGAGTGTGTGCAGGGAGGGTTTTATACGGCATTTGAGAGAAGGTTGGGATGGGATGAGGGAGTGGGGAGGTGGGGGGTTTTGGGGTGAGAGTGTGGTGTTGTTCCTTCTTCAAGAGCCTTGGGCCACTTGTTATGTCGTTGCATGTGGTTTTGAGGATTATGCCTGCTCTTTGTCGACTCCAGGTTGCACGTAGAGCTGCCTTGCCTTGCACCGCCGCAGCTCTGTCCTCACCAGCCACACAGCTGCTGCCCCGCCTTGGTCGTGTGTACTTGACCCGCATCTTGACCGACAGACCATCCAACATCACACCACAACACCACAAAACCACAACTGCGCGGGCGCAAAACACATCCAGCAACGGCCGCTGGGCCAGCTTGAATATACAGTCACAGACCCCAACGATCAAAACAGGGGACCTGACACCACCCCACCACCGCAACAATGTCCTCCTACCTCTCCAACCTCCTAACCCACAGCACAAACCGCTACAACACCCTGCGCCGCACCCTCCTCTCCAACGAAGAAGACGGTGACTCCGAAGCAGACTCTCACATCTCCCGCGTCCTGCGCGCCTATTACACCGAAAAAGCCCGCCCATTCCCTCCCTGGCTGCCTCCAGACCCAAACGACCGCCGTGCCCAGATCCCGCAAAACCAATCGTCGTTCGGACAAGGACAAGGGCAAGGATACTACACCTCTGCCGGAGGCAGGAGCCAGTTCAGCCACGTTCAGAACCAAGGACAAGGAAACAGAGGCAGCCTGAACGATCTGTGGGACTCGCCCGCCGCTCCCGCCGCACCTGCTGCTCCTCAAAGCTTACGCGCCGGCCGGCGAGCTGCTCCCGGCAGCGCCGCGAGACCAGAGTCCACGTCGTCGACGCTAGGCGTTCCCTCTGGAGCAAGACCGCTTCCCAGCCAGCGCGCAGGCAGCTATCAGAGTTTCCAGAGCGTGGCGAGTAGCGTGAGCAGAGGCGGACAGGGAGGAGTAGATCCTAGTCCGCCGCCTAGTAGTGGGAGTGGAGGGGGAGGAGGCGGAGGGACGGCACAGGAGAGGTTGAAGGCTAGGCTTTGGGGCGCTGCGAGGGCTAGTAGTCCTGGTGCTGGAGGTGGGAATGGTGGGGCGAGTGGAGGAGGGGGAGGAGGGAATCCGTATGATCAAGGGCATGATGGCGGGGGAAATGGGAGGAGGTTTGGAAGGGTAACGTGAGGGGTCGGATTGCCATGACGATGGGGGGGTCGTTATCTGGAGAAAGGGTGGAATTTGAGACGTGGCGATATAATGCTCGAATGTACAACTGACCAGCTCGCAAAAGAGCATTGAAAGTGATCTCGGGTTGCGGAGGGATATCTCGGACGCTTTTCCCGCAAGAGCTACGTACTCTCTGACTTAAGGGGTACCACAGCCCATGGTTCACTGACGAATACAGCCAGCGTGCGTGAGACCACAAGTCAGAGAATGGAGAGAAGACAAGATCGAATCTCCAAAACATGATAGAATGCATAAAAAGTATCCATTTGCCATATTCAGCCGTCATATACGAAGAGAAAAGTACGCTATTTACAAAATGCACGTATGTCTGTGTCTCATGACGTACAAGAGGCTTGTACAGAAGAAGTCGTCTCTCACATCATATGCCAAGAGAGAGAGAGAGAGAGATGGGAGAAAGAGAAAATGCTGAACAAAAAACCCCAGAAAGAAGCCACCACAACGCCTTATGTATTCACAAATGCCACCAAAAAACAAAAGTAGGCCCTCATCATCGCAAGGGACTATACCTAACCCTCTGATCCCACGCGAAGAGACCGGCTTTGTAGCCCCTCCTCTTCCTCAGGTACATCCTGCCGCCCCAAACCAGCGCAGCAAGACTGGAAACCACAATCGCGAAGACGAAGAGTTTCACGCTCCAGCTCGAACCTGGCGCATGGTCTGCTGGCTCTGAAGTTCCGAGGACGTTCTTGTCCTTGTCGTACGCCACGGCGCGGAAAGAAGTCCACACTTCGCTACTGCTGGGGATGGTGAAGGATTCTTCGAAAGAGGTCTTGTCGAGGATGTCGATGGGGGTCCATTCTCCCTCGCTCTCTCCTGAGCCTGCGGGTGAGGCTTTCTGCGCTTGCAGTTCCCAGCTTGCGATTTCTGTCGCGCCGTTCCAGCTCACGTAGACTTTGTTGTTGCTGATCCGCGCGCTGGGCGGCCAGCTGGGGTTGCCGACCCATTCGCTTGTTTTGAAGACGCGGTAGCTCTTCACGCGCTCCCAGACGAAGGTCTGCGAGGCTGCCAGGTGGGCTTCGCAGAGGAGTGTGCCGTCGGGGGAGAATTCGCTCCAAGCTGCGGAGGCGCCCCAGCCGACGAAGACGTTGCCACTCTCGGGCAGGATTTCGACGGAGCCTTGAGAACTGGCGAGCACGCCTTGGTTGTAGCTGGCGAAGGATTGTACCAGCTCCGCGGTCATGGCGTTGGTGTCTATGCGCACGATGCGGGCGGTGCTGTGGCTTGCGTCGACGTGCAGGGCGCCGGCCATGCCGTTGGCGAAGAAGGAGATGGTGTAAATTCCTTCTTCGCCGTTGGGGTCGGAGGGCAGGCTCAGCCAGCGGGCATCGTGCTGCCAGCTGAAATCGGTTGCGAGGCCGTCGCTGAGATCCCTGAAGGAGTTGTGGGCGCCACCTAATTGCCAGAGGACCTCGCCTGTCCTCCCGTCGATCAGAGAGATGGTGTGAGTGTGCCGGGAGGAGATGAGGTAATTGCCAGATTCGGGCTCTTTGTCGACTGAGTTGATGTGGAAGGAGTCGAAGGGCGAGGACTCGCTATATCCGCCGAACGGGTTGGTCATGTAGGTTTCTGCAGGTGGGAAGTGCTCGCTTGCGGACCATTCGAACAAGAGCTCATTTGTTTCGATGTCGATCTCCTGGAACATGGAGTCGACTATCCAGCCATCCTTGCCGCGCCAGTGTCCGAGATCTGTGAGATCCACTTGCTTTTTTGAGTATACCGTCACCAGAGCGGTGTTGTCCTCCGTAATCTTGAACTCGTGCAGATCGCCGTGGTAGTTCTCTCCCACGGCGTCAAACTTCCTTGTTACGTTGTACGAGCTGTCGAGGAAATAGTATTGCCCCTGTCCCATGGTACCAGCCTTCTGACCCGCCCAGAATGTGATGAACTTCTCCCCCTTGTAGTATTGCAGGCGCATGTTCAGCGCGACTCCATATCCATCAGTTGTCCAAACCAACCCGCCTCGTGCGTCGTAGATGGTCGGGCCTGGACGCTCTATTGACGGACCGTTGAGCGTAATGAAAATGTTGCTACCATCGTCGCACTGATCCTCCCATTTCACCAGGTTCGGGTGTGATGATGGAATCTCAAAGGAGACATATTCTTGTTCGGGGTAGGCTCCGTAGACTGCGAGATCGTAGAAAGGGACTTCGAGGGCGGGGATGAACCAGGCGAGTATGGGGAGAAGCGCCTGGTGCAATATGAAGAGTCCGACTAGGAGACTCGCAACCGCTATCAGGACAAAGACAGCTATGCGGAGTTTAGGGCGCTGTGAAAGCATGTCTGCTCTAGAGAGAGGGTTATAGGTGTTGCCGCGAGCGGCAAGGGCGAAGAGCGCCCAGGTTTGGCGTCGAGTCCTGCTCTTTGCCGAATGTTCAAGTCGATCTTTCGGAAAGGAGAAGGGGTTGTCGTAATTTGTGCAAAAGATCAAAAGGCAAGCGCGAATGCAAGGAAACGTGAGAGTCCTCCTACCTGCAGACGGGCCAGAAGTATTACCCCAGAGCGAGCCGATGGAGCAGTGGTTTGCCCTGTTGAGAGGGTTGTGCCAATGCTCGGTGCCATGGCCCGCTACTGATGACGGCGGCGATGCCAAGTCGTCTTGTATCAAAGTACCCGCTCTGCGGACGGGCCATAGCGAGTGACATTCACTCCCTGGACGGCCGTTTCAGCGTGCAGAAAGCGCTGCGGTATGGCCAAAGGCGCCTGATCTTCGATAAGGTCGCATGTCGTCGATATTGGCTGATTCCAAGCTTCGCTAGTTGTTAATCTAGGAAGATAGAGCCGTTGTCAGACGCAACGCACGTGGGTGGCGCCGTGAAGGTTTCCTTTGCCGAGATGATGAGAGTTTCCAAGGTTCGTTAGATCCGCCCACGTGCAGGCAGGGAACGTGCGCGTCCGCTGAGGGCACGAAGGAAATAACCGAGTCTCGGGATGGCATTTCTCCAACGGTGGTGGGCCTCTGACTGCTCAGCCTCTGTATGGGTACGTACGTATCTCCATACTGGCGCTGGCGTCCGTACGCTGTACGCGTACTGCTTGCAGGCGTCACATGACATCCATGATAACAGAGCGCGAGCGGCTCGGACTCGTCCTTGGTGTGGCAGCAGAATGAGCAGCCGATCATTTGCCGGGCGCACTGTGTTCCCGATGTAGAGGCTGGCCAACCAGGAGGCCAGGAGGAGCCGTCTTTGCAAGTCCGATGAGGCGAGCGCCTTTCCTGTCCGAAGCCATAGGTGCTGAAGTATAGGCAGGTGTCGAGAAGTGTAGTCGTTATTCCTGAGCTAGGGTTACACAAAGCGCACAAGTGGCTGATTGTTGCACCAGACACTCGGTACGCTCTGTTCAGCCAATCCAATGCCAGCTGAGGGCTCGGCTGAGCCCACTTTGTCGAAAATGATGGGAACAATCATGTCCAGCAGAAACGAAGCTGGAAAGACTTCAAACGGCACATATAGAAGGACTGATGAGCAAGACATTGCGGCGTTGAAAATATTTGTGCCATTGACTATCCTGTCGCCTACACTAGGTTGACCCATAAGGCAAAATCCTCCTAAGCGAAGGATTCAGCACAGACAACCATCCACCGAAACATAAAAGTACGAATACGCGCAAGTACCATTCCTTGCTCTCATGCACGCATGTGCGGGCGCCCTTACGTCAAGTGCAATCATGCTGTCGCTCAAGTCTTGCGATGCGAGAGATACTTTCGGAGACGTTGCTGACGACGTTGCCCGCATCCTCTCTTCAGACCTCACGTCGAAATGTCATTCGATCGTTGCCTGTGCGAGGAATGGCCGGTAATGTCCAGAATTTCAAAACTTCTGACTTCAGTCTCAATATCTCTTTCCTCGCCCTCCGAGAATAATCTCGGCTCGCTCCTCTCGTCCAGAGGCGTTGCCAAAACTCTTACTTCACTCGCTGGATCGTCCGAGCAAGTTCGCCGTAGCAACCTCGCATCATGGCGTCTGAACTTTTGGCAGGGATTGAGTTTGACCATGGGCGTAAGATTATGCTACTGCCATGCTCTCTTTGCTCTACATCGAATTTACTGTCATCACAGTATGACGCCTGCTCGGTATCGGTTTCACCTTCCTTGACCATCGCATCCCACGTATGAAGACTTTCTTTATTCCCTCGTTCCAGCGGGAATAAAATATCCATGGATTTCTAAGCGGGTGAGCTGGTTTACATGGCTGTTTCTAAGCTCCATTAGGCTTGGCAGGCTCCTGAAGACCATATTGTGCGACACCCTTGTGTCGTTTCGCCTCTTCCTTGATCCAGTCCGCTGCTCTCTCCGCCACAGCGTAGACTAGACTTTGCATATTGGCGCGCGGGAGGAGCGGGAAGACGCTGGCGTCGACTACTCGGAGGTTATTCACGCCGTAAACTCTAAGTTTGGGGTCGACGACGCCGCCTTTGTGCCTCGGAAGCATGGAGCAGGTTCCGACAGGGTGATATTCAGTTTGGAGCAGGCGCTTGATCTCGCTTTCGACGTTTGAGGAAGTGAGGCGATTGTACGGCGGTTGAAGAGCTGTGCCGTTGTCAACGAGGAGATCGGACAAAGGTCTTGTCACGGCGAGGCTGTCCTGGACGTGTAGCGCGATTTGTGACAGGATCTTGATGTCTGCTGGATGGGAGAGGTAGTGTGGGTCGATGGTCGGGTGGTCTGCGGCGTTGGAGGAGTTGATGTGCACGTTGCCGCGTGAGAAGGGGTGCTCGAGGACTCCCAAGATTGTGAAATAGTTTCCGGGAACTGGCGGAGAGAAGAGTTTGGTGGTGTCGTTGGCGAACTCGGGGTTCATGCCGGAGGCGGTGTTCATATGTTGGGCTATGGCTTCTTGCGGGTTGAAGAGGTTGCGCTTGGTGATTTCGTGTTGCTCTGCCCGTCCTGCGGCGTTGGAGGTGAAGTCCATGGCGTCGATTGATGCTTTGAAGGAGTCGTATGCTGCTTTATCGGGGATCACCTGGGATGCGGAGAGGAGTGCTCCGCCTAGTGCTACCAAGGATAAAGGGCCGGTACGATGGGTCAAGTATTGGTCGTATGCCTCGTTGAAGTATGTCTCATTGACCAGGTCGTCCAAGGTGGATATTCCCGGATTCACCTTGAAGCCGAGGGGCATGTAGACGTGATCTTGGAGGTTCTCTCCGACGTGATGGTTCGCCGAGACCACCTCTACACCAGCAGCAGAGAGCACTTTTTTAGAGCCAATGCCCGAGAGCTCAAGGATTTGTGGTGATCCGTAGCTGCCAGCGCTGAGGATAACTTCTGAGGTGGCGTTGATTGTGTGAAGAGTTCCATTGATGCTGAAGCATACACCCGTGGCTGTTGGGAGTTCGCTGGTGGTATCGAAGAGTACCCGATTCACGAGAGCACTAGTGAAGACTTTTAGATTGGGACGACCCACTGCGGCTTTTAGATAAGTAGTCGCTGCGTAGCTGCGAGAGTTGCTGTCCGGGTCGACGTTGGTCAGTATGTTGTAGCCTCCCAAAGAGAGTCCGTCTCTGGGATCGGATGACGTGCCAAGGCCCAGAGCATCGTAGGTACGTGGCCAAGCTTTATCGAACGGCGTGTATTTTCCGTCATGAGGAAAGCCATTGTGAATTTGACCATGTGTTCCGTGGAGTTGAGGCTGCACATATGACACGTTGAGGTCAGCCGTCACGGACGAGGGGGGTGCCGTGAAGTTTTCGGACTTGAGATAGTATGGTGCGATCTCTTCCCAAGACCAGCCTTCGTTACCCAGTGCTCCCCAGTCGTTGATGTTCTGCCGCGATGCATGCGTGAAGGCCAGGTAGTTGATGGCACTCGAGCCTCCTAGTTGCTTTCCGCGTGGATGACCGATAACTCGGTTGTTCACTGCCGGCTGAGGGGTGGTAGTATGTATCCAATCGTAGTCCGGGTTTCCGTAAAGTGCTGTGAGCAAGCTCGGGGCAAGGACATTAATGTCGTTTGAGCGATCTGTACCAGCTTCAATGACCGCAACAGATATGGATGGGACTTCGGTCAGGCGAGATGCTAAGGCCAGGCCTGCTGTGCCGCCGCCACAGATGATCTGGGACGACCGTGATTAGTTGAAATACCACCTTATATGATATGCGGTGGGGTACTCACGTAATCATAGCTATCAAGCGCAATAGCGGTCGTCATTTGGCGTTGCTCCTAGGCGAACTAATCTCTCCGTTGAAAAAAAAAAAAGCAGAGGACTTGACTGTAGTTTGTGAGGCTGATAAGCAGTGGAAGTTCGAGATTGTCTCGATGCACGGACAAATATGGCGATGATGGCACTCCACGTGCCTACAAAGATCCGTACACGAGGCAGTCCGATACAATGGGCCAGGAGATTGCCGAGATCAAGGTCAAAGTGGACTAGTCAAATTTGAGCAAATCAATGAAGACGGCGAAAGGACGCCTGCAGTAACAGTTGAGACGCAAAGGCTATCGGCAGATCGCAAGATGGCTTCCAGCCCTTGCTCGCCCTGCTGGGCAGGTTTGCGATGCCGGTCATGAATCGCGCATGGCGACTGATTGGTTGTAGTGGAATCTGTGGTTGATCAATTTGCCACGGCCCACGTACATGTATCCATACATCAACAGTACTTTCAAGGCGGCATACCTTTTACCTCCGTGGCGGGAGGATTGTCGCACCAGTGATGAGCCCTGAAGACGGTGGGAGTGGAGACCAGGCTGAAGTCAAAGGGGTAGTCTGATCAACTACTACTTTTGACAACGGCCCACAATTGTCAAAATACTGGGAATATCAAAACATGCTCCACTGCGAGCCAGAGCCTTCAAACACCCATCCACCACGGCCATGTATTTCGTGGTACCTCACGCGCTGGGTAATCGCATATATCAAGCATTGCTCAAAAATCCATGAGGCCAAGAGTCTCGCAATCGGATATACTCGCAACTTGTTGGCTGCGGGGGACAACGCCCCAACCGCTTGATATGCACGTTTGTAAGGAAAACCTGCACCAACCCTGAGGATTACATTGCTCTTCTTCGAGAATTGAACCAGAACTTTTACCTCCCGGTTGCCTTAGCTGCCAAAAAAAAATCATCACTCGAAAACTTCAGACCGTAAGCCTCCCTGCGTCTCGTTCTCTGCAATTGCTCATCAGTCTCCGACCTCCGCTCATGTACGACACTCAGCGGGTCTGGAAGAAGAGATGATGTCTTATTCGGCGCGGATTGTAGTGTCATTTGATATCGTTTGCGTGTTGTATGTATGCCCCAAGTGGACCAACAACCACCATTGAACCTCATCTTCGGCAAGTGAGAATCGCAGATCAGAACCCAAACATATTTTTGTCTTCTTCATAACCCCAATCTGTAACAATGTCAGTGACAGTATCTCATGGCCGACTCGCGTCGCTGTCGATAATGGTCGCTCATTGAGCGACAGGTGTGAAATTACCTTTCAAAGCGGGCATGGCACCCTTCTGTATAAGTCCTGGAGGGCCACATAGGAAAACGGCGGCCTGCTCCTCCTCCGGCCCGAAGAGATTTTCCTTCAACAATTGCCCATTGACATGGCCCTTCGCCCCTTCCCATTCATCGCTAGGATGGCTAAGGACATGAGTGATCTTGACACGACCGTTCGCCTTCTTTTCCAGATCTTCGAGCTCTTGCCTTAGCAGTATATCGCCCTCGCTCTTGTTAGCATCGATGACTCGCACCTGCACATCTGCTTCTGCTTCGCCGCTCCCCAAGACGATGCGCGCTATGAGCGCATAGCCGGGAGTGATGCCGGATCCGCCCAAAACTAGCGAGATGCGCTTGAAGACGTGAGGCTGTTCCTGCGAGTTATCGAGGTTAAATCGGCCGCTGCCGAGATACTCAATCTCGCCTGTCGGGCCGCGGATGTCTATTTGGGAGCGAAGAGGTGTGTTGGCTAGCAGTGTGCTCATAGCGCCGCCTGGTTGCGATTTGGTGGGCGCGTAGGTCTTGACTACGAGGGAGAATGTACCTCCGCCATCGTACAGGTCGGCGGCGTCGTCATTCTTGGCCTGCGGGTGATTATGGTTTTTCTCCTTCTCTGGGTCAGGTAATATGGGTGCTGTCGGAGTATACGATCGGATGAGCATTTTATCTCTCATGTGGAAGCCTAGCTGGATATGTTGGCAGGTTCCCAGACCCAGATCAGGCGTGCCTTGCGGAAGTACGAACGTATACTTCAGTGTGTCTGCTGAGAGAGACTCTCGCCCTGTCAACGTGACTGGCGTCCATTTGTGTTTCTGCAAGATCACATTCCCATTCCTATTCTTGGAAGCGGCTTTCTCCTTCGCCATGGCTTGAGCATCGGCTTTGATGTGTTGCGCCGCCTTGTCGGTCACGACACCTAGGATACACTCTTTGAGTTTCTGATAAGCAAAGTCATCATGAATGCTAGCGAACTCATCGCTAGTTTCTTGATGGACCTTGCCCGCGTGGGAAGTGATTGCTGCCTTCCCTCCTGGATGCCATGCAAGCACAGACGTAGCGTCGTACACTTTACCATCTACGACAATCCAACAGTCCGAGTCTGTATCATGTTTCTCGATCTCTTCGCGGGTGAATTTCTTCTGAGGCACGCCTGCTGCTTGTTTCGCTGCCGAAATCTGATTCTCTACCGACGGTTTCATCCAACCGCCATCGCCAGTACCGGGCTCCACAG
Organism: Cladosporium sp. BF-F; assembly: GCA_030463185.1. Classification (NCBI taxonomy): domain Eukaryota; kingdom Fungi; phylum Ascomycota; class Dothideomycetes; order Cladosporiales; family Cladosporiaceae; genus Cladosporium; species Cladosporium sp. BF-F. The sequence goes on along the minus strand of JAMRMS010000005.1, from coordinate 71,793 downwards.
GGTGGCGGAAGGTGATTACTGGTGAGTCCTCATCGTCATCTCGTCTTATTTCTGCTTTGACAACGTACCAGCAGTTATTCATCATACCCATCGTGTTCCAGCTCGGTTTCTCTGGCTGCGTGTTCTTGAAGACATTCCAGGCGCGGACGGACACACTCTTTGACTTCAGCAGGTGTGCTGTGCTCACGTCAACGTACCAATGTACCCAAGTCCAGAACTTATTGCCGTGTCTAATAGGATAGTCGGGAAACTTGCGGATGCAATAGAGCCAAGTCTCGCTTTCGTCCAGGGAAATTTCGATACGCTGGACTTCGTGTCCACCTCCATCATATGCATAGCCTTGGATACGGTAGGTGTCTCCCTTGCGGATCTGGTTTAGCACCAGCTTCTCGCCCTGCGCAGGTTTGACGATCACAGAGTTTAGGTTTTGCTCGTTGCACGCTGTGTCCGGGTGGTTGAACATGGTGGAAGCAAAGTCTCCATCCTTCTCCGTGATGAAGCTAGGCAGAACACGATTGTCCCAGATATGGTAATACGAGCCATTTTCTTCCTCGCTCACCCATATCTTCTTCAGCCACTTCACGCAGCGACCACCGACGTAGCCGGGTATAATTACTCTGAGAGGATATCCATGGTCTGGCGGCAGTATCTCATCGTTCATCTCGTATGCCAAAAGAACGTCGTTCGTCGGGTCCATTGCATAAGCCAAGGGTATGGATGTGGCATACTTTCCTTCGCTCGGCTCGTCCGCTCCCTCGAAGTTTACCCAGCGAGTTTCACTGTTGCCACTCGAGGAGAATGTCTTGACGCCAGCAGCAGTCAGGATGTCATGTAGCAGCGGGCCTTTCCAATAGGCACATCCCGTGGCTCCAGAGCCCCAGTTGAACCCCTTCGACTTCCTGAGCATATTCAACTCCTTGCGCCTATTGCCATCGCAGGCCAAGGCGACAGGAATATTGACCGTTCCGAATTTCTGTTTCAAGTCGTCCATTGACAGTACAAGCTTGCCGTCCTCGACGTCGAGTTCATGGAATTCCCAAAGCAGTCTGGGAACAGCACCGTGGTTTCGGACGTAATGCAGCTCGTTAGGCGTGATCAAACCGCCGTCGAATAATGTCGTCAACTCTGCTTCTGCGTTCAATGGATGCTTGCCGGTCAATCTGATCAAATGATCCGACCGCGGCAACCAGTTGTCTGGGGACAACTGATCTTGTTCATCGATGGCTATGGTTGTGCGATTCTGCGTTTGCGGGCTTCTACGCTTGCCGTCGTTGTGCTTGAGCGACTTGCGATAGCCTCTCTCATGCTGCAGTGACTTTAAAAGAGCAATCTCCTGTGGCGTGTATCGCTCCAGTAGCTTCTGATACCCAGTCGTTGGCTGTTCAGACGAAGCGGAGTCAGTGGCATAAGCGTCATGATGTTTCTGCTTACCATCCTCCTTTCGCCTCCAGTTGTTCTCCTCCTCATCTTCTTCGCCTTCTTTATGCTCATCCCTTCGTACAATCTGTACTCCATCTCCGGTCTTGTTTTCTTGCTCTGCCTCTGCTTGTCGCTCCTTCTTTTTGCGTTCGACGTTGGCAGGCCAATCCTGTTCATACTTCACCCAAGTCTCTGTGGCATCGAGTACATACCTCCAGCCGATCGACTTGTTCTCCGGATGCTGTAAATGTAAGTCCGGCTCGTGCGAGATGATATCACGGAAATTGAGCAGCTCGCCTGTGGCCTTCCTGGTTGTGAGGTCCGCGAATTTGGCTTCTGCGGCTTTTCCAGTAGCTGAGTCGCTCAAGTCGACCTCACTCTCTTCGCTACTGGGCGAATGGGTCGAATCTGGAGGCTCATTGACCTGCTCATCGCCAGTGTGCGTGAGACCTGGTCTTCGGTTCTGTCGATTCTTGAGTCCAACGCGATGTTGTGAACCTATGAAAGCCCAATCTGGCTCTTTCTCGATGTCTGATGCAGAGCTACCCGGATGGTTCTGAACGGTAACTTGCCATGGTATCTGCGGCATCGTGGGCAATCGGAGTGACAATGTACAGAGAGATGAGGAGTCGAAGACCGGCAGCAGGGAGAGAGGGGCTTATGAACAGGCGAGAGCTGCGTTGACATCCAACCGCGGCACGGGTGATGATGCATCATTGTTTTACCTTTTTGTTGGCAACTCCGCGGCCTAGACATGACTTGTACTGCCTCATGGGAGTTGCACCGTTGAAGACCACCAATGGAGACTTTCGACAATGAGAGATAAGCCAACAATCGAGCAAATACATTAGGCTGCCAGGTTGTGTAAGTCGAACATGTGTTATTGAGTGTCTTGTAATTTACGATGTTGGGAGCAAAGGCAGCTAGACACTGCCCGGTCCGGAGACAGTGTGATGTCCGATGCATGTCTTAGGTAACCCCGGAGGAGGCGGGACGAAGCTTAAAACTACTCGAAGAAACCTGGCTGGTTCATCCTGACATCATGCTGACGCCGGACTTCATGCCGATGGATCAGAGCTGCAGAAGTCTGGTCAACGGCGATCACTCCTGCGGGAATACGACACCTCGAACACCATTCGCTGTATTGAATTCGTCTGGGTGCATGGCTCCTTGGCGACTACGAAGAGGAGGGATATCAACAATGATATTCGATCGCATTGGATGGCGTTGCAGCGGCTGGACTCGTTAAAAGGGAGGGAGTTGAAGTCATGATTGGTCTACGTCTTCTGCCAGGTTTCAGTCAAGTGAGGTATCACGCACCAGGATTTGGAGACTGCTATAATGTTCATCAATCAAGGTTCTTTCTATAGACTGGAACCCTTTATACCTTGAGAACTCATGTCGCGTGAGCTTCGCTAACAAGAAGAGTAGTACATCGTGAGACATCATGTTATTTCTTAAACCAATGACCTGTTCTCCGTTGTACAATAGCATCAACACTGGCCTGTTGATCACTCTCCAGAGTGGCCTTTCAAAGTTTAGCTTCAGAATGCGGCTTCTGTCTTGCATGAAGCCGCTCATCGGTTTTGAACGACAGCTCATATTTCGCCATTGCCCGCGCACCAGCAAATGCAAGGTCAGGTGAGAGTTTGCGCACCTGTGAAAAGTCGATGGACCTGCCATGTGCGCGTCAGTATCTCAAAGAATGGCGAAGCGCTGCGACTAAAGTCTCATCGCTGGCTCTCTTAAGATCAAGAATGCACCCAGCCGCTGATTCGAAGGCTATCCGGATCTTTCGATCAAGGTTTTGAGAGAACTGCGCAGAGCTGCGTCGCAGCTTGCAGGATCTATGGAGACCACATTTCTCGCCCCATATATGACCCACGAGAGATATTCTTGTGTACTCGGTTGCCATAAAGACTTGTTCATTCACGTCGGATGGCTCATATGCATCGTCGCAATCTTCATCGAGTTGTAGTGCAAGGACAAAACACGGCACCGCGCGGTGCAAGCCTTGATGCCAGCCATCGACCTGTATCTCCTTCAACGCTGAGCGAACGTCAGCCAATCGCTCAATCCAGTTCTCGTGCATCATCGAGGAAACCAGGACAGAATTTATGTCACCCTCGGGTGTGGTCCGAGCTGCCGCCAGTAATGCTCTGAGCATTGGATGGAGAGGATTGTGAGCCTGGACATCACGCAGAGGCCAAAAATGACACAAGTGCTGTGGTAGTGGACAATACCTGGGAGGCACATTTAAGCTCAGAGTATTTGCTGTCTCAATGTAGCCATTCATGGATACTTTATAAGCTTGTCCACCTTCGACTTTCGCAATATCTACGAACGTGTCATTGGCAAAGTAGATACTGACAGTCCTAGGAACTGCAATTAGTTAAAATGACACAGACTACGTAGGTCATGATCCTTTCCCGTAGTCGTGGGAAGGCGAGATTCCGATACCATAGTGACTCTGAATAGTCGTTCCGCCACACAGGATACTCGGCGCCACAGTGACAGCATGGGGATCGCATGATATTGACGATAGGAAGAATCCTGCTCGGACCGTAGGAAGAGGAGGTAGCAAAGACAGAAATGTTTCGACGAGTACCAACTGTATCCTCAGACCATCTGGGAAGATTTCATCGAGGGGTATTCCTTACAGACGCGATGTTTGCTCCACGTGATGCGACACAAGATTGACGAGATGGCACGTGGTCGCACCAATGGCATGAAGACAGCATGCCCAATTTGATTCTTTATTTTTTACTCATGGCCTCGAGGGATGACTTCATTTCTACTCCAGGGAAAGATAATGCAATGCGAGCAGCATTTTCGAATTGATTCATCTTATTGAAGTGATCTATCTGCTCTCCCAATGCGCCCTGTCATGCTCTACACACTCGATTTATCAGCTTCACCACTCCCACGGCCGCGGACGCCCATGCGCAAATTGCCTTGTGACCGCCAGTGCGACGATGTAATTTCTTCGTTTGTTGGACTAGTTCAAAGCTCATCATCTGAGGTATGGCGGCGTCCCTGGCGAGCTCTCTCCCATTGCTTTGATCTCCATTTCGACGCAGCGATGACTCGTTCGCCTGCAAAAGCAGGATCGGGTGAAAATTTGTTGACCCACGACATTTTGACAATAGCACCATTGGCGAACAACTGCTTGATTGACTGGCGAAGTAGCACGCGGAAAGCTTCGTCATGAGCTTCCTCTCCGAGAGTGAATACTGCGCCCGGTGTGTTGTTCTTGTGAGTATCAGCATCCACAATCATGTCGAGAAGTGCATTTCGAAACATTGTGTCACAGCTGATGGCTCTAACGCTAGGACTCCTGCAGGCCGCCATCTGATCGTAAGCGACCTTGCTGGCTATGACTCGGGCTATGATGTCTTATTCTCCACGATGTGTTCTCGACTTAGTCTTAGTCATGGAATGATGTACCCGACTGTGGTCTTGGTCAAAGATCTGATATGTACACTCAGATACTACCAGATGCTGTACCCAATGTGATCTTCTTTTGCACGAGTTATCCGAGACATCGACCAAGGATTACTCAAATCCTCCCTCAAATTCTACATAAACTGAGGATGGGACAGGGAACAGCAGTCTCGTATAGCCAGCAGCTATACATGCCTAACAATCTAACATCGTGCGCTGTACTATCCGAACCTGGACTACCTGTAAGTGAAAAGGCTTCCAGAAGCTCAACCAGGCTCTGTATCTATAGCCAAGATATGTCCACTTGATTATTGAATCCAACTCCAACAGAGTCTGCAAACCATTATTCACTGCGGCAATTGCCATGTGTCGTTCGTACTGTCCCATAGATCGCCCCACGGGATGTCCAGATTCGAGGGAAGTGACACGTCTTCCATGAAGTTTCGTAGTGACGAGTCTTCTGGTATGGTAGGGAACGAAGTGTTTTCGTATACCATGGCGGATGGACGATTCAGATGTGGTCGTGAGAGTGAGTCTTCTGTTCCGATGCTCACAGCATTGATGCGGCTCTCGATCGCCTGTCCACAGACTTCTATGCACATCTCGGCAAGGTCCCATTCGGTGGATTCGTGAGCTACTCTCAGGCTCTTTAGAAACTCCGCCAGTTTTGTTGTCGATTCTTCTTTCTCCTGGTATGACGGACTCTCAACTGTACAGCGGAGAAGTGTTGTAGTGGCCGAGACAAGTAGATGCGCGGTATCTACACAAATCAGTATATATCCTAGGTCTACGTGCCGAGTTTCAATCATACAAGGAAGCCAAAAGTCGTCGTATTGATTCTTATCAAGAGAAGTCGCGTAGTCTAACACCATAGATGCAGATTCGCGCATGACAGCGAAGCTGTAATTCTTTCGCTCTGTTTGTATCTCAACTTGCTGATGCAAAGCTACCTGTCAACTCGTTAGATCGGGCCAAAGCTCATCGTTCAACTTCGGTACAAAGTCAACGAACGCTATCTGCACGTACTTTGAAGGCTAGCCGATGTAGCACGAGCTTCAGAGACAAGAAATAGAACCAAAGACCACTCGCACCAGGAGTTTCAGAGCTAGGTTTTGTATTTCTTTGAGCATGTAAGGAATCCGGGAGATTATCTTCCCACTGATCAAGTGCGCACTCAATGCGGCGAAGGCTTCTCGGTGCACTCTGGTAATCCAATTGAAGCGAGTACACCAAAGGAAGGATATCTCCAAGTAGACGAGTCAAGCTGCAGAGATGATAGAAGGAAGCTCCAGCACATTGAACCGCTTCCGGGGCCGTACTTGGTATGAAAGTTTCTGGGAGTGGTATGGGGACATCGTGATTCTGATGGCATATGTTTGGAGGTGTTCCGTGACAAAGACTGGACCTACTTTGGATTAACACCGAAGTGGCGACGAGATAGGAGTCATTCACAGGCCTACCAATGATCGTGTATGATGACAGCCCACCAAACCCTAGTACGAAGACTCTTCTCAGCAGCAGCGGCGTGTAATATGCTTGTTTCGCGATGTAGACCTAAGCTGTGAGCAAGTGTGACAGTTCGCCCTACATTGACGATGTTTCCAGTGATTTGATTGATAGGGCGACCAAGCATATCCAACAAAGCAGCATGAACGGTGTCCATAGAGGGCGCCATAAAATCGTCTCGTAGCGCAAGTACTGCCTGGTTCCAAATGTATTCAGTATTGGGACGAGGGTAGCGGTGGAGGTTGTCAGAGGTGCGCCAGTATGGCAGTACTATAGCGTAGATGTCGCACATTAGTGTAGATGAGATAAGGGTAGGATCTTTCTGCCATAATGTCCAGAACTTTGACTCGTCTATGACTGGGAAACATGGATGAATCTTATTGAAGTACCTGACAATAATCAGTATCAGCCACGCATCTTGTATATTAATTTGACTCACAGATTGATCATCTCAGCCTGCATTGAGGTAAAGATGTTGTCCAAGATCTCTCGTTGTGCAAGACCCGGCTCTGAGGTATGGTGTAAGCCTCTACGTTGCCGCGGTACCGTGCGATATACTATAGGATCGCCAGTCGAGTTTGATATCAGGGTGTACAATCGCCTACTTCCTAAGACGCTTTGCGACATCAAATGACGTTCGACTACATCGACATCTTCACCCATCGTTGGGTTCATGATCAAGGAAGAGGAATTGGCAGGAGTATGGGTGGCCTCGACCCCTTCTCGCGTACCAGTCCAGGCAGTCGTCCGCGGATGCTGAGAACCGGAGATGCCTGAAGCGCGCGCGCGTGGAGCCCTTTTGGCGGTCTGGTTCTGGCTGGGTGGGAATCTCTTCTCCCCAGTTCCCCGATCGCATGGCAGGCGTCGCTCACGGCAATAGCGACATGCAAGATCCTGGTTGTCAATCTGACATCGAACTTTGCGATGACGACAAGTACTGCAAGCCGGCGTCTTATGCGAACGGTATGGTCGACACTCAGGCCTGTTGTCCGAGTAGTTATGCTCCATCTCGAGGGCTTCTTCAGTGTAGCCTTTTGAACATGTGCCGAAATTGCGTGGACGTAAATCGCCAGCAAGATCGATATCGCGGAACGCAAGAGAGCATGAGTGGCGGGGATGTGAACGCGGGGGTAGCACCACAGGACATGTAGTGCTTAGGACTCGAACCTCAGGGTTCCGGCTGTGCCTCTTTTCGGCATGTGCCGAAGGACTCGTGTCATGCTTATCGCTGGCTGGCTGTCCCTCGGCTGACTTATCACGAAGTCGTACAGAGCGATATGGAACGATATGGAAGGGACTCAGGTGTACACTGGAAAGACGAGAGACGTCACGTAAAGCAGCTCAAAGATCGCTGGACGAGAGATTTTGGCCACTGGTCAGGCAGTCTGCTGGTTAGATAGAAGTGTAACATAGATGCATAATCTCTTCACATATTTTAAGTACTCTTCATGGCTGTTTATTTGACCAAGCAAAGTAGTAAAGTGGCTATGAAAAGAATTGTAGACGTGAACGCAGGAATCTATCAAATTTCATGGCGTGCCGATCGAACAAGGCATAATGCATAGACAGTCGGTGACAGCGAGGGGCTGATCTCATCATATGTATAATTCTGTGCCAGGGCATACCTTCTTATAACCATTGCAATGGGCCACAGAGCCGCTCCATTCTTTCAAGTGTATCCGCCTGAGACCTTCCGAGTGCTCAACTCTTTCCCTGCAACCTTGTCACTCATTAAATCTTTCAATGCCTGCACGAGCCTAGAGACTCCATCTTGAGAGGTCTGTATGTGGAACACAAGACGTCCGCTTGGAAAGACGGCTACTTGGAAAGCTTTGCAGTAGTCGACAAAGGCAGCAGGTGGAACACCTGAGGCTTTGAGGTCGACGACTATCATGTTGGACTGGACAGGCAGAGCAAAGATGTACCCTAGATCCTCAAGAGACTTCGCAGTCGCCATGGTCAACGCGTGCACGCGCGGCAACTGAGGAAGCGCATTATCCAAGGCAGCGGAGGCCGCTGCAGCCATCATGCCGGGCTACGCAGCATTGTCAACGTCTGAACAGCGCGGTCATAGCTTCAGGCACCTTCTTCTGATGACTTACCTGTCTCGTCCCCCCACCGAACATTTTTCTGTACCACTTCGCACGGTTGATAAATTCCTGTGTTCCAACTATGACACTTCCCATGGGAGCGCCAATGCCTTTTGCTAGGCAGAAACTGATCGAATCGAAGCAGTCTGAATATGCCTTCAGATCTACACCCTCGGCTGCCACAGCATCGAAGAGGCGGGCACCATCAAGATGCATTGCCACTGGTTTTTGCCCCTCTGGCACTGGGAATGCGCGAACAAAGTCGGCTATTTCTCGTGCATCTTTCAGAGGCAGTATGGTACCACTAAGTGTGTTCTCTAACGACACCACGCGAGTTGGTGGGAAGTGAACTTCAGACCCAGATAGTCAGCTCTGCAAAAACTAGTCCTCGATACTCATCATACTTACTATTACCGTCTGCGATCATATTCTCTTCAATCTCTTTCGCTGTAAGATGGACACCATTCTCTGGCTTGATAGTAGTGACAGAGGCTTGTGATAATACTGGTAACGCCCCCGACTCCCAGCAGTGAACATGAGCCCTGTGATCGAGCAAGACAGTGTGAGGCGGTTGGGTCAAGTGCGTGCGTAAACAAATCTGGTTTCCCTGTGTTCCGGAAACAGTCCAGAGGGCTGCCTCTTTCCCAGTCAACCTCTTCACTTTCTCCTGAAGCTCGTTGACAGACGCATCTCCTTCCTCGTCATATATGTCGTCTCCGACGGAAGCGTCAAGGATCGCCTGGAATTCTGGTCAGAGATGTTGATCAACAGTCGCGTTGGGCGCTCCTAACCTGGACCATCCCATCGGTGGGGACTGTAACGACATCTGATCTGAAATCTCGCCCAGCTTTGATCAAAGCTCTCTGAAGATGCTTCACGGATGGAATGTTGACGTGGTGCGCGGGCTCGCAGTCTGCATCCTTGTATGTGGGCTCGAAAGCTTTAATATCGTGGACCACGCTGGGAGACATGTTCGCAATGATATAGTTTGGAAAATCTATCACAGAGGGCACAACGTCTGCTCAAGTACTTGAATGCCTCTCGGTCTTTCTTCTATGGTATCTCGAGGCACAACAATCAAAGGAAGCTTATAATGTGCATGCTCGCCTAAAGGCCCCGTCCGAACGGGTGGACATGGGGAAAGTGGAGAGTGACGTGGGGCAGCGATACGTGGACATGCTAGTGACCGGCGGCGACTCTCCGAGCGTTAGTTTTCCGACGGAAGCGATATCTCGGAGAACTTTTGTCTTTCCGTGCGGCCGTCGGGGCGCCCATACCTGGCTCTTGTTCCCTGGCCGTCGTTGCTTCATGCATGGGCATGTACGCCCGCCAACCTAATTATACACGACGAGCGAATACACCGACAATCATCGTTCTAGTGTAATCTGCCCAAGACTCAGTGGACTCTCGAGTTATGTATCGAAATAGTCAGACAGAGTTGCGAAAGACCTTTGCTATGAAAGGTATCTAAGTTAGCAATGAGGTAGCAGTGCAACACGCGAGTGTTCTTCTCTTTCTGTCCAACACACTCGACACATTCGGCCCGCTTTGTTTCCCTGCAGTGCAGTAAGCATGACCGTCAAGCCTGTCAAGACTGTTGTTGTTGGGTACACACTTCCCTCACCACCGCCTTGACGATCTTACTTACTCCATCACAGGGCCGGAGTCAGCGGACTGACCACTGCTCTCCAGCTGGCAAAAAACGGCAGCTTCGACGTTACTGTGGCTGCCAAGTATATGCCAGGCGATTACGATATCGAGTATGCTTCACCATGGGCAGGTGCAAACTTCTTACCGTACGTACAGGCTGCTTCTGTCCTTGTCTAAGCTTCACCTAGAGAAGCTGTCACGATATCTGCCTTTGGAATCTAAAGACGTGGCCGTAGATTTAGTAAGCCGAATACGCCAGCAAGGGACTATGAGCGAGCAACTTGGCCAGAACTAGAAAGACTTGCAAGGACAACCAGTGAGGCTGGCATCCATTTCCAATGTGAGCTAGGTTGGCAGAACGTATTATCCGGCATGGTGGCTGATACACGACAGCTACAATTGCACAGCGCAGAATTAAAGACAAGGGAACCCCCACCGGCGAATGGATGGCAGATCTCATGCGCGAGGACGCATGGTTCGAAGACCTTCTCCCTGATGTAAGGTTCCTCCTATGATGTTGGTGTGAGCCTCGGCGCTAAGACATATACGCAGTTCTCAATCATTCCTCAATCCGAATTGCCCCAAGGCATTGACAGTGCGACTTCCTTCACATCTGTCTGCATCAACACTGCCCTGTATCTTCCCTGGCTACAATCGCAATGTGTTCGGCTCGGAGTCACTTTTCGGAGGGCAAACATTGGTCACGTCTCCGAAGCTTTCGAGCTACACCATTCTACCGCTCCTGCTGAACTGGTCATCAACTGTACGGGACTTGCTTCCAATACTCTTGGTGGGGTCCAAGACAGCAGTCTTTATCCTGCTCGAGGCCAGATTGTCCTTGTCAGGAACGAAACTTCCAACATGATGTCAATCGTGTCTGGCACGGACGATGGTGTAGACGAAGCCATATACATCATGCAGCGCGCTGCTGGGGTGGGAACTGTACTCGGGGGCTGCTTGCAAGCCGACACATGGGAGAGCCAACCCGATCCGAATCTCGCAGTACGCATCATGAAGCGTTGCATCGAGACCAACCCGGCACTCGTTCCCAAAGGTAGGGGCATTGAGGCCCTTGATGTAATTCGACATGGTGTGGGATTAAGACCCATGCGCAAGAAGGGTATCCGAGTGGAGAAGGAGACTGTGAAATCTCCAAATGGCGCACTGTTTCAAGTTATACACAACTACGGTCACGGTGGATATGGCTACCAAACATCATATGGATGTGCTTTGGAGGTTGAGAAACTCGCAACAGGATTGAACAACATCAGCTCGCGTCTGTAGTCATGAGAGTCGGCCTTAAGCAGTTGAGAAACTCCAGATGTCATCTGATGATTTCAGCAAGTCCAGCCAACGCTTTCGTCTAAGACTTGCATCAACTCTTGGTGTCATGAACGGTACTCGTCTACGCATGACTTCGTATGTTTCCAGTGCCAATATCAGCAGCTATGGTCTTGGCGCCCGGGACATTGTCCCTTGGGACAATGTCAACAATTCGGTGAAATTCCTATCCCTGAAGTCCAGCCGCTTTCAAGGGCTAAGAAAACCCTGACTTCGTTCTTGATACGGACAAGTGCGAAAGAACATCTCGACGAAGGTGAGATCAGAAGAAGCTGTAGACTGTAACTATCGATGCAGAGATCGATAGCACGGGATGTCAGGTGATTGGAAGTCCTATTGATTTCCACAGAAATGATTATGCGATCATCAGAAATGAGTTCTTAAGACAATTCAGGGTGGTGAACAACCCAAGTTCGTGCTTCGTCGCGACGAAAATTATGAGCAATCTAACTGCACCAGCAACGCCCTTAAACCCTGTTTCAGTGATACCGGACCAACTCAGAACTTCCATTGTGATGTCGTCTTACTGGCAATGAAAGCCATCCCTGGTACGCGCCAATTGTCTCTTTCGACGTACGGTGTAACGTCGGCGTCGAAAGCGAAATTATCCCCAACACCTCCTTCTTCGAGGCTATATGCTGGCCAACGTGGATAGCCAGTGAGACCGTGGTTGTTTGGATTAAGGTCGGCCGCAAAAGACGCCCACATACGACTCATGAGAGTCGATACTTGAATGTAAGCGTCCCTATGAACATGACTACCGTTGAAGGGGTTCGTAGAGTAGCCAAGGCCGTCAATTTTATTGGACATCCACGCAACTTCCTGGTAGTGAGTTACGCCTATTGCAGCAGGTAACCCGGCAAGAAGAACGTTGAAACGATAGCTGTAAGCGGTAAGGTCTTCGCGCGCGTACGCCAACACAGCCGTACGTCGCGCAAAATTCTCAACCATGTCTCCAAAAAAAAGCAGCCACCCTCTTCCATTGTGTACCATACGTCGTTTGCTCGGGGGCTGTCAATACGTGACCTGCTGGGATGCCGATAGCTCCGATTTCTGGATACAGAGACTCGATGACAGATATGGTCTCTTTGTTCGGACCACCTTGGGCCACGGCTGCCCGAAACTGGACGTCTGTATCGACTCCAGGAGGACCAATAGCTGTAGCCTCATCCGCGTTCGTGCCACGAAGAATGGGTACCTTCACAAGTACTCGACCGGCTACTTGGTCGTTTTGATAATCTAGCAAGAAATCGCCGTCAATCACAGACAACCATGGTCCTAGTCCAATTCCCGGTATCCAGGCGTTCGTTATATTGAGGGCCGAATTGAGCTTCTCGAAAGAGCTCTCGAAGACATTGAAGTGGGATAGGATATTTATCGCAACCAGTACCGGATGTCAAGTTGGCGTATAGTTTTTCACTATGTCCGTCCGGGTTTGGTGCCGCGTACAGCCATCGTTCCAGAGGTCCGCCTGATTGCATGATGACTACGCGGAACAAGTTGTCGTTGTGACCATTATAAGCGGTAAGATGGCGACCGATGGCGATACCTCCAGCACTCTCGCCAAACAGGGTCACTTTGCCAGGTTCGCTTCCGAAAGCTTGTATGTTTTCTTGTATCCAGTGCAGAGCTAACGTTTGATCGCGCGGTCCGTTATTCACAGACCCATTAGCTTCTACTTCTTCGCTCCACAGGAATCTAAACGCCGACAGCCTGTAATTCAGTGAGACACCGATGAAAGGTTTGCTCGCTTCAATGGACTGCTGTACGATGCGTGCCATGTTGTAACGTGGATCGATAGTGCCGCCTTGGTAAAACCCTCCACTAAGTCGTTGTAAGCGAGCGAATAGTCGCAATTGTATGCGGTACCCACCCATATAACCAAACCATAATGGGTAATGGCTCTGACGGTACTCCTGCTGGCCAAACGATGTTTAGTGTAAGGCAGTCCTCGGATGATCGATTGTAGTTGGAATCGGACTTTTAGAAGAGTCAGACCAATGCCATAATTATAACACATCTACCGAGTATTCACTTACTCCATGACCGCCACACTAGTGTTCAATCATATCAGTGTGCGGTCTGCATCGGTATGTCCAAAGAATCTCACGATAGGAGAGTACACATTGGGATTGCGTGTCCCACCCCATGGCGTGTCAAGGTTTAGAGGTTCTTTGAAGCGGCTACTTGCGTTCGGTACCTGAGCATACGGGATGCCAAGGAACTCGTCCTCATTTTGATGCGCGTTAAAATGCCTGCGTATGTGCCATTCCGCGTGCTGGCCACCGGCGACACGACTGACTGAGCTTGCGCAAGCGACCACAGTACGGCGAAAAAGGCAGTAATCTGCCACTGATGTTTACACATGTGGATGGTAGCCAAAAGATGGATCGGGAAAGATGGAAAGTCCAATGCGCTTAATTAAATTGTCCGAAGATCGTTGATCCCTTATGATGCAGCTTCAAAGAGCTGGAGCAATATCTAGACCTCTTTCTTATCTTTCTTGAACAGCTTTTGTGACTTATGGCACTGCCAGTTGCCTACCCAGCACCCACCTGGGTCGAAGCAGGCTAGTTATCTCCTGCATATCAGTAGTTTTGGGCATCGGAAGAGTTTCTCGAACATGGTTTAATGCCACCGAGTCCGATCGGGAAAGATGCGGACAGGTTGGCCATGTGGAGAAGGACGTGGATCGAAGGATTCTCTACATCCTCTCCATCCTGACATGTTGCCAAGTATATGGAGCCTATCGGCGATACTCAGACGTTCTCTAGTGTTGCTCAATACCGCAATCTGAAGGCGTTGCGTTGCAACATCTAACGAAAGCGTGTGCGTTTAGCACCATGAATGAGCCGATCCCTTTGATCGATGATTCCTGATTCGTCACCTAGGCTTCCACGAACAAGTAACTATGGTGCTAAAGACTCAGGCATCGGGGCTGCTCGGTTTGCATCGGAGCAATCTCTTCCATATCCAACTTCCTCAGTCACGTGCCGACTGCGGCCGTCCAGCGTGTGAAAGACTGGATGTCAACCACTAAGGGGCTGGGTCGCTGCCCCCATAAGCGACGGCTAGCAAGAGGGTCTTGAAGTGATCAGTAGCATATTGATTTGTACTACGCTGTTGCAAATAGTATGCTCTGAAGCCATCGCAACGAGAAAGCACGAACAGAAAGGACTAGAGTGACTTACAAGAGCTATGTTCGGTACGGCAGGACTGAATTTGCCCCTTTTACCGTGCAACATGCTTCCTACAGTACCGTGACTCGCATTTTAGAAGTGGACTCTTGTACACGATCGCCGGTAGTCCCCACATGGTGCGAATATAGGTATGCTTATGTTGTCGCTTCCGGTCATTCTCCGAAACTGATTGAAGTTGGTAAATTGCATTAGTATCATTCTTCTGGGTGGTAAAGTCCATCTTCCGGAGGTTTACAACCGTACCAGTCCAGACCAAGTCTATCTTCTGGATCGGGGTCAGGCATCTGATAATAGCCGTCATATTTCCACCATTTCCTCTTCTCCCACGTCTCTTCCACAGGCGCCATGCCCTCCATTTGTAGACGAGCTCCAGTATCGGCGACACTTTGCCAGACCCGGAGGATGTTTTCTCCTGCTACCTGGGCTAGCTGTGTCTCTGTGGCGCCACGATCGAGTATGGCCTCTAGCAGTCTTGGAAAGCATGAACAATCTTCAAGTCCGGGTACCACTGAAGCAATACCTGTTCCGACGGTCAGCCGTCAGCTTTCATACTGATCAAGCATGTCACATACCATCAAAATCGGATCCCAGACCAACATGATCCCATCCGATACGGTTCGCAATGTAGAACAGATGGTCTAACAACATGTCCATCGTGGCTTCGGATCTCTTGTTACTCAAGTGCTCTGGGACAAACGTGACCATGACTATGCCGCCGTTGGCGGGAATCAAGTCAAGGACAGAGTCTGGCACGTTCCGTGGACAGTCGAACATTGCACGGGCATTGCTATGAGAAAAGATCACAGGCGCAACAGAGCAGCTCAAACCCTGCTTGGCAGCCTCTTCCGAGACATGGGACAAGTCCACCATCATTCCTGATCAATGCAAAGTCAGCATCAAGATCGTGTAGCAGCGTTCATTGCGAACGTACCAAGCCTATTCATCTCCTGAATTGCAGCCTTGCCTAGCTTCGATAGTCCTCCGTGAACTGGTCCCACTTTTGATGTTGACGAATCTGCAAAGGCGTTGTTCTCCACATGAGTCATTGTGCACTGGATCGTCAGTACAAGTTGTATTGTGTTGGTACGTGTAGCACTTACATATCTGACACCGAGTTGATGATAGGCGCGGATGACGCTGATCGAATTGCCGGCCTGATGAAGGCCTTCTAAGCCGATGGAGCAAGAGATCTTATCCGATTCATAGGTTTCCCTGACTTCCTCAGGGCCGTATATAAGCTTGAAGTCCTTAGGATACGACTTGATCATCCTGATCGAGAGATCAATCTGCTCGAGGGCATCGCGACACATGTCGTTGTAGGTAGGTAGTTCGAAGTCTTCAGAACCACGTAGGTGCGGAACACAGATTGACCAAAATTGTAATCCCACAGCTCCTTTTCTCAGTCGAGGAAGGTCGGTCATTCCTCTTTCGAAGCCCTTCTCGAGGTCGAACTTAGGATTGTTGTGAATTCTGCCTTGGAAGCAACAACGAGGCTGCTGGGGCAAGTCATTGTGACCATCCGCCAGAGGGGTGGTGAGCAACACCCTTTTCACCCTTTCATCGATATCAAGGTTCTGGCATGAGTGCGCCATCTCGCGCACAGCAGTAATCGAGTGGAACGGGTTGGCTGACCCAGGATCGCTGTATCCTGCCTAGAATCGTCGTGAGGGATTCGTTGGTGACGATTGCCCACCTTCTTAATAGGCCAAGGACCTCTCGACTTGCCTACATGGCCGGAATACAGATTACGTACGTATTCAGCGGTTGGAACGCTATCATGTGGAACAAGGTGAAGCGGGTCCAAGACCTGGTTCTGTTATCGCAACTCCACTTTCACCGAGCGGGCGCGATACGAGATCGGCCTTTGCCGAAGACTTGGAGACTTGCAATGCTGTCGGCAAAAGTGCGTCCGAACACAGAAAGCCACTGCAGAGTTTCCCGTGCCGACAGGCCCTCCATACCGCGCGCCAGGTGATCCCATAGTTCTCCGCATCGTCCTCCGCGCGTGTGCGTGGGCCCTTTGGGATCTCCGCATGTTTCATCGTATCTCGGACGGGGCGCCTGCAGAACATGTACACAATTAGCTTTCCCCGCACCTTTATCTCACATTCACGGTCATCTGCCGTATCTATACCATCGCTCCGGCGATACGGCAAACCATCCCGAGGTGTATATACAGATACATAGAGGGCTGCACGAGATCAATCAGTCGTGGATGCTTCGTGCGATTCTTGCCCGCTCATCTGAACACGAACAGTCAATCATGACATCCATACAAGATTCTTCTACCTACAAGGCCAACGAGGGGACTCTGAAGGAGTTGACCACCAGCCAGAGTCATGCAGGCGAAGTGGTTGATGTTGATGACCGAAAATTGAAATTCAAGATCGACTGTTGGTTGATGCCACTGCTGTAAGGCCTCAGTTTCGCATGTCTGCGTCAAACACAGCCTGACGATTACCAGATGCTTCACTTATGCTCTACAGTCAATCGATAAGACGACTCTCTCATACGCTGCAGTATTTGGGCTTCGAGAAGACACGCACCTTAGTGGGTCTGAGTTCTCCTGGTTAGGCGCAATATTTTATCTGGGATACATGATCTGGGAGTGGCCAACATCCATACTGCTCCAGAAACTACCGCTTGCCAAGTTCCTGGGGACATCCGTAATTCAATCATTGTAAAATTACATCGGATGCTTGACTGACGTCTGGCAGGTGGTCACCTGGGGCGTGGTACTCGCCTGCCATGCTGCCGCCCATGACTTTCCGGGACTAGCTGCTGCACGATTCATTCTAGGGATGTTCGAAGCCGCTATACAGCCAGTCACAATGGTCATTTTCACCATGTGGTACAGGCGCATCGAGCAGCCACTCCGTATTGGAATCTGGATCGGTTGTGCCGGCCTCGGTTATATAGTCGCAGGTATTGCGAGTTTTGGTATCGGACACATCAACGCTGCCTTGCCCAGTTGGCGATACACTTTCATCATCTGGGGCACGATCACAATAGTGTGGGGCGTAGTGGTCCTCATTCTGTTACCCGACAACCCGCAGTCGGCGATATTTCTTACCGCAGCGGAGAAAGAGTGCGTTCGGGAACGCATCAAAGAGAACGAGACCGGGATCGAAAACAAGCATTGGAAGGCTCATCAGTTTTGGGAAGCATTGACAGATGCCAAAAACTGGCTGATGTTCCTATTTGCTGTTGCCAGTAATGCGCCGAACGGCGGCCTCACGACATTCCAAGGTCTGATTATACGTGGACTTGGGTTTTCAGTCTTACGAACGACTCTGATCACAATGCCGTCTGGGGCTGTCCAGTTTGTTGTTTGCGTGACAGCATGCTTCATCGCGTCGAATTACGAGAACGCGCGATTCACAGTCATGCTGGCGTGCTTGGTACCAGCGCTGGCTGGCGTTCTTGGAACGTGGCTTTTACCCGATAGCAATCATTACGGACGTCTGGTCTGTCTTTGGATCACATTTAGTTATACAGCCACTTGGTCTCTCTCCATGTCCGTCATCACTGCCAACACCGCAGGCCACACCAAAAAAGCAACAAGCGCTGCGATCTTGCTTATCGGTTACTGTCTTGGAAATTTCATCGGCCCGTTCTTCTTTGTCAGCAGACAGGCGCCGCGTTACGAACTTGGCGCTGGCATGATGTTAACTTGTATTGGGATCCAGGTCGTCTGTATATTGGGTACGTGGGCTTTGCTCTGGAAACGCAATCGCAAAAGGAATGCAACCAACTTTATGAGCGCACATGACTTACTGGACGGACAACGTCGGGGTCTCGAGGATGAGACAGACCTCGAGAACCCCAACTTCAAGGTATGTGGATCCAGAATGGCGTGATAAGGCTAGACGCTTGCTAACTTGACCTGCACGCAGTACGTTTACTGAGCCTTTGAACCGTGATCGTTAAGTTGCTGTGACAAGGTGCTCTATAGAGAAAGGTATCGACAGGTAGTCTGAAAGATTGATTATTGTCGGCCGAAAACATCACCATCCCGCTTCTTGGCGTAAGAACTCATATCATTGACTATAATGCCTCTATGCACAGACTGTAGGAAAAACGCAGCGTTCTTGATGTAGAAGCGGACCTGGTCGAAAAATGGCGGTCGCCACTTCCCACCTTTTGTTTCTATACATCCTTAAGGCACCAAGACTTTGCCGTTCATTCCATTGCCCTCGAATTGAACGTCCGAAAATGCGTGTAGCTGATTCAATTAACGTGAACTGGGATATCTTACAACAAGAAACTGCTACGCCATCTACCCTTCGAGACCCTGACAGTAATCCTGAGTACACATCACAACTTTCAACCTGTTAGCTCATCCATGAGCGCCCAATGTTCCTTCCAGCAATCGAACGATCATGATTTTCGATACCAAGTGACCCCCCATGAGGACAGCCGATAGACTGCAATGATACCAATCAGGATTCCGATCCATTTGCCCTCGCGACCGGTCGCATAGCCATAATTCGATAGAACTGCATTGCCATCGATTTTGCACTGTGGCTCAAGCACACTTGGATACATGCATTGGCATGCATCCTCAACTCGTGCGCAGTCGTAGTCTCGGGCTTTGAATTCATTGACCATCATCCCTTGAAATACGTACGCTTGGTAATCGATATAATGGAAAACATATTTCCAAAAGACGTTCAAGATGGGCATGGAGACAAGGAAGCCTCCGACGCTCATCCAAAGACCGTTGGCGAAAGCGATCAGGGCTAGCGCGACGACGAAGTTGGGGAAAATGCTAGCGACTAGTACTACTAGCGATTCCGCGGCGACAAGATCCAGGAAAAGCCACATCACCCAGGTGGAAAATGCGCTCGCTGTTGGTCGCATGTTGATGAGCCAGTATGCCACCAACGAGAAGATCACGCTGATGAGGAACAGGAAAGGTATGCCGATGATGAAGTTCGAAAGAAGAAAGGCAGTAGGACCGTATAAGCCATTGGCCCGTTCCTTGACGAATGTGGAGCGATCCTCAAGGAATGCGGGAACATAAGCGACAGCCATGAATGACATGAATGCTGATCCGAAGAACTTTTATGACGCTGTCAGTCCGGCACTCTGGCGTTTGGAGATTATAATCACTTACGATAGCATTGACGAACGGCTGAATGTGAGCTTGATCTGTGCTCAGCCTAAGCCAGACAGTTCCCATCATGATTGCGAGTCCCAGGTACATGGCGATTCTGATCCAATACACTGTGAGATCGCGGTAGCCTTTGATCATGGAGCGATGCAACAGGGTGAAGATCTGTTGTATTGTAGAAGGTTTCTGTCTTGCAGAGTCCAGTGGTTCTCCAGAGCTCTCACTTCTTTGGATGACTTGTCGAAGCGATTCACGTTGCGATGATTGCTGCCAATTAGAAGTGATACGGTCCAGTAGGAGTTGTTCATCGCCCGATTGCGCTGCAAAATCGACATTTGTGATGTCGAGGATATGCTCTGCAGGGTTCGTCATCGACGGGATGGGCAAACCCATTACTGTCAGGAAGGTGACCAGCTCCGGGGATGAACCAAAGAAGCAAGTCTTCCCCTGTGACAAGAGACATATCTTGTCGAACAGCTGAAATGTTTTCGTTGAGGGTTGGTGGATGCTTGCGATCATCAAGATCTTGTTGCGACGCGCGAAATCACGGAGGAATGAGATCACCTCGTAGCTTGCAGTAGAATCAAGTCCGCTCGTCGGTTCATCAAGGTAGAGAATCTTCGGACTAGTTATCAGCTGTGACGCGACGCTGACTCTCCGCTTTTGCCCGCCACTTAGACCTTTTTGCAAAGGGGTTCCGATCAGGGTTTGACGCTGGTTCCTTAGGCCGAATGATTCAATCAGATGGTTGACCCGATACTGCAATTCATCAGGCGTTGCACTTCGAGGCAGCGCAAGTTTTGCGGAGAACTTCAGAGTCTCATTGACAGTCAGAGACCCGATAAGGGTATCCTCTTGCTCAACGAAGGCACTGATATCGCGATGAGTAGATAACGGGCGCTCAGACCCATTGATAGTAATCTTGCCCGTCTCGCTGGCATACCGGCGACGAGCAAGGGTATTGAGTAATGTCGTTTTGCCAGAACCGGACGGTCCCATCAATGCAACTATTTCTCCTTCCGGTCTGTCAGCGATGAGATATATGGAAGAAATCCGCAAAATTACGTACCTGCTTGGACATGACCAGAACTTTTGGACAGAAGAAATCTATCCTCTCCGGTGACACGATCGGGCACCTTTACCGATAAGTCCTGCCATGATAATTGCGCGATGTCGTCGTTCCGGAAAGCCTGTGTCGGTTGACTGCCCTTTTCGATTCTGGAGGGCTCGAGTCCCGTCAAAAGAATATCGTTCATCTGGATGTAAGTCATCTCAAGTTTTTGAGACAAAACATAAGGAAACTAAAAGTGGAATCCTGGATGGGCGTCTTTAAAGACCTGCGAAGTGTATGGAAAGTGTCATGACTAAAGATCAAGAGGCGAGATCGCCGACTGGCCATACTGCTTGATTCGGCTTTTTTCGAGTCCCCGAGACAAGTGCACCATGCCTTCGGGCATGCTGCGACCATCGACGTGACGTACAGATGCCCGCCGGACCCATGATAATCGCCGTTTGTGGTTGGCAATGTCAGCTGTTGGTGAGTTTGGCGCCGAAGCCCGAGGTCGCCGAGGTCGCCGACCGTACGATGGAAGAATTGCCGACTCTAAAGTCTATGCAACGACCAGTGATTGCGACGGGATCGATGCTTTTCTTGCAATACTCACTGCTAGGGGTATTACAGGTTCAATAATCCATCGATATAGGGCTGCTTGCGGACACAGAGATTCTATGCTACCACTTGAAGTAAGACAGCCGCACGTCGTGACCTGCTGGAGGTTCCCGACAACGAGATAAAGAAGCTTCAATTTCGTCCAGGAAATCCTCGTAGTTCTCTTGCTGAGAACTTGACTCAATGTTACACGAATTACAGGATCGTCGTGATTAAGAGCAACGACCTTTCTGTACAAACCGACTGCGTCATCGCATCGATCAACTTTGTTCTGAAAGGTTATTGTGATCCACTAACACCAGGACACGTCTTGATCCAGTCTGGCTCGCAGTGCTACTTGAAGACGACGACTTTCATTGAAGCCATGTCAATTTCATCACCTGGGCTACTATCGCCAGAATTGATCTGCATCAGATCGTGGTCGCGTTTAGTTTCCTTTGCTTTGCTATCGGTATGCGTGTTGTCGAGGTCTAGATCTGGTTGGTAAATCCCTGGGAGACTTTGAGAAAGCCAACGTGATGCGGAACAGTGGTTTATCTAGGATTGTGTGTGAGCAAGCGGCGAGACAGTGTCACAAGCAGATAATTGGTCAAGTCGATTCAGGGAAACCGCCAGAAGCACCTGTCGGAATGATCTTAGATGAAATGATCAAATATCATCTGGTAGTCGCTCTATCAATCAAGTGAACATGGTGGGAATTGTCGCCTCTAGCGAAAATCCTGGTTGATGAAGTAGCAGAGTGCGGCCGCTTAGCAGGATCCTTGTATCGATATTGTCCTCGGAGGACTTTTCTTGGCACGCTTCCTCGTTTGATTGCCTATCGCACCTTCGTCATTTGACTTAGATGAGTAGTGGAATATCCTAATCTCCAGAATGGGAACGGGGCGTGGAGGCATGTTGTTCCTTGTTCAAGGAGCAACAGGAAGAAAGGCAGCGCGCAGTTCCAAATATCACGTCAGCGTTGCAAATTTGCTTCATCAGAAGTAAGAAGACAGTCATCGTATCATAGAGGGAGGTTTTTATTGTTATTATCAACAATAGCAGCTCGGTTGGGCCTGAGCTTGCTCAGCTCTTTGACAAGCTGGAGTTCTCCTTGTCGAAAGCGCATCTCGATTTAGTGATTCTTTTACTTATCTTCCTTTGGTTTAATCTCGCCGGCTTGTCCACCGTATGTCGCATATGACGATAACCAATGAGATGTAACACTAGTCTCTAGTCTTTTCAAAGTATGTGCCGGACGTACAGATATAGAAGCAGTATCAGCATCGCTCTGCCGTTCTTGGAGATCTATGTCTTGCGTGACGAATAAGAGGAAGTCTTCGAGGGACATTTGAAGCACATAGCTTTTTCCTGGTTGGTTATGAAGTTCTCCATTGACACCGCATGCGCAGTTCGTGCTTGGTAGCCTACGGCAACCGCGGACATCGTTTCTGGAGGGGCAGCAGCGTCTGGAAAGCGAAAGCGCGTGGCAAATTTGGACTCCCGAGTTCAAAACGGCTTGACCAATAATGGAGCAGACATCGCTTTTTGTCGCTCGTACTATCAGGCCAACGGTATATGATTCCTCAGTATTGCGTGCGCGCATGGCAAGAAGGAGAATTGTGTCCCCTGGCCGGGTCTTCTTGTCTGCAATGGCCATTACGGTTCCAGTAGGACTTCGAATGCGAATGGCGTCGTCTCTGGCGTTGATCTCGACATACTGAAAGTCATGCCCGACGCTTTTTGCAAGTGGGTCCTTTCTCAACAGCGGAGCGATAAGCTTGCCAGACTCGTCTTTTGAGATGGTGCAATGAGATACCACATGTACCATGACTCGATGCAGGTCGCTTGTCCTGTGGTCCAAGTCTTGATCTTCAAGGCTTGCATCTACTGTCTGATTTTTCCATATCGACCGGCGTTGCTCCAACATGCTTGCAATATCAGGCACAAGAGGATCCAGGCGAAAGCTCCTAGCAACTTCAGAACCAATATTCGTGGCAATACTCCTTCTCCGATTTATGAGCGAATACGCCTCTTGTTCAAGCAGTTGTAGGAATACTTCGGTCGTTGATCTTTTGTAATCCGGCCGAAGACTCCCACGCAGTGCTGGCTGGGACAAAGCGATCAAGGCGTACGCCCGATCACGTGAATCAGCGCACTGCTGGTTGCGGAAAGTTTTCACGTTCGTCCACAGGGAGTCTTTAGTGAGAAGCGTGTTTCTCTCCAGCATGACTAGGCGATCGAACTCAGCAGAAAACGCATGCGCTGCTCCTGGTTGATCTGGTACCAGGCTTATACTTGCATCATAGGCAAGATGATGCAGACTGAAGAAAGGGAACAAGGACTGGCCGCAGGCGACGATAGCGCGGCGAGCAAGGAGGACTTCTTGTACGATCTGTGATGTGAGAAACGGTTAGTGCTTGGCTTGATCAGGATTCAGCTTTCGGGAAACAGCTTTCCCGGGCGTCGAAATGCATACCCAAAGTCGGCTGAAGTATTGACGCGATATGAACGCCCGAACTGCATCCACTATCCGTCGACGAATGTCTGTTGATAAGCTCCGAGTCCACTCGCCAGTCTTCAATGCACTCGCCATGTTCCGATACCTAAGCGTAGGTAAGCTCACATCACCCCAATGATCGGTAGGTATGAGACTGGAGTATTTGTCCATATCTCGGTCGTCAGCTTTCATGCAAGTCCGGCAAAGCACGGTCGACTGCCTGTACAGGGTATGTGCAGATCCAAACCAGCATGTAGCAAATTGGCGACCGCAGATAGCACACCCCTTGAACCGGAGGTGTTCGATGTTCTCTGTATGCAGGCGATGGCCAGAGGCTTGATGTCGCCGAGCACTTTCCGTGCAACTCTGGCAGAATCGTTTGTTCGTCGGACACTCTGCGCAGATATATTCCTCCCACTCCGGGTTCTGGCCGCAGTTACTGCAACGATGCTGGTCTAGTGGCGAATCCTCAATCTCGTCAAACAACTTACGCTTTTGCGCAACGTGCTCGGCGTGCGAAATTATCTGCTCGACCAGAAACTCGCTGTCGCTTGCATGAGACCCAACACTGACAAGAACATGCACCGCAGCGGAAAAAATCATACCCATCAAGCCGACCTGGATGCTCTTCTCCTCATACGCCTCACTCGCCTGGTCTATGGACAGCACATCGATCCAGATCGGGTGCGGTACGCGATCTGTCCACACTTGCCACAGTACCATCCAGCTATTGAGGCCGATGTAGAGCTGCTTTCCATCGAGGCAGATGCGTCGCTTCTCGCTCGTGTCTCCCCAGGTATATGAAATTGCAACATAGGGAGGCGGGTTGCTAATTGAGTGAACAGAAAGAGTGCACTGGACATCAATGTCATCCTGGCTAGGGAAGTCTACCTTGATCAAGCGGATTTCGGTGTTTGGGTCTCGTAGAGGTTGATGAACGAAGTTTCCCGAAATTCCAGCATCTCTGATAGTTGTCATGGTGTAGTGGCGACTGTGTCCAAATGGAGAAGCTTATGATCGAGTTCTTGTTTGACGACCCAGGAACGAAAGGACTGGATCACGGGAACGACGGGCTATCACATTTAGGCAGCTCTCGGCCCTACAGAGTCGACCAATGATAGACCAGAGCGCTGTTCGGCTGTTGGGAAGCGATTCCGGTGGCTCTACGCATCAAGGCTCATCATTCCGGAGGTCCAGGTCAGATATTGATAGCAGAGCAAGTCCAGGAAGCCATCGAGCGGTCGATAAATTGGACGACGAAAAGTGATCTTCTCCACTGATAGCTTCTTGAGTCAGATCCTGTGACAGAACGAACTGAGGGCATGCCTCGTACAGGACGAGGCCCAGATGGTCTACTGAGACCGACTTCACGCCGTGATACGCTAGCGAAACATTTGCACACACTCCATCCTCTCTATTTGAAAAAGCCATCTACAGCAGATTTGTATCAAAAAGCAAAAAGAGAGCAGCCGATCGTGTCCGTAGTATGCATCGGCCGGGAATCGAACCCGGGGCTAGCCGAATCATTGAGATGAAGTATCTCGAATGGCAACGGCTAATTTTACCACTAAACCACCAATGCTTTAGCTAAGCGGTGCGGTAATATTGAATACATAGAGCTGAGAATTGATGAGGCATCGAGACCTGACCCCGCAACGGGACTCCACTTCACAGCGCGCAACCGCAACATTTTTCAGAGCTGCAATGATCGACATATTTCCGCGTAAACCGGGCGGAGATGGGAGATTATCCCTAGGAATCAACCGGGAACGCATGGTACGCGATCACACATAGTCGTTTGTTGACTCGGCCGTCGTTGCGCGAAGCCAGAGATCCTTCGCTTGCGGGCCCCTCGGGGCAGACGGGACGCCAGCTAGCGTGACACAACGTCGGATCGGGTTTGCCTAAACCGTTAGCTGTCATTGCTGCATGACCTACGGCAGGGATTAACGGTGCTGCTCGAGCATGAACGAGGAGCCTGCACGAGACGGCAACGTGCCTTGCGTGCTCTCGGCGTGCTAGAGCTGCCGGCTTGCTCTTCCCGCCCTGCTAGCCATGACGAGTGATCGCCAGCCTCGCTTGCGGGCCTCGCGGGCGATCCGCGCGAAATCCATGGCTGTTTCGCTGAACCCGGTCTGGCATTGTTTTTTGCGTGGCACAGACGACTGTGGCTATGGACTCCCTGCGGCGCTAGGCAGGGCGTCTGCTTGTTAAGCCTTTGGGATTTGTGATTCTTGAGGCTGGACTGGCTCGACTTGTTCCGATGCATTGGAAGGTTTTTGACGGAGTGCTCGTCTATGTGATTGACGCAGAGGGAGGGACCGTGATGGATCCTTCAAGTTTTGTAAGGGGGAGTCCATGGTAATTGCATTTCGTGTATGAGACTCCATAAAGACGGCTTTTGAACTGGACGCTGTGGAATAGCTGTCACCCTCCTCCAAGTCGTTGTATCTCTGAGTCTGCTCAATTTATTCTTTTGTGTTATTCTTCCCCTTGGTCGTCTTCTAGCCATGGCGCAGAGTGTCTACGTTCCTATGACGCGCCAGGCCCGGGACGCGCTCATAGCAGTCAGCGTTCTGTGGGTGGTCTGCGCTGTAGTTGTCACTCTGCGCATTGTTGGACGATTTCGTGGTGCTGGTGTTTCAGTTGACGATGTCTTGTCATTCTTTGCTCTGGTTCGTTGATGGAAACGACGCTACTCCAAGCCAGTGTACTGACAGGCCTAGTTGTTCGCTTGCTCGACCATCGGACTGAACGCAGCTGGTGAGTTTTGTCTACCAGTGCTAAGCATCCCACGTCTGCCTGTTGACACTGTCTAGTCTTTACAAGCGGCGTTGGTGTCGACTTTGATCCTACGGCGGAGGTGTACCCGAAATGTGAGCTTTAGCGCGCCAACTGCAAGATGCGAATACATGCTTACTTCTTCAGTGTTGGCAAATATGTCGTACATCCTACTCGTTAGTATTCATTCCTCTTCAAGCATGGCTTAGCTGACCTTCCAGATCACCTTCACCTTCACCCTGATATACGTCTGGACTTTGGCCTGTCTGAAACTGAGTCAGCTCTATCTTTACTGGCGAGTATTTTCTACTCAGATCCGCATCTGGATCTTCGCAACCGCTGCGATTGTCATCGCCTGGGCAATCATCTTTACTTTCATCTTCATCTTCCTTTGCAACCCAATCAATCAGCAATGGTCGCTCATGCGTACTGGGCACTGCATGGACCAGATCCTGGTCCTCAAGTCGCTTATCATGACCAACATCCTCACGGATCTATTGATCTTCATCCTGCCAATCAAGAGTGTTTGGCAGTTGAACATGCGGAAGACTGAGAAGTTGGCTGTCATTTCTTGTTTCGCACTGGGCGCAGCGTGAGTTCCAATGGCCGTCTGACCGGTTAATAACATACTGACGCAAGATAGCTGCGTCATCATCGGCGTAGTTCGATTCTGGCAGATCTTCGTCATCGACCTCATCGGCAATCTCACCGGCACGTCTCTCACAACTTTCATGCTCTGCTCCATCGAGCTCATGCTTGCCGGGCTCTGTATCAACATTCCGACCCTGCGACCATTCTACCTGCAGTGGAGGGCCAAGCACAAGTCGTATGCAGATGGCAGCAACGAGCACTACGATTCAGGCTTCAAATCGTCGGGATCCAAGTCGGCTCGCGGTCACCCTCTGACTGGAGGACAGACTGGTCAAGGACACTCTACATGGATCGAGCTCGTGAGTCTACGCTCAGACCTTGCCGTTTATCTCGCAATTGCTGACCCATCAGGATGACAAGGACCAAGAGACCATTCATGACGGCGATGCGGACTCGGAGCGTCATCTGACCAGGAAGCAGCCTGATGCAATTGTTGTGTCGAAGAACTGGTCGGTGACATGAAGAACACTGGCGAACGGGATCCTGTGCGCTCATGCCGATGTCATCAAGATGTGCTGCCGTGAGTGACCGTCGCACCACCTAGTGTACAGTCACTACGATAACTTGTGGTGTTGCGTGCCGTCGGTATAGCTGATGACATGCGCGACAGTCTTAGATGGCCTCCAAAACCATACCGACAAGGCTGATGAGGAACTCCGCGAAGACAATGAGCAGCGGCGGGTTACAGACCCGGCGGGTTTTCCTATACGTCAGCATCAATACAGTCCAAGAAGTCTGCAGGAATTTGGTTCAAGTCGCTGGCGAGATTTCTGTGTTCATGAGTGTTTCCTTGCCCGTGGTGATGTACATGTAGTAGTAGTCCTTCAGAGCCGAGCAAAGGT
Source organism: Cladosporium sp. BF-F (assembly GCA_030463185.1). Taxonomy (NCBI): domain Eukaryota; kingdom Fungi; phylum Ascomycota; class Dothideomycetes; order Cladosporiales; family Cladosporiaceae; genus Cladosporium; species Cladosporium sp. BF-F. Next base: position 43,605 of record JAMRMS010000005.1, on the reverse strand, counting down.
GCAAGCGCAAGCGCGCTCACGTGACGCGCGACGTCGTAGGGTTAGGGCTTTATCCCTTATACTGCGACATGCATGCACATGTGGTTTGAAGTCTACTGTGACTAATCGCATGCCTTTTGGTGCGGCAGTCCTAAACAAGTTCGAAATAGCTGGTCTGGAAGGGCAAGGGATATATCGAGTTGCTAAAGCATAATTTGCGGAGGAACAAGACAAGAAACGACGTTGTGCTGAGACATGGATTCGTTTGATGAATGGGAAAGAAGTCAGAACACATTATATACGATGGCTCGCGGCTACACCGTGTAGCTGGGATATCTACGAAAACACAGTCGTCGTCTCATGCGGATGCGGCTTCCTGCCAATGAACACAGGCATCGGAATGAAAGCGTGGATCTTCCGGTCCTTGAAATCCTTCTTCACCAACGCAACGAACACGTCCACCTCTTCTTTCTTCCAGCCCAATGCCCTCGTGTATAGAGCCAGACAGAATCCTTCCATGCCGTCGGTGCAGTTTATCAAGGTCCTCAGTCCGAGTTCCTTCATCAGCGGGTCTTTTGGCCATGGATTCGTCGGCCACATGAAGTTCCGCCTTTGCACGTCGACGAAGCCGGCATCGCGCATCTGTTGTTCGAACATGGCGCAGACTTGGGCTCCCATAGGCCTGCCCAGAATTTTCGAACTTTCACAGAGCAGCTCGCCCCACTTCTGAATATTGGTGTTCTTGTGGGTGCCGTCTTGTGAGCTGACCGGCATTTCATATTCTTGGAGTTCCAACCATCCACCCGGTTCCAAATTGCTGCAGAGATGGTGTTAGATCATTGGTGTAAAATGCCTACGATGCCACTTACTTGTAGGCCTCGCGGAAGAAATTGGGCCAGTCGGCAAAGCTGCCGGCCATCAGTCGAGCGTGGATCAGGTCGAATTTGCTCGGAAATACCCAAGTGTCTTCCGCATCGTCGACCATGAACTTCACGTTCGGAGGGACACTAGTGGGGTCAGCTCAGCGACGGCGGATTTCCTCTAAAGCTCGCTCACAAGTGTGGTTGAGTTGGGCTTAAGTCGGTACCAATGACCTGGCACTGGGGGTACTCGTCGGCTGCGAATATATGTCAGTGGGTGACTTGATGATATGTTGCGCTGAAACTTACCAAGGTCGATCGCCCAGATGCCCGTTCCTGTTCCGATGTCTAAGGCATTGTCGAGCTTATCAACTGGCGATAGGAAGAGCTTCTTGCCATAGGTCAGGTTGAAAGCAGCGTGCATGAAGTCCAGCCGATCAGATTCGGACTGCAAGCAAATCAGGTTGGCAATTTACGGACAGAGTCCATGAAGCGGAAGGACAAACCTCATCGTTTGGCATGAAGTATTTGCCATCCTTATAGCCTGGTCACATCGTCAGTATAATATCCAGCGAGAAATTACCATGTATGTCAGGCAACGCCTACCGTGATAAGTCCGTCCAAACTCCTCACGGTAGTTGTATACCGTGCTGTCAATGGACTGTGTTATGCTTTCGCTGTGGTTTCAGTCAGCACGGTAGCTCGGCTGCCACGACCAGCCTCGGTGGAACGTAGTGCGAACGTACGTATCACTCCCCAGGGCGGAGTCTTCAAGATCCTGGAGAAGCCGTATCAGCTCTGCGTGTCATTAAGACGGGCACTTTGCCACGCCCGCGAAATACGTACATCATCTACTTCGAGCTCGGCAGGCTCGCCTTGACCGTCTTCAGTCTGCTGGTCAGGCAGGTCTCCGGCAACAGATTGTCCACTGTCGGTGACATTCGTCGTGCTGGCATCGGCTACTTGGCCGACGGTCGCATTGCTGCTCTGTGGTTGCGCTGGCTGGGTTGAGACGTTGTCCTCCGGGGACACAGTAGGCGCCTCAGCGGGTTGCGCAACGTGTGACATGGTTTTGGGGCGATCAGATGGCGTCGGCAGCATGAGATCGTGGGCGTAATACGATCTCCCGTGGCGTGCCGCTGTGGAGAGAGCGTTAGCCAGGGCGTGCTGTGCTGCAGTAGGAATAGTAGTATCAGACATACAGGTGTTTGTTAAGATTTACGGCGACCGTGCAAGCTCCTAGATGGGGAGATCCGTCGGCGGAAGCATGGACATACAGCAGGTATTTATCACGGGCTGGCCACACCGCCGTCGAACTAAGCGCGACTGGAGCACGAGTCGGCCCTGGACACACGCAAGACGAGCACAAACCGGGGCTACTGCAGGCGGGAGAAGCGAGTGTGCATCGGCTCGTGCGAGTGGTGTCGTCTACACGGCCGCACGGGATGAAGACCAGGCAGGCCTTGCGTTCGAATTTACCACAGTGTTGGAAAGGGTACAGTGGTAGTCAGCCGGCATGTGGCCGGGCCGGGAATGGGAGCAGGAGGCCGACGTTGCAGGTTGACATCTGTGCACCGCAGGCGCAACGGCGATAGGACGGTGGCAGGGCGGCGAGTGGAGCGCGTCTGCACGCTCGCGGCGTTGTGATTGATCCGAGCTGCGTTGCCTGCTGCTAGGGCTCGGTCACGTCTCCCCGATGGCGTGCAATCGCTGCTCCGCTGCAAATTGCCTGCAGCGACGCTGCCAGTGCCAAGTGGAGTCGCGGCAGTATGGCAGAGCTCCCCCGGTCAGGCGCATCAGGCTGTTGTGTCTGGCAGCACGCGAGTTGTGGGCGGCCCCATGGGAGAGCGAATAACAAAGCTGGCGAATGCCAAGCGAGATGATGATGAGCCTCCAGCTTCTCCGGGTCACGTGCGCAATGGCCTTCCATGTTTCCGCGGCCATGCCCATGCTCGTCCATCTTCCACCAGCCAACATCACTGCAAGTACTCAACTACGCACGCATGACAGTAGAGTGCGGTCTCGAGTGCACAGTAGCACCACGACACGCGGCGGCCTCGACAGGTCAGATTGCCACAACGTGCTCTGCGACGAGCCCTGGTACTGCCTCAATTTTGCTCGCCTGTCTCTTGCTTCCTGCTGCTTGTCACTCTTACGTCGTGCAGAACATAAATCTCGCCTGCGCCAATGATGCGCTCCTCGCTTTCGCCTGCGTGTCTCGTGATATCGATGGTGTTGTTCTTCGACTGCAGGATGCGACTGTTCCCGAAGGTGCGCGAGGCACGCGCAGGAGGCGCATCAATGCTGCTCTCTCGCGTCCTGCCGGTGTGCGTCAACTGGCCAAACGCAAAGACAAAGGGCTGTCGTAGCATTGGAAGACATGCTGCAATGATGCCACTGTTTGCTTCAATCACAGACCAGGTGGTCGCGGGTATCGGCCCATCTATACGTAAAAGCGTTAGCTGAATAGTACCTGGAGAGCTTTTCAGGACAGGAACACTGACATGTAGGATCGGGATTTGTCGCGCTGGCTCCCAGGGTCGTCGCACGGAATATGCTCGTGAAGGTAACAAAAAGCCCCGTGCTGAAAACGAGACCAAGTCCCAATTTCTCCACGCGGCTGACCTGTAATCGCACAACCTGTGAGATCGGCAGGAACAGAAGCATGAAGTCCGTCACAATCTGTACCGTGGCATAAGACATCCACCAAGGCGTCTGCGCAATGCACGAAGCGCCTTCGATACTGCGATCCCAGAAGGCCGCGACCGGTCTGCACTGGAATACCGTGCCAACGGTGAATGCCACTCCCGATGTGACGATGAGTGACTGCAGAGCATGGCAAGCAAGGCGGAACTTGCGCGAAGAGACCCGGAAGATGCGGAAACACATCTGACAGATGGCGGATTTGTTCAGAGCTAGAACAACTTTGTAGGCGATTTGAGCACCGTAAAACCTGAAGTTTTCTTGTCAGTACTCTCATCGCCGAGTCCAGGCGGGCTTCGATCTACAGACTGACCATTTACGCGCCAACTGCGCTTGATCTGCGGTGAGCTCCTTGTAGCGACGACCATAGCCGTATACCACAGCCTGGATCTCTGTGATGGAAAGGACGATGGAAGAGATCTTTGTTGGTCTTGAAGTTAGCACCGAAGTTCTGGCACGCAAGTGATGAGACTAACCAGGGACAAAACGATGAGTAGATCATCTAGCCCGAGACTCTTGTTCAGCTTGCGTTGTATCAGTCGCGCAAGCACAAAGAAGCCGGCGAGGATGACCATCACCACCGAGCTGATGTAAAGATCCCATCCTCGCGTGCCTGGACCTGTTCCCAGACCGATCTCGGGTTTCATTGTGCAGAGTAGGATAGATCGATAGTTGAAGGCAGCGGCGCAAGCGATTCAAAAATGAGAGCCTCATGTATGGAGGACCAAGACAGTTTCGCTTACTAGGGACAGGAAGCCAATATCTTGCGGCACAGCACGTCGCGTGTTGTCCTACATAGGAAGGAGATATATTTGACATTCGTCATTCGTTCCGTTGTCCTACACATCACCGATGCGGAGTCTTTCGCGAACGTCGTTATATCACACAGAGAGGGTGGGGTGACCAAGCTGGAACGTTGGCAGTATTGAAAGCAACGTGATGCAGACATACTCATCTGCTCGAGGAGGTAGAGATAGCGAAGATGAGCATTAGAATCGACTCCTGTTCACCCGCTCCATCTCCAAGCGTAATTGACCCCATTTGCGGGCGGTAGGGCCGACTCCTCTATCTGTGGCAACTTGGTACTTGAGACTGGCTAAGTTGGACCCCGAGGATGTGGCAGATCGCTCCTTCTTCAGAGGCGTCTGTACTGTATGCGCAATCTCGCTTGTGCTCGGTTGGCTCATCGGAGTACGCTTCCGGCTGTCGGCGAGATTTCGCGTCAGAACTTGTTGGAGCCCGCCGCTGTCTACAAGGAAGAATGCCATCGTGGCGAGACGCAGTGCAACTGCTTGCCCGAGATTGGAGCCAGATGAGGTCGTGATGTGTATGTGCGCCAGATGCAAGGTACGCAGCCTCATGCCAATCGAGCCGATATCCCGAGAAAGCGAACGTGCGCCCACTGTGCCGCACTTTAGCGAGGGCAATTGATCCTACATACATGGGTCGAGACAAGCGGATAAGTACACATAGACCTGCTGGGAGCAAGTCTTAGCACAAGACGTCAATGGCTCTGCGATCAGGCGATGCAGGGACCACCGAGACCACATACCCGAGGTGACCTCAACCGAGTAAACTTGTTCCTTGCCAATGTCTAATCAGAGCACCTGTCTGCTCGACTAGCAGTGACGGCTTCGTGATCAGCTCACTCGTATTGACATGATGCTCATTCCGTGGAAAAATCCTCTGTGTGCGCTGCTTGCAACCGCAGCCGCATCTAGCGCTGCTGACAAAGGATGCAACGCGAGTGCTCCAGAGGTCAACTCGACCAGTGGTCTTATTGTTGGTCACCGCGCAGCACACCGGACTGACACTTATGAGTTCTTGGGCATCAAATATGGGCAGGCACCTGTGGGACGACTTCGCTTTGCGCCACCGCAAAGATATGCTGCTCCGCCGGGCACAATTTACAACGCCTCGACTTGGGTCAGTGTGTTTTCCGCTTTTGTCGACGCAAGTGACTGACATCTTCCCCAGAACGCAGACTGTCCGGCAAACATACCGCCCGAAACGACGTTCCCAAACTTTACCGGCAATGGCTTCGACATCTTCAACCAGTTCACGGCACACCTTGGAAACCAGCAGAATGAAGATTGTCTCGCGCTCAACATTTGGACAAAGTCACTTCCGCCACACGAAGTGAATGCAACCGGCAGACCTGTGTTCGTTTTCTTCCATGGTGGCCGCTTCACTATTCCCGGGTATGGATTTTGCTGTTCCATTCATTTCGCAGGGGCATTGCTAATGTTTTTAGGCCGCACTCACCATTCTACCAAGGACAGCATCTTTCACACAACGAAGATGTGGTGGTCGTGACCATCAACTATCGTCTGGGCATCTTCGGCTTCTCCGGCGCTCCGGGTATTGAGCAGAATGCTGCCCTGCGCGATCAGAGGTCAGCAGTTGAATGGGTGAGAGATAACATCTCCGGCTTCGGTGGAGATCCTAGTCGCATCATAATCTTCGGCCAGTCTGCAGGTGGCGCTGCAGTTGATTACTGGGCGTACGCATACCAACACGATCCCATCGTGGCTGGCATCATCTCGCATTCCGGCACCGCGCTCGGCTACCTCCCGAACACCGCCGAGTACTCACGGTCCATCTATAACAACGTCTCAGTCACGCTTGGTTGCGGTAACAGCAGCGAGACCGTCGACACTGTGGCTTGTCTCCGCTCCAGGAACGTCACGGAGATCCTGGCCGCAGCGCGCAGAGTTCCTCCACTTCCTACGGAAGCCCTTGCTCAGGCCACCTTCCACCCAACAGTCGACAATGTGACTGTCTTCGCCGACTATGCCACTCTTGGCGCTGCAGGTGCTTTTGCCAAGATTCCTTACCTTGCCGGAGCAGGTAATTACGAGGCTGGCTTCTACCGTGTATCAGCATTCGCTGCGAACGTGACGCTCTCCCCGGAGAAATGGGAGCTCTACAATCAAAGAGCGTTTACCTGCCCGACGAAATATGCAAATGACTTCCGCGCCGCGCAAGGCGTGCCAACCTGGCGCTACCGCTACATGGGCGACTTCGACAATCTTCGTCTCTACAATGCCACGGGAAATTATCCGGATAGTGGCTCATATCACGGCTCTGATATGAATGCGCTGTTCGGTACGGCGCAGGATGTGACGGGTCAGGCAAGCACGGCAGAGCAAGACCGCTTCTCTCGGTACATGCAAGGTGCTTGGGCAGCCTTCGGCCGAGATCCTGTGCGTGGGCTGGAGGATTATGGTTGGCCAAGCTACACCGCGGATGCGAATGCTTCGAGTCTGGTACTATTGGCTTACAAAAATGGAGCGAAGCCCGAATTCGTCAACCCAAGCATGTTCGATGAGCCATGCCCGCCGGTGGAGAAGAACGATCCTCGACCTGGAAGGGGCGCGTTTTAGTTCGTACATGAGTGGGGTTCAGCATCAATTAGAGTAGAGTCTTTGCAAATCTAGATTTTTTACGGTTAATTGCTATCAACATATGTATCCAGGATTGTGGAGACTTTGTTGCGATAATAGAAACTGGTGAAATGCTGCACGATCCGAGCCTTGTCCGTCTCATCTGGCAGCGAAGAACATTCCGAGATCAGCGTTCTGAGCGCCGCAACACGACACCAATCCGTCGTGACTGACTTGACGATTTGTTCAATCTCTTCCCACGACAGCGTCACTGCCAGCACGGGCAGCAGGATGTTCAGAACGGTCAACTGGTCGATTGGGAAGCTGATCTTCCGCAGGATGACACTGCATGCTGTTGCGTTGATGGCGTTTGCGTGAAGAGTTCTGCTGTCGATTTGCTGCACGTCACCATGCGCTTGGTTGTGAGCTGGAGCTGAGAATGTTGCTCGAGCTTGCGGTATGGATTCCAGTGCGACTGCTGTTGCATCGCTTGGTTCGGCAGTCGTCTTGCAGCTCGTGCAATCAGGGTCATGGCCATCGTGATGTACACATGGACTTGCAGGCGTTTGGCTCTCCGAACTACTAGTATGCGGCAGTTGTTCGGAGTGCTGTTCATTTTGGTGGGTGCCAGAGGGATCCCGCATATTGAACGCCTCGCCTTACGGTTTACTGAGGCGTTTCCAGCTGCCCTGTGTGGCGAGAAGGGGTTGAGGATTCACCGCTGTTGGGATGCAGAGCACATGGATGAGCCAGACACGCTTATTGTCGATGCGGCGTGTTTCGACTGTTGCCCGCGAGTGATACCAGAAAGGATGTTCCCATAGCATAGTGAGGGAAAGTTCGGGACGCGGACTTTGTGAATTGTACAGTATATGCCCAACTAGTCATCAGCCTGACAGTAGCGAGCGGCAGATGGATCTGTCCTTCCTGTCAAGCCGAAGGAACGGGGTTCGCCTCTCTGCAGCAGGTGCCTCTAGGATTCATAAGGTTCTGGCCTGCAACTGCAGCATACGTACTCGCACCTGATAGCTGACAAAGGCGCAAGAATGTGCTGCTTGATGGATCATGTACTCCGCTCACCAGGTGTCTATACAACCCTTTCTCCGGAACTGCTTGGTTTCCTGGTGATCTTCCGATGACAGTCACTATAACATCGGCGGACTGCCTATCGCGGTCTTGACGCCACGAAGCTAGCTTGACCACAAGTGGACCTCGTTCTACGGCCAGTAGGCTCACTTCCCGCATCCTACAGGCGATCGCGGTCATTGTTGAGCTTTGCTAAGGGAGCGTACGCTAGTGATCATTGGTACTCGGCTCTTGGTCATCACTCGCATTACATACTATTCACGCAGCGGCAGAGGAGCCTGACACAATTCCCTTATCTAGGGTCTCGCTTGAACGCGAGCACACATGTTAGCCTCACTCGCCTCCTCGCGTGGATGCATGTACTTGTAGCGCAGACGCGAACGTCCTACAGATTGCCTTTAGATTTGAGTCGCACCTTGAATAGGCTTTGTCGCACGGCATGTGTTCGACGACATTCGTTTGGTTGCATCCATCCAATCGTACATGGCGTTATCGTACATGTCCAATCAGCACCACGAAATGCTCGCATGTGTACATTATTACCCTTCTCTTTGCCCCTCCATGTCAATACCCAACAAATGGGTAGACATCTAAAACCAATCCGAATACTGGCCCAGCACTTCGCCGGCGCGGATTTCATCATGAATTCCGCTCAGCTGGTCGAAGTGGCTTGCCATCTTTAGGCCTCGCAGCCTCTCAGCCTCCATGTGCTCCCAGGTCCAGTTCGCATCCTCTGCCTCGCCCTCACCATCAACGACAGTAGTGTCCAGTTTCGTGCTGACTTCCTCCACGACCGCTTCGGGGCTGCTGCTCACTGTCTGCGTAGGCGTACCTTCGGCAGCAGGCGTGGGAACCACTGAGTCTTCCGTCCTAGGCGGCAAGCCTACACCCGCTGGCCTCTTTGGCAGCAACCTCGAGCGCTCAAGGATGATTTCCGGGTTGACTGTCAGTCTGCCCTTCTTAATGACATACCGGGCGATGCTAGTTGCGAAAATGTGTTTCTTCAGATCTTCTTGCTCGTCGCTCTTCTTCGCATCCTGGGCGCTGTTCTTGCCCTTCTTCCACGGCTGCAAAATGTACGAGTCCGGCTTGATGGTTCCCTTCTTGACAATGTGCGACACCAGGTACAGCCACTTCCTATCCCAGCTGAGAATGCGAGTGTACACCTCGAAGCTCTGCAGCGGTGCGATCTCGCGCTGGAAGAAACATCCGATTGCTCCCAGGGCGACGTAGTATTTCCCTTTTACGCCGCGGACTTCGGCGGGGAGACCTTCTTCGTCGCCGGCGTTGAGGCGCTGGAGGCCGGTGCGGATCACGCTGCCGACATAGTGGGCGCGAGCGACGTCGAGGTCGGCGAAGTAGGTCGAGTTGGATTTGTGCAGGTTGTAGTCGCAGTCGTAGGGGGTGTTGAAGGAGGAGGTTATCATGGGAGCGAAGAGGTCGCGCGGAGTGCGTTCATGTTTTTGCAGGAAGATTTGGTAGATTAGGCCTTTGAAGACGCGCCACTATTGTGGTGGAGAGGAACGTGTTAGTGAAAGGTCGGATCTCTAGAGCTTTTTCTTCGGAGGCAGACATCTTGTCTCGTGAGGGCAAAGTGGGGGTCGTGAAGGGTCAACGTACATGCCAGACGAAAGGTAGGTTCTTCAAGTTCAGCAGCGCAAAGGCTACTACCAGAAGGCGCAACATGTTGCCCGTGATACGACCGCCCAGCAATTGTGTGAAGCGGTTTCGCAAAGAGGGAACTCCTGCTATGGCGGCCAGACTGGCGCCGAAGCTAAGAGTCCCCGCCACCATGGGAAGACGTTGTACGGCCGACATCGCGAGGGAAGCAAGTGTACAAGGTGGTGGGTGAGGATGGGTGCCAGATTATGGCTACCAGTATGTGGGCATATACACTCAACGAGGCATGGCGAAGGTGGACAGACACTGCGATGGCCAAGGACTTGTCCCTGGTGATCTCCTGGTCATCTGTCCCTGGGAGGATTTGAGGCTGAAAGTCAAAACATTCTTGACGCTGGACCGAGGCACGGAATGCGAATGCTCCGACAGGGCTGACAGAGCCGCATTCACGTGGCATGTCTTGCAAGTCGTGCTCTTGCTCTTGCTGGTCGCGCAATCATTGATTTGGATGAGTCCTACATGCAGTTCATCTCTACCAAGTCCTGGCAGAATCGATGCTTGCGAAGTGATTGCTGGAGGCAAGCTCACGAACAGGCACCCACATCTCACATCACCCATCACTTCGACCGAGTTCGTGAACGTTGTTTTCATGCAATGCTGGTGCCTCCAGCGCGGTCTATGATACATGCCGCTTGTCCACTTTCAAGCATCTAATTACCCTCAAGCTGGCTGACGCACTCCTTCATCTCCTCGTCGGTGTAGATGCGGAAGCCCTTGTCCTTGGTGATGCTGGAAAGCTGCACGTTCTTTGCATCAAGCTTCTCCTCCATGACCTGCTTGAGTGTGCGGAGGGTGAGAGTCTCCGCCTCCTTGAGGGTCAAGCTCCTGTGTGATGGGTTAGCAAGAGCTTTGCCGATGGAAGGATAGTGGGGTTTGACGTACTTGTGGTACTCGTTCACGAGCTCTGCCTGTGCACCTTCTGAGCCAGAGCCGATGGCTTTGGCGTCGTAGCGGTAGAATGTACCGGAGGGCTCTGCGTGGTAGCTGTAATGTCACGTCAGTCTTTGATGACCATCCGCAGAGCAAGCTTCTCGGACTCACAGCGAAGGGCCATTCTCATCCCAACCTCCAATGAGCAATGCCACACCGAAAGGTCGCGACATGATGCTCTCCTCTCCCTCTGCACCCTCACCGAATCTCAGCGCAAGATCGCATATGCTTTGTGTGCAGCTCTCAACGGACAGAGGCTCGGCGTAGTTGAAGTGATGTGATTGTGATGTCACGCTGTCCCATTGTCAGCCCACATGTCTTCTCTTGCCCAGCTCCAATGCTCCAACATACCGCGCATGCTCGATGAGTGTTCTGCTGTCTGCCTGAAGACCAGAGATGGCGCAACCGATGTGCTTGTCAATTTCGACAATCTTCTCCACGGAGCTGGTCTCCAGCAGCGTGCTCGTCACTCTCTTTTCCACACCCAAGACGACACCTTCGCTAGTTTGGATTCCGATGGCTGTGCTGCCAAGCTTGATGGCTTCGAGGGAGTATTCGACTTGGAAGAGACGGCCTTCGGGTGAGAAGGTGCTAGGTGATTGTTAGTCGGATGAAAGTTGAGTGGCAGGCGCGGATGCATACTTGATACCACGATCTGGGGAAGACAACTTGTTAGCCAGAGTTCAATTCCGGAGTTTCAACAAGTATTGTGCGCCGTCAGACTGGCGTGCAGGAAAAGCACGAATGCGGATTGTGGAATGGTGATGGAGCTTGTAGCGTGGAAATAACGTACCGTACTCAGATCGTGCGATGAACATGTTGGCGGTTGTGTTGTTTTGATTTGGCTGATCCGCGCTGCTGCCGCGGTTCTCTTATCGGATGGGCGTGTGTTGTGCAAAAGGCGACAGGGGGAGAGGTGGCGGTGTTGTTTGGTATGGTGGAAGATGAGTTGGTTGCAGCAAGACTGGCGTATGGCTGGCTGGCTGGCCGCTAGGCAGAGCTGCGGTGTCGTCAACTTGGAGCTCAGAGCGATGCGGCTCTGCGGGCGATCAACGCTAGGCTGGATTGGGCGCACCAGACGCGCTTTCTGTTTGGGCAGACACGCGCGATCCCCGCAATCCATCGATGGATGAGTGAGTGTTGCTGAAGCTGGGCAATATTCACATGCCGCGTGCTGCTGGGTGAGGGCTAGTCTTGCACGGCAAAGCCTGACACACAACCAATAACACCTCCACATACTATGTACGAGACGAGCAATGGCATCCAACCCGCCTCCTCGTGGCGTCTCGGTCGCTGAAAGACGAGCTTCGGCCGCCCTGCGCCAACAACAGTCGCGACCAGCCAGTACTGCCACCGACCGCATGCGGAACACCTCAAACGACAGCCGCTCTGGATCGCAGAGCTCGCAGGTCCGCAAGACCACGACCACGACCACCGAGACATCTACGCGACGGCGAGCACTCGAGCAAGAAGCTGTCCTTAGGCGCACAAAGACCCCAATCCAGGCTCAAGAGCATAGACGAAGTCCGCGGCCAGAAGTACAGGATGTCAAGAGAAGGTCGACCGCACAGAAGCCGGAGCCTGGTATACCGCCTGCACCCCCAGTCTGGAGCCCGACCGCGACACTTCTCTCCCCTACACCGACGCAAGCACCATTAGCCAGCCGAGTGTCGGTACCGCCGCAAGCCAAGCATGCACCGGCAGCCCTGGGTCCCTCTCCCATGACTGGATTGAGTTTGGCTGAGCAGGAAAAGGCTCTGATTGACGATCTGCTGTTCGTTCTGCTAGGGTTCGAGGGGCAGTACATCACATTCTCACTACAAAGCGCACGGGATCCGGAGCCATACAATCCTTTCGACGAGAAAAGCCGGCTCTCTGGACCAAGCTATGCCATTTCTTCTGGCGTCGATCCAAGTCTACGAGACCTGGCTTTGCAGATTCTCAGGACAGCCACTCATGCTTCGGCCTTGGAGGCGTTTTGCGAGGTCATGAGTCGGGACGAGTACGGCAGTGTCAGCCATGCCTTGTGCGCTGCGATTCGAAGGCTACAGAAGGACTTCTTGATTCTGGTCGCTCAACTCGAAAACCAATACCTCACCAATGAAGGCTTCAGCCTGCATCAAATGTCCCTCTACCTCAAGAAGAGCGCGCATGTCATGTCGCAGCTATACGCTTTGGCCCAAGAAGTTCTGACTGAGAACGCTTTGATCGGCGAGCCGATGGAGGAAGACGAGGACGAGGAAGACGATGAGGACGACTTCGAAAACGTCCTGGCATCGCTCAAGGAGGGTCGAGGAGCTTCATCGAAAGGGAAGAAATCTTGCATCGGCGGAGCTTTACTGTCGCTTTTGACCAAACGATTACAGGCTATGAGTGGCGATCCGCAAGCAAAAGAGCTGTTATCGTCCCTGCTGAAAGACGCATCGAAGCCGTACGTGCGGATGTTGAATGAGTGGCTGCATCATGGCAATGTGAAGGACCCTCATCAAGAATTCATGGTCAAGGAAGCCAAGTCGATCAAGCGCGAACTTCTAGAGCAAGACTACACAGATGAGTACTGGGAAAAGCGGTATACACTACGGCAGGAATTGGTTCCGCCACAGCTCGAAGGCGTTCGCGATCGGGTACTTCTCGCTGGCAAATATTTAAACGTGGTGCGCGAATGCTCATCGGTCGCGATATTCTCGACGACGTTCAACACTGATCTCTCTTCTACTGTTGGCATTCCACACGATGTCTTTGACATGAACCTTGTCGCCAATGTCAACCAAGCATACACAAACGCCAACGCAGCACTCATGCGCCTACTGCTAACAACACACCAACTACCGCAGAGGCTAAGCAGTCTCAAACATTACTTCTTCCTCGACCGCTCAGACTGGTTCACTTACTTCCTGGAATTGTCGCAATCTGAGTTGAGAAAGAGCGCCAGATCGGCAAATGTCGGCAAACTACAGTCTTTACTCGACTTGGTCCTGCACACTCCAGGCTCAGTCGCGGCAGAGGATCCCTTCAAGGAAGACGTCAAAGTCAACATGGCCGACACCGGGCTCGTGGGATGGCTTATGCGTGTCGTCAATGTGCAGGGCATGGACGCCGACACGACGAGCATGACCAACAGCTACATTCCCGCCGCGAACGACAGTGTCCATGGTAGAGATGAAAAAGAAATCTCGGCGCATGAGGCACTGACACTCGACTTTGGCGTCCCTTTCCCGCTCTCGCTGATAATATCTCGAGTCACGCTCACCCGCTATCAATTATTGTTCCGGTATCTGCTGAGCTTGAAGCATTTGGAAAGTCAGCTTGTGAATTCATGGTGTGATGCTGGTGGCATTGGCACAGCGAAGCGAGATTTGAACGGTAGCAGAGGCAGCAGACCAGTCCGAGACATTGGCGTATGGAGGAGGAAGACTGGCAACCCGAAGATCGAGCTGTGGAAAAAGCGGGCCTGGTGCTTGCGGTGAGCAATGTTCCAAACTCAGACGAGGCACACTACTGACGAATTCACAGCTCCCGCATGCTCATCTTCGTGCAGCAACTCCTGTACTTCTGCACATCCGAAGTCATCGAGCCTAATTGGCGGGCTTTCATGAGCCGCTTGCATGCCTCTGAAGACAAACCAGACGCAGGTCCAGATGACGAGCCCGCACCAGGCGCCCCGAAGAGGACAGTGGATGAGCTGATGCAGGATCACGTTGACTTCCTCGCAACATGCCTCAAAGAGTGCATGTTGACAAATAGCAAACTCCTCCGCGTACGCCTTTCTCTCCAGCCTGCCCCACTGACATCCCACTGACGTCTCACAGATCAACTCCAAAGTCACCGGCACCTGCGCCCTCTTCGCCAACTATACAGCGAGCCTGACCCGTTACCTCGACCAAGCTTCTGGCAACGTCGACACCGTAGACGACGAAAAGCTTAAGAAGCTCTTCTCGATCTTGCAACAATACGAGCAGCACTTCTCCCGACATTTGAAGATTCTGCTCGATGCTCTGAATTACCTTGCTGCGACGGAGACTGTTGGCTTCCTTGGCTTGTGTGCGAGGCTGAGCATGGCTGCTGAGGGAGGGCCGGATGGCAGGCCAGGGCCGGGGGCTAGTGTTGAAGGGCTATAGGCTATGGACTAGAGGGTCTGCTACTGGAGCTGATTCCGTTCTCATCTGCGCGTTACGACGAATGACAATGCTGATTCCCTGTCAAACATTCTATCGATGGCTGCTTTCGTTTGCGTATCGTCGCTTGTCCACTGGCTTATCTCGCAATCGGTCTTCTTGGCCCGCGTGGAGGAATGCCGAAAGGGAAAAGCTAGCGAAACCAACGTCTCCGCCATTGGGTTGAGCCCTGCGCCGATGATCGTACTGACGGTATTGGTGGCCTTTACAATAGCAATTATCATTTCCCCGAGTCGCAGTCGGCTTCGAGGGAAGTATATTCCGGTGGCCGCGAGCTGCCCCGAGCATTGGGTGCTACAGCGCATCGTCCTGCAAATACCGCCGATGACGCTATGCTCCTCGCCAAGTGGGAAGAGGTGAAGCATATGGACAATACTAATTTTGGGTATTCCTACTTCACTGGTCATCATTTAGCGGTAATTGTGGAGAACAAGAGATACTACCTCTATTGAGAATCACCATTTGATACTGATTTGAAGGCCGAACCCCATCTGCCGCCCGACGAATTCGCTCGTGCGCTCACGCACATGCAGCAATTGATTGCAGAACAATGCGAGAGCTAGAAGTTGGTCTTCACACTGTGCCCTAGCAAGGAGAGTCGGACCCGGTAGGGTACTAAATTTTAGGTCAACCTTCGGGCTGCCGGCCCGGCCAGTCCAGTTGCCTTTAGTAAGGGATAGCCCTTTAGTAGTGTCATATATATAGCACTTCCTCCTCCATACCTCCGACCCTACCTCCTGGCAAAATTCCAGAGCTTCTGAAGAGGCCGAGCCTTCGCCACATGGACAGTGGAGATCATTGAACCCTGATTCTGTCCGGCGTAAAGCGAAGGATTCACAACTGGGTGGACTGATCTTCCTTACAAGGCTGAGCTAAATACTACAGGGAAGTATGAAATTCTTCTCTCCACAGCGATACAGCGGGGTGAACCAGCATAGACCGCTATCTCATCTTACTCACGCTGAAGTCATGTCAGGTCTGCGGACCCACTGCGAGCAGAAGATCGTTACGACTTTCCCGATCGCATTTGTTGCGCGACCATCGCGGCAGCTGTGTTGTGCTTCGTAGCGAGCGGATAATCCCAAAGCACCACACACACAATGCAGATGGGCATGATAACCGGATGCTAATACTGCAAGATCCCAAACATTGCAGCCACAACCCTCGCCTACCCTTCGATCTAGCTCTCACGCTGCCAATTCTGTGACAACCATTCGTATGAAGCACATTGCACGTGTCGTGTGGTGGATTGAGCACATACACCACATGACATTGTTCGGGCCGGACAAGGGTGATGCGCGCGCTTCAAGCCCCTTCGCTATGATCATTCAAGTTGGTCTAAGCGTGTAGTTTACGTGTCACCTAGCAAATACAAGTAGTCAGAGGCTGGCTCATCGCATGAAATCCTCAACACAATTTAATCGCCCCTAATCACGGATCTAGGGAAGTCTCCTGTCAAGATGTCCTTTCACCTCAGCGCTGAGAACATTCACCTTGTCGAAGACCACATTCTGCGAGCCAGTCTTCGCAGAGAGGACGGCGAGTACCAAGATGCTGAGATTGACCTTAACTCCTTTCTCGGCAATGAAGATGGTATGATTCACTGGGATGGACGAGGTAAGTATACAAGAACCAAACTTTCGATGGCCTCGAGTTCAAGTTTTGCGGAGACTGACTATTCTCGAAGACTTCTCGCATAGCGCTGCGGGCGCCTCTTTCAGCATCGAGGGTGAAGCTGGCGTGCCAATCCTTCGCGTTTTCCTCCAAAGCAGGTCCGGTGAAGATTTTGCCAGAGACGTGAACCTCTCGGAGAGGATTGGGAACAACGACGGTCAATTCTACTACGGTAAGCAGATTTACTCGTTTTGATCAAGTTCGGGAGCTGATTTGGGTGAAGTCGAGTAATTTTGCAAATCAGATCGTGGCCGAGAATCAGCAACTTACCTTTGACTTCAACTGAATCGTGTTCCATGCCGACAGCGAACGCCTCTTTCATGATTATTTCACAGTTCATGTTCGTGTGAAAGGGTATTACACCCTGCGTAAGACCGCCTGAAAATACTACACACCAATAGCCGAAGGCTCGCGTCTCACAAGCAGTCCTCGAGTAGATAGTCCATGAAGGCGACGTGGGAAGCTATGGATTGACCACTTCCCGCGACGTGCCGACGAACATTTCGGATCATCCAAACCAAGGTACTGCACAGGGGCCGGTCTAGCAAGATGACTATGGACCTCGAGATTGGGTTTTATGTTCGCTGCTCAAGTGGTGAACGGCAGCCGAGAAATCCCTTCGGGTCTGTATACGATATGTGAAAGGCGTAGTGATCGTTAGTTGTAGTATGTCGCTGCATCATAACCTCGAAATTTGGCGAAGTGTCTCTCAGCAATTTCACCGGCCCGCTATCCATTTTCCATCTCACGCAATCGTCTGACATCTTGCCAGGCTCGGCGTTCTTCCAAATCATCGGCTCAACCAAGCCAGCTCGGAACATGCTTCGCTCATGAGACATCGGCTTGCAACGCTTGAGACGTCTGTTGAAGTTTGCTGACATGCTGCAAGCCAGGTTGAAGATGCAGCGTAACGTGTGTATTATGAACTACCATGTATCTCCTTCATAGCTCTCCAAGGACTTCATAGGATAGTGATAGATAGTGAGACCCACAAATTTATCCTTGACACCGAGCCGTCATCTATCGCCAGACAGCATTGTCATGGACGGCAAACGCCCTGGTCCTCTTTGTTGGCCAATTTATGGCCAGTGACCTGCAAATGTTGATGATTGTATGTAATTCATGCCCAGAACGGGGGATTGATGAGCTCAGATTTCCTAATCACGTTCACGACAGATATCGCTAGTTCTGCCGCAGAAATGTGGATATCCTCGGCGGATTTTCGTTATTTCATGACCGGTTGAACTTTTGATGATATCGTGGGTTATTGAGCTACCAAGGGAGCGAGCAGGACGAGATCCAAATGTAGATGGGACTCCAGTTCGCCATGCGATGACTGAAGTCTGTACTGGTAGCTAGAGACGACGCTCCTTAAGGCCATGTGTTATATACCGCGCCTGGAATATGACACGCACCCTCCACGTCATTACCATCAACAAGCCGCATAGTTTCATCGTGAGCTCCAAACCGCACCAGGTTGCCTCCGTTCGGAGCAGTGGCATGATATTCAGGCCAGCCGTGGCTCGGCAAGCATGATGGATCGGCTATGAACTCATACAACAAATCCTGCATCTTTTCCGCCGTCTCGATCTCGAAGGGTGTGATTTCACCTGGAGCGATCAGGTATGTGCCGAAGAACATGTACATGTCGCTGTAGTGGTACGCGCCCAACCACGGGACCCTGCCGTTGATGTTGCTGAAGTTGCCTGCCCACTGGTAGCGGTAGGTTACGAGATTGTTCTGTTCGCGGAGGACGCTGGTGTTGTACGAGGGGCAGACGACAGATCCGAGGGTGTTGGTGACGATCAGTTCTTCTGACGGGCCTGCGGTGTAGTTGTGAATGGGATACGGGACGAGAGCCGAGAATTCGCGCGCTGTGCTGCCGATCATCTTAGGGATTCGAGCGATGCCGCCGTTGGAGAACTTTTCTGCGTATTGACTTTGTGTGAATATGAATTTGTTATCGGCTAGCAGACTTATTAGTGTGAATCGATTGACACAGTGAGGGATACTGACGAGAGCGACCAAAGTTGATTGCAGGCTGTGAGATATTCAGCATTGTGCCATTATCCTGGTACTGGCCGATGAAATTCTCGATGCGTGGCATGGCGACGTTCCGCATGCACTTTAGCTCCAATGCAGCATCCTCGAAATCACAGCCCATAGCCTTTGCAACAAAGGTGAAGTTCAAGCCTTGAGGGTCTGCATTACCAGGGTAGCCCAAGGCAAGGCCAGAGCTCGAGACGGATGCTCGCACGATGGGATTCTCCGGCCAAGCGAAGAGGTAGGCTTCAGTAAGGCCAGATCCAGCCGACTCGCCCCAGAGCGTGAGCTTCGATGGATCGCCTCCAAAGGCCTCGATATTCTTGGAGACCCACTCGACAGCCGCGCGTTGATCTTGGATGGCAAAGTTGGTGCTTCCGTTCAGGCCACGCGCGTTGGGGTACGAGAAGATGTTGACACGGTAGTTGATTGTGACGACGATGTGTTTCTGCGAACGGTGGACCCAGTTGGCAGGGAGCTGTGCCGGGATGTTGATGCCGCCCTTGACACATATCAGCATTTTTCCTCGCACCAAAGTCGAATCTTCCTTACAGTCTGGTCTCCTCCGCCGGTCGTGAAGATTATCACAGGTAGTTTCGAAGCTCGAGTCGCATTTGCCGGTGTCCATACGGCAAGCGAGAGGCAATCCTCAGCGGAGTTCTGAGCGACCTGGCCATCGCCCTCGGGCTGACCGTAGTTGACGATGTGATTGCCAGTGATGTTGAGCCACCACGCGGTAGGCACAGCCGATACGAACTGTGAGCACGCCGGCCCAAAGTTGGTGCTTACGAACAGCTCTGACGAGTCGTCGACTGGCTCTGGAGGAGTCCAACGCCTGTCTCCGACCGGAGGCTGCCTTTACGTCAGCATGTAACCGACGCTCTTGCGGAGATGGACAGACCTTAGCATATGGAATCCACTTGAAGTGTCTGACGTCATTGTAAGTGTCGTTCAAGCCTCCAAGGAAGCGTCCGGAGTGAGTTGTGACAGTCAGCTCGACTGCACTAGCTGCAGCCGCGAAGAACAGAGCCGCCCAATGCATAATTCCGGGGAAAGGTCGTGCAGTAGTGATGTGATTGCTTCTTTACCAAGTCGTGATTGGAATTGTCCTGTTATTTATGGTAGCACATTGTGCCGCTGTCGGCCAGCCATCGAGCGGGGACCTGAGAGTGGCGCATTAATACGAGTGCTCAATCGAGCGGCTTTACAAAAATGTGCTCGGCCCGGGTGATTCTCTGTGTCCGGCCCGTAAAACATACATATACCTTAGCTATCCGGCCCAAATTGCATATGGCGGTGTCTTCAGCCGGTTTTTCAGTACTGGAATCGGCTTCTTCTATCCATTATTCCGCCCCCACAATCCAATTCTCCGCGCTTCAACGACATTGATGGAGTTCTCCGTCCGATCGGATGAACCTTATTTGATCGCTTGCAAATCTTTACAACTTCACCAACGCCCGTCCATTCGTTTTGTGGTTTCTTCCGAGTGCACGTGGGTCAAGAGCCAATGGCCTCCATAGCCCGCCATATGATTGACTTCTTATCACCCCACAGTCTCCAGCTTTGGTCTTGGTGCTCGTTCGTGCGCTAGACCGAGAGCAGTAGCTGTCCGGCCCGCCTCGCATGCCCGTAGGTGTCACCCAGCATTCGTTGCATATCGCAACGCCTTCTGTCGACTTCAAAACATTGAGGCCCCAATCTGACGTTGCTGTTGTCTCTATCGAAATGGTAGCAGGCAACTTCCCATACTATGAAGAACTCGAGGGATTCAGTCCACACGTGCAAGAGCCGGCACGACCAGTGACGAGAATCATAGCAAGAATTCGCCACAAGATGGAATGTAGAAGATCCGCATGATCGAATGTGACAGGAGGACACTTGTGCGAATCTACTGATGTCACTGACAGGTAGACGAAGAAATCGATGCGATTCCCTCAAAAGTAGGCAAAGCCTTGGTTCGCAAATGGAGATCTTCGCCGACGAGAATTCGGCCGAGAGCCGAGGCGCCATGCCTGTTCGCGAAGCTGAGTGTGGGTGACTCCGCCCGCTCTGCGCCTCATCAATACGTGTTAATGTGCGCGGGAATATGCAGTAGTCGCCTTGCTCGCATATCCTAGCTCTTCACCAGATTGAAAATACTGGATTGTTTTCTCGTCCTGGGTCGAGATGTTCTTTCAATATATATGTGTCCAGATGCCCCAGAAAGAACAGATTCCGAACGTCTTCGCGGCGTTTGCGCCCGACAACATATAATCGTTGCGCTCACAAGGCCTAAGCAGAAAGGCCACTTCAGCTGTAACATCCTAATTATATGAGCATGCCAGCGATATACTTTGGCCTTTTCCGATTGCTGCTGTTCCATAGTTGTACAAGACCATACATGGTACCATCTGAGTCTTACCCATGGCGGAAGCATTCGGAATCGCTGCCGGCATATTACAGGTAGCCGGTATTGGTACCGAAGTAGGGACAGCGCTTTGGAGATGCGCAAAGAAATTACAAGACGCCAACAAAGAGCTAGAAATGATCGCTAATGAAGTCGAAGTCACCGCGTTATCTCTGCGAAGGGTCGTCGAGTTGCTGGAAGATCCTTCGACGAAGGCTCTACATACAGCGAAACTCCTCGAAGACACCAATACAGTGTCGCCAAATTGCCCCGACGTCTTTCGGGAACTTCAGAATTATGTGAAAGAGCATGGACTCTAACTCTAAATCGCGCAGAACCAGGATATTCTCCAAGGCGCGCTGGCTTTTTGACAGCGACAAACTTGGAGAAATTGGAAGGCTTCTTCAACACTATCGAGCGGGCCTCCATCCCATGATATCAGTCATGTCAATTGCAGAGACCTGGCGAGCGGTGTAAGTCCACTCCTCCGACCCCTATGAATAAGAATAATGCAAGCTAAACTTGGTTAGTACAAAAGATGATTTGAAAGCCTTGCGGGATGATCTGAAGACCCTAGCTTTGACAAACAGAGAGTCAATCCAGATGAACAGCCGACTTTCATTATTCAACAACAGCCTAGCCATCACGTTGGCTGGTACATCTGGTAGTCATCGATCTCTGCAGTTTCCATGTCGTCTGATGTCACGTCAACGGAGCAGAATCTCGCCACTAATCGATCTCGAAGCGCCAAGGTAACGTCTCCTACAGCCACAACCCTATCCTCCATCATAGATCCGGTACTGGCGGCCCCAAGGATGTACTCCCCCTCTCCGGACATCATTAGAGGCCGCTTTATCGCTGCATGCTTTCTGTTCAGCAACTAGCAGGAGCCATAGAGTCGGCCTTGAGAGTGTGGCAAGGTTCCAGTAAGAATAGTACTTCCGATATCCAAGGTTCGTACACTGAAGTTGTGGCGGATCTGGAGCTGCTCACTGACGAACTACAATGCGTTCAATGTGCTGGTCGCATTCCTTGGTCTCAGCTCGATCCATCCCGATCTGCAGGGGAGCCCTGCGACACGTGTGTGTGTCCGAAATGGCATGCTTCGCCATCGCTTTGGGCATCTTGTGATCGCCTGGACTCATATTGTGAGCCACAGCACTCCCGTCGCGGTCGATCGTGTTATGAGGCTGTAACCCGGACAATTACTCTGAATCACGCTTCATTATTGTTTCTCGGCTCAGCACTAGGCGACACGGACACTGCTTACCCTTCCCCGCTTGGTGGTGCAAGCGTTAAGGCGGCTGAACCCTCTTGGACACCCCAAGAAGCCAATTTCCAATACCACTCTTACCTCGAGCGGCAGAATCCCCGGGGATGGCAAGAACAAGATGCCACGCCGCAGAGACCTTGCCAGCTTTCTCAACAACCAGCGCATACCCGGAGCAACGCCAATTTCACAGCCCAGGCTCGGAATCCATCACCTCGAAAACGCTCGCCTGGCCAGATAGTCGAGCCAACCATCAGAAGCACGACAGAGCAGCCTCATACACCCGATGCTCAAACGCAGTCTCAGGATGCTAATCCTGATTTGGCAACATCCCTGCACACACCCTACACCTACTCCAATACCCCATGCGCTGAACAAAGGGATCGAAGCACTTGTCACGCGGGCTACATTTTGACCTCACGTCGGACATGGTTCAACTGCAAGATTTGCCACCTCATGTTGCCCAGATCGGTCAAATGGGGCCTCAGGCAGGGGTCTGTTCGCCCATTAGCGAAGTGACAGCTTTGCGCAGACCGATATCTCCCTTTAACGTGTCGGTTTACTCGAATGTCCAAGAGCGCGCTTTTTCCGACATGTGGCGGTAGCAGGTACAACTTCGGTCTATCAGACCGTACATGATGGGCATGGAGCACCAGAGTCCTCAGCCAGCATGCGAGACCGCTCCTGATCCTGCAGTAGATTCTGAACATAAGGTTCAACGCGTGATCAAACGAGGCGATCCTCCTCAAACACGCGAAGGTAGATACTATTGTGATTTCTCTAGCGACTGCACTGATCAGTACCTTGACCGCAAATGCGAATGGAGGTAAGTCTAACTGTCTAACATGAATACTGTATGACGGAGTGACAGATAATGGCCGTTCTGTAGCAAACATATGAACAAACATGATCGACCATACCGGTGCCCACAACCTCAGTGCGCCAGACTTTCGGGTTTGTTTATTCTGGAGGCTTGTTGCGACACGAGCGAGCAGTTCATGGCAAGCATGGTGGTCCAAAAGAGCGACTTCGATGCACAGTGCCTCAATGCAAGAGGCATACCGGCAAAGGATTCACCCGCAAGGAAAATTTCAACGAGAATCTTCGCCGCGTGCACGGTATTGATACTACAAGCGACACGTCGCAGTCTCGCCAAGGAGCAGTTGATACTGCTCCTGGTGCGGAAATGATGGATAATCCAGCACTGCGCTCGCCCTTCTCGAGTAATGGGAGCGTGGACGAATTCAGTACAGCAACTACTTCTCGAACCGATCTGCCGCATACGAAAAGGAGAAGACTGAACATCAGTGGCAGCCCATGCTATGTTCCCAGCGTTTCTGCATCGGACATCCAAGAATTCAAAGCGGAAGATGAACGGATTCGTCGAATGGAGGAGAATGATGCGGCCAGAGAAAAGCGCATCGTGATCCTGGAGGATCGGCTGACCCAATGGGTACCTCAAACATCGCAATAGGACATTACTGAGCAGGCGAATCCGGTTAGCCACCCGGACTCTGAAGGAAGTTCTCCAAAGCTGGCGCAGCCATACCACTGGCCATGTGTTCAACAGTCTGCATTACACAGTAGGAGATCTAAGACTGGTTCCGAGCATCACGAAAACAATGACGCTGGCATAAGATATGATAGTGATATCCGTCGGATCTTGCTAGATACCTCACTGGTAGATACTTTAAGCCAGCTTCTGGAGCCAGAAGGCTCGTTAACGTGCTGTTTCGGAGCCCTGTCAGTCGGTCGTATGGTCTCACAATATATTATCTATCTGGTCGCGAGAGTGTCAGAGCCTCATACGCCTTGGTAGACTACGAGGAACCCTTAAACCTTCGTTGATCTGTCATTTCATCAGCCGCGTCATCCAGCCCGGATGCGACGGCCGGAACCAGCTGTCGTAGTCGCAAACTTTATCAGTCACTATTCCGTAAACCCTCCGTACCACGGCCGACACAGGAACAAATTGAGACATAGCGCTCCGACTTCGATGACAAGACCGATAGAAACAGCGAGTAGGTGCTTCACGTAGAACAACGGAAGACCTCTAATGCGGCGATGCGACATGATATAGCATCTTTCCAGGCTCACGGCCACCGCGCCTCTGCGGGGTCGTGGAAAGTTGGTATCGGCCCAATGCTGCCTTTTGCAACACAGCGCTCATTTTCAAATGGCATGGAAATCGCTTCAGAGACGCTCGGCTCGGAGTAGAGTCCCATCTGCTGGGGTGAGAACCAGTCGAACTTATTTTAGCTGCACCGCGACAGTTGATGCCGCCATCGCGCCTCCGGCTTTCACTCTTTCCTGGAAACGCCTCATCCGCACCACAAGCCACGCAATGGCTAGCCGCGTCATCAACAAGAGATGCTCGAGACCACTGTTTTCATTAGGCATTTCCTGCCACTGTTGTTTCTACAGCTTGTATATATCTTGGCGCCCTCTCTCATCCCCATGTACGATCCTCTCCAAATAGGTCCCCTCGCTTCATTCACGCAGCTCTGTACTCGCCTGCACATTGCTACAATTGCTCCTTGCCTCCTTCCCGACGTTGAGACGGACTGCAAGCTGGTTCCGGTATGCCATCGATATTGACCTTGGCCCTCGCATTGGGCGCAGCTTCCCTCGCAGCCGCTGAACCGGCCTACATCCATCGTCGTGCCACCAGCTCTGAGTCTCCAAGTCTTAGCACAGGCGCCACAAGCACTAGTTCCACCACATTGCCGACGATCACAACCAAGGGCAATGCCTTTTTCGCCGGGGATGATCGATTCTACATCCGTGGTGTTGACTACCAGCCTGGAGGTTCTTCAGGCGCCACCGATCCCTTGGTGGACTATGCGACGTGCTCCCGTGACATTGCCAAGTTCAAAGAGCTCGGCTTGAACACTATCAGGGTGTACACAGTGGACAACTCGAAGAATCATGACGATTGCATGAATGCACTCGCTGCCGCTGGGATCTACCTGGTGCTCGATGCTAATACTCCTGGGTACTCCCTGAATCGTGCCGACCCTGCCGAGAGCTACAACCCTACGTATCTTCAGAGCATCTTCGCCACTATTGATGCTTTCGCTGGGTACACCAATACGCTTGCTTTCTTCAGCGGCAATGAAGTCATAAATGCAGCCAACAGCACCACTGCTGCTCCATATGTCAAAGCTGTCACGCGTGACATGAAGCAATACATCGGTGAGCGTGGATACAGATCGATTCCAGTCGGGTACTCCGCAGCCGATGTGTCGTCGAATCAGTACCTCATGGGGCGATACATGGATTGCGGTGAAACGCCGTCTCGCAGCGACTTCTACGCCATCAACAATTATGAGTAAGTCTTGATACTACGTTTGTATCGGCGTCGCTAGATGTGAAGATGCAATAACTGACACTGGCATCGTAGATGGTGCGATCCCTCGTCTTACACGACCTCTGGTTGGGACCAGCTCGTGGATATGTACTCAAACTATTCCCTCCCCCTCTTCATGTCCGAGTATGGCTGCATCACGAATACACGGACTTTCCAGGAGACAAAAGCACTCTATGGGACGAACATGACAAAAGTCTTCTCCGGTGGTCTTGTCTACGAATATTCCGAGGAAGGCAACGGCTACGGGCTTGTCACAATCAACGGTGATACAGTCACCGAGGTCGGCTCTCAGTTCACTGATCTCCAGAGCGCCCTTGCGAGCGCGAGTGATCCGCAGGACGGTGGTGGATACTCCACCGATGGCGTCGTTCAGACATGCCCAGAGCAATCCAATGACTGGGATACAAGCCCCTTCGTCGGGACCGCGCTCCCAGCGATGCCGACTGCCGCCGAAAAGTATATGCAGAATGGTGCTGGAAAAGGACCAGGTATGTTAAGAAGCTACTCCGCTGTATCGCAATACGATGCGCTGGCTGACATTTGTTTTACAGGTCTCAGCGGCGCCGGTAGCCAGAATGACGGCAGTGACAGCTCCTCGACCGCATCTGCAAATGCTGGTGCTGTTACGACTACTTATGGTAGTGGTGTCACCAGCGCTACCGCCTCGAGCACAGGGGCAAAGTCATCCTCCAGTAAAAGTGCCGCATCCACGAGTATAGCTTCTACGGACTATACTCTGCTTACATTGTGTGTCATTATGTTTGGTACTATGATTTTCGACATGTGCTAGGATAGGATGACTTGCACAGTAGCTATACACATAGAAGAGTTGACTTTGGCAAGAAATTAATAGTCTTATTCTTACTCAAATGCTGAACAATTCGAAGCTGCTCCAGACATTTGATATAGCTGCATACCTCAAAGCTCCTCCAGAATGCATGTAGACGACAGACTGTTATCGCGGCGAGCAAGTCGCATTCTTATTAGCTTAGTAGTGTCTTCTCGCAGCTAACCCCGCATCTCGTGCCCTTATCGCGCCGGCCTTTAGACTTTAGCTAAGCTCCGGCTTAGAAATGTATAGGATATAGGTTATGCTAATAGGTAAGTGATACTGATGCTCAAAGTGACTAACACTCTTCTTCGCACACACAAAACCCAATATAGTGCCTGCAGGTCTCTCATAGATAAAGCTTTGGGAACATCATCATCCCTTGCGAACAACAAGCAAGATTGTCGCAGAAGTAGTAACCTGGGTGCGCTTTGAAAAGATCCACACTAGACGTCATGGATAAGATTGTACAAGAGGCCGTTCAGCTTGTCGAGGCGAAGCGAAAGACAGCAAAACAACAGCTCTGGCCACTGGACAAACCTTATCCACAAGCTTGCTACAGGTATGACAGGACGGACTGGCATCCTATCGATCTCGGGTCTCGAAGTGCCGAATCATCGTCACTGCACCGGCTCGATGTCTGGAGCTGGAATATTGACTTCATGCTACCATTTCCCTCTCAGAGACTAGAGGCCGCACTGAGACACTTGCAAGAAGAGATCGAGATGGAGGAGAAAACTCACGCTTCCAACGATTTCGCTCACGTCATCTTCTTAGCAGAATGTCTGGAAAGTGATATCATCCTCCTCTCCCGGGACGTCTGGGTCCAGTCCAAATTCTATCTGACAGATCTCGACATGGTTAACATGGCGTCTGGCCACTACGGAACCGTAGCGCTCATCGATCGTCGGCTGGCGGTCCGAAGTTGCTTTAGGGTCCACTACTCCAAGACTCGAATGGAACGCGATGGTCTCTTCATCGACGTGAATGTCGATGGTAAATGCGTCCGCTTGTGCACCACCCACGCCGAGAGTCTTGCCTTGCAGCCCGCATTCCGCCCGCTTCAGCTCGAGATCTGTGCCCGACATATGCACGATCCACTGGTCTACGCCTCTATCTTGGCAGGCGACCTGAATGCAATCGAACCTGCTGATGAGAAGATACATGTCGATAATGATTTGAAGGATGTAAGCACACACTACAAAGTCTGGCTTCGAACCATATTCTGCACTGAAGAACTAACACAACTTGTGCGCAATCCAGGCTTATCTCGAATCAGGAGGAGATCCAGCATCCGGCCATACCTGTTCGTCTCCGCCTGCATTGAATTTGTATTTCCTTTTTCGAAACATAGAACCAGGCTGACTGACTTCTCAGGGGGACAACAAGCGCCAACATCCCAGCGTCTGCGCTTCGGAACAAGTCGCATGGACAAAGTCTTCTACTGTGGTGGCGTTAGGCTACTTGACTTCCAAATCCGCGGAGCCAATGTTGAGCTGCAGGATGAGGGAGAAAGGCGCACGATCTTGGACTTGGGATTTGAGAGAGCGTGGATCACCGATCATTTAGCGTTGAGAGCGATCTTCCAGCTGGAAGAGTCAGATGTTGGAGACGAATATCTTCGACCGGAAGCGAATGATGGTAAGTCTAATTTATAGAAAAGTATGGATGATTCCAGAAGGGTCATGCGGAGGCACCGTAATTTGCGCTAGGTTTTCTGTGTAGCCCTAGTGTCCTCCTGGTTTCAAGTGACAGGAAATGCGGAGAAGCGCAAAACTCGGCAATAAGAATTTGGAAGAAGACACACGAAGGAGTTCGAGCAGCAGCCATTACCAAAGTACGATGATCATTTACAGGACAGGGAGGTTGTCGGGAAGTAGATCTTGATCGTTAAGCCAGACGAGATGGACCTTCGCGACTCAGAAGAAAGTTCTATGCAGTAAGATACTTACCGATGATAGTGTTACGATGGAAAAATTTGGCGCGAGAAGTCTTAGGATATGAATATATCCGGGTGGTCTGAGTAAGAAATGTGGTCAAGATCGCTGTTGCCAGGTCTCTCATCCAAGATCTACACGCTTGCGCCTCCATTCGTGAACCGTTTCCTGCTTCAAGGAAAGCTTCATACGGCTCGGCCACACCGTTTGAGGCAATCAGCCATGCGCTACTCATGAAGTTCTCTCAAATTTTCCAAAGGAATGTGTGCAGCTGCGTGGAGTGGCCGGGCTTGTACTGGTTCGACCCAAGCTTGAGTATGTCCGCGCGTCCTCATCTTCATAGCATCTTTCCACATTGTGAGCAGACTTGGCAGAGTAAACCCCAGCGGATCATCTCTGCTTCTTAGACGGAGGCCAGTTGCAAGATAGGCGAGAAACATCGGTTTTGAGAACCCTGCAACAGTGTGAAAAGGCTTCTACTCGTACGGTGACCCGCTTCTTCGCAACATGTTCTATGATACGCCGCGCTTCAGGGCCTCTGAGTTGCTCGGATGGCGCTCGCTTTCCGGGCCACGCAAAGTTTCTGGTGCCTTGATAGGCCACTATCACCATCCAGTGGTAACAGGGAAGCTGTCGGCACTTTAGTCCCTTGCAATCCATCCATGTTTGCCTATGACACTGTCAAGCGCATAGTAGCACTCGAAGCCAAAGCCGACTGTCTCGTCGCTTGTAGGAAGATTAGATCTTCCGACGTGATGATACATTTACATAGCAGGTGTACTACTATGTTTTAGGTGGAGTTTCAGTGGCTAAGGTGCGACCTTGGCGAACTCTTATAACAAGTAGTAATGTCCAGATAGCGGAACAGCGGCAGGAAGGGACACGGAGATAGATCTTAATTGCTCTATTTAGTATTGCCTTTTGTTAGGAGACGGAGCTCTGCCTCCTCAGGCTCGTAGAAGAATCCGTCGCTTCTTCGAGAGATGACAGCTGCTGGCGGAGTAGCTACCCAATTCTTATGAGTATATGACCTGATATGGGCATCGGCATCAGCTTCGGGTTGCGCGTTCCTCCAGCTCCTGAAATTGCTGCTGTGTGTGCGTGATTGCCCGCCAGTAGTTGTCCGCAATAGGCTTGGGAACAGCCGGGTCACAAGGGATTTGAGGACTGGCACGCAAGCACAGAAGATGCCTGTGTTGATCTCCAGGCAGGACCAGATTGCACTGAGAGGCAAGTCCCAGGAAATATCCTTGGATTGCAAGACGGCGACAAGAGCTTCAAGACGTAGTATAGAGACTATGCAAGCGCTGGATCTCCGTCAGCAAAAATGCGTGTGCAGGGCAATGGTCTATTCCAGGACTTACGCGCCACCCAAAGAAAAGACGACCATGAGAGCAATCTTTGATTTCTTATTCAGTTGGAGCTGGTTCAGGAAAGGCAGAGGAAGCACTGCGACGGCGATATCTGTCAAGATGTTCATAGTTGCGTTGGAGAACCTAGTGATGGTCAGTGTGTGATTCTGATAGTTACGATCATCTTCACGTCGCAAAGGGTATCTTACGAAAGCGCCCAGCTGTTTAGACACTGAGTGCCAGGGGTCCACGGTTCCCACGCCGCACGAATCGGACGACATCGAAACAATCCACCGCAGATTGACCAGACCGACCACACGAAGATGAAGACCATCAAAGACCTGCACAGCCATCTGAAAGATTTCTGCGGAAAGACCCGATAGTACTGCACGCAGATGGACTCTTTGATGAACAATGTGGCACCGCAGTAAATTGCAATGCAAGCATAAAAAGTCTTTTGTGATTGTATGCTCTGTTGCTCTGTCAAGGATGAGACACGTTGTCCCAAGCCATATTGTACTAGCACAGTCGTCAGTCGGGTGGGTCCAGAAGTAGCATCAGTCGGTGCATAGGGAATCGTACCTTGGAGGCATGTACCAATCTGCAACCCAATCGACAGGCAGGCAGCAATGACTAGGAGTGCATCGTCATAGCCCGGATTCCTAGCGATTACCAATCTGCAGTATAGCCGCAGAAGGACAGCTATAACAGCAATTGCGGTCCAGACTATCGTCACAACGACGACGACAAGCGGCGAGGCGTGGCCAGATAGTGTCATTGCTGTGGGCAGGGGTGAGCTCATGTGACGTGCAGCATGATGACTCTGTGAGCGCGAAGGGCTGGGCAATTAAATATGCATAATGAATAGACACGGGATGTTGCCCTAACACCCTGAAACGCAGCACTTGTAGACTGCCATGTTGTAACCTTGGAACGCGTACCGAGAAGTATCTCATGTAAAAGCTCTTTACGATCTAGTGCAGTCGTGTGCAGAGGTGAAGATCTTAGGGCTTTGACAGCAAGTCAAGTTTCTCAAGTGTGGCAGCACCTCAAGCGAAGGACCAGGTACCGGGGCCCCGGATACTATCGAACGCTAACGCCAACCCCTGAGCCACTGAAGGGTCTGTGAAGCGCGGCTCCAAGCGAAGGACTAGGGCACACGATCGTTGCTTGTCTATGGAAGCATCTTCAAGCCCGAATATTGACACCTTCCTATCTGAGACAATGCCCGCCTTTCACCGAAAGCATCCCGAGTCAACTGGCAGCCTTTATGGTTGGTTGACACAAGCCAAAGATCTACAACAAAGAATCCTGGGGTCGGTAGAACGCCGGCGTCGCTTACTGCAACTAGGGAGATCGGTCCCCCCCGCAAGACGACCCTCTCACCTGCGACAGACTCCGACCGGAGAACGGTCCGGTGCCCAAGATGTCTTCTAGTATCTTGTTTCCAGCTCACTTATCGCAGTGACTGCCTTATGTAGAATATCTCCTCCAAACACCAGAACCCTCTTCAAGTCACTTGGATTCAAACGCACATGATCATATTTGCTCGAATTAAGGATCTGACGAACTTGCAGAAGAAGATCATGCGTTGAGACCGAATGGCTGGGTGAGACAATCGAACTCATCCGATTTAAACCCGTACTTTGTCGTTCGCTCTGTTTGGTTGAGGACAGTATTTCCCTTTACCGAGCTGCTCCACACAAAGACTTTGAACTCTCTCTGCAGTCTCTCAGAGCCGTAGAATCGAACTGCTTCCTTCAATAGCCATGTTCGGCTCGCATCTAAGCGTACTGACCATTTTCTCCTTATCGGTCATTTTTCCCTTGTCGGAAGCGCTGTGTTACGAACATGCGCTGCCAGTTCTCACATGTGTAGCGGCCCACGAACAGGCGCGCATACTTGGGCACGGTCGTTGTGCCTATTAACGACCATGTAAGGCACCCGCGGCCGCAAGAACAGCTGCTCGGCTGCGGCGCATGTCACGTAACACTGATTAGTTGATCAGTACGCTTAGCGGTACTGATCACACTAATCACATTAATCACTGTAACTATAGTACGAATCTTTTTGGTATATAGGAACCTAAGATGCCCTCGGATATCTTGTGTTCAACTTATTGTTCATAGTGACTGCTTGGTAAATAATAATACCAAACTATTGTCCTTACACTGCTTCACGCTTTAGTGCCCTCTCCACCGAATATAAACCCGACCTCTTAGTCACCTGACTTTACACTCACGTGACGGTAGTCACTTAGATCAAGGATCTAACACGCTGCGGCTTCAGTCTGGGCTTGTCCTCATTTTATTTTGGCTTTCGCATTTGCTTTCTTCAATGTAGTACTCTCCTCAAAGTTCTGGAAGAGCCGAAATGTTCTCGTTCTTTGCTGATCTAGAATCGAGACCTTGGCTTTCTTTCCCTCTGTGTATATGCCTTCGGCCTTGACTTTTCTCCTTTTGCGCGCCTCGGTCCGCCCGTCGCAAGCCTTCTATTGACCAAGACCAAGGGACGATGGATTTTAGAATCTTATAAGCTACAAGTCTGCTTTACTATGTGTAAGTCTTTTGTCCTCAGAAGTCAGTCGATGATCCCGCTGCTCCACTCTTTGCAATCCGTCGTCTTTCCTGCTTCTTGTATAAGCCATCGAGCAATTTTATGTGGATGCCAGTCAAGGGTGTACGATAAGAAAGAGTGTTGAAATATGTCCTTAGCTATTGAATGGGAAAGATGGTGTCTCGATTCGTACATATTATTATCAAGCATTTGGGTTGCAGATGAGCCGACGTATCACTGATCCAGCGTTCATTCAAGAACAAGGTGCAGTCAGATATCGACGACGAGGAAGTGGATATAGCGTAGACACCTGTTTCTGCTGGCCTTCGCCAGCAAGGATTGTTGGCAGCATTGGAAGTTCTTCAAAAAGGCCAACGAGCTTGAGAAGCACGAAGATGAAGGCGGCAGCGAGGGCATTTTTCGTTGCGAAGGCAGTGATGATGGAGCAATCCACATCACGGCTGAGTCGTCGACTCCTAGATCAATGAAGACTGCAAAGGGGATGACGTCTTTTTGGTGCTGCCAGGTGCTCCCGACTGACTCTGAGAATAGAGGCACCAGTTTCAGCCTCTCGACCACAGAGCCTCGTGCTGCAATGCACGACGCCCGAGGCGAACACACTGGAGACCAAGAACGTGAGTGATACCCTTTGTCACAGTCGGTCAGAAGCTTAACAAACTTGTGCAAGTTGCGCAGCGTTCTTGTAGTGTGCTTGTAAGTGCACGTAATATTGAAAGTTCCATGCGTGAACCGATTGCTTGATCTCGCGGCAAGCGCATTCGGATTTTCCGCTCGTTGCTGAGATGATGATACATATTTCCTCTGCATGCGACATTCCCGACGAGATTGCTCTGCGTGTTAAGAAAGAGATGCCATCATTATAAGGGAAGTCGCATCTCAGAAAGCCTAGTCAGACACGTCTACTAGTGGTCTCGGACATGCCCCGAAGCCGATGCGGACACGCTCCGACACTCTCGAGCGATATCGGCTATAGGTTAGCGGCATTGCCTTAAATATCGGCCTGGCATGCGCGAACGCGGCGATAGTCCATTTCATAGCTGGATGTCACATGCGGCGTTTCGCAGATTGGTGATCCGGCCGCCCAAGGAAAATAGTCGGCTGAACCTCAACTAGAGTGCTGTCAGCAGTAGGGCGGTTTGCCGAGGAATATCAAACACCACAACACGACATTTTCGCTCTCTTCAAAGCCGAAGTCACTTACTGTGCAGTCAAGCCAGAGTACCTGAGAATATTCGAAGACATATAAGAACCGTACATCCCGTTCGTCGGTCGCAGTAAGAGTCATCGACAGCTATGGTCAATCGAAGCATCACGCTCGCAATTCCAACGTCATCTTGGGATGTTCATGTGCACATCTTTGACCCGGAACGACACCCGTATGTTCCTGATTCTCTCTACACGCCACCAGTGCGAAATGTGTCGCAGTTACTGGCATCGCTGCCAACAGAAAATGCCGTCGTCGTCATGGCTGCGCCGGACGGGACCAACACCGCATCCGTCGTCGACTCTATGAAGCAGCTACGTAGGGCAGGACGCCAAGCTCGCGGAGTGGTCTTTATGACTCTGGACGAAATGACACCCTCGGAGCTGCAGAAATTGGACAAGGTTGGCGTAAGATCGGTGCGGTTCAATTCCAAGCTCGATGGTGAAGACCGACTTCCCGCTCTGTGGGCGAAGGGGATTCAGGCCATCGTCGCGTCGGGTGTGAAATGGAGTATCGAGTCAGTGATCTTCGATCTTGGAATGTGGCATAGCCTGATACCACTCATGAGGAATGCACATGCCGCACACGGAGTTGTTTTTGTCGCTGATCACATCCTTGGTGTTCAACCATCACAAATTGAGTCCGAGCAGTTTGTCGACCTCTTGCAATTGGTTGAAGATGGCGTGCTCGTGATTAAGATCTCTGGGCTTTACAAGTACGGGCGCGAGCCGCGGGCAATGATGCCAGTCGTGAAGAAGATCATGGAGAAGAGGCAGGGTAGAGGCGGCATGTGGGCGAGCGATTGGCCGCATGTAGTCCCGATGCCTGGATCTGCGGCATTATACGAGGTAGATATCCCAAAGCATCTGGCACTGCTGAAGAGCGTGTGCGATGAGCTGCCAAACGGGACATGGGAGAGGCTCATGCGCGACAATGCCGCAGAGGTGTATGCATAAGTAGGTCGTAATGGATCAACTACAGTCACATCCTGAAACAAAACAGCAGATTCTTTGCAATACCTGTCGTTGACGCTGCTGCTGCGATCGCATTGTTTGACAGCTTGCGAAGCAGATGTCTTTGTGAAAATTGCGTGGTTTATCATGTTTATAGAAACCTATGACTTCAAATATGTACCCAATGACCAAAGTTAATCTATATCTAGTTAGTGTGACCCTCATGGATCAGCATTCGTCACCAGCTCTGCCCAGTTCTCCGTACTGACGACGGGACATGCGAGTGTGCAATATCAATGTCGCGACAGCGCTCCTCCGTTCCCGAGACCCACATCATGGACTACAGACCGTAAACGAACGTCACCTTCTTGTCGCCCAGCTTCTTAGTGGACAGCTGCTCCTCCTCGATCTCCTCCTGCGTCATTGTGGCGACCTTGGCAGCCCTCTGCTTGTTGATGACGCGGAGGGCCACGTATGTCAATGCAAATGCGACCCAGCCGACAGCTACGAGACCGCAGGTGAGCTGCAGTGGAAAGAGGTAGTATGGTGCATACTTGGGTAGGAAGATCTGGGCGCCAATGACACCCGCGAGGTTGGCATAGCCAGAGATACCCAGGGCTACGGCCCTCTTGCCGGACGCTGGGGTGTTATTTGCAAGCCATGCTACAGCCACTATGAATGGTAAGTTTCGATCATGATGTTTGCAGTAGGTTGATTGTATTCGACTTACGCGGTGCATGCGAATAGGCGCCCAACGTGAGGATCAAGAGTCCAGCATATCGACCACCAAGATCACTATGGGGGATGACGATAGTTAGAATGAGCCCCAAGATGGTGATCAATTGTGATCCGAGCAAATGGAATGCGCGTTCGTTAAAGCGATCCGATGACCAGGCCATGATCCACACGCCCACTGCACCTGCAATGTAAGGCGGGACGGTCATCAGGTTGGCGGTCGTTGTCTGTTTATACCCAAATCCCTGCAGGACTCTTAGCGTGGTAGAAAATTAAGAGCAAAGTATCAGGCTACCTTGATGATAATCGGCATGAAGACGGACAATCCCTGAGAAGCGAGGCTTGTCAAGAGGTTACCCAGCATAGTTGTCCAAATCCGCCAGTCTGCGAAAGCCTCAACAAAGTCTCGGCGAGAGAGCCTGTTTCCTTCTTCGCCGTGGGCCACTTCTTCCGTCTGCATTCGCCGACTGGCGAGCTGGCGTTCGGATTCGGAGAGGTACCACGCGGTGTTGCAATCTTTAGCAAGCCAGAAGGGCGCAATGAGCCCGAGAATGACGGGAACGCAGCCCTCGAGGATGAAGAGGTACTGCCATGAGTAGAGCGCGCCCTTGACGCGAAGACTATATCCACAGGTTAGCTGAGAGGTTTGTCCGAGATTTGAGTCTTCACGAAGCTTACATTCCAAACGCAAGCAGTCCGCCGAAAGCACCTGCAATTGAGAAAAACCCGTAGAAAAGAGCAAAGCGGAACGCAAGCTCGAACCGAGGATAAAAGGTAGAGACTACATCACAGGGGCATGTAAGCGTGGCCATGGAGACAACTAGATCTGAGACATCGAGACTCACGATAATGTAGGGCAGTGGGGTAGAAGCCGCACTCGGCCAAGCCCATCAGCAGCCGTAAGGCGATGAGCTGGGCATCCGTCTTGACGAAAGCGTGGGCGATGGTGATGATGCCCCAGCAGATCAGTGTCGCGCCCATAAATCGGTGGGGACCAAACCTGCGACCCAACGCGGAAGCTAGAGGGATGAATGGGAGATAAGTGATGTAGAAGAGGCTAACAGCGGTGTTGACCGCATCCTTAGGGAGATGGAGATCTTTGGTGAAACCGGCTGTTTCCGCATTGCCAAGGTTGGTCCGGTCGAGCTGATTGAACATGTATGCCGTTGCGAGAAGTGGGAGGATCTGCTCTGGTTAGTCGACTCCTCTTGCGATGAAAAATTGCAGCGGAGAATGCATTACCATGAGATCCAGCTTTCGGTTGAGCTTGCGACTGGCAGCCTTCTCGTCTGCCGACGCCGGCCGCCACGCCTGCCCAGCGCCGATTGCCAACGAGCTTTTCAGCGCTTCGGTGTCGAGATCCTCGTGGTGATGAATTATCTCCTTGTGGGTATTAGGAAGATCCTCGTTGTTCTTCTCGGCGGACATCTTGACACTCGCCCTCGCCAGCCTTCTTAGTATGTCAATCTATCCTGTTGCGAAGGCGAAGTATGGGAGCTGGAACAGGTGAATGGGCCCTCATGAAGTTCCAATAGAGGATCTCGGACCCTTTATAGCATGCCTCGGGGACAATATTAAGTCCACCTCAAGGCGATTCCCCTCGTTCCCCGGACATCGTCGTTCCCCAGATTAAGAAGAGGCGGAGAAGCTTGACTAGTACAAGCCTAGCTTGACGGACGCCTTCCGATAGCATTGGAACCTATGCGAGAACTCGACGGACCTGCTCCGAGATGGTAACATATTAGTCCATGTAGGCAGCGACTGCAGCACGATAACCGCAAGCCTGTCCCCTATAGATCTCTATAGCGAACTCTTAGTGAATGATCGCACTAATAATCTACCTTATCTTTGCTACTATAGCTCTCGTAGAGAGCTTCGATTACTCTCATATACGCTATATAATTAATATAAACGCACCGGACTCTCTAGTTATATTCGCATAGGAGATAGACAGAGCGCAGCATAGTAGGTATAAGAGGTAAGCCCCTAATACTAGGAGGTAAACACTTCGAGTCGAAGTGTTCGCTTTTATATAGGGATTAACTCTAAGGATTAGATAAGGCAAGTCGAAGTATTTATATTAGGCGAGTCGAAGTATTTGCTTTAATATTATTAAAAGCTACCTAAATTTAGACTACTAATTATAACTATTAGTATCTAATTACATACTTAGTTTTGCTTATATATATTAATAATAGTACGATAAGTCGACTATAATATCTATACTAAATAGTATAATTAGCTATCGTATATAAGGATTTCCTATAGCTAATCCTTATTAACTTCTATCTCGAGCCTTCTCTAAACTATATTAGCTCTTATATAGTATAATACTATTAGTACTATATAGATTATACTAATATACTCGATATATTAGTTACTTATAGTAACTCGTATTATAAGTAGGTCTATTTATAGAAGAGTAATAGAAGATAATACTATTACTTTCGAAATAGATAACTCCTATTCTCCTTTTAAGATCGATATCTATTATCGAGTTATTATATACTTAACTTATTAATATATAGTAATTCCCTTATAGATAAAGATATATTTATAAGTCTACTATAAATACCTAACTAATATAAGGTAGCGAGTTTAGCTAGACTCGCGCTTAGCGCCTACTACTTTAAGTAAAGCGCGGGAGTATATAGCTTCGATCCGATAGGACTCGACCGGCTGGACTCGACCCGCGTATCTACGCGCCCGACGCGTTAGAAAAATATAAAACACTTATAGACTACAGTTCTATATATATTTAAGCTATCTTAAAGTATATTTAAGTCGTTAAGATTACTTTATACGCTTCTATCTATATATCTATTTATATCGTAAAGCGTTATTACGCCTGCTTTATAGAGCGCTATAGCTACTACTCCGACTACGAATATCACTATAAACGCTCCGTAATAGGCGTATACTCGAGAAAATAATAATAGCGCGAATACTCTATAATATATAGAGAGTTAAAGATTTAAGCTAATAACCGAAAATACTCGCGAATATCTCGAATAGTATAAACGCTTTAGTGTTCTAATATACCGATTGTACGGATATATAGTAAAGAACTTAGTATATTATTTACGCGACTATTACTCGGGTAGCGCGAAGGAAAAGAGCGTAGTAGTAAAGCTATTTAAGAGATACCGTACTCGAGATCCGAATAGTATTATATAGCTGCCGCTACTAGAAGTACCGCTCGGATTACTCGGAAAGCTACTAAAAGCGTTTATTTATAACGTACCGGAGTGCGAGTTTATTAGTATTAATAGGAATAATATACGGATATATTATAATAAGTAGTATAACTAGAAGTCTACGCCTATAAACCGAGAGTACTAGAACCCCGTCTGAGTATAGATATTCTTTAAATCGGTAGGTCTTTAGAAGTATTTTACTATTTTATATAATAAAAAAAAGGATATTAATAGGCAGCCGATAGAGGTAGAGGCTACTACGCTAAGCGGATCTATATAAGAGGCCGTAGGAGATATAGTTATAGCGAATACGATAGACGATATTAATATCTTAGTAATTAAAGCCGACTAGAAGAAGCAGAATAAGATAGAGGAGGAGAGGATAGAGCTAGTAGATACTAAGACTATAAAGATAGATTATACTCTTTAGTTTAAGAGAACTAGCTAGGCCGAGTATCTTACGTACTATAATCTTAGGTATCTCGGTTAAGTAAGCCGACTACCCGATAAAGACGAACAAACGCTTCTAGTAGTAGTAAAGCTAAATAGGAGTCTAATTAAGAAGTATATCGGAGATCTAGGATTACTCGATAGAGAAACCCGGTACTAGCTAAGAAGCGCGAAATAGTTAGAGATCGATTAAAGGCTACTAGTAAGGCTATAGAATATCGAGAGTTAGCAGATATATACTATATATATAGTACAGCTACTATACTATAGTCTAAGGGTTTTACGGAGCCCCGAAGATAATAAGAGGTTAGGAGAAGAAGGAGAAGAGGAGGAAGGCGATAATAGGAGTAAGTAAGAAGGGGATAGTATAAGTAATAAAGAAGAGGATAGTATAAGCGATAAAGAAGAGAGCGGAGGTATCGACTCTCTACTAATAATCGATATCTATAAAGATACCTATAGGCTCTACCTATAGTAATCCGAGTAGAAGGACTTACTTAGGCGAGTAAGAGAGAGTATTAAGAATAGCTAAGACGAAAAAGCCTAGCTCGAGGCTCTTCTATACTTCTATAAATCGATTATCTTTTAGTACGTCCGAGAAGATACGTTTAAGAGTATAATCTTATACTTTCTCGCTATTCTAGATATCGATAAAGAGACGAGAAGGCTCCGATAGGCGAACGACTTTTCGTATATACTAGTAGGTATTATATACTATATACGAGTAATCGCTACTAAAGTTATTTTACTATCCGATAAAAGAGACGAATAAGGCGATAAAGACGACGAGCGCTTTAGGTAGATAAGAGATAAGTTCTTAGCTAATAGCGAGTATAGCGTAATAAGTAAAGCTCTAAGTATACTCGCTTATAGTAAGAGTATTACTATAGATTATAGTAATACCAGCTCGATTTTATAGTTACTCGACCGGATAATAATAGATTTTAAAGGCAGGCTGATTAATATTATCCGCTTTAGTAGTATAATTAGAGATATTATCGAAGAGGCGGAAGATAAACTCTAGAAGGATCTAATCTAGGCAATACGGGAATAGTAGTTCGAGATACTACTCGATAAGCTATAGGATAATATTATATAGACGAAGAGGGGAGTCTTATTTATCGATAATACTAATAACGGACTATAGGATAAGCGAGAGTAGATAACGAGGCGCGTACTAGCAGACGCCGAAGGTAGGAAGATATAGAAGTAAAAGGAGTAGTTAAGCGTAGAAGTAAAGAAGTATCTATAGAAGGTTAATTAGTTTAGAGAGTTACTTCTCTTCTACGTTTATATTATAGGTAGGTAACCGGCTCGGGGTACGGAGATCATATCTATCCGGTTTAGGAACGGCTTCTAGTAGGATAGGAATATCTTCGCGATATAGGAGTAGATAGTCGTTATTACCCGATATTATAAGTCTTAGTCGTAACTAGATAAACCGAAGGTAATTCCGAGGTTTCTACTATAGAGAGTAGGATAGTTACTCGCCGTCTATCTAGTATATATATAGCTGTTTTAGTACTTTCTATTAGTTAAGGTAAAGGGCTTAGCCTAGTCGGATTATATCTGGTCGAATAAGTACGGAGTATAGGGAATAGACTATCTAACGAAAGTAATCGATCGAGAGTCGAGTAAGAGAATAGGTACGAGGATAATAACGCTCGACTACCGGTATATCGCAGTTAGCTTAGAGTAGGAGAAGGTTAGAGAGTAGTTCTCGTAGGAGTATATAGGAGATACG
Organism: Cladosporium sp. BF-F; assembly: GCA_030463185.1. NCBI lineage: Eukaryota > Fungi > Ascomycota > Dothideomycetes > Cladosporiales > Cladosporiaceae > Cladosporium > Cladosporium sp. BF-F. The sequence goes on along the minus strand of JAMRMS010000005.1, from coordinate 3,085 downwards.
GCCGAAGTCGAGGAGCCGGAGGTAGATAAGGATAACCCGCTAGAGATATTAGTAGGTAGAGGTAGCGAAATCAGAGCAAACCGGTATAGCGTATTACTAGACGTTATTAAGTATCTTAGTAGTTACTCGATCGATATATTCAGACCGCTCTATTAGAAGTAGTATAGCTTTTTAGGTCTAGTAAGTTACGAAGTATAAGAGTAGAAGCGAGGACTATAGACGAGTAGCGATAGTAGTACGAGCTTATACCCGTAATTACTTAGTAGTACTAATAGCGTAATACCAGTAATAATAGCGAGTAATAGTATTATAGGATAGGGAATAGTAATAGAGAGGCTAAGAGTATAGTATTAGGTATATAGCTCCGAAGAACGAGTATCGAATAGTAGCTAGAACTTTAGAGGAGGGGAGAGTAATAGAAGTAAAAGTAAGTAGGACTACTATAGTTCGGATAGTAGGTACGCGGTAGCGACTATACTATTAGGACGACCGTTACTATAGTCCGAGGTACGATATACGCTATAGTTCGTATAGTAATCGATACCGCAGTTCGTATAGTAAACAATACCGTAGGTCGGTTAGCTATATACTCCGTAGGTCGGTTAGTACTTTACTCCGCAGGTCGGTTAGTACTTTACTCCCGTTTAGTAGTAGGTAGATTAGTATACTAGATAGTAGTAGGTACTATAAGTAGCAGCTAGGCTAGGAGTAATAACTACTTCGGGTATAATAGCGTATCTATAAGAGTCTCTATTATTCGAAAGGTCGATAGTACTATTAGCAATTAATTACTAGAGAGATAGTAGTATTATTAGCAAAGAGTACTTAAAGAATACGATACGAAAGGCGCTCTACTAAAGCGAGGTCTCGTTCCGGTTAGACGAATAGAAGGAAGCGCTAAAGATAATTATATTCGATAAGTAGAAGACGCTATTTATTATTATCTTACCGACCGGTAGAGGTAAGAGCTTACTATTTATAGTACTAGCTTATCTAGACGACCCTAGCGTAATAATTGTCGTTATACCGTACTGCGCTCTCTTAAATAATCTACTAGTAATAGCGAAGAGGGCGAAGATCGACTATATAGAGTATAGACCTAGTAAGTAGAACCTAGTAGTACTCGTATTTATAAGTATAGACTTCGTCTTAGGTAGTTAATTTCTTAGCTACGCATAGCTACTAAGCGCGAAGGGTATACTAAGGAGAGTATTCGTCGACGAGTATTATCTTATATTTACGGCGAGCGACTAGTAGCCGAAGTTAGTAGGGGTATAAGCTATACGTAGACTAAGAGTACTAGTAATTATACTAATAGCGATATTACTTATACTACTCGAGTTCGAGCTAGAGGAGAGTATAGTAGTATAGATAGCAAGGTATATTAGGGCGCCGATAACCTATATAAAGACGAGGTATATTGTCGAGGTCTATAAGCCTAGTAAGCTAGAGGAGTAGGTTCCCGAGCTATATAGACGGATAAAAAAACATCTAGGTCTATAGAAGAGCGTAATATATAGCCGTAGTAGGGATCAGTACGAGTAGCTAGTAAAGAAGCTTAGGTATGCTTACTATTACGCTAGAGCCGTAGATAACAAGGAGAGGCTAAAGGTATAGCTAGACTATAGCAGTCTAATTATAGTAATATCGATACTCGGGATAGGTATAGACTTCCCCGGTATCGTCTTTATACTTTATATCGATATTCCGTACGGAATAATCGACTTCGTATAAGAGTTAGAGCGAGTAGAGTATACGGGAGAGGATATCGATTCGGTAATACTCGTAGAGGAAGGTAAGGCGGAGAGGTAGGTAGTAGGTAGTAAGGATAAGGAGGGCGTAGATAAGAGTATAATACGCGATTTTATTACGACGAGAGGCTGCCGGAGGTAGGTAATAGAGCTATATCTCGATAATAAGGAGGTAGAGTATAATAACGAGGCGAGCTAGGTAAGGTATAATAGGTATGGCGAGAGAGTAATAGCGCTAGAAAGAAGCTACTTGCGAGCTACGAAGGAGTATTAGATCGTCGAAGAGATACTAGACGAGGTTATATATAGCTACGTCTTCTACTTTGTCGAGTCGGTCGATACTCCGGGCGTAGACTAGACTTATAAACCGGAAGATTATAAGAGAGTAGAGTAGAGGAAGTAGAACGATCTAGATAAGAGATTCCGCTAGCTAATCAGATTCGAGGAAAGTAGTTATAGCTACTTTAAGTACAGCTTTAGTTAGAAGCTTTATATTACCGGAAAAGACGAGAATAAGGCTTGTTAGTAGCCGAATATAGCTATAGCGATTCTAAGAGGTATCCTATTAACGAAGTAGAGGACTAAGACTATTAAGAATACTAGCTTCGAAGGTAATATAGCTAATATAAAGGAGTATACGAAGTAGCTAGGCTCGAGGTATAGATAGCGGATCTAGAGCGAGTTAATAAGTAATACGAGCGCTCTAATTATCGAGTTTATCGTACGGAAGGCGGAGAAGGAAGTAGAGGCCGGATATAGCACTTTAGATAATAGTAATACTTCGGTCGGGATATATAATAATTAGACGATCGATTAGATAATCGATTAGACGATCGATTAGACGATCGATTAAATCGTAGTAGTAGGAGTAGAAGACTCGATAGCAGATAGGAGTAATAGTAGGCTCTTTAAAGACGAAGAAGTACTGGTATAGTAGGAGAAGCGACAGAGGCTAGAGAAGAGAGTAGTCAAGTCGATAGCTATAGGAAGTAGTATAATAAGCGAAAGGAGCGGATAGGGAGATCGGAGTAGAAGTAGTACTATAGCTTAGGCAGCTAATACAGTCGTAAGCGAGGTAGTATAGCTCTAGAAGAGGGGCTATATTATATACCGGGCGCAGGGCCGCTGTAGTCGGTTATAGTACGTATAGCAGACTTATAGGCTCGATATAAAGGTTATAGAGGATATTAAGATAGGTATAGTATATTAGGGTTAGGGTTAGGGTTAGGGTTAGGGTTAGGGTTAGGGTTAGGGTTAGGGTTAGGGTTAGGGTTAGGTTAGGGTTAGGGTTAGGGTTAGGGTTAGGGTTAGGGTTAGGGTTAGGGTTAGGGTTA